>LR991031.1:20079205-21419346 GCA_905163495.3 Cosmia trapezina | reverse complement strand
TGCGACAAAATTTAAGGGGGTGTTCTACGCATCAATATGAACAACTTTTACTATGTGAACAATTTCGAATTCGCAAAAAAAAATCCGACCTTCTTTTACAAAAGGGTCCAATCAATACCTTTAACTATAATATGGGAAGGTAATTTTTTTTTTTGCGAATTCGATGTTGGTCCCTTAGTAAAAGTTGTTCATATTGATGCGTAGAACAACCCCTTAAATTTTGTCGCATGTTTTCAAAGTCACCCTGTATATATACTTTTTCAAACAAAGTTTCTAAGAAATATCAAATCTTATAACTAAGCAATTTATTGCAAAAGTTTTTTAAATAATAGTTTCACATTTGAAGTATGAAGAAGTGTGTTTGTTTGAAGTATGTATTGTAAGTAGGTATTTTTTTTTTGGTATGACACTATTTGACATTTATTATTAATCATTTTTTGTGACATTTTATGACTAATTTATTTTACTTATTTATTAATGTTGTTTACGGATTAATGTAGGTAATTGAATTTTTTTATTTTTCATTTTTATTTTTTGTAAATGTTATACATTTGTACGCCTTACGGGTGAAACATGTACGTACGAAATATTAATATAGTGACATCCTGCATGCATAATTTGCATGTATACGCATGTTGTCACAAATAAAAGGATCTTTATCTTTATCAGTATTGACCAAGTATTGACTCTAGATTGTTCCATTAGCGAATTTTGGTAGCTCGATTTCTATACCCGGTTAGTGGTATTAGGCTGTAAATTCGGTTTTTTTTTCCTTGGCTCTGTTTTCTTTTTGGGGAATATAGACTACGGGCAAGGGTTCCCATAGATTTACAAAATATGTATCATGTTTTTTTTACAGAATTACCTACTAGCATTTGCCCGCGTGTACGTCTGAAACTATCCCACGGGAACGTACCTACTACCGGGATACAATGTATGTTATGTCTTAAGCCAGGTTATGGTCTACCTGTGTGCTATATTTCATCGAAATCCGTTCAGCCGTTAAGACGTGAAAAGGCAATGTCTTATACATATTAGTAAAAATTCAGTTAACGCGAGTTATAGTGCCGCCAACTAACGCCGGCGTTCTTGAAAACGGCCGTTTTAAAAAACCGCCGTTTTTGGCGTTAACTGGCTGTCTGACTGGCTGGTTTGTGGCTTCGAACCTAGAAGGTTTAGTGTTGATTTTTTTGATACAAAAAATTCTACCTGATCTCATGTGACCCCGAACAGGAATGTCGGGGTCACCAGTACCTATAGAGGCATGAGGAACAGGGTGTAAAGTTTACTCATGCTCGATAGAGAAGGGAGGATCCTCCGACCAGACGGGTGTTGTGTCTGGTGGGCTACTGCCCGACGGTTGATGTCGGGATGTTGTATAAAATGCTAGTCGCGCAGTAAACTCTGATTGCGCGATCCAGGATTTTGCGTGACGTCAGTGTGATGCATAGTTCGCATGTGGCGATGTAGATGTCGCCACAAATTGGTATGTAGATAGCTTATAGCCTGGATTAACCCAAAGGCTACTTTTTATCCCGGTCTACGCAAGGGAAACCACGGGGCGCAGCTAGTTGATTATAATTCTATAATAGTTATTTATGCAACTGTTGTTAAATAAGGGGTATTAAAACACGAATCAGGGTTGATAATACTATCACATGAGTGTTTTAATACCTAATTATGTACAGTTGCATACAAGACTTTATCTACACCCTTAACACCCATCATGAAACCACAGGGTAGGGTATTGTACAATGATGTAAGAACTCTATGTATTCATGTACTCATGGAAAGTTTAATTGTTGAGTATCTAATACAAACAAAGTATGTAGGTATCGGTAATAATAGAATTTTATTTAAACGCACAACCCTTTAATAAGGGGTCATTGTACTCATCATTATGAACAACTTTTACTATGTGACCAAACCTGAAATCGCGAAAACCACTCACTCACCACCACACTCACTTCACTCACTCATCACACTCGCTTATACTCACTTCACTCAACACACTCACTCACCACTCACTCACCACCACACTCACTTCACACACTCACCACACTCACTAACTTACACTCACTTCACTCAACTCACTCACTCACCACTCACTCACTTCACAACCACTCACTCACTCACTTCACCCACGTACCACTCACTCACTCACTTACCCCACTCACTCACCACTCACTCACTTCACCACCACTCACTCACTCACTCACCCCAATCACTCACTCACCACTTCACCCACACAAACAAAACAAAACAATATCGGCTGTTCCCTACATTTTGACGAGATAGAAATTCATAAAGATACCACGTGAGTAAGTAAGGGATCGAAAAAGCAAAGGAGTTGCATAATGAAATTTAGTACAACATTATAACACCCGTTTGGATGATATAATGGTTACTATGACACCGGCTGTTTTAATGTTGGCAATAAGCTAACTGTTTCAGAAACTTATATAGAGGATTAATTATAGCATGGGTGTAGATAAATACATATTTGTTACGGTCGCGAATCATATTCAGATTATTAATTATACAACCTGATATTGACCTGCAAATTGCAAAAAACAGAAAATTTTAATTTCGCGGGCTACCCTGGCGCTGTCGCCTGAAGGTAGGTAGATACTTACAATTCCTTCAGTAGCGAACTGCTCCATCAAAGCGAAGAGCGAGTAGGGTGTCCACGCGACGGTGAAGGACACGATCATGATGAACACCATCGCTGTGGCCTTCGCCTCGGCTCTGGACACCCGGCCCAGGCGTTGGGAGTTCTGGAAACAATAATACCATAGTGGATTTAGACACTGTGTACTATAACATAGTAATGTGAGGGCTGCAGGTGGTGGAGGGCTTGTTTATGGTCACCACAGGAAAGATAGGAATGTTTTGAAATTACTGTAATGAAGCAAGTAAACCATCTATCTATACATACGAGTAACATAAAATCGTAATGGCGTTCTGTCGCTTAAACGACCGTTAAGCTCGTCCCACGCTGTTTGTAAACACGTGAGGGAGGCTAATCGACCGTTACCCGTATTTACTATGGAGACAGGTACGTGCTAATAATCACGCGATTAAACTTGCGGGGAGTCCGGCCTTTTATATATGTGCGTAGAAAAGGTTTAGACGTACCTCGCGGACATTTGCGGTGAAAAATTTCAAGCTTATTCTACTAATTAGTAATAAGGTTTGAAAAATGGTTCACCACAAATGCAATTAACGTGTGTAATTTTAAGTAGGAAATATTTTAGCTGGTGGCCTACCATGATCTAATTCAGAAGTTTCAAACTGGATTCTCTATAGTTCATGCTTGCGGGCCAGAGTCAAAATATTTTTTTCGCATTAATAACTGGAATTCACAATAGAATAGATTAGTTACCTATGCAGAAACTAAAGTGGTTCAATCATTGTATGAATCGTTTTTAAAAAAGCAAAATAAGACGCTCGTTGCTCGCGACATCTAAAGATTTTTACCTACTTACGCCCGAAATTAATAATGTAGGTACCTATCTCAATCCTAATCTTGATCCCGAAATGGTCTGAAATGGTCAAAACTAAAATGTCTTGCTTTTAAATCGTTTTTAATTAGATTATAATTAAAAACGATTCAAAAGTAAGACATTTCAATTTAGGTTCCTACTTTTAAGTACTGCTTCGCTTCAAATTGGATCGTTAAAAGTGAATGAACAAAAAAATGTATAATACAAGTACCTAGTTTATCAGCCATCTCGTTAACATAAACATAAGCATTAGGTTGCTTAGCTTGGGACTAGATGGCGTTGTGTGAAATGTCCAAGGATAGTATTATTATTTATTATTATTAATGAAAGATCGCAATTTGTGGCTGACCCGCGTTTGAAACGTTTTTGGTGAAAAAGAGACAACGTTATTATTATCAAATAAGTTTGTTTCGCGCACAATATAGTGTCAAACACGTACAGAAGCAACTCCAACCGTTTGGCTGTAAAACCTGTGTGACAGACGACGGACAGACGGACACGTGTGTGATGGCAATAGGGCTCCGTTTGGACCCTTCGGGTACGGAACACTAAAATCAAATTCTCCAGCTTTATTATTTGTGTATAAGCAGAGATAGATTAGAACTGGCTAAAATAAATATAACACAGATTAAATTAACATTTTTCAGCGGCGAAAGTTTTCGGCGAAAATTATAATTCAGCTGTAAATAAATTACAATCAAACTTACTGAATCTGCCTAGCCTTTTCCAAACTATGTTGGGGTCGGCTTCCAGTCTAACCGGATGCAACTGAATACCAGTATTTTACATGGAGCCACTGACTGTCTGATCTCCACAACCCAGTTACTGGGTCATACGATACCCCTGGTAAGACTGGTTGTCAGACTTTCGGGCTTATATCGACCCGTAACGACTGTCAAAGATCCACGAATGACAGCCGTGAACAACGGCTTAGCATGCTTTCCGAGGCACGGAGGAGTCTCGGTATGTAAAGGTGGTCACTCATCCACTGACCAACCCCGGCAAGCGTAGCTTAACCTGATAAATCGATCCGTGAGGCTGTTATTACAGCCACGAGCTCCTCCATAATCAAACTTACTAATACGATTAAAGTCGAGTTTCCGCATCATATTTAAACTTCTTATTCAAAATTTCTAAGTAGATTATTATTATTCTAATTAATTTTGAAGTTGTAATGTGATTAGCTTTATAATTACATGCCCTTGGATGTCAAAATTTGCATAATGAGTAATTTTCTTAATTGATTTACCTGATTACCGTACTGAAAATGTTTTATCGACTTAAGGTAGGTAACTAAATTATGTAGACAATTCATACTCAGGAGATAATGGGGAAATTCAACAGATAACGAAAAAACATTTATTGTACAAAAGAAATGTGTAAGAGCTATATGCGGTGTCGTTCCACTTGAATCTTGTAGGCCTTTATTCAAAAAGCTGCAATTATTGACTTTGACCGGCATGTATTTGTTTGAGGTATCAGTTTTTGTAAGGAAGCATACAGAATTCTTTAGATTCAAAGGTGACAATTATACGAAACAGAGACCAAGAGATGCAACAAAAATTTTAATTCCATTTTGTAATATAGCGTTATCTAAAAAGAATGTTTATCATATGTGCATTACTATTTTTAATAAATTACCAAAGTCTATAAGAGAACTACCATTCAAATATTTAAGATGGTTAATAGAAAATTGTTTTTATACACTTAAAGAATTTCTGGAACACAGGGAAAAAGATGTTATTTTAGGGTAAATATTATAAGTAAATAAAAATTGTTATGTTAAGGCTGCTTTGTAATTTATGTTAGATTAAGGTTTATTATATTTTAAACTAAGGTTGACAAGTTTGTAATTCATATTAGATTAGGTGTGTTCAATTTTTATTTTGGAGTGTGTGTATTGCAATTTATATTATAAGTACATAGTTGCACCTATTATTAAGAACTAATTTGCATGCCCTAAACAGGCAAAATATGGAATGTACTTAAACCACCAATTTTTATATCTGGTAAAACCTATATTTTCAGCAAATAAATTATTCTTATTCTTATTCTTATAAAATCGTCGGGTAAAGGCAAAACCGACTATCTGCGATTTTTTTTATTAGGAAAACTTACAGCTAAAAGATACAGTGAATAAAATTTTAAACAAAATAAGGCCAATTACAAGTTTCCACATGTAGTAAATCTTAAGAAACAGAAAATTTATGATGTACCATTTAAACAAAAACATTTAAACAAAACAAAATTAAAAATAAATTACTGTATACCATTAGAATCGGCTTTTGATTCTTTATCTAATGCTAAAACCAAGTAAACCGCAGGACTTACCGTTCCCGAGTTACCGAACGTAAAAACCGATTTTATAGTTATTAGATTGAATTAAGAAACAAATAAATGGAGAAAGTGTGTCTTTAGAGAATTAAAAACCAATAATTCGTAATAATTTGTCCGAAATATTTCGAAATATAGATGCAAAAAATACCAAACTTTTTTAGCGGTTTTTAGTACTACAATAATGTCACTAGTGGTAAAAAGTGGATCTTTGATAGTCGTTACGGGTCGTCAGAAGCCCGAAAGTCAAACCAGTCCAACCAACCGAAGCCGTCAGTTAACCAGTCTTACCAAGGGGTATCGTATTACCCAGTTACTGGGTTGTGGAGGTCAGATAGGCACTCACTTCATGTAAAATACTATTCAGGTGCATCCGGTTAGACTGGAAGCCGGCAGACAGGTTAGGCAGTTTGATTTTAGGTTTGCAATCGCTACTGCTGAGCATGAGGTCCTGCCTTCGATTCCAGGGTCGGGCAAAGTGTTATTGGGTTTTTACATCCGGAATTTCTAAGTATCAGCCCGGAGTCTGGATTTGTGCCCGGTTGATGTCAATATTCTCACCCCCTCTTACATGGGACTTATACATAACTGTCAAAATGTGTGTGTACATTATTATTACATTCATTCATTCATTCATTCATTCTATTATGGGTAGGTACACCCTCTGCCTAACCTTTCGGATTATACAGGTGTGATGTTATGTCAATTATGGGTAATGACATTTGACTATTCCCATGGTCAAATGTCTTCTACATAATATATTGTAACATGAGGCAAACAGGGGCTAGTGTGAAGCTTTGGGTTCATTCGAGTAATCGAGTCTGGTTAAATCACGCTGGGATCGGTGCATTTCATTCATTCAATTCATTCAACCTATTTTCGTATTAACCTTGTTAATATTGAATCAGCTTAAAATAATAATCAAATCAAATAAAATAATAATGGTTCAAGGGGAATATAAGCTCCATAGCATAGCAACTATTGTCTTTAAACTGTCACTATATTGGCGTACATACGTGCGAACTTGAACCGAAGTATGAAAAGACACGGTAACTACCTACTTGAGCGTAGCTAAACGAACTTAGCTTCGTTTAGCTTCGGCCTTTCAATTTGGATGAATCAACCAAATTTAATTGTGTAAACGGACTCTAAAATCGTAGCCACGACGGGCCACAGCGCGCCGCATTGCAAAAATGCGCCAACGTACTTTATGAGGCGCAGCGGAGCGCGAAAAATTTAAATTTTATATTAACGCAAAACAATACCCGCAAAATTACGCCTGGCGAGCGATCCTCCAGTGCGTTGTACTACGGCCCGTTGCGATCGCCTGTTGTTTGCGATGGTCGATACAAAATGTTAAAGTGATCTACAATTTTGCAATGCGTTGCGGTGCGGCACGGCCAGCCCAAATGTGCACGAGACTTCATAGTGAATAATTCAATGTCAGCCTTTAATTTCTGCGCCTTTCAACCAAGGTGCGTTAATTTGGTTAAACCATCTAATATTGTCTGAACGGCTGGATTGTATCGTAAGTTAGTTTTAATTACAACATTCGATGGTTTCCAAGACTTCAAAACAAAAGACGACACTGGACATTCGAAATTACTTTGTACAAAACATTTAAGTACTTACTACGATTTCAATCTAAATGAATTCGAAAGGAGTCGTGGGTTCGTACATTATTCAAGCGGGGATTGTCCAAATTGCTAAAGATATTATGGTAATGGGCGGCCTGAACAACAAACAATTAAGTACTTATAGTTTGTTTGACATAACTCTAGACATTTATGTAGGTACTTGTTTCGTTTTAGGGTGAACTTTTTAAAAGAGTTTTAGGCACTAAAGACGTAAATGTTGATTGATGGTGCTCATTTGCATGAAAACAAGGAGTTATCTCAAGTCCAAAATGAGTGTTGTTTTTATTGCTGGATCTTTTGTTCCTTAATCAACACTGCGTACCCTCTTGAGCGTCGTGATGATGTTGACGTAGCTGAAGATGATGACTCCGAGAGGCACGATCTGTCCCATCGCGAACAGGAACATGATGTACGTCAGCGTGTTCATTGTTGTTCTTTAAATATAAAAGTAATCAACACTGCGTACCCTCTTGAGCGTCGTGATGATGTTGACGTAGCTGAAGATGATGACTCCGAGAGGCACGATCTGTCCCATCGCGAACAGGAACATGATGTACGTCAGCGTGTTCATTGTTGTTCTTTAAATATAAAAGTAATCAACACTGCGTACCCTCTTGAGCGTCGTGATGATGTTGACGTAGCTGAAGATGATGACTCCGAGAGGCACGATCTGTCCCATCGCGAACAGGAACATGATGTACGTCAGCGTGTTCATTGTTGTTCTTTAAATATAAAAGTAATCAACACTGCGTACCCTCTTGAGCGTCGTGATGATGTTGACGTAGCTGAAGGTGATGACTCCGAGAGGCACGATCTGTCCCATCGCGAACAGGAACATGATGTACGTCAGCGTGTTCATTGTTGTTCTTTAAATATAAAAGTAATCAACACTGCGTACCCTCTTGAGCGTCGTGATGATGTTGACGTAGCTGAAGGTGATGACTCCGAGAGGCACGATCTGTCCCATCGCGAACAGGAACATGATGTACGTCAGCGTGTTCATTGTTGTTCTTTAAATATAAAAGTAACCAATAATGCCTACCCTCTTGAGCGTCCTCATGATGTTGACGTAGCTGAAAGTGATGACTGCGAGAGGTATGATCTGTCCCATCGCGAACAGGAACGTGATGTACGTCAGCGTGTTCATTGTTGTTCTTTAAATATAAAAGTAACCAATAATGCCTACCCTATTAAGCATCCTGATGATAATAAAGTAGCTAAAGGTGATGACGGCGAGAGGCACGATCTGTCCCATCACGAACAGGAACATGATGTACTCAGCGTGTTCATTTTTGTTCTTTAAATATAAAAGTAATCAATAATGCCTACCCTTTTGAGCGTCCTGATGATGTTGACGTAGCTGAAAGTGATGACTGCGAGAGGTACGATCTGTCCCATCGCGAACAGGAACATGATGTACGTCAGCGTGTTCATTGACTGCTCGTGCCAGTTTACCGAACAACTGTGAAAGAAAATACGATATTAATTGGTTTACTTGGACTATTTTTGTACAGTTAAGAATTATCAAGGGAGTTCTTAAACCCACACGATTGAGACCGACCAACGTCGATAGATATATGACTGCATGTCCCTAAACAAACCTACAAATGTGATCGACCCGTCTTTGATCGCACCCTATTCGTTTGAGGAAAATTACAACATAAACAACCAAAAAATATAAAAGCTTTTTTACAAAAAAATACAACCGACTTCCAAAAACAAAACTGCAAAGTCAAAAATAACTTTAATTTCGGAAGTCGGTGTCTGGTTAAATGTATTTTCGTTTTTTGCAACCGACTTCCGAAATTAAAGTTATTTTTTACTTTTTAGTTGTGATAAGAAAAAATACGTGTAATCGAAGCTAACTCAAGTCGTGACAAGCTCGATGGCCCGCAATTTCAGTAAATAATTAAAATATTATAAACTCAACTCAAACTCAAAGAATTCATTTCAAATAAACCAATTACAGGCACTTTTGAAATGTCAAGCGGTCGGTCAGTCGGTAGTAGGCTCCTATGGAGAAGAACGGGCAGGAAACTCCACGGACACTCTTTTAAATAAAAATATGGTTACATCATTCATGCTGAAAATATATATGTGGGAACAATGTCAGAAAGACGTACAAGTTAACAGCGCCCGTAATAAAAAGATAAAAACACTAAATTAAAAATAAAATAACTCGATTATGAAACCACGTTCGTCCTTGTCCCACAAAAGTTGGAACGAAGAAAGCAGGAATCTTGTAGAATCGTGCGAAAGAGTCTCTACAGCAGGGCTTTAAATACCGGTAAAAATTCATAACGTTACCTTTGTTTGATAGAGTTACCGTTAATTTTGTAAATAACGGTAATAGAATTATCGTTATTTATGCTATTAATAATGTTAGTATTTATTAACGTTAATTGTTTAATAACGTTTAATAAGGAGGCGAATTGTATAATAAGGCGGAGCGGCAACAGTGCATCGTGATTCAAGGCTAAGCGACCGAAAGCGGAGCGCACAACAATATAAACCTACGTACGGAACGGCAACGTAGCTAAGTTAACGGTAAAATTAACGTTACTTATCGTATTTTCGTTAATACTAATTAACGTTATATTACTGGTAATGTTATCAAGTAACGTTACATTTTTGTAACGTTAGTAAGGTATCACATTGTAATTAACGTTACGTAACGGTTATTATTTTGTTATTTGGTAACGTTAACAAGCCCTGTTCTACAGCATTTCGATCTTTCTTATATTTCTAGGACTTAATAGGGTTTAGAAATATTCATGCTTTACGTTCTTGTGGGCCTTGAATTCCTTTGATGTATGATTCGATGATAAAATAGGTTGTATAGTTATGTAGGTACTATACTTGTCGTACTAGAGCGAGTCTTTGTAGACTTGTTTAGGTTGGGGTAAGCAAAGAGTTTTTTAGTGATGTCAGTCTCCAGGGGGCCTAAGGTCTCCAGGGGGGCAAGGCTATAGATGGTATCCTGGGGACGGACATAGGCTACTTTTTTTTCAAAAATAATCCTACAGGGGGTGATATAGGGGATGAAAGTTTGTATGGGAAACTCAGTATTTCTTAAGTTAGGGATGTGAAAATTAAAATGTATGCTTTTGATAGGAAATAAAGAAATATGCGGTTCAGCGTTTTTGAAAAATCATCCCCTAAGGGGGTAAAATAGGGGTTCATTTTAAAATTTACAAAACTGCATGGATTTCGACAAAATTTGGCAAGGCTTTATATAGCATCCTGGGGAATGCCATAGGATACAATTTTTTCAAAAAGAATACTACAAGGGGTGATATAGGGGATGAAAGTTTGTAAGGGAAACCCAGTATTTCTTAAGTTAGGGATAACAAATTTATGCTATTGGTACGAAATTAAGAAATATGCGGTTCAGCGTTTTTGAAAAATTATCCCCTAAGGGAGTAAAATAGGGGTTGATTTTAAAATTTACAAAACTGCACGGATTTCGACAAAATTTGGCAAGGCTTTATATAGCATCCTGGGAAAGGACATAGGATACTTTCAAAAACACAGGGGGTGATATAGGGGATGAAAGTTTGTAAGGGAAACCCAGTATTTCTTAAGTTATGAATAACAAATTCATGCTATGGGTAGGAAATTAAGAAATATGCGGTTTAGCATTTTTGAAAAATCATCCCCTAAGGGCGTAAAATAGGGGTTGGTTTTAAAATTTACAAAACTGTACGGATTTCGATAAAATTTGGCAAGGCTTTATATAGCATCCTGGGGTAGGACACAGGCTACTTTTGGTCTTAAAAAATAATCATACAGGGGGTGATATAGGGGATGAAAGTTTGTATGGGAAACTCAGTATTTCTTAAGTTAGAGATGTTGTGCTGTCGCGGAACGGAATGCGGGAATGTTGCCATTTTTGGTATATGTTATCCATACTTTTAGAAGCGTTTTTTAATTTATTTTATTTATACACATATTTTGATTTATTTTATGTTTGTATATTATTTGTTACATGCTGCACCGGTCGACGTTACCGCGTCAACGCCGGCTATCGCTGAAAACCAGCGCTGGGGCTCCATTTCGCATGGGGTCGCGGCATTATGCTGAGCGGTGGCCGTTTTGCGTAGATGTGACGCATATTTTCCTCCATATTATATTTAAATAGTTATTTTATTTTATTGCAGTTTGTGTCATGTTTACCGCAAATAAACGTTTTTCTTTCTTTCTTCTTCCCTAAGTGGGTAAAATAGGGGTTGATTTTAAAATTTACAAAACTGCACGGATTTCGATAAAATTTGGCAAGGCTATAGATAGCATCCTGGGAAAGGACATGGGCTACTTTTTGTCTTAAAACATAATCCTACAAGGGGTGATCAAAGGGATGAAAGTTTGTATGGGAAACCCAACATTTCTTAAGTTAGGGATATGCCCTATGTTTTCCACATGAACGTTCCCATGGGATATTTTCCGACATCCACGCGGGCGAAGCCGCGGGCAAAAGCTAGTTTGACAATAAACTTCAATGAAGCAATATTCATAATTTGTGCCATTTTACGAATGTCCATACAAAACTGTCAAACAAATGAATTGCGTGCTATGAATTGTACGCAGATAAAATATGAATTGTTAGTTTGTGACCGTTTTACGACTTCAAATATCCTGTTCATTATCCTATTAGGATTCTGACAAAGTGGCCGTTCTAGCCTCTTAGTTGCTTGTAGCGAACCCAATGATATTTAAGTAAAAAGACGTTACACGTTAAAAAGGTTACATACCCAACATTCGATGTTCAAAAACCGCACTATGTCGAACTATTAGATGACAAATTATTGGAAATAGGACGGCATGTCGTAACAAACTTACAAGCAAACAAATTTTACCTATTATATTAGTATAGATGTAATAATTATTGTCAAACTCAATCTCTAAGAATATTAAATATTATCATAATTTCAGCTTGAACACGTCTATTGTTTAACATAGGCCCGAAGACAAATCCGAACCAAAACACAAAAGAAATTGGTCTCTACCTATTCATTACCAGACATTTGATATAAAAAGTAAACAACTTTTTTAAAATAGCAAACTTGGCAAACAATTTCATTATTCTAGGCTAGGACATCAGAGGGGCAATTCCCGTAATTTTAACAGCGTTCGCAATATCATCTCAAGACTCAATCTGTCAAAAATTGTATAGCGTTTAATACAATTTTTGACAGATTGAGTCTTGAGATGATATTGCGAACGTTTTTAAAATTACGTGAATTGCCCCTCAGGGTGCCTAGGCACAAATTAATTATACTCGTACTTCTCAAATTAAATTCTCTACCCGAAAAATAGCGTTACTACCACACTGGGGAAAAGAATATTTGGAACTCTTTGTACCTATGTCTAATTTAACATAACTATGCTACAATTAATTATTCTCAACTACCTCTGCATGAATTTCTAGCGAATAATTTAAGGACAAATATTTGTATAATACGGCGTTACAATAGGAATGATGCCTGGGTAAAAAAAAGAAATTCTATTTAGTCCTTCAGTCACATAATAAAAAAATATTAGACACGTATTTTTTTACATATTAATAAAAAAATACTTAGATAACACGCGTTAAAGTTGGGGAGTCCCTACTTCGCTACGTCCTTTCTACGTATAAAATCTAGCTAGGCGTGACGTCGTGCCATATTTTAACTCAATGTATCGCCGGAATCTTTTGATTACGTAAAAAAAGGAAAAATACGTGTCCAATATTAATTAATAACCTACAAGACGGACAAAATTTTTTTTAGTCATCATCCCTATTAACGAAATCTCTTGTGGGTAAGTAATAACAGCCGCACGGGTCGATCGATCAGGTAAAGCTGCGCTTGCCGGGGTTGGTCCGTGGATGAGTCCATCTTTACATACCAAAACGAGGGGTCTTGATATAAAATAAATAAAAAAATAAATATAAATATCCTTGGACATTTCACACAACGCCATCTAGTCCCAAGCTAAGCAACCTAATGCTTGTGTTATGGTAACGAGATGGCTGATAAACTACTTATATACATTTTTTTTTGTAAATACATACATATTATAGATGGAAAAACACCCAGACTCGAAACAAATACTTGTAGGTCGTACAAATATTTGTTCCGTGCGGGAATCGAACCCGCGACATGCTGCGCAGCAGTCAATCGATCAACCACTGCGCCAACCGTGTCGTCAAATATGTATAAGTATGAAAGGCCAAAGAATTAGCATTGCCATTCAACGTGGCAATGCTGCCGGTCTTCTGGGCACGTTTCCGGATGACAGCGATGCTGACGAGTACTTCGACTTAAGTGTCCTTTTGTTTTTTGTATTTATTTGTGTAGTTAGTAAGTCATTTAATTTAGTACCTTGTGTTAATAGTTACTTCTGAAAAGAACTGTACCTGATATTTGCAGCCTCATTAACATACTGTCCCCATCCAACCAGCGGCGGTGTGGTAAGTGCCAGCGAGTAGGTCCATATGAAGACTATCGACATGATAGCCCCTTTAGAACTGAGGTGCCTGGAGTTGAGCGGTCTGGTCACCATCATATACCTCTCGAAGGATATCACTGTTAGTGTTGTTATTGATGTTATTCCTGAAACAAGGATAAAGTATGGTTATGTCATGGATCGGTAACCACGTGTGCGTTGAACTGTACCTACGATATTTTTATGTACGAGTAATGTTGGTATCACACGAAAGTTTCAAAGGCTAAATGTGCGCGAGCCTCATTGCACTGGAGTAGGGTTACCAGAAAGAAAATTTAAAAGTCTGGAGAAAAAGCCTGATTTCCATTGCAAAATCCTGAGATTTTCTCGAATTTTGTAAATTTTCTCGCAAACGTAATTTTTTGATGTTGTTACTCCCATTGTGGGCAACCCTTTTCAAGACCATCGGTGTTTCAAGATTACCAGATATTTTTCAATACCTATTTGCTATTACAGCCCAGTTTTTTCTATCATGGGTGCTCAGTGATCGAATGAAAGAAACCGACTAACGGTGTCTTCAGTCAGAACTTTACTTATAGCATAGTATCATTTGAAGAGTTTAACGTGCGAAGCATTCTACAGAACAGTGTTAAAAGACAAAAGTTTACAAAGAAGTATCATCGCAAAATAAATATGAAACCGATGATTAAAATAGGTTTCATAGATTTTAAGTGTTGATTTTATTTGTGCAATTCACATGACCAACGATAATTTGTAAGTTAGTCTCTAAATAGATTATTACTTATTTGTTTCTGTAATAAAAAAGATCTGAAAAATCTACTCTGTTAATGAAAATTCTAAAAATCCTGAGATTTCCAAAATCCGGCCGCAATCCTGAGAAGAGCCTAAAAATCCTGAGATCGCAGGACAAATCCTGAGATATGGTAACCCTACACTGGAGTGGAAATATTTCAAATTCAAATTCGAAATTTAAATCGGTCGGAAACCATTGCAGTGCGGGCCGCCACGGATTTCAGTGTGCTTTGTTGCATATTTGCGATAAGGCGCGCAGCGGTCCGTCGCGGCTATGATGTGCGCTTAGCTTTATGATTACAGCATTTGTTTTTTGCCGTATGAACACTGTTCATGTTTGTGGATGTAGACGTATGATATCACCGTTAATTCTGCTCCTCCCTAAAAATCAGCTGTTCAGTACATTTTGACGAATTATGCGAACATAAATGTACTGAACAGCTGATTTTTTTTTCGCGATTTCAGGTTTGGTTCCATAGTAAAAGCTGTTCATAATGATGAGTACAATGACCCCTTAAGAGGTTTTGCGCATTTAACGTTACACGTTTTATAGTATAGGTATATTTTATAGTAAGTAGGTATGTGTGTGTATTATAAGTTTATAACCTATTTATGTAATTGTATACCTGCGTAGTCTATTTATAATTAATTAAGATATATTTTTAGTTTTTTTTTTTCTATAATTATTCCTCTCTTACTGAGCACCTGCCATAAATCTCTTCACCACCTTTGGTTGACTGGTAGAGAATGCCTAAGGCATTAAGTCCGCCTTTGTACGGTTTATAGTGCGAAAAGTTTAAATAAATAAATAAATAAAGTAGGTACCCTAAAAAAATATTTTTCTAATGATTTTATTTTACCACTTTGTCGGCGTGATGAATATGCCAAATTATAGCTTTCTAGTACTAAGAGTCTCTGAGCTAAGCTGCAGACGGACAGACGGACAGACGGATAGACGGACAGACGGATAGACGGACAGACGTACAGACGGACGGAGATAGCGAAACTATAAGGGTCCCTTGTTGACTACGGAACCTTAAAAAGAGAAGTCCTGACGACTGATTGACTGACTCATCAACGCCCTCGACTCATTAAAAAGCTGAAATTTTGCACAGAGGTTCGTTTCCAATGTAGACAAGGAAAAAGGAAAGAATTCCCGGTAGTATGTTCCCGTGGGATATCCACGCGGGCGAAGCCGCGGGCAAAATCTAGTATTCAATATTTTTGTAGGAAACAGGGTTTGACAAGAGCTAATACTTCTACTTGCTTTGTATTAGCCTTAATCGTTGTATATCAAAATGAAATTGAAAATTACTATCGCAATAAATGTCAATTCAATTCAATTTATTCATTAACAATTTCCATTGTGTTTGAAATAATTCTACATAATAAAAATAAAGAACACATATACACAAGTACAATTTTAATTAATTCGGTGAGCGAGTATGACTCGCGCACCGAGCGCGATCAGGGTTCCGTTCCGATTTCTGAAAAAGTGTGCTATTTAGAGACATCGTTTTATTTTTCCTGTAATCTTGACATAAACTTCTATCTCATAAAATAAGTTCAGATTTTTCTCTTCGTCGGAGACAAACGTCGAAAACTATGCGGCCTAAAAAAAAATTGAGAATATGCAAACAACGTTCTTTCATACCTATGATACCCCAAATGCCACAGTAGCCCCACTTTGAATTTTTAAGTTTCCTTTCAGTCCCTGTTGCAAAAAAAAAAATACATATTTTTATTGCTTTCTTTTTTGAAAAATACTTGGGTAAACGTAATCTAAAACTGTTCCAAATTTCAAGTTGATAGCATTAGTAGTTCTTGAGATATCCAGCTGTGACAGACAGACTGAGTCGCACCATTAGGGGATCTTTTTACAATTTTGGTACGGAACCCTAATTAACAATACAACTCACATCAAAAATAATAAAAATAAATAATAATTCAATGTCAACTCAAACATTTAAAGCAATTATCCAAGTAAAATAGTTCAATGTCAAATTAAGAAAAAATAAATTCATTAAAAAATATCGCACAAATTGTTGCCAACAGATTAATTAATAATTAATTTATTAAACCAAAGTCATAGTAATTTCACGAGGCCAATTACTTTGCAAAATGACTTACGTTGTAACGTAATTCCAGGAATGTAGAATAATTTCAGCATTATTGTTTTTCGCGAATGTCTTGAATTAATAATCCCTTCCCCACGATTTGTCTTTCTCAGGAAAAGATAAGGAAAATTAAGATTTTACTAGAAATCTCTTTTGTTATAAGATTAATACTAAGATTGTGTCATATTTTCGGTTCAAGGACAGGAAAAAATTAAGTTTTTCGTTATTATATAAAGAAGCGTAGTATTATTATTGGGATTGTGAAAAAAGAGACAACAGTATCTCCGCTACCGTTTGTAGTAAGCAGGTCAATACTCCCCTTCTGATAATATAATATTTTGACACGATATGAGAAGACACGACTGTGCTTACACGATGTATGACGTGGTTGAAAAAACAAAATAATGTAGATAGATTGTTCAGAGTTCAACTGTTTTGCAAACTATCCCTAAAAGAGTAAAAGATCTCATGAATTCACTCATCGTCATCATCTGCCTAGCCTTTTCCCAACTATGTTGGGGTCGGCTTCCAGTCTAACCAGATACAGCTGAATACCAATATTTTACATGGAGCGACTGCCTATCTGATTTCCACAATCCAGTTACTGGGTAATACGACACACCTTGGTAAGACTGGGTTGTCAAACTTTCGGGCTTCTGACGACACGTAACGACTGTCAAAGATCCACGAATGACAGCCGGGACCAACGAGGCACCCATCCACGGAGCAACCGCGACAAGCGTAGCTTAACCTGATCGATCGACCGTGCGGCTGTTATAACTTAGCCACAAGCCCCTTTTTCTTCATCTATACAGGGTGATTTTTTAATGACCAGCCAAATTTTCACAGGGTGTTCTACCCATGAATATGAACAACTTTCACTATGGGACCAACTTTGAAATCGCAAAAAAAATATCAGCTGTTTCATACATTTTGATCGAGTAGGTATTGAACTTTTGTAGGAAACCGCTGGTTTTTTTTTCGTGATTTCAAAGTTTGGTCCCATAGTGAAAGTTGTTCATATTCATGGGTAGAACACCCTGTGAAAATTTGGCTGGTCATTAAAAAATCACCCACTATATTAAGGTGAGAGTGAATTAATGTCATGAATTCACTCTACAAGATTTTCTTGGCATTCTACAAGACTCAATAAAATTGTAAAAGTTATAGTTTATTATAATTTATAGCGCTAATAATGTAAATTGTGCAATATATAATATAAAAATATAATTTAAAACCAAATATTAATACTTATTTAAAATATAAATACCACAAAAGCAAATTAAACAATTTGAATGATACTATTTTAATTTAATATTTATTTCACAAAAAGCGCCTTCATCCTCTCTCGTAAATAAAATTAAGTTTGCTGTGCCCGAATAATTTGATTCGATGTGTTAACATACCAATTACAATGTACCTACACATTATGGAATGCAATAAAATATTGAGTATTGAGTATTTCGATTACAAATCTGTCTTTGCGATAACAGCAATCAAAATATACAGTAAGTACTGTAAGCATCCCCATATATTTCGTTTAAATGTTCATACAATGGCAGAGCTATGTCGGATAGCTAAACTGGGATTAAATAAATCACACGAATAAAGCTACAACACGAATTTTGTTGTAATTCATAATTTAATTATGCATCATTCACCTTTTATTCGGTACATTCGCGATAGCGTTACTTACTATGTAGTCAATCAATCTGCCTAGCCTTTTCCCAACTATGTTGGGGTCGGCTTCCAGTCTAACCGGATGCAGCTGAATACCAGTATTTTACATGGAGCGACTGCCTATCTGACCTCCACAACCCAGTAACTGGGTAATACGATACCTCTTGGTAAGACTGGTTGTCAGACTTTCGGGCTTCTGACGACCCGTAACGACTGTCAAAGATCCACGAATGACAGCCGGGACCAACGGCTTAACGTGCTTTCCGAGGCACGGAGGAGTCTCGGTATGTAAAGATGGTCACCCATCCACTGACCAACCCCGGAAAGCGTAGCTTAACCTGATGGATCGACCCGTGCGGCTGTTATTACTTAGCCACGAGCTCCTCTAGTTACTTACTACCTTATACTTACTATGTAGTATCATGCTGAATGTTAGTATTTTGATTTTAACAAAATGTATCTAAAAATATTATGTTTTGATATTTAAAGGCTTTCGGAAGAGGAGCTCGTGGCTAAGTAATAGCACGGGTCGATCCATCAGGTTAAGCTACGCTTGCCACGGTTGGTACGTGAATGGGTGACCATCTTTACATACCGAGACTCCTCCGTGCCTCGCTGTTAGTTCCGGTTGCCATTCGTGGATCTTGTCGTTACGGGTCGTCAGAAGCCCGTAAGTTTGACAACCAGTATTACCAAGGAGTATCGTATTACCCAGTTACTGGGTTGTGGAGGTCAGCTAAGCAGTCGCTCCATGCAAAGTACTGGTATTCAGCTGCTTCCGGTTAGACTGGAAGCCGACTCCAACATAGTTGGGAAAAGGCTAGGCATAGTAATTGATTGATTTGATGATCTTACACACACCTGCGTTAATAACGTTAGTACTAGTAGTATGTACCTCAATATTTTGGCGTCACCGACTGGTATTATCGACCGATAATAACGAGCTTGTGGGAGAGAGCCTTTACCCTAATATTTTTTAAATACCTACTAATACCTACTAGATATCTAAAATAACGATTGATAGAGATCTATGGAAAAACAAATCATGCTAAACCAAAACTATACTTAAGTAAATTAGGATAAGAGATGATGATTTTACTTCACCATTTTACTTCGATATTTTATGTTGATGCAATACTGACATATACTTGCTTCAATATTTTATTCCATAAAAAAATGTGTGCCTTTTGTTGAAATTCAATCCTCACAATATGGACACGAGAATATCTTCAACACAACAAAGGGTTTATCGCCTCTCTCTGACAGGCTATTGTGGTTCTAAGACACCTCTAAAATAAAAATGGAGTGTCCACCGACAATGGAAGTGAAATTACTTTAGTTCTATCCAGACGTCTGTCTTGTCGTTTCGTAGCGAAAATAGTGGCAGTCTTTGTGTCTTCATTTTAAAAGCTTAAGGCGAGTAGTGCCGCTAACTAGCGCTATCATTGAGAAAAAAACCATAACTCTGGAGATACAGAACATTTTGAAATTTCCTATGCTCACATTTTTAGTCAGATGAGGTAGTGAGATCAAAAAATTCTACCTCAAAATGAAAGCATTGCGATCTACTGCCATTTTATGTGTGTAACGCAATGGGGAAGATCGGGCAATGCTAATTGTAAATGGCGTGAGCATAGCTAGGTCCTTTGACATTTCGTTCATTCATGAGTTTGTTTACAGTTCAAGATCAACTATTTGACTTGGAAAGTGTCGGAATTTAAAACCTTAAATATTTTCTCGTAATCACTTTCTTCAAAATGTTTCAAACTGTTTAATTAAAAAAAAAAATCTTTACGAAAAACTTTCATCTACAATCTTCTAATTTTAGGGTCTCTCGGGAAATGGTGGACTCCAATTTCGGAGTAGGTATTTAGGAGCACAACAACGTGTCATTTTCACAAAAAAATATTTCATTTTTTTCAACCACATCACGGCTTGTATTGGAAGCTACTTTGAGCAATTTCATTTTTAAATGTCTACATAAGTAGTAAGAATATTTTGCATTCAATGTAAACTTAGCAGCAAGACCTACCTAACTTAACCTAACGTACTTTGGTCTGGTGTCAACCGTTACCAATGAGACGAAGAGTTCAAAATAATCTATATAAATAAAAAGAGAAGTCCTGACTGACTGACTGATTGACTGACTCATCAACGCCCCGCCCAAACCCTTGGACCTAGAAAGCTGAAATTTTGCACAGTGGTTCCTTTTATAATGTTGACAAGGAATAAGGAAGGAATTCCCGGTAGCAGGTTCCCTTGGGATATTTTCCGACATCCACGCGAGCGAAGCCGCGGGCAAAAGCTAGTGAAGAATAAAGCATTGTAAAGGATGTAAAATAAGGATCCCTTTAATCCTAAATAATTAATTGTTATCAAAGTTTAATCAGGGCTTAGCTGGAAGTGGGGAATTAAATTGAAGTCTTGATTTAGGTACTTAAGTTTAAAATACAAGCCTGAAACATTCACGATATTATTAAAAAAGATTTAAACACATGTTCAACGCGTGTCTTACGTCAAACTCCATACAAAACCGATCAAGAGCGAGTCGGACTCGCGCACCGTGGGTTTCGTTTCGATTTTGGAAAAAGTGTGCTATTTAGAGACATCGTTTTATTTTCCTGTAATCATTATTCTATCACATAGAATATTTTTTTTTACTGTACTTTTATCAAAAAAACTATGCGGCCTAAAAAAGAAAAAAAATGTTTGTGAATGTGCAAACAGCGCTCTTTCATAATGATATCCCACATGCCTTAGTAGCCCCACTTATAATTTTTAAGAAACCCTTTCAGACCGTGATGCAAAAAAGAAAAAAAAGTCTTATTTGCAAAATAGTTGGGCAAACGTCATCTAAAACTGTTCCAAATTTCAAGTTGATAGCATTAGTAGTTCTTGAGATATCCCGCTGCAACAGACGGACAGACAGACAGACCGAGTCGCACCATAAGGGTTCCTTTTTACCATTTTGGTACGGAACAAAAAAGTAAGACACGCGTTGAACATGTGTTTGTATCTTTTGTAATAAGACCGTCTGTGTCGTTATCTTTGCTAAAATAGCTAAGAAAAAAATTCAACGATTAGATTACATTCTCGTGAGTTCACGAAGTGTCCTCCGTGTCGAGTAAACTCATGTCCAAGCAATTGTAACTTCGACTCAAATAGTTTCTGCAAAGAAGTTAATAGTCAGAAAGCGCTCAGTTGTTTACGAGGATTTTCCAAAGTATAGTTTCCTGGAAGTAATATAAACTTCTAGAGTTAATACTTAGAAAGTTGTAAGTACCTACTCTTGTTAATAGCTGCTCGACTGGCAACCTATTATTTTTTAGGGTTCCGTATTCGTACCTGAAAAGGAAAAAAAACGGAACCCTTGGATCACTTCGTTGTCTGTCTGTTTTTCTGTCAAGACCCTTTTTCTCAGGAACGTGTGGAGGTATCAGGTTGAAATTAATATCAAATACGTAAGTCTACGGTCCCTTGGAGCTCTAAAAAAAATCAAGGTTCTAAGTCATCGCAATAAAGAAATAAGGCGATTTATGCGACATTTTTACAGTCGCAACTAAATCAAAACCTATAGAGGACCTACTTCCCGTTGATCTAGACTCATGAAAGGCACGAAGCAAAATCTCACAGCACAATTAAAGGAAAAAGTCCGGAAATCGTTAAATTGTTGTTTTATAAGTATCACATTTTTTTTTGCGATTGCAAACTTACATTTGCAGTTAGAGAATTGACCGTGACGTATATCGATGTATGGGAGAACATGTTTTTCAACTACACGTTAAGTGGGATAAATTCATCCCAACTACGGAACCCTTCAATGTGCGTGGTCCGACACGCACGGTTTTTTTCCTTGTTTCTTCAACTTCTTGCTAACTTTAAAAGTAAAGATGTTTGCCTAAGATTTATATAAATTATATCCTAACATAACATGGCCAGAGATTGCACAAGACGGGAGGTTTTGAAGGAAAAAGGAAGACCTTTTCCCAGCCGTGGGGCATAATAAGCTAATAAAAAAATTATTAAAAAAACAGGCCTTTACTTCCCAAAAGTTTAGATGCAGTAAATGATAATGACAGATATCATATCACTACTATTGTCCATTGTGTACATCTTTATAATTCGCATCTTTGCAAGAAAAATTTGCTATCTCGAAAAATCCAATTTTACAGGAACCGCTATGTAAACTTTAAAAAAAATATGACAAATAAATTAATGTGTTTTTACGTTAAATGAGTTCTCTAATAAACTTTTAAAAAATACACGAAAAGATTCTACAATCGAATATAAAATTAACGAATAATAACAAAAAACACCTTTTCTGAATTGTCATGTTTTTCTCGCAACGACGCAAATTATAAAGTCAATTTGTATAGCGATTCTCAATCGAAAGATCTACATTAATGTGCAATTAATCTTCTCTATTCTTCATAAAACCAAGCTTTTAAGTACATTTAATTTATTTGTGGATGCCACTGCTCCTCAAAAGATAATTAATCCTTCAGTCGCTTTACGACACCTTTCATGAAGAGATTAGGAAAGCTATTTTCAGTGCAGGCCTTATAGTAGCTATAAGGTCTGCACTGAAAATACAGTGTGAGTCTTCATAGTGTGCACATATCGAAATGCTTAATTTTATCGACGGAAAAAATACCGCTTACGGCATTTTTTCAAAATTTTCAAATTAACCCACCCTTAGGTGGGTTATTTTGACTCTACTGACTAGGGCATAACTTTAGCCCAAATCAAGACAGATGTTTAGTGTAATTAAATCCACACAAAAATTTCTCAATAAAACCTCGTATTAGCGTTCTAATAGTTATTTATGCAACTGACGTATAATAAGGGGTATTAAAACACGAATGTGGGTTATATAATAAGGGGTATTAAAACACGAATGTGATAATAGTATCACATGAGTGTTTTAATACCTAATTATGTACAGTTGCATACAAGACTTTATCTACATCTATGTTATCAATCCTCTATAAAAGGTTCTGAAACAGTTTTTTGCAATACTAATACTCGTATCGAACATGGCGGCCGGCGTCATAGTATACAACGTGAATTCGAATAAGTTCTTTTTTTAAATTACGGCGCTGTTGTAGTGAAACGCGCGTTCATTACAATGTTCTTTTTTTGAAAACGAGTTGCATTATGAAATTCAGTACAACATTAAAACAACCGTTTGGATACTATTATGGTTACCATGGTTACTATGACACTGGCTGTTTTAATGTTGGCAATAAGCTAACTGTTTCAGAAACTTTAATAGAGGATTTATAGCATGGGTGTAGATAAAAGTAAAAATACAACGTTTGTAACTCAATCACAACATTTCCTATCAACTGTTAAAGGCCTTGCACACTGTTACGTACAATAAATACTTTAGCAAGTAGACACTTTAAATATTTATTTATCCACACAGTTTGCGCTAAAACTTCAACAAAATGACTTTTTCAATATTAGGTAATAAAATTTAATTTATACTAACCTAAAATTTATATTTATAAGTGGAAATAAACCTCAATTGGAAAAAAAGATCTAACTAGACGTCAGGATGTTTTACCGCTTCTACAGATGTGGTAAGTTGTGAATTATCGACTTAATTTCAGGAATACGTCCTTCAGTATCCATAACAGGTGTTGTGAAGGGATAAAGTTTTTGTGAGGGAAGCGTATTCATAAATTTTTGCAAAATTAATTAATATTTTAGTATGCAAAGTAACCCAATAGGAACCGCGTTACGTAATCCCTTCGCTAATAATAATAACATATCATTTTGCTGGTAGGGATCTTGACCGTACTTCCGGGATTGTCCTGATAGCCGTGGGATACCTCTCCACTTCTCGCAAGCACCTCAGGATATGTTGCCCCCTTGCCGCTACGACACTGTGTACTAGCGACCGTTTTCGGGAGCTCATTATTGAGTGTGCAAGTCACCACCTGCCATTTTATCTGTGTATTGTATACAAAACATTGATCAGGCAGGGGCCATAGTGTTTCCATAGTTTTAGGTAATCAGTCCACAACCATCCAAACCCATAGCCCGATATGTTTTGTTTCCATGTTCTGCAATAGTCCTGCACCAACCGGGGGTTGTCCTTGGGTGCACTCGCATAGGGCATACAGGGATGATCGTCGGTTGGTGTCTCCTCATAATTTAAAATTGTAAGGGGCCTCTGCGAGTTGGCTTCGGCCCCTCGTACGCCTTCCAAAGGTCCGGGACCCCCAAGGTCGCGAGATATGTCAAAGTCGTTTTAAAAATTATATATCATTTAATTCGGGTAACAATGACCCATAACATAAACATCTTACAGACTATCATACATATTTATAAAAACCGAAGTGACAGCGTCGTATTGCGCTGCGTGGTGTCGCGTTACCTTCCGCGGAATCGCCGATACACGACACCCTTCGGCCAAAACCTTGAGGACGGTCTCAATATACCTATTGAATCGGAACTCGCACCACAAACGACTTGAAATTCGTGTTGCGGCGCGACGCCAACTTCTCGACCCAAGGTCCAGCTGGTCTTCGCTCGAACATACTCCACGATCTCCTCAACTTTCGTGGTGTCATGTAACCGGGACACATAGAGCTGCGTCGTAGGTATTGCCGGACACAGCATATTGGGTCCTGCAACCGCGGTCCCGCACTGGTTCCGACTAGGAGACTTCTTCCTCTTCTTCCTCTCCACATTCACGAAGCCATCCTTGTCACACGTGCCCGTAGCTGCCTAGCTGTTTCGAACCCCTGTCCTGTCTAAGGTCGATAAGTCAAATTAACTACAGAAATGGTCATTATACAGTTAGAATGAAATCGAATAAGATTACCTCGTTGGTCTACTGGTCGGAAGCGCAATAACTGCTGAGCATGAAGACCTGAGTTCGACTCCCAGGTAATGTATTATTATTTCTATAATTTTAGTGAGATGCCATTGAATAACATTGTTTTTATTATTTATTATAACTTTATTTCAGACAAATAAAATACATCCATAATTGTGTTAGTGAGGACTTAAGATCTATGTTAGTATATGAGAAAAAAATAAAAATAAAATAGTAACAATAATAATAAACCTTTTTGATGTGACTTATGTTGTTTATTTTTAAATGACCAATGTGTTACTTGTATTAGGGAGTTTTCTTTTTAATTTTTAGGATTCCGTATCCGTACCCAAAGGGTAAAACAACCCTGGTACTAAGACTCCGCTGTCCGTCCGTCTGTCCGTCCGTCTGTCACCAGGCTGTATCTCATGAACCGCGATAGTTAGACAGTTGAAATTTTCACAGACGATGTAGGTATTTCTGTCGTCGCTTTAACAACAAATACTAAAAAACAGAATAAAATAAATATTTAAGGGGGCTCCCATACAACAAACGTGATTTTTTGCTCGTTTTTGCTCGATATTGATAACAGCAACAGGTAAATATTCACAGAATATTTAGTTATATATTCACTTTAAAATAAATATTTAAATTAAAATAAAAAAAATGATGGGGGGGGGCCTCCCATATAAGAAACGTAATTTTTTTTGCCGTTTTTATAGATACTAATGGTACGGAACCCTTCGTACGCGAGTCCGACTCGCACTTGGCCGGTTTTTACTATGTAGAATGACTAAATTGAACAAATTGAAATAACAACTACAACAATATTATAGCGGTTCAACTTCTCCCTCTGTGGGCTAAAAACAATTACAAATCACGGTTACTAATTCCCTACAAATTCTTTGGTCCTAACCATCATTTGTCAACTTTCCACCATTTCAGAGGCAACTAATTCCTCGCTGACCATTCACAGCATTGACTTTTATACAATTTTAATTCCCTAGCTTAACAAACGCTCAATTGGAGAAAGAGGCTTTTAACTTCAGTTGTTTTCGAGGCGGAATAATACCCCTGAAGCCCCACAAAATCAAGACAACTTAGTTCTTATTCGTATGTGCAATAATGTCTAAAATATCGTGCAATCATTGGCATGTCTCAAGTGAAATGAATTTACAATAATTATTTTGCCAATGTCTGTATTTAAGCTTTCAATCAATGGAAATGTATTCTTGAATAAAATTGAAAATGTAACGGTAGTGAAATTTAATTTAAATATAAGTCCGTGGTCAAAGTCTCTAAAATGGCGTGCAATCATTGGCATGTCTCAAGTGAAAAGAATTCACAATAATTATTTTGCCAATGTACGTATTTAAGCTTTCAGTCAATGGAAATGTATTCTTGAATAAAATTGAAAATGTAACGGTAGTGAAATTTAATTTAAATATAAGTCCGTGGTCAAAGTCTCTAATAGTTATCTATGCAACTGACGTATAATAGTATCACATGAGTGTTTTAATACCTAATTATGTACAGTTGCATACAAGACTTTATCTAAATCCCTGTTATGAATACTCTAAAAAAGGTTCTGAAACAGTTTTTTGCAATACTAATACTCGTATCGAACATGGCGGCCGGCGTCATAGTATACGACGTGAATTCGAATAAGTTCTTTTTTTAAATTACGGCGCCGTTGTAGTGAAACGCGCGTGCATTACAATGTTTTTTTTTTGAAAACGAGTTGCATTATGAAATTCAGTACAACATTAAAGCACCCGTTTGGATGCTATTATGGTTACCATGGTTACTATGACACTGGCTGTTTTAATGTTGGCAGTAAGCTAACTGTTTCAGGAACTTTTATAAAGGATTTATAGCATGGGTGTAGATAAAATAATAAATAAATCGTACGGAATAAAACGTGGGGCCGTCGGGTACGTGAAAAAAGATCATGGATCCATCATGGCTCCAGTGTGAGAGAGAGTCGGAGCTATATACGACCACTACCACCACACACCACACCACCACACCATCCTTCCATCACCATCACCACCACACCATACTTCCATCACCCCACCACCACCACCGCACTATCCTTTTTCACAACGGAACCATGATGGATCCATGATCTTTTTTCACGTCATAAGTACGGCCCTCCGCAAAAAGTACTGCAGCCCAAAACTTTTTACTCGAACCTACTTAGAGGTAACTTTTTATAAATTTTTCTGAGGCTTTCAGGAACTGATTTCTGTCATTCTCACAGAGTACTTTTACTTATAGGGGTCATTCTTCTGTCAAATCAAATGTCACATAAGCTCTGCATTTACATTATTGAAACTAAAATGTTAAATAGAAAAAGCGATGCATGAAAATAAAGAAATAGAAACGCCACTTGTTCTTATACCAGCGTCGATTCATCAATGATAGTCGAAAGGTGCTCATGCAAGGTACGCTTCCTTGCGCTCGTTGTGAACACCAGCGACCTGATTAACGAAAGATCCACGTACACCGCGACCCTACCCCACTCCTTATTAGCACCAGCTGCTATATTCACTACCTACATCATGATTGGCAACTACGTCATCAGCGGTTTTCGTGAAAAACAAGCTTCGAAGTTCCTACAAGCATACTCACTTGTTGCATGCTCCATCTTGCAAGGAGCATTATCTATATCTGTGTTTCAAGAGTTGAAGAAGGTTGGCAGAGCTAGTACAGCTCTCGTGTTAAATGCTATCCTGCCAATTTTCACGTTAATGCTGCTGACGGCAGATCTAGTAATTGTATTGCTTTCAAATCGAGAGCCACTGATGCTACCCATGTCTCCGTCAATGTCGAGGGAAGTCTCGACTGCCCACACGATATAATGTAATGTTTTTAGTTTTTATCAGTGTTTTTTGTAGTTTTATTAAACTGAGTTATCTTACTGCATTTTGGTTTTATTTCTTTTCTTGTTATGACCACTTAAATAAAATCAAGAAAAACTGGCTTACACTTAGATAACATTTTACAGATCTGGAAATTTTACACGTAGATCGCTAGACGCCCTAGGTGTTCAGATATATAATGGTTTTAGGAAGCTTCTGGGGCTGCCTCGTTTCTGTAGTGCATCAGGAATGTTTGCTGAGGCTAGAACTGATTGTTTGAAAACCATTATACGCAAACGTATAGACTCCCTGATGCTGCGAGTGCGGGACAGTGCCAGCAGTATCTTAAACACCATTAGGTATAGATAGGGTTGATTGCCCTCTTGTGCGGTACTGCAACAGTGTGCAAACGGGTTTCAGACCAACAGTTTTTAATTTTAGATAAGTTTTAATAATTTATGGATATTATAAGAATCTGAAATAAATACTTAATGATAATAATACCAGTTTAAAATCAAGACATTTCAAAATAATGGGCTAATATTTTACAGGAGATCCAAGCCGTTAATTTGGTCCCTATACCGACCGCCTATTGGGAATTCCGGATTTAAAATTCTGCCTGAGTTAGCATCCGCATCATCCGAAATCGAACAGGACGGGGCGGTGCGTGGGGCCCAGTTACGTTTGAATGTCGGGTCAAAACATTCTAGTTTGGAACTCCGGATGAATGTGGTCAAAATGTATAATGGTCAGAGAATGGGCAGCGGGGCAGCATCTATATATATCTATAAAAAACCGGCCAAGTAAGTGTCGGACCACGCACTATGAAGGGTTCCGTAGTTGGTATGAATTTATCTCAAGAACAAACTTAACATTGTTGAAATACATGCTCTCCAATACATTCCAACTGTAAATGTAAGTTTTTACTCACAATATTGAGACATTTACCATGTTTATTTGAGATCACAGACTTTTTATAGGTTTTCCTGTAATGTACAGGTAAAGAACTATTTTCTGTATTTTTTCAAAATTTTAGGTTCAGCAGTTTCGGAGATAAGGGGGGAATGGTCAATTTTCGTCTATTTTCTTCTTAAATAACTTTAAGGGTAAAGCTCTCAGGCTAGATGATAAAGGTAGGGTACAGTTCTTAGGCTAGATGCTAAAGGTCCCTACCTTTAGCATCTTGCCTGAGAGCTGTCAGGCTAGATGCTAAAGGCAGGGTAGAGCTCTCAGGCGAGATGCTAAAGGTAGGGTAGAGCTCTCAGGCTAGACGCTAAAGATATGGTAGAGATCTCAGGCTAGACGCTAAAGGTATGGTAGAGCTCTCAGGCTAGATGCTAAAGGTGGGGTAGAGCTCTCAGGCTAGATGCTAAAGGTAGGGTAGAGCTCTCAGGCTAGATGCTAAAGGTAGGGTAGAGCTCTCAGGCTAGACGCTAAAGATATGGTAGAGATCTCAGGCTAGACGCTAAAGGTATGGTAGAGCTCTCAGGCTAGATGCTAAAGGTGGGGTAGAGCTCTCAGGCTAGATGCTAAAGGTAGGGTAGAGCTCTCAGGCAAGATGCTAAAGGTAAGGTAGAGCTGTCAGGCTAGATGCTAAAGGCAGGGTAGAGCTCTCAGGCGAGATGCTAAAGGTAGGGTAGAGCTCTCAGGCTAGACGCTAAAGATATGGTAGAGCTCTCAGCCCAGACGCTCAAGGCACGGTAGAGCTCTCAGGCAAGATGCTAAAGGTAGGGTAGAGCTGTCAGGCTAGATGCTAAAGGCAGGGTAGAGCTCTCAGGCGAGATGCTAAAGGTAGGGTAGAGCTCTCAGGCTAGACGCTAAAGATATGGTAGAGATCTCAGGCTAGACGCTAAAGGTATGGTAGAGCTCTCAGGCTAGATGCTAAAGGTGGGGTAGAGCTCTCAGGCTAGATGCTAAAGGTAGGTTAGAGCTCTCAGGCTAGATGCTAAAGGTAGGGTAGAGCTCTCAGGCTAGACGCTAAAGATATGGTAGAGATCTCAGGCTAGACGCTAAAGGTAGGGTAGAGCTCTCAGGCTAGATGCTAAAGGTAGGCTAGAGCTCTCAGGCTAGATGCTAAAAGTAGGGTAGAGCTCTCAGGCTAGATGCTAAAGGTAGGGTAGAGCTCTCAGGCTAGATGCTAAAGGTAGGCTAGAGCTCTCAGGCTAGATGCTAAAGGTAGGGTAGAGCTCTCAGGCTAGATGCTAAAGGTAGGGTAGAGAGAATGTACCCAAGATTTTGTAATACTTATCTTGATTTAAAAGATTGTCCTTGGAGTTTCTTGCCCGTTCTCCTCCATAGAGATTGTACGTTTTGGAATTGGGCAACTAACTTCAACTTTCTTCTGACTAACTGACCGACTCTTTGACAATATTCAAAAGTGTCTGTAATTGGTTTCAATTGAAATAAATAGTTCGAGTTTGAATTTAATGGAGCGATGTATCACCTGGATGAGAGAAGATGAGACATCAATTAAATAAAGCACCTCATTCCACTCAGTGAATTTATTTACTAAAGTACTTGTTATGGCTCTCTTGTTGTCTGCTGGTCTTGGTACAATGACCGAATAATGACACTTCATCGTCCTATTAAACATACGTAGCATAAGGCAATTGTCCCACCGCACCGACGAGGAAGCGACTCGACGAGCTATCAACGATTTTCTCGAATTTGAATAAAGTTTTCATAGAAATTGTTCCACCAGAGTCGCGCCGCGCCTTTACCTTAAAATAAAGTACTTTATTCCACTTACAACATTAGAATTTATTTAGGAACGTAGGTACTTGTAATGGCTCTCTTGTTGGTACAATGGCCGATGGTAACACATCATCGTTCCAAGTAATTTGTGAACGGTTGATAATTTAAAAAATATTGAATTTCCTAAAACGAATAATTAGGTTCAGTTTTGTTAATTTATTAGGCTCATTAATTTTAGCTAACAGTAATAATCTTATCTTTCGAGATTTAATTGGTAAACATTTCTGGGTATTTCCAATTTGAAATTGGTAATGAGGTATTTATTATATTTGATTCAAATGTAATTTCAGTGGAATTAAGCCAATCATAAACTTGTACTTTTAAATCTGTTATAAAGATAATGCGAACATCATTAACATGAACATAAATATAACAAGAAGCCCGTTTTCCCCGATATTTCCCGAGACTTAATAGGTACGAAACGATTTTAATTACCTATTTATTATTAATCAAATGGTACATTTTAGAGAATGGACACGTGCCAATTTAATTGATTAACTTAGATTAAGTGAGATATGATGCAGTTAAAGGACTAGTTTTATGAATAGATGCCTATTTGTTTTATTATTTTAATTCGTTTTTAAAACTTTAAAACTCTCTCCTCAAAATTGTCAATTTTGTAGTTAGTGCAATTGTGAACTAAGCCATCGATATTTTATGAGACTTCATCGTCATAAGGTCCGGTCCAAACTCGCCACGACACAATGTTCGATATATGTAGGTATCTCGTGTGTTTACAACTATCCGGAGTAAATCCGAAAGTTGTTCAAAACTTTGCACATAAATTGCACACATAGACACATTTGGTCCTGACGTGAAAGCAAGTTTTGCTCAGATTAATTCCAAAATGGATGTAAAACATGTTTTGGCGATAAAATATGATCACCGTAGATAATAAATTGAATAAGTAAAGGATTTTGTTTACCTAAAACTAGCCTCAACCAAAAACTTTCACACCTTAATGCTTTCGCGGACGCTGAAGAGACATAATAGAAGTTTTATTGTTATGTCGTTTAGAGACGTTTACAATAATCAGACTATAATGTTCCCACTGCTGGGACACAGGCCTCCTCTCGGTGAGAGGGAGTGGGCCGTAATCCACCACGCGGGCCCAGTGCGGGTTGATAGACGTCACATGTCTTCGAATGTTTGGTTCTAGAACATAACGGTTTCCTCACAATGTTTTCCTTCACCGTTTTGAGAGCAGTGGTGACTGCTATAGACGTTTAGCGCCTGCAAGATTTCCGTATTGAAGAGTTTGACCATAAAAGTGTTGTTGCATTCGATCCGAATCCGAAAAATATGTTCCGTATAAAGGCTGATGCAGACTAGGGCGGACTGCACCGCATTACAAAAATTCTCTTACATCACTTTCGTAAATGTTTTTGTATTCAAATGCGATATAATGCGACTGTAATGCGTGCTTAACTTTACTATGTAACAGCTGTCGTTGTTGTACAGTCCTTTCATAGTTATTTTACCTCTGATCTTGCATCCCTATCAATATGACAGTGATCTTTGTTTTCATTACAATAAGGTTAGTGTTGGATTGCTACCATTGAGAAGACTCTCAAAATCAAAGTGATCTTTAGTGTCGTTACAATAAGGTTGATGTTGGATTGCTTCTGTCAAAGATAACTCTGAACGGACAAGTGTGGTTGTGCACTGCGATCGATTCCAATATAGATGTCATCATAGATTCCACACTAAACTTTATCGGTCAGTATTTTATCGGATTCGGATCGGACACAGTGCAAAGCGCTCTAACTCAGAGAAAAACAGAATACCTACGTTATTTGGTTAGCTTCCAGCCAAAACAAATGTGGCTAAAAATCGATCCACAGAGAGCATCCAAACATGAAGGTTTCTATAGTAAATATTATTGTATTATACACTAGCTGTTGCCCACGGCTTCGCCCGCGTGAATGTCGGAAATTATCCCACGGGAACCTTCTACCGGGATGAAAAGTATCCTATGTCTTAGGTTATAAACTATCTGTATACCAAATTTCATCCAAATCCGTTCAGCCGTTTTTGCGTGATTGAGTAACAAACATCCAAACATCCTACAAACTTTAATTAATTCTTTAAATGATAGTGAAGATCCTAAGTAAATAATGTGGATTCGAATCTTTTATGAAGTAGGTACGCCGTTACGGACACAGATAAACTGCTTCGTTGGGGTCGTTGGTCTCGTGGTGCAGATCAGGCCGAGCAAGGTATTACCCTAATAATACCTACTCCGTATGGTAAAGAGTTATGAGAAGACGAGGCTGTTGGAAAAAACACAGCGGTATTTGTTATGCATGTTCCATTAACGTAATTGTATGTTTTCTCTGGTGAAACAACGCCGGAAAATAAACGGAACAATAATGTGAGGGTTTTCCTTTTAAAACGATGTTTCCTGGTATGAGAACATACAAGGTAAATAATAAATAATAAATAAATAAATATCCTTGGACATTTCACACAACGCCATCTAGTCCCAAGCTAAGCAACCTAATGCTTGTATTATGGTAACGAGATGGCTGATAAACTACATATATACATTTTTTTTTTTGTAAATACATACATATTATAGATAGAAAAACACCCAGACTCGGAACAAATACTTGTAGGTCATACAAATATTTGTTCCGTGCGGGAATCGAACCCGCGACATGCTGCGCAGCAGTCAATCGCTCAACCACTGCGCCAACCGTGTCGTCAAGGTATAGTTTACTGTGCCCGTTGTCAGGTTGGCGATGATAATGAACACTATTTATTGAATCACTAGCGGCCCCGACAGACGTTGTCCTGTCTGATCCTAGAACCCGACTGCAGCGCCATCTACCGGGTCCAATTGTGTTTTCAAACCATCCAGGAACCCATTCAAATATACACACAAAATTTCATCTAAATCGGTCCAGCCGTTGTTATACCACGTTTTATCCGTTTTTTTAAGTATCCTATGTCCGCCTCCTGGTTCTAAGCTACCTCCCCACCAATTTTCAGCCAAATCGGTTCAGCCGTTCTTGAGTTATAAATAGTGTTAGTAACACGACTTTGTAAATATAGATGTGTGCAAGCTTCCGCCAATGTTTGAGTGTTATCGGTACACACTATAGTAATTAGTGCATGGTAATTAGTACCGATAACACTCAAACATTGGCGGAGCTTGCACACTTATACTATAAACGGTTAGGAGGAATAGTGGGCGCGTCTTCGTGGATTGCACGCACTAATTAGTGCCAATGTTCCACAACAATTTTGACACTGACAGCTCTCTCAGCTCTCTTTGCTTTATCATTCTTAAGGACGCTGTTACAAATGGGTAGTCAAATCATTACTTTTTTACACAAAAGTGTGTTTATTAAATAAAATGCTTTGCATTCTTAAAATGTTTTTTGGTCAAATTGTTGATAAATGTGCATGATACGATTCTGTACTAGAAACGTAATTTTAGATATGTACAGCTTCTCAATAATGGTACCGAAGTAAAAAATTTCACTTCGGTACCATTATTGTGAAACTGTACCTATCTAAAATTATATTTACGGTTCAGAATCGTATCATGCACATTTATCAACAATTTGACCAAAAAACATTTTAAGAATGCAAAGCATTTTATTTAATAAACACACTTTTGTGTAAAAAAGTAATGATTTGACTACCCATTTGTAACAGCGTCCTTAATTCGTTGCTTTGCTCTGATTTTGTTTTGATGTGCTGATCACGGTCAATTTTATTAGTAAAATTCGCACGTGTGTTCGTGTGTGTCTGGGGGATGTTTGACTGCTACGATTGATCTGGCTGCTTACAAAAAGTATTGAAATAGTTCCCCGATTATCATTATATAAAAATTATTAAGACTCTAACTATAAGTAAGATGACGTCATATTTTGCGAGCTTTAAAGCGTCTGGCGGAAAAAATCGCCGACGGGAAGTGTCTGACAGTCAATCAATCTGCCTAGCCTTTTCCCAACTATGTTGGGGTCGGCTTCCAGTCTAACCGGATGCAGCTGAATACCAGTATTTTACATGGAGCGACTGCCTATCTGACCTCCACAACCCAGTTACTGGGTAATACGATACCCCTTGGTAAGACTGGTTGTCAGACTTTCGGGCTTCTGACGACCCGTAACGACTGTCAAAGATCCACGAATAACAGCCGGGACCAACGGCTTAACGTGCTTTCCGAGGCACGGAGGAATCTCGGTATGTAAAGATGGTCACCCATCCACTGACCAACCCCGGCAAGCGTAGCTTAACCTGACGGATCGACCCGTGCGGCTGTTATTATTTAGCCACGAGCTCCTACTGACAGTATTGATTGTTAATTATTAACAATATTCAGTAAAACATTCATAAAAACAGCAGCAGCAGTCAGAGGTTAAGAAAACTGAGTACCTAATATTTTTACGTAACTTTAGTACCTGATACATGAAAATTGGCCGTCGGCCCAAGCTAGCAGGTATGCGTACGTTCAAAGTACATACTAACACTACTCTCTGCATACTTTTTGTTAATCAGAAAATAAGTAAGGCAGCTCTAGGATCTTGGACTATATAGCCGTGCACAGTATATTAATGTTTGGTCCCTTTGGAACAATATTAAGGCGAACAACGAGAAGGATAATCTCTTACGTAATGAAAATATTTAGCTCTGAAGAAACCTGCAATAATATTAGTTTGGTGACACGCTTGGTGCAGTGGTTGAGCGATTGACTGCTGCGCAGCATGTCGCGGGTTCGATTCCCGCATGGAACAAATATTTGTACGACCTACAAGTATTTGTTCCGGGTCTGGGTGTTTTTCTATCTATAATATGTACGTATTTACAAAAAAAAATGTATAGATAAGTAGTTTATCAGCCATCTCGTTACCATAACACAAGCATTAGGTTGCTTAGCTTGGGACTAGATGGCGTTGTGTGAAATGTCCAAGGATATTTATTTATTTTTGACAATGATAGTTATTTCAACCAAACGTTATTGTAATGCATGAGGCATTGCTAAGAAATAGAAATAAACAAACAATAGTAGATAAACAGGAAAACAGAAAAAATACAAATGTAAAAAAAGAACGGTCCAATTGCCTTTGGATGTACCGTCAAGAATCGTGCAAGAAAAGATAACGAGCCTTTTTCGCGTAGGTTTAACAAGAAAACGGAAAATGTCTATCCTCAATAATGCAGGATTCAAGTCTGCCTAGCCTTTTCCCAACTATGTTGGGGTCGGCTTCCCAGTCTAACTGGATGCAGCTGAATACCAGTATTTTACATGGAGTGACTGCCTATCTGACCTCCACAATGTACCGAATAAGCTCCGAAACTACTAGACCGATTTTAATAATTTTTTCACAAAACTGAAAGCTAAATTATCAGTAGAAGTTACATGGACTATAATTTATTTTCAAAAAAATTTGAGAAAGAGAGAGAGAGACGAAGTCGCGGGCAAAAACTACCCCTTGGTAAGACTGGTTGTCAGACTTTCGGGCTTCTGACGACCCGTAACGAGTGTCAAAGATCCACGAATGACAGCCGGGACCAACGGGTTAACGCGCTTTCCGAGGCACCGAAGAGTCTCGGTATGTCAAGATGGTCACCCATCCACGGACCAACCCCGGCAAGTGTAGGTTAACCCGATGGATCGACCCGTGCGGCTGTTATTACTTAGACACGAGCTCCTCGTGCAAGAAAAGATAACGAACCTTTTTCCCGTATAAGGTTTTACAAGAAAACGGAAATGTCTATCCTAAAAAATGCAGGATTATACTCGCTTCTTTAATTTTACAATTAACATAACAAAACGTCTGCAATCCCCGAAGGGTTAAAAAGAGGTGTACCTTTAGTACACCCACGTTTCGCCAGTTATGTGTAAGTTCCATGTAATAGGGGCGAGTCTATTGCCATCAACCGGTCATAAATCCAGACTCCGGGATGCTACTGAGAAATTCCAGATGGAAAAATCCAATAACACTTTGGCCGATCCGGGACTCGAACCCTGGACCTAATGCTCAGTAGCAGCTCTTGCGACCATTAGACCAACGAAGCAGATTTAATTTTGTTTTGTTAGGATATTTAAAACAACTAAAAAAAAATAGAATCGATGATTTCGTTTTGCGTTTTAAAAAAAATTTTCTTGTTTTTAACCGACTTCAAAAAAAAGAGGAGGTTATCAATTCGGTTGTATTTTTTTTTTTAATGTTTATTACCTCAGTACTCCGTCATTTATGATCCGATTTGGAAAATTCTTTTTTTATTTGAAAGGATATACTTCTAGATTGGTCCCATTTTCATCAAAATCCAGTTCTGATGACGGGGTCCATGAGGAATTGAGGGAACTCCTCAAATATTATAGGCATATGTATAGCGATTTTGGTATTTTCATCAACAAATCAAGCATTTGCATTCAGAAAATATCATCTGGTGAAGTGGAACTGATGAGATGGTCACGGAAACTTCTCAACGATAATAAGTGTTTCACGGGCGATTAAGATAGTTAAGCGATAATGACGAAGCTTTAAATAAATGGTTGTGATGAAAATGGTACCATCGAACCGATCTGATGAAGAAGCCGGAAGGTAGGCACTGGAACTCAGTAATGAAACAATGTATTCTAGCCGTGTTTGGGCTTATTGGAATTGTCATGAGGTGCACTCTGGCTCTAAATGATTTTAATCGTAATTATATGCCGCTTCAAATTGCGCTACTTCAGATGTATGTTATGTGTGGCCTAGAAGAAGGCAGCTTGCATAGCCTCGTTATCCGTCAACATAAAATTAGCCCTTTCAAACTTCTGACACTGCTTAGCGCGACGTAGGTATGTTTGCCTTTTTGCAAAGTTTTTATTTGAAATGTTCTGATGAGTGGCTTTTGAGTTCAATAATTTAATAGGATTTTTCCCGCATAGTCTATGTGAATGATGCTCTAATTTATTTTACAGAGTGGTATTCGAATTTGTGTGAGGTAGGCACCACAAAAAAGTGAAAAATAAAATTAAAAAAAAAAAAAAAAACAAGCGACAAAGTGAAAAATAACATTAATTTCGGAAGTCGGTGGCAAAAAACGAAATTAGAAAACCAAATTAGACAACGACTTCCGAAATTAATGTTATTTTTCACTTTGCAGTGTTTTTTTGGGAGTCAGTGGTTTTTTTTTTTGAAAAAAGATTTATATCTGCCTTTTTTCTCTTCTCAGTCGCCACTTAAGATTTATTATTATATAATTATTCAAAATTACGTAACTAACACCTTTAACAGCTATAACGTCAATGCAATGTTGCTACTAAAAATACAATTAAAAACAATAAAAAATCCAATAAATACAATTTAAATTACAATCAAAATTACAATTAAAAAACAATTAAAATCACTTCTCAACATTTAATCATTTCTCAAGATGAAAAACTTTCATAATAAAAAGTCTTTCTGTCGCTTTAAAACACCTAAAACTGCCAGAGACAACATGAGATTCGATACCATTCAATTGCGTTTGAGAATTCGGCGGTATCTGATCACAGTATGTAAACACTTACACCACCTTCACCTTGAACTTATTTTTAACCCCGTACCCACAAATCCAAAGACACTTTCCTCTCAATGCCATATTATTATGTCAATCAATCTCTGTCAGCCACTATACTCCATCTATGCCTCCATTAGTGGCTACAGTGACTGAGATACAGAGAGGCTACTGACTGACACGCGAGATTCACTTGAAGACTGAAGGCTTGAATGGAGGCTTCGCGATGTATGTCGCGGTAGAAAAACAAGTGAACGACATTGTCAATGTCTGTCTCAGGAGGTGCAGTCCGCGAGGTGTAAGATGAGCTTTGTATTTCGACGACACGGTTGGCGCAGTGGTTGAGCGATTGACTGCTGCGCAGCATGTCGCGGGTTCGATTCCCGCACGGAACCAATATTTGTACGACCTACAAGTATTTGTTCCGAGTCTGGGTGTTTTTCTATCTATAATATGTATGTATTTACAAAAAAAAAATGTATAAGTATATGTAGTATATCAGCCATCTCGTTACCATAACACAAGCATTAGGTTGCTTAGCTTGGGACTAGATGGCGTTGTGTGAAATGTCCAAGGATATTTATTTATTTGTGTGAGTGATTACCAAAATCCTTGATTGTTGTGGCTCCACCCTGATCCATGAGTGGAATAGTGCGTGATTGGTGGTAGTTTTAAGTTTGTTTTTTTTTTGCTATTATGTATAAGTAAGTATGTGTATTTACTAAGCGCTCCACGCCATCAAACTTAAATGTTTGGCGAGTAAAATTGTTTTAATTAAAAATTGAATAACATACATTCAATTTTTAATTAAAACAATTTTACTCGCCAAACTTTAACAACTTTTAAAATAATATTCAAGTGCATCTTATACTTCACCGATGTTTTCTTCATTACAGATTTATCGCTGTTTTTCGGACAGTTTAAAATGTCGACCAAGAATTCTAGCAACGGTGAAAAAAGTTTGTGGGACTTTTGGGAAAAGTTTGGGAAACCAAAGCAAATTGATATCAGATATCACCAAATGAGTGAAAGATTTCATAGATTATCGTAAGAAGTAGAAATTAATAGAAAAAGTCTTAAAAATGTCGTCTTTTTATTTTCGTTCCACATTTTGCTGGATCCGCGCTGGACCCAGCTGGATTCAGGTCAATCCAGCAAGAATCCAGCTGGATTGAAAACGCCGCTGGATTGCAATCCCTATGTACCATCTACAGGGTGTAAGGGACAGCCCTCCACAAATTAACAGGGTGCCTTCAGCTCCTTATTGTGAATCATATTCCACCGGAAATTTTCTCAGGAAAAGTTTTATTTTTTTTAACGTTTTTTCGGCTAATATTCCTTTATTTTAATCTAAAATTACATTCTCTGTTTGCAGCACTCCATTTATGTAAATAAAACAGCTAAAATCCAAAAAACAGCAATGTATGTCGAAATACTCTAACGAACTACGCGCGAAATCAGCTGTTCACTTTCTGCATAGCTTCAGAGTTCATCAAACTCACCGCATACTACTTGCATACAATTGATACAATACAACAACACAGACGCGCAAGACGCTCCGATTTACCGAGTTGCAACAGTATTGCCAACTTATCAAACCTCAATTTGTGAACCAAAATGTTAGAACTAACTTGGTTCACATAAGAACTTCTCTAATTTTAAATGCAAATCTTTTCGTGCACTTAAATTCTAAAGGAAAGACGCACTTAATCTGCCCTTGAGTATTCGTGGTAGGTACATACCTAATTACTTAATTAATTCTACTTTTCAAGCGATCACTGGATCCAGTTTCCAAGCCACCCAAGGGGCTTTTCATGGCTTGGTCGGGAATCGAACGTAAGCCCTCTGTAATGGAAGCCCAGTCTTCTATCACTACTATGAATTTGCTTAGCATAAACTTTGAATTAAATTGACAAATTAATCGTTTCATTTCTCCAAAAAAAATAACAGCTAAAATTTAGTCAAGCTTAAAATAGTGGTATTTTTGTACAAACATTTTTGCAAGAAATTTCATGCAAAATTTTTCGAGTAGTTGACAACACTGTTTTTGTGTGGGATTTTTCGTGTAGTCATTAGTACAAGTTAGTTGTCCTGCGACTGTGTCGCACGCGCGTAGTGTCCTGCGACACTATCTGGCAGTATCGCTCGCTGTTGTCCACGCAGTCGCGTTGTGAAGTTTACGTACTTACCCATTTGGATTTATTTTTTGTTGTGTTGTTGTCTGTGAGAAATGGCTACATTTAGTGCTCGTGAGTATGGCGAAATGATAATGTGCTACGGGGAAGCTCGGGGAAATGCTAGGGAAGCATTCAGAAATTACATTGATAGGTATCCTGCTCGATTAGACCCTGTGCCGTGCACGTCTCGTCGTGTGTGAAACTGTGAACGTCTCGGTGGAGGTCACAGGTGATTCTAAGGTAGGATTAATTTTTGTGCACGACGCACTATCAATTACAGCCCGATTGATACCTATTGACTGATTGATTTCTATTAATTTTCTATGTAATAATAATTGTAGGTACGTATGGTACACATAACCCTGCTTTTTTAACTTACCGCAGTCGGGTAAAAAAGGGAAATCCACTTCGACATTAGTTTTAGCTATTGTTTGCATGTTTGCTAGTAGGTAGTATTTTTTATTTTTATTGACTGTTTGTTTCATCTGTTTGTTATTTGCGTTAAGTACGGAAACTACTTTGGTATTAATTTGTTTAAAAATGGCTCGTGGACGATACAACGTTTTACTTATGCAAGCCAGAAAAATTGTTTATAACGTCATGCAATTGATGAAAAAAGGAGAATGAAAATGGCGTTCGTTTGCGTTTGCTTTGGAGCTAGTGCAGATAAAGGTTTTTGAGGGAATACAGCCATTATCGTAAATTATTATTCCTTATTTCATAAAACCTTATTTTTCATTGAACCCTACCCGTACCTACTTGACAAACTGACCAATAAGTAGGTGCCATACACCACTTAAAACATTCAAACAACTTTCAGTTATAAAAATAATTAAATGGAGCCTAAATTATTGTCGCCTTTACTGTACCTGCGCGTAAGTACCTACCTACTCAACTAACTTGCGACCCGCCACTACGCCCTCGCGGCGCGAGAATTGACCCCGTGGCGGGTAGGTGCTGCGCTGCCGTTCTCTACGTGCGTTTTGCCACGGTAGCGATACATTGCGTGTGAGGTAATAAAACAAATCAGGTTTATTGGATTCCCATAACGTTCCTGAAATAATTTCATGTACCGGTCATCTTAGTATGATGTACTGAATTCACCCTATCAGTTTGCGGAGGGCTGTCCCTTACACCCTGTATATACATATATAAAATAACTCAAGAACGGCTTTACCGATTTGGCTGAAAATTGGTAATGAGGTAGCTTAGAACCAGGGGACGGAAATAGAATACTTAAAAAAAAATCCGGTCAAGAGCGAGTCGGACTCGCGCACCGAGGGTTCCGTACCATCATTTATATTTAATTTTTGTTGATCATTTCTGAAAAGTGTGTTATTTAGAGACATCGTTTTATTTTTCTTGTAATCTTTACATAAACTTCTATCACATAGAATAATTTCAGATTTTTCTCTATGCAAACTTCAGAGATAATTTTCTCTATGCAAACTTCGGAGGTGAAAAATGTTTAAAAAAATACCGTTCCCCCCTTGGGAACGGTATTTTTTTAAACATTTTTCAACAAAACTCGAAAACTGTGCGGCCTAAAAAAAGGAAAACCCACTTTGAATTTTTAAGACATTTCAGACCTGTTGCAAAAAAAAATACATATTTTTATTTTTGTCTTACTTGCAAAATAGTTGGGCAAACGTCATCTAAAACTATTCCAAATTTCAAGTTGATAGCATTAGTAGTTCTTGAGATATCCAGCTGTGACAGACAGACAGACAGATAGACCGAGCCGCACCATAAGGGTTCCTTTTTACCATTTTGGTACGGAACCCTAAAAAGTATCACACAATAAAAGATTCCCGTCTGAAATCAGAGATGTTATCATCATTCATATCGTATTTCCCATTAAAAATGTGAGCAACCACATTATATCTACATACATAGGTATATAATATAACCAGTGAGATTCAAAACCCTTTCTCGCTGCCGTAGACAAAATATTGTTGGCTCAGATCGTAGATATAAAAAATAATTGCGCAAGTTTTCATAAATCAAAATAAAACGAAAACTTTGATGTGGCTTTGAACACACGCTACGAAATCGTAGCTAAGGTCTACGTCAGCGTAGCAACCGCTACGACTGCGTAGCTAAAGTGTAATTATTAATTCACTGGAGTAAACTGACAGGTGATAATGTCACTTTGAACACACGCTACGAAATCGTAGCTAAGGTCTACGTCAGCGTAGCAACCGCTACGACTGCGTAGCTAAAGTGTAATTATTAATTCACTGGAGTAAACTGACAGGTGATAATGTCACTTTGAACACACGCTACGAAATCGTAGCTAAGGTCTACGTCAGCGTAGCAACCGCTACGACTGCGTAGCTAAAGTGTAATTATTAATTCACTGGAGTAAACTGACAGGTGATAATGTCACTTTGTAAAATATTGGTGCCACATTTATTGTGACGACACGGTTGGCGCAGTGGTTGAGCGATTGACTGCTGCGTAGCATGTCGCGGGTTCGATTCCCGCACGGAACAAATATTTGTATGACCTACAAGTATTTGTTCCGAGTCTGGGTGTTTTTCTATCTATAATATGTATGTATTTACAAAAAAAAAAAAAAAAATGTATTTAAGTAGTTTATCAGCCATCTCGTTACCATAACACAAGCATTAGGTTGCTTAGCTTGGGACTAGATGGCGTTGTGTGAAATGTCCAAGGATATTTATTTATTTTATTGTAATAGTGATGCGTTTCGTTCCTTGTGCTTCAGCTCATTCACACAAAGTCAATAGGAACATTTATTATAAAAGTAATTAATTATAATACATACAGGGTGTAAGTGTAAATAGTGGCAATCTTTTAAGGGGTCATTGTACTCATCATTATGAACAACTTTTACTATCAACTGTTCCCTACATTTTGACGAATTTGGCAAACATAAATGTACTGAACAGCTGATTTTTTTTCGCGATTTCAGGTTGCTCCCCTAATAAAAGTTGTTTGTAATGATGAGTAAAATGACCCCTTAAAAGATTCCCGCTGTTTACACTTACACCCTGTAAGTAATACCTATTCTTTTCATCAGAAAATGGTAACACCGTAAACGTCAGATTACTCCAGTGAATTAATAATTAGACTTTACGTGCTACGACGGAGTATTGTTGCAACTTAGTCGTTTTATTGTTAGCTCTAATGCCTACACTTTTAATAATAGGTCTTTACCTATGAAATTGCCGTTTTGTATGAAAAAATTTAAACGAATTTTTTTCATGTATTTTTTATTTGTATTAATCGAAGTAATCACCCATGCAATCAATGCATCTTTGCCAACGCAGTGGCAGTTTATTGATGCCTTTCTTAAAGAAATCAGCTGGTCGGGAGGCAACAAATTCTTCAAAGGCATTTTGTACTGCCTCTCGGGTATTGAATTTTTTTCCCGCCAAGAAGTTATCCAAATTCTGGAAAAAGTAGTAGTCTGTAGGCGCAAGGTCTGGTGAGTAGGGCGGATGACGGAGACCTTCCAACCCCAGTTCTTGCAACTTGGTGACCGTCTGCTGTGCAGTATGAGGTCGCGCGTTGTCGTGCAGGAGCAGCGGAGACGAGCGATTGACCAATGCTGGTTGGAGATGTGCCAGCTTCTCCATCATTGTGTTCAGTTCTTCACAGTACACATCTGCAGTAATGCTCACCCCATTTGGTAAGAAGCTGTGATGAATCACACCGGCGCTAGACCACCAAACAGTGACCATCACTTTTCTAGGGGTAAGTTTTCAAACAAAAATTATTTTGATTTGAAATGGCCAGTACTGCAGAACGGCAATTTCATAGGTAAAGACCTAATATAAATGTTGAAGCACAATGATCAAACTCCGAAGAAGTTGTTTCGGCGGTTTAATCTAGTAATAAAGCCAACTGCAACTATGGCAAGCATTCATCGCGAAACTAGATGAATAAGTTTATCATGTTACTGTAAATAAGTTTATCATATTATGAGAAATAATAAACGACAATACCATATTTTATGTTTACCTACAATTAATGCACAAATTGATTTGATGATAATGATTTAATTTAAATAAAATAAAATGTAATAATTTATTGATTAATGTTTAGTGTATGTAATGGAGGCGGAACGCGTGAGGGATAGGCAGCCTCACGCCCTCAGTCGCCGCAGGAGACGCCCTGGGCGGCGGAAATCGGTAGCCGATTCCCGGCCACCGTAGGCGCGGGTTTGCGGACGGTGAGTAGTGGGTAGCTCGCCATCCGGAAAGGACCAGGCCCGGGTCGACGACGCGTTGTGTTTCACGCGCGCCTCAAAGGTGTCAGCAAAAGATGGGGTCCAATAGGGCCGTTGCTGCTGGGGTCGCGGGTTGTTTGGAAAAGATACCGTGGCCCTGGCATAGGCAACTGAAGGAACTCGGGTGGATTTTAGTCAGTAAATAATAAGTCTGACACGCCCTTCCGCTCCACCCAGAGCGGGAGAAGTTATTTGATGATTTCTCATCCACAAAAAAAAAGGGTTCCGTACCAAAATGTTAAAATGGAACCGTCATGGTGTGACTCAGTCTGTCTGTCTGTCTGTCTGTCACAGCTGTATATCTCAAGAACTACTAATGCTCAACTTGAAATTTAGAACAGTTTTAGATGACGTATGCCCAATTTTTGCAAATAAGAAAGAAATAAAAATCTACATGATTTTTTTACAACAGGGAATCAAAGGGGTCTTAAAAAATCGAAGTGGGCCTACTAGAGCATGTATCATAATGAAAGAGCGCTATTTGCACATTGTCAAACATTTTTTCTTTTTTAGGCCGCATAGTTTTCGACTTTTGATGAAAAATGTAAAAAAAATATCGTTTCCGCCCTTATCTCCGAAGTTTGCATAGACAAGAATCTGCAATTATTCTATGTGATAGAAGTTTATGAATAGATTACAGGAAAAATAAAACGATGTCACTAAATAGCACAGTTTTTCAGAAATCATTAACTAAAATTAAAATATAAATGACGGTACGGAACCCTCGGTGCGCGAGTCCGACTCGCTCTTGACCGGTTTTTTATTATAATATGGTCTTATTGTTGCTTTTTCTCTTACACGGTCATGTTTGTATGTACAATTTAATTGCACGGTACCTAATGCAATTATAGGATATATTTTATGGCCGGGCAACGTGAATGGTCTGCTACGAATGCCACAGGCTCAACGAACCACCACAGCGCCAGTCAAATTCGCCTCAGCGACGGATTTTCACGGTGAGAACCCTCTCGCTACAACCTCTGCCAAAGCATACCTACGTGGCATTATCGTTCACGGTGCACGCCTGGCAATACCTGTACGTGCGAGTGTGTACCTACACATATTGCGACCTTCGTTTTCACTATCTCGATATAAAGTGAAAAATAAACAAGTAATACATTAACCTCTTATCTCTCTCTTTCGCTCCTGAGATACAAGTATATTTTTACTTAGTTCAGTAGCCAGCTGTTCAACCTGATCTTGACTACCACTTGACTATCATGTTTAGTATATAGGTACCTTATGTGTTTCTTCTGATACACAAAATACATCACACTCACATACACACCACTCAAGAGCAGGCATGCATTATATTCCCTTTCTTTTTTGATTTATTATTTTAATTGTGTTGCATAAATTGTTAATGTCCCAAAATCGGGTGAAGACACTGACTCCTGTAACACAGGTACCACCTAGCTCAGGAGTCAGGCTTCAATTGAAAATGTTAAGAGCGTAGACGGGCTGCGCGGGAATTGAAAAATAGGTATTTGAAGAAACTATTGCCGTCGCGCTGCGCTCTAGCAACCGGGCGGTATCAATATGTGAGTGAAGTCTGTATTTGTGTGCGTAGCTCAGTAGCGCGCATCTCCCGCCCGCTCGCGCCAACCAAACTACCTACGTTACGTTCGTTTCTGTCTCAGTCGGATTGAAAATATCGGCGTGCGCAGTGTTTCGTGTGATCGTGCTATTTATACTAAATTTTTCCATGAATGCCTTATCCCTGAAATAATTGACGGTCGGATACCAAGAAATTTACCTGTAAGAGAAAGGATGGAAATGACGACAGAATAAATGTACATATTATTATATAACTTTTGTATTATTTAAAATACCCACAAGCACCTTTTCTGCGTCTTCTGCATAAATATTAAGAACTAGCTTTTGCCCACGGCTTCGCTCCCGACAACTGACTACTACCCTACTTACCTAAAAAAATAATTAAAAAAACTTATTATCCTATTTCGGACGACGGCGTCGGCTAATCCAAAAACGCAAAAAATATAAAAATCGGTGTAATTAACACGATTGTCGACTTCCTTTTATATCAATAAACAAATGACTACTTTTGGAAAAAAAATCCATGTTTTTAAAATAAAATTAATTTGAAATTAGAATTCTTAGCCAAACAAAAATTATTTTGATTTGAAATGGCCAGTACTGCAGAACGGCAATTTCATAGGTAAAGACCTAATATTAGGTCTTTACCTATGAAAAGACCTAATATTAGGTCTTTATTGATTAGTGTTACCTACATTTTCATCGCATTTCAATCTTTTTCGTCATCATGGATACGTTAAAAATTCGAGTAATTATGGAATATGAGTACCGTCGTGGCAGCAACGCGGCACAAGCGGCACGCAACATCAACGACGTTTACGGAGCTAACACTACAAACCAACGCACCACCTGTTATTGGTTTGCTCGCTTCCGTTCTGGAAATTTCGACCTGAAAAATGAACCTCGCGGTCGTCCGAAGACTTTGGTCGACAATTACGAATTAAAGGCGATTGTGGAAGCTGATGATACACAATCTATGGCTGAATTAGCAGCAGCTTTCGACGTTAGCGTCAAAACAATCTTGGTCCATTTGCGTCAAATTGGCAAGGTAAAAAAGCTTGACAAATGGGTGCCCCACGAACTCAATGATCGCCAGCGCGAAGTACGCGTCGAGACGTGCCTTGCACTGCTCAACAGATACACAAATGAAGGAATTTTGAACCGCATTGTTACCTGCGATGAAAAATGGATTCTGTTCGATAACCGCAAGCGCTCAGCAAGTTGGTTGGATCCTGGTTCAGCACCTAAACAATGCCCTAAACGAAAACTTACTCCTAGAAAAGTTATGGTCACTGTTTGGTGGTCTAGCGCCGCGGTGTGATTCATCACAGCTTCTTACCAAACGGGGTGAGCATTACTGCAGCTGTGTACTGTGAAGAACTGAACACAATGATGGAGAAGCTGGCACATCTCCAACCAGCATTGGTCAATCGCTCGTCTCCGCTGCTCCTGCACGACAACGCGCGACCTCATACTGCACAGCAGACGGTCTCCAAGTTGCAAGAACTGGGGTTGGAAGCTCTCCGTCATCCGCCCTACTCACCAGACCTTGCGCCTACAGACTACTACTGTTTCCAGAATTTGGATAACTTCTTGGCGGGAAAAAAATTCAATACCCGAGAGGCAGTACAAAATGCCTTTGAAGAATTTGTTGCCTCCCGACCAGCTGATTTCTTTAAGAAGGGCATCAATAAACTGCCACTGCGTTGGCAAAGATGCATTGATTGCATGGGTGATTACTTCGATTAATACAAATAAAAAATACATGAAAAAAATTCGTTTAAATTTTTTCATACAAAACGGCAATTTCATAGGTTAAAGACCTATTTTATAGATTTACTTGATAAGAGCAGTCATTATTTTATAAACTCCCCTGTAAATATTTATGTCAAGTCAAAAGCAGAATTATCACACCAAGCAGTATAGTGCAAACTTTAGTTACGTATTATAATAATGCTTACGGTTTGTATTTTTGTAAGAGACACTTCGCTAAAGTTCATTTCAATTATTAGTTAATTATAAACCCTAAAAATGTCATTGAATTGTTACTTCGTTGTCTCTTAAAAAAAAAACAAAATGAGCATCAAACACTATTCAGTAAATCAGTATAGGATAAACGTCGATATCGACTGACATCACTATGATTTCGATAAAAACTTCGACACTAGTCACTTCCCTAATTGTGTACGTATTAGTCTAACCCTCCCTCACCTCTCGTCTCCCCCCGTAGAGTGCGATAGAGACAACTGCAGCTCAGAACGATTTTACCTATAAAAAACCTTGACCGATCGACGTTTCGTATTCTCCTGTTTTCTCCTCGAAACCTAAACCAATTAAATTATATTTGGTATCAAAATTTAAAGGAAGAATAGATCTATGCCCCTATTACTTGTTTTTATTTTAAAAACTTTTCAATTTTCTTTGGTAGTCGTCTGATTACGTAGGTAAAAACGGGGTATTTTTTTAGATTTTTGGTAAGTCATATTTATTTTTGTAATAAATTTTTTGAAAAAAAAAAATGACAGGGGCATGCCTTCAATAGACCTGGATTTTTATAAATAAAAACGATTACTCTAGAGGCATTATCCAGGAAGAGAATAGGGGAATACATTTGTATGGAAAAATGCAGCCCGTCTACGCTCTTTACTTAAGAGCGTAGACGGGCTCCATTTTTATGTCAATAAAACATTTTTATTTTATTTTTGTTATACATATACTAGGTGCACCCCGCGGTTTCACCCGGCCGCGTAGACCGAAATAAAAAGAAGCCTACGTGTTAATCCAGGGTATAAACTATCTACATATTTTAAATTTCATCCAAATCGGCTCAGCTGTTTGAGCGTGAAGAAGTAACAAATATACAAACACACACTCAAACTTTCGCCTTTAAAATATTAGTTTCATTATTTTTTATAATAAAATAAAATGCTGAAAGGTCGCTATAATTTAAGTTCCAACCTAAAGTGTATGTGCTTATCAGTAGCTTAATATCGTAATACTTAAGTGAGAAGGGAAGACATAATGTCCCAATATTTTATACCTACTTTCACAGGTAAGTACTTTGCCTCGATAATGTGGCCGTAAATATCTTTTCAAGGTGAGAAAATAACTTGGGCAGAGCACCGCCGTGTTCTCACGGAGGCGATCGGCGGCGGCGATCTCTCGCGTCCGAGCCTGGTCCAGGCCATGGTGCGGAGCGAGAGTGCATGGGAGGCCGTCACCTCCTTCTGCGAAGCAGTGATGCTCGCAAAGGAGGAGGCGGAACGCGTGAGGGAGAGGCAGCCTCACGCCCTCAGTCGCCGCAGGAGACGCCCTGGGCGGCGGGAATCGCGGGGCGATTTCCGGCCACCGTAGGCGCGGGCCTGCGGACGGTGAGCAGCGGGTAGCTCGCCGTCCGGTAAGGACCAGGCCCGAGTCGACGGCGCGTCGTGTTCCACGCGCGCCTCAAAGAGATGTCAGCAAGTGACGGGGCCCAATAGGGCCGACGCCGCTGGGGTCGCGGGTTGTCTGAAAGGGTTACCGCGGCCCTGGCATAGGCAACTGAAGGAACACGGGTGGGTTTTAGTCAGTAAAAGTCTGACACGCCCTCCCGCTCCACCCAGAGCGGGAGAAGTTATTTGATGATTTCCCACCCTCAAAAAAAAAAAAAAAGGTGAGAAAATAAATCCATTGTGAATGTTTGGATGTTTGTAAGTTTGTTAGTCGTACTCAATCATGCTTCAACTACGGAACGGATTTAGATGAAAGGTACCTAAACAGAAAGACTATAATAACCTGGATTAACATAATTATGAGATACTTTTTATTTAAGTCGTAATTCTCCTGAATTTATCCCAATTTATTAGGGGTCGGCGCAACATGTACTTCTTCCATACTTACTTCTCTATTAGTCGTCATCTCGGTAGTCACTCCCTTTCTAGCCAATATCATTTTTCACACAGTCCATCCATCGTTTATTTGGTCTTCCCCTACTCATATAGCCATCCATAATCAAAATATTCATTCATTTTATGTTATTATTTTAACAATTTATAATACTGAATAAATATTATCTCTTTTATTTCTCCTTTATTCTTCAAGACATTTTCATGTCCATACCATATGACAACCGATTTCCACACAACTTTTCAGTCGCCGCCCCGGTGCCACAAGATTTCCTTTTATCTACTCACTAGTTTCAGCCCGCGAAGTTTTCATTGTAAATGAATGTTTGTTATTTGTTATCATCGGTATAGGAACTGTTTTATAGACAGTGAATGGAGTGTCCCCTGTTAATGGTAATGTTATTTCGATAATAAAATATTTCTCATACAATCTAGACTTTACCTCTAGTAACTTGTTTAAGGCGCGGTGTTAGCTCAACATTCACAAATATTGGTTTCTTGGATTGTCGAGTATGACGTAACGCAATGAAACTATCCGACGCAAAAAATACAGTGGACACAGAAGGGTTTAAAGAAAAACTTTAACCGAATAGAATAGTAAAAAATAGTTTTAAAAACTTTGGAAGTTGCTCCGCAAAAATACACTTTGACGTCGAACATTTCTATATTTTCAGCGATAACGACATTCTTTTTTTAAGAATTTAATAGAATTAGCATTTTTTTAAAACTTTAACCGGACAATTATCTAATTTATTGTGTACATTCTAAATAATCTAAAGAAAACCGGCAAAATAAATGCACATTCGCAGCTTAGTCACATCGTGGCAACACAAATATTATTTTCAATTTTCAACCTTATTTCAATGGTGACAATAGATTACGCGGTTGTATGACGTTTAAAATCGTAGTCAGTCAGCGCCTTAAGTCAGCTAATTGGGTTTGAATTTTTTCAGCGGGTATCGTTATATTGTTGTGGCATTTGTCCAGAAATAACGTTGAGCTCCTGAAAGAGCTGGCTCTGCGGTGAAACTCGGGTACCCATATGACCACGATGGATGTTAATTGCTATATCTAGAAGCATACCTATGTTGGATGCTTTATCCGCGTGAAATTTCTTGCATCCCCGACCCACCCTGTCGCCTCGCATCGCCTGCCGCGCTATTCACCTTCTTCATTTTTACTCAACATTCTTTTCTTTCTGCTTTTTTTCTTTTTGCTCGGCTCCCAAGGGTCCTAGCGTGATGTTAAATAGCCTATAGCCTTTATCAAGAATTGAGCTTTCAAATGCAAAAATATTTTTTCAAATACGACTGTTAGTTCCAGAGTTTAGCGCGTCCAAACATATAAATGAACAAAAAAACAAACTATTCAGCTTAATTAATAGTATAAAGATATAGATTTATTATTCTATCGAGTCGCGTAATATCACACTTTTTATACAGATACTTTTCATACAAGTACGTATGGCAGTTTCTTTGGGAAGCGAGTGAAACCGCAGGAAACAGCTAATATTATCAAAACTGTTGAGGTTTCTTATGTTTTGTGTTGCGAATGTTTGATGATTGCTTGTTAAACGTCCCTTTTATGTCATTATAACCCTTAGATTGGTTTCTAGTAACGTGTACAGCTATAAATTATTGATTTCCAGTGTGTTTATTTTTTTTTCCAAGAAATTTGCGTGTGCCGTGTGACCCTGTGTCGGCAATTATAATTACTTACTTATAATTAAATCGTAAATTCTTAGCTGTTCTACTTCTGTTCAAGGTGTATTATTATAACTGGTTCAGCTTGAAAAATAGCAAAGAAGCAGTACAAAATACTTACAAATTATATTAGGTTTCTAACCGCGAATAAAGGGTATAACTTCAAGTTTCGTTCAAACTAAGATGAGGGCTAAATATAATATTATATTCATTAGGTGGCTATTTCTGTAAGGAGCTCGTGGCTAGTAATAAAAGCCGTACGTCGATCCATCAGGCACGCTTGTCGGGTTGGTCCGTGGATGGGTGACCATCTTTACATACCGAGACGGGGAGTCTCGGTATGCCTTGGAAAGCACGTTAAGCCGTTGGTCCCGGCTGTCATTTGTGGATCTTTGACAATCGTCACGGGTCGTCAGGAGCCCGAAAGTCTGACAATCAGTCTTACCAATGGGTATCGTATTACCCAGTTACTAGGTTGTGGAGGTCAGACAGGCAGTCGCTCCACGTAAAATACTAGTGTGGCTTAGCTGCATCCAGGTAGCCTTTTTTTTTTTTTTTTTGTTCTCGCTGGGAAAAATGCATTACGCATACCCACCCATCGGGGGACGGGTGGGGTATGTGGGACTCCCCGGTGTAATCCGGTATACCCACTAAACGACCCAGCGGCATTCCCGCATCGTCTGAGTGGAGGAGGACTGGGAATCTGGCACAGCCCTTTCATCCAGCCCCCCTCCGACGACCGCCCGCCTTTACGGCGGGCCCGGCACGCCCCTCCCGTCGGGGAGGGGCCCAGGAATGACTGACGTGGGTGGTGAACAGTGCAATGCAGGAGAAGGCGCCCCCGCGCCTGTCTCCCGCGCATGACGACGATCATACAACCGCCGTCTCACGCCCCGTCTTCGCCTGCGGAGTGGCGCCGCGAGAGGGTCATCCTCCCGCACGCGCTCCGCCGCCTCCTTCTGTGACATTACGTCTTCGCAGAAGGAGGCGACCGCTGCCCAGGCCCCCTCGCTTTCCAACATCGAGTTGACGACGCCGGGAAGCGAGAGGTCCTGCCCGACCGCTGCGACCAGTGTATGGCGCAGCTCGGACCAGGCGGGGCACACCTCGAGGGTGTGCTGCGCCGTGTCCTCCGCCGCGCCACAGTCGTGGCACGACGGGGTCTCCTCCCTTTGGATCCGGTGCAGGTGCGATCCGAAGCACCCATGGCCGGACAACACCTGCACAAGACGGAAAGAGAGGAAACCGTGGGACCGCTCAAGCCAATCCTTGAGGACTGGCCCGAGCGCGTCCAGTGTTCGGCGGCCAAATGCGGCAGTGGCGAGGTCCTCCGTCCAATGATGGACGATTGCGTCCCTCGCCTCTTGCCGCACGGCCTCCCGCTCTTCTGCGGCGGGGAGCTCCCCGAGCGCCTTACGCCGCGCCGTCCATTCGTACACTCTGGTCAGCACCCATGCCTCGAGCTCCCAAGGAGGGGTGCCGGCCAGAGCGCACGCCGCCGAGAAGCCTACCGAGCGGTAGGCCCTCCCCACCCGCTGTGCAATGGCCCTTTGGGGCCTGCGAATGGTAGTGGCGTTCTCCCTCCTGTGAAGGGAGTCCGCCCAGATTGGGGCACCGTAAAGGGCCATGCTCTTAAGGATGCCAGCGTACAAGCGGCGGCATCGCGCCTTCGGACCCCCCAGGTTCGGGAGGAGCCACGACAGGGCGTTCGCGGTCTTCAGCAGGCGCGTCGACAGCCCGCTGAAGTGTGGGCCGAAGCGCCACCTGCTGTCGAGGACAAGGCCCAAGTACTTCATCTGGGCCTTGACCTCGATCCTGACACCCTCCACGATAATGTGGCCGTCAGGAGGAATGCGCTGCCGTGGCCCGTGAAAATACACGGCCTCCGTCTTGTGCAGCGCAACCTTCAACCCGAGGCGACGAATCCTTCCTGCCACTAAGGATCCGCCGGCAGAGGCCAGACTGGCCGCCTCCCTGAAGTCCCTCCCCCGGGCAATGAGGAGGGTGTCATCCGCGTAACAAATGACGCTCGTGCCACGGAGGAGGGTTCCCCGCAGGAGCCAGTCGAATCCAATGTTCCACAGCGGTGGTCCTAGGACCGACCCCTGTGGAACACCGGACTCTGCGCCATATCGCCTCACTCTGGCCGTCTTGTCTGCAAGGAGGACCACCCGATCCTCCAAGTAGCTGGCCAAGAGTTGGCGCAAGTACCGAGGCACTCCGTGATACCGGAGTGCCTCCAAGATTGTTGAGTGGGGGACAGAGTTGAAGGCGTTGGCTATGTCGAATGACACCGCCAACACCCCGTCACCCGCCTCCACTGCCTCCCTCACCTGGCTCTTGAGTAGGGCCAACGCATCCACCGTCGAACGACCCCGTCGGAAACCGAATTGGGCGTCCGACAGGTCCGGCCCCACCGTCCCCAGCAGCCTATTGAGCCGGTCGGCGATTATCCCCTCGAACAACTTACTGACCTCATCGAGCAAAACGATGGGCCGGTAAGCCGAGGGGGAGTCCGCCGGGCGTCCCTCCTTTTGGAGCAGGCAAAGCCGCCCCTCCTTCCAAGGTTTCGGGAACCTCCCAGTCGTAAAACACGCGCTAAAGAGGTCCCGAAACCTCTCCTCCATCTGTGAGGCGGCGATGGCCACCACCCGTGCGGGAACGCCGTCCGGCCCTGGGGCTGTGTTCTTCGCGCGGAGGCGCAGAGTCCCCGCGTATAGTTCCACCGCCGTAACCGGGGGGACCTCCTCCTCCGGCGGAACCGCCTCCCGCGGGGGGTCCATCACTGGCGGGGTGAAGTCGGTCCTGGACGGAAACAGGGACCGGACCACCCCGTCCAGCAATGCCGGCTCGAGGGTCTCCGTCAGCGGAGGACCACAGGGGCGCAGTTTACTCCGCGCCGCCTTGTATGGCCTGCCATACGGGTCCCTGTCGAGACCCTCCAGCATCTCGGCTCTCGCCGAGTCTTCGGCCACGGACATTGCCGACTTGAGGGCCGTCTTTGCGGCGACGTACGTGGCATAGAGGGCCTCCTCGTTGGCGGGGTCTCGAGGCCTGCGCCTTCGACTCCGCGTGTAGGCCCTCCTGGCCGCCACGCAGACGGTTCGGAGCCCCGCCAGTTCCTCCGACCACCAATAGACGGCGCGGCGGGGAGGCGGGCGGCGAGACCGGGGCATGCTGGAGTTGCACACCTCGGTCAGGGACCTCCTCAGCTGGACCGCTGCGGCGTCCACGTCCAGGACCTCGACCGGAGGCGTGAGCCAGTCCTGGACGAACGCCGCCTCCTCCGCAGCCTCTCGGTCCAGGCGGGTGAGAGCCCACCGTGGGAACGCAGATTGGCCCGAGCGCGCCATTTCCTGGGAGCTCTGGGTGGAGATGTCGAACCGCACATATCGGTGGTCCGACAAAGTCTCCACCATCTCCACCCGCCAGTTCACGACGTGGGCGGCTAGCACGGGGGTGGCAAACGAAACGTCGACCACCGATCCTCCCCGTTGCCGCACACACGTGTGGACAGTCCCTCTGTTCAGGAGGGACACGCCGCACGACGCCGCCCAAAATTCGACGGCGCGTCCCCGGACGTTGCAGGAAGCGGCCGGGTTGCCCCAGGCCGTCGACTTGGCGTTCAGGTCACCCAATATGGCGACCTGGCGTGGCGCCGCCCTCCCAACCACCGCGGTGAGGATTTCGAGAAAGTTCTCGAAATCCGAGAGAGGGCGGTTTGGGGAGAAATAGACGCCCACAAGGGCTAATTCTCCCCACGCGGCGGCCACGTATCCCGGTCCCCTCTCTAAGAGCGAGAGGGGAGGGGAGTCTGTGGAAGACCGCGTCACCAATGCCACCAAGCCGTCCTGATCACCCAGCCAACGGCCAGGGACTGAGTACGGCTCGGCAACCGCCGCCACGTCCACCAACCACTCAGCCATGGTCTGCATCAGCAGATCCTGGGCCGCTCTGCAGTGGTTGGTGTTCGCCTGGAGGATGCGATGCTTGACCCTATCCATCAACAGACATCGCACCCTCCTCCACAGCCGCCGAAGTCCCAGCCTCAGGGACGGCGGTGGCAGCGACAGGCCGGATCGGCGCCTGCACTTTGCCCTTCTTAAGGGGAGGATTGCAGTTCCTCCCCATCGTCACGTGCCCCGCCGGGCAGCCACTGGCGGCACACACCGCACAATGCGGCGTGGCGGCCTCGCAGGAGGCGGACTTGTGTCCGTCCTTGCCACAACGGAAACAATTATCCGCCCTGTCGACCTCGGACGGACAAAGGGCCCGAGTGTGTCCGACTCCAAGACACTTGTAGCAGCGCAGAGGCTTGGCTGCAAGTGCCCGGACTACACCCGAGCTGAACCCGACGGTCAGCCGTCCCTTGGCGAGGACGGCTATAGCTGCGGCGACTGGGCACTCAAGGCGAATGGTGCCCATGCCGCCGCGGCCGGGCCTGATGGCTCGACCTTGCACCGCTGTGACGCCACAGCCCCCCAACGCTGCGACCGCCGCCACCACCTCCTCCTTGGTGACCGAGTCGTCGAGGTCAGTCACCTCCAAGGCCACACACTTCACGGGCCTGGTGACCTTTGCCGCGTCGGCGATGACCTCTTGCAACTTGGTTGCGAAGAGGTCCGCGTTGGCGCCGCCCTGAGCCCCCGGGAACTCGAACATTCGAGCCCCGGCCTGGGTCCGGCGGCAGGAGACTGTGCCGATCCCCAGTTGGGTGGGATCAGCGTTTGTACGCGCCCGCAACATAATGGACGCGTACGTCTCTCCCCGCTCCACAGCCTCAGCGGTGAGCGTAACCACTACGGCTGCGGTCTTGGGAGGAGCCAATTTCCTCTTTGACCTGGCGGGGGCCCCATTAGCTGCAGGAGCAGCAGCGGTAGCAGCGGCAGTGGGCTTGGGGGCCGACGTCTTCCCCTTCCCCTTTCCCTTGCTTGTTGTCTGGGACGGGCCAGCAAGGGTGGTGGCGGGGGCGGCAGGGTCAGCCACCGTGCACGACTTCTTTTTGCCCTTCTTTACCTTCGTCCACCCTTGCTGGTTGGATGGGGTGGTGGACGGAAGATGGGCGTCTTCCCCCTGCGAGGACAGCTCCGGCTCGCGTGGCCTACTGTCCGCCGCGAGCGGCGGTCGCAGGCGTTTCTCCGGCAAGAGCCTGTCCTCGATGCCCGCAAGACAGGCTCTCGTGAAGGCCCTTTCCTCCGTGACCACCTTGCGGATTATATCCTCAAGGTTGGAGGGCAGGACCTCAGCCGCTGGTCTCGGCTCGTCTGTGTGTGGCCGGGCCGTGGCTTCAGCCAGCTTCAGATGAAGCTGGCTGACCTCTGACTGCAGGCGATCAACTTTCGCCTGCAGTTGCCGCGTTTCGTCGGTGGCTTTGCGCTGCACCAGCTCTCCGACGATACCGCGCATGCTCGCGGCCCTACATTTAAGGGACTTTTGAAAAGTCCCTTTCAAATTGGAGGACTTAGAGGCGACTGCCACTATCTCCTTTTCGTCCTCGTCAGCCATCCGCTGCAGCTCTGCCAGGGAGTGGTCCGCATAGAGAACGCGGGACGCGCCGTAACCGGACTTGGCCCGGGCGGCGCGCGTCCGTTGCTCCGTGGCCGCAACCCGCTCCTCCAGGTCTTGCTGGAGCTGCGCCCGCCGAGACAGGTCCAACTGGTGTTGGGCCTCCGCCAGACCGTCGTGGGTGTCCGACACCAGCTTCTTGGCCTTCGGTTGTGACGACTCCGAGGAACCCCCGGACCCCTTCCTCTGATGAGACCGCTTCTTCGGCTCCCGACGACCAATCGCTGAATCTGCGGCCGGCTCAGACATAATGGACTCAATGTCGGAGTCCAGCAACTCGCCCGCCAAGCTATAGACGCTAGCCGCAGACGGCGCGCGGCTAGCCTCCGACGCCGAGGCGTCCTCGGATTGGCCCTGAGAAGGGCCTTTTGGTTGGCCCTGAGAAGGGCCTTTTGGTTGGCCCTGAGAAGGGCCTTTTGGTTGGCCCTCAGAAGGGCCTTTTGGTTGGCCCTGAGAAGAGCCTTTTTTAAAACGCCCGGAGGCGGCCCGCGCGAGTTTTGGCATAGCCTCCGCAGGTGTCGTAGGTGCCGACGTTAAAATAAAATACAATAAAAAGGATAAAATACGCTACGACTGCACAGTGCACTTTAGCCGAACACCGGTCTGCCACTCCGTTACGGTGGTCAGACCGGGTCGTTGCCCAGGGGACGCGACGTGGACGCAAGCACTGTGGGGGGGTCCCCCGCATCCAGGTAGCCTGAAAACTGACCCCAACATAGTTAGGAAAAGGCTGTGCAGGTTGATTGTTTATTGTGTTTTGTACACCTAATAACTACTAATAATCTTATTCGGCTTAAAACATATCCATATTTAGTTTATTCCTAAACAAAGATTTGCAAAATCTTATCTTACTAAAATAAATGCGAAAATGCTAAAATTTGGATGGATGGATGGATGGAAACTGAAACAGTTTACCAACAGTCGATTTGTCCATGAAACGTTAGTCAACAGAATCTTTAAACCATTAACATTTCATCCAAAGGATTTTTCACCTACGAACGTTTCGTCAACATAACTCTGTATAGGTCACAATGGCGATCTTGTTGACGAAACGTTCGTGGGTGAAAATTCCTTTGGTTGAAAACTTAATGGTTTAAAGATTCTGTTCACCAACGGTTCATGGAGCAATCAACTGTTGATAAACCGTTTCAGTTTCGGATGGATGTTACTGAATCACGCCAGAACGGCAGAACGGATCTAGATGAAATTTGGCACAGAGATAGCACGTAAGCTACTTTTTATCTCAAAAAAATGTACGGTTCCCGTGGGATAATTTCCAACATCAACGCGCGCGAAGCCGCTGGCAAAAGCTAGTATCTTCATATACAATTCCCAAAAACATACCTACCTACCTACCTTTTCTTTGCACAGAAACCGGTGGAAGTAAACTCTGCAAAAGAAACAATGCAAGATCTAAGTAATGTGACAAGATACGCGTTTGTTTTCATATTCATTTGTAGACAACAATGTTAACAGTGCTCTAAATTATACCTTTATTGCGCACAATGAGCACCAAATAAAGGAAAAACATATGAATGACATACCTAGTGTGAATACAGTACGACACAAGATGTAGCATAGATTTGAAAATAATCATTCATTCATTTAAATTTTCCGAATGTATGTGGTTTTATATGACTTTACAAGTTATTGTTTTTCCGTATAGGTCATTTTCGCCTAAAGCAGTAGTAAATATTGGTAATTTTGAAGGCAAACTCAGTTCGGATAGTGATCGGTTTTACGCATTTTGCCGATGCTACATTGCATTGCATTGATGCATTTAAAGAGATAGATAGACAGAATATGCTTTAGTAACTGTACTCTAAGGATCCCATCACACGTGCCACAACCGCACCATAACGCGGGCGCTAATTTGTATCAAAATTAATAGTATTCTCACGGACAACATTTTCCCGTCAAACTGTGCACTAGCGGCCGGCCACATCGCAAACACAACGATCTGTCGGTCTGCAAACACTAGACACAATGTAACCACATCGCATTCGCAACTACTAGAAACAACGCAACCACAACGCAACTGCAAGAAGTTGCAGCGACACTATACAGCGTAACCACTGCTTCCGCAAACTTTTTCACTGCAATGTGATGCGGTTGTGATACGTGCGAACGGCACCCTAATTGCGTAACACATTATCGATCGGAGTTGGTTTAATTTTCAAACAAATTCCTAATCTTTTGCTTCGTATGTTCGAAAAATTTGTCTGCTTGACAACGTAAATAACGCATTAATGTTGTTGAACTGTCAAAATGAAACCAACTCCGATTGATAATGTGTTACGCAATTAGGGTGCGGGTCTTTATTAGAGTAACACAGAAAGAGACTCCAACAGTCAATAATTCAATTCGTATGGTGCACTCTCGTTTAACTTTGCAAAAAAGCTTAGTTGAATGCATTGATATAAAAAGTATAAGTCAATGGTTGAATGTGTAGTATTTTTATCACTGCAACCTAACGCCTCCGCTGTCCGTCCATCCGTCTGTCTATCACAGAGCTGTATCGCATGAACCGTAATAGGTAGACAGTTAAAGTAGATTCACTCATCAATTACATATATGCTAACGTATAAAAATATAGATGACTATATGAAAGTAGAGTACGTTGAAATTATTTTATAGATGCAGTTGATACACTTATTAGAAGCTGACAATGCGTATACTATATCACAAATGTAGTTGCTTAAGCATTATCACCATGCTGCGTCATATTAGCAGTAGCTTGTTTTACAATATATTATTATGGTCTATGTAGTATACTTTTAGCGTCTAGATTTTTTGCAAATTCTCAAACATTTTTTAATTTTTTTTTAGTCCGCATAGTTTTCGACTTTTTATGCAAAATGTAAAAAAAATACCGTTCCCCCTGTATCTTCGAAGTTTGCATAGAAAAAAATCTGAAATTATTCTATGTGATAGAAGTTTATGTAAAGATTACAGGAAAAATAAAATGATGTCTCTAAATAGCACACTTTCTCAGAACACGGAATGGAACCCTCGGCGCGCGAGTCCGACTTGCTCTTGACCGGTTATTTTTTTCGTTAATTCTAAGGCAGAGGTGTAGCTATTATGGCCACTTGAATGTCCACTGTCAGAGCGTTTTTTTTCGTTAATTCATTATTCAATCATATTTGGGAATAATATTTTTTTTAAATAATTTAATGTTGCGTTAGGCTACTATAGTTGCCCGGACATTCAACTGTACACCCGCATTTCGCCAACACGTGCCGAGCCTACACGAGTGGCCATAAAAGTTTAAAATTGTCATAAATGTAAATGCCTCGGGCAGCCAGCCTCGTTATCACTGTAGAGACCACGGATATCTATGGTAGAGACTGAGATAATACTAATTAGCACAGCATGAGTTTAATTTTATTAGATATACAAAATTCATTTATTTTCTATACCCACTCGTGTTTGGGTCACAAAAATTCATATTATGTAGGTAAGTAAGTACGTATACCAAATTTCAACTTAATCGGTCCATTAGATTCGGAGTAAATTGGCTGTGACAGACGGACAGACAGACAGACACACATCCTATAAGAGTTCCGTTTTTTCCTTTTGAGGTACGGAACCCTAATATATCTTCTACAACTTAGCAACGAAATACCTAGAATGTGGATAGTTTTAAAGATAAACCAGAATGTATATCGGATGCGTAGGTAGGTACCTACTGAAGGGTAACAGTATTCCATGAATTGTATATGGACATGATATATATCCTGTCCGGTCCTGTCTGTTGGATCGGAAACGAATTAAAGTTATCGGAAAAATATTGCCGACTAGCTCAAATATACCTAGAGGAACGTATACATTCGCAAGTCTGCTGGAAGAAATTCATAATGAAGAAACGAGTACCTCTAACTTTGTGTTCTACTTATCTCTGCGTAATTTTTACTTTTAGTTTTTTGTATGTATCTTGATAAACAAATAAGGAAATCGAAAAACCGGCCAAGTACGTGTCGGTTTACGAACAATGAAGGTTCCGTAGTTGCGTTGAAAATTATAGTTGAACAACATGTTCTCCCATATATTTCCACAGTAAACGTAAGTTTGTACTCGCAATATTGAGAGATTTACCATGTTATTTTAAGACCACAAATTTCTTATAAGTTTTTCTGTAATCTACAGGTATATAATTATTTTCTGTATTTTTTTCAAAGTTTTAGGCTCAGTAGTTTCGGAGATAAGAATAGTAAATTTTCGTTAATTTTCTTAAATAACTTTAAAACTATTTATTTTAAAATTATAATAAATATATATTTGAGACCCTCATAGTAAGCCCTTTTATTTGATAAACTACACAATACAGTTTGTAAAACTTTTTTTTATTTTCTTATTTGCCCCCTAAAAGTGACTCCCATATTCAAAATTCATTATATACTTTAGCCGTACGTGTTTGGGTCACAGAAATCCATATATGTGTACCAAATTTCAACTTAATCGGTCCATTAGATTCGGAGCAAATTGGCTGTGACACATGGACAGACAGACAGACACACGAGTGATCTTATATGGGTTCCGTTTTTTCCTTTTCAAGAAGAATTCCTCGAAGAAGTAATCATTCTTTTTAGGGTTCCGTACCAACCTAAAAAGAATGATTACTTCTTCGAGTATGGAATCATTTATTAAAGATCTCGCTCTAAATGCGTTTAAAATGACGCATGATATGTACATTCAATAAATCAGGATTGTATATTGCTTTATAACCAGTAGTTTCGGGGCATACGGTCAGTTTATATACAAGAAATATTTGTAAGGGTTCCGTACCTCAAAAGGAAAAAACGGAACCCTGTTGTTACTTAGCCACGAGGAGCTCGTGGCTAAGTAATAACAGCCGCATGGGTCGATCTGTCAGGTCAAGCTACGCTTGCCGGGGTTGGTCCGTAGATGGCTGACCATCTTTACATACCGAGACTCCTCCGTGCCTCGGAAAGCACGTTAAGCCGTTGGTCTCGGCTGTCATTCGTGGATCTTTGACAGTCGTTACCGGTCGTCAGAAGCCCGGAAGTCTGACAACCAGTCTTACCCAAGGGTATCGTATTACCCAGTTACTGGGCTGTGGAGGTCACACAGGCAGTCGCTCCATGTAAAATACTGGTATTCAGCTGCATCCGGCTAGACTGGAAGCCAACCTCAACATAGTTGGGAAAAGGCTAGGCCGATTGAGTGTGACAGTGTGATTACAATATTCCTCATAGTTTCGAATTTGGCCATCCAGGCCCACTTGAAAAATTCATCTGTATATATTTATATTATACTAGCTGCGCCCCGTGGTTTCACCCTCGTAAACCGGAATAAAAAGTAGCCTATGTGCTAAACCAGGGTATAAGCTATTTACACACCAAATTTCATCCAAATCTGTCCAGCCGTTTGAGCGTGAAGAAGTACCAAACATACACACACACCACAAACACACACTCACAAACTTTCGCCTTTATAATATTATATTAGTGTGATACAAATATTGCTCAATTAATAGTATATGATTATTTAGCTATTCGAAACACGTGATCTTATTAACAAGGTACTAATGAACCTATTTAGATGGAGCCTTAAGATAAAAAATACGGAATACGGCATTTTATGTGAGGTGTGCAAAATGTAGGTTAGTTTAATATTTTTAGATGTAGGTTAGGTTATTGGGTTGCCGTTCTGATAATATTAAGATATAAAGTTCTTTATAATTTTATTTACAATGCTGGTACTTACAAATGTTTATAATTTAGACTGTGAGCAGACACTTGCGGGCTTAGCATAAATGCGCGAAGTTAACGCAACGTAAATTCGATCGATTTATGAATCTATATAAATAAAAATAGAAGTCCGGACTGACTGACTCACCGACGCCCAGCCGAAAGGACCTAGAAAGCTGAAATTTTGCACAGAGGTTCCCTTTATAATGTAGACAAGAAATAAGGAAGGACTTCTCGGTAGTACATTCTCGTGAGATATTTTCCGACATTAACGCGGGCGAAGCCGCGGGTAAAAGCTAGTCGAAAATATAACTATTTTAGCTTTACCGTAGTCGGGTAAAAATAAGATAAACGTGTAATGCAATACCACGACTCTCATAGAAACATTAATCTTGGTAAATTCAAGAGAGCATCCTTAATTAGGTAATAAATTCCCGTACCTACTGTCGCTGGCAAAGTTTGAACAATTCATAACAGTTATATATTAGGGCTAAATTAAATACTGGATTATCTTGAGAACAGCCGTTTTGGCCATAGGTACTCACCTGTTTCAAACTTTAAAACAACGTTTAAAAAGTACCTACTTGGTTGTTAGTATCTACTTTTTAGGGTTAGGTATCTCGAAAGGAAAAAACGGAACCCTTATGGGATCAATTCGTTGTCCGTCTGTCTATTATTAAGTTTAAATTAATATCAAAAACGTAGGTCTACAGTCCCTTGGAGCTATAAAAAAATTTAAGCTTCTAAGTCAACGCAGTAAAAAAATGCGAAATAATTTTGATACTCGCAATAAATCAAAAATGGACAAAGGAAAAAGTCGGACAACAGTTAATTTGTTGTTTTGTAACATAAAAAAAATTTTTGTGCAAACAAACTAACATTTGCAGTTGGAAAATTAACCGTTACGTACATCGACATCGATATACGTCACGGTTAATTCTCCCATACATACGGGAGAACATGTTTTTCAACTACAATGTTACGTTTGTTTTTGGAATAAATTCATCCCAACTACGGAACCCTTTATTGTGCGTGGACCGACACGCACTAGGCCGGTTTGTTTTTACTACACGTCGCTGTCCCACTCCTGGGCATAGACCTGCCATCTTTCGCGAGCCTGTGCGCACCGCCCTCCCCTCCAGTTTTGACAGAACCTTTCCAGCTCCTTCCGCTATCTTTTACGTGGCCTGCAGCATAGTCTGTGGCCTGCAGTGACCCCGTCTCACTGTCTCAGGTAGGTACTTATATTTAAAAAAATGCTTTTTTACTTGATCTGATAGGCATGAAAATTAAATAATCTCTTTTATTTGGGAAAGAGAGAATATTTTGAGAAAATAAAAAACAAATGAAATGTAGCTTAATGGATGGTCTAAAACAAAAACTTTTGCTGTTGTACCTGTCTTCAACAAAAGCAATTTTACCACTCAACGTTTCGTTCGTAAATTTAAAAATAAAATTTACGAACTTACGTAAATTTCATTCAATACTTTTGTGAACCTTTAAGTTAGCGACTCCCCCTGTATACTTATCTATACTTATAATAAATCTGTAGAGAGGTCAATTCTGTACATGATATATATTTTCAAAATAACTATCAGGGGGTAATTACTTAATTAGTGATCGATACTGATGCCAAAAATGCAATCAGTAAAATTTTTGTCTGTCTGTCTGTCTGTCTGTCTGTATGTTCCTTATAGAAACAAAAACTACTCGACGGATTTTAACGAAACTTGGTACAATTATTCTTCATACTCCTGGGGAGGTTATAGTATACTTTTCATCACGCTACAATCAATAGGAGCAGAGCAGTGAAGGGAAATGTTGGGAAAACGGCAGAAGTTGCTCCATTTTTTAAGCTTCCGTCGCGTGTGCAGCCTTAATGGTTAAAGCTACATAGAAATCATTTATGACGGAAATGTTCTACATAAAATTATGTAAAAAATATCCCACAACAGCATATGTCTATCTTTTATGGTTGACTCATAATAACACGTGTAACTCCCGATAGCTTAGCAGTCCAATACATTAAGAGCGTTGTTGCATTTTTCATACGTAAATCGAGAACTTGGGAGATTTTGAAGTGATTTTGGTCACATAATTTATTTTTTTAGCTTCTTTTGACTTCAATCATCGTAATTATCATATATTTTTATTTAAAGTCTATTAAAAAAAACTTGTTCAAATTGAATTATTGACTACGAAAACAGTCGATTTCGAAGGCGCGATTTCCAGATGACGCGCGAAGGCTCAACTTTGAAGTAATCTTACACCAATTATTACTACTAATTAAGAAGGTAAAGTGGTATTCATTCGAAGAGGCATATCCTGAAAATTAAAATGCATTGAGAAAAGTTTGATTTTTAATTCATTAACTTGTATTTTAATCACGTCTAAGATAATCAAAAATCGAGAAATCGACTACAAAAAAACACGTCATTTCTCAGAATCTAAAAGTCATTTGGCAACACAAATCATTTTATACGTAAGAAGAAAGATTGTAGTATATATGTGTAAAAAATAAAATATATCTGTCTTCAATCATTTACGAAAATAATTTTTTAAAGTGAGTATAAAATCGGGTGCATCGAACGGCCTAAGTCAGTCGCGCTCTGGCGCTCGTCGACGCAGGACCTATGTCGGTTGACCTCCCGCCGCCGCGCATGCGCCTCGCGTGATATATAGTAAATTGTAGTGCGACTAAATATTTTTAATCCTTTCATTTAAGTAATATTTTAAGAAGCTAAAGTGGTAGGCACACTTACTTTAGGAGAATTATGTTACAATTCTTGTATTATGTTGTATTACTTGTAATATTGATATTGTAATTACAATATCAATAATACAATATAATTTGGTCAAAATGTAAATCCAAGATGGTGGCTGCGAAAATTTTTAAATTTTTCGTCATGGGGATTGTTCCCATTGTTCTCGAGGATGCTAAAGCAGATAGTGACGTTAAAATGTAAATCCAAGATGGCTACAAGAATTTTGGATGATGAATATGGAGAAAAAATTTATATCAGATTTTTATTTGAAATCTCTACTGCCACAATCTCTATTGTGGATCCGTGACAAAGGAGACGGAAACCATGTCATATAAACTTGGGCCTGGGCCTGGGTTGTAAAAAGATGAAATTGGTGTCAATTTATAGCTACTATATTATCAAACCATCACTGAACATTTTGCGGATTTTTGCGGTCTGAGTTCCGAGTTAAAAGAGATGTAATAAAAGTGAGGTTACATACCGATCTACATATAGGTACTTAACAGCTGATTTTTGAAGTTCTTCAGCTCGACGACCACGTAAACTACAGCCTCTAGTCACTTTGCCACAATTTACACAACGATCCATGGTGCCAATATGAAATCGGTAGGCTGGTCGTTATATACAAAATAACAAGTTCAAGTCCAACGTTTATGCGGGGTTCTCCGTACCGTGTCCGGTGTGGTAGCAAGGTTCGTACAAGAAGCAAGATCAGAAGTCCGCAGAAAGAAAACAGGGGTCGAGGAAAACATCAATAAAACTATGGGAAATACACTCAAATCGCGACCGCACTAAACGATACGAAACGAGTGAGGCATAGATAAAGGCACTATATAAAGGTGTGTCCAAATATAGGGCGGCATTTGAGCGCGGCTGCCACGCGCGGCTAGCCGCGCTCTGATCGAACAAGGGCCGCGCGCGGCGGTGTTGAGCGTAATATATCTTCTCATCTCACATCAGTGATGACCTCTGGCACTGAAACGTGCTCGCTCACAACATAATGGGTCTCAATCATAATCAGCCTATAATGTTCCCACTGCTGGGACACAGGGCTCCTCTCGGTGAGAGGGAGTGGGCCGTAATACACCACGAGGACCCAGTGCGGGTTGGTAGATGTCACATGTCTTCGAATTTTTGGTTCTAGGCGGTTTCCTCACGATATTTTCCTTCACTGTTTTGAGAGTAGTGGTGATGAAATTATTTACACAAAGTGCCTGCCTGAGTTCGAAACCATGACCTACTCGTATGTCGGGATCGTTACCATTGGGCCACCATTGCATTGCTCTCATGGGCCGCATAGTGCAGTCAATCATCCCTTCTACGATGATTGATTCACTATCGGCTTCATCCTCGAGAACTATGAAAACGACATCCATGACGAAAAATTTTAAAATCTTCGCAGCCGCCATCTTGGATTTTAATTTTGACTTCACTATTGGCTATAGTCGAAATCGAAAACTATGAAAACGATACCTATACAAATCCTTATCACTTACCACTGACGTGCGACGTGTGGTCGACTGTATAGTCATTAGGTCGACTGGGCACGTACAATACCTGCCTAGGCTAATAAACATTATAAAACCAACCCCACACGAACGCAGCAGTACTATTATTTATTCTGTGGCAGCGGGGTGACCTATCTATTTGAAATTTGAAAACAGTAAACCAATCATTTGCGCATGAGACGGTTTTATGTATTTATGTATTATTGTTGGTTCAAATTTAACTGTTTTATGAACTTGATGCGGTTGTTAAACCTATAATGCCGCAAGAAAAATAAAAAATTATAGCTAGCGCGTGGCGTCTTTATCTACATTGAAATAGGGCTTAAATTCAACTGTTTTACACAAAAAAACAATGATTTTGGTCAAAAGATGGTTCCGCTGTTAACAAAATTTTATTCTGATTGTGTTCTCCCAGAAATTATAGATCCAAGGAAAAGTCGATCGATCTCCTTAGACAAATACTTTTATAAAACTTCAATTACTTATTAGTATACAAATACTTAAACAAATAAGTAAAATGAGTTTAGTTTTTATAAGTACCTACATAATATTATTTTTTCATCCATATTTGTATAAATTTAATTAAAATACACTAATAACGTATTGTGGACAGTCTTTTTATTTTCTCCGTAAACCTCTAGCTTTTACTTCAAAAAAATATAGGTACGCCATAGCTACAGATCAAGATCGTTTAATCGTCGTAGCTTCGCAACTGTGTGCCGTACATGAGGAAAAACGCACACACGTGCACTCGCTACGCGGCGTCGAGCGTCAGATGTTTAAAATCCGAGCGCGAAAATAGGGAACCACACTCTTAACTTAATAACATACAAGGAGTTACACGCTGACGGAGTCGCGGGCACAGCTATTAATAATAATATTCTGCGGTTCCTTATTGCGATATTTTTCAACAGTATTGTGGATTGACATATTATATTTCCCTAATAAAATACGAAAGTTAATCTGTCTGTTACATCAAAACCACTGAACCGTGAGGAAGGACATATGGTACTTTTTTACGAAAAATGACGGAAACGCGGACGAAGTCGCGGGCAAAAGCTAGTTAATGATAAATGATAAATGATAAATGATTTATTTTCTGTAAGTAGGTTTGTACAAACACTTTTACACGTCAAACATATTTTTTTTTAAACTAGATGAGTTCGACGTTTCCTATCTGACTACTCTGAGAAGAAACGCCGAAACAAACTCAGAGGTCACAGTCTCTTTTAAAGTCCAGACATAATCTTGGTCAGATCATGTGAAGACCATGTAGATTGCAGTCAGAAATGGTCTTTTGATGAAAGAACCACACAGATTGAGTGGACCTGTCCAGTCAGTGCACGCATTTGTCAGTAATCGTGCAGCTCAACTCAAAACTTAAGGAGCTTAACGATTCGACGAACAATACCAAAGAAAAGACATTTGGGTAGGCCGCATAATAACGTTAGTAATAATATTAACAAACAAAATAAAGTTAGTAATAATATTAACAATCACAAAATTAGACGGCAGTGTAACTTGACGCACCATGTTGCGGTTACGAGACAGCATTTCTGTTCTTAATTCCAATGTAGCTACATTGGAATTAAGAACAAGCTGTATCGTCGCGGCTACACTATTGTGTACATATAAATTATGTATTTGACGTTATTATTATTTCTCAACAAGTAACTAATTGATTATATCTCCGTTTCCCTTCAATAAGAATGGGGTGTGTGAACATAGAAAGTATAATATACGTACATGTGATTACCTATTATGGCACGATGATAAAGATCCAGTGGTTAAATATAAATTGTATTTGCATAAAAATGGAAACCAACTAACTAAAAACCTACCAACCTTACCGACAAACAAGCGATTTTTTTCAGCACAATGCACGATTTCCTGATGAAATTATTGAGCTGTTTTCGGATAAAACTCGAGCCTATACAAAATTATTCTCAGAATTGTAGCAATCCAAGGTACTTCCTCGCACCTTCTGTAATTTTTCTCACTTCGTTAGATACAACAAGTCGAACGATAAATAAAAATACCCTTCGGTATTTTCATGAATAAATTACTTAGGTAGTTATAGTCCGTGAGGTTTAAGCTGAGCTTTGCATTTGTGTGAGTGCAGATAGATAAGGTGTGACGTCCGGCATATAGTGGGATTCGCCCTTTGCTTGGTTTAAAAACGGTTTGTACTGCTTTTTAGCAATCGGCTTTTGTTCTTTTAGTACTCGAGGCCATGACCAAAACCATGTCGCATCGTTGAAAAACGAAAACGATAAGACGATTGTAGATTTTGTCTTACGTAAAACGATTCGATACGACAAAAATTTTGGTCATGAGCTCTCGTACCATTTTGGTGATCACTCACACAAATGGAAAGCCCACCTTACGCCTCACGAACTTGTATATGACTACAAGTCTAGTCGAAAAGTAATTTATCAATGTAGGCATTTTTAAGAAAAGCTTAATCCACATTTTGTAAAATAATGAGCATTTTGTTACCAACTTTTTGAAATTAAAACTAGGTTACAATATTCTGAGAATTTATGACTGGTCGCATAATATTAACAAATTAAATTTATAAAGAGCTGACGAAGTGATTTTAAGTTCTATCACTATAATCAAGAAAAAATAAACATTTACATTTTAACTTTTTATAAGTCACGACACGGTTGGCGCAGTGGTTGAGCGATTGACTGCTGCGCAGCATGTCGCGGGTTCGATTCCCGCACGGAACAAATATTTGTACGACCTACAAGTATTTGTTCCGAGTCTGGGTGTTTTTCTATCTATAATATGTATGTATTTACAAAAAAAAAATGTATATAAGTAGTTTATCAGCCATCTCGTTACCATAACACAAGCATTAGGTAGCTTAGCTTGGAACTAGATGGCGTTGTGTGAAATTTTCGAGGATATTATTATTATTATTATAAGTGCTCGAGAATATGTTTAACCCGACTGCTGCGAAGCCAAAAATAAAGTAAGTCCTTTTATAATGCTAAACTAGTTGATTCAAACGCGCTTAGAACGAATAGGGTTGGCTTAGGCTAAACAGGCTGATCCTAACGTGCTTCGGACGAAATATTTTGACATAGGATAAACTATTTATCCTCAAATCCGGCTTGGTGTGTGATATATGTGTCATTTTATGTAACCACTTTGAAATTCACTCAGCCGTTCCCACTTTAGCTCAAATATTAACAAGCAAATAAATTCAAAGATTGAATGGCCACACAAAATGTGCCAATATCATCTTTGAATAGCTTTAAGCCTTTATCGTAGATCGGGGGGCAAAACGGGCAAAACTCAATAGGAATACCTCAGAAGAATAACTATATTCTTCTGAGACGAATACCTACGTCATATTCACCTGTCATCCTGCCAGACAACATAAAATGTCAGCTTGTTTAATTTTATCTTAGAATTTTATGGATTTGCTTCAAGTAGGTAGACGTCTGAAGCAGGATGAACGTAGGTCTAACATCCATACACGATATATAATATGGAGTTTTAAGAAAAAAAAATAAGAAAAGAAATACGTTTATTTGCGGTAAACATGACGGGAAGAAATAAACTAACACAAAAAAAAAGAACAACTTGGGGGAAAATATGCCACATCAACGGAAAACGGCAATCGCTCTTCCACTTCAATACTTCGCTGCTTGAATCGGATTTTGTTCACAATTTCATAGGTTTTACTGTTTTTTTTGCGGGGAACACTAATTCGTTTTCTAAAATAAAAGTACCTAGCCTAAGTAACTCCCTAAAACATCAGCTATGCCAGTGAAAGTCCCATCCGAATCGGTACAGCCGTTTCGGCGATTAGCCGGAACAAACAGACAGATAAACAGACAATTTTTTTTTTAATTTTTAAAATTTTTGTCTGTTTATCTGTCTGTACCGTATAATTTACTTTCGCATTATTTAGTAAAAAGATGTTATTTTGACATTACAAACACACTTCAATATTATTTATTTGTATACAGGGTGACTTTAAAAACATGCGACAAAATTTAAGGCGGTGTTCTACGCATCAATATGAACAACTTTTACTAAGGGACCAACATCGAATTCACAAAAAAAAAAAAAATTACCTTCCCATATTATAGTTAAAGGTATTGGACCCTTTTGTAAAAGAAGGTCGGATTTTTTTTTTGCGAATTCGAAATTGTTCACATAGTAAAAGTTGTTCATATTGATGGGTAGAACACCCCTTTAAATTTTGTCGCATGTTTTCAAAGTCACCCTGTAGATGTCCCTGAAGATATGTTGTCTCTTGAAGTATGTCCCTTGTCTAACTTAACACACTGAATAATAAACACTATCTGTAAATATAAGACACACACAATTATCGGAGCGGTCAGTTTAAACGTTCGGGCGGAATATATTGCTGACCGGTCGGCCGTTATCATAACGTTCACAACATCTCCAACCAACCAAATATTAATTTGGTTATTTCGCAATATTTGGCATGTGATGCGGAGGAATGAGGAAAATGCCGTGGGGAAAGTTTTGAGTATGAATGTCGATAGCTATAAGAGTAGGGGAAGACCAAAGTAACGATGGATGGACTGTGTGAAAGATGACATGGCTAGAAAGAGGGTGACTACCGAGATGACGACTAATAGAGAAGTATAGAAAAAAAAAACTGGTCAAGAGCGTGTCGGACTCGCGTACCGAGGCTTCCGTTCCGATTTCTGAAAAAGTGTGCTATTTAGAGACATCGGTTTATTTTTCCTGTAATATTTACATAAACTTCTGTCACATAGAATAGTTTCAGATTTTTCTGTTTGCAAACTTCGGAGATAAGCGGGGGGGAACGGTATTTTTTTTACATTTTTCATCAAAAGTCGAAAACTATGCGCCCTAAAAAAAAGAAAAATTATGTTTGAGAATGTGCGAACAGCGTTCTTTCATATGATACCCCACATGCCCTAGTAGCCATACTTTGAATTTTTAAGACCCCCTTCAGTCCCTATTGCAAAAAAAAATATAAATATTTTTATTACTTTCTTATTTGAAAAATAGTTGGGTAAACGTCATATAAAACTGTTCCAAATTTCAAGTTGATAGCATTAGTAGTTCTTGAGATATCCAGCTGTGACAGACAGACAGACAGACAGGCAGACTGAGTGACACCATAAGGGTTCCTTTTGTACCATTTTGGTACGGAACTCTAAAAAGGGACATGTTGCGCCGACCCCAAATAGACTGGGTCATGGGCAGGAGAATGTTAATGATTTCGCATTATTTGACACCATGGATAGGCGATAGATTACCAACAGAATTCCGTTTAGCTAGAAGACATCTAATTGCGGTTTCGTGAATGTATTTTGAACGGTTCGATAGTACAGACCCAAGCAGCAGGTCAAGCCACCCAAAACTGTCAAATTTTCCCAATCAACTTTGAACCTAATGTTTTAGCGATAAAGATGAAAATATATTAATAGTCCAGTAAAAATAGATCGATTTGTATGGAGTAGATTGCAATAAATGCTCTTTGGGTGATAATTCAGAATTAAATATATAAATAGCTGAAATACATAAATTGACAGTAATCCCCGATATTTTTTTTATATATATTGAGTTATTAGCAATTATAGCAATAACATTAAATTTAAGTGGGAACAAAAAATGGACCACTGGTGATTTTGTACATGACTGCTCCTTTTCAAAAGTTTTAATTATGGAAATAATTATCCCCGGTCAAAATCAACATATTAAGTACCATATTGACTATTTTATATAAAATAAATGATAACTTCAAAACAGTAATTGCCTAGAGAGTGAAATTTTGTCAAAGTATTTAAATAGTTACTACAAATAACTAGGTAAATTATCACCAAGGTGACTATTATACTTTTTTTTTCGTGAAGTTAAATTTGTATTTAACCCTTGTACATTAAAGACACCCAGGATATTTTTATGAATCTTACTACCAACAATTTTTGTCTACTCAAATTGGAAGAAATCCCCTGAATATCTGTAAAGGATTTCTAATAATTAAATGAAAATCAAACACTCGCGAGAGGGTGCGCGCGGGCGGCGCGCGGGGGGCGGGTGGCGGCGGCGGCGTCGCGATGCATCAAGCGGCCGCGTCTATTACATAAATTTTATTTTGGATTCGTGTAATTAGACCACATGAGTAAACAAAGATGTGGTGTTTTAAAATGTAATAGTACGCACGGCTACAGATCAAGCTTACACTTCCAGTATATGCTGATCTCGCATTGTATAGGATTTCCTAACAATGCGTGGTCAGTGTAAACTGGAAATGTATAGCTTGATGTGTAGCCGCGTGTACCTACTTCTAGGCAAAATATTAATATCAGCAAAATTAAAAAAAATATATATTTTGGAACAATAACACAAGAAGTAGGTACACAAGTAATACGATGATAGCTGCAAAAGTATAAACTGTAGCGCAGCTAACAACGTCCTTCTCAGATACAGAATGGAATAAATGTTCCATGCAAAAAGAGACTAATAGGTAATTTTAGTACCTTAGATAGAAAAAAAAAAAGGGCGATTTGTACCAATAGTCGTCGGATTTGTACTATTACTCGTCAAAAGGACCCAGTCGTGTTCAATTTTTTGTGTTAATGTGAACTCTCAGACCTTGAACATACTGTACGTGTTTGTTAAGAGTCTAAGAAACAAAAGGTAGGTAGAAGACTGAATGCTAAGATTTACTAAAGGTTGTAGCAGAGCAGGAGGTAATAAAAACAGCAAGGTTAATTAAATTGTTACATATTTTTACTTAAAAATTTTAACAGACGTCTGGCAAAAAAATATGAGCGATCAGAATAACAGAATCAGTTTTTGTCCGGAATTAAGTCTGTACTTTTGACTCGATGGTTGAGCCGATCAGACGTCAACTCCATGCCCAAAAGCTCTAGGCGGTCGGTAACTAGTACAGATGCTCCTCGGAAAGTAGGAGATAACTGAAACTGGCTCCTTTTGGCAGTGAAAAGACACACCTTTGTTTTCAGAGCATTGAATTTGACCAGATTGCCATCTCCGGCATTGTGGAACTACAGTACAGGTACATGTTAGAGGCCGCATCAAGGCGTGAATTTTCGACAAAGATAAAGGCTGATAAGTTTGCACAAATGGCAGAAATTTGTCTAGACCGATTTAGACAGCGATCAGAACTCCTTGCTACCAGAAAGGTATAGGATGCCAACTTGGCCTCAATTCGTCCAACATGGTCAAAACGCGCCTTCCGTAACACCCGTTCGCAATACTTGGCGGGAGAATTGAACGCTCTTTTAACATTGCGCGAGCACGTTGACTGTCGCACCTGTCATTACGGGCTAAAGCCCAGGCCTGGTATGCCTGCTCTGTTTGCAAATCTGCTTGTGCACAAGACGCGTTGTACCAGGGCTGAGGCTCGCTGCCAAGTGGAACGTCAGAGAATTGGATAAAATATTGCATTCCCTGACGTATCACGTATACGGGCCGAAGCCCAGGCCTGGTATGCCTGCAGTTTTACCAGCACCTGAGCAATTGTTAAGGTTAAGTTCATTAATTGAATGAGAAAAATTTACAGTTTGTAGTAACTTGACCTGCTGTTATAATATAATAATATTTTACCTGGTCACCGTAAAAACGTGTTAAGAATTCACTTGCTTCCGCCAGACGCTTCTGTTTTTGCCAAAGCTTTTGCGACAGTCTGTGTGCCTTCCGGGTTGCCCTCCGACATAGGTAACGATTTTATTTGCTATATTTCGGTTTTGCCGAAGATATACGCTGGAACAATGTGGCTCAACGCATGACATGTTCTTAATGGGGTGATGCCTGCTATATGGAAGTCGGCTTATGTAACGCCTATCCATAAAAATGGACCGAGAAATTGCGTTGAAAACTACAGACCTATATCCAAATTATGCGTGTTTGCTAAAATATTAGAGAGAATTGTGTACAGGCAAGTTTACTCTGCTCTTAGGCTTGGTTTCAGCGAACACCAGCATGGATTTTTGGGTGGTCGGTCAACAACTACAAACCTCGTTCTCTGTAGTGACTTCTTGTCAGAGGCTATGTCTAATCGGTCCCAAATCGACGTCATATATACAGACTATGCCAAATGTTTCGACAGAATTGATCACGTCGTTCTCATGCGTAAACTTCTATCGATGGGCATTAGGGGTAATCTCTTCCGTTGGTTTAAATCGTATGTGGAGGACAGGTGTCAAACTGTTGTGCTGAATGGGTATTCATCAAGATCAATGCGTATCCCATCTGGAGTTCCTCAAGGATCCTTATTAGGGCCGCTCTTATTCAATCTGTTCGTCAACGATATTTATTCCTGTTTCCTTCACTCTAAAATACTTCTGTATGCGGATGATATGAAGATTATGTCAAAGATATCCTCCTTATCAGATGCTCTAGCATTGCAGGGGGATCTAGATAGGTTCCAGCACTACTGCAGCACTAATAAGCTCCATTTAAACGTCTCCAAGTGCTGCGTGTGCTCCTTTACTCGGAAGCCCGTACCTATAACATTTGACTATAAACTATTAGGCAGATCCTTGACTAGGAATAACACAGTCAAAGACTTGGGAGTTGTATTTGATTCAAAACTTTTATTTGATCAGCACATAGATAGAATCATTAATAAAGCATCAAAATCACTAGGGTTCATTTTGAGAGTCTCGTCTGAGTTCAGGAGCATCAAAACCATTAAAATCCTCTACTGTACTTTTGTTCGCAGTCATCTCGAGTATGCCTCTCAGGTCTGGAATCCCAATTACAACATATATATCAATCGATGGCATACAAGAAAATTTTTGAGGTATATTCAATTCCGTTCCAAAACTTATTCTCTCACTTATCTCCTACGGTGTAAAAGATTCCATCTACTTCCTCTTTCTGAACGTAGAAGAATTGCAGACTTGGCGTTTCTATTTAGAATTGCTAACGGTTCAACCGAGCTTCCCGAATTGCTGAATAAAATCGGACTGAGGGTTCCTTCTACTTTTCTACGCAATCCTTATTTATTATATACTCCTGTGGTAGGAACGAATTACAGACGAAACTCATACTTCATCAGAGCGAGTCATACGTATAATGAGGTCTGTCGGGGCGTTGATATCGATATTTTCAATACTAGCATCTCAAAATTAAAAAGGACTCTTTGTGGTTTCTTTTTTGATCATGTAAACTAATTGATTAGAATTTACGCTGTTTGAAACTAATTTTACTCAAATACTGTTTTTGCTTATCACACTGTCTAACTTCTCAAGTTTTTTTTTCTGTTTATATGCTCTCTTCTATCTGTGAAAACTTTTAATTGGCCTTATTTTTATTATTCTCAATCTTGCAAAATATTTAGCTGTAAGTTTTCCAAAAACTGTAAAATAAAATAAAATAAAATAAAAATAATTTTCTCTTTGGAATCAACTGGCTTCTTTCCAGAATCAAAATATAATTTTCTAAAAATTTAATTAATGTTGTGTGTACAAAAGCGTTAACAACTATGTTGCGGTCACAATAATAGTTATTATTCGCATTTTGTGGCATAAAACACTAAAATACCTAGAATTTGGCGGGTTTAGAGGCAACTATTAAGCGTGTCCCAGTAATCGTTACAATAGTACTTAAAATGACGAGATCTGGGTCAAGTAGGAATTTTTAGGTACCAATAGATGTCGCGTTCGAAAAAAAATCTTTTTCTGATTAAAGTGTTCCAAATTTCAAGTTATCGTTAGCAAATTAACTTAACTAATTCATCAAATAATCAGACTTACCGTAGACCCAACTGAAGTTTCACAAATCGAAAAACAAAACTACGTGCCGACTTCACATTTAGCAGCTGAACTTGCAAAAAAATTAAATTTTTGTCGGACACACTTTTCAAGTAAAATATTTCAGACGTTGCAATATGTTACCAAGAATAGGTTGCCATAAAATCGGCAAGTTTAATGTTTAGTCAATGAGGTATTATAATACTAGAGGCGCAGCGTCCTACAAAATAATTCAGAAAAACGTACCGACTTACCGACTTGTACGAGTTTAAACACGTAGCTTTGAAACGGATACATAAATATGTCAATCTGTCAAAATAATCTATGTTTGTCTCACTTCTTCTACCGTCAAACTAATTACGTTGGAATGAGACAAGACATTGTTACCCGAAAAACGGCCAGAGTTGCCAACGATCAACATCATTTCCCAAGAATTTAATGAAGGTTTTCATTGAATCAATTATAGTGAAAGATTGTAATATGGAATATTTCCATGTGCTTCTGATCTTTAGGTACCCTGGAAAACAAATAAGAGATCACTCTGTCTAGTACTGCACCTATTGACGCGTTTATGATGAATGTACATAAGTTGCGATGAAAATTAAATAACGTAAATTACTATAGTTTATCTGTTTCGATCCATTTTAATAGTAATAAAAACCGGTCAAGCGCGTGTGGGCCACGTAAAATGAAGGTCTCCGTAATTGAAAAGAATGTATCCAAAAACAAACTTAACATTTGTAGCTGAAAAACAAGAAATCCCAAAAAAAAATGTTTATGCGATAAAATGACAAAATAACGGTTTTCGGACTTTTTCCTTTACTTGTGCTGTGAGACCTTGCTTCTTGCCAAATTTCATGATTCTAGGTCAACGGTAAGTACCCTATAGGTTTTGATTTACTTGCGAGTATCAAAATATGTTGCATAAATGGCCGTATTTTTTTACTGCGTAGACTTAGAAGCTTGATTTTTTTAGAGCTCCAAAGGATCATAGACGACTTACGTATTTGATATTCATTTTAACTTGATACCTGCACGGGTTCCTGATAAAAAAGGTCTTGACAGACAGCCAGACAGACAGACGGACAACGAAGTGATACTATAAGGGTTCCGTTTTTAGTTTTGAGGTACGGAACCCTAAAAAAGTACTTCATTTAAAAGAAATTACGACGACTGTTCTGGGTTTCACTACTGAGTTAGATAAGTTTGTCAATCTTAAAAATTCTGAAAGGTATCTTGGATTTATAAACTAACTTGTATTTGATCGTAGTTTAACAATTCGATTTAATAATCGATTACTAATCACAGTAATCACATCACACTAATATTATAAAGGCGAAAGTTTGTAAGTGTGTGTGTTTGTATGTTTGTTACTTCTTCACGCTCAAACGGCTGGAACGATTTGGATGTTTGGTAAGTAGATAGCTTATACCCCGGATTAACACATAGGCTACTTTTATCCCGGTCTACGCGCAGGGCGCAGCTAGTTTACGTTAATTGAAAATGAACCGGTTTATTCTCGCACAGCACACCACTATATAACACAATGTGATCTTAAACAATCTATTATTTTTCATTTAAAAATATGAACTCATAGTCATTAGTCATTACGTATAAGATTATTTATTGCTAATAAAATTAATTTTGGTGGACGATGTAGTGATATATTAGGTTAAAACCTTTGACATACTTACACGTGACATGTGTTACTTTTGTATTCAGTGACTGTTTGGGTACTTTTCCATTCAGTGAGTGTTTGGGTACTGTACAGTATGTTTAATCCAAACAGACTACAATAATAATTTAGACTTACAGGAACATACATTCGTCATTCACTAAACTCCCAAAAGTCGGGCAAAATCAAAATCGTTTTTACTGGTAACACTTGCAATTGTGCTCAATTGACGTCAAGCTGACAACTAAACTCGGATATGCCTGCGGACATATACGATGTAGTAACGCTTCGGCGCCGTACACTACTGATCTAGTACTATTAACATCATTGTGTTTAGTAGAAAAAGATATTGATGTTTTTAGATAATTAGACGACTACTGGGTCACTGTCGACTTCACCCGCGTTTACCTTATATTATTCGAACCAGAAGGCGGTAGTTGATAGAAAAAATGCGCTTATCTTGAATGTAAAGCGCATTTATTATATCCCATAGGTATAACTGTGTACTGAGTTTATTAAAATCCTAACAATAGAATAATTTCAGATTTTTCTCTTTGCTGACGTAACAACAACAACGTCAGTATCGTGTAGTCGGACAATCCTGGCTTTTCGTTCCGGTACAGTTTCGTGCAATTGTCGCGCGAGTGTGTAGATTGCAGAGTAGGCATGGTATTATACCTTTCGCATTTTTGATTTGTGTACTACTGTTTTCGGCAATTTGTATGTAAAATCACTGGCACATTATCCGAGAAATGAAATTAATTGTCTTTCCGAAGCTCACTAAAACATAGAGTTTTAAAACCTTTACTGCCAACGGTGACAGAATCACCATCTAAGGGCTTTCCGCATAATACGCAAGACATAATAAATAAGTACCAAAAATCCGGGCGCATAGTAAACAATCTCATTGCGTAATGAGAAGAAAATTTTCAGTAATTATTTGAGCAGTTAAATAATAGCTCCATCTTTTTCACATCCGATAACTTCGTCCCTCTCGCACACCGACGCGGGGGATGCAAGGCGCTCGGTCAAGGTTGGCATTTTATATTGTGTAGGTAATTTAAGTTTTATGCATTTTGCGAAGAATCCTTATCACTTAATCAGGGGATTATGAAACTTACATATGAAGAATGAAAATGTTAATGCACAGCCTAAAAAATATTTCAAGTGTCTTTTATGTACAATATACAAAACATGATAAAACACTTTTTAACTATGTTCCTGAGAAGTCACCAAGGTGAAAACTGAACATAGGTTCGAGGCTAACGTTTGGAATGTATAAACAGAAAAATCCCCGAAAGTTAGATTTTTTAAGTCTCATTTATCACACCATGAAAGAAAAAATCTCGTAATGTTAAGAATTTTGAACCCAAACCGAGGGATTACTTATGTACTATAATTTTAGGCTGGCTGTAGACGATAATCTTACTTTTCACCTAAAGTGTGTTTTTTGTTTAACGTTAAACAGTAAAAACACAACTTTAGGTATTTCTGAGGTTCCTCCGACCATATGAACACAAAATTGCCACGAATGCATACGTAAATAACTATACTATTATTTCAAAACCAATTTACTAAAGTGTCTTTAATGCAATCTCAAACACTATTTTTACTAGACTATAAAGAAATTTGACCGTTTGTAGTGGCTTGATGTGCTGGCGTCGTACAAATAAATACCCAACAAGCAGAAAATTTGTTAATAAAATCGAATAAAAACTGTTCTGATTGGTAATAATAATAATAATAATAATTCCTTTATTCTCAGGCAACTTAGGCCCATAGATAAAATACACAAATGATTTATAAAATAATAAACAATAATAAACTAATACATATGAACAAATCTTATTAAAAACTATAACTATAACTATACTATGTAATGGCTGCCACAGACAGGAGCGACTCTAGTAGGACAATTATTTCTATGAAAACGTCATCGAAATTGTTCTATCAGAATCGCGTCGCACCGTCGCATCGCGTTTGTCTGCAGGAGCCTTAAACCAAAATGACAATAGTCAATCAAATCCATTGTCATGACTTTGCAACAGGTAAAATTAAAATTTTGCAACCGATTGTTCAGAGTTAATGAATTTATAGAATCAAAACAATATTTTGCTATAGGAGGCGGTAAAGGTAGAAAATTTTTAATTCAGGTGTCCAAGGAACATGCATTCTCAAGGACCGTACTCATCGCGAGCATTCGCTTTGCGAATCTGTTTTCCAAACGTTTATTCGAGCATTTTGTTGAGCGACAAACACTCATACACAAAACGAACAGTTTAGTGAGTTCCTAAATCCAAATACGAAAAACTAATTCTCTAATAGAAGCTGCTCGCGAACGAATGTTTGTTCCGTGACTGAATGTTCGTTACGTAACAAAAGCTCGCGCAACAAATGTCAAAACATATTAGTGAAGCGAATGCTAGAGCGGTGAGAACCGTTCTTAATATGAAATTAGTACATAACATTGACATAATGGCGTAACTACAGGGTGGCAAGTCGGCAAAATGCCACGGGCCCCCAGCCCGAAGGGGCCCCCGGTCAGAGGAGAATCCCAACTACCAACATTTATTATTACTTATTATTGTATTTTGTGTTTGACATATCTCGGGACCCTGGGGTACCTTTGGAGTACATACGAGGGGCCGAAGCCAACTCGCAGAGGCCCCTTAGACAATTTTAAATGACGAGAAGGCACCAGCCGACGATTATCCCTGTATGCATTATGCAATTGCACCTAAGGACAACCCCCGGTTGGTGCAGGACTATTGCAGAACATGGAAACAAAGTATATTGGGCTATGGGTTTGGGTGCCTATAATGGATTGGGTACCTTGAACTATGGTAGAACCCTGCCTGACCAATGTTGTATAATATACACACATACATTGGCAGGGGTTGACTTAAACACTCAATAATGGGCCCCCGGAAACGGTCGCTAGCATATAGTGACGTAGCGACAAGGGGGCAACATGTCCTGAGGTGGTTGAGGAGTGGAGAGGCATTCCACGGCTATCAGAATAATCCCGGAAGTACGATCAAGATCCAGACCAGCATCTTACTGGAATACTTCCTTCCTCCGAGCTCTTTTGCCTAGCGAATACCCACTCAAGTCAGCCAATAAAGGCAAGAAAGAGGTGGGAGCACTATTCCTCGTCATCGTTCACTCCAACCGGCCAATAAATGCAAGCCAGAGGTGAAGAACAAGGCTTCTCCCGGGAGATAGGGTCCGTGGGGTCGCTACTGACCAACAGCTCGCCACATGCTGCCCTGCGGGTTCATGTATACCTCTTGGTCTGGCTCCTCACCCTAGCTAGACCTGTTCCGGCAAAGTAAACTCTACCGGCACAGACCAACAGTTTGGAGCGCGTAAGCCCCACCACGACATCAACGTAGAGATACCTACTTATTATTATTTATTTTAATTTAGTAAAAAAAATAGTTTTGTATTTAATTTATATAAGTTACTCTCTCTACTTAGTTCGAGGCGAGTCGGACTCGCGCACCGAGGGTTCCGTACCATCATATATATTTAATTTTTGTTCATGATTTCTAGAATAATTTCAGATTTTTGTCTATGCAAACTTCGCAGATTACACAAACGGTATTTTTTTTAGCATTTTTCAAGTCGAAAACTATGCGGCCTAAAAAAAAGAAAAAAAATGTTTGAGAATGTGTAAACGCAGCGTTCTTTCATATAATAGCAAAACATTATACAGGATGTTTCTTTTAAGGTGTCAAGCCGAGTGCAAGCTGATAGCAGAGTACCATACATATCGATTTAACCCCCATGTATGTTCTACGTTTTTTTGTAGTTTTTGAGTTATTTTGGATCCCTTATTTCATATCAATGGCACTACCATTGTTAAAAGGTCTAAAATTTATGTTTTTATTATCAACTGAGCTCTGCTGCTTAAACGTAAAGGAATAGTAAATATCAGGATTGACAAAAATATGCAAAGATAAAAAAAAAATAAAATAAAAATCATATATTTCATATTTTATAAATTATAAAATATGAAAATCATAAGATTTCAGATACCACTTTCAACGACTGATTTCAGCAAGGTTACAGTACATTCTTGTTCAAAGTTGACCCAAAAAAATGATATAATTTTTTAAAGCCGAATGAATCAGGAAAAATATCGAAAAAAATAATAATACTACAAATAATTGTAGAACATACATGGGGCTTAAATCGATAGGTATGGTACTCTGCTATCAGCTCGCACTGACTTGACACCTTAAAAGAAACACCCTGTATATTTTAATTTTTTTCTTAGTTGTAAAATTGTTGGGCAAACGTGTTCTAAAACTGATCCAAATTTCAAGTTAGCAAGATAGCATTAGTAGTTCTTGAGATATCCAGCTGTGACAGACTGACAGACAGAGTCGCACCATAAGGGTTCCTTTTTACCATTTTGGTACGGAACCCTAAAAATACTATTATTGTTGGTTCAGCTTCTTTATATGGGGGGCCCATCCGACGAATTTGCCACGGGCCTCGAAGGGTGTAGTTACGCCACTGATTGACAAGATAATTTCACCTTCTGTCGAGGGCTAGAAACCACGAAGAACTTGTAATATAATATGAGATAAAATAAGGAGGCTATGCTCCGTAGGACCAAGGCTGTAAGCGTGTGCGGTAAGCCGAAAATTATTTAATTTTACATATAGATGGGTCTTGTCTCGCCAAATTATTGAACGACAGAAGCTCCATCTAGCTAGATGAATGACAAAATGATTATCTCTCTCGTCTGCCTCCATTAATATTTAGTACATAGTTAAAATAATTTTGATGTAATTTAGCACTATACAGGGTGTAAGGGACAGCCCTCCGCAAAATTATAGGGTGAATTCAGTACGTCATACTAAGATGACCGGTACATGAATTTTTTTCAGGAACGTTAAGGGAATCTAATAAACCTGATTTGTTTGTGTTTTTGTGCACAAATCGGAGCGTCTATTACTGTTTGGGAGGGGTAGCTAATAGGTATGCGGTGAGTTCGATGAACTCTGTAGCTAGACAGAAAGTGAACAGCTGATTTCACGCTTCGTTGGTTAGAGTATTTCAACATCCATTGCTGGTTTTTTTTTTGTTTTGTTTTTTTTACATAAATGGAGTGCTGCGAACACACAATGCAATTTTACATTGAAATAATGAAAATGTAACAGAATTTTTTTTTGAAAAAATGAAAATTTTCCTGACAAAATTTCCGGTGGAATATGATTTAAAATGAGGAGCTGAATGCACCCTGTTAGTTTGCGGAGGGCTGTCCCTTAAACCCTGTATAGAGGGAACTTGGTATCTTGAAAAGGATAAAGGGACTTTTCATCTCGGAAAATTGATTGATAAAGTACTAGGTATTTAACCAAAATCTTAGAACGCCGTTCGAAAATGTTAATTTAAAAGTTAGGTGTGATTTTTAGGGTTCCGTACCTCAAAAGGAAAAAACGGAACCCTTATAGAATCACTCGTGTGTTTGTCTGTCACAGCCAATTTGCTCCGAATCTAATGGACTGATTAAGTTGAAATTTGGTATACATATGGATTTCTGTGACCCAAACACGTACGGCTAAAGTAAATAAATGAATTTTGAATATGGGTGTCACTTTTATGGGGCAAATAAGAAAATTTAAAAAAAAGTTTTGTAAACTGTACCGTGTGACATATCAAATGAAAGGGCTTACTATGAGGGTCTCAAATATATTTTTTTTATATAATTTTAAATTAAATCGTAAAGTTATTTAAGAAAAGAGACGAAAATTGACCATTTACCACCTTATCTCCGAAACTACTGAGCCTAAAATTTTGAAAAAATAGTTCCATACCCGTAGATTACAGGAAAATCTATAAGAAGTTTGTGGTCTTAACACAACATGGTAAATCTCTCAATATTGTGAGTAAAAACTTACATTTACTGTAGGAATGTATGGGTGAACATGTTTTTCAACTATAATGTTAAGTTTGTTCTTGGGATAATTTCATCCCAACTACGGGAGCAACTACGGCAGGGTTCCCCTTATTGTGCGTAGTCCGACACGCACTTGTCCGGTTTTTTTTAAGATCGTTTTCCTATAACTGCAACGGTGCCCTTCATGCGCCATTACAAATTACAGGAGTACCCAAGTAATATGGCTTATGGATGTACCTGCGCAGAAGATGAATTTTCAAAGCGCGGGAAATGCTATTGACCAATCGGCACGCTCCACGCTTTTTCCTGTACCGCTATTGGTCGGTAGCTGCCGCCATGTTAGCGCGCGTCGCTTGACAGCCGCCATACTTGCGAGTGAGACGGAACTAACAGCTGGATCGTATTATGAACCTTATAGTAGTGATCTAAGGTTGATTGTAAGTTTTTGTTTTTGTTCTTTTCTGTGAAGATTCACGACGCGCCTTATTAGTTGAGTATTACTGTACCACACTGTTTATCTTCGCAGATTCACATCTACAACGTTCGAATTTCGAAGTGTTATTTAGAGAATTAAGCCTCTTTTCACACACTCTAGCTGCCGGACAGCCGGATCGGAGTAATCGTGGTAAATTTATTGGTTAGCCGTGATAATCTGTCCGGTACGTGTAAAAGCTTTATACATTGGCGACGATGACAGAAGTTAGAACGTGTGAAAAACCAATAACACTAAGGGCCCTCGCTCACGGCGACTTTTTGTAGCGATGCTGTCGCGCGTCCGCATCGATACAGTCGCGAAGCGGTCGCTAGCTGTGTGCCCTCGCCCACGGGCCCAGATTCAGTCGCGATGCAAACGCGATACTGGTGCGCTTCTGTCGCGATGCAAACGCGATTCAGTAACGGCACAAAAATACCTGCGATCGCTACAGTTGCAAGATGGACTCCGTCGAGGCAACATTATTTAGTCACGTTGTCTTTGGTGCTGCTTTTACGCAAGCAGCCGAAGCGTAGGCAACGAAAGCTCGGTTCTCCACTCACGCGCCACCCTCCCTCTGTTCTCTCCCCGATGTCGTCCGACACGGTCGCGCGTTTGCATCGATACAGTCGCGATACTGTAGCGCGTTAGTAGCGCGTTGGCATCGCTTCTGTAGCGCGTTGCAAATGCGACTAACGCGCGTTAGTAGCGATGCAAAAAGTCGCCGTGGGCGAGGGCCCTATGATCCTATATGCATAAGGCCCTGCAGTGCGATTCTGTAACCATCTCACCGTGAAAACTTAGGTGAAGTGAGCGTGGAGTGAGCTGTCAATAGTGTCAATTCCTAGCAAAAACAAACTCACTTCACCTAAGTTTTCACGGTGAGATTTTTACAGAATCGACCGGCTGTTCACGACCTCGAGCGATGCGACTTGCGTCAAACGACTCGCACGCGCGTCACTTGTTTCCATCCGTCGCTGCGCTAGTCGCGTCGCAGTGAAACAAATGAAAGAAGTTCTTTCATTTGTTTTCTCCGCAGCCGCTCTCACTGATCCCATCTCTACACGAAACGATAAAAACGTACAGCCAGAATGAAAAACATTTAGATGAATTAAAAATGCTTACATGACAAGTAGCTATTTTCCAAGCCATGTTCCACAAAAATTACAGATGGCGATGTCAAAAGACGGTTTCTTGATGATGCAAAACAAAAGTCGTATTTCTTTAATGGTGAAGGACAGCGTGACAGATCTTTATGATGTTTGTGGAACATGGCTTGGAAAATAGCCCATTATCATATTCTGTGCATGGAGATTATTTTTATATCGTCTAAATGCATTTCATTCTGACTGTACAATTTTATTGTTTTTTTATTTTATTGTGTACAGTTGAGACTTTTTGTTAGGTAATTTTAAATCGTGTCGGTGAGAGTCGGGATGAAGCCCCGCTGTCGCAAGATCCGTGTCGCTTAGAGCGTAAAGATCGTGGCCACGGGGTTAGACAAGGGTTACGTGGGTAGATTACATTACAACTCATTTCTGCATGTATCCTTTTGACCTAAAACTCATGTATACTAATGCATACATTACCTTTAGGAGTAAAAAGTCTCATTTTCAGTGAATTGGGTAGGTACCCTTTTTCTACCCAATACATTTTTTTTCTCTAAAAATACTTCGTAGGTACAAAACTTGTTGCGTTACGTGAAATAAATAAATAAGTTCAACTGCAGTTCAGTGCAGTGTAAGGACCTCATTCTAAACTTCGAATCTGTAATGCTATTCTGTCAACATCTCACCGTGATAACTTAGGTGAAGTGAGCGTGAAGTGAGCGGTCATTCCACCAATGATGCTAGGGATTGACACTGTTGACAGCTCACTCTAAGCTCACTTCACCTAAGTTTTCACGGTGAGATATTTACAGAATAACACTACTTAATCCGCTGTGAGTTTCTTGATTGGCATTCTAAAAACTCGGTTGATAATTCATATTGACGCTAGCGCTACCCTTGCGAGCGTGTCAGCGAGTTGAACTAAATTGACCGCGAGATTTTGACAGATAAAGTATGAGATGACGTAAGAAGTGGCATTCAGTAAGGTAATTCCCTGTCACTTCGACGCTCACATCGCACTCGAACTTCAAAGTGTCAAATAAAAAACAAGTAAGAAGAAGTGATGCGAAGTGAGAGTGAATAGCGATGTGAGATGCAAGTTGTTGTTTGAATTTTACAGAATCGACGTACAGATCAACAAAATAGAAGCTGATAATAGCATAACAGTAGTTTATAAAACTCTTCCATAATAAGGGGTATTAACATACGAGTTAACAGTATCACACGAGTGTTTTAATACCTAGTTATGTACAGTTTCATACACTACAGGATGTTATACCCTGTTCAATTCTATACCTCTATAGAAAAGAGAACTACATAAGTTACAATTTTATAATTCTATATCCACCATAGAAAAGGGAGGATCCTCCTCGACGTTCGCACTTAAAACTTTGCTTGCGAGATGCATGATTTTGCGTGAAGTCAGTATGACGCGTAGTTCGCATGTGGCGTTGTAGATGCCGCCACATTAGTACAGAAATAAGTGACTCACCTAATAAAGCCATAAAGAAGCCGTAGAGAACACACATGGTCTTCCCGAAGATCCAGCGATGGAAGAGTGCTGATATGAGTGTGAAGGGGTTGCCCAGGACTGACACCGAGAAGTCTGAGCACACCAGGTTGAACAGGATTATGTTCAGCGGTGTCCATAACTGGAACAAGACAAAAACAATCATATTATTAAGCTTCTAGTTATAGTGTTGGCACTCATCTGCCTAGCCTTTTCCCAACTATGTTGGGGTCAGCTTCCAGTCTAACTGGATGCAGCTGAATACCAGTATTTTACATGGAGCAACTGCCTATCTGACCTCCACAACCCAGTAACTGGGTAATACGATACCCCTTGGACAGTCTTGAGTTGTCAGACTTTCGGGCTTCTGACGACCCATAATGACTGTCAAAGGTCCATGAATGACAGCCGGGACCAACGGCTTAACGTGCTTTCCGAGGCACGGAGGAGTCTCAGTATGTAAAGATGGTCACCCATTTTATTCCGTTTTATCCACGTTCTACCATTTTTAAGCCGGTGAAACCGCGGGGCGCAGCTAGTACTTATAAAAGAACAAACTCGGGTTATTTTCACCATTTATAACTCAAGAACGGCTGAACTAATTATTACCATCTTTAATTTGTTGGATTTGTCTCCGCCCCGAATAGCAGAATAACTAGTAGGACATCGGAAAAAATCACGAATAAAAAAATATGAAGAAAATTAACCGTCTCATGTACATGAAATTTGGACAGGACAACGTCTGTCGGATCAACTAGTAATATTATAATTTAAGTTAATTAATTGGCATATTCTCTAGAACTTCACAACAAAATTAATTCATACCTTAGATAAATACACGAATAATTTAATAGTTAAACCTAACTACATGATGTACCTGGTCGTAGCGTCTTTCTATTCTGTACACACGGCTACACATCAAGCTATACATTTCCAGTTTATACTGACCTATCATTGTCTGGAAATCCTATACAATGCGAGATCAGCTTCTACTGGAAATGTATATGTATACTTGATCTGTAGCCGTGCGTACAAAGCCAGAACGCAAGGGTGTGAAACTAATTGCGTATTGATTGGAAATAACTTTTTTACAAAGGTGTTCCAATCTATAGGCACAGTCGAGTTCATTAATATATTGGCCCTTTTTCAGGCTTCAAATAGTACATTTAATACAAGTGGAGAACGTTTGTTATTGTATTCGAGGCGGAATTAACACCCGAGCCGTAGGCGAGGTTGTTTTTGAGCCGAGAACTGCAATAACAAATGTCCACGAGTATCAAACGACGTTTTTCAATACGCTTTTGAAGAAATAAAATAAAATAACGGATAATATTTTTGTCATGAGTTATTAGGAAACTATCATTCACTTAATTGGAAACTATGATTAAAAATTTTTTTTTTCGCGCTTTGCTTTCGCCAGGTTGAAGGAGGAGCAAAGGTATAAAGCCGATAAACAGCCTAATATGAAAAATAGAAAATTCAAATATTTTCGAGTTTAGAACACAAATAAATGTTAATTTGTTCATAAACGTTTTTTTTATTGTAATAATCATAGTTTTTGAAGATATTCTATTTATAAACATTATTTAAATATTCAAAAAATATTAACGCCGTAAATACCTCTTTGCCGAGATTAAAAAAAAACATTCACCTCCAAATAGAGAGTTGTGAATAGAGGCATTGAACCAATTTGAACTAAGTATAGGTATAAGTTATCTGTGGCAATTTTTCTTCCTGCACTCGTGCGGGAAAATGAAAAATCGTACGCGTGTGAAATACATTGCATTGTGAACCTAATCGTAGTGCGATATGAACCAGTTTTCGAGGAAGTGTATTGAAAAATAAATGAACGTCAAAAAAGTTCATAATATTGTGACAACTATGACCATCATTAAATGGTCAAGATTTAGATTCATTAATATGTGCCTGCTTTTGTTTTTCTTTTTTCGACTTTTCCTTTGGCTATATACATGTTACTGAGAAAAAGTAGTCACATATTAATTAATCTAAATCTTGACCACAATTTAGCTGGCTATCGCTGAAAATCAGCGCTGGGGCTCCGTTTCGCATTCGCGTCGCGGCATTATGCTGAGCGGTGGCCGTTTTGCGTAGATGTGACGCATATTTTCCCCAAACTTGTTTTATATCGTCATGTTTACCGCAAATAAACGTATTATCTTTCTTTCTTCTTTCAATTTAGTGATGCTTATAGTTGTCACAATATTATGAACTTTTTTGACGTTCATATATTTTTGAAGCCTGAAAGGTCCAATATATTAATGAACTCGACTGTACAAGAGCAAACCTACCTAATCAAATACTTGCGTTTACTTTGTAGTGACCTAATTAACTGCCTTATTCCATAATATACAGTGCTAGTAGGTAGGTACGCGTACAGATATGGACTAATCGTGTATCTGTCGCAGCCAACTGGTTTCATTAGCCGTTTAGTTAACCGCCTAGCCTTATAACTAAACGGCAGTCGTTCAAGTAGCGGCCTGAATGATATTAAGTTATAGGTAAGGTTGGAACTGTGACCAACCACGCGCGAGCCGAATTGGTCGCAGGGACTAAGCCAGGGCACACCGACTAAATGGGTTAGGTTAGGTTATAACTATGACCAACCACGTGTAATGTATTATTAAGGTAGGAATTATGAGAATTTTAGACATTTACAATTGACCAAAGCGTGAATTCAATGAAAAACGTGTTGTAATATTTGAGTCTGACTGTCCTTAATGTCACGTTGCCACCTATGTTTAATATATCCATCACTACATTATTATAGAATACAAACAATGGATCACGTTGTACCACAGGACTCTACGTGCATTACTCCATTCATTGGTCCGTCAACGCAAACAATTGAGTGCCGAGCCAATATGATTTAAGAGCGTTGTTGCATTTTTCATACGTAAATCGAGAACTTGGGAGATTTTGAAGTGATTTTGGTAACATAATTTATTTTTTTAGCTTCTTTTGACTTCAATCATCGTAATTATCATATATTTTTATTTAAAATCTATTAAAAAAAACTTGTTCAAATTGAATTATTGACTACGAAAACAGTCGATTTCGAAGGCGCGATTTCCAGATGACGCGCGAAGGCTCAACTTTGAAGTAATCTTACACCAATTATTACTACTAATTAAGAAGGTAAAGTGGTATTCATTCGAAGAGGCATATCCTGAAATTTAAAATGCATTGAGAAAAGTTTGATTTTTAATTCATTAACTTGTATTTTAATCACGTCTAAGATAATCAAAAATCGAGAAATCGACTACAAAAAAACACGTCATTTCTCAGAATCTAAAAGTTATTTGGCAACACAAATCATTTCATACGTAAGAAGAAAGATTGTACTATATATGTGTAAAAAATAAAACATATCTGTCTTCAATCATTTACGAAAATAATTTTTTAAAGTGTGTATAAAATCGGGTGCATCGAACGGCCTAAGTCAGTCGCGCTCTGGCGCTCGTCGACACAGGACCTATGTCGGTTGACCTCCCGCCGCCGCGCATGCGCCTCGCGTGATATATAGTAAATTGTAGTGCGACTAAATATTTTTAATCCTTTCATTTAAGTAATATTTTAAGAAGCTGAAGTGGTAGGCACACTTACTTTAGGAGAATTATGTTACAATTCTTGAATTATGTTGTATTACTTGTAATATTGATATTGTAATTACAATATCAATAATACAATATAATTTGGTCAAAATGTAAATCCAAGATGGTGGCTGCGAAAATTTTTAAATTTTTCGTCATGGGGATCGTTCCCATTGTTCTCGAGGATGCTAAAGCCGATAGTGACGTTAAAATGTAAATCCAAGATGGCGGCTGCGAACATTTTCAAATTTTTCATCATGGGTATCGTTTTCATGGTTCTTGTGGGTGCTAACGTCGATAGTGTAGTCAAAATGTAAATCCAAGATGCCTACAAGAATTTTGGAGGATGAATATGGAGAAAAAATTTATATCAGATTTTTATTTGAAATCTCTACTGCCACAATCTCTATTGTGGATCCGTGACAAAGGAGACGGAAACCATGTCATTATAAACTTGGGCCTGGGCCTGGGTTGTAAAAAGATGAAATTGGTGTCAATTTATAGCTACTATATTATCAAACCATCACTGAACATTTTGCGGATTTTCGCGGTCTGAGTTCCGAGTTAAAAGAGATGTAATAAAAGTGAGGTTACATAACGATCTACATATAGGTACTTAACAGCTGATTTTTGAAGTTCTTCAGCTCGACGACCACGTAAACTACAGCCTCTAGTCACTTTGCCACAATTTACACAACGATCCATGGTGCCAATATGAAATCGGTATGCTGGTCGTAATATACAAAATAACAAGTTCAAGTCCAACGTTTATGCGGGGTTCTCTTTACCGTGTCCGGTGTGGTAGCAAGGTTCGTAGAAGAAGCAAGATCAGAAGTCCGCAGAAAGAAAACAGGGCTCGAGGAAAACATCAATAAAACTATGGGAAATACACTCAAATCGCGACCGCACTAAACGATACGAAAGGCATAGATAAAGGCACTATATAAAAGTGTGTCCAAATATAGAGCGGCATTTGAGCGCGGCTGCCACGCGCGGCCAGCCGCGCTCTGATCGGACAAGGGCCGCGCGCGGCGGTGTTGAGCGTAATATATCTTCTCGTCTCACATCAGTGATGACCTCTGGCACTGAAACGTGCTCGCTCACAACATAATGGGTCTCAATCATAATCAGCCTATAATGTTCCCACTGCTGGGACACAGGGCTCCTCTCGGTGAGAGGGAGTGGGCCGTAATACACCACGAGGACCCAGTGCGGGTTGGTAGATGTCACATGTCTTCGAATTTTTGGTTCTAGGCGGTTTCCTCACGATATTTTCCTTCACTGTTTTGAGAGTAGTGGTGATGAAATTATTTACACAAAGTGCCTGCCTGAGTTCGAAACCATGACCAACTCGTAAGTCGGGATCGTTACCATTGGGCCACCATTGTTTTGCTCTCTTGGGCCGCATTAAAAGGGATGATTGACTTCACTATCGGCTTCATCCTCGAGAACTATGAAAACGACACCCATGACGAAAAATTTGAAAATGTTCGCAGCCACCATCTCGGATTTACATTTTAACGCCAATATCGGCTTTAGCACACTCAAGAACTATGAAAACGACACCCATGACGAAAAAATTTAAAATTTTCGCAGCCGCCATCTTGGATTTTAATTTTGACTTCACTATTGGCTATAGTCGAAATCGAAAACTATGAAAACGATACCTATACAAATCCTTATCACTTACCACTGACGTGCGACGTGTGGTCGACTGTATAGTCATTAGGTCGACTGGACACGTACAATACCTGCCTAGGCTAATAAACATTATAAAACCAACCCCACACGAACGCAGCAGTACTATTAGTTATTCTGTGGCAGCGGGGTGACCTACCTATTTGAAATTTGAAAAGAGTAAACCAAACATTTGCGCATGAGGCGGCTTTATGTATTTATGTAAAAAAAAAAAAAATGTTATGTTGTTATGTTTAATAAAATAAATGTATTAGTGTTGGTTCAAATTCAACTGTTTCATGCACTTGATGCGGTTGGTAAACCTATACCACAAGAAAAATAAATAATTATAGCTAGCGCGTGGCATCTTTATCTACATTAAAATACGGCTTAAATTCAACTGCTTTACACAAAAAAACGATGATTTTGGACAAAAGATGGCTCCGCTGTTAACAAAATTTTATTCTGATTGTGTTCTCCCAGAAATTATAGATCCAAGGAAAAGTTGATCGAACCCCTTATACAAATACTTTTATAAAACTTCAATTACTTATAAGTATACAAATACTTAAGCAAATAAGTAAAATGAGTTTAGTTTTTATAAGTACCTACATAATATTATTTTCTTCATCCATATTTGTATAAATTTAATTAAAATACACTAATAATGTATTGTGGACAGTCTTTTTATTTTCTCCGTAAACCTCTAGCTTTTACTTCAAAAAATTATAGGTACGCCATAGCTACAGATCAAGATCGTTTAGTCGTCGTAGCTTTGCAACTGTGTGCCGTACATGAGGAAAAACGCACACACGCGCACTCGCTACGCGGCGTCGAGCGTCAGATGTTTAAAATCCGAGCGCGAAAATAGGGAACCACACTCTTTATTAGTAAAATTGTTTCTGAATTTGGAACGACAGTATCAGTAGGTTTTATCACTTGCCAAATTTTCACAGGGTGTTCTACCCATAAATACGAACAACTTTTACTATGGGACCAAACCTGAAATGGCGAAAAAAAAATCAGCTGCTCCCTACATTTTGACGAGTTGGGTGTAAATAAATGTACTGAACAGCTGATTTTTTTTTCGCGATTTCAGGTTTGGTCCCATAGTAAAAGTTGTTCGTATTCATGGGTAGAACACCCTGTGAAAATTTGGCAAGTGATAAAAAAATCGTCCTGTACAGAGGTTGATTATGTTAAGTTTTTTAAGACTTGTCAAAAACATGTCATCATGATCATTATCTTGCCCTTATGCGGATTTATTTGTGACATGTTTTTTCTTTCATACTTCTGTATTAGCCACTTGCGCATTCGTGGGTTAAGCTAAATAACTCAGAGTTCTCTCGGAGTTTTCTCGGAGTTAGATCATTGACAGTCGTTACGGGTTGTCAGAAGCCCGAAAGTCTGACCACCAGTCATACCAAGAGTTATCGTATTACCCAGTTACTGGGTTGTGTAGGTCAGATAAGCAGTCGCTCCATGTAAAATACTGGTATTCAGCTGCATCCGGTTAGACTGGAAGTCAACCCCAACATAGTTGGGAAAAGGCTAGGTAGATTGAATGTTTCTTGCAAAACATTTGGAAATTAAACACAGTAAACAGTAAAACATTCATGTCATTAAACATGTGTTTCACAACCAGCATCCTTCAATTAGTTTGCGAGAATTTGGTTCAGCTACAAACGTGGAATGCCTGGCATTTTCCAAAGAGTAAGTATTAGATTTGCCAATGGTAAACAGTCTTTGATAACAGCCTTTGGCTTCGGCTCGTAACAAAATGGCAAATGAAATGGGAACGCGAGTTTTCAAACCACAAAGAGTGCAAATAGATTGAAACACAGCAGTTGACGACTGTAATTAAACTACAGGCATAATGCAAATATGAAAAGTAAGTAAGTACCTAATAGTTCATTGGTGCCGATTCTGTTGTGCACAAACTAAACTTAATTTAAGCTATTGCTCACTTTATCTTTCTATTAAAACAAGAAAGAGACGGACGTAAATTATTGAACTACTATTTCCATAGAGATTTAGACGACACGTAAAAACATGTCGACTAAAAACACGGTGAAGCGCAAGGCGGAAACTAGTTTGACATTTCTAACTTAGTTCATAGCTATAGCCGTCCTTTTCTCGCGCTGCCTGTTAGTAAAAGATAGCAATTCTCTAATTTTGGTTTAGTTATTGAACAAGAGAATCGGCACCATTGTCCTATAAATTATATTGCCTTTGAACAAAGCAAGAATATCGATTCTACTGACCTATACTTATATAAATTCCGATAAAAGCAAGGTTATTGGTATATAAATAAATGTAATGTTACATCAAATACAACTATGCAGAGTATTATAGGGGGAGATTAAATTACCCAAAAGTAAATAAACAAAAAAAAACTAGCTTTTGCCCGCGGCTTCGGTCGTTAATTTAGAATTTGACAATCAATTTGGGTTGTAACATGCTTGTAATAATATAATTCAATCATGATTCAAAAGACACGTGGCGCCATATCATAAGAAAGTTGTTGTTGTTTACCTCGAGAATACTACTTTTTTTCGGGACGAAAGGGTACTCTTTGTCCGTTTCTCTATACACCTGACAACGTATATGCAAAATTTCAGGATGATCGGTTCAGTGGTTTAGGCATGAGTAACAAACAAACAAACATTTAGAATTTATAACATTAGTTAGGATGTTAACGTACGCACGGCTACAGATCAAGCTATACATTTCAAGTATTAAGCTGATCTCGCATTGTATAGGATTTCCTTGCAATGAGAGGTCAGTGTAAATTGGAAATGTATAGCTTGATGTGTAGCCGTATGTACATATATTATACAATAACGAGCAGGTCAGTACACTATTACAGATTATTTAACGTTATGCAGCTTTGAAATAGTAATTAAATTGCGTAAGATAAATTTATTCTGTTCAACTGTTAAACCCTTGTCCGGTTTTTTCCAATGAAACATTCATCGCCCTATCACTGGAAGGGAACTTCATAGTTCCAGTAAAAGTTCCACGTTTTCAGTTACTTAGGCCAAACTGTAGCAGTCTTAGAAACGTGTCGACAAAACGTGCGACAGAAACGTAACGTGACCACTCTCTATGGGCAGACTTTGTTCTTACCATTTATACTCGTACTTCTTCGTTTCACAGTGGAAACTTAATTTAAATTGTAAATGAAGAGCTATTTAGTAGTATTTTGAGTAGACTACTTACACGTGTAAGGTTAAATTAAATTTCGTTTGCTTTATATTATTAATTGCCTTCACTTATACCTAACATTGTGGCTTTATGGTTAGTTACTTGCTTAAAGTGTTGTATCTAAATTCGAATTATAAACATTGACATACTTTATAAACACAACACCGTTTAAAAATAGAATCATAATTATTATAACACTTTTTCTATAACATAATAATGTTATAAAACATTTTTTTTACCAATACGAAACAGGACAAATCCAAGAAATTATAATGTCACCAAGGAGTTTCCATGTATTATTTTTTTCAATGAAGAAAAAATAATAATTTTTCGGAACGCTTAGGCGGGTCGCGCCATTTTTATAGCATTACAAAAAAGTTTTGATTCCAATTTTAACTTTGATCTTTTATTAAAGTATTAGGTTCCCAATCAATCCCAATGTATGAGAGTAGATAAAGTAGTGTACAAAACTGCACATAACTATGTATTAAAACTTTTGTGTGATACTTTTAAATCACACACTCGTGTTTTGATATCCCTTATTATACAACAGTTTCATATACAACTATTGTTTGATTAATAAGTACCCAAATAAAGTTATGGCATCGTTGTTTGTTAGATACTCATTAAGTATATTGTTTTTCATATCGTGTCATGGTACTAATTAACTCCTAACTCTGAATTATTCCAGACCAGTAAGTCATCTTTGATGTAGGTCTACATTCAAAGGGTACACTGTAGTAGTTGAACCATTGTCTGTTCGATAACAACTCACACTAGGCAAGACTAGTCTTGATTATGTACTAGTGTGTAACCACCAAGAGAATGTCCATAAACTATAATAATTCAAGTACACTTATTCACTACTCACTAATATTAATTCCATAAACAGTCTGACTGAGAGAATTTGTTCTTTGGTTCGTGGGTAAATGGTGACATAATTTCGTCTAAGTACATACTTTCCGACTTCTTGTATCTATTGAAACTTGACTAAAGTAACTCCAAAGGTCATTCACCTAAAACTTGTTGCTTTGATGAGTTTTTACTTGAAATACAAGATGTTTTGACTGAGGAACAGTTTAGTGTTACAGAATTGTAGAAATAATAATGTTAGGAGTTATAAGTCTAGAAGTTTCTGTTCGGTTGGTGTATCTATGAAAGAGTACTTAAACTTCAAATGCCGATTTTATAGTCGGTTTAATACTTTCGATGTGATCATTAATGCTGAGAGAATTATATAGATTTGTGCACAGCGTTTCACCAGGTAGCGGTGTAAACAAACTTTTAGTGTCTTTCAAGATAAGAAAAATGTCTTAGGTAATAATAATAATATCCTTGGACATTTCACACAACGCCATCTAGTCCCAAGCTAAGCAACCTAATGCTTGTATTATGGTAACGAGATGGCTGATAAACTACTTATATACAATTTTTTTTTTTTTGTAAATACATACATATTATAGATAGAAAAACACCCAGACTCGGAACAAATACTTTGTAGGTCGTACAAATATTTGTTCCGTGCGGGAATCGAACCCGCGACATGCTGCGCAGCAGTCAAACGCTCAACCACTGCGCCAACCGTGTCGTCAAAGGTGAACGCGAGTGTAATATATTTAGTATATTAGTATGGTATATTTTCGTTTTATCATGATCAGTTTTTACGATTACACGCATGGTGATCGCCTACATTGACAATATTATCAAAATTTTATGTGTTGTGACGTATTGTCTAATTGTGTGTCCATTAGATACAATCAAATTTATATTTTGAATATGTGGTGGTCTTATCTTAGTATTATCTTAAAAGATTCATTATCTATACTAATAATATAATAAAGCTGAAGAGTTTGTTTTCTTTTGTTTCTTTAAACCATCTGGAACCAATAGTCGGATTTGAAAAATTATCTTTGCATTTGATAGCCCAGTTCTTGGGGAAAGATATAGGTTATTTAACATTACTTTATGACCTTTAGGAGCCGAGCAAAAAGAAAAAAGTCAGAAAGAACACTAAGCGAAAACGAAGTAATAGCGCGGCGAAGTAATGCGGCGGGGTGGGTTGGGAGAGCAAATAATTTTACGCGGAAATAGTCGCGGGCGGAAGCTGGTTTTAAATATACAGCAAGGCTGTTTATAATGACATTCTATGCGGCAGGCCTTTATTCAAAGGGAACACGTATTCTGGATGACATCATAAGCCTGCGGTGACACTTGACACGCCCCTGTTAAACAAATGACATATTCTAAACGTGTGGGATTTATAATAATAGCTATGTGTGGATATCGTTATTATTACAATTACTGTGATTTACGTTGTGTCAGGCTCAAAGAACGAAAATACTCAAAGGCCGTTGCTGGCTTCTAAGATTTTCTTTACCAGAGTTAATCTAAACGGTAGTTGTATTGGTTCGATAAAATAATTATAACCTTGTGTTACTCAACTATCAGTGATTTGCCGTATCAACGTCGCAGTTTAGAGCTTTTTGAAGGACTTGTTCATATTGTGACACTTGTAGACACAGCTAAAACCAATGAACTATCTCAGGAAGCTAACGAAATAAAATTCACATTGAGCTTTAATGACATTCGGCTACCACGCGTTGTGTTGTTTAAGAAAAGCCATAACACGTACTGAACTTTATATAATGCGATACCCAAAGACGGATATAATCCAAAATACTTTCTATAGATCAAAAAGAAAGTGATATAAAGTACTGAAGACTTTAATTTTGAATATCTAGACCAATTGGACACACTCTTTCAGCCTTTGATTAAATGTCAAACTTATAATATTCATTATTAATTAAGCTGCTAAAACTTCAAACAAAAAGAAGGCTTCTAAAGAATATCATATTGTGGGTAGTCTCACAAAATAAATGGTCTTGAGAAGTTTTTTCGGTTTTCGTGACTCAAAAGGAAAAAAACGTAACTCTTATAGGATCACTTGTGTGTCTGTTTGTCCGTCTGTCACCGACCGATGGACCAATTAAGTATCAATTTCTGTGACCCAAACACGGACATCTTACGTGAATAATTGAATTTTGAATATGGGGGTCATTTTTGGGAGACAATACAGAAAATATAAAAAAAAGTTTTTTCACTGTACCTTGTGACATATCAAATGGTCAAGGCTTACTGCGAATGTCTTAAGTATATTTTTTTATAATTTTAAATTATATATTATTACAGTTATTAAAGAAAATAGATGGAAATTGACCATTCCCCCCTTATATCCGAAAGTTTTATACATATAGAATACAGGAAAGTTAATAATGTAAATCACTCAATACTGTGAGTAAAAACTTACATTTGCAGTTGAAATATATGGGGGAACATGTTTTTCATCTAAAATGTTAAGTTTATTCATGGGATAAATTTTATTCATACCAACTTCATTGTGCGTGGTCCGATACGCAATTGGCCAGTTTATAATAATAAAATTGTCTCGCGCTTGACGCGGTCGCTTTTCGAGTATGTCTGTGTGATCAGTAGAAGTCGTTTGTCATCGCTTTAAATATGAATGTTTTATACACATAACCTTCTGGTGGAAACCGCAAGGAAATCCATTGTGTCTGTGTAAGATACAATATCTCAACGGTCACACCCGCAGATCTTGTATCTTATAGGACTGTTATAGGGTAATACGATACCCCTTGGTAAGACTGGTTGTCAGACTTTCGGGCTTCTGACAACCCGTAACTGGTAATCAGTGACCGATACCTAAACACAGGATTGTGCTCATGATAACAAACAACTTTTACTATGGGACCAAACCTGAAATAGCGAAAAAAAAATCAGCTGCTCCCTACATTTTGACGAGTTATGCAAACATGAATGTATGGGGCCGCTGATTTTTTTTTTCGCGATTTCAGGTTTGGTTGCATAGTAAAAGTTGTTTGTTCTCATGAGTATAATCATGTGTTTAAGCATCGATCACTAATTACCAGTTACCCTATATATTTAAGCTATTTAAAATTTGTAAAATTCTACCGATCAGCTATAAACATAAATATCTTCTAGCAGTAAACCATCATGGTGCTCAAGAGCATAACTTATCTCATGTACTCAATGATTATAATACGCGATCTATGGCTGCCGGCAAATTCAAGGTACCCAGAGTCACCAATTACTATGGTGACAGAACTCTAAAAAAACGAATACCATACCTATTGAATAGCCTGCCGGCAGACATAAGGAGCGAAGCCAATGCAAACAGGTTCAGAAATAAGTTGAAAAAATATTATTTGGAAACATTAACTACGGTGCTACCTAAGTCCTAAAGTAAAGAGTTTAAGTTTTTTAAGGTGTAAAGTAATAATAATAAAGACTCGCTAGCCCCCACAGTCAAACTATTGACATGGTTTTGTGGGGCTTAATATATTTATAAGCTAAGTAAAATCATTGTAATAAATAAATAAATAATAAAAAAAAAAATATTTGAATAGGTATTTATACTGAATCTTTTGAAGCATCAAGATTCAGTCAGTACTTCAAAGAAAGATCCGTGGAGTTTCTTGCCCGTTCTTCTCTTAGTAGTTCTACGTTTTGGAATGGGCAACTAGCTTCAACTTTCTGACTTACCTACTGACCGACTCTTTGACAATTCAAAAGTGCCTGTAATTGGTTTAATTGAAATAAATGCTTTGAGTTTGAGTTTGATCAAATATATTATAAGAATTTTGAAAACTTGAAACTTTGATACTTAGACTAAACTGTCTCTCAAAGTTTCAAGTTTGGCTGGCTGGTTCAATTCAGTTTTCAAATGAAACAGTCCTAAATCTAGACTTGTTTGTTAGGCTATGTGAGCAATTCGACCATAACATGGCAAGTGTATGTAGTAATCTGATAGTAACGGTCCTCCAGGCGGTGGACCGATAGTCTGATAGTCCAATGAAGGCTATTTGCACTTCCTACTCCGATTATATTCACTAACTGTATTGCGGCCTTGCATGTGGCGTCGAGCTCGATCAATTTCAATGTATTATCAGATATCCGGACAAACTAAATTCAGCGTAGCTTTTATTGTTATAGTCTGTAAGTAAGTCTGTAGTAATGGAATGTGGAGAGATGGCTAGAAAGCGGGTGACTACCGAGATGACGACTAATAGAGAAGCATGGAAGAAAAAGACATGTTGCGCCGACGCCAAATAATTCGTTACAAGGGGAGAAGAATGAAGATGATGATGAGTTTGATATATCAGTCGCCGCCAGGCCCCTACCGTGAGCGCACGCTTGTTCGTCTAAAGAGAAATTCCAGTGTTACCTACTCAATCTTTTTGCATCATGTTCACCTGCGCTAGTTGTGGTTCTAAGCATACCGACGGCCCTGTCTGTAGTGGCTGCAAACAACACTATGACTATCAGTGTGCCGGAGTCACTGAGGCCGGATACCGAAAACTCGGCGACAGTAGGAAGAGTGTTTGGCGCTGCCCGAATTGTAAGTCAGGCTCATCTCCTTCTCCTCTGGCAGTATCACCCCAGCCCAGCCAGCTAGACAAAATGCAGGAGCAGCTCAACAAGATTGTCTTCGACCTGGCTCCGTTGGCTACGTTGGTCGCTGACGTGAAATCTATCAAATCGGAGCTGTCCGGACTCAAGGACTCCATCGAAATGGCACACGACATCATAAACGGCTTCTCCGTAAAGGTAAGCACTATCGAGACTAAAGTGACTGAGCTGGAGAGGATGGCGGGTCAAATACCAATTCTTCAGGATCATATTGACAGAATAAACCGGGAGGCGCGAGACAGAGACCAATGGGCTAGAGCTAACAATGCCGAGATCAAAGGTATACCGCAGAAGAACAATGAGAATCTGTACGATGTTGCACAGAAAATCGGTAACCTGTGCAACTTTACGGTAAGAAAGGAAGACATTAACTATATTGCGCGTATACCTACTCGTATCCCTAATGCAGATAAGCCGATTGTGGTTGCTTTCAACAGTCGCTATACCAAGGAGGAGTTTGTAGCCTCGTCGCGTAAAAGTAAACAGCTCAACTTATCCAACTTGGGTTTTTCTACGTCTGCAAACTTCTACGTTAACGACCACTTGACTCCGAGTAACAAGTCACTTTTAAGCAAGGCAAGAGCCCTTGCGAAAGAAAATAATTTCAAATACATTTGGGTGAAACACTGCAAAATCATGGCAAAAAGATCGGACACCGAACCTTCATTTTTTATAAAATGCGACAAAGATCTTTTGAAAATTGCAAATCGTCAGCAATAATCATCTCATATCTATTAATAAAATATGTACACAGTTTAAGAACCATATTCAAGTTTAGATTACCTCCTAATATTCACTTATGCTTTACGTATCATATGATTCACTGCGGGTTGGTTGAACAACAAGTTGAGCGTTATTGTTTACAGCAGCGTGCGCTATTACAACTCGCTTGCGCGTACTTATACCGCGACGTACGGGTCACTCTCGCTTGTACCCGCGTCGGCGCAGATTCGAGCCGCTTATTTATTGAACGCAATTTGACATCTACCTTTCTTTTTAAATATCATTGTGTAGTTCGTGCCAAAGTTTACTCAATTCTATTTACTTTGCTCGTATCACTTTTTGTGCTCGTTCTGATTTGTGGTTGTGGTGTTGCACTTAATTACTGTTGCTTGGGATGTTTGTCTAAATTGTTTATTTATTTTTTCCATCATGGGGCGAATACTATTATTGTATTTATCGCGTCTAGCTTACTAATCTTTATATTAGAATTTTATAGTTTTTATTTTCCCATTTATATAAATGGCGCTATTTAACATTTATTACCTTACGACTCCGCGCCTTACGACGCACAGTACAATAATTGTTGCAACAAATCTAAGGGAAGAATACTGGACTTAGTGTTATCTACTATTGATTTATGTATTAGCGCCTGTGTACACCCTCTTGTTCCCGAGGACGATCATCATAAATCTCTCGATATCGTATTTAGTTACCATCTCGAGGTACCGTTAAAACCTTGTCCCAGGTTGAAGTGGTATTATGAGTCCGGGGACTACGATAATATTAATAAATGTTTGAACGAATATGTATGGGAAGACCACCTGCTTGGCAATTCATTAGACGACGCGGTTGATATTTTTTACAACTACCTTGAGAAGTTAATTAATGACTACATACCTCATAAAATCATTTACCCTTCAAACTGCCCACCTTGGTATAATTCAAGTTTAAAAAAAATTCTTAAGGAAAAATACAAATATCTGCGTAAATATCGTATTTACGGCAACACATCGGATTACGACACTTTTGTACTACTTCGCGCTAGAGCCAAAGCTGTTGAGGAGGAATGTTACAAATCTTACATTGCCAAAACTGAAGATTCTATTTTAAAAAACCCAAAAATGTTCTGGTCCTTTACAAAATCGAACAAAAAGGGCACTAACACTCTCCCCTCCACTATGTCTTTTGAGGGTCGGTGCTACAATACAAGTGAAGAAATTAGTGATGCTTTCGAGCGTACTTCCAATCGAACTTCCTCTCTACTTCGGATCGAAACGCGAGTACCCCAAGTCCAACAAACGCCCCCCCTACTGACTCTGCACTAAACATAGGTGAGATTGAGATTAGTCCAAACCACCTGCTTAGGCTCCTAGAATCCTTAGATCTCAATAAAGGTGCGGGTCCTGATAACATACCGCCATTATTTATTGTCAAGTGTGCCAAAGGACTCGTTCAGCCCCTAACGATTATTTTTACGCGTTCTGTTAAGGAGGGAATTGTTCCTAGTATTTGGAAGTACGCGTACATAACACCGGTACACAAAAGTGGGAATAAGAGTGATATTAATAATTACAGACCCATATCTAAATTATGCCTGTTTGGTAAAATACTTGAACGTATTATCTACACGCAAGTTTACAGCACTTTTTCTTCGGCCTTCATTCCCGAACAGCACGGCTTTCTTAAAAACCGATCGACCACTACTAACCTACTGTCTTTTGTCGACTTTACTACATCCTGTATGGACGGTGGCGGTCAAGTAGACTGTATTTTTACAGACTACAGTAAATGTTTCGACCGTATTGACCATAATATACTTTTACAAAAGATTTTTTATGCAGGTATTCATGGTAACTTATACCGGTGGATAACTTCTTACATAAAGAATCGTTCCCAGGCTGTCGTAGTCTACGGTGCTGTGTCGAAACGGCATGTAGTCCCTTCAGGAGTTCCCCAGGGATCACTTCTTGGGCCCTTATTATTTAATATTTTTATAAATGACATTCACACATGCTTCCAAAATTCATTATTTTTACTATATGCAGACGACATGAAAATCTTCAAACATATAAATAATATCGATGATTGTGTCTCGTTGCAACAAGATCTCGAAAGACTAGAAGACTATTGTCAGCTGAATAATCTTGAACTCAATGTATCTAAATGTTACACAATTACGTTCACTCGTAGGGCCGATAGCATATCCCACACATACACTTTAAAGAATGACCATCTAAAACGAGTAGATTTCATACGAGATTTAGGTGTGATACACGACTCCAAACTTACCTACGAGAAGCACGTAGACCACATAGTTAACAAAGCTAATAAAGCCATGGGGTTCTTAAAAAGATCTTGCTCCCAGTTCACGGATGTCAAAATAATTAAAATATTGTACTGTTCCTTCGTCCGTAGCTCACTTGAATATTGTTCGCAAGTTTGGAATCCCATGTATGCTGTTTATATCTCAAGATTGGAATCTGTCCAGCGAAACTTTACAAGATACCTGCAGTATAAGTGTAACACCCGCGATCACAATTACGAGTTGAGGTGCAAAAGGTACCATCTACTTCCACTTAGGGAGAGAAGGAGTATATCAGATATCTCCTTCCTCGTTAAATTAGCGCAATCTCTCATCGACGCCCCGCAACTTCTCTCTAAGGTTAATTTACGCGCCCCTACCAGATCTGCTAGAATACCCTTTCTTTTTCTTAACGTCCCCCGCTGCTGCACAAATTACAGACAGAATTCGTTCTTTATAAGATGCGCTAAATCCTACAATAAATTAGTTGACTTTTCTGAATTTGACTTGTTCACCACTAAGCCGCATGTATTTATTCGATTACTTACTAAACATTGGTTCGAATTGGTTCAATAACTGTTTTATTTCACTTCATGACGAGGTATTATTGTGATTGTGTGTCATTGTTTAAAGCACATATCTTTCTTTTTCTTTTTCTTTGCTTTGTAACAAGTTTGCTCTTCATAGTAAATTATATGCGAAAACATGTAATTGGTTACTAGTTAATTAATTTGATGTTAAATTTGTTAGTTGTTAATACTGTTTGTTTTCCGATTTAAATAAAATAAATAAATAAATAAATAAATATTATTGAAGAGTCTGTTTACAAGAGATTGAAAAATTGATGAAGATGTGGAAAGGAGAGTGAATGCGGGAAATAAAGTGGATGGTGCTATATTATTGATTCGACTGGCTGTTCAAAATGGTGTGCTGGTGCCTACGCTTATGTGTGGAAGTGAATGTTAGGTGTGACAAAAGAGGCATGAAAGTGGAATAAATGCTGTGGAAATGCGTTCCTAGCGAAGCATGCGATAAAGCAACTGTGTGGTTTGAAGGAAAATATAGTGACAACAAGTCGTGAGAACTTAAAGGCTACTAACAAAAGTTATTTACAAGGCAGATGTGAGTCTGTAGTTCACTATCGACGTAAAACCATTAGTAAGTCATTACAATGTAACTCATAACTCGATACAGTAAGGTATAAATTAGAATGAATGCCGAGAGTTTTATCAAGCTCACGGTAATCATTCCAGGCACAAATCCTAGGGCTAAAGGCTGCTACTCAGAAATCCCTGATGGAAAAACCCAATAGAACTGCGAACGAGGCACTCAACTCCAATGATTGAATACCTTTCAAACAAAGCAACCACAAACATAAATTCCCAGCAAACATTGGAAACAAGAACCCTCATATCTTCTGCCTTTAACTTCGTCCAGTTGGTTTTGTTTTATAAAGAGCCATTTGACTTCCTTCTCACGTCCCAACACGTCGGAAATTCAATTTAAAAGATCTTCGTGAAGAGTCCAGGGCTCTAAGCCCAACCGTCGGCTGATCGAGTGACAATAATGTGTTAGCTTATCACTCGTTCTCCAGTTTGTAACTTGTAGTGGTAGGCCTGGTAATAAACAGATATCTGGATGGCAATAATTTTATTCTTATTACTAATATATTAGTCAGTATGAAACCTTTGCTGATTACTGTTATGTAGGTAACCTAAACAGGCGAAAAAAGGGCGATTCGTATTCTATACATACAACGTGTCGTTCTGCATCCTCGTCAAATTAAGGGTGTGGTATAGACCATCAAACCGAACAACTTTTTCCATGGCACCAACATCGTAATCGCGAAAAAATAATCAGCCGTCCCATACATTTGCGTCGAGTACGTATTGAAGTTTTCTATGGAAAGTTGAATTTTTTTTTGCGATTATGATATTGGTCCCATGGAGAAAGTGGTTCGGTTTGATGTTCTGTATCGCACCCTGATATTTACGAGGATGCAAAACGACACTTTGTTTGTTGAAAATTGAAAATAGCTATTTCATATTGAGATGAGCAATTTCAGTACAGTACGACATAACTATAGCGTAACACGACGCCGTCACTTCGAGTGTCTTAGTTTATAAGTTACTAGCTTCTGCCCGCGACTTCGTCCGCGTAAAATTTCTTGTCCCCCCCCCAACTAACCCTCACGCATCGCATCGCAACGACTGCCCGCGCTATTACTTCGTTTGCGCTTAGCATCCTTTCTGACATTTTTTATTTTTGCTCAACTCCTATGGGCCCTAGCGTGATGTTAAATTGCCTATATCCTTTCGCATCGCCTGCCCGCGCTATTACTCCGCGCTCGGCTTCTAGGGGCCCTAGCGTGATGTTAAATAGCCTATATCCTTCCGCATCGCCTGCCCGCGCTATTACTTCGCGCTCGGCTGCTAGCGGCCCTAGCGTGATGTTAAATATCCTATATCCTTCCGCATCGCTTTCCCGCGCTATTACTTCGCGCTCGGCTTCTAAGGGCCCTAGCGTGATGTTAAATATCCTATATCCTTCCGCATCGCCAGCCCGCGCTATTACTTCGCGGTCGGCTTCTAAGGGCCCTAGCGTGATGTTAAATAGCCTATATCCTTCTGCATCGCCTGCCCGCGCTATTACTTCGCGCTCGGCTCCTAAGGGCTCTAGCATGATGTTAAATAGCCTATAGCCCTCCTCAAGAACTTGGTTATAAAATGCAAAAAGATTTTTTTCAAATCCGACTGGGGTAGTTCCAGAGATAGCGCGTTCAAACAAACTAACAAAAAAACAAACTCTTCCGTTGTATTCCACCGACATTATTGAAATAATAAATCTCGCAATTCAGAAAAATTACTTATTTGCACAACGCCATCTATAGTTAAAATTGATAAAACGTCCGCACTAAACTTGCTCAAGAGCGAGCGGTATGAATTAAAGTTATTTAGCGTTTTAGTAATTTTATATTATTTCCGAAACTGTACGACCAATTGCCATACTGTAAAGGCCAAATCTTATCTCCATGATGTCCTTGTGATCATAAAATAACTTATTTTGATAAGGATTAATGTGTTATTGTTTAAATAATCATCCAAACGTAAGTATGTCTAAAAAATACTTTTTTAAAACAATAAAAGATGTATAAAAGGTAAAATATAAAAGATAGAAATATGGTGTCGCGGACTTTTTTGTAGAAATATTTAAGACGGACCAGACCGCCATACATTGTTCTCAATTTTAAACAACCGTTTAGGCAGCGCATGCAAAAAAGTCTGTTTAAAGACGTATTTCTTTCCGACTTGTTAGACAAAAATTGTGATAGCTCGGCTAATATGCATGATATAAATATAATTTATAGCCTATAGCACTCAGGAAAAATGTAGCTTTCTACCAGTGAAAAAATTTTTAGAATTGGATCATTAGTTTCGGAGATTACCCCCTACATACAAACTTACAAACTTACAAACTTACAAACTTACAAACAAATTTTACCTCTTTATAATATTAGTATAGATGTTTTATATGTACCATTAGTGTATATATATTTTTTATGGGCCACAGCTGCCTAGGAATAAATAAATAAATAAATAAAATAACTTAGATGTAGCATCGGCAAAATTCGTAAAACCGGTCAAGATACGAACTGAGTGCGCCTTAAAAATCACCAATCTTTATTACTGCTTTAGGCGAAAATGATCATTACGCAAACGCAAAAACTTGTAAAGTCATATGGCCAAATACACACGTAAAATTAAAATGAGTGAATGCAAAATTTCTAATGTGTGCTACATCCACAGATTAATACAGATGGGACACTCCGAAAAATCATTTAAATAAAAAGCGACTCTTGCTACGACACAATAAAGTGCAATTTAGTTCGCAGAACACTAATTACCTACAGTTATATTCACCTACACATTGCCTCTCTTTCTATCGCGTAACTCTTATACCTTCGGCGCGCGGCATTTCTACTGAATTAGCCCCGTGGACGGGGCCCGCCGTGTACTTGTAGCTTCATACTTAAACTGCGGAGTGTCCCATATGTATTAATCTGTGCTACATCTAAGTTGTGTCGTACTGTACCTACTTCAGGCAAAATTTAGCCTACTCTTCAGCTCTGTATACTTAAATACTTAAATAGATCTATTTTTGTCTAGATAAAATAAACAGACCATTTCAAAATTCACTTAAAACAACCGATTGCGCTCGAATAGGTTATTTTAGGACGTAAACTATAAACATCTAGAACTAAATAATTACTGTCCTAAGGCTTGTTCTATTTATGTATAAACGAGTATTTTGTAGGAGAATCTACCAATAAAGGCATTGCTTAGATAAATCAGAAGGTTTACCGATGGAAAATCAGAATGGTAAAATCAGAATTCCATCCCATTCTAAGTGCGGATTTCCCAATGAAACTGATCGCGATCAGTACGTAAACCAAGTTTAACCTATTTTCTTTAGAATATTGACACTGACAGCTCTTGAACTCGGTTTAGATGATGATGAAGTTTCATTGGTGAAATTCGCACTAAGTCTAGTAATGTAAAAGTTTGTGAAGATGTTTGTACGTAGATGTGTGCTTTTTACTTAGTTGAGAAAAAGCTAGGCAGATGATGAAGATGATATACCTATACAGGGTGATTTTTTAATGACCAGCCAAATTTTCACAGGGTGTTCTACCCATGAATATGAACAATTTTCACTATGGGACCAACTTTGAAATCGCAAAAAAAATATCAGCTGTTTCATACATTTTGATCGAGTAGGTATTTGAACTTTTGTAGGAAACCGCTGGTTTTTTTTCGTGATTTCAAAGTTGGTCCCATAGTGAAAGTTGTTCATATTCATGGGTAGAACACCCTGTGAAAATTTGGCTGGTCATTAGATTTTTGAAATTGTTGTAGCTATAGGAAAAAGTTTTATTGATAAGTATTGTCTTTCAGAGTAATTGATAACTACATTATTCAGTACCTACAGTCAGTTAAAAAAGCCAGACAAGTGCGTGTCGGGCCACTCACACTGAAGGGTTCCGTAGTAGGAATGAGTTATCACAAAAAGAAACTTAACATTGTAGTTGATAAACCTGTTCTCCGATACATCGATATACGTCACGATCAATTCTCCAACTGCAAATGTAAGTTTCTAATCGCTGCCTAGCCTTGTTCCAACTATGTTGTGGTCGGCTTCCAGTCTAACCGGATGCAGCTGAATACCAATATTTACATGGAGCGCGTATCTGACCTCCAAACCCAGATACTAAAAGCGGTTGCTAAAAGTGGTTGGTGACCCGTAACGGCCGTCAAAGATCCACGAATGACCGCCGGGACAAACGGACTAATATCCTTTTTACGAGGCTCGGAGGGCTCTTGATATGTAAAGATGGTTACCCATCCACGGACCTGCAACCGCGGCAAGCGTAGCTTAACCTGATCGAGCGACCCGTGCGGCTGTTATTACTTAGCCACGAGCTCCTCGTAGTAGTAGCGTAACATAACATAATAAGACCATTATTTGTACACAGTTTGCAATAATTGTTTTGACTTTGACTGTTGGCTTTGACTGTTGACTTTGACTGTTGACTTTGACTTTTATCCTGCAGTAGGAATATTACAGGCTGGTATTAAAAAAAAACGCATGTGACTAAAAGAGTGATGAATATACATGTTGATGGATGGAGAGGCAGAGAAAGGCCCAAGAAAAGATGGATGGATTGTGTGAGGAATGATATGAAAGTATGAGTGTATGATTTTTTTTCCAGTCCTCTAAAAGCTGCACAATCATATACTGTGACAAAAAAAAAACAAATTGCAGACAATTTTACTGTCATGGATTTCCGAAAAGTAATCCTGGTTCCTTAACTTATCATATGAAGCTAAGTCGGTTCTCCATTGCATCAAAATCTTAACACCAACATAGTATTAAACAGAAAATTCCATTCCTCCACTCCTAAGTTCTAAACATACCTAACTACTAAGCACCACTACAAACTACTATACTACTTCAGAACTGCAGGATGTTTCAATGTCTCTTGGGATTTCAGGAAATTTAAGTTTGTACCCGATGCTGTAAGGGCGGATGTCGAAGAGCATGCGTTGATAGACTCGATCTACTGAAATCGAGAATTATTTATACAAAGTTCTAACTTTGTATGTTTGCTTTGAACATTTTTAAAAGAGAAAGAAAAGTTTTCAGTTCAATCCTGCGATTCTAAACTCACTTAGACACCGACCATCTATGTATCTATATGAATAAAAATGAAATGCTGTTCATTGGTAAGCGCATGACTTGAGAACGGAGGATCGATTTAGCTATTTTTGTTTTAAAGTAACCCAAATTAGCCTGTAAAAAATTTTTTAAACGGATAAATACTGAACGTTGTTTTTTGAGTTTTGTATTGACATTTGGACAGCACAACGACTGTCGGGTCAAATTTATTTTGCAGGTATTCAAATTTGTGTGGGGTCTAATACAAAAGCAAAGACACCGGCATCGGCATTCGAAATTAGTGTAGCGTTTTTTTCGTAATAAATTGTTTTTTTTTTTTTGTAAAAAAAGTTTTGTTATTCCAACAGACGCTTACCTGCTTGGGAGGGCCGAATCACTATACTTTTTTTCTATTCTTAGGGCCTGTTTCACCACTTACGATTAAGTTCCCATTTTTTCTTACATCTCATACAAAATCTGTTCCATTTTTGAATTTATTCGGTAAGAAGTGGTTACTCAGACATCGTGAAATAGGCCCAAGTTAGGTTAATATAAATCTAAATCAATGCTTATCTAGTAGTACTTATAATATTCGCGGAGGTTTTATGCTAAACCAGGTTATATTACAGTTCTTTACAGGCTCTACAGTACGTCATTACTTCCCGTAAGATCCCTTTCACTCGGAGCTCTATTCATAGGCCGCCTTCCCAAATAAGCTCTCAAAAGACCCTTCTCTCTAGAACTTTATAATGCATGCATCCATCCACCTGCAATCCTGAATACATTTGCGCTGAAGGCTACCACAAGATTCTCAAGATAATGAGGAAAAAAATAATACGGATGATGCCTGGGTAAAAAAAAATCTATTAGGTCCGTCAGTCAGTTAATAAAAAAGTATTAGACACGTATTTTATACTTTATATTAATAAAGAGATGCCAAAATATGGATGATGTCATGCCATATTTTAACTCAATTTGTCGCCGATCTTTTGGTATTTTTTAATCTTGTACAAGGATACAAAAAAAATTTTAGTCACCAGATTCCTAGTAGGCTACCGTAAATTGATTCCAAATTTTAGTAACTAACATTGGTGACTAGTTCGATCCCCGCGCCAGACGTCAAGGACCGTTCGCCCCGCAAACGTCACGAGCCGGGCGTTTTAATTTAAAAAAAAATGTCAGTCTGTGCTGTGAAATCGTGCAAAAATTACACTACAAAAAAAGAAAAGCGCACTAACATCTCATTTCATACGAAAGTATTCAATTTCACCGTGTATTTCATAATTAAATTCGAAAACGAAAAAATAAGAATGTGACATTGAATTTGACACAATAACTGTTAAGTGTTGCCTAGGGCATGAAAAAATTTACCCAAATTTTCAACACCTCACGAAAAAAACGAGGTATGACTAAGGAGTTTCATTAACATGGACGATGATTTTTTTGTGAGTGTTAGTTTGTTTCTTCAACCGTATGGTTCGGAAGCGCTCCCAATTGGACCCAAACACACGAACCTCCGTCAGCTCATTAATGGAGTCGACATACGACACCCTAAATTGATTATGTAAAATGTATTATGCTACCCATCAAATCTTTTTAACGTGGGTTAATTAAGAGAGTTGCATAAAAACTCATTTCTTAACTGCATTGAATCTGTCTTTAGCACACAAGTTTATTAATTTACCTCTATAAAATCTAAGTCTGTAAATGCGATAATAGTGTGTTTTAACATTTTTACTTTTTACAAATATCACACACATGTGAGTACGATTTAAAATGTGAAAAGTATTATTCAAAATATTATAAATAAACCACAAGAAAATACCCTAATCTTCCAAACTGCGAAGTATGCAACAAAATAGAAGACGTGCAACATTTGCTGATGGAGTGCGTTAAGAACAAAAATGAAAGAGATTCATTGATTAGGGAGTTTGATTTAAATATTTTAGATCTTGGGCTTATTTTCACTATTTTAGCGAAACCTAAATCAAATGTTGCAAAAAAACTGTGTGGTCTAGTACAACAGCTTGATCAATGAATGTTAAATAATAAGGATAAAAAGAATAGTGTTATTATAAATATGTTAACTTTAGTGGTGTAAGAGTAGTGATAAGGTACAATAGGGTTGGCGTATCCATGTGGATAAAAACCCTTTATTATTTTTTAAGAAATAAAAAAAAAAAAAAAAAAATACCCTAATCTTAACTTGTTTCGATGGACTCGAGTAATTAATATGACGAAAGTCAGAAATCGATACTTGGAAATTGAAATAAAATTGTTTTATCCTATAAAATGTAATAAACATTGTTTTTTTTAAATAGCAATTTACACTTTTCTATTGCAAGTTTAACCTTTTTAGGATATTATATTAAAACCAAGTCAACTGACAGGACCTATTTATTACCACTGGTTTCATTGTCATTGTCATTGTCATTTATTGAATTTCACGCTGAGTTGTTTCTATAATTGAATTTAAATTTGGAATGCGCTCGCTCTTCAAAATTATTTTAATTTATTGTACAATTATTTATTGTGGATTTTATTTTTGATAGGTACTTTCTGATAGTTTGCTACAGAATGCCCAGTATACATTTTTAGGTAGGCTTTTAGTGTTTGGGAATTGGATGAAATGGGAGTAAGTTGGACCAAAACGGAGTATCTGTTTTGTGATTTTGGCGGCCTCTCGGGTCCTGTGCCCATGTCTCTTGCCGGAACGCCCTTACCGATCTGCTCCGATTTTCGGTACCTCGGGTCGCTTGTCCAAGGGGATGGCGAAGTAGACCGAGACGTAACGCACAGGATCAACTCAGGATGGATGAAATGGCGACAGGTTACAGGAACAATTTGCGACCCACGGATCCCCTCAAGTTAAAAGAAAAATTTTACAAGTCCGTGATAAGGCCTGTCGCACTTTATGGATCGGAATGCCCAGCATTCCGATCCATAAAGTGCTAAAAGTGGTGAAGAAGACGGATGAAAAAAAATTGCATGCAGCTGAGATGAGAATGTTGAGATGGATGTGTGGAGTGACGAGAATGGATAAAGTAAGAAATGAGTAGGTATATAAGAGGAAGTTTGAAAGTGGCGCCAGTGACAGAAAAGTTAAAAGGAAATCGTTTGGGTTGGTATGGGCATGTGTTGAGTAGAGACGAAACGCATGTGACTAAAAGAGTGATGAATATATATGTTGATGGATGGAGAGGCAGAGGAAGGCCAAATAAAAGATGGTTGGATTGTGTGAGGAATGATATGAAAGAGGAGGGAGTGAATGATAACGTGACGGTTGACAGGGGAGAATGAAAGAAGAAAACGTATTGCGCCGACCCCGAGTAACATGGTATAAGGGCAGGAAGATGATGATGATTAGTGTTTGGGAATTGAATCGGATAACCGGATGCATATATACCTTAAGTTAATATTTGGCTAACAAACTGTGGACGTGGCTTCTTAGTATTTTTTTTTCTTAATATAAATCCCGGGATTCCAGAAAATGCGGGAATGCACAATTAATCAGATACATGGTATGAAAACAACTTCTTATATTATGTGGTTTTATTAATTTTGATCCGTGGATGGTTGAACATCTTTACACACCGGGTCTTCTCCGTGCCTCGGACGTTAAGCCCCCGGACATGGTTAAGTATATCGGTGGGGTTGTTTTCATGGGTTTCGGGGGTGTTAAAGCCGACAGTGACGTTAAAATGTTAATCCCAGATGGCGGCTGCAATCATTTTCAAATTTTTCGTTATCGTCAGCTTTCACACCCTGGAAAAGCATGAAAACGACACCCATGACGAAAAATTTGAAAATTTTCGTAGCCGGATTTTAATTTTGACCAAATTCACACTTTTTTCTTTTATTTTTTAAGTTCCTTTTATATTTAAATTTTCCCACTATTTTAGGGTAATCTCTATGCGCTGGTATTACTCGCGTGTTGCACACATACGCAAATGTGTTATGTAGTAGGTACACGGCGCTCACTCACACACGTATAAAAATTGGCTTCACGTTTTATGTTACGTTTTGTACTGAACACGGAATCTGGACATTTCATAATCTAAGCCATCCCTATTGACGAGTCACAAAGTTCTCTCAAGGAAGAGGAAAACGTTGAAAACATTCCCTGTTTACAGTCTGTGCCTATATAATATATCTATGGTCGGACTTTTAACTAGCTGCAGCAAACTGACACTTCTAATGCAATGACATTATATATCTAGACGTTGCCTTAGGTAATATACATCTAGATCGATCGATGAGACAGCAATATTATACTTTTTCTAGGTTATGTGGTATGAGAAATGAGGTTTAACGTAAGAAATATTCCATATTTTGGACTGAAACCCATGTCAATACATTCGCACAATGCAAAAACTGTCCAAAAATGTTAAATTAATCGACGCAAGATAAATTTTGTAACAGTGAAAGTACTTTGTTTGGCAACATTTTTAAATTTTGCCATGCAAAAATACGGCACGCCGTAAGGGACAGAAGATACGATGCTTTGTCTCAATTTTCCTAATTATTTCGTATATATGTGTCTCACTTCCACACTTCACACTGTAATCATGGCAACGTTTAGATGTATAATGTCATTGAGACGTTGCCATGATTACAGTGTTAAAAGTCCGAGCATAGTACAGGATTCAACCAATTCGTAAGCAGTTGTATTGTGTGTCTCATTTGAAATGTCTACGGCTTTATCTGCCAACCACAGCCAATCAAAGGCACTGAAATTGGGTCACAGATAAGACGACGGTGGTGAGCAAGTCTTACTTGATTTTCTTGCAGAGTACCTAATCAATGTTTGGTCAAGTTGGGAAAAGGCAGTGATATTATCAGATTCAGGGGGCCTAAAACGGGTAATTCCTCTAAAAGCGATTCATTTCCTGAATTCTCCCGGCAATTTATTATGACTGTGCTATTTGACGTATTTGACATTAAACTTCAATAAAGCAATTCCTAAATTTTGTGGACAATATTTTAATAATTTTAAAAATATGCTAAAATAAGTTAAAAATATAATATCTTAAACTAACTAAAACTAATAAAAAACTAAAACATGGCGTCGAAAAATTCCTCCGCATCGCTGCCGACTGGTAAAGTACCCAAGAGACTGGCGGCATTGCCACGTTGTATGGCAATGCTAAGCCTCTGGCCAAGGTAAAAGCCAGCCCTTGGGTCACGGGAAGTGTCAACAAACCGTTTGGAGATTTTGTTAAACAAACTATGAGCACTCGGACCCCACGGCCCAAGGGTTTCAACCCCAAACGGCTCAAAAATATAATTACCGATAAGGTTTATACTTCCGCCGCTTGAGGTTTTCCGCAGCCGCAGCAGCAGTGCCAGCACAGCACGCCGAGCCAGGAAGATGGGATGGCGCAAGAGTATCGACACAAGTTGTGGACCATTTTACGAATGTCCATAAAAAAACTGTCAAACAGATGAAGAATTGTACGCAGATAAATTATGAATTGTCAGTTTGTGACCGTTTTACGATTTCAAATATGATTCATAATACCTATTATCCTATTATGATTCTACCAAACTCGCCATTTTAGCCCCCCTGAAGTTTTGTGACATCATAGCGTACAGGAAAAAGTTATTTATTTATAGCTTTTACTAACAAACCTACCTATTTGACTACCAAAAAATTTGAAATACCTGCCAGAATGGATAAATGCTCACCAAAATGGATAAATGCACACCAAAATTAAAACCATTTTATTGTGAAATAATAACTTTAGAAAACTGACAGCAGGTCGACGGAGCCCCGTTTCTCAAGGCTCCTATTTCTGTCTGCAGGGTTTAAAGGAACCTAACCAACCAAACCTCGAGGTGCCCCTGGCAACGACCGTCAGGGTTAGGGTTTTCGTCAGCAGGTCAACGCAGATTTGGTGAGCATTTATCCATTTTGGTGAGCATTTAATTTGTTTGGTAGTCATTATATTTATTTAATTTTTTTGGTTTGTCATTTAATTTTTTTGGTAGTCATTATAGTGATTGTAATTATTCTCTCCAAACAAGCAAATATCCTTACAGGCTTACACCCAATGCGATATTTTAGCACACTTAAACACAACAGAATATGTCGATGTCATCAGCAATGAGGTTTAGAGTGCTGAGCGCACTCGACAGCGGCGCCTCACGCGGCAAGTTAATTCGCGCGCGCTTTACCGCCCGCCAGCAACCGCGGCTGACGACGACGACCCACATACCTGTCTGGCACGACTACTTCCACCCTTCAATATATCCGCATAGTGTATCTTCCCTCTAATTAACTTAAAGATATAAGTTTTGGCATTTCATTTTTAGCTTCTATAAATAATATAATTTGCTTTTTTTTTTATTTTTTTTTTTATTTGTTTTTTTTTTTGCTTATGTAATTTGTTGATTTTCACAGTAGGATATTAAAGGTATCGATATACGAGGTGTAATTGAAATAACTAAAAACATCGGGGTCATTTTGCTCATCAACATATGAGTATATCAGATGTATGGGAGCAACCCTAGTTTAGAATAATGGGACAAGACCACTCGTGGCTAAGTAATAACAGCCGCACGGGTCGATCGATCAGGTTAAGCTACGCTTGCCGCGGTTGGTCCGTGGATGAGTGACCATCTTTTAAATATGTAGATTCCTCCGTGCCTCGGAAAGCACGTTAACCCGTTGGTGCCGGCATTTGTGGGTTTGTGGCAGTCGATACGGGTCGTCAGAAGCCCGAAAGTCTGACAACCAGTCTTACCAAGGGGTATCGTATTGCTCCATGTATTCAGGGTATTCAGCTGCATCCGGTTAGACTGGCATAATTGGGAAAAGGCTAGGCAGATGATGACCGGGTCAAGACCACTGATACAGCTAACAGTGGTGACTTATGGCATAATGGTGGTATTTTTTACGATTTAAAAACAACTACATAGGTTCTACAGTCACAAAATATTAAAAATACGTAGCAAAAATACCCAAAAAAAACTTGTGATTTAGGCACTTTCGCTGTTGAAATCACAAACTGGCTCACAAGGGGGGGGCTAAAACGGCCGCTTTGGCAGAATCATAATAAGATAATCTAGGTGTTATGAAAATTGAATATTGAACTCGTAAAACCATCACAAACTGACAATTCCTAATTTATCTGCGTACAATTCGTAGCACGCAATTCATCTGTTTGACAGTTTTGTATGGAGATTCGTAAAATGGTCCACTAATTATGAATTGCTTTATTGAAGTTTAATGTCAAATAGTACAATCATAATAAATTGCTGGGAATTCAGGAAATAAATCGCTTTTAGAGGAATTGCTTAATGTGGCCGTTTTAGGCCCGCAGTAAACCGTTTGGCTTAAATATCCGTCTTTTATTCCGTATTCCGTATTTTCCTTCCGATAAACCAGTACATCCAGATACAGCTGTATAATATTTATAGCCCCATCTGGTTGAGCAATTTGTGTTATCTGCTGACTAAAGTAGGTGATTATGGCGCGACCCTTTCAAAAGTGTCACTTAGTAGAAAAGGACAAAGTCAGCAGAAAAAAAGTTGCCTGTAATAATTTCTTCTGATATTAGAAAGTGAACACGCTATTACCGAACACTATAAAGGGCCAATGCGTCAATTTTCTAAGGGCCTATTTCACGATGTCCGAATAACCACTACTTACCGAATAAATTCAAAAACCGGCCAAGTGCGTGTCGGACCACGCACAATGAAGGGTTCCGTAGTTGAAAAGAATTTATCCCAAAAACAAACTTGACATTGTCATCACAAGTTTTTTTTTTATGTGATAAAATTTTAAATTAACAATTTTCTGACTTTTTCCTTTACTCGTGCTGTGAGATCTTGCTTCTTGCCAAATTTCATTATTCTAGTTTAACGGGAAGTACCCTACAGGTGTTGATTTACTTGCGAGTATCAAAATATATGTCGCATAAATGGTCGTATTTATTTATTGCGTTCACATAGAAGCTTGATTTTTTTAGGACTCAAAGGAACTATAGATTTACGTACTTAATTGATATTAATTTCTTTTTGATACCTCCACGCATTCCTGAGAAAAAGGGTTCCATTTGAGGTATGGAACCCTAAAAAAAACAAAACCGACTTCCAAAAAAAACACTACAAAGTGAAAAATAACATTAATTTCGGAAGTCGGTGTCTTTGGATCTGTATTTTAGGTTTTTGCCCCCGACTTCCAAAATTAAAGTTATTTTTCACTTTGTAGTGTTTTTTTGGAAGTCGGTTTTGTTTTTTGTAAAAAAGTTTTATTTTTCACTTGTCAGTGGGTCAGTTTGTAATTTATCTAAGTTACAATAACCCAATGTCAACTGCTCATCACGTTTTACAAAATATTACTTTTCCCGATGCAGGGACGTTACTTGTTGAGGAGTTCTCCTAGTAAGAACCAGGAGAACTGGAGCTCATGGTGACGTCACCATCACCATTATGCTTTTTGACGAGCATAAACCATATTAAAGTAATCGAATCGCAACCTGTGATATACTTAGATAATTATAATTGAGTATTTCCCAATAATGGCCATCTGTGGTCTTCATGATCAGTTCCAGTTCACCAAATGGTACTTTCCGAGAGTAAATGCACGAGTTACTATAAGAAATACTGAAATCGATATAAGTGTGCCCATAAAATTTGAGGGTTTCCCTCGATTTTCATGGGATACCATCATCAGATCCTGACTTGATGATCATGGGACCACTTGAGAAGTATACCCTTTTGAACAAAAAAGAAAAATCCAAATCGGTCCAGCCATTATCGAGTAATCGGGGAACATACATAAAAAAAAAAAGGTTCCGATGAATTGAGAACCTCCTCCTTTTTGAAGTCGGTTAAAAATGGAAAAGATCTTGTAAAAAATGATCTGCCAAGATAATAATAGGAATAGTTAATAGGAACTTAATAGTAGGTGATGAAACAGGCCCTCCTAATAGCAAACATTTCAGGGTGTTGTACAGTCAGCGTCAATAATATCGGGATGAACAAACTAACTGTTCAAAATGATCTCAACAACTATGAAAACGAAATATTAACTCAATGACACAAGGGATATTTCAGATTGAAGACAGTACACGATAACTGTCATTCTGACAAGAGCTTTAATCTAATTGAGAAAAAGTTTAATTTGCTTAGTTGTTGAGAACATTTTGAACAGTCTGTTCGTGCTGCATTTTTGATGCTGACTGTGACTATTTCCTAAAAACTGCTTTAAAAACCTGAGTTTAATCAGATTTAAATGGTTAAAATGGTGGTTGATTCTAAATGGTTGGTTATGGTGTTTATTCAAACGGTGAACCCAAAGGAAAACAGAAAACCAAAGAAAAGAATACCCAATTTAATCATAATCCTAACTAACATTATAAATGCGAAAGTGAGTTTGTTTGTTTGTTACGCTTTCACGCTAAAACGACAGAATGGATTTGGATGAAATTTGGCACACGGATAGATCAAGACCTGGAAAAGGACATAGGCTAGTTTTATTGACATACCACGCGGACGAAGCCGAGGGTGGAAGCTAGTAATAAATAAAACAATAATAAAAAAATAACTCACCTGTCGATCCTTAAACATGAGTAATATCACCATCAGATTCAAGAAAAATCCGAAAAATCCGATCAGGAACAGCACAAACGCTGAAACCACATAGCCCCATCTGGGCATGAGTAAGGGGAACCCCTCATCGATCACCTTCACCACCGTATCGTTGAAATGCTCGGGGAATGACGTCATTGTCACTCACTCACTTACTCATTCAATCACCAACTCACTCACACTTCACTAATGTAGTCTAGAACACTTAACACTTCACTTTTGAAACACATCGTTTTTCAAACTGGCCGGAGTTTCTTTTACCTGAAAACAAAAGTAGGTTATGTTAGACTCATTAGATTTGACGACAAAATTAGAGGTTTAGGTTATAGAGGTAACACCTAATCAGTGCTAGCCTCCCAACTACAGCTTCCAATCCACCTCAAGTTTTGTTTCTGACCTGTAATGTGGTTACAAAATCGCCCAAAATGTCTGCTTGATTCAATCTGCCTATAGCCTTTTCCCAACTATGTTGGGGTCGGCTTCCAGTCTAACCGGATGCAGCTGAATACCAGTATTTTACATGGAGCGACTGCCTATCTGACCTCCATAGCACAGTAACTGGGTCATGCGATATCCCTTGGTAAGACTGGTTGTCAGACTTTCGGGCTTCTGACTACCCGTAACAACTGTCAAAGATTCACGAAGGACAGCCGGGACCAACGGCTTAACGTGCTTTCCGAGGCACGAAAGCAGTTGAAGGTAGTCGGTCACCCATCCACGGACCAACGTAGCATAACTAGATGGATAGACCTTTTTGCTCGTGGCTAAGTAATAAAAGCCGTACGGGCTTTTATTACTTAGCCACGAGCAAAATGTCTGCTTGGTTTATATGAAATAATACAACCAGTTGTATACAGTGTTGAAATATTATTAACTAGCTTTTACCCGCGGCTTTGCCCGCGTGGATGTCGGAAATATCCCAAGGGAACATGCTACCGGGAATTCCTTCCTTATTCCTTGTCTACATTATAAAGGGAACCTCTGTGCAAAATTTCAGCTTTCTAGGTCCAAGGGTTTGGGCTGGGCGTTGATGAGTCAGTCAATCAGTCAATCAGTCAGTCAGTCAGGACTTCTCTTTTTATTTATATAGATTTTTATATTAAGTAGTCCAAAATACAGTACCTAACCAGTAAGTAAAAATGGTTCTACAAACATAGTCGCTTCTATACCGAAGAGTTCTTATTTTATTTGCATAACAATGCGACTTATTCAATACTAGCTTGGATGTCAGAAAATATCCCATGGGAACATACTACCGGGAATTCCTTCCTTATACTTTGTCTACAATATACATAGGGAACCTCTGTGCAAAATTTCAGCTTTCTAGGTTCAAGGGTTTGAGCTAGGAGTTGACGAGTCAGTCAGTCAGGACTTCTGTTTTTATTTATATAGATATATATTATAATTAAATAGGTACTTTATTTTCTTAAAGTTATTGATGCTCATTTCTTTGTGTTATCTCACTAATGTCCGGTTTCTGAGGTTTTTAAGCGGAGTTTATCCATTCGATAGTGATTATACTTCAGTGTTGCATCCTCAAGATTTAACGTACATTGTAGTCCGTTTCTCGTTGTACTACATTGCCACACTGTTCAAAGACTAGAAAAAAAAAAAATATTAATTTGATAGTCTATGTCATCTGTCAGGTGTCACCTCATTCGTTCTTCGTGTGTTGCATTGCTACGCTGTTAATTTTTCAATTTAATTTTAAATCCATAAAAATCTTTCTAGTTTCATAGTGAAAAGTGTTATTTTAGCGAGAATTAGACATGAGAAAAGGAAAAACAAAAGTAATGAAGAATATTTTTAGACGCAAGATCAAACGTTACGGAAATAAATTAAGAGAAAATCGCAAAGAACGTGAGTAAGACGCCATACTTATGGCACCCTTATTTTAAAAGTTAAGACTATTATGTTTTTTAAATATTGTAATGAGATAACACCTGATGTCATCCTGTTTACAAAATGGTATTTCTTGACGAGGTAACACGCGATGTTATCCAGAAATACAGTACTTTCTTGATGAGGTAGTACATGATACTATCCTGAAAGTAACTTTGCTTTTTTTTTGTTTCGACTTTCAAAAAAGTTTATCATTGCGATCTATACCTATGCTTATTGCCATATGATGCATACCAAAGTTCTGTAACACCTGATGTTATCCTGTTAACAAAATGGTATTTCTTAGCGAGGTAACACGAGATGTTATCCAGAAATACAGTACTTTCTTGATGAGGTAGTACGTGATACTATCCTGAAAGTAACTTTGCTTGTTTTGTTTCAACTTTCAAAAAAGTTCATCATTGCGATCTATACCTATGCTTATTGCCATATGATACATACCAAAGTTTTGTAACACCTGATGTTATATTGTTAACAAAATGGTATTTCTTAGCGAGGTAACACGCGATGTTATCCAGAAATACAATAAGTTCTTTCTTAATGAGGTAGTACGTGATACTATTCTGAAAGTAACTTTGCTTTTTTTGTTTCGACTTTCAAAAAAGCTCATCATTGCGATCTATAAGCTTATCGCCATATGATGCATACCAAAGTTCTGTTGAAACTTTTACTGCGGATGTGTCTACAGAAATTCTTGACTTACTTGGTCAAGCAAAGATATTGGATACTTCTCTCGGGGAAAAAATACCCAATGAAGTTGCTGAACGATGGGGAAATATACTGCTTGATGGATAAGACAAAGGCCACAAACTTGGTACTTGAAATCTCCGGCCTCGTCAATCTAACAAAAGACCTCATACGGGCCCAATCTGTAGACACATTAGATATTCTGAAAAGTATATCAGAAATCAGTCAATTGCTTCTTGATTGACATGAACTGACATTTAATAGACGAAAACTTGTCATACCTTTATTAGAACGGGCCTACAAATTAAAAAACCGACTCCAGTTAATACTGCAGGCAACCAACGAACCGGTTTTCAGGCGTGAAATGTGTGGGGTCCTCTTCGACGAGCAAACAATGCGACTGCAGCGCCATCCACAGCCCACGCCTGACACCAACTTCTTCGGCGAGGAGGACCAACAACTCAATGCAGTCGGCAAATGGGACTATTTGAGGTACCTCACGCGCCGGTAGAAATAGATATTTTATAAAAATTAGATGCTGTTAACTGATGATCCTATCATATTAAGTTATGTTAGTGGTTATAAAATTTCGTTTATTGGGAAAGTGGTTCAAAACACTGAACCAAAAAACCCACCATCTCCTCTTGTAGAAATGGATCGTGCAATTTCCTAACTAATTGACTTAAGGGCGATTTCTAAATGTTCTGATCTACCACAACAGTTTATTTCGTCGGTATTCTTATCGCCTAAGAGTACAGGTGGTTATAGATCTTAAACTGGCTGTGACCCGCGGTTTCGCCCGCGTGGATGAGATAAAAGATGGCCTGTGTAGGCTGGTGTGTGCTGGCTAGGGTGTGGGCTGTCTGCGTGCCAGATTTCATCCGTGACGGTCCGGCCGCGGCCGTTTGAGCGTGAGAAGGTGGCAGGCGTGCGGGCACGCGCACACACGCTCACAAACTTTCGCCTTTGTAATTTTGGTGTGAATTGAAGAACCTTATTAAGTTATTCAATACTCAATATCTTTATTGCTTTACCATAATGTATACTTAGGTGGTAACGTTCTAACCAACCCGAAATTTTAAAATGGATAATACCTATACGTTTCGTATCCAAATTAATAATACATAATGCATTCATGGCAACAATAGATCTTATTTTTTCTAATGCCTATACATATCTCACATAAAAAATATTTGGGTTTCTATTATTATAAAATTTTCAATGAATTCAATAGCTCAAGAATTCAATAGAGGCCATATGGCCTCAGCCTGGCGCACTAGTATTTACAAAATTACTCAAACCTCTGTAAAATTAGCTTTAGTTGTCTATTTAGGAAGAAGTTCTCTTATACCAAATCAGATTTGCAAATTCTTAGGATTTCTCATCAACTCGCAGTCTATGTGTTTACAGTTAAAACTATCGGTGCGTTATCAGCAGCGTGTTCAGCCATAACGTATGGTTGGGTATACACCAAACAACTAGAGTGGGAGAAATATTTAGCACTTTTGAAGTCAAATGACAATGCAAACATGACTGTTAGTCCTCTCTACAAGAAGACTTCACTTGGTGGAGTCAAATATCGCACCGAAACATGAACAAACTTTATTTTTTACTCCTTCCGATTGGAAATATTCACTGACTCTTCACTCTCAGGATGGAGGGCAGCCTGTGAGGGAGAAATTACTAGAGGTATTTGGTCAATGAAGGAAAGAAAACACCACATTAACTTTCTTACAGCGTTTATGGGCCTAAAAATTTTCTGTAAAAATAAAACCAATGTAGATGTTATATTTAGAATAGATATACCACTTCCACTGCCACTGCATATGTCAACAAAAGGGGTGGCACACAATTCCCCCGCATTTAAATCGTATCACTCGGCAAATGTGGCAGCAAATATTTATTTACTCTTTGTTTATTAAGCCCAGAGAAAACACTGATGCGGACCAAGCTTCTAGGTATACTAACATATGATCTGTGTATACTAATGTTGATACCAAATGGGAATTAGATTCACAATTATTTGAATCTATTACGAAAAAGTTCGGTAAACCTTTTATTCATTTGTTTGCATCACGCCTTAACAAAAAATGCACTAAATATTTATCCTGGATATCCTAAAACTTTTAACTGAGGAATTTAACAAAGGTGCATTATGGGACGATAAATTCATATCGCTCTGCATTAAAATTATTTTGACCAAAAAGACAAATAGAAAATCATTATATTCAAGATGTTTTAAAGGTCTTTTTAAAATTAAGCCTACTTTTCTTAAGTATTATATATGTGCTACTTGGTATCCTAATCTGGTCCTAGACCATATATCCGATTAAGTCTATCCCTTAAAGAAATTTCTAAAAAACTTGTAACTTTGCTTGCATTGTCCATTGGACAACGGATGCAAACGTTATCTTTGATCCAAATTAACGATATTCATGTAACTGAAACATTACTAAAACTTCAGCACCGAACAGATTTTGCCTGATTTTACCTTTCTATAATAATAAACAATCTCTATGTCCAGTAGAAACCCGAACTTCTTACATGGGGAAATTTTGTGATAAATCAATACAAACTTGTACCTCCTAGTCCATCAGCCGCTAGATCAAAAAACGCATAATGATAGTGACGTGGATGTGAATAAGTTCACTGCCTACAGCACTAGGCATGCACTGATGTCAGTGGCTTTCAGATCACAATGGAAATAATAAAAAAGACTGCTGGCTGGACTGGACGGTAACTCAATACATTTTGCAAAATTTTACAACCAACAACCAACCAACCAACGTGTGATTGATTCTGAAAAAGACAAGGTTTTTGCTGATGGCATATTCAATTAAATTGGCATATTCAATCTTAAGTCTGTAAGAATAATCTTCTATTCATAATCCGCTTTGTTATGTGTTTGTTACCAAGTATTAGCTTTTTAATATAAAACTGATTGTGATTACTGACCAGATTTGTTTTGTTTTAAGAACAAATGCCAAAACTAAGTACTCCATAGACATAATGTTAGTGTATACTAAATTTACGAAGTACTCACATGTGAACATGAACATTATAGGTTTTCCATTCCACAATAAACATGCTCTGAACATCTACAATGTACGTTAAATCTTGAGGATGCAACACTGAAGTATAATTTATGGTTAATTGAACTTACCTTAAGTGAACTTCAACCAAAATTATACGAAGTGTTGCATCCGAAGAGATTTAACACCCTACCCACCCATGTAACCATTACCCCCTTAATATTGTTGAATGGAATAGGCAGTGAGCTCTAAAACGAATGAGGTGACACCTGACAGATGACATAGACTATCAAATTAATATTTTTTTTTTTTTCTAGTCTTTGAACAGTGTGGCAATGTAGTACAACGAGAAACGGACTACAATGTACGTTAAATCTCTTCGGATGCAACACTTCGTATAATTTTGGTTGAAGTTCACTTAAGGTAAGTTCAATTAACCATAAATTATTGTAGTATAATTTTGCTTAAAAGTCGAGTGAGTTACTACCGAGGTTTTATGTGAGGACCTCGAAAACCGAGCTTATGGAAAGAATTCGCTTAAATCGATAATTTTTTCGAATCAATTCCTATTAAGAGTTCATTTTAGGATCTCAGAAACCAGGCAATAGACAAGTCTCATCTTTCATTTGTTAAATTAAAAAGAGAAGTTGATTTGAAAATCAAATTTACTTGGCTTCCAGTCATAATAAAAACTCAATCAATTTCACTTCATCGACATTTTGAGGACGGTTAAATATTTAATAAGGTAAGCTGTATTGGCATTATAGTGAAAGTTAAGTTAACTTTGGCTGAAGTAGCCGGTAAAGATTAGATTTTCCTAATTATTCTTGACTTACCATATCGTCATAAAATTATAAAAGACTTGGTGTTATTGAGTAATGACCTTTCAAGGCAAATTTCACCCCTGAAACAGTGTGTGAAGTAAAGTGCTCGGTTCTCCGGATGCTCGGTTTTTTCGGGTTTCGAGAAGTGATGGGATCCGATAGGGCCGATGCCACCAGGGTCGCGGGTTGTTCAAAAGACATACCGTGGCCCTGGCACAGGAAACTGAAGGAACACGGGTGGGTTTTAGTCGTACAAGTCTGACACGCCCTCCCACTCCACCCAGAGTGGGCGAAGCCATTTGATGCAACCCAAAAAAAAGGCGAAGTTCACCCCTGAAACATAACGCGGTTTAGAAGTGCTCGGTTTCATTGATGCTACGCGTTTAGTTTGATTGGTGAAATCAGCACTCAGTTCATTGACGTGAAAATGGGAGAGGGAGTATTTTTGTTATATAGGTACCAATGACATTATACATCTAGACGTTGCCATGATTACAGTGTGAAGTGTGGAAGTGAGACACATAATAAACTCCTTTGCAAAAAAAACGGGCACCTTACAGTCATTGGCTTTTCTATGGATAATATTAATATTTTTAGTATGTCGTTAGCATAAATAACTAGAAATTTCTTATTATCATTGAGAGTATAGTTTTTAACCCTTAAATACTGGAATCGGTGTTTTAGTCAATGTAAACAGAAGGTCGTGTTAAAATGGAAATTTTTAGGGTATAATTAAAATTAAGACTACGAGTATTTTTATGGTATTTTAATAAAAAAAGACATTAAAAAATAAAAATTAATAACTAGTATGACCTCTCCTTGCAGCGATTACGGCATGTAATAGTCTTGGCATGCTTTCCACCAGGCTTTTGATGGTGTCCTGTGGAATGTGTTCCCACTCAGCCGAAATCACACGTTTAAGCTCCCTGATGTTTTGTGGAATGTCGTTGGTCAGGTCGTACTCGCCTTTTTAGGAGGTCCCAGACGTGCTCAATGGTGTTAAGGTCGGGGCTCCGCGCTAGCCAATCCAGACGACGAATACCGACCTCTTGCATATAAGCATCTACGTCGCCAGAACGGTGGTCCCGAGCATTATCGTCCATGAAATGGCATCTTCACCAATTAAAGTCAGTACGGGCTGTGCATGTTGACAAATTATTCCTGTTATGTATCTTTGCGCATTTAGTGAGCCATTTGCAATGAACACTATCTCGGTACGATAGCTGGAAGTTACGCCCGCCCAAAACATAACGGACCTTCCACCGTAAGGGGTGATTTCTTCAAAACTCATGTCGGCATAACGTTCCCCTGGTCTTCGTAACACTCGCCGACGTCGGTCCTCACCATTCAGGCAAATTCGAGCCTCATCGGAGAAGAGTACGCTACTCCAGTTACCTAGTGTCCAAGATAGACAATTTCTAGTGAACCTCGGTCGAGCAATCCGGTACTCACGGAGTAAATTGGGGGCCCGCGCTGGTCGTCGACTGCGTATATCAACCGCTAAAAGCCTCCTCCTCAATGTCCATAGGCTAACTTGTGCTCCTCGTAGCTCTTCAAGGTTTCTTTTGAGGTCTATGTAACTGCATTTGCGATTACTCAATGCCTGAGTCACTAAAAAGCGGTCGTCTCGTGGTTGTGTGCAACGTTTTCTCCCACAACCTTGCCTTCTTTGAATGGAACCTGTCTCTTGGTATCGAGTCCAGGTTCTTTGGACGGTGGAACCACTCACGTTTAACGGCAGGGAGCCGTAACATTGGCTACACCCCACTTCCAGCAGCGCTATAATTTTACTAGCTCTTATTGCTTTTTCTGCCATTATTATCGACACAAAGATATCTGTTTTAACTCACAATGAGGCAGGATTATGCGACAAACATAAATTATTCTAATAAAAATAACGAGAAGTTAGTTTTAGTTGCCTGATAACCTTTTAACCGCAAACCCGCGAATAGTAAGTAAAAAGTCATAAACTGAAAAAGGGATTAGTATTTCTAAAAACAACAGTTCTGAATTTGAAATTAACTTTTTTTCATACCCAGACTCTTTATTATGTGCCAGGAACATAGTTTGCCTATTAAAACCTCATTAGAACTAAATGATTACCAATAATGTAGAAAAATCCAAACTGCCCGTTTTTTTTGCAAAGGAGTGTATATACGAAATACTTAGGAAAATTGAGACAAAGCATCTTATCTTCTGTCCCTTACGGCGTGCCGTATGTTTGCATGGCAAAATTTAAAAATGTTGCCAAACAAAGTACTTTCACTGTTACAAAATTTATCTTGCGTCGATTAATTTAACATTTTTGGACAGTTTTTGCATTGTGCGAATGTATTGACATGGGTTTCAGTCCAAAATATGGAAAATTTCTTACGTTAAACCTCATTTCTCATACCACATAACCTAGAAAAAGTATAATATCGAGGATTCGATTCGTCGTCAACGCATACAGACGTGCACATCAATGCATTAATAAAATAAATTAATTAACACTTGCATAAATACTGACCCAGTTTTTATAGTGTACTAGCGTGTTTTATAAATCAAGTGATGTCAAGAATGATCTGACTAGAGTATAATAATATACAATTTTTATAACCTGAAGTATGGAAGGCAGCCCCTTTATCCGGAGCGGGCTGACATCGCGCAGCCCTCCAACGACACCAACACCAAGACCAACTCAACAACCCAAGCAGAGCCAAGAAGTGGCTGTGGACCCAGCTGAACTTATCCCCACTCCGGAAATCCAGAACTGGATGGGTTCTATTGAACAATGCTTAAATGAGGTCTGTGCTATTGCTAATGATGGAAAACTCAATTCGGAACAGAAGTTAAAAATCAGTACTCTTTGTCGAAAAATTGGACACGGAGTTTCTCAAATGGCCGTGCGATACCAGTCGCTGAAATCAAATGCCATACAAACCCATACCGCCCTTAAAACCATGACTGAAGCTCGAGACCTAACGGACTGTCTTACAGAGATGAACCGCACCATTCAGGAGTCCTGTACGAAGCAAGGAGCTGGGAGGAGTGATACATCTTTTGCCGATATGGTGAAGAAGGGATCCAGCAATTTTGTTCGTCCGAACCAACTTAGCTCCGTGGCAATTTTCCCATGTGACAACTCAAAGACCAGTGACGAAACCAGGAACATGGTCCAGAACATCATATGCCCAGGTGAAATGAAGTTGAAAGTACGAGGCGTACGTAAAATCGGAAAAGGAGGTCTCATAATCAGCACGGAGACTAAAGACGACCTGGACAAACTCAAGCGAACAGTCCAAACTGCTTCGTCGGAGCTTACCGTCGACGAACCCCGAAAGCGCAAACCTCGCATTGTAGTAATTGGAGTGCCCTCATCTATGACTGAAAATGAGGTCTTTAAATGTATCTACGAACAAAATTTAGCTGACAAACTGCCGACTACGTCCCGAGATACATTTATGACCTCAATAAAACTGAGCCACAAATCTGGGAGAAAAGATTCTGATTACTGCAATTATATACTAGAAGTTCCAGCCGTCATTCGCAAGGCCCTGATCACCCAGGAACGACTATTTATTGATTGGACGTCCTGCCCAATACGTGACTTCACTCTGGTAACTAGATGTTACAAGTGCCAGCAGTACGGCCACGCAGCCAAGTTCTGCAAAGTCTCTGCCCCTACGTGTGGTCATTGCGGTGAAGAAGGGCACACCATCCAGGAATGCACAAAGAAAGCCGAAGCGCCAAAATGTGCAACATGTCTGCGCTTCAAAAAACCAGCGAGCCACAAAACGGGAGATCAAGATTGTCCAGCTAAAAAGTCTGCCGAAAACAGGTACCTAAACTCAATCGATTATGAAGGCGCCTAAGAGCGCCACATACCTGTTTTTACTTTAGACTTTAATTTTTATTTACATTTTTGTTACACTATGGATAGTACCTTAATTACGGACATAGATAACAGTTTTCAAACTGTTTCAAAGTCATGTAAGGTTGAAGACTGCAGACAATATCTTTCCGTGTATCAAAAGTCTTTAACCATACTAACCCAAAACATTCGTAGTATTTATAAGAACATGGATAGCTTTAACATTTTTCTTCATAGACTTAACTTTAATTGTGATTTAATAATACTAACCGAGTGCTGGTTATCTAATCGCCAGGATAACCTCCCAGTAATACCTGGGTACAACGTATCATTTACCAGAATCAATAACAATCAAAATGATGGTGTGGTTGTCTATTCAAAAGATTATTAAAGGCTCTTACAGACAGAGGCGATATCGCGGTCGCGACGCGATATTTCGATATTATATCCGTAGAAAAATATCGCGTCGCGACGCGATATCGCCTCTGTCTGTAAGAGCCTTTAATGGTCACAGTCGAGGAACCCAATCTACTCGACTGTAAGAGTAATTGCTTGATTATCAAAATTGGTACAACCGCTGCAATAATTGCTATATATAGATCCCCTTCTGCTAGAAACTTGGATGCTTTTCATGCTTCTTTAAACCAAATTTTTAAATCAGTGAGTACTTTTAAGAATGTTATACTAACAGGAGATATAAATATAAACATTAACGCTGATAACTGCAATGCAGGGATCCAAGACTATCTTAATATCTGCTCATTCCATGGTTTTCTGTCCGCACATACACTGCCTACTCATCAAAGCGGTTCCTGCCTCGATCATATGATAATCAAATCCAGTTTTTCATTTATTACGCTTGTTACTTACTCTACAATTACCGACCATCACGCAGTTTTATTGACCCTTAACTTAACGCTGCCTAAGCAAAATCGGCCACAGACCAAAACGCAACTAAACATAAACAAACTTGAATATGATTTATGCAACATTGATTTTAGCCCAGTTTTCAATACAGCTGACGCTAATTTTGCTTTATCGTACTTAATAAAACATGTTCAATCAGCTATATTACGCAACACGGCCGTTATTACAGTAAACAAGAAAAAATATAATATTAAACCTTGGATTACTCCTGGCCTAATTCGGTGTATAAGACAGAGAGATAAACTTCATCAAAGATATAGGAGGGACCCAGATAATATCGTCACTAAAGTCACCTATACCAGATACAGGAATTTTTGTAACAACCTCCTAAAGGATTTAAAGAGAAGTTACGATAAAAATGAGTTAAATAGAGCGGGAAGCAATAGCAAGCAACTTTGGAAACACATTAAAAATGTCACCTATATGTCAAGTCAGCGTGAATCAAATTCGAGTTTACTGCTTTCTAATACTTCACCTATCCTGTCAGCAAACGACGTGAATAATTTTTTCGTAAATGTTGGGAAAACTCTTGCCGAGCAGATTCCAAAACCTGACTGTGTTCATCCTTCTTCCCAAAAGTTTGAAAATAGACGTACCCTAAAATCTTTTGCCTTGCTAGATACCGACGAAGATGAAATTACCCGAATAATCTGTGGACTAAAAGATGACTGTGCTGTTGGATGGGATAACATTAGCAATAAGACCCTTAAACTCTTTAAGCATATCCTTGTACCTCCCTTAACACATATTTTTCGAATGTGTTTTTCTGAAGGCATTTTCCCTAAATGTCTAAAAAAAGCAATTGTAATCCCTATCTTCAAATCCGGAAACAAAGACCTAGTTAACAATTATCGGCCAATATCACTACTCCCCTCTTTATCTAAAATACTAGAAAAAATTATAAACAGTAGATTAGTTAACTATCTAGAGAAAAATGAATTCTTATCATCTGCGCAATTTGGTTTTAGAGCCAAATTATCCACAGCCGATGCAGTGCACAGTGTAACAGATTATGTCTCAGAAGAACTTGGTAAGGGAAACCAGACCCTGGGGATTTTCCTTGATCTGGCGAAGGCTTTTGATACAGTGTCCGTTTCTACGCTTTTGTACAAATTAGAGGCCTTAGGAATAAGGGGAACGCCGCTGAAACTTTTTGCTGACTACTTAGACGATCGATATCAATGTGTTAAAATTGACAATATTATTAGCGACGAGCAAAAAAACACAAGTTTTGGTGTTCCCCAAGGAAGTATTTTGGGCCCCACCCTTTTCCTGGTTTACATTAACGATTTGTGTAATTTAAATATCAAACAAGGCAAAATTATATCGTATGCAGATGACACGGCGTTAATTTTCACCGCTAAAACAAATAGCGAATTGTACGAATATGCTCAAATAGGTTTTAATACTGTATCTAACTGGCTTCAAAGCAACTTACTAACATTAAATGCCGATAAGACAAAATATATTCACTTCTCCATCCGCAAACCGCTTTTTAACATTACTAACTCTCATTTGTATGCTCATCGTTGCGGACTCCGCTCAGTCAGCGTATGTAAGTGTCCTTTTATCCTCAAAACATGTAACATGAAATATCTCGGGGTTCTAATAGACGAGTCGCTCTCATTTAGACCACATATTGACAGTTTGGTTACAAGAGTACGCAGGTTAATTTTTGTTTTTAAAAAACTGCGAGCAACTGCAGATAAAAAACTTATGTCACAAGTTTACTTGGCCCTAGGTCAATCTGTAATACAGTACTGTATTACTTCATGGGGTGGAGCACCAAAAACTTACTTACTGCCTCTTGAAAGAGCACAGAGAGCTATTTTAAAAGTAGCAAACTTCCATCCCTTTCTCTATCCTACAGATCTGCTATACAAATCTTGTAACGTGCTGACTGTTCGCCAGCTTTTCATATCGCGCTTGGTATTAAAACAGCACACCATGCTCTCCTATAACATTGAAAGTACTAATAAGAGACGGAATGATATTGTATGTGAGTCAAATGCATCATCTAAATATGTCTTTGTAAACAGATTTTATACATTTTTAGGCCCATTTCTGTACAATAAATTAAATAGGAAATTAAGTATCTATAAATTAAATAATTACGACTGTAAAAAGATTATTCTGCAATTTTTACTTAGCATACCATACAGTGAGACAGAGGATTTACTCGTTGTCTGTAAATAAAACATGTTAGTCTTTTAAGTTAATATTTAAGTTTTAAGTAGTCTTGTACGTTGTTAATTTTATATTTTATAATTCTAAGCACCTCTATAGCCTGAAACACAGGTTCTACCTAGTTCAGGCAAATGAGCAACTGTGTCCTCTTTAATGTTTAAGATAAGTTATTGTAAATCTGCACCTTTTCATAAATAAACGATTTTATTATTATTATTATTATTAATATTGCTGTCTCATGACCGGCCACGCGGTGGCTCAATCTAGATGTATATTATCTAAGATACGTACAATTAAGGAGATTAGACTATTACAAAACGTGTTTGGAAAAACATCACAATGCCATCTGACACTTTAGTAGTACCAGAGGGGCAATTCTCGTACCTAAAAACGTTCACAATCTCATGCCAGCGTCAATCAAATGTCAAAAATTTAGGTAAACGCTATACAATTTTTGACAGATTGAGTCTTGAGATGATATTGCGAACGTTTTAAAAATACGAGAATTGCCCCTCGATGACTTTCCGATGAAAGTCGTTCACTAATTTCTTGACATTCTGTTGATCACACTTCAGCATCCATTGGAGAAAAACTAACAATTTCGATCACTTGATTTTTTTTCGTTATGGTTAAAGAGGGAAATTGGCACTCCATGTCCCTAGACGACAATATCATAGGACGTGGTTTATTTTCGTTTGAATGTTGGAAATTCACCGGAAAACTATCGGTAGCCGATTTCTCGACAAAAAGTTGTCCCCTGAGGAATGCATTATGGAAGAAAAAGACAGGTAAAATGGCCATTTTACCTGCCGACAGTAACATAACATCACGGCTGTATTCCTCGAAGGGTTGTGCAGAGGTGAACCTTTAGTCATCATCATCAGCATTCTCCTGCCTTTATTCCAATCTATTTGGGGTCAGCGCAACATGTCCCTTTTTTTCCATACTTCTCTATTAGTCGTCATCTCGGTAGTCACCCCTTTTCTAGGCATGCCATCTTTCACACAGTATATCCATCGTTTAGTTTCACCCACATTTCGCCAGATATGTTTCAGCCCAAGTAATAGGTGGCAAGCCTATTGCCATCAAACGGGCACAAATCCAGACTTCGGACTGCTACTGAGAAATCCGGAAATCGATAATGTGGAAGCAAAAGGTTGACTCAGCTTTTACAAACCTGCTTGCTACGAGTATCATTGCTTAGAAGTGGCTCACGTACCTACTGCCTAATAATGGGTCCCCCCCCAAGTGTAAGAAATCAATTCAGGTATCCGTACCTATTATCTGCCTGTAGAACAAATTGCCATCTTCAGAAATTAAATTACTTTCTTCGAAAATTGCTTTAGAGTGGACTACTGGGACTCCAAAATATTATTTGGGTATCTATAGAATCTTATTTAAATCTTAGTTTTCTGAACGTCCTTTTTATTTGGGCACTTATATTTCTTAAACTAAGTTGATTAAGAAATCTTGTCTGTGAATTACTCGTTTCTTGAAAATGAAATCTATTTGAATAGAATCAATGTCATCCATACTGATTAGGGATGAATAAAAGCTTGTCATCAGTACGATCTATTTTAGAAGTAATTTCAGTAAGTAAAAAGCTAGTGATATCCAAGAACTTGCTCTGCAATATGGTTACAGCCATGTGCTAAAATCGTCAATTCGATTTAGAGCAATACGCACGCAGTGTAAAGAGTTATTGAATAATTTGTTCTAAGAGAAACTCAGGAAATTTTTGTTCTCTTTTGGTAATGTCATGGAAGGAAAGAATATAAAGATATGACTGAAAGGGGGGTGACTTGCGAGATGAAGAATAAAGGCCAGAGGACATCGACGGACGGCGGGGAAGGGGATTTTTTGCCAACGTGAATTTGTTCGTATGTAATGATAAAAAGATAGATTCCAAGGCACAGAGCGCGGCGGGATGCGACGACATGCGCTGGGACGCGAAGGCATGCGACGGTATGCGCTGGAGTTAGCTATAATAGAAACTTTTCGATTGCGTTGCGTAGTCGCTAAGCAAACTGGAGGGGTAGCGCCGTACCGGGCACGCCCCGTGACATAGCGCGGGATGCTCCCAGCATGCCGCAGCAACCACTAGTGCGCCTGCTGGTGGCATCGCAAATCATCTATTTAAATAAGAACAGACATATTTTGTCTGTTTTTATTAACTAAATTTAACTGTTCAATGACTTGGATCTGGGTCTGTAATGTTGTGCATGTTTTTACCAAATAAATAAATAAACAAATCATGTGCGCTGGCAGGCGGCAAATCCTGCTCGATGCCGTCCCCCGCTATCCGGTGTGCGCTAGACGGCTAGACAAGTATGGAAAGAAATGACCATATTGACCATGTTGCGCTGTCCCCAAATATTGGTATAAGGGCTGGAGAATGATGATGATGATGGAAGGAAATAAGATAGCCCATGGAAATAATATTACGGAAAAGTTTAATCGATTTTTGGGGCTATCTATTTCTGCTAAAAATACACGCACAAAAGTATCTGTCAAAATACAATTTCTGAATTTTAGTTTTTTTTTTATGTTTACCTAAATCCTCTTTCTCTATATTTAATGCATTTGCAGTTTTAACTATTTTATCTGACAACATGATGTGTTTACCTATCGAATGTATTCAAACCAAAATGGTCGACAGACAAGCTGTTTAAAGCCTGAATTCAAAATAAATAGCTGAAAAAGCCATACGATGTTGGCTAGCTCCCAAGACCGTTACTAACTGACATCACGATAAGTACCATTTTTACTTCATTGACTTTTACAGCCTTTGTAACGAATGGGCCATCCCATGTTGGCCACATGTTATGTCTGGCCCACCATTGGCTAAGGATCATAAAAGTAATGTTTATCTTGAAAGTGTGATTGAAGTGGTGACATTGTTTAAAAAATTTCACCTCTTTCGTTTTGATAAACAATGTCACCATTGTTTATCAAAACGAAAGGAAATTACACAAACTAAAATGGAACTGCGTTTAACTGATTTCCGTTGTTTTCTCAATTTCTGAGAGTTGCCGAGTATTGAACTGAATGGCGTGCAATTGGAGAGGCCTATGTATAGCAGTGGACTGCTATAGGCTGATGATGATGATGATGATTAAATTTTGGTCAGCTTGAAAACATCTACAGAAACCTAATTGTATAATTGTCCACTCTGAAATGACGCGCCCCATTACCGCATTAGCACACAATACATATCAACTCGGAAAGAGATCGTCAGCGTATCGCCGCGATTCGTGAGCTTGTCCTGAGGCAAGGCGATTACGTTACGATTCCGATTAGTGTGCGTTGCAGTAAAGTTTTTATGTTGGGGTCGGCTTCCAGTCTAACCAGATGCAGCTGCCTATCTGACCTCCACAATCTAGTAACTGGGTAATACGATACCCCTTGGTAAGACTGGTTTTCAGACTTTCGGGCTTTTGACGATCCGTAACGACTGTCAAAGATCCACGAATGGCAGCCGGGACCAACGGCTTAGCGTGCTTTCTGAGGCACGGAGGAGTCTCGGTATGTAAAGATGGTCACCCATCCACTGACCAACCCCCGCAAGCGTAGCTTAACCTGATGGATCGACCCGTGCGGCTGTTATTAATTAGGCAGTAGTGTAAGTATACAAAAAGTAGTAGGGCGCGTCGCTTCAGAGTAGACAAACTATAAGTAGGTACCAACTACCAACTTCTAACACGCATAGTTCAGTACTCTGGTGAAATTACACAAAACGTTCTGGTGCTCTGTTCTTCTAATACTACCCCTTTACATGCATGCAGATTGCAGATACGTACAATGAAAAGGGAATACAAAAAATCCTTTTCAATTTCGGTTACAAAGGAATTGGGACAAGTGGAATTTCATGGCAGACAGCACTTTTATTGTTCGCAATGTGTGAATTGCGTTTTAAAAGTTTCTTTGAGATAACTAACTGGATTTTGTAAATAAAAATTTTAAATGCTTTTTGTACTGAGGAATTGTTTCGTAATTTAGTTTTATGTTAGGATATCCAGCGGTGCGCGTTACAGTTTAAAATAGAGTTTTTTGATTAAACATATAGCTTTAGTTTTTCAACATAGGTACCTATACAAAAAAAAACAAGAGATACACAAAGTCAAGCTTTTTGAGGATCATGAGTTTGAATCATGATATTTAGTCTCCGATTTGAGCTGATCTGTCTTATCGTAAAAACTTAGGAGTAATAGTTAGCTTATATAGAGATGATGTTGGGAATTGGCACTTTTGACAGCTCACTTACAGCTTTAGGTCAAGGTCAGGGTCAAGCTGTCTTTGTCATTTTTAACCGACTTCTAAAAAAGGAGGAGGTTCTCAATTCGGATGTTTGTATTTTTTTTTTTTTTATGTTCGCGCTTAACTCCGTCGCTTGCCAACCGATTTAAAAAATTATTTACCCTTCCCAAATGGTCCCATTTTTGTCAAAATCCAGTTCTGATGATGGGATCCTGGAGAAATCGAAGGAACTCTTCAAATATTATAGGCACACCTATAGCGATGTGCGTATTTTTTATAGTAGCTCGTGCATTTGCTCTCGGAAGTGGTGAAGTGGAACTGATGATGAAGACCACAGATGGCTACCAGAACTACTCAATGATAAATATTTCACGGGTTGCGATTCGATTACTTTAATATGGTTGCTAAGCAATTTCCGCTCGTCACACAATGCGTGTGGTGAGTGGTTGTTGAGGAGTTCTCCTGGGTCTTACCAGCAGAACTCCTCAACAATTAACGTCCCAGCATCGGGAAAAGCAATATTTTGTAACATGTGATGAGCAATTGACATTAGTAGACTATTGTAACTTATACAAATTATAAACAGACCCACTAAAAAGCGAGAAATAAAACTTTTTAACAAAAAAACAAAACCGACTTCCAAAAATCACTACAAAGTGAAAAATAACTTTGATTTCGGAAGTCGGTGGCAAAAAAAAGAAAGTAAATAAAAAACGAAAGACACCGACTTCCGAAATCTAAATTATTTTTCACTTTGTAGTGATTTTTGGAAGTCGGTTTTGTTTTTTTGTTAAAAAATTTTTATTTCTCGCTTTTTACTAAGAGCGAGCGAAGCGAGTTCGAAAATTGGCGCATTCTTACTCGGGTAGGTTATATTTTCTGTATGATTTTATTCAATGGATGCAAGATATTGGCGCACCGGTCCGCGCCGCGCCGGTGGGCCCCTGTAGCTACGCCCTTGCAAAATAGCAACTAAATAGTTTCAGACTTGTTCGTGCCAGATGTTATACGTGATTTCCCTAAAGATTATTGAATGGAGGTCGTAGAAGACACTGTTACTATTACTAGAATAATTACTGTGGGAACAGGTATCAGTGCTTAGTTCCACAATTGGCACCGTTACCTACTATCTATAGTGATTCTCTTTTCGGGTGCAAATAAAATACTAAGAACGCGGGTTTCTAATGTCATGAAAAACGGTGAATACCTACGGTTTTAGTTAGCCATAAAGTTTTAACAAAAACAATAAAATCTTAATGGACATAAGCAATGCGAATGTCAGTTTAGTAGGTACAAATAGTTTGTAACTTCTAAAGTATAAGTGGGTGACGTCTCAAAAGTTTCTGGAGAAAGGCCTAAAAACTTTCTGAAGTTTCATAGTTCTGAATATGTAGGTGTAGGAGAGAAAAATGATCTTTATTCGAAGTGTAATAATTTTAGTTTGGTTTGTGTGTAAATATTATAGATTGTAGAACAGGCAAAGAGAATACCTACCAATTTCAGTAACTTTATCACAATTAATATTTACAAAAAATTGTGGTTAGGTATGTATTACACTTTTTTCGCTAATGCAATCAATCTGACGCGCTTATACGCTCTGGAAAATTAATTGTTTATCAAATTGACACTCTACGTCAATTTGCCGTCATTTCATACTTGAACTGTTAAAGAATGAAAGTTGCGATTTAATTATACTGAAAACTTGGTTGACAGTCAAATTGATAAACAATTAATTTTCCTGACCTTACCTACCTTTACCTTACCTTTAGCTTTTTTATGTTGTTGGAATATTCAGGCAGGCAATGATTAAAAACCAAACAGCCTACATATATCAATGACTATTACTTATTTAAACATCCAAGAAAAAAAAAAGAATAGTAAATATGTAGAGGTATTTACTTAATTCTCTTCTTTCGATGTTTATATGGGCTACGGAATCTCATAGCAACCAACATCAGAGGGGCGCTCATAATTTTAAGAACGTTCGCATTCTAATCTCAGTCGCAATCTGTCAGAAAAGCCTCTAATTTCCCTACATTTTTGACATTGATTGTCGCTGCGATGACACTGCGACTTGAATTTGAATGTTTTTTAAGTACGACAATTTGGCCTGCTGGTATTTTTACAATATAACCTTGAGTGTTTCAAGACACAGCCCTTTATGATTATTTACTATACAGGGTGTACCAAAAAGGTGTGGTCAAATTTAAGGATCTGGTACAGACCATCAAACTGAACAAGTTTCTTAATGGGACCAACATCGTAATCGCGAAAAAATAATCAGCCGTCCCATACATTTGCGTCGAGTAGTTTAAGTATTGAAGTTTTTTATGGAACAGTTGATATTATTTTCACGATTATAAAAAAATATATATATTTATATATTCTATTCTTTATGATGTTGGTCCCATGGAGAAAGTTGTTCAGTTTGATGGTCTGTACCACACCCTTAACCCCTCAAGTGTCTGAGTTTTGCTAATTTTAGACCCAAAACCACAGCGAGTGGGGAGGGTTGGGGGTTAGTTGCGTACCCAATAGATTCACAACTACTGATAATGATATTTTTTCTATCGGATGATGTTTTTTTACTTTTATATATATGATCTAAGCTTATATACTTATTATGTAAAGTTTTGTCCTTTTGCACACTTGGGGTGCATTTGACACGCGGGGGCGGAGGGGGGTTATCTGCGAACTCCATAGGTTCACTAATAATGATGATGATTGGTTCTCCATCGGATGAGGGTTTTTTACGTTTATATATATATATGTGATATAATTTATATACCTAGTATTTTAATGGTTTTTCTTATGCACACATGGGGTGCATTCGACACTCTAGGGGTTACAGACCACATTTCTGGTACACCTTGTATTGGCATAGTGTGGGGCAGGTTAGGTATCGGGAGGCACAAATAACAAGCAGGAACTATTCTAAACAGCTATTATTTTTGTCAGTTAAAATGTGCTAAACACTATCTGGGAATATGAATCGGAGGAATGATTATGAGATGATTAAAAAACGTAAAGATAATATGGAGCCGTGATGTACGTTAAATTGCTCCCATATATTTTGCGATTTCTCCTTTGTACTTTAAGCGGCGAGTAGCCCTTTCCGTTCCAGCAATTTTACAGACTTTTAGAACTCGTTGCTATTGATAAAAATAAAGACACAGAAGGGGGTACTTACATAATTCGGCAATAAATAGCCCTACGGTTTTTTTTTGAACAGCCTTGATATTTAAATGCCACCTATTTGTATTCAAAATAAACAGAAGCCAAAAGTTTTATACACAAATAATACTTACTTTAGATATTCACAAATAATAAAGGGCCTAGCGTGTACGAAATTTTCATACATTTAGCTTATTTCTTATTTCCTTTCTAACGAACAAACAACATTGGGGTTCCTTTCAGTCCCCTCCGTTTTGCTTAAATTTCCAATATTACTGCTCAAAGTAGGAGTCAACTGGAATTGTTTTTATGAAAGGAGTTCTAAGAATTTAGGCTATAGGAATATTAAATTAAACAAGAAAAGGAAAGTTTGTCTTATAAAGTTAACACTCAATTGAGATATGAATGGCATTCAGTGCAAAACCGCTAGTAAAATTATAGTTCAGTGGACCGCACCCTAATTGCGTTACACATTATCAATCGGAATCTAAATCATTTTGAAGCAAATTGTTAATCCGCAATGGATTAGCAAATTCATATGTTCAAAAAATGGTCTGCTCGACAAGGTACCTAACGAAATGAATGTTGTTAAACTATCACATTTGATTCTTTCTTTCTTTTGAAAGAAAAGAAAGAAGAAAGAATGAAAGAAAAATATTTTATTTGGGACACGCACAGGAAGTACAGTTTAGAAGGAGCATATAAAAGTAACAAAGTAAACATTGAAAAAACAAAAAAAGTAAAAAATAAATAAAAATACAAACTAAAAAAAAAGACCTGTGCGAGGCCAAAAAGACACCCATCTCAGCATAAAGCTACGATATTTAAAAAAATAAATACCGCAATGCTGGTATTGGTAGTCTGGGATTGATAGTGTGTTACGTAATTGCCCCGCTGGTCAAAAGGGTATAAGATTGCTGGTGCCAATTTATTCTAAATTAAGTATCCAAAAGATGTTATTACCTATGGGTACAAAACACAAAAAACTAGATACGGACACATACGGACATAGATAACCATCGATAAGGATCGTTATTGCTGAGCATGACGGTCTGGGTTCGATTCCCAGGTCAGGCAAAGTGTTATTGGGTTTTTCCATCAGGAATTTCTCAGTAGCAGCCCGGAGTCTGGATTTGTGCCCGGTTGAAGGCAATAGGCTCACTCCCTAATACATGGGACTTAAACGTACTGACACTTCTGCCTCGCCTTTCGAGGTTTACAGACGTGATCATAAGTTATGTTATAGATAAGCAAAAGCATTTATGAGGGCTGTGGCATTTTGTTACCTTTCTCGCTCACACGGAACCAAATTATTAAGAACTAGCTTTTACCAGCGGCTTCGCCCGCGTGGATGTCGGAAAATATCCCACGGGAACGTGCTACCGGGAATTCATTTCTTATTCCTTGTCTACAATAAAAAGGGAACCTCTGTGCAAAATTTCAGCTTTCTAGGTCCAAGGATTTGGGCTGGGCCTTGATCAGTCAGTCAGTCAGTCAGTCAGGACTTCTCTTTTTATTTATATAGATAGATGTGAAATAAAAAGATGCATTTTTAAAAAATGCAACCAATTAGTGAACTAGTAAAGTACCCGTCACGAGAAGCTATAAATTATGTAAACAAACATCTTTTACTAAGTAAACATTTTATACTGCGAGATAATAATAAATTTACCATATTCAATCGCCATGAAATATAGACGGGTTATATGAAAGTAACAACCTATTTAATTTAGTCGGATCATATTTTAACGACGCAAAGCGCTATCGTTTGTGTTTCTTGGTACCGGAACGCGTCCGTCGCAGTGATTGTAAACTATCGGGACGCCATTTTGAAATAAACGCGTCATTCGAGTTTCGAATGCGTACGAGTTACATGTCACTGATTCTGACACAGAAATGGAAACATCTGAATCTGACGAATAATTATTCTTAAATAATATATGTTAATTAATATTTGTTACTTAATAATTTATTAAATCTTAAACAAATTCATTTTTTTTGTTGGTCCAAATGTTGTGAACTCCTGAACACTTGCTTACAAAATTTATAGCTTCTCATGACGGTTACTTTAGATAACATTAATTTAATAGGTAAGTAATTATTAAAAACACATTTTTGCTGTGGCATTTATTTAACTCATCTCAAAAACAGATCATAATACTTTTTGAGCTTAGTTTATTAGATAACACAATATAAATGTGTTTTTATAAATAAGGATTAATATTAAATTAATATTATTTACTATAACATTTTTCAAAAAAACATCTTTTCATCTAACAATCTAATAAATTTGGTGCCCTGTGAGCCTTCCTCCCTCTTAACATTAAATTCCGAAAACAAATTAAAAGGATAACTTAGATTTAAATTCGCTGTGTAATGTCAATCAAGATTCGAATTGTGGAATTTATTGGATATTCCGGAATTCGCTTAAATGTGTCTGGACATATTTGATCGGCCTCGTACTTACCAATCTTTAAATAGAAAAAAAAGGTTCTGATATTTGATCGGTCCAGCAATACGTATTGAGTTTTGCAAGTTCTTTTAGGATCTCTAAGCAATTCTATTGGGGTTTTCTTTTTCGCTGAAATAATTACCAGCTTACCTACTACATTATATTATAAGGCATGCCATACAATGTAATGACAACAGCACATCAGGTTATGTAATACCAAACTGTCAAATTTCTCCAAATGATTTTAAGCCTTAAAATGTTGAAAGTTAAGTTTAAAATCGAATGAGAAAATTTTACATTTTGTAGTACCTAACTTGACCTGCTGCTGTGTACATAACTCCTTTTATAGATTACCCTTTATGATGTGGACCCCATCATTCATTTATTTACCCAGCAACAATCACTATATACCTGACTAATAATAGGTAATTTGCTACTTTTTACTAAGTCAATCAATTAATCTGCCTAGCCTTTTCCCAACTATATTGGGGTCGGCTTCTAGTCTAACCGGATGCAGCTTAATACCAGTATTTTACATGGAGCGACTGCTTATCTGACCTCCACAACCCAGTAACTGGGTAATACGATACCCCTTGGTAAGACTTGGTTGTCAGACTTTCGGGCTTCTGATGACCCATAACGGCTGCCAAAGATTTTTTTTACTATGTACTAAAGTAAAATAAAGGCTGCCTCTATACCTAATAAATATAAGCACACACAAATATACACAAATACACGGTTATAAGACGATTAAAAATAAGATGATACTGCCAACTTCTTACGAATGTGCTCGCTAACTTTTACCCTTTAAAGGATAATCGGTTGATTGCCATCCTGATTTCCTGGAGCAGCGCAATCCACAGAGAGATTGAAAAAGGAGACTGAATGAAAAAGGAAGAGTGAATGAATGAATGAATGATGATTCCCGTCCATTCCATCCAAATATCGGTTACAAGACCAGCCTGCAGGTGATTGTGCCCTTCATTTTAAATCTGCTACTCTTGCACATGCAAGAGTAACAGATTAATGTGAAATTTAGCACAATAACTCATTCCGTCTTATTACAAAACAAGGTTCATCTTCAAACCCAGGTTTAAACCATGGACCCTTTTTTGAATTTCGAACTTTATTCCGACACATTAAGATGTCATCAGTTTCCTATAAATAACTGTGTTTCTATAACTATTACAAAAACTGGCTCGATGGTTTAAACCATGACAGAAGAATTACAAAATAAGGTTCATCTTCAAACCCAGGTTTAAACCATGGACCCTTTTTTGAATTTCGAACTTTCTAAATCACGTTCAAACTCGAAAACAATCCTATTATCGACAGCATTTTATTTAATTGAAAAAGGCTTCACGAAATCACGACGTTACGTCCGCCACGTGACGGCTGGCCGCTCAGCAAACAAGCGTATAGTAAAGTCTCCGTACAAATCTCAACGTGTCCACAATTACTGTCCACAAGTATTCACCCCTACGGCCTATGAAAAAGGGTACTTAACAAGTTTAGTATCAACGTGTGCATATTATTTTGTAAGTCGGCGTTCCCACGAGCGTAATAAAATCGCGGCGAGATTTTATCTCGCGCTGGATTTTCAACTCTCGCTGTTGAGCCGAGCGTTAAGAATCCAACCTAACAAAAACAGAGTGCATCCCAGCGCGACGAAAAACACACTGTTGGATTTTCAACTCCCGGCGCTAAGCAAAGAGTTGAAAATCTAGTGCGCGATCAAATCCTGCCGCGATTTTATTACGCTCGTGCAAACGCCGACTTATTCCTAAATTAGTTTGATTTTCGCAGCTAAGTATACAGGTTGAAAAACCTGAAATCGCGAAAAAAAATCAGCTGTTCAGTATATCTAACTAGGTACATAATTATATGAAATTCGTCAAAATGTAGGGAGCAGTTGATTTTTTTTTTCGCGATTTCAGGTTTGGACCCATAGTAAAAGTTGTTCATAATGATGAGTATAATGACCCCTTAAGAGGTTGCTGGTGTTTTACCAATAACCCTGTATACTAGAAGTAAAATTATCATGTGTGCTGAGTATGATTTTGATGTGATTATTTATGTATTTTTGCTAACATGTCCATGTGCTTATAACAAATGAACAATTATATTATACTAATCTGTGTTTCTTCAAACACTCCGTAAGTAGATTAAATTCATAAAATCTCTCAAAACTTTCTTTCAAGTTGACAAGTCCTACGAAGCTTCCCTTGGCGCGTATACTTATATTTAATTCAAGGTTTCAGACGGCTGACGTTACAACATTAATTAGTCTTACATTTTAAAATGTTTATAGCCGGCAGTTGCCTTTGTGTTGAAAGGTTGTCCAAATGTCCATCTTGGACTTTCTGTAGAGTTTATTTTTTGTTGTTTAAAGCTAAATCTGTTAGTTTTTCAAAAAGGTCGTCTTACTTTAAAGATCCGCCGCTGTGAGGTTCGAGCCCTCACAGAGGGAGGCTAACTACGTTATAAATAAATAAACAGTAGTACACAGAAGAAAAGGGGCCGAAGCCCGCACGTATTAAAGCCGTATTAAACCAGAATCAAATCATAATACACTCCCTGGTGTTGAAGCAATATGCTGTGAACGGAAAGATATTGTACTTCTTCAAAAACATCGACATTAATGTATAGGTACTGCCACTAAAAATACTACCTTAAGTGGTCTACAAATCTCACCTTACTTTATGGAATAATTTATACTATACACTATATTGAACAAGACGGTGTTTAAAATCTTTGGAAACCTTGGCCCCGAAGAAGGATATTAAGAATCCCTGGATCTCAAGAACTAAATAACATTTATTAGATTGTCAACGTCTGGAACACGGGTAAATTAAGGTTATTTATCTTTCAAAGGAAAAAATGGCGAGGCGCTAAAAGGACACCTGACACCATTTGAGTTTTAAGTTGTTATTTTGTAGATTTTTTTTTTGTTTTTGGAGTCTGAATCCATTTTAGGATGGCATAAATAAGATAGAAAGGACTCAGTAACTAGCAATGTGACTTCAGATTTTTGGTACCGGTTAGTGTGAAGATCAATATCTTTCATTATATTTAGAATTCCAAATTCAAATTAATTTTATAACATAACATGATATTAAAAAAATGACTTGTTCATTTGTTCTGGTTATATTGATGTGGTGATGGATATCGATGGTTCTGTAACCATGGAAAAATCGAAATAGCGCGCTATTTTCGAACACGAGTTTTGTCCGTGGCATCAACGCAGCATAGACAACACGTATTTTTTATGGACAAGGAACCTCAAGTGAACGCACGGTACGTTTTTGGTTAGATCGATTCTGTTCTGAAAATTTCGATGGCAACAGTGAGCCCCGGGGAAAAATTTCAAATCCAACGAGAACGTGAAAAACGCCTTTAAAGAATTCATCAATTCCTGTCCCAAGAATTTCTATTACAGAGGCATCAACGAACTTTCATTAAAATGGCAAAAGTGCACCGACAATGTTTCTTTTAAAAAAATTGTTCGATATGATGTAAAACGGCAGTTTCATTTCATATTATTTTCATCTTAATATAATAACCTATAATGACCTTCTAAACTTTTTAAACTTTCGCGATTTGTACACATTATAAAACACTATCGAAAACGTGTCTTATCGCGATATTCTTTTTGCCGAGGTAAACAGGTACCTGTTTTACCTACTTGTTTCCCGACGTTTCGACCGCCTTGCAGCCCGATAACTTGCTTGCGATAAGACCGGTTTTCGATAGTGTTTTATAATGACCTTCTAACCCCAAACACTATTTATTAAATTATATCGTCCCACGACGGGGGTCCTTATTAATATGTGGGTCAGTAGTGTTATACGTCGCTCAATTAACAAGTACCTTGATGGATCTCTCTGTAGTAAGTGCTCATAATTGTTTGGGGTTTTCGTTTACGGATTGCGAGACTTGTTTGAAGTAAAGCTGAACCTTTATTCATGAGCCAATCAAGAGAAGAGGTTTCGAGTTAAACTTATTGTTGCGTTGAAAGAATACAGGTTTTTTGGTAATACGTCGGCAATCCAAGGGGATGTGGGAGAGGTCATTTGCAACCAAATGACCCCTTACGACTCCTACGCTAATGGTAACTATTTTTAAAAAATCGGTCCGCAATTTGATGAAAATATCGATGAACATACAAAAACAAATAAACATACTTACAGACGAACATATTTTATAACCTCCTTCTTTTCTGAAGTCAGTTCAAAAATTAAGGTGCACGCATTATCCCCAGCGCCATCCTGACTGCGTGTGCCGGCCGATGGGACTCGGTACTGATGGCGCACTGGATAGGCCTTCACGCGAGGGCAAGCGCCTAACAAGTATCACCTACTTTTTACTTTTACTAACACTAGGCTAAGAACATTGTTACTAACAAATTTATGGGCAAATGTCTGAAATAAAAGATAAATTAAATTAAATTAAATTAAGGCGCAGATTTCCTGAAAACGATCAAAAAGGTGGTTTTTTAAAGCTGTGTATCTCATAAACCGTAAATAATTTTGACATGTAAAAAAAATATGATATTTTCAAGTCCTTTTCGCATACAGTGATGGATTACTTTTTATTAAATAGTTAATTTCTAATTTTATACGATTTTATTTGCACTTTTACGACATAATTCCGGTGCGCGTGAGAATCTTCTATCTCGTGCGTCAAACTAGACAGCCATAAAGCCATTTCACTTACACACCGAGCTAAACCAAGCTTGGAACCAGGGCCTTAAAGAAAGAAAGAAAGTAAAAGTATTTATTGTGACTCGCACAGAATTAAACTAAAAGTCAAAATAAAAGTTGAAAACAAAAGTAGAGAAACAAAATATATAAAAAAAATAAAATTAAGTACTTAATAAAAAAACAAAAAGTCCTGTACGAGGCCAAAAGGTCCCTATCTCAGCATGATGCTGCGGCACTTAACATAAGTATCGCAGCAGCAACATTAGAAGTCTAAAGCGAAACTTCTTTGTTCGAATTTCATTACCTACTTGCCCCGGTACTATCTTACTGCGAAGCTTGCCTAATTCTTTTTGACCGTCTCAACAAACTGCTACGTTTTGAAGGTACAGAGTTAATTCATCCATTCTATACTAATATTATAAATTCGAAAGTAACTCTGTCTGTCGGTCTGTCTGTCTGTCTGTTACCTTTTCACGCCTAAACCACTGAATGGATTTCGATAAAATTTGGCAAAATTATAGATGACATCCTGGGGAAGGACATCTTAGTATTTTTGTCTTAAAAATAATCCTACAAGGGGTGTTAAAGGGGATGAAAGTTTGTATGGGAAACCCAGAATTTCTTAAGTTAAGAGTTATAAAACAATGTACTACGGAATTAATAGGTACCTATGTACATTGTTTACCTGGATTAACACATAGGGTAGGTACTTTTAATCCCGGTAGTACGTACCCGTGGAATATTTTCCGACATCCTCGCGGGCGTAGCCGTGGGCAAAAGCTAGTTACTTATAAAAGAAAAATCAATACTATTATTTGTTAGTAGCCAGACCAATCGTAGCTGCCAAACATCCCCCAGACACAATTAAAAGGGTGCTAGCTGTTAGTATGAGCGCCAGCGTGATAATTAGATGGTTTTGTGTCTGGGGGACGTTTGACCGCTACAATTGGTCTGGTTGCTTACTAATAGTATTGAAATAGTTCCCCGGGTAATTATAAAAATTAAGACTCAAACCATAAGTAAGATGACGTCATTTTTTCCGAGCCTTAAAGCATCTGGCGGAGAAAAACCGCCGACGGGAACATCTCTGACAGTATTGATTATTAATCATCACACTAATATTATAAAGGCGAGAGTTTGTGAGTGTGTGTGTGTGTGTGTGTGTATGTTTGCTACTTCTTCACGCTCAAACGGCTGGACCGATTTGGGTGAAATTTGGTTTGTAGATAGCTTATACCCTGGATTAACACATAGGCTGCTTTTTATCCCGGTCTACGCGGGTGAAACCGCGGGGCGCAGCTAGTTTAACAATATTCTGTAAAATATACATAAAAATCAGCAGTCAGAATAACATGTCAAGATTGAGCATTCATGAATATTACAATTATTTAATATAATGATAATTATTTCACATTTATTGACTATTAATTAACTATATTGATAACGTTTTGGCCACAGAACAGATAAAGAGGTCTCCTCTTTACCTGTTTGTCTGTTCACCTCTTTATCTCTTCTGTGGTTTTGGCGGTAATACGAGACTGCTCGTTATAATATTCGATGGTGTAACCTGATATAATTATAGGTGATACTTAAATAATAACTCTATTAACGAAAAAATAATCATCAGTAAGATCTGATACTATTCCAGTGAACAAGTATTTGTTCCGAGTCTGGGTGTTTTTCTATCTATAATATGTATGTATTTACAAAAAAAAATATTATATAAGTAGTTTATCAGCCATCTCGTTACCATAATACAAGCATTAGGTTGCTTAGCTTGGGACTAGATGGCGTTGTGTGAAATGTCCAAGGATATTATTATTATTATTTCTTTTATTTTACTTAACACACATTTGTTACATTTTTAAATATTAGTATAAAAAGAATAATAAAAACATTTAAAAATATAAAAATAGTAGCCCACCGGTATCGGGAACAGGGTCCAAGCTACCGGCGGTCAGGGCTCCAGAGAGGAACCTCCTAACAATGCGGGCCGTGTCCAGAAGCACCGCTTTCTGAATCAAGCCCTTGATCCAGCTGCCCAATGAGAGCCTCCTTAGGTTTTGGTCGAGGCTTTTGGCAATTAAGCCATTGGCTGATACGACTATCGGCACAATGACTGCTGAGTCCACATCCCACATGTCGACAACCTCGCGAGCCAAGTCAATATACTTGATTTGTTTATCTTTCTCGGCTTTCACGAGGTTTTCTTTTATTATTATTATTATTAATTAAAAGTTAACACGTACGTAATAGTGTACCTAACCACAAATTGACCTCGATATCGATACGTGGGCACTGAGTCTATCTAGACGAGTTGTGATAATAGCGGTCAAACTTCGAGAGAATTAGGTAAAGCTAGGGTTTTGTTAGTTCTTTAGGGTCCTAAGTAAGCTCTAAATATGTGGGGGTTTTGATTGTCTAATCTGATTGTCTTTCTCAGTTTTTGACCTGCGCTCTAGAGCTGGGCACTAGTCTAGTACTCAAGGTTAATCCATCACGCCAAATGGCGCGATGTGAGTGTCGATTCTTCAATCCATATTTTGGCGCGACGATAACCCACGGATTTTCCGTGCGCACCGTAATTGTTTGGCGTCGCCATCAAATGGATGGGAATACCATAATACTTGCATTGGAAATTCATTCGTGTTGCCTTGTGAATAAGGAACAGAGCCATAGGCTACATCTCGTGATGCAACGGTTTTTACGCTCACGGACAAATGGTGCGACGCCAAAGGGCGTGAGGCTATGGATTACGGTGCGCATGGTAAATCCGTGAATTGTCGTCGCTCCAAAATATGGATTGAAGAATCGACACTCACGGTCTTTGGATGTACAGTGGGCTGCATCAACTAGGGTACAAAATGGGGGCGTTGGACTAACCGTGAGTACCTACCCAGCTTAAATGCGTATCAATCACAATCAGAGGGGTTTGAAGAAAATTCCTAATCCATTCCTTCATCAACTCAGCCTATCGCAGTCCACTGCTGGACATAGGCCTCTCCCAGTCTGCGCCACAACACCCTGTCCTCCGCCTTCCGCATCCAGTCTGTCCCAGCCACTTTCTTCAGGTCGTCGGTCCATCTAGCTGGGGGGCGTCCCACACTACGCTTACCGATATGCGGTCTCCACTCCAGGACCCGTCTGCTCCACCGACCATCGATCCTTCGACAAACATGGCCAGCCCACTGCCACTTCAGTTTGCTTATTCTGCTAGCTATGTCGGTTACTCCGGTTCTTTTCCGGATAACTTCATTCCTGATTTTATCCTTCAAAGAAACTCCGAGCATAGCCCGCTCCATAGCGCGCTGAGCGACCTTGAATCCATTCCTTCATAGGTTTGAAAAATTCTCAACAACATAAATAATGCAGAAACCGTGCCAACTGCCGTGCGAACTGTCAAAATAAAAGGAATGGTGAAAAATTGTCATTTTATGTGTGTACCCCACCCCCCCCCCATTACCCCGCCGCATAATCATATCATAATCAGCCTAGAACGTTCCCACTCCTGGGACACAGACCTCCTCAGACCTTCTCTCTATGAGAGGGAGTGGGCCATGAACGAACACGCGGGCCACATATCCACTTTTTTTGGTTCTAAGACATACCGGCTTCCTCATTATGTTTTCTTTCACCGTTTTGAGAGCAGTGGTGATGAAATGAATTACACAAAGTAAAGCGCCTGCCCAGGTTCGAACCTACAACTCGGAAGTCGGGGCTGTTAGCCTGTTACCACTGGGTCACCTGCTCTCATTACCGCGTAAGGCCTATTGTTAGTTGCATATACAGGGTGTAAGGGACAGCCCTCCGCAAACTGATAGGGTGAATTCAGTATGTCATACTAAGATGACCGGTACATGAAATTTTTTCAGGAACGTTAAGGGAAACCAATAAACAAGATTAGTTTGTGTTTTTGTGCACAAATCGGAGCGTCTATTACTGGTTGGGAAGGGAAGGTAATAGGTATGCGGTGACTTTGATGAACTCTGTAGCTAGACAGAAAGTGAACAGCTGATTTCACGCGTCGTTGGTTAGAGTATTTCAACATCCATTGCTGGTTTTTTTTTAGCTGTTTTTTTTGCAGTTTTTTTACATAAATGGATTGCTGCGAACACACAATGCAATTTTACGTTGAAAAAATGAAAATGTAACTGATTTTTTTTTTTTTTTTTAAATGAAAATATTCCTGAGAAAATTTCCAGTGGAATATGATTCAAAATGAGGAGCTGAATGCACCCTATTAGTTTGCGGAGGGCTGTCCCTTACACCCTGTACAATGTAGTTATCGGCTGGTTTATTACAAAACATCTGTTGAGGCCATCATAGCACACCAAGTTAACTTATTTTAACCTTCTTATTTACCGCAACATTACTTATCTAATTTATAAATTTACCTAGTTTTTGCCCGCGGCTTCGCCCGCGTGGATGTCGGCAAATATCCCACGGGAACGAACTACTGGAAAATCCTTCCTACTTCCTTGTCTACATTATAAAGGGAACCTCTGTACAAAATGTCAGCTTTCTAGGTTCAAGGGTTTAGGCTGGGCGTTGATGCCGCCGCGCCGGGGTCGCAGGTTATTCGAAATTGATACCGTGGCCCTGGCATAGGCAACTGAAGGAACACGGGTAGGTTTTAGTCAGTAAAAGTCTGACACGCGCGGGAGCTCCGCCCAGAGCGGGAGAAGTCATATGATGATTTCCCATACCCAAAAAAAAAAAGCTGGTCGTTGATGAGTCAGTCAGTCCGGACTTGTCTTTTTATTTCTAAAGATAGATAGATAGACAAGTTACCGTGGCTTACTTGGAAAACCTTAAGTAAATAGACTTCGTGCCCAAGTAGGCTGTAGTAAGGATAATCTCCACAAGTGGGAGCTCATGGACGGCTCAGATTTCCGGTGTGTATGCGGCGTCTCTCCACAAACAATGCCTTACCTCCACCTTGCACCGTATGCCCGGTCACCTGCAAATACGGGGACCTAATGGCTGCGTCAGCGAAAGGTATTCGCGTTGCTAAATTTTGGGCCAAACAAATTTTAAAAACTACAAATATGACCGTTTGTACAAACACGCCTCACGCACACATTTACATCATAGTATGCCGACCGGCCGCCATTACGTGACACGAGTGAGTCTTTGCGGTACGGTGCTTTACTTTCGATATGCGTGGCGCGGAGTCCTCCTTTTTTATATATATGGGTAAGTATAAGTATATATTTTTTCGAGTTATTTTTGCCATCGACACACTGAAGAAGTCCTACTTATTAAATTTAGCAACATTTTTAGTTTAGGCACTAGCAGCGAAGCTTGTACATAGAAGGCGTCGAAATTGGACAAGATGTGTAGACGAAATCATACAAAGCGCGAATATAATTTGCAAGCGACTTTCGTAGATGAATGCCTGCATGCAAAAAGGAAACCTAACAATGCGGTAATAAAGACTGAATAAGACAAACTATACAGCGAAATGAAAAGTTTCATGAACATATTTAGAATTCAGTCATTTTCCGGCATTAAATGCATCAAATGAATTTGTTTCGTAGGTTGCTGCCATTAAAATGAATCACAATATGTCATGTATGCGCTCAAGATTGATGCACGCGTTATAAAAATATATTGTATTGACTGGTGGAAATTGTTTTGCAGATCGAATAAAACAACGTTTAATATTGGTTTTCGTGATTCATGTTTGTTTAACTTTACTGACCGCGCGATGTCAGAGTAGAAATCTATTACGACAGTGATAAATGTGGTGATGCTCTAAAATTGTGTTAAGTATTTTCATTTATTCATTGAAATTAATTGGTTATCAAATTGACACTTAGTCAATTTGACGTGTTTTAGCCATTTCATTTCATACAACTGTCAAAGAATCAAATATCAAAACAAAATCAAATATTTTATTGGAATAAAAAACAGATACAAATTTTTAGTGTTCATTAACAGCTACCTACATTAGTTTAATAAAAACTGTGATGCAGTCGAAACAATGATAGTTGTGATTTTGATTGGCACTAAATTAGCGAAACAATTAATTTCCTGACGTACTTACTGTCGTGTTGCTGGGGAGTTTGATGCGATATTTTTCCGAAATTACTACAAATAGTTTCAAGGACTTTCAGAACTTTGTTGAATGAGAATGAATGAATGAATGAATGAGAATTTTATTTGCTAAGGATGTAGGTACAGGTATAAGATGTTATAGATTAATTAAAAAGATCGGCTACAGTCTACCTTACGGCGTGCAAATTATTACATATTTTAAAATATTATTATTACACACAAACAAAAGAATGTCAGCAAAAACAAAACAGAAATTATAGGGAAGTCAATTAATACTATTATAGTCAGGTAGCTAAGTCTTACAGCGTCAAATTTGCAATTAATTATAACAGTCATAATCCGGATAAATTCATATCATTTAGAAAGTCTTTCACTGAGTAATAACATTTGACTAAAAGCAGTTCAGTTACCTTTGATTTAAACATGTTCAAAGAATAATCCTTATAACCATGAGGTATTTTATTATAAATGACAGGTCCCATTGTCATAATACTTTTCCTTAACAGTGCTGTTTTGTAATGACACGAATGCAGCAAGTTCTTGTATTGGGATCTCAAGGGGCCATTACGTGGTCTTATATTGGCGAGTGACGGGAATAAATTCAGATTTGTTTTTACAAAAATTGCCACTTCCAATATGTACAAACATGGGAGAGTCAGTATCCTCAGAGACCGAAACACAGGTTCACAGCTGTCTGTGCTTTTTAAGTTTGACATAGATCTAATACACCGTTTTTGGGCCTTAAAAATCTCTTCCCTCTCACTACAGTTACCCCAAAATATGATTCCAAATCTTATTACTGACGCAACCAACCCATGATAAGCTATTAGAAGTGTATCGTGGCTAATTTTATTAACTAGTAGATTGTTTTGACTTAACTAGTAGATTACTAGAGTAGGTACCTAAATTACTTACGTTGATTTAGAAGACTTGTAGGTACCTACATATCCACGGTACTGTTTGGCTCTGCATCACCCAAAGGTTGACTGGTAGAAAATGCCTATGGCATTAAGGGCCTGTTTCACCACCTACGATTAGGTTCTCGTCACCTTCCTTGGCAGATAATCACACAAATTCTGTACCATTTTTGAATTATTTCGGTAAGTAGTGACAATTCAGACATCGTGAAATAGGCCTGCGTGTGCACATTTGTGTGCTTGAAGTATGAAATAAATATTATTGTAAAAGCCAATTATTTTTAAAAGACTAACCATGGAGTTTCTTGCCAGCTCTTCTCCATAGGAAACTACCAATTTGGAACCGTGCACCTAGCTTCTGACGTTTCATAAGTGCCTATGTAGGTTTATGTGAAATAAAATATTTTGATTGATTGATTGAATAAATATCTATATCTATCTATTATACTAATAATAAATACTAAAAATAAAGCTGAAGACTTTGTTTTTTTTGTTTGAACGTGCTAATATCTGGAACTACCTACCAGTCGGATTTGAAAAAAAAATCTTTTTTTATTTGATAGCCTAATAGTTCTTGAGGAAGGCTATACTTAGGCTATTTAACACCACGCCAGGACCCTTAAAAGCCGAGCAAAAATAAAAAGTCAGAAAGAAACGAAGTGTATAGTAGTTCGGGCAGGCAATGCGATGCGACGGGGTGGGTCGGGGAACTAGGTATATATATTTATTTACCTACATAATTGTTTAAGTCTTGGCTATTAACGTAAACATGATATTTATTAGCTTTATTAACACTTTGTTTGTTTATAGGTACCCTTGGGCTGAGGCTAGTTGCTTGAAGTTTTATTAGTTTAGGTATCCTACAGAAACAACTTTGAGAAGAATTAGATTAGGTACTTACCTACCCTTAAATAAATTCCTGGAAAATGGGTCAGTCAGACAAAAAGCTTTCTAATACTTACATAATAATAAGTACACATTATGTGTGTTATCCTAGGGCTACATTAGCGGACGAAGATTCGTGTCGCGTTGGCGCTCTAAAAACGTCGTTTACGGGTACATACGCGATGTTCATGGCTACAATAGATCCATGTCTCGTTGGCGCGCACATCGTGCCGGGTGGTGTTCGACGCTTCAAAGTCTAGACTGCACTGAAGTGACGCAGATGTAGCCACGCTAGCGAATACTGTCGCGGCGGCGGCGACAAAACCATAGAATAATAAAAAACAGGAGAAGTGGCAAGCGGCCGAAAATGTGTCTGCGCGACATGCTCAGTATGAGCCGTTCATAGTACAAATTCCGTCTCCGCGAACTAGTGCACTTTCGACTGTGACCGTGACAATTTATAAGAATGCCGTGTTGTTCAGTGGTTTCTTGTAAAAACCGAAGCCATGTAAATCATGGACTCACTTTCCATATTACAAGTATTTTACCGTATTTGTCTTTAAAATCATGAAAGTGACAAAGGGAAAAAGTGGAGACACAGGGTTCCGATACATTTTAATATACTGGGCACATCTTCTTTCTTATATCTATGGACAAAACCCTTTGCTGCGCGCCTGTTTACCGACAGTACCCCGATAAGCATTCGTGATCGGCCGTTTACTACGCGATGCTACGATCTACCCGGCCACACTCATCGCGATAGCGTGAATATGCGCCATATCTAGCCCGCTAATGTAACCAACCCCAGCATAAAAACACAAAGACTTTATGTTCATTCAATTTTAGAATACGAGAGATGTAGATTAAATCTGAATAAAAATATTATCTTCTTTTAAAAATGGAACGTAGGTGTAATAAGTTATTAAAATGATATTTGGAATCGCAAATTCTGAGCGGAACAGATTTACAAGTTTGTGAACGAAGTCGCAGCAAACTCAAACTCAAAACTCTGTATTGCATTCATTTGTGCATGTAGTTGTTACAATTTAAGTAAGTTCCAACATGAAACCCGGTTAGGGCACGCCAACGTAATGACAATTTTAACACAACTATGTAATAATAACATAATAACCTACTAATAATAACATAATAGTAAGGTAAGTAAGTAATTACTTACTTACTATAATATGTTACTAATACCATTACCATTATTTTAAAATGTCATTGACATAATCTCGGGAGCCTGGGGTCCCGGACCTTTGGAAAGCAAAAAAACAAAATAAAAAAAAAAAAACATAAAAAAAATAGTCTATATCTAGTTAAATTTATGTATTTACAGCCAGTCTTTCAAACTTTCAGGAAAGTTTCTTGAATGAAAACTTGAAATTATACAACTTTTGTCCAGAAAATAGAATTCCTTGTCCAGTTTGACTAACCTACCTTTCTTTATTCTTATATTCAATTAATAATTAATTAACTTAAATATTCGCCTTTTTAATGAGCTCGTGGCTAAGTAATAACAGCCGCATGGGTCGATCCATCAGGTTAAGATACACTTGCCGCAGTTTATCCGTGGATGGGTGACCATCTTTACATACCGAGACTCCTTCGTGCCTCGGAAAACACGTTAAGCCGTTGGTTCCGGCTGTCATTCGTGGATCTTTGACAGTCGTTATGGGTCGTAAGAAGCCAGAAAGTCTGACAACCAGTCTTACCAAGGGGTGTCGTAATATTACCCAGTAACGGGGCTGTGGAGGTCACATAAGCGGTCGCTCCATGTAAAATACTGGTAATCAGCAGCATCTGGTTAGACTGGAAGCCGACCCCAACATAGTTGGGAAAAGGCTAGACAGATTTTGATTAAAAAACCCCGACACAAACAACAACCTCCAAAAGATAAAGCCTGTATAGCTGATAATTATGAGCCAGTATTTTAGGTTGTATGTGTATCACTAAGGGCTGATTTTTTAATAGTCAAGCAACTCTTACCTGAAGAATAAATATGACAGTTTATATTATTTTCTGTACCTACAAAAGCTGTCAAATTGAAATCTTTATTCTTCAGATAAGAGTTATCTGACTATTGAAAAATTAGCCCTAAAATAAGGAAGTAATGAGAAAAACATTGATTCTATTTTATTTTGTCTTTCCATTGTCTCCTTTAGAAAAAGCTGTCTTGTTAATTTTAAACCATTGTTAAATACCGTTTTGTCTGGTTTTGTGTCTGTCTGAAAGTCTGACAACCAGTCTTACCAAGGGGTATCGTATTACCCCGTAATTGGGTTGTGGAGGTCAGATAGGCAGTCGCTCCATGTAAACTACTAGTATTCAGCTGCATCTGGTTAGACTGGAAGCCGACCCCAACATAGTGGGGAAAAGGCTAGGCTGATTGATTGTTAAATACAGTTTTGTGCAATACTTTTCTATATCAAAGTACGTCTAACTTTTATAAAGTTCGGCCAAGTCCAAGAAAAGTTTGGTTAAACTTTAGATTGTTATTCAAGTTACGCCGAAAAGTTGTTAAGTTATCATTAATGATTATTCATTAAGTAAAGTAATGACTATTCGGACATCATGAAATACCCTATCTGTTTGTGCTTCCTTAACCTACGAGGATCATTTAATCATCCATTTAAGTTATATCCTCTTGAAAAAATCTTTTTACTCCAACCCAAAAAGTTAAAAACTAATTTTAAATCTAGAACAGCCTCTTTAGATAACTTAACAACTTTTCGGCGTAACTTGAATAACAATCTAAAGTTTTAACCAAACTTTTCTTGAATTCATCTTTGAATTTATATTCAAAGATGGAACAGAATTTGTATGAAATTATCTGCCAAGTAAGTTAATAGGAATTTAATCGTATGTGGTGAAACAGGCCCTAGAGTAAAAAATGTTGTTAGTACTTACACTCGTATTTATAGTCAAGTAAAAGTAATTACTTCAGTAAAATTAATTGCTCAAGTAATGATTTTCATTCTATATTTTAGTAATTGCTTGAAGTTAGAACTGTCAAAGCTTAGAATTCTTAGTCAAGTAATAGTCACCAATTTCTTTACTTAAGAATTCTATCCTCAAGTAATGACTTCATTAAGAAATTACTATTAGCAAGTAATTACTTGATTATAAATAAGAGCCTAAGTCTAACCCCCTTATTCATAAAAAACTAAAACGCTCTATATACCTATTTTAGTTAAAGAAGTGTTTTGTCAATTTCTTTCGAATTATGATTTTAGTTTGAAAGAAAAAGACAAAACACTTCTTTAACTAAAATAGATTCATAGAGCGTTTTAGTTTTTTTTATGAATAAGGGAGTTAGTAAGTGGCATCTGGTTAGACTGGAAGCCAACCCCAACAAAGTTAGGAAAAGGCATACATCTTGTTTACACGAAGAACTAAGATCGTTCATGACATTCGAGATTATTAACGTTTTCCTATCCAAGGTTTTTACATGACGTCATGAACAAGGTAAATGATCTTCGCAATGACTTAATAACTCCTGCGGTAACACTGAGAAAGATAGATATAATATGTACTTACCTACTGAGTATGTAATGTTAGATCGAGATCAGATTCTACTGTAGTTATGTTTTTAGGGTTCCGTACCAAAATGGTATAAAAAGGAACCATTATTGTGCGACTAAGTCTGTCTGTTCGTCTGTCATAGCTGGATATCTCAAGAACTACTAATGCTATCAACTTGAAATTTGGAACAGTTTTAGGTTACGTTTGCCAAATTATTTTGCAATAGGGACTGAAAGGGGGTCTTGAAAATTCAAAGTGGGGCTACTAGGGTTATCATAATGAAAGAACGCTGTTTGCACATTTTCAAACATTTTTTTCCATTTTTTTTTAGTTTTCGACTTGATGAAAAATGTAAAAAAAATACCCGGGGAACGGTATTTTTCCCCCTTATCTCTGAAGTTTGCAAAGAGCAAAATCTGAAATTTATTCTATGTGATAGAAGTTTATGTAAAGATTACAGGAAAATAAAACGATGTCTCTAAATAGCACACTTTTTCAGAAATCAGAACGGAACCCTAGGTGCGCGAGTTCGACTCGCTCTTGACCGGTTTATATATCTATTGTATATCTATCGTATCTGAAGACGTAGCGTTAGTTGGCTTCCCACAAAGTGAATCGATGCCCTTGTGAAGGCCACAGGAATCCGCTGGATGCGGGAAGAACAGCACCGGTCAAAGTGGCGGTGCTTGGGGGAGGCCTGTGTCTGTCCTGTCAAAGATCTACGAATGACAACCGGGACCAACGGCTTAAGGCTACTCTTTCGAAAAAAGCTTAAAAACAGCGTGCAGATGAAGCAGTTTTTCGCCGGAACCTACAGAGAAATTACATTTGAAAAAAATTGTTAGTAATCTGCATGATATGAATCGTAATTTGGTTTAGACATAATTTTTCTATCGGTATCACATAATAAGAAAAAAAAAACCCAAATCACCTCCAAATCGTTAAGATGAAACCATTTTACTCCTTCATTTTTTATCAAAAGAATATAAAAAAAATATCTACTACTTTGCAATACAAACGAAAATGATTTGGTTTTGTTACTTTTTAAAAACATGTATATTTATTATTATAATAAATTAAAAATGCGTCTAATTTGGGACAGCGCTCCTTGATGGGCGAGTCCTATTACTGGCTGGACGTACGACGCGTTGCGTGAGCTCAGGCCAGAATGCGCAAGCTAACCACTCAAGGTCATTGGCGTATAATTCGGCTTTAATGTGCTTGCTTTCCGAGGCACGGAGGAGTCTCGATATACATATTTATAATGGATGGTCACCCATCCACGGTTATTTCACAAATTCCCACACACATTGCGCCAACATGTACTTCTATTCGTTTTTCGTCTAGAAGATGTTTTAATTGTTATAAAATAACAACACTATTTCATTTATTTTGTTTCGATTGTAGCACATTTTAAACAACCCTATATAATAATAAATTAATTAATCATTAATATACCTATATATATATATATATATATATATATAATATTACTATTATATAGTATTAACTAGTTGAATGCCGTAATTACAGACACAATTAAAAGCCATTGTGTCTCGCGCGGATCCACGTTCCGGCACACGAAGGGTTAATGTAGACTATAAGGAATTGTAAAGCACAGTTATTGGCAAAAATAAGTAAACATATTATTATTATTTAGCTATGAATCCCGAACAATACTTTTGTTTACGAAACATACAGGGTGTAAGGGACAGCCCTCCGCAAACTAACAGGGTGCATTCAGCTCCTCATTTTGAATCATATTCTACCGGAAATTTTCTCAGGAAAATTTTCATTTTTTCAATTTTTTTCTTCAGTTACATTTTATTATTTCAATGTAAAATTGCATTGTGTGTTCGCAGCATTCCATTTATGTAAAAAAAAAACTGCAAAAAAAACAGCAAAAAAAAAACCAGCAATGGATGTTGAAATACTCTAACCAACGACGCGAGTAATCAGCTGTTCACTTTCTGTCTAGCTACAGCGTTCATCGAACTCACCGCATACCTATTACCTACCCCTCCCAACCAGTAATAGACGTTCCGATTTGTGCACAAAAACACAAACAAATCAGGTTTATTGGATTCCCTTAACTTTCCTGAAAAAATTTCATGTACCAGTCATCTTAGTAAGACGTACTGAATTCACCCTATCAGTTTGCGGAGGGCTGTCCCTTACACCCTGTATAAGTAATATTTATTTTGACTGACACCGAACGCAAGGCCAGGGGTGGAAGGCTATACACAATAAAAGGGTTAAATACCCTTCAAAGTTACTGATTGATAACCGTTCAAATTCGACAGTTGAATAGCTGACTGTAATTGATATTCGTTCAATAGCGGTAATTACAAATTGACGGTAATATTTGCGTGAAGTAAATATGTATAGTAAGGGAAATTATTTTTTAAACATTAACTCTTCATCATCTGCCGAGCCTATTCCCAACTATGTTGGGGTCAGCTTCCTGTCTAACCGGATGCAGCTGAATACCAGTATTTTAGATGGAGCGACTGCCTATCTGACCTCCATAAACTGGGTAATACAATTCCCCTTGGTAAGACTGGTTGTTAGACTTTCGGGCTTCTGACGACCCGTAACGTCTGTTCAAAGATCCGCGAATGACAGCCGGGACCAACGGTTATCGTGCTTTCCGAGGCACGGAAAGCTCACGGTATGTAGAGATGGTCACCCATCCACAGACCAACCGCGGCAAGCGTAGCTTAACCTAATCGGTTGATCTGTGCGGCTGTTATTACTTAGACACGAGCCCCGCTTTAAGCAAATTGCCTACGAACTTAAATTGTCTAAAATCCAAATCGCAACTGCAATTTTTTGATAGTTGTTTATAATGGCTGGAACACGGCAAATTGACGTAGAGTGACATTATTGGCTGATAATTAATTTCCCTGACTGTATGAAATGTGTTGTAGTGTAAATAGCGAATCGAAACGCGCGTGGCTGTTGTTTATTTAGTCTGAACCTGTTTAAAAGGTGTAACTTAAATAACGCACAACCTCTTAAGGGGTCGAAAAAAAATCAACTGTTCCCTACACTTATGCTCGCATAACTCGTCAAAATGTAGAGAACAGCTGATTTTTTTTTCGTGATTTTAGGTTTGATACCATAGTAAAAGTTGTTCATTTTTGGTATATGTTATCCATACTTTTAGAAGCGTTTATTTAAACACATATTTTTAATTATTTTATTTATACACATATTTTGATTTATTTTATATTTGCATATTATTTATTACATGCTGCACCGGTCGAAGTTACCGCGTCAACGCCGGGTATCGCTGAAAACCAGCGCTGGGGCTCCATTTCGCATGGGGTCGCGGCATTATGCTGAGCGGTGGCCGTTTTACGTAGATGTGACGTATATTTTCCCCCAAATTGTATTTAAATAGTTATTTTATTTTATTGTAGTTTGTGTCATGTTTACCGCAAATAAACGTTTTTTCTTTCTTTCTTTCTTTCTTTCTTTCTTTCATAATTTATGAATACAATGACGCCTTAAGAGGTTGTGCGTTATTTAAATTATACCATGTATTATTAAAATTATACCATGTATTATATTTGCCAAGTGCGAATGCGGCTTTTAATGTCGGTTTTTAGCTGGTATCGGATCTACTGATATCTGGTCCTTTGTCCACAAGACTTGGCATAAAGGAACAAAGGAATTAACCTTTGCGCTATCATCTGCAGTTTAGCCTCCAGCAATGAAAGCGATTGGGACGAGTAAGCACGTACAATTGGCGACCCTAACCTTTCCTCATAGGCGACTATTACCGTCTTATTACAAAACAAGGTTTATCTTTAGACCCAGGTTTAAACCATAGAGCTAGTTTTTGTAATAAGAACGTAACTTCGATTGACATACCTACAGTTCTTTATGTAAAACTGATAACTTAGGGTGAATTTCACCAATGATACTGAACGCAATCAGCACAAATCTACACCGCGTCCAAGAGCTGGTAGTGTCGTCATTGTTGTAAATTAACACAAAAATGTATAGTTGCAATTTACCTTAAATAAAATAGGCAAAAGAATTAAAAATTATCCATCTGTGGCATAGGTTCCCATCCCAGGTATAAGTACTATCGAGGAAACTTACATCTATACACCATAAGGACTATTATTATTATTATATAGTAACGCTTGTTAACAGGGCGCCAAAAACGGCCACATTAAGCAATTCCTATAAAAGCGATTCTCAGCAATATAATAATTGTGCTATTTGACATTAAACTTCAATAAAGCAATTCATAATTTGTGGACCATTTTACGAATCTCCAAACAAAACTGTCAAACTGATGAACTGCGTGCGAATTGTACGCAGATAAATTATGAATTGACTGACAATTAATAATTTATCGTTTTACGATTTCAAATATGATTCAAAAATACTTATCCTATTGTGATTCTGCCAAAGTGCCCGTTTTAGACCCCGATGTGGTCTTCGTGTGCACGGGATTTTGTTATTAAATTGGTCAAATGTAAGTTTCCCCATAGTTACCATAACAAAACTACATGGTCCGTCAAAAAAAAAAAAAAATAGTCAGTCATGCGGACTTTCAACAGGAGTGAAAACTAAAAACTATGAAATAAAGAAAGAAAGAAAGAAGAGAAAAAAAAACTATTTATTCCCGCGAAAAATTACGCACATACATAAAAGTTTTTAACATAAGCCTAAAAATAAAAACAAATAACAAAAACAAATAACAGTGGTTTGTTAACATTGTGGTATTAGCGTGCGGATGACGTGATCTTTTCTCCCTCACCAAAAATCGCTCAAGGCGCATATAGAAAATTTACATCAAAAAAATTGTGACTTCCAAATACATAAAACATATCGTCCCCTTTAAGACCAGGACCACCCACTGTGTATTTAACTTGAAACCGATACCGAAACCGAATTCGCAATGTAAATAATATTAACATAATATTTTAGCTTCGACACAATAACTGATTACATAGACGGTTAGCTAATGATTTAAATAATTACGTCCGCACCATTGAGCCTCGATGAAAATTATATCCTCCTGATAAAGGTACCGCTAATATTAGAGATATGCATTCATATACGTATGAGTATTGCATAGTAACACAGTGTTATATCGTCGCACAGTGTTCCAATCGATAAAAAAAAAATCCCTCTGCTGTTTATGATATTTATCGATCAAGGGATGCATTTAAAATGCACGAGTAAAACACTCACGTGTCAATTTCAAATGTTTTTTTTTTATAAAAAATGTGTGTGTGAAAATTTCATGTAAAAAATTAAAATAAATTCTGAAAACGTAACTCTCCAAGATATTTTTTTATATAAATATAGTCTGATAAAGCACTTTTGGGCGCATATTTTCCAGTTTTTACTTTTGGAAAATCACCTCCGTATACCGAGTAAAAATTTTTTTCCTGCATTTTGTTTTTTTTTTTTCTCCCTAAAAACTCAAAATTGCGACTTTTCACTTGCACAGACATATTGCTCTTAACAAGGCCTATCACTCATAAAAAAACCACGTCGCACTATTGCGGTTTTTGGGAAGAATACGGTATTTCGTTCTAAGGTCAAATAATAATACATAGGGTTGTCGCAAATGGTCCAACTAGTTTTTTTATTTGTAAGTGTGCGTATACAAAGAAAGAAGAGATATCACTGACATACGTATCATATCGCAAGCTCGAATCTATGTCATTCCGAATCAAGGAACGAAGAATTTTGTATACAAAGCCAACTAAACGCGAAAAAAAAAAACTAAAAGAAAAGGTCTTCCAAACATGTCATTGGATTGTATGTTTAAATGAGATAAGCTATTGTATAAAAGAAAAAAATATAGTTCAAAACAAAATAAAATGAATTAAGGTCAAATACAGTGACAGCCCCTAACACTATGATTTGAAATTTAATTCCTTCTAAAAACCGCGATAGTGCGACGTGATTTTTTTATCAATGATAGGCCTTGTTACGAGCAATATTTCTGTGCTAGTGACAAGTCGCACTTTTGAGTTTTTAGGGAGAAAAAAAATAAAAACAAAAATCTGAAAAAAAATTATTACTCGGTATACGGAGGTGATTTTCCAAAAATAAAAACTGGAAAATATGCGCCTAAAGATGCTTTATCAGACTATATTTATATAAAAAAATATCTTGTACAGTTACGTTTTCAGAATTTATTTTAATTTTTTTCATGAAATTTACACCTAAACTTCATCATTTTTTATAAAAAAAAAATATTTGAAATTGACACGTGGGTGTTCTACTCGTGCATTTTAAATGCATTCTCTGATCGATAAATATCATAAACAGCAGAGAGAATTTTTTTTTAACGATTGGAACACTGTTATGTATGGCTGATACATAAAACACATAATTATATGTTCTTAAATATAACACTGTGTTCTTTAGCCATTCTTTGTCAGCGCGGCAGTCAACTATGCAAGCTTATCGCTTGCATGATATTAAATCAAGAAAATATTTAAAAAAAAAACGGGCAAGAGCGAGTCGGAATCGCGCACCGAGGGTTCCGTTCCGATTTCTAAAAAAGTGTGCTATTTAGAGACATCGTTTCATTTTTCCTGTAATCTTTAAATAAACTTCTATCACATAGAATAATTTAAAAAAAATTCTCTTTGCATACTTCGGAAATAAAGGGGTCGGAACGGTATTTTTCATCAAAAGTCGAAAACTATGCGGCCTAAAAATAAGAAAAAATTGTTTGAGAATGTGCAAAGAGCGCTCTTTGATATCGTCGCTAATCTAACTAAGTGACGTAACTATTTCGAAGAAAATTTTACAGGGTAAGCTAATTTTCCTTTTTTTTTTGTAAACTGTAGATACGAGTATATCGGTCTCAATTTTTGCACTATCATGGAGACCGTAAAGCATAGGTACAGATACGCCGATTAGACAGATCAATTTGACTTGGAAAATGTGTCAAATTACTATAGTTAAGTCGGCTATCGGCTTAGTCCAAAATGTCAGATACGTCAGTTAGTTAAATTAGCGACGATATGCTACACCACATGCCCTAGTAGCCCCAATTTGAATTTTTAAGAACCCGTTTTCAGTCCCTGTTGCAAAAAAAAATATTTTTATTTCTTTCTTATTTGCAAAATAGTTGGGTAAACGTCATCTAAAACTGTTTCAAATTTCAAGTTGATAGCATTAGTAGTTCTTGCGATATCCAGCTGTGACAGACAGACAGATAGACAGACAGACAGACAGACTGAGTCTCACCATAAGGGTTCCTTTTTTACCATTTTGGTACGGAACCCTAATAACGTTTTTGTGTTGTGGCGCTAGACATTATAAGAAGCTGTTGCAAACCTGGCCACGTTTAATGGTGCCACTTTTTCCTTTCAAACAATAATGCTTACCACAGCGTGAATATAAACCACCAAAGATTGAAATGCGTCCACTCGGAAAACTGCCATTAGTTTGTGGCTTGGACAAGAGCACAGGGTGCACAGAATTTCTAGAAAATTCGTTAAAAATACTAAAATATATAATTTGCATCTGCATTAAAATATGAATACGATAGAAACGAACACTATACTGCAAATACCATTAAAAAAAACCGGCCAAGTGTGTGTCGGACTACGCACAATGAAGGGTTCCGTAGGCAGTTGAAAATAATTTATCTCTAAAACAAACTTAACATTGCAGTTAAAAAACATGTTCTTCCACAAAAAAACACCATATAAATTACAGATACAAATGTAGAAATAATACATATGGTGACAGTTATATAGTTAAAAGCGATCTTTTACAGACAACCTTATGACGTATTTCAACGGATGTTCCCAAAACTTTAAAAAATGTGGAATATTTTAATACGTATTGGATAGAGATTCTGCATCAGAAGTAACTATTTCAACAATGGTGAGTATATTTTTCGATGTGGGTTACTCGAAAAACTTCAAGCGGAAAATCCTTCGGTTTATGGTTTCGCTCGAATTGAGGAGTAATAAATATCAGTGTTCAACCAACTAGCGTGTGTTTCACTTCAATTTCAACCTTCATTTGCTCCAGCTAGAGTGGATAAGTCCAGGGGCTACAGAATGCGAAGACGAATGTTTTTATGAAAGTGTTTCGGATGAGTACTCTCCACCTGCGCCAGTTGTTCCGATGACGAGGTCGAGGGAACGAACTGCGCGATTACGGGCAAACATAAATTATCAGTCAAATAAAGAATAGCAGGTTCCCACTTTGGTGACAGATTATTCTTCTCAGAGTAGTCAGATAGGAAACGTCGAACTCATCTAGTTTTAAAAAAAAATATGTTTGACGTGTAAAAGTGTTTGTACAAACCTACTTACAGAAAATAAATCATTTATCATTTATCAGTACAATTAAAAAAAAAAAAAAAAAAAAAACTATGCCAGCTATGTTTGTTTTATACTTAATCAGTTTAAGCAGTCTTACAAAAGTTTAGGTATGTACAGAATACATTTCAATTCCTTATAATATTATCACTTTTAAACTTGGAAAATAGTAGGTATTCGCACTTAGGATACCTGTACTTTAATTAGTAGTTGTTTTAAATTAAATATAAAATAGCAATCAGTTTTGAAAGGTATAGGTACATGCCTTATTAGTATTACATTAGATGCCGCTAATGTTTTGTTTTAGGATAGTAAGTTGTTGTAAACTAAGGATAAAATAGCAAACAGTTTTGTAAGGTATACATGCCTAAATACTTATTAGATGCTGCTAATGTTTTGTTTTAGGATAGTAGTCATACTTATATTTTGTAGTTATGTATCTACCTGTGATTTATAATTTATCGATAGATACTTAGGTCCGTATTACAGAACGTTACTCAATACTCAAGCATTACTTAAAACTAGATTCAAGCCATTTGATTGGTTGAAAAGTAGACTTAAACAAAGATCAGTGCTTGAGTTTCTTTCTGGAATACGGACCTTAGTTTCTTAAACTTAACTTTTATATTGTTTATTTCTTTCAAAAGGGAAAACATGTAGTATATTTGAGTGGGTAGTCGGCCTACCCTCACTATTGAGCAGTAATAAATATCAGTGTTCAACCAACTAGCGTGTGTTTCACTTCAATTTCAACCTTCATTTGCTCCAGCTAGAGTGGATAAGTCCAGGGGCCACAGAATGCGAAGACGAATGTTTTTATGAAAGTGTTTCGGATGAGTACTCTCCACCTGCGCCAGTTGTTCCGATGACGAGGTCGAGGGAACGAACTGCGCGATTACGGGCAAACATAAATTATCAGTCAAATAAAGAATAGCAGGTTCCCACTTTGGTGACAGATTATTCTTCTCAGAGTAGTCAGATAGGAAACGTCGAACTCATCTAGTTTTAAAAAAAAATATGTTTGACGTGTAAAAGTGTTTGTACAAACCTACTTACAGAAAATAAATCATTTATCATTTATCAGTACAATTAAAAAAAAAAAAAAAAAAAAAAAAAAACTATGCCAGCTATGTTTGTTTTATACTTAATCAGTTTAAGCAGTCTTACAAAAGTTTAGGTATGTACAGAATACATTTCAATTCCTTATAATATTATCACTTTTAAACTTGGAAAATAGTAGGTATTCGCACTTAGGATACCTGTACTTTAATTAGTAGTTGTTTTAAATTAAATATAAAATAGCAATCAGTTTTGAAAGGTATAGGTACATGCCTTATTAGTATTACATTAGATGCCGCTAATGTTTTGTTTTAGGATAGTAAGTTGTTGTAAACTAAGGATAAAATAGCAAACAGTTTTGTAAGGTATACATGCCTAAATACTTATTAGATGCTGCTAATGTTTTGTTTTAGGATAGTAGTCATACTTATATTTTGTAGTTATGTATCTACCTGTGATTTATAATTTATCGATAGATACTTAGGTCCGTATTACAGAACGTTACTCAATACTCAAGCATTACTTAAAACTAGATTCAAGCCATTTGATTGGTTGAAAACTAGACTTAAACAAAGATCAGTGCTTGAGTTTCTTTCTGGAATACGGACCTTAGTTTCTTAAACTTAACTTTTATATTGTTTATTTCTTTCAAAAGGGAAAACATGTAGTATATTTGAGTGGGTAGTCGGCCTATTGAGCAGTAATAAATATCAGTGTTCAACCAATTAGCGTGTGTTTCACTTCAATTTCAACCTTCATTTGCTCCAGCTAGAGTGGATACTTTATTCTATTTTAGTCTCCAATATAGGAACTTACTACATATATCCCTTTTTAGATCTCTGTAACCTTCTATCATCCCCCTTTTAGCATACGCAGCGTTCAGATTTCCATAATTGTAACAAATTACTGTCGCTTACAACGCCCATATTGACCCATTTCGCCTTTAGTATCAAACGGTATACGTATGAACTTAGGAATTTCTATATACATAATATATTTCTATATTTGCACACACACACACACTACACAACACACACTACACACACACACCCTCACACACACTTACACACTTTTACACACACACACACACACCCTCTTTCACTTTATACACTTCTCGCCAAAACAGTATTGTGATCTGAAGGAAAAAATTTAGATTTAAATCACAGTTGTCATTCCTTGACAATATTGTACTTAGATAATATACATCATGCATGACTATCATCTGCCGAGTCTTTTAAAAGAAAAAAAAAAAGAAAGAAAATACGTTTATTTGCGGTAAACATGATGCAAAGAACAACAAAATAAAATAACAATTTATAAAACAAGTTTGGGGAAAATATGCGTCACATCTACGCAAAACGGCTACCGCTCAGCATAATGCCGCGACCCCATGCGAAACGGAGCCCCAGCGCTGGTTTCCCAACTATGTTGGGGTCGGCTTCCAGTCTAATGGGATGCAGCTGAATACCAGTATTTTACATGGAGTGACTGCCTATCTGACATGCACAACCCAGTTACTGGGTAATACGATTCTCCTTGGTAAGACTGGTGGTCAGACTTTCGGGGTTAACGATTGTTAAAGATAAAAAAATGACAGTCATGTCGTAATTATCGGGAGTGAAAAAGAGCCAACACGGCGAATGTTTGGATGATTATCCCGATTTTTACGTGCCACTTGCGGAGCCACCTATCTGCCTCTTTTACTTTTTAGGGATCCGTACCTCAAAAGGAAAAAACGGAACTCTTATAGGATCACTTCGTTGTCCGTCTGTCTGTCTGTCAGTCTGTCAAGTACCTTTTTCTCAGGAAGGCGTGGACCTATCAAGTTGAAATTAACATCAAATACGAAGGTCTATTGTCCCTTGGTGTTCTAAAAAAATCCAGCTTCTAAGTCAACGCAGCAAAAAAATACGGCCATTTATGTAACTTATTTTGATACTCGCAAGTAAATCAAACCCTATAAGGGTACTTCCCGTTAACCTAGAATCCTGTAATTTGTCATGAAGTCTGATGTCTCACAGTACAAGTAACGGAAAAACACAGAAATTAATAATTTGTAACTTTATCGCATAAAAAATTTGTTTTGGGATTTCTTGTTTTTCAACCACAATGTTGTTTGTTTTTGGGATAAATTATTTTCAAATACGGAACCCTTCATTGTGCGTGGTCCGACACGCACTTGGCCGGTTTTTTTACTTATAATATCATTGATAAAAAACGATTATACGATATCGATAACGACGCGAGATTCGATTTGAATCAATTGGTTCTGATTTTCATCGTATCGAGTTATCGCTCCCTGAGGCATCGTAAATTGAGGTATCTTCGATCAAGATTATTTCCGGGAATATTAAATTCAGGACTAGTACAGGAAACTAACTGCGTATTGTTTCTGCTATCAACCAAGATGTAGGTAGGAATGATAGCAATAAAGTCCATCTCTAACAAATAGGTATACCTACCTAGTATAGTTAGGCTTACCGGATAAAAAAAATAAAATTCCAGAGTAAATTACGGACATTTCAAGAAAATTCCTGACTTTTTTGTAAATAAGTACTTATGGTATAATATGTTAACGTCGAGTTGTTTCATGCTGGTTCTCGTTATATTTATGTGAGAGTGAACTAAGCAATTCACGAATATTCTCGACGGGGGGCGAGCGGGGCAGAGGTAAGGGCCCCTTCTCCAGCCACGCTCGCTGACAGTTAATATTGAATCAATATAATTTTTTATTTTATTTTTACACAAATAAAATTATAGAAATACCTGACTGCTTAGAATTCCCCCCACATGCCGGACATAGACTTATATTACCAGACATGTCCGGAAAATTCCGGACGTATGGCAACCCTAAGTATAGTAGACTGCATATCAGTGGTAACACTGCAGTGCAGGGCCTTACTATGAGCTCTTATAGCAGGGCAGAACGTTTCCAGTGAGAGAGAGTCACTCTCAACTTTCAACTTCTGCCCTACTATAGGTAGTAAGCCCCTGTGTTTGAATTTTAAGCATGTACCAAATAAAAATCGGATACAGTACGCAAATACCTACGTGACTCCTTCTTTAATCGTTGTCCGACCCTAATGACCCTGATTTTCAGTCAAGTATTTCCATTCAACAACTGGAGAGGCCTCTTTCAAGACAAAGATAAAGAAAGATTTACAATTTAAACATACATTATGCAAAGCTGAGCGGTTTTACTGTCATTAGACTTACAAACTGAAATTCAGGAATTTTTGACTGTCCAAGGCAAAAATAAAATAAGGCTTGAGATTTGATTCGGAAAGCAATGGCCCAGAAATAATCGGTGTGTGTAGAACTTTAAAATGAAATTTTGACATCACGTCTCGAGTCTGTTTACAGAAGCAGTAGAGAAAGGGGTAGTCACAGACAAGTGGCGGCATCTACATCGCCACATACGAACTACGCATCAATGACATGACGTCAGGCAAACCTGCATCGCGCAATTAGAGTTTACCACGCGATTAGCATATATACAACGTCCCGACATCAACCGTCGGGCAGTTGCCCACCAGACACAACACCCGTCTGGTCGGAGGATCCTCCCTTTTCAATAGAGGATGAGTGAACTTTACACCCTGTTCCTCATGCCTCTAAAGACACAAATGCAGACAACCGGCAGCTACCAAGAATTTTCCAAACCCAAAACACTTTTTAAAGTGTTTTGGGTTTGGAAAATTCTTGGTCAGATAACAGGTTTGGGTTTACCCAAACCTGCTATCTGACCAAGATTATGTCTGGACTTTAAAAGAGACTGTGACCTCTGAGTTTGTTTCAGCGTTTCTTCTCAGAGTAGTCAGATAGGAAACGTCGAACTCATATAGTTTTAAAAAAAATATGCTTGACGTGTAAAAGTGTTTGTACAAACCTACTTACAGAAAATAAATCATTTATCATTTTTATCATTTATCATTTCTGATAGAACCAGACCCCATGGTCAAAACCACCAGACTAGAAAGTTTGGTGAGTAATAAAAAAAAACTGGCCAAGTACGTGTTGGACCACGCACGATGAAGGGTTCCGTAGTTGAAAAGAATTTATCCCAAAAACAAAATTAACATTATCTGTAATCCCAAGAAAAAAAAAATGTGATATAAATTAACAACTTTCGGATTTTTTCCTTTGCTGTGCTTTACCTTGCCAAATTTCATTGTTCTAGGTCAACGGGAAGTACCCTATAGGTTTTGATTTACTTGCCAGTATCACAATATGTTGTATAAATTACCGTATTTTTTATTGCGCTGACTTAGAAGCTTGATTTTTTTTTTAACTCCAAGGAACCATACACTTACGTATTTGATGCAAACTTCAACTTGATACCTCCATGCATTCCTGAGAAAAAGGGTCTTCACAGACTGACAGACAGACAGAAAGACGGGCAACGAAGTGATCCTATTAGGGTTCCGTTTTTCCTTTTGAGGTACGGAACCCTAAAAATTAAAAAATCGCTTACGACCGCCGCCGCCAGAACGACGAGACAATCTAAACAGTACTTACCGAAAATAAACGCGTCAGTACCTCTCAAAATCCGAGAATTATCTTTAGATCTGATTTTGCGATATTTAAGGGCTCAAGTTCCTAAGTACCTAGATACTTGAAAAGAATTAGGTACTTATTTGTTAAATGAAGATTTTCAAGTATTGCCTAAGTACTTCTCGAAACAGATTATAAGTTGATAATATTGGATCGAAGATAGTCGCGATAAATGGAGTCTTATAAGATTGGACCACCTGGATGAATCTTTGTAATAGGTATCTGAAGTTTTGTAACGTAGCTAAACGCATATTTTTAACCGACGAAAAAAATGGAGGAGGTTCTCAAGTCGACAATTATACCGGATGACTTTTTTTACCGTCTCGAAAAAAATTGGGCGTATTAAGTGAACAGAGTAGAAGCCTATGGCATACCTAGTTTTTTTTTTAATAGCTTAGACATAAAAAATTATCAAAGTACCAATAAATACTACAAATTCGATCTAAACTTTTCATTTTTATACCATAAAAACAGAAATTAAAAAAAAAAAAAAAATCGTTTAAAAATATCGAAATTCAAATCATATGCAGCCTGCATATGATTGGAATTTTTGATTGTGTTGATTTAATAAAAAATAAATAAAAAAATAAGTAAGGTATGCCATAGGCTTCTACTCCGTTCACCTAATATACCCAATTTTTTTCGAGACGGTAAACAAAGTTATCCGGTATATACAACGTGTCATTTTGCATCCTCGCCAAATGTAAGTATAGACATTCAAACCGAATAACTTTCTCCATGGCACCAACATCGTAATCGCGAAAAAATAATTATTTATTTATTTATTTAAACTTACACACTATCATTACAGGATAACCCCAATACAATAGTGGTTTCCAAACACACATTCTAAAATCTAAGCACACACACAAATAAATTGAAGATTAATAATAATATTTAAAAATCTAAACATTCAACAACAACAACTCTAATAAAAACACCATCTGACTACAGAATTATATTATGTAGGACTAACTTATTATAATTATATGGATTACCTATCAAATAATATAATAATAAATAAATAATATTACCTATCTACAGGGTGGCCGGAACATTGACGTCCAAAAATAAAATTTCGGTCCCTCGTATCGTGGGGTATTCGAATCACCCCCATGTATGTTCCGCGACTTTTCATAGTTTTCGAGTTATGAATTTTTTTCTGAATGTTTGAAAATTTTCGACCTGACCAACCTAAAAAAATTCTAAAAAAAAAAGTAGAGGGTTTTATCGAGTTTCTTTTTTTGCAACTGAACTTTCATAAGTAGTACTTTTATGCATAAAATAATCAGCTTCGTAACTGTGATGGAAGTTATGAAAATGTTGATCTAAAGTGAAAAATTTACGTTCGGTAAATTATGACTCAAATTTTCAACTTTAAATTAAAAATCTTAACAGGTGACTTCATAATTCCTAAGTAGGCTTCAAGAATGCGCCAGACTCTCAGCTTTCATAATCATAAAAAAAATGAAGTACTTAATAGGGCTACTTTGTTTAAAATCGGCCTTCAAAGACAGCGAGGTGGAAAAATTCTTAAAATTACCCATCTGAGTAATTATTTTTTTTTGGCTATTTTCTCGTTCCTAAGGTTAATTAATGATAAGAATACTGAAAACTAACCAACAAATAGTTTCAGAGTTGGGTAAGAAAAGTTTTACGTAAAAAGTGGTTTTGAATAAAACACAGATGATAATGTGAAAAAAGTACTTAATTTATTTTTAACATTTACAAAAGGTTTTCAAAGTGGCCACCACCAGCAGCAATACACATTCTACACCTACGTAAGAAATTGTCTGGCAATCGTCTAAAAGCGTCTCTGTTCTCTCTCACAACACGTTCAGCTTCTGCAATCAACTGCCTCAGCTCTTGTTCACTTGAACAGTCTCGGGCGTATGCTATTTCCTTGTAATAGCCCCAAATAAAGAAATCGATGGGGTTGAGATCAGGTGAGCGTGGAGGCCACCTAATTGGTCCGCTGCGTCCGATCCATCTGTTGGGGTATGTTTCATCTAAGTAATTTCGGACCTGGGTTGCATAGTGACACGGGCGCCGTCATTTTGCAACACCATGGTTCGTCTGAGTTCGAGATTCACATCTGCCAGCAACAATGGAAGTTCATTTTCCAAAAAGTTTTTGTATGTTTCTCCATCAAGTCTGGACGGCAGTTCAAACGGACCAATTAGTTCGCCATTGAGGATACCAGACCACAAGTTAACGCTGAAGCGATGTTGAAATATCGAAGCTCTCACTTCGAGTGGATTTTCATTCGCCCACGTGTGGTAATTATGAATATTGAATATAATGTGGTTAGTTTTCAGTATTCTTATCATTAATTAACCTTAGGAACGAGAAAATAGCCAAAAAAAAAAAATTACTCAGATGGGTAATTTTAAGAATTTTTCCACCTCGCTGTCTTTGAAGGCCGATTTTAAACAAAGTAGCCCTATTAAATACTTCATTTTTTTTATGATTATGAAAGCTGAGAGTCTGGCGCATTCTTGAAGCCTACTTAGGAATTATGAAGTCACCTGTTAAGATTTTTAATTTAAAGTTGAAAATTTGAGTCATAATTTACCGAACGTAAATTTTTCACTTTAGATCAACATTTTCATAACTTTCATCACAGTTACGAAGCTGATTATTTTATGCATAAAAGTACTACTTATGAAAATTCAGTTGCAAAAAAAGAAACTCGATAAAACCCTCTACTTTTTTTTTTAGAATTTTTTTAGGTTGGTCAGGTCGAAAATTTTCAAACATTCAGAAAAAAATTCATAACTCGAAAACTATGAAAAGTCGCGGAACATACATGGGGGTGATTCGAATACCCCACGATACGAGGGACCGAAATTTTATTTTTGGACGTCAATGTTCCGGCCACCCTGTATAATCAGCCGTTCCATACATTTGCATCGAGTAGGTATAAGTTTTCTATGGAACATTTGCATTTTTTTGTACCACACCCTGAAATTTCACGAGGATGCAAAACGACACTTTGTATACAGGCTGTTAGTGTAAACAGTGGCAATCTTTTCGACTCATTGTATACCTACTCATCATTATGAACAACTTTTACTATGGGACCAAACCTGAAATCGCGAAAAAAAATCAGCTCTTCCCTACATTTTGACGAATTATGCAAAAATAAATGTACTGAACAGCTGATTTTTTTTGTCGCGACTTCAGGTTTGGTCTCATAGTAAAAGTTGTTCATAATGATGAGTACAATGACTCTTTAAAATATTGCCACTGTTTACACTTACACCCTGTATTTTTTTTTATGTATGACCACGCACTTTACTTTTTATAGACTTGTCAGATTTGAAAGACTCTTGTTTTACTCGAGGTATACCCTACCGATTATACTTCGAAGTTGGTCCTACGTAAAATTGGTTAACTTTTTTGGGTAGTTTTTGAGTTAACTTCAATAAATACGTATTTTTTCCTACTTTTTATGTTGATGACGTTTTCATTTCTTTTGCAGGTTGTGGTATTCGAATTTGTGTGGAGTAGTGCCACAACTGAAAAGTGAAAAATAAAAACTTTTAAAAAAAAAAAAAACAACCCACTTCCAAACAAAAAACACTACCTACAAAGTGAAAAATAACTTTTAATTTCGGAAGTCGCTGACAAAAAACGAAAATACAAAACCAAAGACACATTCGAAATTAAGAGCTATTTTTGACTTTGTAGTGTTTTTATTTAAAGAAAAGAAAGAAAGAAATAAAGAAAGTACATTTATTTAGCACAGACTAAAAGGCACACAAAAGGAAATCGGTTTTGGAAGTCGGTTGTTTTTAAAAAGTTTTTAAGCTAAGTACAGGAAAGCTCATCATCTGTCTACCCTTTTCACGATTACTACGATGGTGTTGGTTTCCAGTCTAACCGGATGCAGCTGAATGGGCTTCTGACGACCCGTAACGATAATTTCGTAATAATTAAAAAAAAAATATATATATATATTTTTATATTATTATTTAACTTAAAATTTTTTTTTTTTAATTTTCTTTTAATTTTTTTTTTATAAGGATCAAATTAGCAAAACACAAATTTGTTAGTATGAAACTGACAGTGTCAAGAACGCATTTTCTCAACGGCCGAACTGTAGGCCAGCTCAAGGTCTCAATGTTACCAGCGATAGACGGTCTACTGTAAGAGCTTTCTGTAGCGTAGGTACAGTGGGCTGCATCAATCGGGTACCACAGTTGTATTAAAATTTTTATCTACACCCATGCTATAAATCCTTTATAAAAGTTCCTGAAACAGTTAGCTTATTGCCAACATTAAAAACAGCCAGTGTCATAGTAACCATGGTAACCATAATAGGATCCAAACGGGTGTTTTAATGTTGTACTGAATTTCATAATGCAACTCGTTTTCAAAAAAAGAACATTGTAATGCACGCGCTTTTCACTACAACAGCGCCGTAATTTAAAAAAACCGGTCAAGAGCGAGTCGGTCTCGTGCACCGAGGGTTCCGTTCCGATTTTTTAGAGACATCGTTTTATTTTTCCTGTAATCTTTACATAAACTTCTATCACATAGAATAATTTCAGATTTTTCGCTTTGCAAACTTCGGAGATAAGGGGGGGGGGGGGGGTAACGGTTTTTTTTTTTACATTTACAAACAGCGCTCTTTCATATGATACCCCACATGACCTAGTAACCCCACTTTGAATTTTTAAGACCCCCTTTCAGCCCATGTTGAAAAAAAAATACATATATTTTTATTTTTTTCTTATTTGCAAAATTGTTGGGTAAATATTATCTAAAACTGTTCCAAATTTCAAGTTGATAGCATTAGTAGTTCTTGAGATACTGGATATCTCAAGAACTACTAATGCTATCAACTTGAAATTTGTGACAGACAGACAGACAGACAGACATACTGAGTCACACCATAAGGGTTCCTTTTTTACCATTTTGGTACGGAACCCTAAAAAGAACTTATTCGAATTCACGTCGTATACTATGACGCTGGCCGCCATGTTCGATACGAGTATAGTATTGCAAAAACTGTTTCAGAACCTTTTATAGAGGACTGATAACATGGATGGATGTAGATAAAGTCTTGTATGCAACTGTACATAATTAGTTATTAAAACACTCATGTGATACTGTTATCACACTCGGCTTCGCCTCGTGTGATAAACCCACATTCGTGTTTTAATACCCCTTATTATACGTCAGTTGCATAAATAACTATAATACAACTGGGGTACCCAATTGATGCAGCCCACTGTACATGAAACGTTATCCAACATGAGTATCTGTTAATTAAAATGCCGTCGTTATTTCGATTGTTTGAACGACAAAAGCTTGTCAATTTGTGTATAACACCTTTATGTATTCGACAGTAATTGTTTCTGATACCTATTGTGTGTGGTTACTTTGAATTTAGTTTTGTAAGGCTTTAGAATTAGGTCGTAATAGTTTTAACAGTCTAATAACTATTAAATTACCTACTCATCACTTCAGTTTTCGCCTTGGGACCGTCTTTAAAAGTGTTAAAACAGGGGTATCTAACTGGATTTTATAAAGGGCTTTAAGGCCTTTTACAAAAATTATAATAAGGTCATGCTTGCGGGCCAGAGTCAATAAAAAAATTCGCAAAAAGAATTAATAACTGGATTTTGAACAGATTATAATTAGAATAAAATAGTTTCTGAATAACTCGGAAACTAAAGTGGCTCAATCATTATTATGATTAGACTAGCTTTTGTCCGCGGCTTCGCCCGCGTGGATGTCGGAAATTATCCCACGGGAACATACTACCTGAATAAAAATTATCCTATGTGTTAATCCAGGTTATAAACTATCTGTGTGCCAAATTTCATCCCTATCCGCAACCCAGTAACTGGGTAATTAATACGATAGCAATTGGTAAGACTTGTTGTTAGACTTTCCGGCTTCTGACGACCCGTAACAACTGTCAAATGTCCACGAATGACAGCCGGGACCAACGGCTTAACGTGCTTTCCGAGGCACGGAGGAGTCGGTATGTAAAGATGGTCACCCATCCACTGACTAATCCATCAGGTTAAGCTGCGTTTACCGGGGGGTAAACGCAGCTTAACCTGATGGATCGACCCGAGCTCCTAAGTAAGTAAGTACAAAAAGCAATGTTGGGTTTAAAACCTCATAATCATAACATTAATGGGCCTAAAATCCTATCTATCTTTAAAACTCATATAAAAACAAGATCATGATGTGGTATTATAGTAACTTACCTAATTAATTTCCCTAACTTACTAACTTTATTTCAAGAACAGACTAGCAATATAACAATCAATCTGCCTAGCCTTTTCCCAACTATGTTGGGGTCGGCTTCCAGTCTAACCGGATGCAGCTGAATACCAGTATTTTACATGGAGCGACTGAACTAGCAATATAACATGGCAACATTATATTTTATTTCTAAAAGTCGTGTAGTTAGCAAAAACATGTTTGCTGTTTGTATTTCCACCTCGTAAAAGTTTTGCTAGAAACCACAATTTCCCTTCTAAACGTTTTTAGGGTTCCGTACCTCAAAAGGAAAAAACGGAACCCTTATAGGATCACTCGTGTGTCTGTCTGTCTGTCTGTCCGTCTGTCACAGCCAATTTGCTCCGAATCTAATGGACCGATTAAGTTAAAATTTGGTACACATATGGATTTCTGTGACCCAAACACGTACAGCTAAAGTAAATATATGAATTTTGAATATGAGAGTCACTTTTAGGGGGAAAATAAGAAAATTTTAAAAAAAAGTTTTGTAAACTGTACCGAGTGACATATCAAATGAAAGGGCTTACTATGAGGGTCTCTTATATTTTTTTTTTATAATTTTAAAATTTATTTTTTTAAAGTTATTTAAGAAAATAGACGAAAATTGACCATTCCCCCCCCCCTTATCTCCGAAACTACTGAGCCTAAAATTTTGAAAAAAATATAGAAATTAGTTCTATACCTGTAGATTACAGGAAAACCTATAAGAAGTCTGTGGTCTTAAAATAACATGGTAAATCTATATATATAAAAAAATCAAAGTCCTGACTGAGTCACTGACTAATATACCAACGCACAGCCCAAACCAATGGACCTAGAGACTTGAAATTTTGCACATAGATACCTTATATAGTGTAAACATCCACTAAGGAAGGATTTTTGGAAATTCCATCCCTAACCTAAGGGCGTAAAACAGGGGATGAAAGTTTGTATGAAAAATCCTATACCTTGAGTTAATAGACTTGAAACTTAGCACGAATATTCATCTAAGTAAATTATAAAGTTTATAATTTTTAGTTTTCCTAAACTACCCCCTAAGGAGGTATTGGGGGTGTCAAAGTTTGTATGGAGGAACTTTAACACGCGGTCCGATTAACTCAAAACTCAGTTTTTATACTTGAGACCAAAAATTAAGACTAACGTGTATTAGGGTTTTCCAAAAATCTACCCCTAAGGGGTGAAAAGATAATTTTATAGCGGAGGATTTTATTGGGGGCTTGATTAACTCTAAAATTGGTGTAAATAATGTTTGAGTCAAGTTATGGAAACATACCAGACGATTTTTGAAATTCTTTAGGTATCTGTGTTCGTGAAAACAGAGATACAGTTTATATGAAAAATCTTATTAATTTGGTTAATGAACTTGAAACTTAGCACAAATATAATGTTTGTCATTATTAGTTTTTCAAAACTACGCCTCAAATGAGGTTTAGGGATGTTAAAGTTTGTATAGAAGAATTTTAAAGCGCAGTCCGATTAAAAAAATGGTACTTTGAGTCAAGTTAGGAAACTTGCCAAACGAATTTTAACCGATTTTGACGGCATACAGCTGATGTTTTAAGGAGTAACTTAGACTATTTTTATTTTAGAAAAATTATTAGGGTTCCACGCAAGAAAATTAAAATCCATGAAATCAGACAACCACGTACAGCCCAGTACAAACTTACTAAGCCTCCGCTGTCTATTACGGCTATAACAACAAATAATAAAAATAAAGCAAAGTTAAAAATTTAAGGGGTCGGTCCCCATACAATAAACTTTTCATTTTGAAAAAAAAAATAAAAAATTTAATCTAGCATGTGGGGTGTCATGTCATTATTTCATCACCGCTGCTCTCAAAACGGTGAAGGAAAACATCGTGAGGAAACCGGCATGTCCTAGAACCAAAAATTCGAAGACATGTGACATCTACCAACCCGCACTGGGCCCGCGTGGTGGATTACGGCCCACTCCCTCTCACCGAGAGGAGGCCTGTGTCCCAGCAGTGGGAACATTATAGGCTGATTATGTGTTATGTGGGGTGTCATCGTCTGGAACTCATTGAGTAGAGTACAAATATTTTTTTTTTTATCTTTTAAAATTAAGAAATGGGGGGCCGTAAAAGTTGTAAATTTTAGACCATTTTTGTACGAGCAACAATTCAACAAATTAGGAATTTGAAACTTCTTTATACCATGTAAGTACCATGAATACTGTATTTAATCAACAATACTGAAAACGGCGATTCATAAGGTATTTTGTTTAAACATGCGTGATTTTCTGCAACTGCAAAAAATAACCTTGTAATTCGCAGTATCATTATAAAATAAGTAAAAAGTTATCTTTGCGATTGTTAAACATATAATATGGTACGGAACCCTTCGTGCGCGAGTCCGACTCGCACTTGACCGGTTTTTATTATGTTAGTTTATTACAAAGTAGCCAACAAAATGGTTTTTTATTTCTTTTTGTCGTTACAAGCAAACAAATATCCCCACTGGGTTTCTGTACTTACTATGCCGCCATTCTTAGGGTTCCGTACCCGAAGGGTCCAAACGGAGCCCTATTGGTGTCACGCACATGTCCGTCTGTCCGTCGTCTGTCACACAGGTTTAACAGCCAAACGGTTGGAGCTACAATATTCAAATTTTCACAGTAATGCATCTTCTTGACCCAACGCCATACAAATTGTCAAAAAGTATTTTTAAATATTTTTAAGGGGGACTCCCAAGTGGGAGAGGGCGCGAAAAAAAAATGACCTACCCCATCGAATGGGATATATGTATCGTTGTTTAGAACTCGTTGAGTAGATAATTACTGTATTTTTGTTTTAAAAAATATTGAAAAACAAAGGAATAAGTCAGCCTTTTTTACAAAATTTTGTTCCGAAGAATTTTTTTACTTCCTATTGACCTATAAACTTGAAATTTTTTGATAATGTAAATTCACGTACCTATATTTTACTAATAAATACCAAGATATTGATAAATCAGATTTGGTACGGAACCCTAAATATGCGAAGTCCGACACGCATTTGGGCGGTTTTTTTATTCCGTCTCAACAGAACGTGAATTCGCTCACGTGTCATATGACCGGTCATAATAAGAGAGACGTATATCGTTTTCCCCTTAACTGAACGTGAAGTGTCTTATATGGCTTTGTTTCCGAATACCTATTAAAATAAACAAATAATATCAAATGACTAGAATTCAGGTTGATTTGTTTAGCAGCAAATGTCGTACGCGCGTTTTTAGCGATTCAACATGTTAAATTGTTTCAATTGCTTCCAAACTTAGTTCAATCAAAAATGAGCTGTTTTCGAAATATATTTTCATGGACTTCAAAAGTAAGTTCTTCCAATGTAGTGAACATTTTTAAAAGGAGCGAAAGAGAGAAGGAGAGAAATGTAATTAGCCTAATGGGACGGCCATTATGCTCATTATTTTTTTTTTAATAAAAATCATCAAGTTGTCATTTTAAAATTAAGTTCTATAAAAAGTTTCCGCTTTAAAGGGTCCCCGAAACAATTGCAATTGATCAATTACCACCAATTTCTATTCTAGTAATATTGTCAATTGCTTCAATTGCATTTGGTAGACGACCAATTTGCGCATCAATCACGTAAAAATTGTGACAATTGCAATTGATCTTTTCGGGGATGCTTAACAATCGCTATGAAAGTCAAAACTGTGCAAGCACAAAGATACCACTTGATATTAAGTTGGTCATTTGCCAACATGCATACTCAAGACCTGTCAATATACCTTATCAACTTAAAAAGTTATTCAATGTCCATCTAATATGGCTTTTCGTTTACTTATAATACGTAAAAACTTAGCTTGAATAATTGAACTATCTTGATTGACATCTCGGTGAAGGAAAACATCCAGGAGCTGCATCGACATAGATATCAATCGCGTTATGACCGAATTTGGTCGCAAATTCCTAATGGGGTCCTCAGATAGACGGCCAAAATTGCTTAACAAGCACGTGATTTTTTTCGTGCTTGTCAAGCAATTTTGACCGCCTAGAGACCCCATTAGGACTTAGTGACTGAATTCATTTTTATGTCGAGACTACATCCTTGGACTCAGATGTCGTGCAGATTCGTTAGATTTCGTTCGTTTGAAGAATCTGCACGAAATCTAACTTAGAGAGATGTGTTGATGATTTTTACGGTTAAAATTATGTAAATACATGTTTTATTTCCGCGTATCATATTTTGATCAAGATACAACCTGACACGGACCTGCAAATTGCAAAAAAACAAAAAAAAAAAAGAATTTCGCGAGGCTACCACAGCGCATCGCCCTTAAGTTATTATGTTCAATCATTCGAGCTAGCCACAAACAATTTGGTCTCCCCAGTCAATACTGGTAGCCGCAGCTTTGTCAGTCAAAGTTAACTTTTCTAAGGTATCTCTAATAATTTAGGAGCCATTAGGTCCTTGCCCTTGATTTATTATTCAAGGCAATTAATTTAAGTTGGATTGTTTGCTAACCTAAATAACTGAGTTAAGTTTTAGTTCAGCTGTTAGGGACGCGTCTTCTTTTAAAAGTTTCTTTGCAGATGTCAAATAATTAAGTCAGCTAACAGTCACCGGGGTTGGTCCATGGATGGGTGACCATCTTTACATACCGAGGCTCTTCCGTGCCTCGGAAAGCAGGTCAAGCCGTGGGTCCCGGCTGTCATTCCTGGATTTTTGACAATCATTACGGGTCGTCAGAATCCCGAAAGTCTGACAACCAGTCTTACCAAGGGGTATCGTATTATTCAGTTACTGGGTTGTGGAGGTTGCTCCATGTAAAATACATGACTGGAAGCCGATCCCAACATAGTTGGGAAAAGCCTATGCAAATTGATTGGTTTTCAAAGAACCAATCAATTCCTATTATGAAAATCAACCGGCAATTTATTATTTTGATGAAAAACTTTTATGGATTTTTAGAATATTTCTTTCCACGAAATCAATTCGTCGCTAATCTAACTAACTGACGTATCTGACATTTGGACTAAGCCGATAGCGGACCAAACTATAGTAATTTGATACATTTTCCAAGTCGAATCGATCTGTCTAATCGGCGTATCTGTACCTATGCCTTACGGTCCCTAAGATAATGCAAAAATCGAGACTGATGTACCATCACTTTACAAAAAAAAAAGAAAAATAGCTTGCCCTGTAAAATGTGCTTTTGATACAACGTCACTTAGTTAAATTAGCGACGGATTGAAATAACAGGATTAAACTGGAATTTTCCGGATAGTTTGAAATAGTTACGTGAGTTTCACACGTGTTGAGTGAAAGTTGAAGGTTTTCAAACACGTGCTTAGCATTTAAATTATTACAACAATGCTGGGTGATTGATTCGAAGGGCTCGTGGCTAACTAATAATAGCTGCACGGGTCGATCGAAGGTTAAGCTACGCTTGCCGCGGTCGGCACGTGGATGGGTGACCATCCGTTACATATCGAGACCTCTCCATGTTTCGGAAAGCACCCGGCTTTCCGAAACATGGAGAAGCCCGCACCAAGGTCCCGGCTATCATTCGTAGATCTTCGGGTAGGCAGAAGCCCGGAAGTCTGACAACCATTTACCAAAGGGTATTGTGTTACCCAGTAACTGGGTTGTGGAGGTCAGATAGGCAGTCGCTCCATGTAAAATACTGGTATTCAGCTGCATCCGGTTAGACTGGAAGCCGACCGTATTGATGTAAGTTAGGTTTTATGCCCATGTGCACATATTGTAAATATTCCTATGCCGCTTTTAGCGGCGGATGTGTCCTGAACAAAAATTATAAATACCAATTTTGTTGTACCATATCCGCCGAATAAATGTCTTTGTCTTTGTCTTTGACCCCAAGATAGTAGGGAAAAGGCTAGGCAGATGATGATGATATAGAAAAGGTTGCATATTACAACTAAATAATAGGTCGTGGAAAAAGTTTTTTCGTATTTTATAGGTATATAAAGTTGTAATAAAATCTCTTTGGCTCTACTGTTTGTATCTGGCTGGTTTTGATACCATTAAATAGATGACATTTTAGAAAAGAAAAATAAAAAGTAAAAACGATTTCCCGCCATTTTTCAATTGTTTTGCTGCCCGCCAAAATGCGTGCATCTAACGAACAAATTCGATACATTTTGAAGTCTTATTACAAAAAAGGGAAAATGTAACACAAACCACGAAAAAAAATTGTGACGTTTATGGACTTAACGCATTGTCAGTAAGAGTAGCACAAAGTTGGTTCAATCGTTTTCAGTCCGGGAATTTTGATGTCAAAGATGCAGCTCGCTGTAGTCGCCTCTGGTTGCCGTGTTACGGATATGGCCGATGCCATTTTTGTAAAAGTGGAGCAAGATTGGCATATTAGTAGTTACGACATAGTTGAAGAGTTAGGGGTTGACCACAAAACAGTTTTGACACATTTGGCAAATGACACATAAGTAAATAATAAACTATGAAAAAAAAATGTCTTGAATTTGTATATAAAATACGAAGGAACATTTTCCCCGACCTAATACGTTACTATTTCTACAGTACCTACACCCCTATCAGGGGTGTGGTACAGACCATCAAATTGACCATCAAAAAACTTTGTCCATTGGAGAATAGGTTGTCCACTCTGATGGTCAACCTTCAATAAGACCACACTTTTCTGATACATCCTAACTATCATCATCACATCATCACACTAATATTATAAAGGCGAAAGTTTGTGAGTGTGTGTGTGTGTGTGTATGTTTGTTACTTCTTCACGCTCAAACGGCTGGACCGATTTGGATGAAATTTAGTATGCAGATAGCTTATACGCTGGATTAACACATAGGCTACTTTTTATCCCGGTCTACGCGGGTGAAACCGCGGGGCGCAGCTAGTTTAGTATAAATGCCAAAGTGAGTTTGTTTATTTGTTACGCTTTGACGCTAAAACGGCTGAACGGATTTGGATAAAATTTGGCACATGGGTAGACCATGACCTGTGTTAGGACATAGAATACTTTTTATCATGGTAGTACGTTCCCGTGGGACACCCATCCAAAACTAACTGTTTAGCTGGGAGTGCTAATTTTTGTTAGAGTCTAGTGCCCCCCACTTGACTCTAACAAAAATTACCACTTTGAAGCATATTTCAGAAACGGATCCCTAAATTGAAAAATTCTTTCGACAAACCCGTAATATTTTTGAAAGACCGATCCAAAAACACCCCACACCATGGGGTATACGTGATGAATATGTATATCCATGCGAAATTATAGCTTTCGAGTACTAAGAGTCTCTGTGCGGACGGACAGACGCACTATAATAACGGAAACTATAAGGGTTCCTTGTTGTCTACGGAACCCTGAAAAATCTATTAAACATCATTTTCGATTCAGTTTATAACTTTGGAAAATGATATCTCTATGTAATCTTTACTTTATCGAATAGTTTTTCTACTGAAGGTTTTTACTATAACATTTTTAGTATTATGTACCACTCTGTATTTTTCTTTTAAGCAAGCCAAGACGAAATTGTTTGAGTATTTTCTTAGTTTTTCGCTTTTCTAAGAACTTTAATAGATTTCGCTTGCGTAAGAGTAATGTTTGAGAGTAGTTTTCTTTTATTTTATTACCTACGTTCCTATGCATATAAATTGTATGTTACTGGCAAAGAGCACACACTTTCGAGGAAAGTGTGTGCTCTTTGAACTGTATACTCAGAAGCGTAGGAAGTTTTAAGTCAGCTCTTGGAAAATATTCTCGTAGAGATGTTTAATATTGTTTTATTTATTTGCATTGCAAAAAGGGCATATTAAATTCTGTACGGGAGCAAATATAGCATTGTGAGGAACCTAGCATGTCTTTGAAACAAAATGAAAGGTTGTGTGACCATGTCACAGCCAACTATGCTCGAATTAAAATTAGCTGCAGTAAAATGACACTTCTTATCTGTCATTTCGTTAAAAAATGTTCCCATTTGATAGCGAAATATGGCGAAATGACAGTAAAAATGACATTAGAAGTGTCAGTTTACTGCAGCCAATTAAAAGTCCAACCATAGCTTAAATTAGCCTTTCAGTTAACAGCCTCGGGTACGACAACCACACGATAGAAGTGGAAACTTACGACTAGAGCCGAGTAAACACGATTCAGCTCCGAATATACCCGATTCCGCGTCAGCGACCGACCGAAGTTCTAATTTCAAAATTGACGTAACGTCCACCAATCTGCACAGGATACGCATGGGGTTACGGCCCGCTCCTCTCATGGAGGAAGTGATTTTGTTCCGGCAATGTGAACATTATAGGGTGGTCATGTATGACGCTCATCCAATACAGGTAAGCTGCCTCGCACACTATGCGACATGCGACTGGAACAGCTCGACGTGTAGACGCAACGACAGGCTGCGGCCGACAATTTTCATACATTTTCTTCAAAGTCCCGTCACACATGTCGTCAAGTTGTAGAGTCGCAACGACAGGCGAGAGGTGTCTCACGCTCTCGCTTATTGTCGCAGCGACTAGACGCACAGTGCACACTTGACGACAGTCGCATGCACTGACTTATAAACCCATACTGACATACCACAAAACTCTATGGCTGATGAGGCTCTATGGCTGTATGGCTGATTTGCCATACTTACAAAATCCGGCATCTAACATGGCTGCCTTTCGTAGGGTTGTTACTGCGAGTGCAAGAGAGAGCAAGCAACCGTTTGACAGCACATCTACCAAACGATCTACCACAAAACTCGGCACTCAACGTGGCGATCAATCACGCTTAGACATGATTTTGACGTCACACAAAAGTGTTGATACATTTAGTACCTATTTGACAAACATTTAGATGTCTCTGTTTTCATATGCAGCTCTTAATTAGTTAAAAAAAGACAAAACTCTTTATGACATATCGTCGCTAATCTAACTAAGTGACGTAACTGATTTGAAGAAAATTTTAAAGGGCAAGCTATTTTTTTTTTTTTTTTTTTTGTAAACTGTAGGTACATCGGTCTCGATTTTTGCACTATCATGGGGACCGTAAGGCATAGGTACAGATACGCTGATTAGACAGATCGATTCGACTTGAAAAATGTATCAAATTACAGATAATTATTCTATTTCACGAAGTCCGTTCGGCTTTGATTGTAGTAGTGACGTATCCCGACAAGCGCGCTTGTGTGTGTAAAAGTGGGTAACGTTAGCAAAGAAATCCGATATATATTCAAGTCGAGATTTAATAATCGAAATAAAATTTTGGTTTTAAAAGTATATACTTTTTGTAAATAAATTAGATTAGGTTGCAATAAATACAAAAATATTAAGATGATGTAGGCATTTAATTAAGCATTGGTATAACAGAATGGAAACAGAACAAGTAGGACTATTCAGTATTTTCTATATACACTTTATTATCTCGCTTTCTCCTTTTCTTCATAGGTGAAGTGAATTTTGATGAAGTGAATGGCAATTCCTTCTCTTCTTTTAATATTCTTTGAACTGTTTTTTGGCTAACACCCGTAGCTTCAGCTGTACGCCGTGTAATGTCTCGTAAATGAGACAAATCACAGTTGGGTTCCATGAATGATTTTGTAAATTCATATTCTTCTCATCATCATGTTTCGACCCTAAAACAAAATGTAATCAAAATAATCAAGAAATATAAACATTTTATAACACAAAAAAACATTCATTTTATAAATACTTCTATTGCAACATTAAGTGTCTTTGTATAATTTTTTTATTGAAAACGTATAAATAAATATTACCTCACTATGGACAACTCTTCTTCGTTTTGTTGCCATGCTGACCTTACTCCGTGAAACAATTTGGCGCAAACTAAAAACACTACTGATCCGGACCGTGTCCCGATCGACACTGAGCGCTCTCGAGGTTACGCACACAAAAACAATGTGCATGTGCACGCTTGACAACATTCATAGCCAAACGGACTTCGTGACATAGAACATCTGTACTACAGTTAGGTCGGCTATCGGCTTAGTCCAAAATGTCAGATATGTCAGTTAGTTAAATTAGCGACGATGTGTGTGTCGATATGATAGATATTTTTGTATAACTATTATTTCTTGTAGTAGAATATGCCACCTCCATAGGTTTATATCTCCATGATCGCATGCGACAGGTCAGCGCGTTGGTCTTGTGAGCGCTGAGGGAAGGTGCACGTGTATTTGTATTGCGAGTCTAAACATGGATACGTTTGCATGTCGATGTTTTCTTAGCGGACGTGGAATTGATCCAATACTCTTAGAAAATGATCCCTTCCTTCACGACGTCTGTCGTAACGACTAAGACGCAAACGCAAACGACAGCTCTGCGTCTAGTCGCAGCAACAAGACGCAGATGGGTCGTTCTTCTTTTACATCTACAGTGGCATTTCCCCTCCGAAAAAAAAAACGTTTTTCTTCATAAATATTCAGTTTCAAATTCTTTTGACAATACAATCATTAATAGTTATTTATGCAACTGACGTATAATAAGTGGTATTAAAACACGAATGTGTGATAATAGTATCACATGAGTGTTTTAATACCTAATTATGTACAGTTGCATACAAGACTTTATCTACATCCATGTTATGAATCCTCTATAAAAGGTTCTGAAACAGTTTTTTGCAATACTAATACTCGTATCGAACATGGCGGCCGGCATCATAGTATACGACGTGAATTCGAATAAGTTCTTTTTTTAAATTACGGCGCTGTTGTAGTGAAACGCGCGTGTATTACAATGTTCTTTTTTTGAAAACGAGTTGCATTATGAAATTCAGTACAACATTAAAGCACCCGTTTGGATGCTATTATGGTTACCATGGTTACTATGACACTGGCTGTTTTAATGTTGGCAATAAGCTAACTGTTTCAGAAACTTTTATAGAGAATTTATAGCATGGGTGTAGATAAAATAATCTTAAACACTTCCGTTTTTATTATTATCTAAGTAGATACTGCTTTTTACAAAATAATTGACAGTGATATAATATTAAAGAAAGTGTGAAGGAGGTGTTGTGGGCAGAAAAGAACGTCCAGTGAGACGTAGGATTGCTAGTAGAAAAGAAGAACGTCCAGTGAGACGTAGGATTGCTAGTAGAAAAGAAGAACGTCCCAGCTACAAACAACAACTCTGCGTCTTGATGGCAGCGTCTAGACGCAACGACAAGACACACACAGTTTGCGCAGCCCCTAAACCAAATCCTTCTAACTTAGTTGTTTTAGAACCATGCCCTAGGGCTCTGAATGCAGTCAATTATACCCGGAGTTGTAAACTATCCCATGTATGTCTTAGGTACATTTACACAGGTCGTAATTAGGATATAATATTGTTTACTTAAGTGAGTCCCAAGTTACGTAGAACCGTGAGTTACGGTTCTCTGCCTTCCGCCTCCTGTATTTGGTTTAGCTGTAACATCACGACAGTTCTCCCAGGAGGGTTAGGTAGAAGGGTACCTTAGTACACACTACTTATGTTATATTCATATTATGGTTACTTATTATATGGTGACTGGTAATTAGTGACGGATCCATAAACATGATGTGATTGTAATCATGATAACAAACACCTATTATTATGTGACCAAACTTGAAATCTCGAAAAAAAAATCAGCTCTTCCCTAAATTTATGTGCGCATAACTCGTAAAAATGTAGGGAACAGCTGATTATTAACCGACTTCAAAAAAAGGAGGAGGTTCTCAATTCAGTTGTTTTTTTTTTTTTTTTTGTATGTTTGTTACCTCAGTACTCCGTCATTTATGAACCGATTCAGAAAATTCTTTTTTTATTTGAAAGGGTATACTTCCAGATTGGGCCCATTTTTGTCAAAATCCAGTTTTGATGATGGGATCCATGAGGAATCGAGGAAACTCCTCAAATATTATAGGCATACATATAACTATTTTGGTATTTTCATCAATAAATCAAGCGTTTGCATTCATAAAGTATCATCTGGTGAAGTGGAACTGATGAAGAAGACCACAGAAAGCTACTGGAACTCCTCAACGATGATAAGTATTTCACGGGTGGCGATGAAATAGTTTAGCAACTATGACGAAGCTTTACATAAATGGTTCTGGTGAAAATGGTACCATCGAACCGATCTGATGAAGAAGCCGGAAGGTAGGCATCGGAACTCGGTAATAAAATAATGTATCGTAGCCGTGTTTGGGCTTATTGGAATTGTCATGAGGTGCACTCTGGCTATAAATGATTTAATGCTAACTATATGCCGCTCCAAATTGTCATGAGGTGCACTCTGGCTATAAATGATTTAAAGCTAACTATATGCCGCTTCAAATTGTCATGAGGTGCACTCTGGCTATAAATGATTGAATGCTAACTATATGCCGCTTCAAATTGCGCTACTTGAGTTGTAGTGTCACCACTAAAAAGTGAAAAATAAAAACTTTTTACAAAAAAAAAAACAACCGACTCCCAAAAAAACACTACAAAGTCAAAAATAACTTTAATTTCGGATGTCGGTGGCAAAAAAACGAAAGTAAATAAAAAAGCAAAGACACCGACTTCCGAAATTAAATTTATTTTTGACTTTGTAGTGTTTTTTTTTATTTTATTTTTTGGTGCCTTAAGTTGTAGCAAGAAATATGACATGACCATGTCATATTACGTGCCTTGTCTGAGCGCCTTGTGCTCGTCTAAGTCTAGAAAAATGACAACGAACTTGCATACAGTTCGTAGTCATTTTTCTTGCAAAAGAGTCCTATTGAAGGGTCCGCAACTCGTGTTGCGGATAGTGTTCGAACTGTGTAGAGTAAAAAAATAATTATTGATTATACTATATTGATTAATACATTGATCTTTTAAACCCAAAGAATGTCTTCTAAAATAATTAAAGTTTATGATTCTTCAATTTATTCTGTTTTATTTCCATGTCGTCTTATAGCTATCTATCTATATAAATAAAAAGAGAAGTCCTGACTGACTGACTGATTGACTGACTCATCAACGCCCAGCCCAAACCCTTGGACCTAGAAATCTGAAATTTTGCACAGAGGTTCCCTTTGTATTGTAGACAAGGAATAAGGAAGGAATTCTCGGTAGTACGTTCCCGTGGGATATTCTCCGACAACTACGCGGGTGAAGCCAATAGCAATAGCTAGTATTATACAGGGTGAAATTGAATAGATGCGACAAAATTTAAGGGGGTGTTCTACGCATCAATATGAACAACTTTTACTATAGGACCAAACCTGAAATCGCGAAAAAAAAATCAGCTGTTCAGTACATTTAATGTTCGCATAATTCGTCAAAATGTACTGAACAGCTGATTTTTTTTTCGCGATTTCAGGTTTGGTCCCATAGTAAAAGTTGTTCATATTGATGCGTAGAACACCCCCTTAAATTGCAGGATAGTTTACTAATCTTGGGTTGAAAAATGCTAAACCAATTACGAGTTCGACTGTACCACAGTCATCGTATTTTCATTTAGCATAACTTTCAATTAGTCGAATGAAAATTATTTGTAGGTAACTAAATTAATATTAATTAAGCAATTTGTGGTTTTTGTCATTTAGGTATTTGTGTTCTACCCACGATTCTGTATAAATTAATTTCATTCAATTAACTCTCGACGAAACAGTCAAAACTAATTTAGGTACCTACTACCTTTTTTGCGACAAGTACAAGTACTGTTTTTCCCTTTACGACTAATTAGAAACGGTGTCAAAAATATCTTACAAGTTGTTAAAAGTAATAGGTACTTACCTACCTATGTAGATATAACACATAACTAGGTACATATTCAGAGAAAAACAATAAAAACATACATATTTCATAAATCCACAGGTAATAAAAAAACACGAATTTCCCTGGAAAGCGTCTGAGACGTGTCAAACACAGGAAAATGTCATGTCCGTGTAACATAGTACGTAAGTGACGGGCAAGTCCTGAATGACTGGCTCACGCAACGCTACGCAATACAAAAAACCGGTCAAGAGCGAGTGGGACTCGCGCACCGAGGGTTCCATTCTGATTTCTGAAAAAGTGTGCAATTTAGAGACATCGTTTTAATTTTCTTCTATCAAATGTAGAATAATTTCACATTTTTTTACATTTTTCATCAAAAGTCGAAAACTATGCGGCCTAAAAAATATATTAAAAAATGTTTGATAATGTGCAAACAGCGTTCATTCATATACCCCACATGCCCTAGTAACCCCACTTTGAATAAGAACCCCTTTCAGTCCCTGTTGAAAAAAAAAAACATTTATTTTAATTTCTTATTTGCAAAATTAGTTGGGTAAACGTCATCTAAAACTGTTCCAAATTTCAAGTTGATAGCATTAGTAGTTCTTGAGATATCCACCTGTGACAGACAGACAGACAGACTGAGTCGCACCTTAAGGGTTCCTTTTTACCATTTAGGTACGGAACCCTAATAAAAGGTCTAAAATTATGAACAGCTTGATTATGCAACTTACTTGGCGTTTTACAAAGAATCGGAGCGGAGAAGTCATTTGATGATTTCCCATCCACAATCTGGGGCGTCTTGCGGAGTTTCTTGATTGACATTCTAAATTCAAAGTGCCAAATAAAAAACAAGTGATGCGAAGTGACAGTGAATAGCGATGTGAGATGCGAGTTGTCTTTGAATTTTACAGAATCGACGTACCTACTTGTATTAAATAGTTTTTTATTCCAACATTTTCATGTACCTATAACTTGTATTACTGTGACTTGTCCTTGTAGTTTGGAGGCCTGGAGACCTGTACCACAGGGATTCCTTAGTACAGCCTCCAGTCTCTACAACATCAATGTATTTTTGTAAACACAAATTGTGTATTTTATTAAGTTTTCATTATATGGTGGAGAAAATAAACATTTTTATTATTATTCTTATGTTTCTTGACAATTCTCTGGACCCTGGGGTCCCGGACCTTTAGAAGGCGTACGAAGGGCCATTATTAATTTAGAAATAATAAATAAATCTTCATGTTTTTACAAGTCGTAAATACTGTGCGAAGCTAAGGTGGGTTGCTAGTAGTTATAAATAAGGTATGACTAGACCATTATTGAAGCAAAAGCAATGTACTGCCAAATGTAGGTTAAAACTACAATAAAAATTCACTACAAGCATTGCGTTGGAACAAACATTGGGCCTGTTTGAAGGTCTTTGGCAGATGACGTTCATGATAATAAATTATGATCAAAACAAAATATTATTACTTTTGTCTGATAAATAAGTCACTAAACTAAATTGCAAGTTTTAGTAATTCTTGCATTTTGGGATGGAATTCAGTTTTCTTTTAGCAGTCAATATTAATCGGATTGTTCAAAATGTTTTCACAAAAGAATTATTGTTTACATGCTTTTCCAATACTGAATAAACACACCATTTAATACCTCTTATGTACAACGCATCACACCATTTAAAAACCACATAACATTGACATACAAAATCGGTCAAGAGCGAGTCGGACTCGCGCATCGAGGGTTCCGTTCCAATTTCTGATAGTGTGCTATTTAGAGATATAGTTGTATTTTTGTAGTAATCTTTAGATGAACTTCTATCACATAGAATAATTTCAGATGTTTCTCTATGCAAACTTCGGAGATAAAGGGGGGGGGGGGGGGGGGGAACGGTATTTTTTTTACATTTTTCATCAAAAGTCGAAAACTTTGCGGCCTAAAAAAAGAAAAAAATGTTTGAGAATGTACAAACAGCGCTCTTTCATAATGATACCCCACAGATTGAGTGGACCTGTCCAGTCAGTGCACGCATTTGTCAGTAATCGTGCAGCTCAACTCAAAACTTAAGGAGCTTAACGATTCGACGAACAATACCAAAGAAAAGACATTTGGGTAGGCCGCATAAATTACTCAAACTGTCAGACTATGACTAAAACTAAGAAAAGGATAAAATAAATAAAAAAACAATGATCCACGTAGTCTTCACATTCGCAATAATTAAAAATAGTATAAGTAATACTTTACAAAGTAAATATTCATGTCATTGTATAGAATATGTAAAAAGGTATTTAAATCAACATCAATTGTGTAAACTTACGGAACCCTATAAAATAATTACTGAATAATTTTTCATTAATTATTATTATCAATTTTGGTACGGAACCTTAAAAAATAATTTGTCAAAAAAAGGAAAAGCATAAGGATGGAAAAGGCATCGAAATCAGCCCTTCTGGCGACTAATTCATGATCATTCACGATTGATTGGCCCTTATTTAAATACAACATGTGAAATAGTACTTTTTTATTCAAACTAGGTCACCGTAGTCAAACAAAGTTAATGGCAATTTTACATTTCGGTTTCATTTAGCACGCGAGAAGGGAAAAAACGATATGAAAACAATTATCATTCTGACAGCTGAGTATCCATTGCTCGTTGGTATTGGCAGTGCTTCGGTTTGCGAGTTTGATTTTCGAACAAATATTTCTGAGTAAACGCATTTATTGTTTGAAAATCAAACGCACCAATCACACCCCAATTCTTAATTCGTTGCACCATTATAGGAGAAATTCGAAACTGCCAGTTGCTTTTTAACCGAGGTTCTCAATTCGGTTGTTTTTTTTTTTTTTTTTTTGTATGTTTGTTACCTCAGTACTCCGTCGTTTATGAACCGATTCGGAAAATTTGCTGGAATTGGTTTTCCACGCAGATTAGGACGAATTCATTAGATACACTTTTTTTAAATTATGAAAAGAGTCTGACAACAAGTCTTACCTTATGATGCTTTCCAGGAATTAGCTGGCAGACGGCAGAAACTTTAGTTGGGGTTGTTTTTTTTTTCAGTGACTACCTATGACTATGGCCTATGGAGGGATTCCAGTTTTTGATAAAAACGTTATCATAATTAAGTTTGAACTGTCAAGTAACTCGATAAAATCTATAAAGTCCAACAATATGTAATTACTTGTAGCTTACTTATATATTTTTTTAAAACTTTCTCTCCCTTGGTATTTTGAAAGAGTTGAAGAAGACTGATTAGTAAAGTCATACTGTCAGATCGCTTTTTTGAAAGTAGTTTATCATTTTACATGGTTCTGTGTCACAAAATATCATCACAGAGTATACCAATGTTAATTTTTTGAATGAATGAATGAATGTATAGCTTTTGCTAGAATCTAAGAAGTTTTATTTGATTATAATGTTAAAAGAAGTGAACTTTACTTAAACAATTGTTTTATATGGGGCTCATCCCACTGCCTCTGGGAAGATGGGTTCACGGGCCGATCTGTATCCGGGCAAGTCACATTCCAGGCGTTCACCGCGTCGGTCAAGCACGGCACTTATAAATACACAACACAAACCAATTGATTTGTGTTATTGTTTTATATAACACAAATCAATTGGTTTTTTGTTTAGAAGTATGTACCTATGTAAGTATATTCTCATATTGTATGTTGTTATTTAAATTTGCAAATGGTTTTTTGATGTTATGTATTTTGTTTTCTCTTCTACTCTTAGACACGTTATCTACATCTCTTTATCTACTTTCCTATCGCAGGTATTCTGAAAGAGATTTCTTTATAAATAAGTATCACCTTTGTACATATTTTTCAATAGGTACCTTTCTTCTTGTCTGCTAAGTAAATAAAAACAGTGGTTCCCACATCAGTTTCATAAAATGAAACGAAACAACGTTACCGTATTGCTCTCGTTCAGAGTTTTTCCTAAACAATTAATTGGAAATCCTCTCAAGAAAACTTTTCTTATACTTAGCACAAGTAAAGAAACAATTTGTTAAAACTCACCTAAGGCATTATAATCCACTTAAAACAAGAACAAACACAAAACCAAAACAGTTCCGAAAAAATCTAAGTTGCGAAAATATTTCGAGAACCAAAGTGCGATTTGTTAGCACAAGGAACGCAGGACGTCCGACAGACTCGGCGCGTAGCGCGAAACTGGCCCAGAAGGGGTTGTGAATCCTATAAATACCGCTGAAATACTCTGTTGTAACCACCTGTAGGAAAAAGCGGGAAACAATGGGTTAGAAAACTTTTTTTATGGCTGCGAGACTCGCTGTGCCGAAATTCCATTGCTTTTTGAAAGGTGTTATTCTTTTTTCAAAACGTATGGTTTAGGAACGTTATAGGAAAAAGCGGGAAACAAAGGGTTAGAAATCTTTTTTTATGGCTGCGAGACCGACTGTGCTGAAATTACTTTGCTTTGAAAGTGGGGTAGGTATTCTTTTTTTAAAACGTATGGTTTAGGAACGTGATTTGGAGTTTGCGGGCTTTCTACTTCCCCAAAAATGTGTTGAGGGGAAAGAAATAACAACAAAAGTACCTACATGGTACTTAGGAAGGTAGGATGGTGGTAGGTAGGAATAACTATATATAATAGCCGGTTTACGCTGAAAACCAGCGCCTTGACTCGTGCCTTCGTGCACGGGTCACGGCATTACGCTGAGCGTTAGCCGTTTCGCGCGTTAGTGACGCATAATTAAGTATTTTGTTGTTTTTCTTTTTATGTTTAAATTTAGCTACCCAATTGTTTTTATTTTTTAGGTTTGTGTAAAAAACAAATGTATGTGCGTCATTTTTCGCGGGAATAAATAGTTTTTCTTTCTTTCTTTTCTTTCTAATAACTTGTATTTTCAAAGAAGGTAAAGTTTATTTCTTCTGAAGCCTTATGATTTTCAGGATTCTTGATGGATAAATAATACAAGTTATAGGTACGACTCGATCAGACCAGTGGAAGATGCTCACATCCAATCATCAACTAGAAAAGAGCTGATAATCTTCATAGAATTTTACCCGCAGTTAGATTTTCCTAGTAATTTAGCTCTAGAACTTGGAAACGTCTCCCAAAATAGTTATAATGTATGTGATTCTGAAAGTTTAAAATTCTCTATTCCTAGAAATATGTGGAGTTAGCTTGAACTCTGTTTGTTCTTTCAAACATAGTCCTTGCTTCAAGTAGTAAATTAGTCTTCCTATTTACTTTATATATTTATACCTACGTACTTATGACGTGGTTCATAAACTTGTTGCCTTTTCTGGAAATGGCTTCAAAATGTTTGAGTGTAAATGTTCATGAAGTCATTCCCAGAATATCTAATACAGCCGTGTGATTCTGTAAGACCTCATTCTAAACTTGGAATCAGCCGGTCGGTTCTGTAAAAATCTCACCGTGAAAACTTAGGTGAAGTGAGTTTGTTTTTGCTAGGAATTGACACTATTGACAGCTCACTCCACGCTCACTTCACCTAAGTTTTCACGGTGAGATGGTTACAGAATTGCACTGAACCCGCTGTGAGTTTCTTGATTGGCGTTCTAAATTCAAAGTGTCAAATAAAAAGCAAGTGAGAAGAAGTGATGCGAAGTGAGAGTGAATAGCGATAGTTGTTATTTGAATTTTACAGAATCGACGTACTGGGCGCTAAGCAGACGGTTGAACATACGAAAATGGCGGATCCGTGGGCCCGTCTGCTAAGTGGTTAGGCCCAATATCAAGAGCCAGGCCACACGGATTTTTAAATTATTTTTAGTTAGCTTTTTGCAAGAAACCACGGAATGACCTGGGTGTATAGTATACTTCATCTGCCTACACCTTCGGGGAGAGCAAGTGTAATGTTATGATGTTATGTTATGTAAGAGACAACATAAATTTTCATTGCTTCTACTCCATGAGTATAGAAAAATTGCGTGAACTAGATTCGCTTTTCATTAACTAAAAAAAAAAAAACGCTCGAGAGCGAGCCGGACTCGCGCAACGAGGGTTCCGTTCAGATTTCTGAAAAAGTGTGCTATTTAGAGACATCGTTTTATTTTTCCTATAATCTTTACATAAACTTCTATCAATAATTTCAGATTTTTCTCTATGAAAACTTCGGAGATAAGTCCGAAGTCGAAAACTATGCGGCCTAAAAAAAATAAAAAAATGTTTGAGAATTTGCAAACAGCGCTCTTTCATATGATACCCCACATAGTAGCCCCACTTTAAATTTTAAGATCCCCTTTCTGTCCCTGTTGCAAAAAAAAAAAAACTATATTGTTATATCTTTCTTATTTGGGAAGTTTCAAAATAGTTGGGAAAACGTCTTCAAAAACTGTTCCAAATTTCAAGTTGATAGCATTAGTAGGCAGTTCTCGAGATATCCAGCTAAGTATCCAGTAACAGAGGGACAGACCGACAGACTTAGTCGCCCCATAAGGGTTCCTGTTTAGCATTTTGGGACGGAACCCTAAAAATTAAGAAAAGAGGATACACAAAAACCTTCTTTCTAAGGACGTTTATCCACCGCCACGTTAACTGGACGTCAAAGAGAATACGAGATGACGGCGCCGAAGTAGCGATACTTAAATTTACTGTGGCCGTGTGTCTACCGCACAGTGCACACCACCACCGGGACGTCACGTGCGGTTCAAATAATCTCGGTTCGAATAATAATAATAACGTCCCGTAGACGTTGAGCAGTGAACAAACAGTGTAGTACTTTTAGATTGTTGTAGAATGTAGCTCAAACTTTGCTTAGCAAGGACGAGTAACATAAGGCTTTACTTAAACTGCAAAATTTTTCATCAGTTACAAAATGGATAATTCATTTTCATCATGAAGCCACATTTTTTCTTGATTCCAAACTAATTAAATCATAATAATTAATCCCTAATCCACCAAGAGAATCCGTTGGTACTAAACATCCTTTTGAAACTTAACGCGGATTACCTTCTACCTATATCTCTACCTAGTCCCTTTTGTGCCTCAAATAAGTACTTATGGCAACATAGTACAGAGCCTTATTATGCCTTATTAAAGCTCTCGTCATAATACACTTCAAAGGACGATCTAAATATAAATAAATCTGTAAACAGCTTTCCGTGATATCAATTTGGTTAATAAGAAGCGTTTTATTGTTTGCGTATTTTCTTTACCAAGAAATGTTATTGCGGTTTTCGGTAATGTGTCTGAGTCTGTCTATTAATATCAGATAGGTACATTATTTATTTAATTGAAGTGAAAACTTTTTAGGCGCGTTGATCGATTTTTGGTCATATGAGTTCGCGTCACCGTCACGTCACGCGACATGCTAATGTGACGTGTTGCGCTGTCAAGTTTTCACTTCACTGCAGTCCACATGATTCCTATGTTCTTCTTTCTTTTTAAAGTTTTTTTTGCATGAAAAGGTATGAGGTTTTATGTATGTATGTAACTATAATTTTACAAATAGGTATGTACTGTACACACAGCAGCAGGTCAAGTTACTGCAAACTGTCAAATTTTTCATTCGATTTTGAACTTAACTGTCAACATTTTAAGGTTTAAAATCATTTGGAGAAATTTGACAATTTGGTATAACCTGATGTGGTGTTGTCTGTACAATTATTAGGGACAAAGCATTTAAGGCCGCATTCATGTAGAGTGCTGCTAACCGGTGCCGATATGCAAGCGCTTGTGGGCGCCGACAAGCGCTGGCTGTCAACTTTTTGACAAATCAGCGCGAACCGTCACCGATAAGCGCCGACAAGTAACTGTCAGTTAGTCGATGTCGGCGCCGACAAGCGCTGGCTGTCAACTTTTTGACAAATCAGCGCGAACCGTCACCGATAAGCGCCGACAAGTAACTGTCAGTTAGTCGATGTCGGCGCCGACAAGCGCTGGCTGTCAACTTTTTGACAAATCAGCGCGAACCGTCACCGATAAGCGCCGACAAGTAACTGTCAGTTAGTCGATGTCGGCGCCGACAAGCGCTGGCTGTCAACTTTTTGCCAAATCAGCGCAAACCGTCACCGATAAGCGCCGACAAGTAACTGTCAGTTAGTCGATGTCGGCGCCGACAAGCGCTGGCTGTCAACTTTTTGCCAAATCAGCGCAAACCGTCACCGATAAGCGCCGACAAGTAACTGTCAGTTAGTCGATGTCGCCGCCGACAAGCGCTGGCATATCGGCGAAGAATATTTTCTTGTTTCATACTTTTTAGAGCGTGATTTTTCAGTAGTCGGGTTTTAGGATTTGAACTTACTTTATAATATTATTTACTTAATTATGTATTTTTAAACACTGGAATGTTACTATGGTAGGTAATTCTGTTCATTTTAAGCGCAGGAAACACTGTATGGGAGTGGAGCGAAACGAAGCTAAGCTACGCGGTCAGTCCAGAGTCCAGACCTGCCGTCCGCTTACTAAAAGGCCGTTAAGTGATTAAACCTGATTTTGAGTTACGGCCTAAAAGGTGGGAAGTACTGTCCCTTGAATTTGATTAGACATACAGCTATGTTTAATAGACCAAAATACTCGATAGCTGTTAAGCTTTCATTGTATGGGTTTTAATGCGTGCTAAGAGACATAATATTGTTTTAAATTAAGGTTTTGTGTTTTTGTCATGTTTATCTATTCCATTATGGGACCTCTTACAATACTAAAAAACGGCTGGCTGTTATACAGCCGTCTTATAGAGTTGTAATGGAATTGTAACCGCCATACATTTACTTTGTACAAAGCTAAATAACAGTTAAATCACTTAACCTTCTTTTTAAATTGTAAATCAATTGAAACTCAATGAACTGCTCTTGTGAAAAAACGTTATCAGACTTTAACTGTCTATTTTATTGTTTAGATATACTAATAATATCCAGATATATGATCTAAAATACAGTTTCTGAATAATATGTGCACAAAAACTGTCTTTTAGTGTAGGAATTACTGGCTAAAACATAATGCTCTAAAGTCAAATGGACAACTATGTGTAAGATTATGGCCTAGTTTTTTGTGCCTTTAAATTTGTGATTTTGAATTTGTGTGCATGTAAAGTGTGACTGATAAGGTAGGTAATTAAAATAAAATATAAACAACCTTCTAGCGGATTTCGCCAAGGGAAAATCCTTTCTTTGCCGGGGGAGGGGGGGGGGGGGGACTGAAGCATAATTAGTCGATTACTAAAGGCGACTATTATCTATGGTACCTGTATCAAATTATCTCATTCATCATAATTCTCCTGCCCTTATCCCAATCTATTTGGGGTCGGCGCAACATGTGCTTTTTTTCCATACTTCTCTATTAGTCGTCATCTCGGTATTCACCCCCTTTCAGCCATGTCATCTTTCACACAACAGTCCATCCATCGTTTATTTGGTCTTCCCCTACTCTTATAGCCATCGACATTCATACTCAAAACTTTCTTCCTCATCACATGCCCATACCATGACAACCGATTTCCGCACAACTTTTCAGTTACTGCTGCCACTTTCAAACTTCCTCATACTCGAATGTACTCATTTCTAATTCTAACCATTCGTGTAACATCACACATCCCTCTTAGAATTCTCATCTCAGCTGTATGCAATTGCTTTTCATTCATACCCTTTGTGGCCCAGCATTCTGATCCATACAAGACAGCAGGTCTAACCATTGTTTTATATATCTTCCCTTTAAGTTTAAGGGGAATGCGGGAGTCGCAGATTGCTCCCGTGACCTGCCGCCATTTCATCCATCCAATGTTAATCCTGTACTTAACCGTCCCATCTACTTCGCCATCGCTTTGCACGAGTGAACCGAGATACCGAAAGTTGAAGCAGACTGGGAGAATCGCGCCATCAAGCGCTATGGCTCCAGCACTGGAGATACCGCTGAAATTGTAGAACATATATTCGGTTTTGGTTCTGCTGATTTTCAAGCCAACATTCTCCAGCTTCTGTTGCCATTTCTCCAATCTGCTTCGAATCTCAGGTACATCTTCACCGACAATAACAATGTTATCGGCAAACAGCATGCACCAGGTTGAGGCCGCCTGGAGCATGCTGTAAATTCCTGTAGATTTGACGTCAGAGCATCCATAATCAACAGGAAGAGGTAAGGACTTAAAGCCGACCCTTGGTGCAAGCCAACAGCCACATTAAACTTGTCGATATTGCCAACAGCCGACCGGACGTAGGTACGAGATTGACTGTACATAGCACGAATTAACTCTACATACTTCCCGGGCAAACCTTTCTCTTTCAAGGCCCACCACAACACATCCCGAAGTACCCTATCATACGCTTTCTCCAGATCAATGAACACCATGTGCAAGTTCTTGTGTGCCCGTCTGTATCAAATTATCTATGACATGTAATCTGTCACTTCACTACGGCGCGCGGCGTCCCAAATGGCTATATAAGCCACGGTTGAATCATGGCCTGCCCTTTTCTTGGCCGCGCCAACCTAAGTATGTTGAACCCCTCTGTTTAGGGGTTCTACGACACGTCGTCCTGACCCCGAACCTTGGGCATGACTGCCTAAACACTCGCGCCGCCGCTTTGACGGAGCCTGAGCTGGAATCGCGGGAACAACGGCGTTCCTGACCTCGAACTACAGCCCTGAGCCACGTGGCCGCTACCTATCCTCTACCGGCCGCTTAGCTACCTGGCGCGCCGCACTGCTTGATTTGACGGAGCCTGGCCAAGCGTTGCGGTGCACAGGATGCAGCGTCTACTCTGTGGCCCTGTGCCACCTGGCCACTGCCATCTGCTGCCGTAGCCTGACGGCTGTGCCGCTACCTGTCGTCTTCCTGTGCCTGGTCTGTTACGGAGCCTGCGTAACTTGATGAAACATAAAAGTTGCACTACTGCAACGGTGTTTATACGAAGCAATCCATAGTTACTTCAATGTTATTGTGCCACTGGCAAGAAACTTGCGTCGTGTAAATGGGGCTTTACAGACAGCAATGCAGATTGCTAAGCGGAAACTCCAGGTAGCCCGCGAAATTCAAATTTTCTTACGTTTTTTGCAGTTTGCAAGTATGTTTATTAAAGTATGTTTTTCGACCATAAAATATAATTATGTATTTACAAAATTATAATCATTAAAATCAAAAAGTAAGTTTAATATAATACTAAATATCAAGATTTCATGATTCATTAGGATTCTATGAACTTAGAAAATTGTATTGATGATTTTAATGATTATAATTAAAAAATACAGATTTGTTACGGCCGCGAATCATAATCAGATCAACACAGTCTTCCCGGTCGTGTCCATTTTTGGCGGGAATTCACACAATCGCTCACAGACACGTTACTCCTCTGCGGAGTTACGGATAACCTGGAGTGTGCGAGGTGCGGGGCGGGTACACCGAGAATGTACATAGACGTCTTTTAGCGTCGGAATGTCACTTAACCGTTTTTTGTATTGTATTCGTTTACATATTATTTGAAAAAATCACAACTAAATAACGGTCACTGTCTTTTAGAATTGTATATGCTCCAAAGTCACATTGGCTTACCAACGACTAGCCAGCTAAGTGTGAGTAACGGTTTTGTAGAGTGGTAATTGAAGAAAACTGTCTTTTAGATGTTGTAAATGCCAATGGGCCTTGTATTACTATAAATCATTAAAATGCTTCTAAAGTGATGTAACGGTCTAATACTATTGTAGTTTCATGTAACCGTTTTCTACGATTGTTTAATGGATTAATATCAATTTTCAATAGACGGTTACGAGCGGTTAGCCGTATTATAGTGTTATAAAGTGACATAACCGCATTTAAGTGTTGCACGATCTCAAAAATGATGTAGTTAGCCGTGTGAGTACTCTCCATATCTTTAACGTAAATAAAGATAGAAAAATATGACCCAGACTGATTGATAGAGAAAAAGTTGCTCTTTTACGTAGTATATATAACTCAAATTTGACAAAATGTCACTTAACGGCCTTTTAGTAATCGGACGGCAGAGACGCACTCCGCATTTTAGGTATGAAGCTACAAGTAAGCGGCGGCTCGACTTGTCGAGCTAATTCAGTTGGGCTGCCGCGCACCGGCCGGCTGCCACGTTAGTTCAATAATCACTGACGCGCCGCATCGTAAAAGTACACAACCCAACGAGTCAGAAGGTCTATGAGTTACGCGATAGAAAGAGAGGAAACTTCTAGGTGAATTGCACTTTATTGTGTCGTAGCAAGACGCTATTTATTTAAATGATTTCGCGGAGTGAATCTCCTGTACTTGTAATAATATATCCTGTGACGCGGTGTGAACCGAAGTATGAAAAGACGCGGAACGAAGTGAAACGAACTTAGCATCGCTTCGCTTCCAGTACCGCCTGCGCTTTTATATTGATCTTCACATCGATCCACTGTACTTAATACTAGCATAACAAGACTGAGTAATTTATTACATGCCAGGGGGCTAAAACAAAAATTAAGTGGATTCCAAATTAATCATATTCAGTCGTTAGATAATCTCAGTGAGTTCTAGGTACCTACATACGCCTAAATAAATATCTTACTAGTTTCTAATAAATAAAAATGTAATATACTTAATGAATAATTTATATTAAAGACAGGATATTGAAGATTTTTTGGAAATATTAGCTCAACAACTAGATAGTGCAAAAGTAATTGCTTTTAATTTATCTGTTTGTTTTATAATTTGAGTTCTTAGAAAAACAACAAACTTAGAAAATATAAAAAAAAATATCTTCTCTCTATAAACACATTAAACATTTTCCAGTCTCTAATAAATGTAGAATATTGCTGAAATAAGTTTTTACAGTAGGTACCAAAAGAAAAAATAATAATGTAAGATAAGATCAGAGGTTTTCACAACGAAACAAAGGCACTGTGTCTGTTTATTTATTTTTACAAAAACTTACGGTTACACCTGTCAATAATGGCGGCAAAGTACTAAATCCGCCGATAGCAAATCGTTGCGTTTTGACGCGCAACGCCATTCTGTATTTTTATTAACCGACTTGTAAAAAAGGAGGAGGTTCTCAATTCGGATGTTTGTATTTTTTTTTTTTTAATGTTTGTTCGCGCATAACTCCGTCGCTTGCCAACCGGTTTGGAAAATTATTTTTTTGTTGGAAAGGGTATACTTCCCAAATGGTCCCATTTTTGTCAAAATCCAGTTCTGATGATGGGATCCTGGAGAAATCGAAGGAACTCTTCAAATATTATAGGCACACCTATAGCGATTTGGGTATTTTTTATAGTAAATCGTGCATTTGCTCTCGGAAAACACCATTTGGTGAAGTGGAACTGATGATGAAGACCACAGATGGCCATCGGAACTACTCAATTTATAAGTATTTCACGGGTTGCGATTCGATTACTTTAATATGGTTGCTAAGTAATTCATGCTCGTCAAAATGCATAATGGTGATGATGACTTCACCATGGAGCTCCAGTTCTCCTGGTTCTTACTAGGAGAACTCCTCAACAATTAACGTCCCTGTATCGGGAAAAGCAATATTTTGTAAAAGGAGATGAGCAGTTGCCATTGGGCTATTATAACTTAGATAAATTACAAACTGACCCACTAAAAAGTGAAAAATAAACACTTTTTACAAAAAAAAAACAACCGACTTCCAAAAAAAACACTACAAAGTGAAAAATAACTTTAATTTTGGAAGTCGGTGGCAAAAAACTAAAATACAGATCCAAAGACACCGGTCTTTGGATCTGTATTTTAGTTTTTTGCCACCGACTTCCAAAATTAAAGTTATTTTTCACTTTGTAGTGTTTTTTTTGGAAGTCGTTTGTTTTTTTTGGTAAAAAGTTTTTTGATATTTACCAGGCCTAGCTATCATCGTTCTTAAGATCTATACGTTCTCAACAAAATTATACCAAACGATACCACTCGCTTTTATTTCAAATCGAATGCTGTTCCATAAAAAAATGTCTTGTGACGTCTTTTTTTTTTCAATTTGAAATAAGTATCATCTACATTCCACTTTTGAAAAGATTGTTTCATCTGTCAGCAGCCAAGTCCTGGCCAAAGACTAAGATTTGACGCGTATAGGTAAAAACGTAATAGTAGATTATTAACCAAGGGGATAAAGCAGTGTCTTCCGTCGCGGGTGACGATTTAAATCGCGAGCGTAACGAAGGAGCCGAGGTTTACTCCCGAGCGTAGCGAGGGATTTAAGTTCACCAAAACTAAGACAGCTTAATCACCGAGGAAAATACTCTACTTTTCGTATCATTTGCGAAAAAATTAACACAATAATAATATGAGATAAGCATTTATTAAAAATAATGACAATTAAAAGTAAAACGTATTTTTAGAACATTAACTTATTTATAAAAATAAATTAAAATAAACTTAACGTTTATGTATTTGAAGTAAACAAAAACGCGGCAAATTCCTTGACTAATATTTTTTTGTCGGAAAAGCAAAGGCATCAAGCTCATACGGCCTCGTCGGTTTTCGTAATTTTATTTAATCATAACTGCTTAATAAATGTGTATTCCTTTTTCAAAAAGATGTATAATGCTTTATATACAAACTCAATGGTGTAAACACAGATGTAGCTCAGTATAAACGGTAAGTATTCCAAAGGAGGATGGTCAAATATGACCTGAATGCGAACATTAATGATCGATGTATCAAAAAATAGTCATTTATGCGTGCTATAAATAACGGGGTCTAACTTATTTTTTTCTGGCCGGGAAAATGTTTTGTATTAATAATAAATAAACTCAATTTTTCACAATTTTTATTAAGTTTGAACGCATCCAAACCTGTTTCATTTTTATCTGTGGTATGCGTTTCGTTATAACAGCGCAGCGGCATTTAATTAGGCGATTACGTTTAAAAAAATACTAGAATAGTAATATTTTTTTAATGTATTTTTGTTTTATATTACTAATCATATCTTATATCAGTAAACAGTAACAATAATATCATATATAAGCCTTAATTATATTTAACAATTTATCAGAAATATGTAAAATGGAACGTATTTTTTGTCGACATAATAGTGATGACAGATGACACATGACACAGCGTAGCTGGCTTTCTGTTAGCGTCGTTGTGCTGAGCGATTTCCTGTGTTTTTAGTGTTTTTTCACGACTTGGCTTTGACTACGGACTCCGATTGATCTTTTTTACTTGACGACTATCTGCTATTGCCCCCTGGACACTGATAACGCTTTGTGAATTGGTTCTGAGTGCCGAGAAACATCTCGTTTGCAACTATAAACCCGAGCCAACGGTCCATTCATGGACGTTTGCAGTGTATTAATTGCAATATCTGCGTTAATACTCTTCGCCGCTTCGTTGTCCTGCAACTTGACTCCAGAATCATATCATTAATCAGTAGTTGGATCGATCCGATTATCGTAAGTTTTTTTCTTGCTACGTATCGAATCATTGATCACTTTCAGCTCTATGAATTTAATACTAATTTACATTGATTTTTGTTTCCTCATTTCCAGATCACTGAAGATGATTGCATTTGTGAAGCTTGTCACGATATTGCAATGCATGCGGTTAATGAAGCATTAAACAGTGGTGAACAGCAGGCTGCTGGATCCTCTCATCAAGGCCGTACTCAAGTGTGTGTTCTATGTGGCCTCTCAATATTAAGACGACGAAGTGACCTTATCTTGACAGAAAATGGCTCTGATTTGGACAGAAGTATTGCCAACATTGTTCAATCCAGGATTACACCACGACAGGTTAGTAATATGCCTAAAAACAAAACTAGCAACAGTCTAGGATTATAATGAATTGAAGTTATTATTGTATTTTATACCAAAATGTCTATCTTTTATAGATAACATCATCTGAACGTATTTGTTGGCTGAGATGCAGACGATCTGCACTTCGAGCTCATGAAATTGAAGGAGTAAGATCGTCGACTCCAGTTGAGGAAATAAGACCCGAACCAGAGGTTTCTGACCAAGATGTAGAACAAGGTGTAGAAGCTGAGGAAGACAGGCAAGAAGTACCTGATCAACCGGTAGCAGAAATTATTCTACAAAACTATAGACGGGCTGCAAATACAGCTTCTCATTGTTTATTTGCTGGATGTCTTAATACTAGTTTGCATACTATTTCTGACTCTTTCAGAGCCACTATCTTGGGTAACTATAAGTTTTATATACCAGTTTTGTTAAGAGTTTGTGCAGAGCATTTATATAGCAATAACTGGGACAGTCTGTATGATTTGCCAAACAGCATTAAAACTTTTACTGTGCAACAAATAGAACATGTGTTCTCATTTGTTAATACAGAAAAAACATATTTAGATTTCAGTAGTATAGAAACCATTCGAGAAGTAGATGACAATTTATTTTTTTATTGGATTGGAAGATCAAAGCAAGATTTTATTGCATTACTTAATGAAGTTCCCAGGATCCAAGATACTCATAGAGGTATTTTGGGCTTGGGGACATTATTAATGAAATTAAGGACGGGGGAATCGGATTAAGCAGGCGCGATCATATTATGGAGAGCATATCCGATTTCATGGTGGTTATAGAATAGAGGTAGGAAGTGAAAACATAAATGCAACGGAGTACCATTTGAGAGGAAGTGGCAATAATACTCTAATACGAGGAAAAATTAAATCAAGGCATATATCTAGGAAGCAGTATTATGTTTATATTTTGGTGGAAAATAATATATCGGGGAGAGAAGGTATAGTAGAGTACTGTTGCAACTGTTTGGTAGGACGTCGCACAGTTGGATGTTGTGCTCATATTATGACAATAGTATGGTACCTTGGATGAGCCAGACACCAGTCCAATATTTCTGCTCCTGCTGAGTTTTTAGATTCTGTGGTTGTAAGAGAAGATATGGAATAAATGAATAAAACTACTATGCATGTTTTATTTAAAAATCACCTTAATTACTTTTCTTTTGCATTTGTCATGACAGATATTAGAAAACAACACCACGCCTGTAATCCCCAAAGGTTTAGGTAGTGGTCATCTAATAGTACCACCCACATTTCGCCAGTTATGTTTTGAAGTCCCATGTAATTTTTGGCGACCCTACTGCCATCAATAGAATAGATAGAATAGTTTCAAATATTTTATTGTTATTGCATGGGTAAAAAAAATACCTATCATAAGTACGTACATGAGTACGTACTGGTGGACTGCTTGCTGCTTCAGGGCATTGCTTTACCTGGTCTATAAACATTTTAACTACTAAAACAGCAGACAAATCGGTACCTACATGTTAATTATCGTGAATCCTCATAAATCCATGCAACATGATTTTGTTTGTTATATATGCCACTACAGTATTGTATTCACAAACAAATAGATAACATAGGCTTCCTTTTCCACCTTTGCAGTTTAATTATGGTTGTAGGTATAACTATTAACCATATTCATTATGTGCGTAATCATAACCTCGAAAATGACAAATTATGTGAAAATTCTAAGGTCCTCCACTTTCAAATAATATATTTGTAATGTGGGATTGCTGACGGTGGTTAGGCGAACCATTTAAGCCCTATATTAACCATGGTCGCAACATTTCATAGCCAGGTCTTAGTATGTATGGACAGTGGCCGATGTTCTTTAAATCACATTCTCCCCCTAGAGGATGAATGAAATTCAGTACAATTTTCTTTCCCTGTTTTTAACAGATTAAAAATGACTAGGTCTTGTTCGCTTTTTGTGGCATAGAATGTCACTTTTTTGAGCAAGTGGTACGAAAACGCTCTTTTTCTCTCGGCTCTCTTGGTTTAATGGAAAATGGATTATCAATCCCAAAGAATGTAAGTTCATTAATTACAGTAAATATTGTTTAATAATGTATTGTTTATGTTATTTCAATTATTATTGTTTATTCGGAGTCATTTTGGCTAGCGTTGTTAGTTTGACAGTTAAAGACACTCGCCCGGAGACACCGACAAAACGTTTCGACTTAAAATTACTTAGCTGAAACAGAACACACGTAATTTTTTTTTTTTTTTTTGTTATTTGCTAATCATGCAATGAGTTTCTAAAACTATGAGCAGATGAGGTGTAGGATGATTTGGCAGGGGAGAGCTAGTCCTCATCAGGAGCAACTCTCTTATTAGTCATGCAGCTCTCTACAAGTTATCTAATTGTAGAATGTTGCGTCTTTTGAGTCTGCTGACATAATCTGGTATTGTGAGTTGAGCGGCCAATTGGTTGGGGTGTCTCTCCAGTCTGGACTTGTACTTTTGCGAATATACGTATTTCTTCCTTGACTGTTTTCATATTCAGGTTTTCGTGAACTTCAGTGTTCCTTATAAACCAAGGTGCATTTGATATCTGTTTTAAGATGTTATTCTGAGTTCTCTGTATCATGTTTATATTGGAATTACACGCGGAGCCCCACAGTTGAATGCCGTAAGTCCAGATGGGTTTTAATACAATCTTGTAGATCAAGATTTTATTGTCTACGGAGAGTTTGGAATTCCTACCCAGGAGCCAGTACATGCCTTTGTACCTAATGTCGAGCACTTTTCGTTTCGTTTCTATATGTTTCCTTCATGTCAATCGCTGGTCCAGATGCATACCAAGGTTTTTTACGCAGTCGCTTTGTGGGAGTTGATTATGACCAAGTTTCACCGGTGGACATTGCTGATGTCTAAGTGTAAAGATGACCTGGACCGATTTTGATGTGTTGGCTCGTATCCTCCATTTGGCAAGCCAGTTGTGGATTACGTCTAGACTTTCCTGTAGGTTTTCCGACGCTCTATTGGGGCAATTGCTACATGCCAGGACTGCGGTGTCATCTGCGTAGGTAGCAATTGTCACTCCAGGGTTTTGCGGTAGGTCTGCCGTGAAGATAGTGTACAAAACTGGTCCAAGAACAGAGCCCTGAGGTACTCCAGCTAGTATGTTATGAAAACTAGAGGTGCTATCATCTTCTTTAACCTGAAATATTCTATCAGATAGTTAAGATTCCAGGATGTTGTAGTAGCAGTGTGGCAAGTGTGATTTTATTTTACATAATACTCCCTTATGCCATACTCTGTCGAAGGCCTGTTGTACATCAAGGAATACTGAGGAACAGTACTGCTTGGTTTCTAGAGCATTTCTGATGACGCGACACACTCTATGAATTTGTTCTGTAGTGGCATGTTCTGGTCTAAAGCCAAACTGATGATCGGGAATTATTGATATTGAACTTAGAAGCCGGCGCAACAATAATTTCTCAAAGAGTTTGGAGAGTACAGGCAGCAAACTAATAGGTCTATAGGACGTCACTTCCTGAGACGGCTTTCCTGGCTTGTGTATCATGATGATTTGTGATACTTTCCACAGCAATGGGTAGTATCCTACCCTGAGCATACTATTGAAAATAGTTGTCAGGAAAACGATCGCCTTAGCAGGTAGCTCCTCAAGGACCTTTTTGTCTATGAGATCGAACCCTGGGGCCTTTTTGTCATCCAAAGCCTTGATTACCCTCCTAATTCCTGAGGAGTTATAGATTTAATTGGCATTTCCATCTGAAAATCTTGCTTCAGTATATTGTCTATATCGACATCATCTATTCCAGGTTCGGGTTCGTTTGGTACGAAAACGTTGGCGAGGTGTTCAGCGAACACATTTGCTTTTTCTAGGTTCGTTCTAGCCCAACTTCTTCCTTCTATTCTAATAGGTGGTTTCGGGTATTTTGGATGGTTTGTGGTTTTGCATACCTTCCAGAGTGAATAGGCGGTCGCACTGGTTGCAGACAGGGATTGTAAATTTGCTTCCAGAGTAAGATTTTCTGCATCTTTAATTACCTGTTTCAAGTCCTGTATAGCCTTATTCATGGCCCTTTTGGCATCAGTATGGCGACTTACATGCCACACATGACGTAATCTTCGCTTTTCTAGGATCATCGGGCGAATTTCCAGCGGCACTGTGTTATGCCTTGGTTTGTCTTGGTTAAATTCGTGCGTGCACTTCCAACATGCCTTTTGAATCGTTCTGGTGAAATCTATTACTGCATTGTCAATATCATCAATACTTTTTAAAGCTACTTTGAGTTGGTTCTGCTGTTGTAAAGTCTGGGACTTTTTCTTCTCATGGTAGTCAGATAGGAAATGTCGACTTCATCTAGCTTATTTAAAAAAAAAAAAATTATGACGTGTAAAAGTGATTTCGATGTCCTATTTACAGAATAAACAATTTCATTTCATTTCATTTCATTTAATTTAATTTCATTTCATTTCATTTCATTCATTTCATTTCATTTCATTTGGCGATTGAGAACAGTTGCTCCAATTGTTAGAATAACTGGTATATGATTAGACGACCCATCCAGACAAGATTGGATGTTATAGAAGAGTCTGCCGAGTCCCTTCATAATGAAGAAATCCAAAACTTCAGGCAGTTTGTTGGGGTCTGTCGGCCAGTGGGTTGGCTAAGATGGGGCAATTGTGATTAACTTGTTCGTATCAACACACTTTTTTAGCTCTCTCCCTCTCGTCGTGTTTAGTCGCGAACCCCAATGAACATGTTTAGCGTTCCAGTCTCCTCCTGATATAAAACGAGGTCCCAGACTCGTCACATAGACTGTAAGTTGCTCTTACTTTAAATTGTGTTTTGGAGGACAATATACAGAAGACAAGATGATATCTCCATTACTGTCATGGACAGCTATTGTGGTAGCCTGTATATGCTCCGAGCTGAACTGGGGCAGTTCGTGATGTTTGATGGATTCCCTTAATATAACAGCTGTTCCAACGTGTGCAGTTCCATCAGGATGATTTGTGGCGTAAATGTTGTAGTTTTTTATTTTGATTTGGCTGTTATAAGTGAAATGTGTTTCCGATATAAGTAGTACATCCAGATCATGGAAGTTAATCAGAGTCTCGACTTCACTTTTATTGGGAGATAGTCCGTTGATGTTCCAGGTGGCTATTTTGATCGTATTGATCATTTTGTCATTTTATTGACGAGTGTAGTTATGAGTCCTAAGAGGGTGCTCATCTGTTGTAAGATAACGTCAATCTTTTCACTTTGTTCTCTTCCAATTTGCTGGTAATGTGTTGTGTGGTTTGTTCGTAGGTTATTTGAGTTGCAGTCCTTTCATGCGGTATTGTCTTAACTACATCTGCGTATTGTTTACGTTCATTTCTAGTTTCATTCTTTTTGGCCTGTGAGTTGTGCTCTTCATTGTTATAGCTGATCTGTGTGTTTTGACGTCGGGAAACAAGTAGGTACCTGTTTACCTCGTTCAAAAGAATATCGCGATAAGACCCGTTTTCGATAGTGTTTTATAATGTGTGTTTTGTGTTTTTTTGCCTCTAGTGAAGTTTGGCTTACGTGTTTTTCTCGCCAGGATCTCTTTGTAGACCTCACATCCCTTGCAGTTTGCTGGATGTGGACCTAAGCATAAGGCACACGTGGCTGGGGTATTACGATCAGTCTTAAGGCATTCCTTGGTGTTGTGAGATTCTGCGCATTTTAGACAGCGGTAAGGTCTCATGCAGCAATTTTTTGAATGTCCGTACTGCTGACATCTTTGGCATTGTACCGGGGCTGTCCTTTTCTTGGGATCTTCTATAGCAACTACCTGGTGATAAATAACTTTTACCTGTTTTGCTGCTTTGTTGTTTGGTCTTGATTGCAAATTAACGAAGAAGGTGGATGTGGGTACTTTATCAGGTCCATACCTAGAGTTTATGATTTCGCCTAAAACTATATTTCCGGTATTTTCGAATGCCTCCTGATGTGGGGTGGTATGGTGTAGGTTTTTTATAACTAATCTAAGGTTTTTTCCATCTTTTCGATTGAAAGTGTGACCTATCAGGTTTTGTTCTCTGATCACACTCATAAGTTTTTTTATAGATGTGGATGTCTTCACTCGTTATTCGTAGCTGGTTTTTATTAATTATTTTATAGGTAAACTTAGTATGCTCAGCGACTGTTTCTAGAAGCTCTGTGAGTTTGTTGACGTCGTCAACCCCATAGAGCATTATAGGTGGTGGTTTGTTGATTTTCTTTTCTTTTGCCAGAGTGCCTTCATGGGAATTTTCTTCCACGGGTAATCCTAAATAACGGTTTGAGACTTTCACAAACTCAGGTGATGGTGGACTGTTGAGTTTCCTTTTTTTGGTTCTGGTAGTTGGGACTCTTTGCCAATCGGGAGGACAAGTGCTGTGTTCTTTTTGCAATTCAGATGAATTAAAATTTTCCTTGCCTTGGCTAGTGCAGGCTGGATTCTCCAAAGATCTTTATGTAACGTTTCCTAGGGAGGAGCTCCTAGGACGCGATATAAACAGGCTTGGATGAAAAACTTATTGTACGAGCTTTATGCTGCTACAATTGCTGCCAGACGCATTTACTGTCACAGGGGCCTGGTTGCCTACCCCTGTGGAGTCTTTGGTAACAAATTTCACACCCACAGGCCCGGGTACCTGTGAGCGTCGGGTGTTAGCCGGATTGCCAGACATCGTATTCTCATCATATTCCATATTCATAAAAATGTGTGTGGGTAGGTACACATGGCGCTTTTCCAAGGCGCCATGGCCACGTTTTTAGAGAAGATTTAATTTTTCTAGGCTTGGGGTAGCCATATCAGGTTATTTAACCGCCACCTGTTGCTCGACGTTGTTGCTCGTTTAGCACTACCCGGGGGACACGTGTAGGGTGGGCCTAGGAAAAGGTGGTAAACCCTACGGACGCGAGCAACAACATCCCATCCCGCATACATGTAAAATTAACTAATTTATCTTTATAGCGACAGAAAATGTCTTTTTATTAATTGTTTGAGAATCGTCACAAGACTTAATTTTCGTGATGTTTGATGGGTTGTTGTAAGTAGGTACCAACATGACAATTATGTGTCACACGAAGCTAAGTATTTTGAATTAAATTAATTGTTGGAAACTGCGTTGCTATAAATTTTCGCTCTTTTTTTTCCTTTATTTCGAACACTTTTGGAATTAATCAAGGAAAAACTTACCAACTAACGTGATGCTCTCGTTGGAAATGAAAAGTAAACTCATAATAAAATAAAACAATGTTTATTAAAAGATTATCAGTAAACTAGCTGCGCCCCGCGGTTTCACCCGCGTAGACCGGGATAAAAAGTAGCCTATGTGTTATTCCAGCTATCTACGTAGAAAATTTCAACCAAATTGGTCCAGCCGTTTGAGCGTGAATAAGTAACAAACATACAAACACACACACACTCACTAACTTTCGCCTTTATAATATTAAGTGTGATAGTGTGATTGCGGAGGCTCATTAGAAGGAAATAACAATTTTCCATCACTTAGCAATTTAAACACAAAAAAGAATATTCTTATGATAAAGCAAAAAGAAAAAATACAGGGTTTAAGACCCATCACGAAGCCGTCATAGCTACGCTTTCTGTACATCAAAATAAGTAACTTTGTGTAAAAGTAATTGCTGGGAAACGACTTTTATTTTTGTTGTGATAATTATACCTATAAATCGGACTAACTGTAATCTCGTCCTCATTGTTTACTATGTAGTCTGCACTTCTGTCATTCTGTCAAATCATTTGTACTTTTTTTGCCGCGCGCTGATCATGTTTTCGTTAAAAAGTTAAGAAAAATTTTATCGAAATATAAATCTTCACTTCGCTTCACCGTGGGTGACCAAGCCACGGGTAAACGCCTCGATATGCGGGAACCCACGGGGGAGGAACATCACACTTCACACTAATATTATAAAGGCGAACGTTTGTGTGTGTTTGTATCGGGAACCCACGGGGGAGGAACATCACACTTCACACTAATATTATAAAGGCGAATGTTTGTGTGTGTTTGTATCGGGAACCCACGGGGGAGGAACATCACACTTCACACTAATATTATAAAAGCGAACGTTTGTGTGTGTTTGTATGTTTCTTACTTCTTTACGTTCAAACGGCTGGACCGATTTGGATGAGATAGCTTATACCCTGGATTAACACATAGGTTACATTTTATCCCCGGTCTACAGGGCGGGGGGAAACCGCGGGGCGCAGCTAGTAGCAGTATTATAAGTGTTACTAACAACAATATGAATCATTAGAGTTCGATTTCCAAAAAATAATAATAACAAGTCATTACTGAACCATGCCTCAAGGGTCTCCATGAAATCCGAAACACTTGTGTTATATTAGCAACGAAGTTGTCTCATTACATAAGTTAACTATTTTTTGGGAAACGAGGAAAGGTCATGTTTCTGCCTATAGGGAAGCTTTTGTTGTGATAAGCACGTTTTCGCGTATGTTATGGGTAGGTACGTACCTACAATCATATACAGGGTGTAAGGGACAGCCCTCCGCAAACTGATAGGGTGATTTCAGTATGTCATACTAAGATGACCGGTACATGGATTTTTTCAGGAACGTTATGGGAATCCAATAAACCTGATTTGTTTGTGTTTTTGAGCACAAATCGGAGAGTCTATTACTGGTTGGAAGGGGTAGGTAATAGGTATGCGGTGAGTTCGATGAACTCTGTAGTTAGACAGAAAGTGGACAGCTGATTTCACGCGTCATTCGTTAGAGTATTTCTACATCCATTGCTGGTTTTTTAGTTTTGAGTTTTGTTTTTGCTGTTTTTTTTACATAAATGGAGCGCTGCGAACCACGGATATCGAGGGATATGCCTTGGGGGCGTGGCACGTGGCGCCTCGATATTATAAAATTGGTCTTATGTTCGAACGGCGGCTGTACGCTTCATTCAGTCGCTTTGCAACTGCGTACAGTGCGTATTGATGCGTAAAAAACCAAAATGCCGAGTTGTGCTGTAATTATTTGTAAAAATAGGTCAAATACCATCAACCTGAAGACAAATGGCGTGTCCTACCACCGGTAAGTAAACAATTAGGTCACTGTTTTGTATTTTAAATCAATTTTTAAATGTTTTACTAACTTTCGTCCGGAGCGACACGAACTAGCCCGAGAGTGCCCGAATCTTCCCGAACGCAACGAGCGTTTTGGATTTAGGGAGGAGCAATCGAGTGCAAGCGGCTGATTTTATCGATATGCGTATTTTTGCAGTTAAATATTTTTTTACAGAACTCAATGGATATTCTCGTATTACATGTATAGTAAAAGAGGTTTGAACCAAATTAAGACATTGTTATTTCAATACAGTTACACGTGAAGTGTAAAAACTTAAATTAATATTATGCCTAAAAGATTTTGACTAATGAAGTTTTTAATTTATAGTACAATTATGTTAAGTATTAAGATAAATACATATTATATTTCATCCAATTATTTATTTTTGGTCAAAAAATTACAATAATTTATGTTCGATATGCAAAAATATTCAATTATTATTTTAAAAAATCTGGCTATTTGGCGATTTCGTAAGGTGGGCCCTAGACGATTAATAATATTGCGAAATATTATTGACCGAGTGAATTAATATTGAAGACTGCGATGGTTAAACATTGTCGAAAAAAAAAATGCGCTATATTTTTGTATTGATCACTAAATCGCAAGCCCACCTTAGTCAATCATAAGGCCGAGCAGCCGTCAAGGTTCAAAGTTTGAATTTGAAAATTCGCGGTCCGTCGCGGTTTTGTCAAATCTTGGTCTATAATACTGAGGGTTTCACATTTTATTTTACTTCTTTACAAATGTGTTAAAAATGTCGTATAACTCGCGTGAACATTATTATTATTACGCTTTCGGCTCCAATCCGGCCTTAGACGTAGTAACTTAGCTCTGTAATAATAAAAACAAGAAAACAGAAAATAGAAATCAAATAAAATTAGAATTATTTATTGTCCAGTAAAATGTAAATATTTGGATAGCACTTGACGCTTTGAAATTTTTGGTGTCACATTTTTTGCCAAAAAGTGAAGTCTTATGTCAATGTATTTTCCATGACACATTTTATCAACTGAATGATATGATTATTTAACGACTCTTGGTCGAATTGATGAAAATCAATGGATTTGAATACATTTGACCCGATGAAGTGGTTAAGGGCTTTTGGTACCAGTAATGACTTCGTAAATTTTGAAGACACTTGAAATTTATCATCTCTCAGTACAGATTTTTTTATTACCCCTTCCATTTTTCTACAAATGTCTATTACATCTTCGGAGGGCAATACAAGGCTACCTCTGTCTTTTAGAGTAATAAATCGGTGATTGCGAGTTACTTCTGTTGCTAGCAACCCAGATACACATATTTTAATAAAATTGATGGTTTATTATTATTTTAATAAAATATTACTTCTGCACAAAAAAAACTTTGGGATGATTCATCGGACGATTTAGAAGATTTATATGAGCAAGCTTTGTTCGATGAAGAAATCGTAGAGATTGCACATAATATCTCGGACATAACTATGCCAGTTATTGTATATATGGCTGGATTTGTAGCACACGCTCTTTTAAAAAAGTGCGATATTTGTGTATCTGGGTTGCTAGCAACAGAAGTAACTCGCAATCACCGATTTATTACTCTAAAAGACAGTGGTAGCCTTGTATTGCCCTCCGAAGATGTAATAGACATTTGTAGAAAAATGGAAGGGGTAATAAAAAAATCTGTACTGAGAGATGATAAATTTCAAGTGTCTTCAAAATTTACGAAGTCATTACTGGTACCAAAAGCCCTTAACCACTTCATCTGGTCAAATGTATTCAAATCCATTGATTTTCATCAATTCGACCAGGAGCCGTTAAATAATCATATCATTCAGTTGATAAAATGTGTCATGGAAAAATACATTGACATAAGACTTCACTTTTTGGCAAAAAATGTGACACCAAAAATTTCAAAGCGTCAAGTGCTATCCAAATATTTACATTTTACTGGACAATAAATAATTCTAATTTTATTTGATTTTTATTTTCTATTTCCTTATTTTTATTATTACAGTTCCCACTGCTAAGACTCAAGCCTACTCTCTATTATATGAACTCCACACTCAATTAAACTGAATTAAACCAATCCTGAATGTAGGTAGGCTAATGGGTACACCTCTACCTAACCCTACGGGGATTACAGGCGTGATGTTATGTTATGTTATGAATGTAGGTAGGCATTTTTGATTAAAATCATTTTTTTAATATTAAGTAATATATTATTATATAAATATACAGTATTATATTTAACAGAAAGCGTTCCCTTTAACCGGTAATAAAATATTAAGAAAATTAAACTAAGTTATTTTAATACAAGAATGTGCTAAAATTAAATATCGATAAAAATTATCGACCATCGCTTTCGACTCCCTAATTGCTTGCGTGTGCATTGAATGTTCGCGAATAGCAAATGTTTACAAGTGAATGCCCCGCCCATTCTATGTATGTGTGCTATTAGAAATTGATTTAGTGTAGCTGCTTTCTTCTTAATGTGCGTGTTCAAATTTTAAGTGTGTGTCGTAAGTACACTATTTGTTAATGTTGTGATTATTTGGGTGGGAGATAAGCGGCGGCACTAGGACTCCTTATTATTCCGCAATGAAGGCATATCTCCGGATATCTATGGCTGCGAACACACAATGTAATTTTACATTGAAATAAAGAAAATGTAACTGAAAAAATATTTAAAAAAGAGAAAATTTCCGGTGGAATATGATTCAAAATGAGGAGCTGAATGCACCCTGTTAGTTTGCGGAGGGCTGTCCCTTACACCCTGTATACAGGGTGTAAAAAGATACATCACAAAGCCGTCAACTATGCATACTGTACATCTAACTGAGTAGCTTTGCACAAAAATTATTGCTGGGAAACGACTTTTATTTTTAGGTACCTACTTATAAAAAAAGCTATTTTTTATTACGCGCTATGTAACGCGAACTCAGGCAAACGGAGTTAAACCGCGCCCCTTCGCTTTACGGTACGCATAGGTTCTTGTCGGAAAAAGTTTAATAATAACACTTGGAATACGTTTTAATAAAAAAAAATGCGACTTTGACCTTCAATATCTCCAGAACCAGTTGATTCCCAGGTATGGTCTAGTGGAAAAAAACGATCCAAATAATGGGTAAAATATGTGGATTTTAGTTTCGGCAAGTGTCTTTTTACACCCGGTATGTGTCTTCTCTAGTAACCTTTCTTTCATTTATTTTTGTAAGTATATTAAAACGCTAAGTTTATCTTTCATATTCTATTAAAGTAGCTGCTACATTTTGTAGTTTGAGAGAAGCTACTATCGACGAATAATATTAAAGAGAATTTTAGTTCCTTTTTGGAAAGCTTTCGGATTTAATTTCAAACTTCGTGCCAAACTCCCTAAACTAACTTCTAACTCCGTGCTTCGTGTGTGTGTTTGCTTTCGTGCAAAGGAATTAATTAAAATAAAATAAGATAAAAAAAACAGACAACAAATAGACTTAAAATTAATGAAGCTGCGAGATATTCGCTGACGGTTAACGAACTCTCGCAGTTTTTAGCAATGGGTTGGCGGTTAACCCATTGCTAAAGGCTCTTAAAAGAGGTGTAATAGAATGCTTCAATAAATATTCTTTGAAGAACAGTAATTAAGCATTGTATGTAAACAAGTCTGAACGCTCTTATTTGGTTTTAAATAAAATAAGTACTTCAAATGCAAACACGAAATCATCATGCAGTGACGAAATGAACGTGGGTTTAATTAAAAATATACAGTTTTGCAGGGAGCAGCTTAATAAACACTATTATAATTTAATATGATGCAGCGCTAACCAGTGTTTTCTTTTGAATAAAAATTAGACTGTGTATCCCCAAAACTGTTCACCAATGCGTTGGAGGACGTCTTCAAGACGCTGGACTGGACTGGACAGTGTATCAACGTGAACGGCGAGTACATCTCACACCTTCGCTTTGCCGATGACATCGTCATATTAGCAGAGACGCTGGAACAGTTAGACCAGATGCTGCACAGCCTAAATGGAGCCTCTCGGCGGGTTGGCCTCGGTATGAATTTAGACAAGACGAAAGTCATGTACAATTCACTCGTCTTGCCGAGTCTAATCCGCATCGAAGGGTCGCTCCTTGAAGTTGTGAAGGAGTATGTCTACCTAGGGCAAGTCATCCAGCGCGGTAGCGGTCACATAACTTTGAGAAAGAAGCCGACAGAAGGATCCAATTGGGTTGGGCAGCGTTTGGGAAACTTCGTCAAGTCTTTTCGTCACCCATCCCGCAATGTTTGAAAACCAAGGTTTTCAACCAGTGCGTCCTACCTGTTATGACATACGATGCTGGAACGTGGACACTGACAGTCGGGCTGGTCCACAAATTCAAGGTCGCTCAGCGTGCTATGCTTCTTTGAAGGATAAAATCAGGAATGAAGTTATCCGGAAAAGAACCGGAGTAACCGACATAGCTTGCAGAATAAGCAAACTGAATTGGCAGTGGGCTGGCCATGTTTGTCGAAGGAACGGTGGCCGGTGGAGCAGACGGTGGAGACCGCGTATCGGTAAGCGTAGTGTGGGACGCCCCCAAGCTAGATGGACCGACGACCTGAAGAAAGTAGCTGGGACAGACTGGATGCGGAAGGCGGAGGACAGGGTGTTGTGGCGCAGACTGGGAGAGGCCTATGTCCAGCAGTGGACTGCGATATGCTGGGTTGATTGATACCCACCCTAACTGGCGAAGGCATCTTCTCATACTGAAAATGTACGAGCGCTGCATTTTTTTTACCAAATAAAATCGTTTTTGAGATTAAATTAGAAAATAATATCAACTACATAGGTTGTAACCATAGACTTATAAAAAAAGATGGACTCCGCGCCACGCATATCGAAAGTGAAGCACAGTAAGTATGCCGGACCTTTTGTACAAACACGCCTCGCGCACACATTTACATCATAGTATGCCGACCGGCCGCCATTACGTGACACGAGCGACGGCGTCTTTGCAGGTACTCAAATCATGCACACATAGATCGGTACGGTGCTTCACTTTCGATATGCGCGGCGCGGAGTCCATCTTTTTTTATAAGTCTATGGTTGTAACATTACATTTAAGAAACAAAAAACACTGGACTTACTTTGACCATTAATAATTATTTGAGAATACGTTCCTGATACCTGTTAGTTATAAGTATACAATAATTTCACCTCATAGACTTTCACAGTAATTTTTCATCTGAAAATAACATAATAGCACAGTAAAATTACTGTGTAAAATAACTGCAAGCGCCGGCCCAGGATTCCTCCTACGCTGATGTTGGTTGCGTACGTCAGCGAGAAAAAGACTTTGGTCTGATCGTCGGAATTATGCGAGCGCCCTCAGTCCGTTACCGACGCGTCGGTAATGGACTGAGGGCGCTCGCCGTACGACGTACGCGGCGCTGACAAGCGAGACTGACACGTACGATACGCGGCACATAGCAACAAACGCGCCGCTGACATCAGCGCAGCGTCGCCCGCAATGTGGATATAGAACACAATGTATATTCGTACGCGCGAACGACGTACGCGACCGACATCAGCGCAGGAGGGATGCAGACCTGACTGGACGTTTGGTTGCGTACCGTCGTAGTCACGCGTATCAAGACGCTGACGATAAATGAACGTGTAAAGTGTAGTACCGACGGTCAGCGAGCGCGATATAAATCGGTACGCGACCGATGTCAACGCTGACCATCAATTCCAGCCTTAAACTTTATTAGTTCCTAATTGTGTCCAATTCCAATTGACAAACTGTTAATGGTTTGTAAGTGTAAGTCACAGTTCTTACATAAGAGACCCCCCCCCTAAAACGCCCGCGCTTCACCACTTGAATTGGCACAATATAATCCCCAGCATTAGAGAAAACTGCAGAGACCAAAATGTCTCAACTACAAAAACCTTACTCTATGACAAATCTGAATAGTTTTCAATTAAACCGAACTGCCGACGGCAGGTACGCTATAACAGAAGCAACATTTCAAAACAATAAGTGGAAGACTTCAGTACATTGTGTAGTCCTCACAATTTCTAGCTACAGATGAAACTGGTTCTGATTCTGATTGACTTTTCTCAAATATTCCTTTTGAATTCTAAGTATTGTGAGTATTTGTGAGCTCTTGTATTCAGAAACTAGGGCCTAGGTATTCGTGTCAAGGTTTGTTATCAAACGGATAATATGAGCTCATATACCATGTTTCTTCTGTCGGTATTTGAATTTCAATTTTGTAAGTTTTTTCTAGACATCGTCAAGCGGTTGGTTGACTCTTCACGTGACCAGAAGGCTGTCCTATTTTTTTTTTGGCCGGTCTTTGGGACATTAGGTGGCAGCCACGGTTTTTCTAGGATACCTTAACTAACTTACCAGTAAATTCCGATTCCTAGCAAGACCTAATTTCTATAATACGCCTCTATCACTAACTGTATAAGCCACATCCAGGAACTCGGCTTAATAACAAGAAGTGCTTATGTAAAATGACTTTATCGTTGCGTGTCCCAATCTAGTAAAACAAAGACATTTTATAAGCCTCCTTTTTGTGGGCCTCTTGGGTACTCTATTTAGTCAGTTTATTTACTAGTTCACTTAGAAATTAATTTTATATTGAAGTAACTGTCTCATATTTCAATATGTTATGTTAGGAAATGGCTTTTTCTTGTCGCTAATACAGTCCTAAAGCCGCAAATACACAAAACAAGATGGCGACGTTAGTTCCAAATTTGGACACGCGCCAAAAGATCCTACTATTACTGACGACGGAACCATAAGACAGAACTAGGTATGAAGAAACTTAGTAGGGAAGAACTGCTAAATTAGTTCCTCGTAGATGCCGCTAAGTGTTCGTTACTTTCATTCAGGTGTCAATGGGGTTGGCTACTGTCAAAGTGGCGCTAGCATAGCTTTAACCAAAATTATATTCATTTGTATGAAGTATTTGCTTGTTTAAGATTTTACAAAATGCCTAAGAAATGTGAAGTGCCTTATTGCAAAGAAATAGGACCACATCAATTTCCGATAGCTGTAGAATTAAAAATAAAAGGTTAAAAAAAGTAATAAAAAAAAGTGGTCTAATTCGGCTTTTTGTAGTATTGTATAATTGGCGAAAAGTATTATGAAATGAAAAATATTATTCTTCCTACAAACAAAACCATTTCATAAATAAAATAGCTTGATGTATAATTTTAAGAGTATACCTTTCAATAAGGTCTGCTTTACTTCCTTGTAAAGAAGCACTTCGTTTTTTTCAGTTCAGCCTTTAGCTCGCTTATTCTTCATGTTTATCTTATCATCCATCCTGGTATTTTGATGAAAAAATTTACAAAACCGAACACACAAATTGAGTAAACAAATGTGACAGGTGAAAGCTATGCTAGCGGCATCTGCCAAAAGTTTTAAGGAGCCAACCCCATTGAGTTCCTTGCTGAAAACTTTGCCGCGAGATGGCGCTAAGTGTTTATTCCAGTCACTTTGTATTCAAGATGACTTTGACAAGTGGCAAACACACAGCGCTCTCTTGCGGCGAAGCTACCGGGAAACGACCCCATTCTGCACTTGGAGTTGATGACGTCATTTTGACGCTTTTTTTTGCGACGTGGCGAGCGCAAGGCAAGGGTGCCAGGCGTTCCAGCGAGATGCATAGTTAATTCGACTGAGTAGTAGCATCCTTGTCCACCCTATACGTCGATTACGAACAAACCCACTTCTAGGCGTGAATTATAGTCATCAACTGCACTAATACTGCAGAACCTGAACACTTCATAGTTTAAAAAAATCTAATATGAAGAACTAAAAATTTAGGAATTAAAATTAAACAAATAAATAAATTCATTATTGATTTTCTTGAAACAATGTATACCTACCTACTACTTTCTTAATTTTACTGAAATTACCCGAAAAACAGATACACTTTATACTTACTGCTCATTTTACGTGGAAACAACAGAACCAGCTTTTATAACGAATAATAAGCTGTTCACTGGAACTGCAACTCTACAGTTCTAACTATTCAACTGGCCCGAATTGGCGAAAATTCCTGAAATTACATAGAATCCCTTTGAAAAGCAAGAGTTCAAAGCTAAATACCAAAACACGTAACTACTGACGCAACATACCCCTTTCTAGTAATTGGATTATTCCGGATTAAACCAGTTTGCACTGGACTTTTTACAATTTTGAATCCTACGCTCGGATAACAAAGGGTAACGACATAGAAGTAAAAGGATAATAAATCCGGTTTAAACCGGATCTAGGAGATAAGTCATTCGTGTAGCTTTCAATTTTTGGGAAATTGATAAGCTTCTCACAATTTTTTAGACGTTGTTACAACGGGGATTGCATAATCTCGGTGAAATGTGATGCATGTGTGTGTCTATTTTTTAACGAGATAAGTTTTAGTAACGTTCCCTTTTTTTTAGGATTAGAGTCAGCGAAACTTCAATAGGCAGGCAATATGTCAGTTATTACAGTTATGATAACGAATTGGATTTGAGCTTTAATCGCGCGCGGGCTTGCAAGCAACGTCACATTTCTAGACGTTTTTCGTGATTATTTCATCAAAGGGTAATTTCTTCTGAAAAATTCTTAGATCGTTGGTATTTATAAGTATGTACGCTATTTTTTGACAGATATTTTGGTAATTACTCTTGGAAAATAGAAAATAATTGGCAATATGTCAATTTTTTAAAGTTTTTTCAAAAAATCTTATAAATACCAACGATCTAAGAATGTGTCAGAGGAAATTGTCCTTTGATTTAAATTTAATTAAAAATAATCACGAAAAGCCTCTAGAAATGCGACGTTGCCAACCCGAACGCGATCAACGCTCTTAAGAAATAATCTTAAGGGGGATGTGCTGTGGTAGCCCGTGAAATTCAAATTTTCTACGTTTTAAGCAATTTGCAGGTCCGTGTCAGGTTATACCTTGATCAAAATATGATACGCGACAGCAAAACATAATCTATTTACATAATTTTAACCATAAAAATCATCAATACATCTCTCTAAGTTAGATTTTTGCACTTGATGATTGTTATTGTAGCGTATCATACTTTATCGTATCAAGATACAACTTGACACGGACCTGCAAATTGCAAAAAACCTACATCGAAATCTAAATCTACATCGAAATAAGGAATTCTGACAAGGCGCCAAACAAAAGATTATTTTCTTATTGTGCAATTCTTTTCAATGTCCAACAATGAAAGTAACAACAGACTAAAAAACAGTAACAAAAGACTTAGAGACTAATTAATGTAATTAGTAGAAGGCTTCATTGTTTTAAACGGAAAAACAATTTTCATTTCAAACATATTTTGAAGATTAAACTTGTTGCTTGTTCTAATGGTTTTCTGGTTATAATATTACACATATTTACGCCTGCAGCAGATTTTAATATTTGTAAAGTCTTGGTTTTATTATTACAAAGTATTTTTTTTTGGCTAAGTTAACAAAAAGGATTGTAGCTCATTGTTTAATTTTCTAGACTAGCCTTGGAAAACTCCATCAATGGCGTTTCAAAATTAATTTTGAAAGAATAGAAATCACTGTCAGTAACAGCCAACTCCGTATCGGTTATCCTTGTTTTCTACATGAATACTGTGATCTGTGCATTTATCCATTAAATATATTTCTTTTCCATTCTTCTTTAAATTTCCATTAATACAAATTAAATAATTGAGCTAAAAGCAATGACGTATATCATTGGCTAAAAGTATCAAAATGCTGTAGCTTAGTAGAACAGAAGTTGAGACAATCCGTTTGACGGATAATAGTATTGCCATTATAGGAAATTAGCTAAATGGTCGTGGACACGACTCGCTTGTGACAGACTCTAGTTAGCGTGTATAGTTTACCGATTGGTTTACCGGATAATCCAGTAGTGAATACAAAATAGAATATTAAAACGTTCTTGTTCCCAAATAGACAGTCTATGGTCCTAACGTCAAAAAGCAATGTCAAAATGTCATTACAATTTGTCAATCGCACGCCAAAATTACTTTCCAGTTTCCAACCAAAACAATAATTATGGTTATAAATATATTAACAACTATTAATAACGAGACGGTAGGATTGAAAAATCTGCCTAAAGTGGACACATTCCTCGGAATATTAGATTTGAAGACAGGTTCCATGATAATCGCTGCTTTATGCGTGGTATGTAGAAGTTTCTGATTTCATGTTTTGATGAGATTTTGATATATAATTTTTTTGCGTGGTTTCCTCCGATTGATTGAGGTTGGCAGGGTAACCATGGATGGGTGGCACTACCAGCATACCTATTTCTTCTGCCAAGTAGTATTACTGTGTACGAACTAACTAGGGTTACCTATGGAAACATGTCACGATCCCTTTAAGGTAATCTTTAAGGGGTGATAGTAGAGGTCATTAGGAATCAAATCACTCGGGTGTACACGGGTCAAATTTGTGTACAGTGGACATACAAATTTGATAATTAACTAACTTTGATTTAAAAAAAAACGGACGCTACTAGTGTTTTTTTTTTTCTTTTCTAATTAGTCCTTGTTTATGTCTATATCAATATGTGTATATCTTAATATACATTAGTAGTAGTTACAATCATTCCCACATAATACTTAGGAAATATTGCTTAAGTTTACATTTGATATTTTTATGTGTAATACATTTGTTTATTTCTGAGGGTAGACTATTAATAAGTCTCGGTATAATAATAGCCGGGCCTCTGGCATTTTGTCGGGGGCCGTATGCGGCCCAGGGGCCGCGGAAAGCGAAAGAAAGAGAGAGCGAGTAGAAAGCGATGAACGCGTTTTTGACTATTTAAGAGGGCCTAGACCAGGGATGCACAGACCGCGGCCCCTGTTCCCATCGAGTGAACCCAGAGATTCCTAAAAATGTTTGAATACCCGTCAAAAATACAGACTTATATTCCAGCAGCTAAATACGCAACATGCTATATTAAATTTTTCCCGGTAAAACAGACGCATACAAAAATAGCTTATTGTTATCCGTCCCTTTGGACGGGATTCGCTACAAATATGTCATGTGTACGCACCTTTAATAATTGTGTGTAGCATTTTATTTTTTTCAGTACTTAAATGAAAGATTTGAGGGTAGGTTCGGAATGAAGTTATATTATAAGTTATTGCTCCAAGTATGTCATTTATACGCACCGTTAATATTTATGTGTAGCATTTTATTTTGAGTAGGATATGAAAGCTGATTTGTGGTCAGATGTTTAGGATGAAGTTATAATTATTCTAAGTTATTCATTCAGTTTTAAGGGTCTGGAGAACTGTCATACAGGTCCTGCACGCTTAGCATGACCGCCATAGAAATGGGTTTTGTCGACGGAAGAATAGACAAAATAGCACATAGTAGAAATATTTGTATGCATTCTACGCGTCTAAGCAGGGCAATGTGTAGTTTTGTCTATTATTCCGTCGACTTTTGTCGCCATGCTACGCGTGCAGAACCCAGTATAGACTCCAGCTCTCACTAATAAACGAACTTGAACATAGCTGGCAAAATGTGGGTGTGTACTCCACCTCAGCCTTACCCCTCGGAGAATATAGGCGTGACGTTATATTAAAAACTGAACAGTCAGCAAGAAAATGGGCAATTTTCACTAAAACTTTTTTTTATGTCAATCGATACAGTTGGAGTATAAGGATCAAAAAATTCCACCGAACCGACTGAGGTTTGAGTACTAGAAAAGTCAAGAATCGCGAAAAAATCTCATAGGTACATTTCGTAGGAAATGAGACACTAAATGGTGCAAGGAGATGGGTTTAAGCTCATTTTCTTTGCCGGGTAAAAGAGAATTTCGATATCGGAGTCGATAATATTTGTGTTTATAGGAGATTTTAATTCCGATAAAAAATTGTTTTGGTAAGTATTGGAAAATGAACAGAACAGAATGAATGCGTTGCTTATAAAATGAATTAAGAGTGTATCATAGAGTTTGTGTGTTTAAGAGCACAACAACTACAACCTGCTAAACAAAGACCTTTTTGTCGAAGGCACTACTGAACGACTAAGTTTAGCCAACTGCAATGGTACTGCTAATTTTGTTTATAACAATTTAATTATGTTTTGCTCTATAAGTGAATTTGTTAATTCTTTTGAGAAATAAATAGCTTTAACCGTAATTTCTGAGACAATCATTATTCTGGCAGCAAAAAAAATACAGTAAATGTCTTTTTTTTTTGGGTCCACTATATTTTTTTACTAGAGCATTTTATGTATACCCATAATATTTATCATCAGCCTAGCCTAGTCCTTTATCTTGGGGTTGGCTCTCAGTCTAACCGGCTGCAGCTACCAGTATTTTACATGGAGTGCATGCCTATCTGACCTCCATAGCCCAGTTGTTTGTCAGACTTTTATGCCCCGGGTCGGCATGATTCGACACAAGCTGAGTGGCATAATCGAAAGTATTATTTTGCCAACAGACTGTGCCGAATCGACTGTCAATGATCTACGACAGCTCTAATATTATTATAAAGCAATATACAACGTGTCGTTAAGCGTCCTCGTCAAGACCATCAAACCGAACAACTTTTTCCATGGCACCGACATCGTAATCGCGAAAAAATAATCAGCCGTCATTTGCGTCGAGTAGATATTGAAGTTCTCTATGGGACAGTTGAAATTTTTTTCGCGATTACGATGTTGGTCCCATGTAGAAAGTTGTTCGGTTTGATGGTCTATACCACACCCTTAAATTTGACGAGGATGAAAAGCGACACGTTGTATAGCAGCATTTTTATCTTTCAGGTCCACCCTTTGGTGTACGGATGTACGTTCTTCATGCCCATGAGTTATCTGCTCCTCACAATCTGGATACTGTTGGCGATTTTCTTCGCAATTAGCGTTGTGCTGTTTATTGGACTTATCAATGTATGCAGGAAAAAGTATCAAAAAATAAATTCTGGTAAACCAGAAAAAGTATGCGCTTTGGTTTGAATCTGAATCGATTCAAATCAAACGTTAAAAATCAATTCGAAGACCAAATTTTTCACATGATACCATTATGTCATCCTTAAAGTTGACATTATAAATTATGAGTTGATTTTTTTGTCATAGGAGGGCACCGCAAGAATCTACCTACTTTTTGACGTGATTTCGAGGTCAAATGAAAGTCAAGTGGTTTCATGTGTTTTTGTTTTAAAATAAATTCCATCTTATAAATTTTAAGCGCTAAAAATAGCAAAATAAGGTTAACAAACCTAAAAGCTCGAAATGGTTTGGAATCAGCGTAGGACACTTTTACTTTACATTCCGAATTGCAGAGTTCATTCGGTTCCCTACAAAATGGCTGGATGGTGCTGATCCACGCGTCATGTTCGTGAACGGGCACCGTCAGTTGAGACTGGTCATCTCTTATCTGCGAGGCCTTATTTTTAATTTTTAATTTTAACTATTTTTTTTTTTTTACATTGTTTTCACATGTAGAAGCAACAAATATAATGTACCCATGATGTTGTAATACTTATCTTGGTTCAAAAGAGTGTCCGTTGAGTTTATTGCCCGTTCTTCTCCATAGATCTACGTTTTGGAATGGGCAACTAGTTTCAACTTTCTGACTAACTGACCGACTCTTTGACAATTCAAAAGTGCCAGTAATTGGTTTAATTGAAATAAAAATGCTTTGAGTTTCAGTTTGAGAGGTAAACTATACTTTTGTACCCATGGTACTATTTGTAGTACCATGGGTACAAAAGTATAGTTTAGTTTAGTATAGTTTAGTTGTTTTTTTTTTGGTTAGTTAAGTTTAGTAAGTACAGTCCGCCGCCCAGGGCGTCTCCTGCGGCGCCTGAGGGCGTGAGGCTGCCTCTCCCTCACGCGTTCCGCCTCCTCCTTCGCGAGCATCACTGCTTCGCAGAAGGAGGTGACGGCCTCCCATGCACTCTCGCTCCGCACCATGGCCTGAACCGGGCTCGGACGCGAGAGATCGGGGCCGCCAATCGCCTCCGTGAGAACACGGCGGTGCTCTGCCCAAGCCGGGCAGACCTCCACTGTATGCTCCATCGTGTCCTCCGGGCGATCCACACAATGGTGACACCCGGGCGTTTCCTCCCGCCTTATGCGAAACAGGAACCTCCCGAAACATCCATGTCCGGTGAGGACCTGCGTCAGGCGGAAGGTTAGGACGCCGTGGCGCCGCTCTAACCACTCCTCAAAGAGGGGACTTATCGCCGCAATTGTGGCGTGCCCAGCGCTGGGTTGCGACAGTCGCGCTCTCCATATCGCCGTGAGATCCCGCCGGAGCTCTAAGCATAAGCCTAAGCCCCCGAGCGAGGCCTAAGCTGAGCTTTGCATTTATGTGAGTGGATATAGATAGTGAAGATGTGACGTCCGGCCTAAAGTGCGACGCGTCCTAATTTTGGTGATCACTCACACAAATGCAAAGCTCAGCTTAGGCCTCGCGGACTGTACGTCCATGGTTGCAACAGCTCAATGTTAGATTTCACTCGTGCGTACTTCCGAAGATAGACGATGATTGCCGAAGTGCCTACTTTTTCTGGCAAATCTGTATCTTCTAATTTATTAATACCTACACTTATTTACGCCTAACAGAATGATATTCTACTCATCGCCATATGGATCTGGTATACCCTCGTATTCATAGTGATAATGCTGATGCTGATGTTGCTATTGGCTCTGGTCTTCACCGCAAAAAATCAGAGGGCCAAAGTTCTTGCAGTCATATTGGGAATACTTTGGTACATATGTGAGTAAGCAATATCTTCTCGTCTCACATACTACAGTGTCTCAACAAGAAAGTCTTTGACCAGTCCGAGTTGCCAGTGATGACTTACGGAACTGAAACGTGGTCGCTCACAATTGGCGTTACTAGAAGGCTAAAAGTCACCCTTAACAATGGAGAGGTATATGCTTGGAGTTTCCCTACGTGTTTGAATCAGAAATGAAGAGATCCGCAGGAGAACCAAGGTAACCGACATAGCCTGAAGAATTGCCAAACTTAAGTGGCAGTGGGCAGGGCACATTGCTCGCAGAATTGATGGCGTCGATGGGGCCGAAATGATCTGGAGTGGCGACCGCGTACTGGAAGACGTAACGTTGGACCGATGACCTTGTGAAGGCTGCAGGAATCCGCTGGACGCGGGAAGCACAGAACCGGTCAAAGTGGCGGTGCTTGGGGGATTCCTATGTCCAGCAGTGGATGTCTCTCGGCTGAAATGATGATGATGATGACATTTATGTGAGGATGTTGTAGTTAGTTACTTCTTAAACGTCGGACGTAGACCAAGTCTACGTAAGGAGGAAACTGCGGTAAGTATATAATACGTACTTAAACGTATATCTTGGGGCTTGTGGCTAAGTAATAACAGCCGCACGAGTCGAGAGGTTAAGCTACGCTTGCCGCGGTTGGTCCGTGGACGGGTACCACGTGGGTTGGTCTTTACATACCAACACTCCTCCGTGCCTCGGAAAAGACGTTAAGCCGTTGGTCTCGGCTGTCATCCGTGGATCTTTGACAGTCGTTACGGGTCATCAGAAGTCCGAAAGTCTGACAAACAGTCTTACCAAGGGGTATCGTACTACCCAGTAACTAGGTTGTGGAGGTCAGATAGGCAGTCGCCCCATATAACATAATGATATTCAGCTGCATCCGGTTAGACTGGAGCCGACCCCAACATAGTTGGGAAAAGACTAGGCAGATGATGATAAACGTACTTATATTATATTCAAGGTGTAACATAAACAAAGCACAACCTCTTAAGGGGTCACTGTACTAATTTTTATGAACAACATTTACTATGGAACCAAACCTGAAATCACGAAAAAAAAACAGCTGCTCCCTATTGATCCCGATTGCCAAAAAGCAGTGTAAACCGGTTTTAAACCAAGCAAAGAACGCGTCGCGCTCTATGTCGGACGTCACACCTATACTATCTATGTGCACTCACACAAAGGCAAAGCTCAGCCTCGACCTCGCGGACTGTAGGTATCTACGTATTTAAAAACCGTGTCGGAATAATAAAATTTTAAATTATTTTCAGTAACAGTCTACTTCATATTGGTGGTGAACAGTCATTGCAAGGCGCTCATCGATACGACTGGAGCGACCACAACTGGGAATGCTGTTGAGATTGGGTCACCAGATCCTCCAAAAGCTACAGATCCTCCAAAGGCTACCGATCCTCCAAACGCTACAGATCCTCCAGATGTTTCAGACCCGGACCTTGGTTTCCGGACAGGCAAGGACCGGTTAATGGCGTTACGCAAGGCCAGTGCAAAAAGTTACACAAAACAATAGTTTTGCTTATTGATACATTTCTTTTTTATTTACTCTATGACACCGGCTCCACAGGATAACCCTGTCACAATGAGCCAAGTTTGGTTCCGTCCAATGAGACGAACCCGGACGGCTGTTGGTAGGGCCCTACCGGAGCTTGACTGTTCATCCCTGGCCCCAGGAGAACGATACACTAGGGGCCAAGATTTGTCCCCAAGATCACATATTGCTGAAGAAGAGAATAAAAGGAAAACATAGATGTTGAGAAGCTTTACGTTGGAGTCAAGGCTTCTACCGACTAAGGATTGTATTTTGTTATGAGTTTGAGATAATTATAAGCCAATAATATAGACAGTGAAAAATACCTTATGAATTTTATTTCTTTTGTAACACTTATGGATTTTTGCCTGAATTAAATGAATTTTTTTTATTTTTTATTAAGGCTCTTACAGACAGACGAATTCGCGTCGCGACGTGATATTGCGATATTATATCCGTAGAACTATTTCTATGGACTCGCGCGTGACCATACACACAGGAGCGACGCGTTAACGCCTCTGTCTGCAAGAGCCTTTACACAGTAGAATGGTTGTGAGTTAAAACTAACAAAATTACAACTTAGTTTTGCAAATGATTTTAGATTAATTAATATTTTTGAGAAATAATTACTTAAAAATATAGCCATTGGTCACATGACTTTGAACGCCAATCAGAGCACGACACGTCTCACTTTCAGTTAGGTACTTTAACAAAATAATATTGTTTCAGGGTTCCCACCTCAGGATATTTTCTCCTAAATTTAGGGGATTTTTTAGAAAAAGTTAATAATTTAATTTAATTTAATCTATATTTAGCAGACTACTATGTGGTCTACAGTGTTAGTAAGCCTATGTTAGTACTTAATAAATAAAATAGCATTCGCATGTTTATATGGAATACTCGGAAAAAATACGATTGTTTATGAATTTAAGAAATATCGGTCTTTACTTTGAAATCGCAATTAATCGATTTGTTTCGAATCGATTATTTAATTTATTTTAGACTCATTTAATTTATAAAAAAACTTAACTTAAAACATCATAGGGAAAACCCAAAAGCGTTGGAAACACTGATATAAATAAAAAAATAAAAAATTTGAATAATGGCTGATTTACACAGGGTCAATAGCTGACTCCCAAACTCGAATCAAGACAACACTGACCCGTCTTCGTGTAAATTGATTTGAAGTCAGTAGTACGCCTACAGACGTGCTACTGACTGCATGTAAACAGTGAGAGTCAGTTCTCGGCGTCAGCTCTGACTTCATTTGGAGTCAGCTACTAACCCTATGTAAATCAGCCTTTAGACTCATATTGTACAAGACACAAATACCTCTTACTTACTTTGGGAGAAACTTTGAATCGGTGACTCAAAAATGAAGTTCAAAAACAGATGTTTCATCATCAGGTCTTTTAATAGTTTAAGTTTACCAGCTTATCATTGTAATTTCAGCTATATTCAACAGGAGATTGTGATGATTTTCGAATCTCCAGCCAGTATCCGTATCCAACCAATATGAAGTAGGCAAATATCACTGAAACAAACAGATGAAATATTATGAATGTACCTAGCTGTGTAACTTAGAATATCCATATAGCAATTTATGTAATATTCAGGAATCCACTGGACGTAGGTTATACAGGGTGTAAGGGACAGCGCTCCGCAAACTGATAGGGTGAATTCAGTATGTCATACTAAGATGACCGGTACATGAAATTTTTTCAGGAACTTTAAGGGACTCCAATAAACCTGATTTGTTTGTGTTTTTGTGCACAAATCGGAGCGTCTATTACTGGTTGGGAGGGGTAGGTAATAGGTATGCGGTGAGTTCGATGAACTCTGTAGCTTGACAGAAAGTGAACAGCTGATTTCACGCGTCGTTGGTTAGAGTATTTCAACATCCATTGCTGGTTTTTTTTTTTTTGCTGTTTTTTTGCAGTTCTTTTTACATAAATGGAGTGCTGCGAAGACACAATGCAATTTTACATTGAAATAATGAAAATGAAACTGAAAAATTTTTTGAAAAATGAAAATTTTCCTGAGAAAATTTCCGGTGGAATATGATTCAGAATGAGGAGCTGAATGCACCCTGTTAGTTTGCGGAGGGCTGTCCCTTACACCCTGTATAGAACAGAATAGAATAATTTATTTACACAAACACACAAGTTATACAACATAAGAAATAGCCGTGGGCCCCAAACTAGGCACAGCCTGTATCTTGGTGGCCCAATAATTAGTAAAACAGATTGAATTGCCGATCGTTGTATGTGTGACACAGCACAGCCGGACAAGTCACAGTAGTTAATATGTAATGGAATAGTGATAAAACAAAAAAAAAATTAAACTTAAAAATAAAAAAGATAATAATGAAAAAAAAAGCAGTATACCGGAGCGTTTTCATAGGTTTTTTAAGGCATGTAAATATTTATACGAACTTCTAATAATTCCCATTTTGTGTTCCTAAAAATATTTATTGAAGACTCTAATAAACAGATTGTGCCTCTTTTTGTGAACGTCCGAAAAATCCAAAATCAACTTTATTTAAATATTTTTTTATCAACTGTACCCTAATTGCGTAACACATTATCAATCGGAGTTTGAATCATTTTGAAACAAATTGCTGATCCATTGCTTCATTATGTTCGAAAAATTTGTCTGCTCGCCAACGTAAATAACGCAATGAATGTTGCTGAACTGTCAAAATGAAACCAACTCCGATTGGTTATGTGTTACGCAATTAGGGTGCTGTATGAACTTTTGTGTCCGAAAAAATAACCCGTCGTCTACAGCTGAACCTTTATAAAATCAGAAGTGATACCTATACAATTAAATAGAATTTGATAAATTGAAAACCACGAAAACGACACCCATGATGAATAATTTGAAAATTTTCGCAGCCGCCATGTTGGATTTTAATTCTGAGGTGGTAAAACAAGACTTAGTAGTTATTAATTAATTTTATTAACCACACATAGCAATGGACCATTTGGCAATTCTTAGCAGATCTATTTATGAAAGCAGATTAAAGCAGCGGTAAAAACAGTTTAAAGAAGCATACAGGTTTTATTTGAAAAAAAAAGAAAGAAAAGAAAGAAAGAAAAGAAAAAGAAAGAAAGTCAGAAAAAAGAAAGTCAGAAAGATCAAGTATTAGCACCGCGTAATAAGAATAACACAATGGGAATTTTCCGCTGACCAACTTTAAAAGTTCAGATAGTTTTTAAAACGATTATTTAAAAAGAAGTTGCAGTTAAAAAAATTGTTTAACGTGCAATTTAAATATTTCTGGTTTTTAATTACCACATGATAAAAAGTTAAACAAAAACCAAATATATATTATTTAGTTATACATTATTAATCCCTCTGAAATCCTTCTGTTCCGTCGCGACGTCAATGAATCTTTAAATAGCAAAGATTTTTGTATTATCTTCCCAGATGGACCGTTGTCAGAGCTAAAAATGTTTCCGAATATTTTTATTTTGTACGGTATCTTGTATTTTATTATCTTCTTGTATTTTATAATATTCACTAGAGCGAATATAGACGGACTAGCGAGCGACTACCTTTTTATTCCTTTGCCTTAATGTTACCCTAATCTATTGTTATTTTAAGGAACAGGGTAGGGTTATTGGAATTCAGACATTCTATTTTTGGCAAGTGGACCAACGACGGACGGTCGCGAGACGAACTATATTAGCTCACACGAATGTGTTCCCCAATTTTGCGAGCCCCGTGAACTCGTGAACGCCTCTTCTGAACTCTACTTCTTATACCTAAGTACAGCAACAAAGCCAATAGCTCGCACTTCGGCTAACGTAAAGAGGTTTTAAGAACGAACGATGATAGTTCCAAAGAGCCCTAATGCCCTGGCTAAAATTAAAAAAACCGGCCAAGTGCGTGTCGGATGGTGTCGGACCATGATTGACAAATGTTTTTTTTTTTTTTGTCAAATAAATTGTTTCTCAAATAATACTAACAAACAAAAGTTTATCAGGTAATTAGTTTGTTAAATGATTTATTTGCCAAACTTGTTGTTGTAAAATGATGAAATGACAAATCGTATTTTTGCCAATCATTTGTTTGTCAAGTAAAAATTTGCAAAATAATTTTCGGTGAAATGACAGGATACCGGTGGTTTCTGCCTACCCCCATGAGAAGAACGCGCGAGTTTATGTAGGTAGGTATACTATGTTTATGTATTTATAATTTGTATTAACAAACTTACTGAAAGCAATCATCGTAAAGGCGAGGGCTACTATCCATCCTAGACTTGTGTCCGTGATGTATATGCACAGCAGCACGAAGACCAGCAGGAAAGACTGAACCCACCACAAGGCGGTAATCACCACCCAACTTAACACCACTGAGGATTTTTGCTGGAAAGACGTTAGGTACAATCAGTGAATACTTAGATGTAGTATAATTACTTACAAGTTTATAGGTACAGTAGGCCGAACGTCAGTAGTAACAAAACAGTATAAGCAGCTGGCTTCTTATACTATTGAAACTCCGATAGGCCTCAAAGCCAATATATTACCACCGATGTGCGGTCCGCTGTACCTCTGATATAATTTGTATATACAATTTTTGTATTACCATAGTTTTTGATTAATTATGGCAAAACAAATTATCTATGACAGTAACATTACGCTTTAAGGTTGATGCGCCAGGGTAGCCCGCGAAATTCAAAATTTCTTACGTTTTTTGCAATTTGTAGGTCAGTGTGAGCTTGTATGTTGATTAAAATATGATTCGCGGCCGTAGCTAATACGGCTTTACAGAATTATAATCATTAGAATCAGCAATACAACTCCATAAGTTAGCATTTACCTCAAATCTAGCGATTTCATGAAATCATGAGGTTTGAGGTAAATGCTAACTTATGGAGTTGTATTGGTGATTCTAATGATTATAATTCTGTAAAGCCATATTAGCTACGGCCGCGAATCATATTTCAATCAATATACAAGCTCACACTGACCTACAAATTGCAAAGAACATAAGAAATTTTGAATTTCGCGGGCTACACTGGCGCTTTCGCCTTAACAGCTTCAATTTGTTCTCGTGACAATTTTGCAAAACAGTTTTATGATAATCTCTTCTCCTTCCGTCCCTACAGGTCCCGTTATTTGGGGTCGAGTCTCCTCACTTTTCTGCGCCAAGTTATTCTGTTTTGGGTTTTCGGTTCTGGCAGTTGGCCTTTCTTGAGGTCTCTTTTTATATTATTTTGACCACCAGATCAATGGTGGGCGGCCTCTGCCTCTCTTTTTTTCTGGCAGATTTAGTGCAATTTGTACCACATGATTTTCATTGCGTCTTTTAATGTGTCCATAACATCTTACGTGGTTTTCGTAAATTTTATCAGTGATTGAGTGACTAAAGTTGCCTCGTATAATTCATTGCGGACTTTCTCAAGTCTGGTCACACCTCCCGCCCATATATGCATCTTCATTTCATTGGCACCTTTTGTTCTTGCGTCTTCTTTGTTGACCAACATCAGTATGTTTTTATTACTGCACAAGGAGACTTCGCAAAATAAATCCAAAGCCACATGGCAGATAGTCAATAAATCTAAAACTAACCTACCTAAAGAACAGATCCTGACAATAAAAACAGGGAATTTGACTTACACAGACCCGACTGACATAGCAAATACATTTAATGACTACTTTATAGATGACATTGAGAATCATATAATAAATTACATTCAAATAAACAATAAGTTAGATAATTCGACAATGCAATCAATGTTTATGCAGCCTGCTCTAAAATCTGATATTATTTTAGCTACAAAGTCGCTTAAAAATACTAGCACTGTAGGTATTGACGGTATATGTACAAAAGTAATTAAATATGTAATTGAGCTTATAGCACCGGCCCTAGCACATATTATTAACATAGGTATTACCGAGGGCATCTATCCCGAGGGCTTGAAAAAAGTCATAGTAAAACCACTCCACAAAAAGGAAGATTGACGCATATGAAAAATTACCGGCCAACAGCCAAAATTCCTGTTTTTTCCAAAATCTTTGAAAAAGTTATTTATAACTCGTTATACCAATATCTTCACAAATATACTATTTTGTGCAAAGAGCAAAACGGTTTCCGGAGAAATAAAACCATTAACATGGCTATTTTCGACCTATTAAGTAATGTTATGTCTGCTGTTGATAAAAAGACTCCCATTTGCGCTATTTACACAGACATGACTAAAGCCTTTGATTATGTTGATCACAAAATCCTTCTGGACAAATTGCATTGCTATGGCATCAGAGGGAACATTTTAAAATTACTAGAATCGTATTTAAGTAATAGATTGCAATGTACTGAAATCACAAGAGTGTGCGCAAAAACCAAAACGGAACGAACGTATGTGTCGAATTTCAGGAGTATAAAATATGGAGTGCCTCAAGGTAGCGTGCTTGGGCCACCTTTATTTCTCCTTTACATAAATGATTTGCCAAAAGTGACACAACAACAAATGATCTTGTTTGCAGATGATAGCACTGCCATAGTAAAATGTAAGGACTTAAATACTTATCAATTTGACATTAATAATACTCTTAATGACATAATTAATTGGCTTACTACGAATAATTTAATAATTAACCTCAAGAAAACCAAAATAATGCATTTCCACCAAAGAATTGAACCTCCAAAAATGAGCGTCAATTACAATGGCAACGAAATAGAAGATGTAAAAGTAAGTGTGTTTTTAGGTATCCATATCGACAATAACCTTAATTGGAAAGCTCATATAGAACAGCTTTGTAAAAAAATAAATAAGTCTGCCTATGCACTTTTTCAATTGGCTAGAAAAGTTAATATAGACGCGTTACTTGTTGCCTATCATGGTCTAGTAGCCTCACTTCTACGTTACGGAATTATTTTCTGGGGTAATTCCTCGGACAAAGGATTACTATTCAAGGCACAAAAAAGGTGCATCAGAGCCATGTGTGGTCTGAAAACAGATGACAGCTGTGCACCGTACTTTAAATCATTAAAAATCCTTACGCTACCGGCGTTATACATATTGGAAATTTGTATCTTTGTCAAAACAAATCCCAACCTTTTTGAAAAAATAACAACGGTACGAAATGTTCCAATTCGTAGTCAGTACAAAAATTCTTTGAGTAATTATAAATGTAAAACTGCATTAGTAAAAAATAGTGTCCTGGGTATGGCTCCACGCATTTATAATAAAATTCCAGACGCCATAAAAGAATTAAATTTTACACAATTTAAGAAAAAAATGAAATTGTTCTTATCTGATAAATGTTATTACACTATTGATGAATTCTTAAATGACAAATTAATTTAGAATTGCAATTATTATTAGTGACAGCAAATAATTTTGTAAGCGTCAGGACCCCTGGACCAATAAAGATATTTGATGTTTAGAAAATACCAAGATTTACTACCTTTTTGCTACTATTTGATACCTAACTTCAAATATTTAGTACCTCGACCGACAGCGAAAAAACACGTAAAGAAAGTGGTCAGACATTCTGACGTCAGGTTGTCTGGACCATTTTTTTTTTCATTGTTCTGGACAACAAAACTAATTTATCTATTTGTAAATATTTACTACCTTTTTAGTACCCCAACATATATTTTTTTCAAATTTTTTTGGCATTACAGTAAAATGTTACGCATGAAAGTTTTTTTTTGATAATTGATATTTAATTTGCCGCTTATTTTTAGGATATAGGTATATTTGCATTGTGGTTAGAAAATCATACACTGTCATATACATAGAAAATAATTTTAATAACTAGTGTTGGGGAGTTGAAATGACGTACTCCTTTTGTTCTTGATGATTTCTTGTTTAATGATGGATTGCTTTTACAATGAATAAAATACAATAAGAAATGACAATGTGCAACGTGTCTTCAAAAATTTTCTTTTTTCGGAAGTGATCGAGAGGGACCGGCCGGAACTCGCTCGCGGTCCTTATTTTGACAGATGACAGATAACGAATGACGAATGACAGTGACTGCTATGTGACAATGACGTTGACAGCTTCTTCCACTATGGCGAGCAGTGGCGCCAACATCCTCCCCCCTCTGAAAGTCCTTGGTGTTAGGACTTTAAGTGGCTTCAGTTGCTGAACCAGGCATCTCGACAGGTAGAGGACATATTTTCGAAAAAGAACGCTGCACGTCTCCGGTGGCTGTTCGGATGGTGGCAACACGTGCAACTCCATCCCTTCCAGTGTAGACTCGGATGATTCGCCCGAGGCGCCATTTCAATGGTGGCACGTTGTCTTCTTTTATGAGGACGAGTTGATTGATAGTGACTTCACTCTTGTTGGACTTCCATTTTGTTCTAGTCTGAAGCTCGCTGACATATTCCTTTGACCAACGTTGCCAAAAATGTTGACGCATTTGCTCGATGCGGTCGTAACGAGGTAAACGATGAGTAGCAGCGTTGGTGATGTCATCGCAGGCCGGTGCTGTGAGCGGCCGCCCGATCAGGAAATGCCCCGGTGTCAATGCTTGGAGGTCATTCGGGTCTGAAGAAAGAGGTGTTAGCGGGCGAGAGTTCAGGACAGCCTCAACCTGTATCAATACCGTGTTAAACTCTTCAAACGTGAGATTAGAGTTCCCTACGACGCGTCTCAAGTGATACTTGCAAGACCTCACTCCCGCTTCCCACAAGCCACCAAAATGAGGAGAATATGGGGGAATAAATTTAAATTTAATGTTTTCCATAGCGGCTTTTTCGATAATATCGTTTGAAAATTTAGTTAAGAAATTATTTAATTCGTTAGCAGCTCCTACATAATTTTTTCCATTATCGGAATGTATCTCTAAAGGTTTTCCCCTTCGAGATATAAACCTTTTTAAACAAAGAAGATAACCGTTCGTGGTGAGATCTGTGACCAACTCAAGATGCACTGCTCGAGTCGCAAAACAAATAAACACACAAATATAACATTTGATTAACCTTGAGCCTCTCCCTTGACGGCTCAAAATGAAAACTGGACCACAGTAGTCAGTACCTGTTCTTAGAAACGGAAACCCTGGTAATAATCTTTCAGTTGGTAGGTTGCCCATTATTGGGCTAAACGTTTTCCCACTCAACCTAACGCATCTAACACACTTATGAACGACTGAGCGTGCTAAATTTCTACCACCAAGTGGCCACCATTCATCACGAATGGTTGAAAGTAATAATTGAGGGCCAGCATGACATAGTTGTGTATGTTTATGTTGGAATAAAAGAAAAGTAAATCTGTGTTTACTACAAAGCAGTATAGGATGTTTTTTGTCGTAGTTGAAATCGTTACAATTATTCAACCTACCTCCTACTCTAATTAAAGAATTTTTACAAAAGAATAAGTTGAGTCCTGACATATTCCGTGAATATTTTATATTTGAGGATTGTTTTAATAAACAATTGTATTCAAGAGGGAATGATTCTATTTGAGACAGCCGTGCGAGTACAATAGTTGCCTCATGTAATTCACTTAAGGACAACGGCCCGTGTTTACGTTCTGCTTTATTTCGAATGTTGTGAATAAATCGCTTAACGTAAGCAGCTGTTCTTATCATTGTATTGAATGATGAGAATCGTTCTAACGGAAACACGCTACATGGCGAATCTGACACAACATGTGATCTTAATTCGGGTAGGACAGACGGTACATCAGCTTGATTGCTTTCAATAACAGATGACTCACTTATGAAGCTAGGCCCAACCCACCACAAATCGTTATGAAGAAGCTCAGGTAGGCTGACACCACGCGACAACAAATCAGCTGGATTGTTAACGCCCTGCACGTGTGACCAAACGCAGTTACTAGTTAAGTCATTGATTTCGACAACTCTGTTTTGAACGAAAGTTTTTATTAACATTGGATGAGTGCGTAACCACCCTAAGACAATAGTCGAGTCAGTCCAAAATAATACCTTTTCAAATCTTAAATTCATTGAGTCAATGATCTTTTTATAAAGACGCGCACCCACTAACGCGCCGCACAGCTCAAGCCGCGGAATGCTTACCGGCTTTAAGGGCGCAACCTTGCTTTTTGCACATAATAATTTTACAGTAATCTCTTTAGAATGCTCGCAAACGCTTCGCACGTACGCACAGGCACCGTAGGCTTCCTGAGAGGCATCCGTAAAAATGTGTAGTTGTAACTGATATGCGTGCTGCGTGGCGACATGTCGCGGAATACGAACGCCTTGTAAATGTTGTAATGAATTTAATATTCGAATAAATGAGTTTGCGATATCACTAGGAACAGGGTCATCCCATCCGACTTTACAAAGCCAAAGCTTTTGCATGAGTATTTTAGAAACAATAATAATAGGCGCTAATAACCCTAATGGGTCATAAACCTGTGATATGACAGAAAGTATTTTTCGTTTAGTTATTTGTGAAACATCAATTTCAGAATTTATTTTAGTATTAAATTTTAGTTCATCGCTGTTATTACACCAACCTAAACCAAGTGTTTTATGTTGGGCAGTTTTATCGAGTGACAATGATTTTGTTGAATTATTTGATGAACTATCGAAATTAAATGCCCATTTCCGTAACGGAAAACAACCGGAATTTAAAACGTTACTAATGGTTTCACAAAGTGACAATAGTTCTTGTTTGTTATTATGAGAGAATATAAAGTCGTCAACGTAAAACGAAGTTAATATTATTTGAGATATTCGCTCATTAGAACAATCTAACGCTAACTGACGTAAACATCTCATAGCTAGGTACGGCGCTGACGCAGTACCATACGTGACGGTGTTCAGTTGATAAACTTGTAGTGAATCACGTTTACTTTCCCGCCATAGAATTAATTGTAATGTACGGTGATCAGGCTGTACTAAAACTTGTCGGTACATTTTTTCTACATCCGCACAAGCAACGAACGCGAATTGTCTAAAACGTAGAAGTATACCTACTAAATCATTTAATAACGGAGGACCGATAAACTGTATATCATTAAACGATTTGCCTGTAGTTGTTTTTGCACCCGCATCAAATACAACTCGCAACTTAGTTGTCGTACTTTCACGCTGTACACAATGATGGGGTAAAAAATAATACGGTGAATTGTATGTTTCGAGACGGCTCATATGGCCTAACGCTAAATATTCATTTAAGAAATCTAAGTACATACGTTTTATTTCAGGCGAACGATCCAGTTTTCTTTCTAATGATAAGAACCTGTTTTTTGCTAGCTCGTATGAATCGCCGAGCGAATCAGCTGATTCACACAAAGGTATTTGCACCGCAAACCTACCGTCACTATCGCGAGTGGTGGTTGAAGTGAAAAGTTCCTCACAAACTTTTTCATCTGCTGAAAGAATATTGCGTGTTGATTTGCCGTTATCAACCTCCTCTAGTTCCCAAAAACGTTTTAATTGGTCATCTAGTGAGTTTGTGAGTGTACAGCAAACCATGTTACTTACACTAGTTGGAATATTACCGGGTAACGTGCCAGAAATAATCCACCCTAAGTGGGTATTTTGTAGGTAAGGCCCTTTGGATAATAAACGCATCCGACCTTCCTGTAGCAAACTCCAAAACACATCAGCGCCAATGAGCAAATCTATATTTGATGGAATGTGATAGTTCGGATCTGCAAGTGTAACGTTTTGTGGTATTTGTAACGAGTGAACATCTATAATTGAGTTCGGGAGACAATAAGTAATCTTAGGTAAAACGGAACAACTTAAACGAGTGCTAAAATTACTAATCTTCGATCGCATGAGGAGGTCACAAGACTGCTGTGAACGAGTAACAGTGTTTCCTACCCCAGTGATGGTGAGTGTGGACTGTATGGGTTTTAAACGTAATTGTTTACAAAGTGATTCGGTAATGAAACTTCGCTGGCTGCCACTATCGAGAAGGGCGCGCGCAACGATGCGTGTGTTGTTATGACATACTTCAACAACCGCAGTTGAAAGCAAAACCTGTTCTAATGGGATAGACTGCTCGGCTTGTTTCAAGTCATTTGTATGTGCATTTAACGAATGTGAATCTGCGCAAGCACCGTCCAACGCGCCATTCACGCTAGCGGCCGCGTCAGTGTGCGTATAAGCAGGAACACAACTAATAGAATTGCAACTTGCGTTGCTATCTATGTGAATAAGACTATTATGTTTTTGTGAACATTGTTTACATGGACCGTACTGACATTCCTCAATGGTATGACTAGAACGTAAACAGTTACTACATATGTCTTTTTCAGAAACGAATTTGTGCCTATCTTGAACAGGTAAATTAAGAAAACGAAAGCACGAGTATAACGCATGATTTGCTTCGCACATAAGACACTTATAAGTGCTCGCTGGCTTGGCTGCAGACTTACCTGACCGAGATGGTTGTTTGTTATTTGAAACAAAAGAACGTAGTTGTGTGGAAGATTGGGGATTATTATTATTTGTTGACTTTTTTGACAATTCACTAGTTTGTTTGTGACCGCTGTGTATCATATCTAGTACATCAGAACGGTCTCTTAAAAACTGTATTAAGTCATCTAGTTTTACTTTAACAGAACCCTTACAAATGGAACTTTTTACATTTTCCCATTCTTTATTTGTAGCTGGATCAAGCTTGGTAACCACTAAATAAATTATTAAAGTGTCCCAATGTTCAGTGGGCTCATCCATAATTTTCACTGTGTCAATTAACTTTCTTATTTGAACGGGAGATTCCTTTGTAATGGCTTGCAAAGAAAACAAAGCTTTAACGTGATTGCTTATTAGTAACCTATTATTATCAAATCTATTTGTCAACAGATCCCATGCAACTTCATAGTTATCTGAAGTAAATTCTAAAGATTTTACAACTTGTAATGCTGTACCTTTTAATGTTGAACGTAGATAATGGAATTTCTGAATTGGATTAATTTCTTGTGCATTATGGATTAACGATATGTATGTGTCACGATACTCTAGCCAGTTCTCATATGATCCATCAAAGGTCGGTAACGATATGGTTGGTAATTTAACTGCATTATTATTTGCGTTGCCACTATGAGAACATAATTTTTTGGTCACAATTCTCTCCTCATGTTTGTTAAAAATACATTTAGCTAATGAAACTATTTTGAAATACTGTGTTTCAACCAATTCTCTGATCTCCAATTGTGGATCCAGTTCTTCTTCATCGGTAATATTCTCGATTCTAGATTGAACATTTTGGAATTCATAGAAAACTTGTTCGGTATTGGATATTCGTAACTGTATCTCAACAATTTGTTGATCATCTAATGAAATGCTGTCTAACGAATTAATGTATTTACCAAAGAGTGTGATTCTACCGCGTAAAGTACCCCGTTTTCTAATTAAATCACGAATATCGAGATCTTCGACATTGGAACGAGGAGAACTCATTGTGATGGCTGTGTAGGAAACAGAAAAGAGTACTTACAAGTAGCACCGAGTATGATGTCGCTCACGGATTGTGCACCGGTAGCTGATACGGACACTAAAATACAAAGACACGATATTAATACACCTTGAAACTATCCTTTATCCACGCACACGCTATCCTCTTACGATTTCTCGTTATCCGGTGATGAAGGTCCACTGTTGGGGAGTTGAAATGACGTACTCCTTTTGTTCTTGATGATTTCTTGTTTAATGATGGATTGCTTTTACAATGAATAAAATACAATAAGAAATGACAATGTGCAACGTGTCTTCAAAAATTTTCTTTTTTCGGAAGTGATCGAGAGGGACCGGCCGGAACTCGCTCGCGGTCCTTATTTTGACAGATGACAGATAACGAATGACGAATGACAGTGACTGCTATGTGACAATGACGTTGACAGCTTCTTCCACTATGGCGAGCAGTGGCGCCAACAACTAGAATTGTAGGCTACATATCAAGCTATAACAATCCAGTTTATGCTGACCTCTAATTGTAAGGAAATCCTTATAGAATGCTAGATCAGCTTATACTGGAAACTTATGCCGTGTGTACGTGATGTTATTTGTATTTCCCAGAAATGGTTGAAATATATCTCAATATTTAGTACCTAATTAGTACCAAATTGTACCACTTGTTAAATAATTAGTACCTCGTGAGATCGCAAGTTATTGCAATAGTTTCATACACCCGCCATCCTAACGTCAGCTTGGCGGGTGTATTTTTGTGTAGCTGAGATTACTAAGAATCTAGATATATAAAACATACATGGATATTTAGTACCTAATTGATACCTCTCGAAACATACCTTAGGTCAGTGAAATCTCATTGCAATTCGTCAGAAATTGAAAAATTTGTCTACATCATTCCTTTATACAGGATGTTACAATGTGTTGTTTGTATGACACAAAGAGTAGAGGCAGCCGGGGATACTTGGCTATAGGGAAGCAAAGCTCGAGCGTCTCTGGAACTAAAATTGACACATTGTTGCAAATGGCCAACGTGTTATTTGTATAGGTACGTCTCTGATGTTCTAAGTCTAAATCTTGAAATAAGATTTGTTTTGTGAATTTTTTGTTTACTATTGTTTTGTGATATTTAGATCATTTTTATCTTGAGAGTATGCACATTTTGTAAAATTCGCTATCTTAAAGGCAGAAAGAAAAAGAAAGAAAATACATTTATTAACCACCAGAGCACAGGAATAACCTTCCACAATATAATATTAGTTCCATGTCTAATGTCAAAAAAGCAATATAATATAAGTTCCATGGACGCTCACGTTGCTATCAGCTCCAATATGGCAAAACTCAATAGGTAATGTCTTCATTTCATTCATTCAACAGGAAACCGAGAGGAGCACATATTAGTAAGGATGCTGGCGTACTATATGGCGTACCACAGGGGAGTGTGTTAGGCCCTACATTATTCCTTACTTATATCAATGACCTCTGTAACCTAAATGTAAAAAACGCAAATATTTTTTCGTATGCTGATGATATTGCTCTGGTTCCGGAAACAATTGGTCAGATATAAAACTCAAAGCCGAAATGGGTATGGGTCCAAATTACCAATTGGCTCAGAGACAATTTACTGTCACTAAACACAACAAAAATGAACTATATATGTTTCTCAATCTCTAATAATTTTCAAGATGTACCCTTTGACACTAAAGTACACTCATGCAATACAACCTCAGATAAAAATTGCAATTGCCCTATAATTGACAAAGTTTCGCAGACAAAATACTTAGGCGTCATAATTGATCAAAAATTATCCTCGTATTCCCATATTGACCATGTTGCTGCGAGAGTTAGGAAACTGGGTTAGATATTCAAATCTCTAAGACATATACTTCCAAAAAATACAAAAGGAAACCTCGGATCTCCTAAGAATCTCCTAAATGAAATCTATATATCACTTGCTCAATCTGTCATAGTTTATTGCATACCTATATGGGGTGGCGCGGCTAAAACGAAATTTATCAATCTAGAACGTGGACAGCGATAGTTAATAAAAACAATATATTTTAAAAGGGTGAGATATCCTAGTGAAAAGCTATACGAAATTAGTGATCTACTTTCAGTTAGGAAATTATATATCATGTCCACTGTCCTAAAAAAACATAAAACTCTTTCATATGATCCAAAAGTAATGTCGAAAAGGCGAAATGACTTGATTGCACAAGTACCACTTGAACGACCACCACTAAAACGAAATTCGCGGCTATACAATATCAAAATCGATCTGCTCAACAGTATAATAGGGTTAACAAACAAATATATATACATCCCAACCAACTACATGAATGTAAAAAAAACTAACAGACTGGATAAAGCCCTTTACATACACATAATACTGTTTTATCCTACCTAAGAAAGAGCGGCGTCTTCTAACACAGGCATTATCTGCTTAAAAGGAGACGCCATTCACCAACAACATGTTCACAACTAATGGTACTGAAAGAAACATTTTTGTATTTATTTGTATTTTGACATCGATATTATGAAGTCCAGCGTATTTCTTTATTAGAGGTCAGTGCTTGCTGTAGATCAATTTTTCAATTTCTGGCGCATTCCGATGAGATTTCACTGACTTAAGGTAGGTACTTATGCTTAGAGAGGTACCTACCAATTAGTTGAGTACTATTATTCTGTGGCGTGTGTTCGAGCATGCTTGCAATTTTACCTGGAAATTGGCAGCAATTTGCTGCTTTGTCTGCGTTGACACTAAGCCTTGCCATACACAGTCAGGATGGAGTGCTTCAAACTGCGACTGCATAGTAAACTACAGTCTTCTATTTACATACACACCGCTCGAGCTGTCGACTGCTCTCGCGCAGTTACTCCCTCCAACCGGGCTCCTCATTCCATGTCGCGTGCGCCTCCTGCCCGCTTGTTTTTGCAGTAATGACTCAATGGCAGCTTCAAGTAGTTGACGTTGACTGCACGAGCGGTCGGTGTATTTAGATCACTGACTTATTGCTCGAGCAGCCCGTGTATGTTGACTTATAGAGGCATGAGAAACAGGGTGTAAAGTTCACTCATCCTCTATTGAAAAGGGAGGATCCTCCAGCCAGACGGGTGTCGTTTCTGGTGGGCAACTGCCCGAGGGTTGATGTCGGGATGTTGTATATATGCTAGTCGCGCGGTAACTCTAATTACGCGATGCAGGATTTCGTGACGTCATTTCATTGTGATGTGTAGTTCGTATGGGGCGATGTAGATGCCGCCACAGACTTACCACATGTCCAGGGTAAGTTGATTTCATTGTCGGAGTTAGTTGCCCAGTACAGTACCTAGTATACAGTTATGATAAGAGATGAGCATGAGCAATAGATGATTATTTATTGAGCCTTATTTTCAGGCAACAAAACGACATGCCGGTCGGCCGATAAAGTAAACGAGTCCTGTCGGTCTGTTTCTGTAAAAACTTACCTTGAAAACGGTGGTGAAGTGAGCTGTCATTTCACCCGATGCTACGTATCCCTATAGCCAAGTATCCCCAGCTACCTCTACTCTTTGTGTCAAACAAACAACATATTGTAACACCCTGTATAATGGAATGATGTTGATCAATTTTTCAATTTCTGACGAATTCCAATGAGATTTCACTGACCTAACGTATGTTTCGAGAGGAATCAATTAGGTACTAAATATCCATGTATGTTTTATATCTTAGTAATCTCGGCTACACAAAAATACACCCGCCAAGCTGACGTCAGGATGGCGGGTGTATGAAACTATTGCAATAACTTGCGATCTCACGAGGTACTAATTATTTAACAAGTGGTACAATTTGGTACTAAATATTGATATATATAACAACCATTTCTGCGAAATACACCCGCGAACCTGACATTTACAAATAACATCACGTACACACGGCTATAAGTTTCCAATATAAGCTGGTCTAGCATTGTATAAGGATTTCCTTACTATAAGAGGTCAGCATAAACTGGATTGTTATAGCTTGATATGTAGCCTACAATTCTAGTTATTAAAATTATTTTCTATGTATATTACAGTGTATGATTTTCTAACCACAATGCAAATATACCAATATCCTAAAAATAAGTGGCAAATTAAAAATCAATTATCAAAAAAAAATCTTTCATGCGTAACATTTTACTGTAATGCCAAAAAAAATTGAAAAAAATATATGTTGGGGTACTAAAAAGGAAGTAAATATTTACAAATAGATAAATTAGTTTTGTTGTCCAGAACAATGAAAAAAAAAATGGTCCAGACAACCTGACGTCAGAATGTCTGACCACTTTCTTTATGTGTTTTTTCGCTGTCGGTGGAGGTACTAAATATTTGAAGTTAGGTATCAAATAGTAGCAAAAAGGTAGTAAATCTTGGTATTTTCTAAACATCAAATATCTCTATTGGTCCAGGGGTCCTGACGCTTACATAATTTTGACATTTTAATTATTTTGACATAGATTTTTTTTTTTTTTTTGACATTTTAATAATTCCTCATTTAAGGTCTGACATAATTCGAGTATTGAATAATATGTAATTGTTCAATTTATTTTCTAATTTAATACCATAATTATGCATGTTTCTTTTTTTCAATTATTTTTAATAGATTTTGATTTATAATATTATGCTAGATTTGCAAACCATATTTGTACGCCTCCTGGCATAACATAGCGCTCTGTTAATCAAACATAAGATCTGTATTTATTTTACCTATGTTAACAAATAAAATAAATAAATAAATAAATAAATAAATAAACACGCAAGCTTTTTACCATAACCCTCTTTAACGACACTCTTGGGACGAAAAAAGCAGCTTGAAATAGAAGAAGAAAAGAAAAAGCTAGAAAACCAAGTTATGAAAAAAGGCTAGAATACTCACGAACTTAACCCCCCAAATAAACCACAGATTGATGAAGAGCATGATGATGCAGTAGAAGATGGCGTTGATACTGAAGCTGTATGCATTATGCATGATACGCACAGTGCAGTCCTTGCATTCCTTGTAGTGCAGGATTTCTACTGCGAGGCTGATCACGCATATTACGCTGATGCCCTGGAAGTGGAGACAAGCTTTCGATAAGAAAATGTATTTCTAATTCTACTTCTTACTACTATAAAGTACAGGTTTAAGCCAAAGCTACAACGAAATTAGTAAAAGATGACACTGGTAGAAGAAAGGTGACTACTGAAATGACGGCTACTAGAGATGTATGGGAGAGGATATGCAGCGCCGAACCCAAACAAATTGGAATAAGTGCAGGAGGACGATGGTATGGCAACAATAAAAAATAATTACAAAAAAAAAAAAAAACTACTACAAAGTGAAAAATAACTTTAATTTCGGAAGTCGGTGTCGTTGGATCTGTACTTAAGTATTTTTTTTTTTTTTTTTTTTGTAAAAAGGTTTTTTATTTTTCTTTTGTTAACCAAATTTTTAGTAGGTCAGTTTGTAATGTATCTAAGTTACAATTGCCTAATGTCAGCTGCTCATCACATTGTACCAAATATTGCTTTTCGTTACGTTCGGACGTTAATTGTTGAGGAGTTCTCCTAGTAAGAACCAGGAAAACTGCTCCACTTTACCCTTTTTTGGTCTTCCCCTACTCTTATAGCCATCGACATTCATACTCAAAACTTTCCTCACGACATTTTTCTCATTCCTCCGCATCACATGCCCATACCATGACAACCAATTTCCGCACAACTTTTCAGTCACCTGTGCCACTTTCAAACACCCTATCAGTATAGTTTAAAAAAATGTAGAATTAATAGTCGATTTTATCGGTATCGATAATATTATTCTCAACACCCTTTTTTTTTGTGGATGGGAAATCATCAAATGACTCCTCCCGCTCTGGGTGGAGCAGGAGGTCGTGTCAGACTTTTAGTGACTAAAACCCACCCGAGTTCCTTCAGTTGCTTATGCCAGGGCCACGGTATCTCTTTCGAACAACCCGCTACCCCAGCGGCATCGGCCCTATTGGACCCCATCATTGCTGACATCTCTTCGAGGCGCACGTGTAACACCCTGCAAGCATTTTATTCACGCAGAGCGCTGTATGCCCTCTGAGTATAGTTGACCCACATACTGCATACGTACGAGTATAGAACGACTGACAGTACGCGTTGTAAAGCCTTACTCAGTAATACTCAGTCCCAGTCAGTTGTTAGTCCAGTCAGTTGTTGCCTTTACTTCATTCGTACATTTCGTAAATCTGCGACCCAACATAATTATTTAAAAAATAATGGGTCGTTGGATATCTCGTTAAAGAAGCATGATTAGTAAGTAATAGGTACTTACTAAAGTAAAAAAGCCGATAAAAAATGCACCCTTGTGCAAAGAATATCTTCCTAGAAACTTCTTGGGAGCTAACTTTGTGAACCACATAATTTTTGAATAAAATTATTTTCTCAATGTTTAAAAATGTCTTGTACTCGTAACTTAGCCATCCTGATTGAACCGTCACGTCATGGTAACGTTTTATTGCATACTACTTAAATACTAACATAGGTAAGAAACTAAATAAAAGCATATAAGAGATTATATTTTGAGGATTCTTATTCACTACAATTAATTTTAATTCATGTTTGTTTGATTTTTATTTATTTCTTCAGACACAGTGATCCATATTTTTATTAGTATATTTAATACCTCCTTTACATTCAGCCATTGCCATTGCCATTCGCGCTGTCGGAAATATTTCTCTAAAACGGTAAATAAAAACTCTAACGGTAATGTTGAAATTAATTTCCCACAGTAGTGGGAAATTAATTTCAACATTTACCGTGAGAAAGAATTCCCGTGGGAAATTAAAAAAAAATTGCAGTCGGTAAAGTAAAATTAAGATGTAGGTTATGTACCTTTGTTTAAATGACTTACCTTTCGCTTCTGTACGTCCTTTTGAGAAGAAAAACAATATCCTTTTTTTTTCTTCTTTTCAGTCGCTTCCTCATGACTGAGGAGCGTAATAGTTCAAGATCCCAGAGCCGCCACACGCGCCACACCTTACTTATGTGTGGGATAGAGTAGTGTTAGTATGTCCTTTTTTAACACATTTGCTCAAAATTGCATTTACGGAGCCTGTATACATTGTTCGAAAGTTAAAAATTACGCATCATACAACGTAGGTATGCGGTAAAATAGGTACTCTCACCTAAGTACCTATTTTACCGCATACTCCGTTGTATAGCGCCGTGCGTATTCTTTACGGTTTTTTTTTAAATTTCCATAAAAATATTATAAGAATACCACCTAGGAGTTTCACATTACGAGAATAAATAAATTGAATGATCGAACCTCCTTGGAAGCGCTTTTGCTCATTACGTTTGTCTCACTTTAATACTAAAGAGAAAATGAGACGAAAGATGTAGTTCTAATTTTCACCACGCGCACGTGGTGTCATTTGCAAATTCGCGCCATTTTCATATTAGAAACGTCAAAGATTGTTGCGACTTTCCGACATATTTTTAAACAAAATAATAATTATGATTTCCTTTTCTCGCAAATGTGTTGAAAAACGTTGTAGGAGGAAATTGGTATTTACAAACTCGTGACTATGGTAAGGCGTCGACTTCGTCTCGGGCTTACATTCGTCTACTCGTTTGTAAAAACCAACTTACCGTACTAGTATCATAAATAACTATTAACGTAGGTATGCATACCTGCTGGCTTGGGCCGACGGATAATTTTCAATGTTTTACAGAATATTGTTAATAATTAATAATCAATACTGCCAGACACTTCCCGCCGGCGGTTTTTTCCGCCAGACGCTTTAAAGCTCGCAAAAAAAAAATACATCATCTTACTTATAGTCTGAGTCTAAATTTTTGTAGATGATACTAGGAGAACTATTTCATTACAGCCAGACCAATCGTTGTTGCCAAACATCCCCCAATTAGAAGGCCGCTGTTAATATGAGCGTGAGAGTGATAATTAGATGGTTTCTGTATGGGGTGTTTGACCGCTACGATTGCTCTGGCTGCTTACAATTATAGGTAGTATTGAAATAGTTCCCCGAGTATCATATACAAAAATGAAGACTCGGGGCTTATTTTACGATCTCCGAATAGCCACTACTCACCGAATAAATTTAAAAATTGTACAGAATTTGTATGAAACTATTTGCCAAAGTAAGTTAATAGGCACTTAATCGCAGGTGGTGAAACAGGCCCTCAGACTAATAACTAAGATGACGTCATTTTGTTGCGAGCTTTAATGCGTCTGATGGAAAAAAACTGCCGCCAAGAAGGGTCTGGCAGTATTGATTATTAATTATTTACAATATTCTGTAAAACATACATAAAAACCAGCAGTCAGACTTTACGAGAGACGTACCTGGTACCAGAAAAAATCCAGATGATCCCTACATTTTACGAGTACCTAAAGGCTCTTACAGACAGAGGCGATATCGCGAGCGATATTGCGATATTATCGCGTCGCGACGCGATATCGCCTCTGTATGTAAGAGCCTTTATGCGAACGCAAATGTAGGGAACAGCTAACTTTTTTTTCGCGATTTCAGGTTTGGTCTCATAGTAAAAATTATTCATAATGATGATGATGATCCCTGAAGAGGTCCTGTGATTTGAGGAGCGATTCTAAAAACAGCTCTATTCAATCTAAGTATAGATACTAAGCAGGAAAAACTTCATTAAAATAGTGTCGGATAGTACCGTCGAGGGTCTTCAAAATAAAGTGTCACTCATCTCGTAAGGACTCTAACAAAAGACTGACGATGTCTACAATATGGTGGAGAGGTGTTGTCATAGAATTCATTATCCCGCCGACCTCTTGCGAAGTACCTACATATCTTATCCTGAATAGTGAATGCTTGCTGTTATTTTTATATTTTCGTGTCTGAAAAAAGAGTGGAGTAGGTGTTCAAGTTGGCAAATAATTTAAATGAATATTTGCGCATTTTTGGCATTTTCAATCCTTATGTTTATTGCCAATAATGAATTTGTTTGCTAGCTGGTTAGTGGTTCGCCTTTGGGATAACTAATCTACAAAAATGTAAGTACTGGTAAAAAGGAATAATTTGAAAAAATTAACGAGAATAAAAAAACTGGATCTCGGAATCTGAATCATTTTGAAGCAAATGGCTAATCTATTGTTTCATGTTCGAAAAATTTGTCAGCTCGACAACGTAAATGACGCAATGAATGTTGTTGAACTGTCAAAATGAAACCGATTCCGATTGATTGTGTGTTACGCAAATAGGATGCAGGTTGCAATTCAGTTCAAATTCATATCATTTTTTTTAGTAATAACAGTTGCTTGACTTGGGCACATTTGTACGGTCGACTACACTTCGGCGGTAACACTTTGACCTTGATAGGCCAGTTTGTACTGGTTTTGTTACCATTGATGTGCAACCTACTGTACTAAGAGATGTTGTTAGATACTTGTATTTAGGATAAAGAAATAAGTAATTCTATCTTAATTTTGTCGGAAGCATGTTTTTGCGACAGATCGTTCCCTCGCTCACTGTAACAGCCATCGCAAATGTCATGGTTCGTTTGTCACATGAGGAATAGGTATTCAATATTCAATTATTGTACGCCATTTTATCGGAATCGCACGCGTGTAAACACTTCATGCAATTCTTGAATGTCAAAAAACTTGAACGTGCTTCATGGCATGCAATTATTGCTCTTGAACGTTCCAGAAACTTGCCCCGTGTAAATGGAGCTTACCAGACAAAATAATCTTTAATTTCTCATGTAGTAGCTGCGCCCCGCCGCGCCGTTTCACCCGCGTAGACCGGGATAAAAAGTAGCCTATGTGTTAATCCAGGTTATAAGGTATCTAAATACCTAATTTCATGCAAATCGGCTGTTTGAGCGTGAAGAAGTAACAAACATACAAACACACACACACCCTCAAAAACTTTCGCCCTTATAATATTAGTGTGAAGTGTGGTAGTGTGATTTACACACATACAAACAAACTCACGACTTTTTCCAGGAACTACAGAAGGTCTGCTACGATTCTTATATTCTATAATATTAAATGAGTAATATTTGTATACAGGTTGAATTTTTCAAGTTGGCGTGGGTGGCCAAAACCGAAACTATGAGGAATAGCGAAAAGTACTCCAAGGAGTATCGGGCAGGATATTGATGAAAACTCAATGTGGTTTTTGAAAAATCAATGTTTCTAGCCAGGAATCGAACCCGTTGATTTTGAAAAAAAAAAACAGTACCTACACCATTCGATAGTGTCACTAATAAGGATCGAATTCCGGGAAGCAATGACATACGGCAAACTAAAGGAAAGAGTTAATTTCTAACAAAATACTTTTTCACACCACCTGCTCGAAAATGTCAAATTATATGTCAAGCAACCTTAACCTAAAGTGAGTCATTAGTGGCCGGGGGCACAGCCGGTCAATAATGTTGTACTGGATTTCATTATGACCGGCTGGTCAATAATGTGATTTGAATGTGGAATCTCACATGCTCAGCTAAATTGGCAGTATAGTACTAACAAACACCCTTTGGTGCCAGAAAGAGGAAAGCTATTCTCGAAACCCTTACTACTTACGCCTGGATGATATTCTCGATTTCCTACAAAATCATAACGACTGCTTCTTCATATCGTTGCCATGTTTTCGAAGACATAATATTGTAAGAATAATTAGATAACTACGAACCATTTTTTTTTTTTTTTTTTTTTTTTTAATTCCACATCAACATCTATAAACGTAGGTACCAAATAAAAACTTAACTTTATCTTTGCACAACTGGACTAATGTCTCAAATATTACCATTAACTTCAATTAATATGTAAGTGCATACAACTAACTAGTTCTAAATATGTTATTCTTACTGTTTGTTTATTTAATAAATACTTTGTTTTTCGTAGTATGGCTATTATTTTCTCACAGTAGGTGTAAAAAGTAGAGTATCCTCCTCTGGGCTAAAGGTGTCTTTGCCTTGGGCTAGCTTGAATCCCTCGCTGCATTCAGGATTCTTGTATTAACTCCCTCGCTTCGCTCGTGAGTTAAACTCTTAACTACCTCGCTGCGCTCGGAGTTAAATCCCGAATCCTTCATTGCGCTCGAGATTCAATATGACGCCCGTGACATAAGACACAACTTTAGCCCCTCGGTGCATAATCTACTATTTCACACCACCTGCTCGAAAATGTCAAATTATATGTCAAGCAACCTTAACCTAAAGTGAGTCATTAGTGGCCGGGGGCACAGCCGGTCAATAATATTGTACTGGATTTCATTATGACCCGCTGGTCAATAATGTGATTTGAATTTGGAATCTCACATGCTCAGCTAAATTGGCAGTATAGTACTAACAAACACCTTTTGGTGCCAGAAAGAGGAAAGCTATTCTCGAAACCCTTACTACGCGTGGATGATATTCTCGATTTCCTACAAAATCATAACGACTGCTTCTTCATATCGTTGCCATGTTTTCGAAGACATAATATTGTAAGAATAATTAGATAACTACGAACCATTTTTCATTTTTTTTAAATTTTTTTTTTTTAATTTTGGAACGAAGTTCCTTATCGCGCGTTGTGAAAGGGGGCTAGACGGAAAAAAGTCTCACGAAAAGTTGTCACGACACTTTTTGCTATAGGTAGCTATTGTAAGCCGTGCGGCGTGCGCATGTTTCTCTGTCTGTCTCTCTCTCTCTCTCTCTTATAGAAAGCAAGCCAGATATTTTCATTTCTATTTCGCATTGAACAGTGTGGTGTCGCGATGATGATGATGATGATGATGGTGATGATGATGATGATGGTGATGATGATGATGGTGATGATGGTGATGATGATAATGATGATGATGATGATGATGATGATGATGATGGTGATGATGATGATGATGGTGATGATGATGATGGTGATGATGGTGATGATGATAATGATGATGATGATGATGATGGTGATGATGATGGTGATGATGATGATGATGATGGTGATGATGGTAATGATGATGATGATGATGGTGATGATGATGGTGATGATGATGGTGATGATGATGATGATGATGATGATGACGATGATGATGATGATGATGATGATGATGATGATGATGATGATGATGATGATGATGATGATAAGTATAAAAATAAAATTTTGTTACAATTCCTTCACTAATTAATCGAAAGGAACTTCGTTCCATCCGGGTGTCCCTTGACACCTCTCAAGTTTTTTTTTTTTTTAAATTACACATCAACATCTATAAACGTACCAAATAAAAACTTAACTTTATCTTTGCACAACTGGACTAATGTCTCAAATGTTACCATTAACTTCAATTAATATGTAAGTGCATATAACTAACTAGTTCTAAATATGTTATTCTTACTGTTTGTCTATTTAATAAATACTTTGTTTTTCGTACTATGGCTATTATTTTCTCACAGTAGGTGTAAAAAGTAGAGTATCCTCCTCTGGGCTAAAGGTGTCTTTGCCTTGGGCTAGCTTGAATCCCTCGCTGCATTCAGGATTCTCGAAATATGTAATTTTTTAGTTTTATGGGGGGGAGTCTTAACTACCTCGCTGCGCTCGGGAGTTAAATCCCGAATCCTTCATTGCGCTCGAGATTCAATATGACGCCCGTGACATAAGACACAACTTTAGCCCCTCGGTGCATAATCTACTATTTTTTTTCTTTATATTTTTTTTTTGGTTTTGTTTTATACTTATGTTAATTTGTAAGGCATCTATGTGTATGGGCCATTTTAGCCTGAAATAAATGTTTTATTTATTTATTTTATTTCATACAACATATGCGGTTATTGACCCGCCCGGCAACAATTCCAACAACAACCAAGGTGACATTGACAAAAATTTTAAGTACGGTCAGCAACATAAGTCGATTAACACTGCTACTTTTACACAACATATAAATTGATACAAAATGATTTGATTAAGTATCTCCTTTTTTCCTAAAATACCTAAGAGTCTAGTAGACCTTTAAATTTTACTTCTGTTCCGATTTTAATTAAATCTCTTGATCAATAATTAAGATTTAAAAAACTGAAGTGTTAATCGATTTTTTTTTGCTGACTGTACAATACGATAATTTTCACTAATCAAGTGATTAGTGAAAATTATCGTATCTTCTACTTCAACTTCTTTTAACACGTTGAACGCCATGTGGCCCATCGGTGGGCCTAGCGTAGTCTTCCGTTCGAGCCAAGCCAAAATCAGGTAATCGGTAATTTTCATCAACTTGAGATTTTCATTCCAAAGTTTATAAAATGCCGTAATTTGTATGGAAAATAAATATTTGCGACTTCTACCATCTAGTTTTTAAGATATTGTAAAAGGCTCACAGGTGGGCCCCGTGGCCTCTTACAAAGGACTGTGTACATTAGTGTCACGCTACGGGCCACCCGGCGCGCGCGCTTCGGGAGTAATCGGGAGTAGTGATATACTCAGGCCGATCAATATCGCGCGCTGCGTCGACAAGTGAGGGATCGCTTACGCTTTTCCCGCCAAAAATGTATGATTTTGACTATTTTGAGTTGAATAATCCTAGCATCTTGCAATAACCCTGATAAAAACTACAAGTTTATGTTGGATTTGAAAACCACGCCGTCCGGTTCGCCTACAGGGCCACGCGGCTCACTTGCACACGCGTTTTGTTTGATAGCTGCAATCTGTGGCTTGTAGGAAGCGTTTCCGTAGTACCTATCACGCGGCTCACGAGTGGCTCACGAGTGGCTCGAATGGTTCAGTAAGACAAGGCTCACCGGAGAGCCCCATGGCCTGAATGGAAATACCCGATTTTTCACATGGCGTTCAACGTGTTAAATTCCTCAAAACAAAATTTCAGCGATTAAGAATAAAAGATTTCTTGTATCAATCTATTTAAAAGATAGTTATCTATAGGGTCTATGGTAGTGTATCATTTGCTTAGCTAGAGAGAGAGGAGGCCTGTGTCCCAGCTTCCAGCAGTGGGAACGATATAGGCTGATTATGTTATGTTATGTTACGTTAAGAATAAAAACAAAAATTCAGTCCTCATCATTTATTTCGGATTCATCATTCGTTATGAAAATCTACCTTGTACAGTCAGCGTCAATAATATCGGGACAAACAGACTGATCAAAATGATATAGACAACTATGTAAAAGAAATATTATCTCATTGACACAAGGAATGTTTCAGCAATGTCATTGTTTCAGATGGAAGACAATACACGACAACTGTAATTCTGACAAGAACTTTATCCAATTGAGAAAGTTTAATTTTCTTAGTTGTTGAGAACATTTTGAACAGTCTGTTCGTCCCGATATTTTTGACGCTGACTGTTCGTAATTTAAAAAAAAAACATATTTGGTAAACATACAGTAAGTACTTTTATGTTCTTATTTTTCTCTCTTAATAAAATTCACAAACACTGGCTCATGATTTCTAAGCACTAAGTCAGCAGTAAATTTGATATCGGAGGGGCGGGTGACAGGACACAACTCGAACCTTCGCAACACGTTCGCGACGGCAATCTTCATCTCCATCATTGCAAATTTTTGACCTGAGAGTATTATAAAAAGTTAATAAAAAATCCGGCCAATAACGTGTTGGTCCACGCACAATAAAGGGTTCCCTAGTTGGGATGAATTTATCCCAAGAACAAACTTGCGTTGTAGTTGAAAAACATGTTTTCCCATACTTATATCTCAATTACAAATGTAAGTTGGTCGACTATTACTAGTTAACTCGTAACACGAGAGAAACAGTATCATGATCCCTTTACGTGACAATACAACTTTTTTTTTTGAAGATTTTATTTGACCACTTTTTCGGCTTATATAATACTAGCTTTGACGGGTCAGCAAATGTCAGCAAATGACGGGGTCCAATAGGGCCGACGCCGCTGGGGTCACGGGTAGTTTTAAGAAGATACCGTGGCCCTGGCATAGGCAACTGAAGGAACACGGGTGGGTTTTAGTCAGTAAAAGTCTGACACGCCCTTCCGCTCCACCCAGAGCGGGAGAAGTTATTTCATGATTTCCCACCCTCAAAAAAAAAAAAGGTCATGGTCTACTCATGCGCCAAATTACATTCAAATCCGTTTACCCGTTTTAGCGTGAAACCGTAACAAACAAACTCACTTTCGCATTTCTAATATTAGTTAGGATGCCCATGCCAAATCACAGCTTTCTAGTACTAAAGTCTGTATTACAGAAGGAAACTCAAACACTAATCTTTGTTTAAATCTAGTTTAAAACTATTAGTTTTAAGTATTGATTGACGTTCTCTAATATGGACCTAAGAGTCTCTGAGCTAAGCCGCGGACAGACCGACAGACGACAGACTGATATGGCGAAAGTATAATGGTTACTTGTTGACTACATACATATTACGCATATAAATTATACAATAAAATAGCCACAGAACTGGATAAAGTTTATCTAGCCTACTGACACGAGTGGTGATATTTAGGGCAATATAGGTAGGTACAGATTGTAGTTTAACTTTATTGAGTTAAGTAAGTAAGTGTTCCATACGATTAAGAAACTTGTCTTAATGCGGTCTGTGAATGCACATTCAGTGTTTCTTAGGTAGTGAGCACACCACTCCTACCACCTAGTGACTGACTGACTGATAGGTAGTTTACCAATGTTTGCTTTTCTCAAAATATCCATACTATATATACTATAATTTAGGTCTTTACCTATGAAATTGCCGTTCTCCAGTACTGGCCATTTCAAATCAAAATAATTTTTGTTTGGCTAAGAATTCTAATTTCAAATTAATTTTATTTTAAAAACATGGATTTTTTTTTCCAAAAGTAGTCATTTGTTTATTGATTAGTGTTACATTTTCATCGCATTTCAATCTTTTTCGTCATCATGGATACGTTAAAAATTCGAGTAATTATGGAATATGAGTACCGTCGTGGCAGCAACGCGGCACAAGCGGCACGCAACATCAACGACGTTTACGGAGCTAACACTACAAACCAACGCACCACCTGTTATTGGTTTGCTCGCTTCCGTTCTGGAAATTTCGGCCTGAAAAATGAACCTCGCGGTCGTCCGAAGACTTTGGTCGACAATTACGAATTAAAGGCGATTGTGGAAGCTGATGATACACAATCTACGGCTGAATTAGCAGCAGCTTTCGACGTTAGCGTCAAAACAATATTGGTCCATTTGCGTCAAATTGGCAAGGTAAAAAAGCTTGACAAATGGGTGCCCCACGAACTCAATGATCGCCAGCGCGAAGTACGCGTCGAGACGTGCCTTGCACTGCTCAACAGACACACAAATGAAGGAATTTTGAACCGCATTGTTACCTGCGATGAAAAATGGATTCTGTTTGATAACCGCAAGCGCTCAGCAAGTTGGTTGGATCCTGGTTCAGCACCTAAACAATGCCCTAAACGAAAACTTACCCCTAGAAAAGTGATGGTCACTGTTTGGTGGTCTAGCGCCGGTGTGATTCATTACAGCTTCTTACCAAACGGGGTGAGCATTACTGCAGATGTGTACTGTTAAGAACTGAACACAATGATGGAGAAGCTGGCACATCCCCAACCAGCATTGGTCAATCGCTCGTCTCCACTGCTCCTGCACGACAACGCGCGACCTCATACTGCACAGCAGACGGTCTCCAAGTTGCAATAACTGGGGTTGGAAGCTCTCCGTCATCCGCCCTACTCACCAGACCTTGCGCCTACAGACTACTACTTTTTCCAGAATTTGGATAACTTCTTGGCGGGAAAAAAATTCAATACCCGAGAGGCAGTACAAAATGCCTTTGAAGAATTTGTTGCCTCCCGACCAGCTGATTTCTTTAAGAAGGGCATCAATAAACTGCCACTGCGTTGGCAAAGATGCATAGATTGCATGGGTGATTACTTCGATTAATACAAATAAAAAATACATGAAAAAAATTCGATTAAATTTTTTCATACAAAACGGCAATTTCATAGGTAAAGACCTATTATTATAAGTTTGAAAGTAACTCTGTCTGTCTGTCTGTCTGTTACCTTTTCACGCCTAAACTACTGAACGGATTGCGATAAAATTTGGCAAGGCTTTAGATGGCATCCTGGGGATGGACATAGGCTACTTTTTTTCTGAAAAATAATCCTAGGGGGGTGATATAGGGGATGAAAGTTTGTATGGGAAACTCAGCATTTCTTAAGTTAGGAATATGAAAATTCAAATTTATGCTTTTGGTAGGAAATAAAGAAACACGCGATTAAGCGTTTTTGAAAAATCATCCCCGAAGGGGGTAAAATAGGGGTTGATTTTAAAATTCACAAAACTGCACAGATTTCGATAAAATTTGGCAAGATTATAGATAGCATTCTGGTGAAGAACATAGGCTACTTTTTGTCGTAAAAAATAATCCTACAGGGGGTGATATAGGGGATGAAAGTTTGTATGGGGAACCCAGCATTTTCAAGTTTATGATTTTGGTAGGAAATAAATAAATATGCGGTTCAGCGTTTTTGAAAAATCATACCCTAAGGGCGTAAAATAGGGGTTGATTTTAAAATTCACAAAACTCCACGGATTTTGATGAAATTTGGCAAGATTATAGATAGAATCCTGGGGAAGAACATAGGCTACTTTTTGTCTTAAAAAATAATCCTACGGGTGGTGATATGGGGGATGAAAGTTTGTATGGGGAACCCAGCATTTGAAAATTCAAGTTTATGATTTTGGTAGGAAATAAAGAAATATGTGGTCAATATGTAGTACGTACACACGGCTACATATCAAACATCTCCAGTTTAAGGTGATCTCACACTGTATAGAATTTCCGTACAATGAGAGGTCAGCTCATACTAGAAATGTATAGCTTGATAGCTGTGTGTACAGCGTTTTCGAAAAATCATCCCCTACGGTACAATATGGGTTGATTTTAAAATACACAAATAATATTAAAATGTTTGTGTACCTACTTATAAGAAATCTAAGGGATTGGAAATGTAGTCATAGTTCGTATCTTGACTTCTTGACGTAACATTTAGTCTTTATTTCATTCTACTTTTTTACGACGAATGGATTTTCATACGGTTTTCACAAATGGAGTGATCAAGTGGTTATTTGTTATGGTTTTTTGTAATTTGTCTGAAATATGACGATGATTGTTGAAGATGTCGAAAAAAATCATGCTGACTGGGAGCTTTAAGACCACCATACAAGGCAACGATATATCGTAGCGATTTGAGTTTAATATAGTTATATCGGACGGCCCTATGTTTTCCATATGAACGTTCCCATGGGATATTTTCCGACATCTACGCGGGCGAAGCCGCGGGCAAAAGCTAGTCCAACAATAATTATCTTGCCGATAAGAGATTTAAGGTGCCTATTATCACAAAATTGCGTTCAGACAGATTAGGTATTTGAAGTATGGCGATGCATCTCATATTGTAAAAAAAAAATATTTTGTTTTTTTGTTTAACGTATGAAATTTTTATTTCTTTATAAACTAGGTAACGTGTATAGTAGGTAGTATAAATTTTACGTTATAATATTAATGTAGTAAGGAGTTTACAGTTAATTCTGAGCGTTTTTAGTAGTTTTATGGTTTTGAACGTGATTTTTTTATAGATATTTCCATACTTATTTCAAAATTCTGACGCCACTATGAACTAAAACACTGTTTAAGAAATATTATTATGGTATATTTTTCATTTCATTTGCTTATGTACAGTAGTTCAATCCACGAGCTCGAAAAACTGGCTTCGGAATTTTGGCTTTATATAAATAAATACTGATAACGCTATAAAATACACTAATAACTTTTCCCACCACTCACTAAGTCAAAGTTGTCGAAGTCTTTCAGTTTCTCAAAATAAGAACGCCAAAGTTGGCTATTTAACGCAAAAATCACGGTCGAAATAAGACAATACTGGATAACAACATTAATAATTAGTAGGACTTAGTATTCCTATCCGGTAGCAAGATTCCAGACTCAGCACCAAGTGGCAATCATAATCAGTGACCAAATCGCCAGGAGAAGATTGCATGAACTTAACCTTCACACTCGCAGACCGCTTAGAGTTCCAGCTCTACGACGCGGAAATCAAGGGCGTCGATTATTGTGGGCTAACGCACATTTACACTGGACCGACACTCGGGGGGCTCGTGTTATTTTGGACTTTGGATTTCATCCCGATTCAAGAAGGTTGCGTGTTTGGCAAGTTACTATAGTCGTTAGAGTGGCCTCCATAATCCTCAGGAAGTTCATCCGTGCCAGGGCGGAACGATTATGGACATGGTGTAGAATAGAATTCACCTGGGTGGAAGAATCGATCTCGTTTTGATACGAGGCAATTTGAATGCGGAACAATACCGTGACAACATTGTGCAACTTATAGTCATCCCTCACGATAGCAATATGGCCAAGATTTCATGCTCATGCAAGATAATACGCGTGCACACTCAGCCTGGCTGGTGATGAATGTGCGCTGCGAGAACAATATCATTAGAGTGGCCTGCTCAGTCAGCTGATCTCAGAGCATGCGTCGGATTTGCTCAGGAGAAGAGCGTTCAGTGATCTTCCTCAAAATTTGAACACGGAAGAAGAGCTTTTTGCACACCTTTCCAGAGTATGGAGCGATATTTCACAGGCGACAATAGTCAACCTAATACTAAACATACCACGGCGATGTAGAGCCGTCGCTAATGCCTTAGGAGGACCAACAATTTTTTTTTAAAGTTGCTGGGAATGTTTTTTTTTATTTAATGTTATAGTCTGGGAGTTAGTTTTTTTTTTCTAGAATTTTTGATACCAATTTAGATTTTCATTTTTATAATATTTTTTTATTTTTTCAATCCTTTATTTAATCAAAAAATTAAAATAATAAATAACACTTCTGTTGATATAAAATATGTTACCTACATAATTAAAATATTTTACTATGAATACTTGTTCCATAGACTCTGTTGAGTAGTGTATGTACTTGGATGGGTTTTATATTGAATGACAAAGTTACCTATACAGTTCCTGGGACCGGCACTGAAGGGTATATATGAGTAGGGATGACGACCCACGCTGTTTTCAGGCAGGAACCGGTCCGGATCGAACTGTTTCGGGTTTCTGAACAAGTCAGCACGATAATGCAGATGTAAAATAAGGATGTGACATAATGTGCCAGCCGGAACTGTGTAGTTACCTGAAAAAGTATTTAAACATGCATTATCATTAGCATTATATTATATGTATATGTTATAGTCAAACCTCGAAGCTCCGGCGCTCCTAGGTTTGACTAGTCAATCTTCAGGTCTGACTTGATGTCTTAGTCAAAGCCCAAACAAATGAAGTTTTTCGGTCTCTGACTAAAGAATTTTCGTCAAACGTAGGAGAAACTAATTTGGTCAAGCAAACGTCGAAACTCAATTTAATGAAATCGGGGTTGGACCAGTCAAACTAACTAACCTCAAAACACCTAGGTTAGGCTTGGGTTAGGGTTTTCGTCAGCAGGTTGATCGCGGGGCTCCAATTTCTGTCTGCAGTGTTTAAAGGAACCTAACCAAATCGAACCTCGGGGTGCCCCTGACGTCGACGTTTGACCGAGTCTCTCAGTCGCGTCTAGGATCGACTAGGCAAAGCCCTAAACAGATTATTTTACTTTCGTCGTTTGACTGAAAAGTTAGGAACTTCTAGGTTTGACTAAAAATACTTTAGTCAAAGGCCGAAATTGGAATTTATTACGGGCTTTGCCCGAAGGCTTTGGTCAAACCCAGGATAAACCAGTCATTCCGGGAAGAGACTGCATATCGAGCTTTGACTATGACATATACAGGGTGGTCCAAATAGTGACGTCAAAAAGAAAAATATGAATTCCTCATCCCCCCCTGGGGATGAGGAATTCATATTTTTCTTCGAATATTCTTATTCGAAAATACCCCATGTATGTTCCGCGATTTTTTCTTCCTCCTGAAAAGTTACTTCTTTTACACTTACGAGGTTTTCACTCTAAGGCATCGCTGTGGAGTTTCGGAAGTTTTCGAGTTATTTTTGTTTTTGTAATTATTTAGAGTTTTCTACCGGTGCCGGTGGATCTTCAAAAATTCATATCTTTTTTTGTAGTGGGTATTTTTTAGTTTTTTTTTTGTGACATGAAAGTAACATTCAAGACGAATACTGTCACAAAAAAAAACTGAAAAATACCTACTGCAAAAAAAGATATGAATTTTTGAAGGTCCACCGGTAGAAAACTGTAAATAATTACAAAAGCAAAGATAACTCGAAAACTTGCGAAACTCCACAGCGATGCCTTAGAGTGAAAACCTCGTAAGTGTAAAAAAAGTAACTTTTCAGGAGGAAGAAAAAACTGCGGGATGTAAAATTTTTCTACGGCGTCTTTTATGTTTTTTTTTATTAATTAATGTGGAAATTTAACCCGCTTTTATATCGAGAACTGTTCGATTCTATATGATTGTCCGAAATGCATAAAATGCTACTTACGAGGTATTCGTACAAAAAACTGAGTGTACTACGTGAGCACGACAAATGGATGTGCGATTAACGCTTGTGCGACAAAACTGTACTGCGACTCACCACAGTTCGAATGCACGCTTGTGCGACACACTGAACCTCGACATCACGCTAGTGCGACAAACGATTGTGCGACAATAGTTCGACACTACGGTAGTGCGACAAACGATTTCATTTCAACCGCATCTTAATCAGCTTATAATGTTCCCACTGCTGGAACACAGGCCTCCTCTTTGTAAGAGGGAATGGGACCTAATCCAACCACGCGGACCCAGTGCGGGTTGGTGGATTTCACATCTTCGAATTTTTGGTTCTAGGACATGCTGGTTTCCTCACAATATGTTCCTTCATTTGAGAGCAGTGGTGATGAAATAATTTACACAAAGTGCCTGTCTAGGTTCGAACCTACGACCTACTACCTACCTACCTACTTGCGAAGTCTCGGCCGTTGCACTGGGCCACCTCATTTCAACCGCCTCGTCCCCATATTGAGAGGATAGTGGGTGCGTACTGGTCGGTTTGTTGCCCGCTCTCGGCGGACCTCGGAAAGAAGTCCACCTACGTATAAGTTGTACAAAGCATGGTCTTACACGGAGCGCCTATGCGTTCATACCAACTGTCAGGTATTCCGCGCTGGCTATTACATTTGCTTCCTGCAAGAGTGCCCTGCATAGGACTCTCAGCGACGGGTTCTAGTTTATATATTGGGCAGCATCTCTTTGCAGTAGTATTGGCTATTCTGGCAGTACATGCCAACGTCTTAGGGGGCTCTCACCTTAAGTATCATATTATAATATTTAATACACAGTTTGAGTCTTCAATTTCGCACTAGCGTGCTGTCGAGGTCCAGTGTGTCGCACAAGCGTGCATTCGAACTGTGGTGAGTCGCAGTACAGTTTTGTCGCACAAGCGTTAATCGCACATCCATTTGTCGTGCTCACGTAGTACACTCCAAAAAACTTGACCTGAAGCATACAAATACTAGGCACTGTCATAGATGGCGCTACGAGTATCGAATGAACAAATTAGTCAGATCAGGATGTGCGTTGCGAGGTTTTCCTCCTAGAAACGCAATAAAATAAATTTGAGCAAAAATGCATTCCCGAGGTTTTCACTCTAAGGCGACGACAGGTGGGATGAATCTTCTTCTTGGTCGCATACTTCATTACTGAAAGTCGTGTCCCTGAAAGGCCTTCGTGACTTTATGTATGACTAGCTTTTGCCTGCGGCTTCGCCCGCGTGGATGTCGGAGAATATCCCACGGGAACGTACTACCGGGAATTCCTTCCTTATTCCTTGTCTACAATATAAAGGGAACCTCTGTGCAAATTTCAGCTTTCTAGGTCCAAGGGTTTAGGCTGGGCGTTGATGAGTCAGTCAATCAGTCAGTCAGTCGGTCAGTTAGTCAGTCAGTCAGGACTCTTTTTATTTATATAGATTTTCTTCCACTTCGTTTGATTCTCCGCTTCTCTCAGGGTGGTCATAACAGAGAGTCCAGTGAGGGTGGTTACTTGGTCTGACCAGCGGTCAGGTGATCGGCCGCGAGGTCTTTTCCCATCTACCTTGCCCATCACCACCAACTTTTCAAGGTTGTCTGGTTCTCGACGGGCAATATGACCAAAGTAATTTGAGAATCCTTTGGTAACATGGGATCGACATCGATTATGGATATAAAAGGTTTTATTAAATTAACTATAAAATCTTTAAGGAGTGCTTTAGACCAAGGAACTGAATAACTTTTTACTATGGGACTAACTTTGAAATCGCGAAAAAAAATCTGCTGTTCCGTAGGTACATTTTGAGGGGTTCTGCGAAAATAAATGTAGGCAACAGCTGATTTTTTTTAGCGATTTCAAAATTGGTCCATATTAAAAATTTTCGATTCGATGGTCTAAATCTAGCACTCCTTAAAGTTTTCAAAGTTAATTTTTTAACACCTCTTAAGGGGTCACTGTACACATCATTATGAACAACTTTTACTATGGGACCAAACCTGAAATCGTGAAAACAAATCTGCTGTTCAGTACTACATTTGACTCCTCGTCAAAATGTAGGGAGCAGATGATTTTTTTAAGGGATCACTATCCCTTAAGAGTATATTGGTCAATAACTAGTAACCCTGTATAATGCTTACAAAAAAAAAGATTTTCTAAACTTATAATTTCAAGTAACTACACTACCAGCGGCCGATGACCCCGTAGTCAGCTGTAGTTACTTGAATAGAGTAAAATTTAGAAAGAATTTTGTACGTCTTTGTTACATCGTCATTAGAAATCCATACCCACCACGTCTGCAGAGTTTTGCTAGCTAATTTAATTTGACCCTATAGGACAAGCCTTAGGTACTTAAGGTATTATTGTAGAGAAATATAAGAATGGTACATACTTAATACGGTGTCTTCGTTCAAATTACGACTTATAAAGTGTACTGGAGGGTAAAGTCGCAAAGACTCCTTGATACAGCATTCTAAATACTTCATCCTTGACAAATCTTCCATCTCAATAGGTCGATCCGTATCTCCAAATATGCCATTTATCTCTTCCATGATTTTATCCTGAAACATTATTCACTAGATCTAAGGTTTCTATTTTTTATTTCCAGACCGTTCAAGTATTCATTCCTTGATAGGTTTCCGTACCAAAATGGTAAAAAAGGAACCCTTATGGTGTGACTCAGTCTATCTGTCTGTCTTTCACAGCTGGATATCTCAAGAACTACTAATGCTATCAACTTGAAATATGGAACAGTTTTAGATAAGTAGGTAACGTTTAACCAACTATTTTGCAAATAAGAAAGAAGTAAAAATATTTATATTTTTTTTGTTACAGGGACTGAAAGGGTGTCTTAAAAATTCAAAGTAGGGCTACTAGAGCATGTGGGGTATAATATGAAAGAACGCTGCCTGCACATTCTCAAACATTTTTTTATTTTTTTGAAACTGACTTTTTGACTTTTGATGAAAAATGTAAAAAAAAAATACAGTTCCCCCTCCCCTATCTCCGAAGTTTGTAAAGATAAAAATCTGAAATTATTCTATGTGATAAAAATTTATGTAAAGATTACAGGAAAAATAAAAAAAAATCAGGAATCGGAATGGAACCCTCGGTGCGCGAGTCCGACACGCTCTTGACCGGTTTTTTTTTTACTTTACGGCTTCAAACACAGTAATGTTACGGTGGCACAGAACTGTCTCTAGACACTAAAAACTTCTCGTTATGTTATTGATTTATTTGCACTGGGACATTGAAGATTAGAGGCTGGAGACTGAATGGATGGATTTAAAACTAACCTGAACTTTTTTATGATTGGCGAGCAACATAAAGCAAAATGTTAAACCACTGGCAGTAGTGTCATGGCCCTGAAAATTACATAAAACAATTAAAATTAAAAAAATATATCTAATAGCGACAACTGTAGGTCTGTAGTCACTAACTTCAAACATGAATGTGTCCACTTCTTCTTGAACACCAATTCTATCAATATGTCCCTCTTTCTCAGCGGATAGGAGTAAATCCAGCATTGCAGTTTTCTTCTTTTTTTTGTACATGTAAGAGTCATCATCATCAGATTCGATTTCTTCATTAATATTTAATCCATGTTTCTCTCTGTAATCTCTTCTTTGTTGTATTACTTTCTCAGTAAAGTTGTGAACCACTTTCAAACATTTATTTTGTAGCCTACCCAATGGTGACCACTTATAAATGAAGTCTGCGTACAGATATACCCTCATAAATCTATTAACGAAGACCATTCCCATAGCGTATAAGGCATTCTTGTAGGATTTTGCTTCCGAGTTGTCATCACACAGTTGAGTACCCATTGCTGTTTCTAAAATATGTTGTTCACAATGTCTGAATTTATATATATGTGTAGATACACTAAAACTCACTCCAGGATGTTAACAAATGATAAGCTTGATTGCAATGAAATAATCGGTAAATTTATCAATGTGTGATTTGAAAATAAATGATAAAAGTGTGGAGTAAGTAAATGAGTTTGTATATTTGGGGAGTCTGTTTACAAGGCATGGAAAGATTGATGAAGATGCGGAAAGGAGAGTAAATGTGGGAAATAAAGTGAATGGTGATGTACATGCAATTGTGACTAACCAGTTGATGGCCAAAAAGGCTCAACTGGTTGTTTATAATGGTGTGCTGGTGCCCATGTAGTATGGCAGTGAATATTGGGTGTGGCAAAAGAAGCATAAAATGCGTTACCTACTTGCGAAGCATGTGTGGTGTGACTATGAAATATAGGCTGGAGGAATGATGTGATATGGCAACTGTGTGGTTAAAAGTAGTGACCAAAATTGAAAAGAGTATACCACTTAAATGGTTTGGTCATGTTGAGAGGACGAATGAAAGGCGACTAATAAGACATTAAAAAAGAAGAAGAAGAGTATTTACAAGGCAGATGTAAGTAGAAACGCCGGGAGGGGACGCCCTAGGAAGACACATGTGACCTTATTGGTGATGTTCCTCAGAAAGGTCAGGTGCATAGTACTCGCATCAATGGCTAGATGTCTGAACGTAAATGAGGGAAAAGGAGTATTAAGGATCATAGCAGATGGCGTTCTGTTGTTTCTGCCTACCCCCATGTGAACAAGGCGTGAGTTTATGTTATGTAATTAAAGATTAAATAGCAATAAAATTCAATTGCACGGCAGGAACAGTACATACCACAAATAGAGTTGAGTGTAAATTCCGAGAGAACAGGTACAATGTCAATAGGTCTTCCAGCGGTTTCCTTCAGGCTATCAACGAATCTGCCGCTGTTTTCCTCGATTATTTCACAAAACTGTTTCAATATGTTGAAATGAAAGGCAGGCGTAAGGATTTTTCTGCGAACTTGCCATTTTGCACCTAATGGAAACAAAAATAAATAATTACAGGGAGGTAAGTGCAGCGCAGTTGGAAGTGTGACTTGGTATCCCAACTAATATTATAAATGCAAAAGTGAGTTTGTTTGTAACGCTTTCACGCTAAAACGGCTAAACGGATTTGCATAAAATTTGGCAGATAAGTAGACCATGACTTGTTTATTTCAGTAGTACGTTCCCTTGGGATTACATCCGATCTCCACGTGGATAAGGCCGCGGGCAAAACCTAGTCTGCAATATTTATTACATTACTAGCTTTTTCCAGTGGCTTCGCCCGCGTGGATGTTGGAAAATATCCCACGGGAACGTACACATGGCTACACATCAAGCTATACATTTCCAGTTTCCACTGACCTCTGATTGTAAGGAAATCCTATACAATGCGAGATCAGCTTATACTGGAAATGTATAGCTTGATCTGTAGCCGATCTGTACCGGAATTCCTTCCCTATTCCTTGTCTACGTTATAAAAAAACCTCTGTGCAAAACAGCTTTATAAGTTCAAAGGTTTGGGTTGGACGTTGATGAGTCAGGCAGTCAGTCAGTCAGTCAGGACTTCTCTTTTTATTTATATCGATAGATAGATGGATAAATAATTATGAGAAATGACACATATTTTGTTATTAATACATACGGGGTGTAAGTGTAAACAGTGGCAATATTTTAAGGGGTCATTGTACTCATCATTATGAACAATTTTTACTAAGGGGCCAAACATGAAATCGCGAAAAAAAATCACCTATTCGTACATTTTGACGAATAAGATGCCACTGTTTACACTTACACCCTGTATATGTAGATATTATAAACATAATTATACTATTACCGTTACTGACGAGTAAGCCATCTCGTAGCCAGGGCTTCAAAAACTTATAGATAAAACTTTTTTCACCATACTTCATACCTGACATGATTAGCTGAAAATATTTTTATTATACATATTAATATTTCATCCTATTTATAGTACAGATGCTTAATTGAAATAATCTTTCATGTTGTGCATTAAAACATAAAGAAATTAAACTTAAAGAAACTAATAGTATTTTAACTGTAAGATCACGAAAATGAGCAAATTCGGAAAAAATTCGTATACGGCCTCTTAAACTTAGTTACCTCAATATCTTCAGGATTATATATAAAAACAGCACCCATAGGATATATCCATACTCTAAAGATTCCGTCAAAAGCATTGCTTAGTGTTACTCCAAATTCCATAAGCTCAACTGTGGATCAGAATACTTTATATTTGAACTTGTCCACAGAAATTATGTGTAATATTATTCTCTTATAGAATTGTATTCATTAACCAATTATTTATTTATTTCATTTCATGTCGAGGCAAATCACTGTCCATTTCAAGGTTGCCTGGAAGAGACCGTAAAAAGCAATAAGGCCGCCTATTGTATATTTTATAGTGTTTGATATATTTTTTGTTATGTATTTTTGTATCGTAGATCTGTATAGCTCGCAATGAGAAGACTTACCTAATGCGATTCCCGATGGGGAACTAACGCCACATGTTACTGACCTACGCAACATATCTGCTCATAGTCACTGGACTAATCGCATGACGAGAATTTAAAAAATACATATATAGGTACTTTTGTGGTGTACAATAACGTGTAATATACTGGGCGACGCAAAAGTAATGACACAGTTTCATTTAGCTGTAACTTTTCATTGGAATACATTTAAATAGACCTGTAAAATTACTCCGGTTTTGGCACATTCAGCCCGTGATTCCATGCCATAAGCCACAAACTTGATCAGCCCTAAAACCAATATTCGTTAAGAAATTCAGAACAGAACACCGGAAGTTTTGAGAAGCGTCATGGAAAATGCTTTAAGCATTGACGCTGGAGGCCATCATTTAAAGGAAATCATATTCAAACCTAACAGGAATAATTTTACAGGTCTATTTATATGCATTCCAAAAAACTTATTGCATGTTTTTTTTTTTTAATACAGCTGAAGGAAACTGTGTCATTACTTTTGCGTTACCCAGTATATACTTTAGTAGCTTTTGCCCGCGGCTACGCCTGCGCATATATTATACATAATTATAAACCTTCCTCTTGAATCACTCTATCTATTAAAAAAAAACCGCATCAAAATCCGTTGCGTAGTTTTAAAGATCTAAGCATACATTGGGGCAGACAGACAGCGAAGCGACTTTGTTTTATACTATGTAGTGATGTATTGATCCACCACAAAAATACAAAACAAAAAAATATATCAAACACTATAAAATATACAATGGGCGGCCTTATCGCTTTCTGCGATCTCCTCCAGGCAACTTTGGAATGGATAGTGATTTGACTGGACGTGAAATGGGACTGCTATTTGTGTAACTTCTTGTTAAAGAATCAATATATTTCTGTTTCTACAGTAAATTAATCACATTCTATCTACTTTTATTATAGGTTCAAAATTACCTGGAGATCGTATAACAGTCAACCCATTTCCAACGATAAAGTCATCTTTAGGTCCAGGTATCTTCCTGACCAATCTAGCTCGTTCATTGTAGTTGAAAATAATGTGAAGAACACACAGAAATATTACAATACCCAATAAGTACACAAACATGTTTAAAAACGACTAATTATATCAACAATAAAAGCTATACTGATAACTCAGTGAATTTGCAGCAAAGTATTAAAATACTTTATCGAAATGACATAAATTTGCACGTTATTATTATCAACTAAATAAAGGTTAAGTCTTTATACTAAGATAATGGTAGCAAAGTGATACATTATCATTTATACACCAGATGACTTTTTTTACCGTCTTGAAAAAAATAGGGTATACAGGGTGTAAGGGACAGCCCTCCGCAAACTAACAGGGTGCATTCAGCTCCTCATTTTGAATCATATTGCACCGGAAATTTTCTCAGGAAAATAATCATTTTTTAAATATTTTTTTCAGTTACATTTTCTTTATTTCAATGTAAAATTACATTCCATTTATGTAAAAAAACCAGCAAAAAAAATTTTTTAAAAACCAGCAATGGATGTAAAAATACTCTAACGAACGACGCGTGAAATCAGCTGTTCACTTTCTGTCTAGCTACTGAGTTCATCGAACTCACCGCATACTTATAACCTACCCCTCCCAACCAGTAATAGACGCTCCGATTTGTGCACAAAAACACAAACAAATCAGGTTTATTGGATTCCCATAACGTTCCTGAAATAATTTCATGTACTGGTCATCTTAGTATGACATACTGAATTCGCCCTATCAGTTTGCGGAGGGCTGTCCCTTACACCCTGTATTAGGTGAACGGAGCAGAAGCCTATGGCTATACCTAGTTTTTTTTTCATAGCTTAGACGGAAAAAATATGTAAGTATCAATAAATACTACAAATTCGATGTAAACTTTTCATATTATAACAATAAAAACAGAAATTTTGAAAAAAAAAATGTTTAAAAATATCGAAATTCAAATCATATGCAACCTGTATAAACGATTTGAAGTTTGATTTTTTAATTTAAAAAAAAAAAAACATTATAGGTATATGCCGTAGGCTACTCCGTTCACCTATTAGATTATAGCCAAATTCTTTCAAGACGGTAAAAAAAGTCATCCAGTATATTTAGAGAAGTCTGACTGACTGGCAGACTCATCAACGCCCAGTCCAAACCCTTGAACCTATAAAGCTGAAATTTTGCACAGAGGTACCCTTTATAATGTAGACAAGGAATAAGGAAGGAATTCCCGGTAGTACGTTCCTGTGGGATATTCTCCGACATCCACGCGGGTGAAGCCGCGGGCAAAAGCTGGTTCTACATACATTATGACAATCTAATTTCTTTACTAATGTAATAAATAATTTGCAAAAGTATACGTTCCTACATGATGTTTGTAAACTTACAATCAGTAATTGTCGGCTTCTAGTCTAACTGGATGAAACTGGGTCCGGTTAGACTGCTGAGGTATGTTTACATCGAGCGACAGCCTATATCTGACCTCCACAAACACGATACACCCCTTGGTAAGACTGTTTGTCAGACTTTTGTGCATCTGACGACCCCTAACGACTGACAAAGATCTACGAATGACAGCCGGGACCAACGGCTTAACGTGCTTTCCAGCACATAGAGGTCTCGATATGTGACTGATGGTCACCCACCCACGAACCGACCTCAGCAAGCGTAGCTTAACCGTCGATCGTGTTGTATATTATTATTTAGTGTGAGTCAAATAAATAGTTAAAAATAGAGCACATAAATAGACATGTCACCAAAAACTCTTTACGGGGTCCTTCCAAGGTTCCATGGTGGCTTTCTATTTATTTTCTGTTCGTGATGATTTTTGTTTCACCAACCAAGCCAGCAATGGTGTTTGAATGTGCGGCGTCTACGCGACCTCTACGAGACGTCTACGAGACCTCTACGAAACGTCTACGCAGGAAAATGAGTGTGGTGAAAATAAAACCCTTCTAAAAGGCATTTTAGCAAAACTAGACCGTACTATCAGTAATTTTGGTCGACAACTAATAACAGTCAACTGTGGGCAACGAATTAAGAATGATAACTGTGGGTCATGGATAGACGGAACTGAATGGCTATCGCTGTGACCTAAATTATCATAACGAAAAAAATTAGTCATTTCTGACCGTAAATTACAGATAAAATATACAATTTTCGACGGTCAGATAAGGCTTGCACGTGTGAGTATTTTTTAAATACTATTCGATCACGATTTAGATCATTTCAAAATTTTTAGGGTTCCGTAGTCAACAAGTTTCACTATGTCCGTCCGTCTGACGTCCGCGGCTTAGCTCAGGCGCTTAGTACTAGAAACCTATAATTTGGCATGGATATACACAGGTATTTATCACGCCGACAAAGAGGTAAAATAAAATAATGAAAAAAAAAATTTTTTTAGGGTTTCGTCTGAACACGTAAAGTGGGGATGTTTTTTTTTCTCGTCTACCCCATGGTGTGGGGTGTTTTTGGATGGGTCTTTCAAAAATATTGCGGGTTTGTGAAAACAATTTTTCGATTTAGGGATCCGTTTCTGAAATATTAATCTTTAAAGTGCTAATTTTTCCGGTCCGCGATCATCGCCAGGACTGCATTGGTGCAGCCCCACACCCTACGCACCAAGGACGCGCCCCGCTTGCGCATGGTCGCGTGAGAGCAGTCGGTACGCGCCTCAGCGAACATACCTGAGGCGGTGCTGTAGCGAGGCAGCCCAATACAGCCCTGAACGCGTTGTTGAACTGGACGCGGAGGGCTCCGTAAGATGCACATGTGTACCTCACCCACAGACCGCAAGAGTAGAGAGACGTGCAATACGCGTTGTAGAGCGTTATCTTCACCTCCCTCGAACAGCGCGCAAACCTGCGTGCGAGCATATTAAACTTACATCCTAGTCACAGACTTATATTGGCTAGATTACGCAAGTCTCATCGTCTGAATAGAAACCAAGCGTGCCATTATTTTTCCACCTACTGTGACGTCACATGAGCGATTTAGTGATGGGAACTCCCCGTCCGCGAGTAAACGATTCAAAACGATTTAAAGGCCCCGGCCGCGTTTCGCTTCGTCTTTGGAGCGAGAAGTCGCGTGCGAGCATTCCGTCCGCTTGCATCTTATACCTACTTGTTTCACACTGCTTCCGGTTGTGCGTAGGTATCCCGAAAGGGAAGAGGGAGTGTTACGTAAAGATTATTTGAGTAAAAAATAATAATTTTATAATATCGATTTTGCAATCGATTATTCGAGTTCATCGACAGAGGAATGATAAAACGACAGAGGAATGATAAATCTAAAATTATTTGTTTTTTTTTTTAATGAAATGTTAGTCATTTTCGATTATGTCATTATATAACTTGTTCTTATTGGTTGGTTGAACCTAATTAGTCTTATTATGTACTTTGTTGTAGGAAAGTTACAACGTTAATAAAAAACCCTAGAAAAAATTTTATCTACAAAAAGAAAAGCCAGTAGAAGTCGCTATTATAAAATAAAATCCGATCCAGAACTAAGTAAATAAATTAGTAAAAAAAAAAAATTAAAATATTTTTAATAATTCCTGGAAAAAAAAGCAAATGTAAAATAAAATGTGAAGCTTGCGGCGGGTTCTATTCACTGGCACCATTCTTTAATCCTAAAATTCTAACAAAAAACCGGGAACAGATTCGATTAGATGAACACTTTTAAATCGGATCTCCCGCCTTAAACAATACGCATAAGAGTTCCGACATCGACAACATCTAAGTACCTACTGATTTCTATAAAACAGAGAATTTTAGGTTTTAGAGAACGATGCCAGTGAATTCGAGCCTAAAGTCAATCCACAACTCCAGCATTAGTTAACCCCTTCAATACATCAATTGCAGTCAGGCGTCGAAACTGTTTGTTTCCGTAAAGATGCCTTCATTAAAATGAACAGAGCAAATTCGACTATATTGTGTTGGGAACCAATTTTCATGCCCCGTCGCTTCAATCCATATTTATTTAACTTTGGGATCACTTGAAAATCTGTAAATATAATTAATAATATTCTAAACAAAATCACTAAATTGGCACATTGGAGTAAAAAAAATAATTACATGTCACAAAAAACCCAACGCAAACATTATCATTCTTCTGTTTCCAAAATCGATTAGAATCGAGAATGACTGTACAAACTGTGTGTACAACACTATTTGCTTTATTTGACAGAAAAATGAGAATAGCGACTGTACCACGAAGCTGAGCGACAAGTGAAAATATCGATCATTTTAATTTTCATTGCGTGTTTTAACAGACAAGTCCTACATACTGCCTTGTAACTAAAAACGGCAATGTATCATGAACTATTTGATACACACTCAGTTACATAGTGTTCATTGTAAGAACACAATGAACACAAAATAATTGATTTGGCAATAAAAAACACATAATTTAATAACAATATGACTTATCGATGAAAGAAAATGTTTCCATTATCTCGTCCCACTTTTTTTGTGTAGTTTCTACAGCTCAATACCGCATAATTTGGCATTTTTTAGTTTTTGGTTGACGACCGGCATCAAGAACGTTCGAGCGCGGACTGAATGGAAGCGGCGCTGAAGGAAGTCAATTTTACTCCCTTTTTACACGCGAAGTACATACACTTGCGTCGTCTAGCCAATATAAGTCTGTGATCCTAGTAATTAAAAATCTTTACAAAGGCGGACTCGCAGGCTTATCGGTAATTGACTAATTGGAAGTTACTAACATTATGATTTTTTAGGGTTCTGTACCAAAATGGTAAAAAAGGAACCCTTATGGTGTGACTCAGTCTGTCTGTCTGTCTGTCTGTCACAGCTGGATATCTCAAGAACATAAAAATGTTCTAAATTTCAAGTTGATAGCATTAGTAATGCTATCAACTTGAAATTTAGAACATTTTTATATGACGTTTACCCAACTATTTTGCAAATAAGAAAGAAATAAAAATATTTATGTTTTTTTTTGCATCAGGTACTGAAAAGGGGTCTTAAAAATTCAAACTAGAGCTACTAGGGCTTGTGGGGTATCATATGAAAAAGCGCTGTTTGCACATTCTCAAACATTTTTTTTATTTTTTTTAGGCCGCATAGTTTTCGACTTTTGATGAAAAATTTAAAAAAATACCGTTCCCCGCCCCCTTATCTCCGAAGTTTGCAAAGCGAAATATCTGAAATTATTATATGTGATAGAAGTTTATGTAAAGATTACAGGAAAAATAAAACGATGTCTCTAAATAGCACACTTTTTCAGAAATCGGAACGGAACCGTCGGTGCCGCGAGTCCGACTCGCTCTTGACCGGTTTTTTTATCTTTTATTAATAGTCTCTATATGACGATGTGCAATCATTTACATAATTATTATTTATTCATTATCTTATTTTTGTTTATGTTTTTAAATTTAAATGTCATGTTGGTGGAACGTGTACAGTATACAGATAGTGCTTTTTGTATTTAAATTATTGTCATGGAAAGCTTTCCATAACAATAAGTAAATATTTTAGTACCTGAATATTTTAAATACTAGGGGCCATACCCATACCTATATTAAAAATAATAAACAATAACTTTATTTCATTTTGGCATGAACCCATAGAAACCTTAACCTAGTACACACTAGTACATATTATGTTTGTCACATTGAGTTTAAAAACCGGTGAAGAGCGAGTCGGACTCGCGCACCGAGGGTTCCGTTCCGATTTCTGAAAAAGTGTGCTATTTAGAGACTTCGTTTTATTTTTCCTGTAATCTTTACATAAATTTCTATCACAAATATAATAATTTCAGATTTTTTTTCTGTACAAACTTCGGAGATAAGGTGTTTGCACATTCTCAAAAAATTGAGAATGTGCAAACAGCGCTCTTTTATATCATACCCCACATGCCCTAGTAGCCCCACTTTAAATTTTTAAGACCCCCTTTCAGTCCCTGTTGCAAAATAAACATAAATATTTTTCAATTCAGGTTCTCAATTCGTCGGAACCTTTTTTTTTTTTTTTTATGTATGTTCCCCGATTACTCAAAAATGGCTGGACCGATTTGGATTTTTCTTTGTTTGTTCGAAAGGGTATACTTCCCAAGTGGTCCCATAATCATCAAGTCAGGATCTGATGATGGGATCCCATGGAAATCGAGGGAAACCCTCAAACACTTATATCGATTTCGCTATTTTTTATAGTAACTTGTGCATTTGCTCTCGGAAAGTACCATTTAGTGAACTGGAACCGATGATGAAGATCACAGATGGCCATCGGAAGTAGGTACTCAATTATATCTAAGTATATCACAGGTTGCGATTCGATCCGGGAGGCGGCGAGCCTCCTTGCCGGATTGCCGCCGTGGGATCTGGAGGCAAAGGTCCTCGCGCACGTGTGGGAGTGGCGCGAGGAGGCGAAACGCCGGGGCGTAACTCCGCTGCCGCGAGAAATCACGGTACAGCGGACAGAGCTCCGGCGGGATCTCATGGCGGCATGGAGAGCGCGACTGTCGCAACCCAGCGCTGGGCACGCCACAATAGCGGCGATAAGTCCCCTCTTTGAGGAGTGGTTAGAGAGGCGCCACGGCGTCCTCACCTTCCGCCTGACGCAGGTCCTCACCGGACACGGTTGTTTCGGGAGGTTCCTGTTTCGCATAAGGCGGGAGGAAACGCCCGGGTGTTTCCATTGTGTGGATCGCCCGGAGGACACGGTGGAGCATACAGTGGAGGTCTGCCCGGCTTGGGCAGAGCACCGCCGTGTTCTCACGGAGGCGATCGGCGGCGGCGATCTCTCGCGTCCGAGCCTGGTCCAGGCCATGGTGCGGAGCGAGAGTGCATGGGAGGCCGTCACCTCCTTCTGCGAAGCAGTGATGCTCGCGAAGAAGGAGGCGGAACGCGTGAGGGAGAGGCAGCCTCACGCCCTCAGTCGCCGCAGGAGACGGCCTGGGCGGCGGGAATCGCGGGGCGATTTCCGGCCACCGTAGGCGCGGGCCTGCGGACGGTGAGCAGCGGGTAGCTCGCCGTCCGGTAAGGACCAGGCCCGAGTCGACGGCGCGTTGTGCTCCACGCGCGCCTCAAAGAGATGTCAGCAAGTGACGGGGCCCAATAGGGCCGACGCCGCGGGGGTCGCGGGTTATCTGAAGGGGTTACCGCGGCCCTGGCATAGGCAACTGAAGGAACACGGGTGGGTTTTAGTCAGTAAAAGTCTGACACGCCCTCCCGCTCCGAGCGGGAGAAGTTAAAAAAAAAAAAAAAAAAAAAAAAAAAAGGTTGCGATTCGATTATGTATTATATTATTAAAACGTAAAACGTGATGAGCAGTTCACATGGGGTTATTGTAACTTAGATAAATTACAAAGTGACCCACTAAAAAGTAAAAAATAAAAACTTTTTTACAAAAAACAAAACTGACTTCCAAAAAACACTACAAAGTGAAAAATAACCTTAATTTCGGAAGTCGGGTGCAAAAACCTAAAATACAGATCCAAAGACTACCGGAATTAAAGTTATTTTTCACTTTGTAGTGTTTTTAGGGTTCCGTACCTCAAAAGGAAAAAACGGAACCCTTATCGGATCACTCGTGTGTCTGTCTGTCTGTCTGTCTGTCCGTCTGTCACAGCCAATTTGCTCCGAATCTAATGGACCGATTAAGTTAAAATTTGGTACACATATGGATTTCTGTGACCCAAACACGTACAGCTAAAGTAAATATATGAATTTTGAATATGAGAGTCACTTTTAGGGGGAAAATAAGAAAATTTAAAAAAAAAGTTTTGTAAACTATGTGTAACCGTGTGACATATCAAATGAAAGGGCTTACTATGAGGGTCTCATATATATTTTTATTATAATTTTAAAATATATTGTTTTAAAGTTATTTAAGAAAATAGACGAAAATTTACCATTCCCCCCCCCTTATCTCCGAAACCACTGAGCCTAAAATTTTGAAAAAAATATAGAAAACAGTTCTATATCTGTAGATTACAGGAAAACCTATAAGAAGTCTGTGGTCTTAAAATAACATGGTAAATCTATATATATAAAAAAATCAAAGTCCTGACTGAGGCACTGACTAATATATCAACGCACAGCCCAAACCAATGGACCTAGAGACTTAAAATTTTGCACATAGACACCTTATATAGTGTAAACATCCACTATGGAAGGATTTTTGGAAATTACATCCCTAAGGGGGTAAAATAGGGGATGAAAGTTTGTATGAAAAATCCTATCCCTTGAGTTAATATTCATCTAAGTAAATTATAAAGTTTATCATTTTTAGTTTTCCTAAACTACCCCCTAAGGAGGGATTGGGGTTGTCAAAGTTTGTATGGAGGAATTTTAACACACGCGGTCCGATTAACTCAAAACTCAGTTTTTATACTTGAGACCAAAAATTAAGACTAACGTGTATCAGGGTTTTCCAAAAATCTACGCCTAAGGGGTGAAAAGTTAATTTTATAGCGTAGGATTTTATGGGGGTCTTGATTAACTCTAAAATTGGTCTAAATAATGTTTGAGTCAAGTTATTGAAACATACCAGACGATTTTTGAAATTCTTTATCTGTGTTCGTGAAAACAGAGATACAGTTTATATGAAAAATCTTATTAATTTGGTTAATGAACTTGAAACTTAGCACAAATACTTGCATAAGTAAGTAATAATGTTTGTCATTATTAGTTTTTCAAAACTACGCCTCAAATGAGGTTTAGGGATGTTAAGGTTTGTATAGAAGAATTTTAAAACGCAGTCCGATTAAAAAAATGGTACTTTGAGTCAAGTTAGGAAACTTGCCCAACGAATTTTCACCGATTTTGTCGGCATATAGCTGATGTTTTAAGGAGTAACTTAGGCTATTTTTATTTTAGAAAAATAATTAGGGTTCCGCGCAAAAAAATTAAAATCCATTGAATCAGACAACCACGTACAGTCCAGTACAAACTTACTAAGCCTCCGCTGTCTATTACGGCTATAACAACAAATAATAAAAATAAAGCAAAGTTAAAAATTTAAGGGTCGGTCCCCATACAATAAACTTTTCATTTTGAAAAAAAAAAAAAAAAGTTTAATCTAGCATGTGGGGTGTCATCGTCTAGAACTCATCGAGTAGAGTACAAACATATTTTTTTTTAATCTTCTAAAATTAAGAAATAGGGGGCCGCAAAAGTTGTAAATTTTAGACCATTTTTGTACGAGCTCTAGCGCAACAATTCAACAAATTAGGAATTTGAAACTTTTTATACCATGTAGGTACCATAAATACTGTATTTAATCAACAATACTGAAAACGGCGATTCATAAGGTATTTTCTTTAAACATGGGTGATTTTCTGCAACTGCAAAAAATAACCTTGTAATTCACAGTATCATTATAAAATAAGTGAAAAGTTATCTTTGCGATTGTTAAACATATAATATGGTACGGAACCCTTCGTACGCGAGTCCGACTAGCACTTGACCGGTTTTTTTGGAAGTCGGTTTTGTTTTTTGTAAAAAAGTTTTTTTTATTTCTTATTTGCAAAATAGTAAAGTAAACGTCATCTAAAACGGTTCCAAATTTCAAGTTGATAGCATTAGTAGTTCTTGAGATATCCAGCTGTGACAGACAGACAGACAGACTGAGTAACACCATAAGGGTTCTTTTTTTACAATTTTGGTACGGAACCCTAAAAACAGACTGTCAGATAAGTACGTATGAGCTTAAAATAATATGTACTATTTATGTGTTACTAGCGACGTGGTCCCGCTTTGCACGGTTATATTACGACTCAACAATACATGAAGGGAAATCATCAAATGACTTCTTCCGCTCTGGGTGGAACGGGATTGAGTGTCAGACTTTTACTGACGAAAACCCACCCGTGTTCCTTCAGTTGCCTGTGCCAGATCCACGGTATCTCTTTCGAACAACCCGCGACCCTGGGTGCACCCGCGACCCTTGTACCTACTTTCTGATGTGCAGATAGACAAGTAGCATGAATAGGGGAGACCGGGTTGTTTCCCGGGTTGTTTGTCACAGCGGTCATAACAGAAAACCACCGAAAAAGTGACTATACTGAGAAGAGTAAGCTCATACATTACGAAATAGCGTTTCAATGACAATCAAGTGAAGTCACTGCGTCATTGTGTGTCAGAGGTGTCAAAACGAAACAGAAATGCGACTATCTTTTGACGCGGCAGAGCGAATCTAACGATATAAATCTTTTCATGACAGCTGTCACTGCGCTCGTTAGTGGCGCTTACAGCTCTGCTAGAAAACTGTAGCTTTAGATATAAGTAACTGCATATAACTATATATAAATAATAGGGACTCATATTATTACGTCATGTTTGCCTTGTACAAATTAATTAATTTCATGATGGCACAAGACAAACCCTTAACATATTATTTTAAGCAAAAACAACGTCTTTATTATTAATACCTCATTTAATTGGTTTGTTTAACGGAAGTGTAACCGGTTAGTGTTGGTCCGTACTCGGCTACGGTTGGTTGCTGATGTATATTATTTATAACCAATATTATTCACAGCCCCGTGGAAGCAACTGACGTGGTGAGAGGCGACCATCACCGCCACCTCCGAGTTGGTAGACTCATTTAATTCTCACGAAAAGCAAAGGAAAAAAATCTGTCAACACTCTACAGAGACACGCACTCAGAGAGAGGTAAGGCTTGTTAGTACCTGGGGGCGCCCGATCCCAGACAAAGGCATGCTCGCGACTAGGCTCCCATAGCCATGCAGCTCTTAGCACGGCAACCTTAGCTTGGGTGTGGGTTGGACCACAGAGGATACAATAGATAGGTATATACGGATCGTAGCAGGTGGCGTTCTGTAATTTCTGCCTACCCTGGCCTACCCCCATGGAAAGAAGGCTCTCAAAAAACTCACGCCAAGTTTATGTTATGTGTGTTGTTCGAAATTCTCGATTAATTATGGTTTCTGTTGACATTTCTCCGAATTCAAACTTCGCATGTATACATTTATTTTTTAAGTTTGTATTTCTTTGTAAGAAAGAAAGAAAAACTATTTATTCACGCGAAAAATGACGCACATAAATAAATTTAAGGTAAGGTAAGGTTGTACTGTTATTGTTTTTAATAGATAACTTTGCGCTTACCTGAGATTAAGACCGTCAGTAAACCAAAATACGTCTGGGAATAAATAGCATAAGCATAATCAGCCTATAATGTTCCCACTGCTGGGACACAGGCCTCCTCTCTATGAGAGTTTTTGGTTCTAGGACATGCCGGTTTCGTCACGATACGGTAGAACATTTGGTGGCTTAATTTGTTGCATTTTAACCCTACTATGACATCTTGCAAGTAAGTGGTCGAGTTACCAATAACCCTGTATACCGGATTACAGAATGAGTTCTGTCGACATGGAGAATGTTACAGTCACAGTGGCTTCTCTATACGAATGTGAGACCCTCAACGAACACCTGAAATCTATCAACACGTTTGATCCAATGTGGCGGCAAACTGTTGCTGGCTGCATGATCCTGGGGCTTTTGATGGATATGTACAAATTCAAGTAAGTAGAAACAGATAATCAATGGATCCGATATAAGCTTTATGACCTGGTTCCACAGGACAGCCCCGTTAGGCAACTGACAGTCACAATGACGACAGTTTTTTAGTTTTTTACTCTAACTAACAATCAATCAATCAATCTGCCTAGCCTTTTCCCAACTATGTTGGTGTCCGCTTCCAGTCTTACTGGATGCAGCTGAATACCAGTATTTTACAAGGAGTGACTGCTTATCTGACCTCCACAACCCAGTAACTGGGTAATACGATACCCCTTGGTAAGACTGGTGGTCAGACTTTCGGGCTTCTGACGACCCGTAGGCCGTAACAACTGTCAAAGATCAACGAATGACAGCCGGGACCAACGGCTTAACGTGCTTTCCGAGGCATGGAGGAGTCTCGGTATGTAAAGATGGTCACCCATCTATGGACCAACCCCGGCAAGCGTAGCTTAACGTGATGGATCGACCCGTGCGGCTGTTATTACTTAGCCACGAGTTCCTCGTGAAGTAGCTCCTCGTAAAGTTAATCAATCACTAACTATAAATTGACAGGTGTTAATTGGAACGCTGTCAGTCAAATTATGACAGATTGAAAACATTTCAATTCCTTAGACATCTGTATAAATATTACGCTGGTAATTTTATTATAATACTAGCTGTGCCCCGTGACTTCGTTCGCGTAGAAGTCTTAAGATACGCAATATACTATAATAACATAACAGTCACATTTTAATAAAACCCCCCCTCCCCCCTTCCTACCCACTGCGTTGCATCGCCTGCCCGCACTATTACTTCGTTTTCGCTTAGCGTTCTTTCAGACTTTTTTCTTTTTGCTCGGCTCCAAGGGTCGAAGGGTGATGTTAAATAACATGTACCGATTCTCGAGAATTGGGCTACTAAATGCAAAAAGAATTTTTATAATCCGACTTTTTGTTCACAATTTCATGGGTTTTATTTTTTTTGCGCGGAACCCTCATTATTTTTCCAAAATAAAAGTGGCCTAAGTTACTCCTTATAACATCAGCATCAGCCAGTGAAAGTCCCGTCAACATCAGTTCAGCCGCTTCGGAGATTAGCCGAAACAAACAGACAGACAGACAAAAAAAAATTAAAAACAGTTTTTTTGCGAGTGTCGTATATACTAGCGCTTTCATATGCATTTAGTAAAAAGCTGTTATTTTTATATTACAAACAGACACTTCAGTTTATTTATTTGTGTAGATTTTAAGAGTTGGGTAACTCACAAATTGCGAATAAGAAATAAGTACTCGAATAATAAAATTAAATGATTCGATAAAAAATAATGGAATTCATTAAATAATAAATTTATTTATTATTTAATGAATTCCATTATTTTTTATCGTTATATTTTCTTGCAATTATCTTGTTTGAAGAGAATCTCGAATTTCTCGCAGTGAATTTGTGCGACATTAGAAATTCCAAAACGTTTTACATGCATGTTGATATAAAGAATTTAACGAAATTAGATTTATAAATTACTAGCGACCCGCCCCTGTTTCGCTAAATTTTTACGACTTGACAAAACATTGAGATATCTCTATTATTTCTAAGTTAAGTAAAAACATAAACCATCCGGAGTAAAATCTCTAAAGTATGGAGAAAACCGCATCAAACTCCGTTGCGAAGTTTTGTCAGTCAGACACGAAAAGCGTCTTCAACTTATTAATGTCTAGACTTTACCAGTAATATTTTTTTACAGTGTATCGTACTTAGACGACAAAATTCCAAGTAATTTGACTATAATTGGAGAGCTTAAGAACGTGTCCCATGATCCACATACCAGTGCTGACGTGTTCGCAAGATCCATGAGCTTGACAATAGATCTGTTGGATCATGTGTATCCAGTTTTTCCTGTTCATACTTGGAGGTATGTATTCATATTTATTATGAAGAACTTTTGAACGCTTACTGATCCAGTAAGCGTTCAAAAGTGCATTGGCACGTTACGAGTCGTATTGCTGTGACACGGACGGTACAGTAGTGTTATTCTGTACAAATCACACCGTGAAAACCTAGGTGAAGTGAGTTGTCATTATGCTAGCCGTGTGATTCTGTAAGACCTCATTCTAAACTTCGAATCTGAATCCGCTGTGAGTTTCTTGATTGGCGTTCTAAATTCAAAGTGTCAAATGAATAAAAACCGGTCAAGAGCGAGTCGGACTCGCGCACCGAGGGGTTCCGTTCTGAAAAAGTGTGCCATTTAGAGACATCGTTTCATTTTTCCTGTAATCTTTACATAAAATTCTATCACATAGAATAATTTCAGATCTTTCTCTTTGCAAACTTCGGAGATAAGGGTGGGGGGAACGATATTTTTTTTACATTTTTCATCAGAAGTCGAAAACTATGCGGCCTAAAAAAAAGAAAAACAATGTTTGAGAATGTGCAAATAGCGCTCTTTTATATGACACCCCACATGCCCTAGTAACCCCACTTTGATTTTTTAAGACCCCATTTCAGTCCCTGTTGCAAAAAAAAAAAAAAAAATTTAATTTCTTTCTTATTTGCAAAATAGTTGGGTCAACGTCATCTAAAACTATTCTAAATTTCAAGTTGATAGCATTAGTAGTTCTTGAGATATCCAGCTGTGACAGACAGACAGACTGAGTGACACCAATAAGGGTTCCTTTTTTACCATTTTGGTACGGAACCCTAAAAACAAGTGAGAAGAAGTGATGCGAAGTGATAGTGAATATAGCGATGTGAGATGCGAGTTGTTGTTTGAATTTTACAGAATCGACGTACTGATGCTAGGGATTGACACTATTGACTGCTCACTCCACGCTCACTTCACCTAAGTTTTCACCATGAGATTTGTATAGAATAGCACTGCTGTCCGTACATCCTCACACAGAATATTAATACCACTATCAATATAAAACATCAGAATTCCCCATGTGTAAAATTGAGAAACATTTAAACTTATCAATCCAGCTTGTGTGTAGCAAACCTTATCTTTTCCAGGTTTGGCTTCCTCCTCAGTCGGACCGATAACGAATTTTTCACCACTTTCTACAGTAAGCCTTTCACCAGGCCAGTCTGGAACTGCCTCTACGCCATGGCTTTCCTCATCAGCTTTATTTTCTACCTCCTCAAACGATGGGAGTTCAGCGTCTTGGGTGGATGGCAGTGCAGCTACGCGTATGAATGTCTGATGGTCATTGGTGCTTATTGTCAGCATAGTAAGTGTTTTTTCAGTCACCAAACCCTAACATGTCACGCTTCTAAAAAAAAATCGGCCGAGAGCGTGTTCCTTACCAAATCTGATTTATCAATATATTGCTATTTGTTATCAGTAAAATATTCGTAATAATAAACATTATCATCAAATATCAAGTTCATAGGTCAATGGGTTAAAAAATTCTTCGGAACAAAATTTAGTAAAAAAAAGCTGACTTTGGTGGTACCTATCTCATTCCTTTGTTTTCCAATATTTTTTAAAACAAAAATATAGTAAGTATTTCTACTCAACGAGTTTTATATAACGACTAGCAGCGCCCCGCGGTTGCACCCAAGTAGACCGGGATAAAAAGTATATTATGTGTTAATCTAGTTTATAAGATAACTACATAACAAATTTCATCTAAATCGGTGCAGCCGTTTGAGCGTGAAGAAGTAACAAACATACACACACGCACACACATACTCACAAACTGTCGCCTTTATAATATTAGTGTGATAGTTTGATATCACATTCGATAGGGTAGGTCAAAATTTTTTTTCGCGCCTTCTTTAGCTGTAAGGGGGGCTCCCTTAAAAACATTTAAAAATATTTTTTAATAATTTGTATGGCGTTGGGTCAACAAGATACTGATACTGTGAAAACTTAAAGACTGTAGCTCCAACCGTGTGGCTGTAAATCCTGTGTGACAGACGACGGACAGACTGACACGTGATTGACAGCAATAGGCTCCATTTGGACACTTCAAGTACGGAACCTTCAAAAAACGATTTGCAAGTACGACTTTTAAGAATTCTTGTAGCCAAAACAAATCTCAATTAATCTTTAGAAACGCAACTTCTTAATATAATGATTGCAAATCCTTGAATTAGGTCTTTGCGACTATTTTTGCGCACGCTGTTTAACACAGACCTGCGATATTAATGAATGCAAGTCAAACATGGGCTCTAACAAGAAGCTCAAGAAATAAACTTGCTACATGCCAACGCGCGATGGAGAAAAGCATGTTAGGAGCCAAAACAGCTGACAAAATTAGAAACAAAACCATCAGAGACAAGACCAAGGTTCAGGGCATAACCCTAAAAATAAGAATACTTAAGTGGAAATGGTCTGGAAACATGATAAGGGGGAAGGACAAATGGAGCAAAATAGTGGTACCCACTGGTAGCCAAAAAACGGCCAAAGAAAGAGAGGTAGACCAAAGAAAAGGTGGGATGACGATATGAGACAAGTCGCTGGAACGACATGGGGCAGAGTGGAAACAGGATTAAACAATCAGAGAGACAGGAATTGGAGAAGGTCGGGGAGGCCTTTGCCGACTGGCAAACGGACATACAACAAATTAAAAAAAACCGGTCAAGAGCGAGTCGTACTCGCGCACCGAGGATTCCGTTCCGATTTCTGAAAAAGTGTGCTATTTAGAGACATCGCTTTATTTCTCCTCTAATCTTTACATAAACTTCTATCACATAGAATAATTTCAGAATTTTCTCTTTGTAAAATTCGGAGATCATCATTTTCCTGCCCTTATCCCATGTTACTTGGGGTCGGCGCAACACGTTTTCTTCTTCCATTCTCCTCTGTCAACCGTCACGCTCTCATTCACTCCCTTTCATATCATTCCTCACACAATCCATCCATCTTTTCTTTGGCCTTCCTCTGCCTCTCCATCCATCAACATATATATTCATCACTCTTTTAGTCACATGCGTTTCGTCTCTCCTCATCACATGCCCATACCAACCCAAACGATTTCCTTTCAACTTTTCTGTCACTGGCGCCACTTTCAAACTTCCTCTTATATACTCATTTCTTACTTTATCCATTCTCGTCACTCCACACATCCATCTCAACATTCTCATCTCCGCTGAATGCAATCTTTTTTCATCCGTCTTCTTCACTGCCCAGCATTCCGATCCATACAGTACGACAGGCCTTATCACAGATTTGTAAATTTTCCCCTTTAACTTGAGGGGCATCCGTGGGTCGCAAGTTGTTCCTGTAACCTGTCGCCATTTCATCCATCCTGAGTTGATCCGGTGTGTTACGTCTCGGTCTATTGATTTTTTTTTGCAAAATTCGGAGATAAGGGGATATATTTTTTTTACATTTTTTTATCAAAAGTCGAAAACTATGCGGCCTAAAAAAAAATAAAAAAATGTTTCAGAATGTGCAAACAGCGCTCTTTCATAAATATGATACCCCATGTACTCTAGTAGCCCCACTTTGAATTTTTAAGACTCCCTTTCAATCCCTGTTGCATAAAAAATATAAATATTTTTATTTCTTTCTTATTTGCAAAATAGTTCCCCCCCAACGAACGAGAACGTCATAGAACGTCATCTTAAACTGTTCTAAGTTTCAAGTTGATAGCATTAGTAGTTCTTGAGATATCCATCTGTGACAGACAGACAGACAGACAGACAGACTGAATCACACCATAAGATTTTGGTACGGACCCTAAAAACGTCAAATACGTGACTGAAAACTACACTTTGTTTGTCCGATTAAAAGGCTAATAATAAATTTTTGCGCAACTTTTCAGCTAGAAACTGCGATTTAAGGGGACTACAGGACCTAAACGTAACTAAACGCAAGTTTTATAATGCCTAAAAATATATGGTCTACTGCAGTAAACAAAATCAGAAAAATATACGATATTCTTCAGGATATATGCTAGTTAGATAGTGTGTTGAAAACATAATATAACTAATTTGATACGATAGAAAAAAATCACGAAGATACCTCTAAAATTTTTTTTAACGAATAAAAACCATACAAATATACATGCAATCATTCTCAGTTTTTGTCAGATTATTCTACAAGCAACATATTAACGTATTAGTATTTTATTTTTTTAGTCCAATCAATAGATTTTTTGTAAATAGATAATTGCAATAAATTACCAGGGTTGTGTCATCGCGCTTCTCTTTCTTTTATATGCAGTCTGACAGTGACCGCGATTTAGGTCCTGTAGTCCCCTTAACTGAAATAGTTAGTGATTAAGAACTGTCCACTAATGTTGTAAATAAATACAGCAGCGTCTAAAAATAAATGCCTAAAATATCAATTCAAAATAACATGAGCAAAATTACTTAATTGAGTGTACTAACACCAAAAAAGGTTCGTCCTCTAAAACCTTCGGCAGTCAATATTCTCAGAATACGAATTTGATTTTAGAGATTCACATTTAGTAACTTTGTAGTGTTTATTCAGTATTTATTTACGTTGATTCTACGAAATCCTGAAACACTTACACAAATTGATTATTATGTTAAAGTGCTAAGCTGAGTGTCTACTGCTCCGCACCGGCCGCAACGCACGCACGGCACGCAACGGATTTCGGTTTGCTCTGTATGAATTCATATATAGCACTGCGACCACTACCGAACCGGTACCGCCCGCATTTTCATGTTCGTTTGTCCGTTGCGTGACGTGCGTGCGTTGCGGCCGGTGCGGACCAGTGGATGCTCAGCTTTAGTGAATGCTGTATTATGCATCAGTTTTACTATAAGTAGGTATGTTAATTATATCAGGTAGGTACAATAAAGCCCTAAATGATCTTGTCGATAGATTCTAAGTCATAAGCAGATAGATAACAGCAAAATAAGAATAGAATAGAATAAAATAAAAAAATAAAAAAATATCCTTGGACATTTCACACAACGTTTTGATTTATACCTCACTAGCTCAGCTCCGCGGTTTCACCCACGTAAACCGGTATAAAAAGTACCCTATGTGTGAATACAGAGTATCAGCTACTTCCATACCAAATTTTATCAAAATTGGTCCGGCCGTTTAAAGCGTGAAGAAGTAACAAATATACAAACACACACACTCACAAACTTTCGCCTTTATAATATTAGTGTGACTAACTGTTGCCCGCGCCTTCGTCTGCTAGGACGAAAAGTAGTCTTTGTCCTTCTCCAGGCCATGTGCCAAATTTAATTCAAATCCGTTCAGCCGTTTTAGCGTGAAAGCTTAACAAACACACTTTCGCATTTATAATATTAGTTAGGATTACTTCAACATTAGGCTTGACTCTTGGAAAAAGGTAACTCCACCATCAGTGGATCCTATGATGCATAATTATACCTATTTATTGTATCCCTCTTCAGTCGAATCCACACTACATCGTTTTGAACAGATCTGTACTTACATCTTACTCTTTTCTCTCTCTCTGATCTTGTCTTGTGACTTATATCTTGTTTATTCCACAGTACCACCAATAGACCCCAAGCTGCCATCTCGAAGGATCGCGTACTTCATTTTCTTCGTGTTTGCCTATATAGTCTACACGTTCTACACATCGAACCTGCTGTCCAATCTAGTGAATGATAAGGAACATGGTATCGATTTGGACATCCTGGCGGATAGTGACTATGAATGTGTCATTGTCGATTATATGAGGTTGGCTGTCGTTGAGCGAGTGAGTACCCTGCAGTAATGAAAATAGATAATTCAGTGGCCGGAGACACTACCAATTTATCCCGCTTGGTGTCGCATCGTCGCTGGTGTTAAGACGATCGATATGTTGTGTTTTTAAATTTCCTTATTTCCCTTTATCTGAAATTATTGTATGTGGTAGAAGTTTATGTAAAGATTACAGGAAAAATAAAACGATGTCTCTATAGCACACTATTTAGAAATCGGAACGGAACCCTCGGTGCGCGAGTCCGGCTCGCTCTTGTCCGGTTTTATTAAGACGCACATGGTTTGTGGTAAAACAACGCTTGCAAATATTTACTGCAATTTGATGGTTTATTTTATACAAAAAAAAAAAATACATATCGTTAAGATTTTCATAATAATGCTAAATTAGATATTTTTGTTTGAGTGGAACATGGGTGCTCACTCGTCAGAACAATCGCTCGCTACGCCAGTGGTTTCAGGCTCGAAACATAACTATGTTAGTTGCTTTTCAATCTTAAAAATAAAATATATAATAAATATCATATGAATTTTGTACTAATAATGTTTTATTAAACAGTTTCATAACCTCAGCCGCAATATCAGTATCATATTGGGCAAGCTGATGACACTAAAATCTGTGACAGTTAGAGATGGATTGGGTGCTGTGAAGAAGGGTCACGTCGCTTTACTATCCGATTACACAACCATTTATCCGTATATTAGAAGAAGTAAGTTCAAATACTATGCGTGCCAAATAAGAATAGGATCGCGCTTGCTTCAACTTCACACGATAACTGTCAAATTAGTAAGCATTGGTAATGAAGTTCGCGAGTATTGCCATAGTATTCCAGAACAAAATGGCGTCTTGTCTATTCTTATTTGGCACGCATACAACCCGCGCACGCAACTTTATTTCGGCCTAAGATTTCAGCATATTAAATATTTTGTAGTGTGAACGTGAAAAAAGTTTGCTAATAGTCAGTATATCTTCTTGAGTAGTTTTAGATCCTTGTTGTATTTTTGCAAACAGTAACTATGTAAACACGGCTACACATCAAGATATATATTTCCAGTTTACGCTGAGCTCACACTGTAAGGAAATCCTATACAAAGCGCGATTTGCTTATACTGGAAATGTATAGGTTGATCTGTAGCCGTGCGTACTATGCAAGCCAACTAAGAATAGGATCGCGCTTGCTGTAGTCTGTCAAATTAGTACTGCCGATAGCTGTCAAATTAGTACGCTTTGGTAATGAAGTTCGCGAGTATTGTGGAACAAAATGGCGTCTTGACAGTACTATTCTTATTTGGCTCGCATAATACAGTCAGGGAAATTAATTATTTATGAAATTGACACTACGCCAAATTGACGTGTTAAGAGCCATTTCAAACAAGTGTCAAAGAATGAGAGTTGTGATTTAAATATACGGACTCTGAATTTAAAATAAACTTTTGTCTCCTTAAGAGGAAATGCGGGTGCTCTTTTCTCCATAGAAACGTTCTCGCCTGTTTTCTTTCTGGTTAAAGACCATAAAGCAATGATTTGGACAGAAATATACATATTAGCTACTTGTATGCCCCTGTGTTTTCCTTTTTGATGATACATTATTTTTAAAAGAACTAGAACCCTCAAAAAATGCTCAAAATTGCCTATTCAGAGCGCTGTCAACAGAGGCCTAGTGTACCAATTTGACAACTATTAACGAAAAAAGAAAAACATAGGGGCACATTATATATCCTTCTTATTCAGTTAATAAAATATGTTTTAAATTGGTCCAATATTGGAGGAGGAAATAGGCGAGAGCCAAACCTCGAAATATGGCTTTTAACGTAAGCTATTCAGTCGGATCTGCACTACTTTGAGGGCGGAGCACTCGCAGAGCGACAGCAATAATTTCTTCAAATACCTAATTTCAAAAGTCTCGCCGCCCGCATTTCCTTTGCTTTTGTCTGAGGAATATATTATTAGGTGGTGGTTGCAAGTGGTTGGACAGCTTTTGTGTAGAAGATATTGTTATGTCAAACCGACCAATTTGTTCTTCAGACAAAATTAGGTAATCAATCCCATATTATGTGTATGCTTACTTTCAGCATACAATAACGATGACATCTGCAAATTGGTTTCGGTCGATATAGCCTCCAAAATCAAGAAATATTTCTACACTTCCAAAAATTTCAAATACAAGGAACAGTTTAAAATTGGGTAAGACTCTTCTTAGCCCCCTTACACTAGCATCAATTTATTGTTAGTAGAAGTTTCCAACAGTCTTTACTGGAAAGATTGATCAAAGACCATTAAACAAAATCGTAAAACCGTAGTTTCGGCCTTCGTTACGGGCGTTTCCTACTCCGTATCACCTACGGATGGTTGATTGGTTCGGGGTCCGAACGAAGTATGAATGACAACACGATTTGACAGCTTTCCCTATTCCCGATGTGTTTTTGCCCGTCCGAAAAATTTAACTTTTACACTTGTTTTTTATGGATCGTTATGTCAGACGGATGGACGGACGGACGGACTTAGGCAGTAGACCCCCAGGCCCAGGTCGACGACGAGTCGTGTTCCACGCGCGCCTCAAAGAGATGTCAGTAGTGATGGGGTCCAATAGAGCAGATGCCACCGGGGTCGCGGGTTGTTCGAAAGAGATACCGTGGCCAGGCACAGATAACTGAAGGAACACGGGTGAGTTTTAGTCAGTAAAAGTCTGACACGCTCCGCCCAGAGCGGGAGATGTCATGTGATGATTTCCCATCCACAAAACGAAAAGTTCTTCGGCGCGTCGACGATGACTACTAACAACAAACTGCAATCCACAAAACAACTACTTACTTATGATTAATTTTCAAAACGATATTCGCAAAGAAAAACTTTATTATAAAGATTCCTTATTTTTTCAGTACACTCCGCATCAAAGAAGCTGGCATACTAAATCGAATAGTATCAACCGATTTCGAAGAACCTAAATGTACGAAATCTCATCTCGTACAAATCCGTTTGTCCCAAATCTCGATACCTCTCACTGCACTGGCGTGTATTTCTGTTACATCTTTGTTGATACTTGTCGCCGAAAGGATTTATTTTAAGAGGAATGTAGTGTGGCCTTATGTGGATTAAGGGGGCTAGCATTTTCCTATTATAGGGGACTTTGTTTGTCTTGTGTTGGCACGAGCTGTATTAAAATAGCACATTAATATTAATGTCTGGATGAAAGAAACCTTTCTGGCTCCTGTAACATAGGTTTACCTAGCGCAGGAGTCAGGGCTTCACTTTGTACATATTTTTTATGCTATTATAAACTACTAGCTGCGCCCCGCGGCTTCACACGCGTACACCGGGATAAAAAGTAGCCATGTTAATCCAGGGTATAAGCTATCTGCATACTAAATTTCATCCAAATCGGTCCAGCCGCTTGAGCGTGAAGAAGTAACAAACATACAAACACACACACACTCGAAACTTTCGACTTTATAAAGTTAGTGATGGATCTACCTTTATCCATGAAGCATAAACTCATCGACATGTGCATTCTGCCCATCCTAACCAACTGTGCCCAAACTTGGTCCCTAACCGAGTCTCAAAAGTCCAAACTCAAGGTTTGCCAAAGTGCAATGAAGCGTAGCGTATTGGGTACTAAGCTCAGCGACCAATCAATCTGCCTAGCCTTTTCCCAACTATGTTGGGGTCGGCTTCCAGTCTAACCGGATGCAGCTGAATACCAGTATTTTATGTGGAGCTGTAGTGACCTACACACTCAAACTAAATAAAATTATTAATATAAAACTAAAACAAAATTTAATATAAATTATATATTTCTTAAATAAAATTAATTATAATTTATATACACATATTTACAAAAGAACTTAAAACTAGAATTATTTGTAATCAACATTTAAAATAAAAGTGTTTATAAAAATTGTCATAATATCTATTCAACAAACAAACGGACAATTACAAACATTGTATTAGTAGCTAATACCTAATCGGTTAGCCGGCGCAGCTATGACGCATCCATTCTTCTAGCGGCGATCGGTCGCTCGCGCTACGTCACGCGAGACGTGCGCACAAGCGGGACGGCACCATCGTGCGTTGCACTCATGCACACGGGCCGTCCGCGATGCGCGCTCCATGACTAGCGAGTCAGTATGCTCCTGCACGCTTTGATTTAGGTTGTATTATAGCGATCCTAGTTTCACCGCGCTAACTGGATAACTACTTGTGTTTATGCTTTATGTTTATCTGTACTGTTCTCAACTATCTACATTTCTACTCCTTCTTCCTTAAGTGTAACTCTCGTGTGTGAACTGAAACCTGTGTCTGTGTATCTATAGCTAATAAACTTTCATTCTTCTTGTGTACTTGAAACTTCACTTATTTCTACCTACACACACGCTATCTATTACTACATTGGTGACCCCGTTGAAGAGCACGAAGATGGCTGAGGGCAATACAAGCACAGACAAAGATGAGTCGGCATCGGCAGCAGAAACATTTCGCGTGGGTGTGCGCATACCGCCGTTCTACCCTGAAAAGCCGAGTCTGTGGTTCAACCAGATGGAGGCGCAATTCATCCTGGCGAGTATAAAGTCGGATGACACAAAGTTTTATTATATAACCGGCAACTTGGATCCGCAATACGCTTCAGAGGTGGAGGATATTATTGGCAACCCACCACCTACCGGCAAATATGAAAAACTGAAGGGCGAGCTCATCAAACGGCTTTCGGCATCGCGTGAGAAGAAGGTAAAGCAACTTCTCATGCATGAAGAGCTGGGCGACCGGAAGCCGTCACAGTTTTATCGCCATTTACTCAACCTCGCAGGACCAGGTGTACCAGAGGAGTTCCTGCGCAGTATTTGGACGAGCCGCCTACCAGCAAACACGCAGGCCATCGTAGCATCACAGTCAAGAATGGATCTGGCTGAACTGGCAGAGCTGGCGGACCGGATCCACGACGTCGTCGGTACCCAGTTAGCATCAACAACTGCCATGACAACTGCTGCATCGGCGAGTACTGCAGGTGGCAGTGTATGCTCAGAAGTCGCTGCTCTGACCAAGCAGATGGAGAAGCTGGCGGATAAGGTGGAGCGACTGTCGCGCTCCAGAGGACGGTCCCGTAGTCGCACGCGTTATCGGTCAGCCTCAACCCGATCAGAGTCCAGCTATAGGAGATTCCCGAAGTGCTGGTACCACCAGAATTTCGGTGACCGAGCCAAAAAGTGCGTCAAGCCGTGCGACTACCCTACATCGGGAAAAGTGCGGGACAATCAGTAATGGCGGCCGATGATTGTCCGAGTGCTGGTCGCTTATTTGTTACCGATCAAAGGTCGAAAATGCAGTTTTTGGTAGACACCGGCAGCGACCTCTGCGTCTACCCCCGATCGGCATTATCAAATCGGCGAGAGAAGACCAACTATCAATTGTGTGCGGCCAACGGAACACCGATAAATACATACGGGTTTATAAACGTCACTCTGAATCTACGGTTGCGCCGTGACTTCACTTGGAGATTTATCGTAGCCGATGTTACGAGGGCGATAATAGGCGTGGATTTTCTATCTTTTTATAATTTGGTTGTTGATTGCAGGAATCAACGCCTCATCGATAGCCATACAACGCTCTCCACCCCGGCGTCGCCTGTCCGTCGTTCTGAAGATGTCTCCTCGGTGAGGGTAAGTTTGGGTGATTCCGCTTATACACACATACTACGGGAATTCCCCGACATCACTCGCCCACATGGTATACACCGCACTTCCAAACACAATACAGTACACCACATCCGTACTACACCAGGGCCACCAGTATCCTGCACACCTCGCAGATTGGCCCCGGACAAACTGCAAATTGCTAAGGCCGAATTCGAGGCCATGTTGCAATGTGGAACCTGTCGCCCGTCCGAGTCACCGTGGTCGTCGCCTCTCCACCTGGCGCCGAAGAAAGATGACGGATGGCGCCCCTGCGGTGACTACAGGATGCTGAACGCACGTACCATACCAGACCAGTACCCCATCCGACACATCCAGGATTTTGCTCATAGTCTCTCTGGCTGTACCGTCTTCTCCCAAATCGACCTGGTGAAAGCGTATAATCAGATTCCTTTACATCCTGATGACATCCCGAAGACTGCGATCACGACTCCGTTCGGTCTTTTCGAATTTCCGTTCATGACGTTCGGTCTTCGAAATGCCGGACAGACGTTTCAGCGCTTCGTGGATGAAATGCTCAGAGGTCTGGATTTTACGTACGCATATCTGGATGACTTCTTGGTCTACTCGAAAGACCAGAAGACCCATGAGCACCACCTGCGTCAACTTTTCACCAGACTGAGAGATTACGGTATGGTCATCAATAGTTCCAAGTGCGTCTTCGGAGTGTCGGAGGTTAACTTCTTGGGCTACCACATTTCAGCAGCGGGTACAAGACCATTACCATCTAAGGTCGAGGCTATACAAAATTTTCCCGCTCCCAAAACCGTAAGAGAGCTACGGAGATTTCTTGGGATGCTCAATTTTTACCGCAGGTTCATCCCAGGCGCAGCAACCTTCCAGGCACCCTTGAACGCTCTTCTTACCGGCTCTGTGAAGGGTTCACACCCGGTCAATTTTACACCAGAGGAGCATAAGGCATTCCAGAACTGCAAGAACAGCCTTTGTCAAGCAGCACTGTTGGCGCATCCAGACTGCAGCGCTAAGTTGGCGTTGGTCACAGATGCTTCCGACAAGGCCATTGGCGCAGTCTTGCAACAACTGAATGCAAGTGCATGGGAGCCGCTTGCTTTCTTTTCGCGCAAGCTGAGTCCAGCACAAGTAAAGTACTCTCCATACGACCGCGAATTGCTCGCCATTTACGAAAGTGTCAAATATTTCCGGCACATGCTAGAGGCTCGTGACTTTGTGATTAACACAGACCACAAGCCGCTGACGTTTGCCTTCCACTCTCGTAAAGAGAATTGTTCCCCACGCCAGTTCCGACACCTAGATCTAATAGCCCAGTTTACAACGGACATCCGGCATATTTCTGGGAAGAACAATGTCGTGGCGGACACCCTTTCGCGCGTCGAGGAGATTACACAACCAGTGCCCGTCGAAAAGATCGCTGCAGCTCAACTTGAGGACCCCGAGCTGAAGCAACTGCTAAATAGTGACACCGCATTGTGCCTGCAACAGGTCAGGGTACCAGGTTCACAAGAGCAACTATATTGTGACGTTAGCACCCCTACGCCAAGACCATTTGTGCCCAAGGAATTGCGAAGAACAATTTTCACAAGCCTGCACTCACTGAGCCACCCAGGTACCAAGGCATCCGCAAGGTTGGTCGCTGACCGATATGTGTGGCCTGGCGTTAGAAAAGACTGCCGAGATTGGGTACGTTCTTGCCTGGCTTGCCAGCGTTCAAAAACCACACGGCACGGCTTAAGTCCAGTAGGTACTTTCAAATTACCGCAATCTAGATTCGCATTCATTCATATTGATCTTGTGGGACCTTTGCCGCCGAGTGAAGGGTTTCGCTATTGTCTCACAGCCGTCGATCGCTTTACGCGATGGCCTGAGGCAATACCGCTCACAAACATAACTGCAGAAACAGTAGCAAAGGCCTTACTGAGTGGCTGGATTGCTCGTTTCGGCTGCCCAACCGATATCGTAACCGACAGAGGTGGGCAGTTCGAATCAGCGCTGTTCAAATGCCTGTCTGAAATTGCTGGGTTCAAACATCGCAAAACAACGGCATATCATCCTGCCAGCAATGGTTTGGTGGAAAGGTTCCACCGTCAACTTAAAGCAGCTATAACTTGCCACGCCAATGACAGCTGGGTGGAATCTCTTCCACTAGTCTTGTTAGGCGTACGAAGCGCTTATAAAGAAGACGCCCAGGCTACTGCTGCCGAACTTGTTTACGGTCAGCCAATACGTCTGCCGGGCGAATTTTTCGACCCTCAGGCGGATGAAACCGTTGACATGACCGACTACTTGTCGAGGCTTCGGAGTATTGTCAGGAATCTGCAACCATCACCAGCAGCCAGGCACAACAGCAATTTTAAAACATTTATTTACAAGGAATTAGCTTCCTCTACCCACGTTTTCCTTAGGGACTGCACTGCTGGTGGTGGTCTGAAACCAGCATATTCTGGTCCTCATAAGGTAATTCAACGAGATGACAAGGTGTTTAAAATAATGGTAAATGGAAAGCAGGTTACCGTAACGATAGACCGCATTAAGCCGGCCTTCATACTGCGGGACCCTCACACATCATCCTCACCACCAACCACTAACATTCAACACAACACACCACAGTCACCACTCAGCACTGACACTCATCACCACAAACCCGACGCGGATAACCGGGACTTACCTTCCGCTGACGATAGCGTCGTCAGAACGACGCGGTCAGGACGTCGCGTTAGATTTCCCGATTATTATCGCCCTTGACGGTCTCTGGAGGGGGGTGATGTAGTGACCTACACACTCAAACTAAATAAAATTATTAATATAAAACTAAAACAAAATTTAATATAAATTATATATTTCTTAAATAAAATTAATTATAATTTATATACACATATTTACAAAAGAACTTAAAACTAGAATTATTTGTAATCAACATTTAAAATAAAAGTGTTTATAAAAATTGTCATAATATCTATTCAACAAACAAACGGACAATTACAAACATTGTATTAGTAGCTAATACCTAATCGGTTAGCCGGCGCAGCTATGACGCATCCATTCTTCTAGCGGCGATCGGTCGCTCGCGCTACGTCACGCGAGACGTGCGCACAAGCGGGACGGCACCATCGTGCGTTGCACTCATGCACACGGGCCGTCCGCGATGCGCGCTCCATGACTAGCGAGTCAGTATGCTCCTGCACGCTTTGATTTAGGTTGTATTATAGCGATCCTAGTTTCACCGCGCTAACTGGATAACTACTTGTGTTTATGCTTTATGTTTATCTGTACTGTTCTCAACTATCTACATTTCTACTCCTTCTTCCTTAAGTGTAACTCTCGTGTGTGAACTGAAACCTGTGTCTGTGTATCTATAGCTAATAAACTTTCATTCTTCTTGTGTACTTGAAACTTCACTTATTTCTACCTACACACACGCTATCTATTACTACAGAGCGACTGCCTGTCTGACCTCCACAACAACTGGGTAATACGATACCCCTTGGTAAGACTGGTTGTCAGACTTTCGGGCTTCTGACGACCCGTAACGACTGTCAAAGATCCACGAATAACAGCCGGGACCAACGGCTTAACGTGCTTTCCGAGGCACGGAGGAATTTCGGTATGTAAAGATGGTCACCCATCCACTGACCAACCCCGGCAAGCGTAGCTTAACCTGACGGATCGACCCGTGCGGCTGTTATTACTTAGCCACGAGCTCCTCAAGCTCAGCGACCGAATACGTAATACCACGATACGCTCCAGAACTGGAATCACCGATGTGGGCAACAAGTCTGCTAGGCTAAAGTGGGATTGGGCGGGCCATGAATGTAGGATGGGGACAGACATCGGGACAGATAGGCCAGAGTCGTCACGCAGTGGGACCCAAAAGGAGGGAGGCCGAGGAAACGCTGGCGTAATGACTTACAGGCGTTTATGGGAGCTTGGCCGGAGAAAGCAACACACAGGGAAGAATGGAAAGCTGTAGGGTAGACCTTTGCCCAGCAGTTGGACAATACAGGTTGATAAAAAAAACTATGGAAGTGAGACAACATTTCACCTTTTGCTTTTCTTTAATTAGCTTGATGATAATTATCATATTAAAATACCAGGTGTAAAAAGACACTTGCCGAAGCCGAAAGCCACGTCATATTCTACACATTATTTGGATCGATTTTTTCCACTAGACCATACCCGGGAATCCACTGGTTCTGGAGATATTGAAGATCAAAATCACATTTTTTTTTTACTAAAATTATTACTAAACTGTTTTTAGACAAGTACTAAAGCGAAGGGGCGCGTAATAACAAAACATTCGCGTAATATTTTTTTTTTTATACCTAAAAATAAAAGTCGTTTCCCAGCACTAATTTTAGCAAAGCTACTTAGTTAGATGTACAGTATACATAGTTGATGGCTTTGTGATGTGTCTTTTTACACCCCGTACGTAGTACCTTCTTGTGATAACTTACCATTAGCACATGATTTTAGTCACTGTTGTTAAGAAGTTAGTGTCAATAAACGAATAGATAAGAAAAAGTGTTTTAATTATTTATTTTTAAACGTTATAGACAGTTAACGTAAACGTAAACGTCAGTTTGTACTGAAAATTAATAAGCGCCGCCTGGTGACTATAATGGGAAGCACAATTATTCCATACGAATTGATATACGTCAACGTTAACGTAAACGTCAGTTTGTACTGAAAATGAATAAGCGCCGCCTGGTGACTATAATGGGAAGCACAATTATTCCATACGAATTGATATACGTCAACGTTAACGTAAACGCGATCGAGTAAGTATAAAAACTCGCACTAAGGCCACTGATGTATGAACGTAAACGAGGCAAAAGGAGTATGTAATGATCGTAGCAGGTGCCGTTCTGTAGTTTCTGCCTACCCCCATGGGAAGGAGGCGTGAGTTTATGTTTGTATGTATGTTATTTTTATACTGACAACTTTTAATCTCATAAAAAGAAGAAGTTGCAGATGAAAAAAGTAAGGCGCCAAAAATATCTCTTGTAGACAATAGGTAAGCTAATGGCATTTTAGGAACTTACACAGTTCCAATGTTATCTAAAAATGTACAAGTATTAAGAAAAAAAAAAAAAAAATCAAATCTCCATCCCTTATATTCAGAGATTATTATTATTTTTTATTTTATACAAAATACAAATACAAAATCTTTATTGCAACAACAAGTATTTGCATTTCATGTGCAAGCCCTGTTTCCCAAACTAGCGTGAGCTGTATGTTGGGAATCTATCTTCCAGATAAATATGTCGAGCTAAAGTGTTACAATCATAACTTATAATAATTTATCTATTAATTAAGTTTAGTTTACAATCTGCGAACTAAAAATAGTGTGTGTGTGTGTGTGTGTGTGTGTGTGTGTGTGCATGTGCATGTTTGTGGGTGTGGAAGTGCGTGTGTGTATGTGGCAATGTGAGAGTGGGTTTTGTGTTTTACTGTTTTATTTTTATTTTAAAATTAGGAATAGATTTTCTATTTCGTCGTAATTTATTGGTTTCAGCTATAATTTTATTTTATTTTTAAACTGATAGTTAGATAATTGTTTGGTTTTATGAGCTATATTAAGTTTATTGTACAATCTAGGTGCTACATTGTTGTAGTGATGTTGGGCAAATTTGCTTTTTACTCTAGGGATTGGGCATTCGTCTCTTCTTTTGCCAGAAGGTATTAGATAGTGTACTGTGTTTTTATGATATTTACGTAAACATTGATACACAAACAACTTTCTGACAGACAGAACATCGGCCTTATCATAATCAGAATCTGTAGGATGTTGAAACAGTAGCGAGAGAAGTACTTTGAGCACAACACGCTGCGCCCTCTCAAGTTCAAGAAGATGTGTCTTGGCTGCCGAACCCCAGGAACATATACAACAGGTTATTACGCATTCTGCCAAGGCTTTGTAGGTGTGAATCAAAAGTTTTAAATCTGGTATCAATCTCAAGTCTTTAAAAATGTAAATGAGTTTCCTTAGTCGGTTGCTAACTGCAGTTATGTGCTTCTTCCAACATAGTTTGTCGTCAATATTTACTCCTAAGTATTTAATTTCTGTGGATCTAACTAACGTGGCGCAGTTACAGCGTGGCAAAAGAGTATTGTAGGATCTGTTACAAGGGTAGGAATGTATGCGAACTAGGAAGTTTTTTGGTGAAGATTCTTTGGTTTTGCTGAAGCATAGAACTTTTGTTTTGTCAGTGTTTAGCGTTAATAAACTATCTTCAAGCCAAGAGGTGGCCACAGACATGCCTTCCTCAGCAATTTGTTTACATACATATTACAAGTTATTTATTACCGAGCTGGTAATGGTTGAACTAATGACCTAAATGGGAACACTAATAGGGTTGAAAATTAAACAACAAAATTGTGTTTGTTCTAAGCTCGTATATATTTGATAAAAAATTGTGAGACCCCAACGAAATCGCTGTCAGCAAACGATAGCGCGATTCAATTCGACGCCAACGCCATCTATCGAGCTTTGCATCAAACTTTTACAATTTACAGTACAAATGACTTTGAACTACGGTTTCTTCATGAACACAAGTTCCTTACACAGGTGTAACAAAGCACACAATTAGACCTCTGGGGTCTGTCTCAGCATGCCATGGCCTGAGACTGATTAACGCACTATTAACAGCTGTATAACTGCATTTCATCAACTCGATCATAACTTAGCTAGATATTTATATAAATCCAATTTTCAAATAATATTTTGATATAAAAACATCTAAGGAAACCCTCAACTCGATTAGTCTTACCGCGATTTCTGAGAAACGGTTCAGTCCCGTAAGTATAAACTGATAAGAAACCACTTAGAAAGCTCATCACGAATTCAGGTTCTTCAGTGTTTCTATATTTAAAGACAACTACTAACTGCTCTCAAGAAAATAATTTAATTCTGCGAGAAAAAGGTTCAAGTCAAAAAGACATGCTTAGAGGTCTTTTATTTTTCTTCAATCTAACTTTTTAACCGACTTCAAAAAAAGGAGGAGGTTCTCAATTCGGTTGTATGTTTTTTTTTTGTATGTTTGTTACCTCAGTACTGCGTCATTTATGAACCGATTCGGAAAATTCTTTTTTAATTTAAAACAGGGCAGGCACGGAGGAGTCTCGGTATGTAAAGATGGTCACTGACCAACCCCGGCAAGCGTAGTTTAACCTGATGGATCGACCCGTGCGGCTGTTATTACTTAGCCACAACCTAAAAAAAACCGGTCAAGAGCGAGTCGGACTCGCGCACCGAGGGTTCCGTTCCGATTTCTGAAAAAGTGTGATATTTAGAGATATCGTTTTATTTTTCCTGTAATCTTTACTTTAACTTCTATCATATAGAACAATTTCAGATTTTTCTCTATGCAAACTTCGGAGATAAGGGGGGGGGGGGGACGGTATTTTTTTTACATTTTTCATCAAAAGTCGAAAACTATGCGGCTTAAAAAAAATAAACAAATGTTTGAGAATGTGTAAAAATCGTTCTTTCATATGATACCCCCATGCCCTAGTAGCCCACTTCGATTTTTTAAGACCCCTTTTCAGTCCCTGTTGCAAAAAAAAAACATATATATTTTTATTTCTTTCTTATTTGCAAAATAGTTAAGCAAACGTCATCTAAAACTGTTCCAAATTTGAAGTCGATGGTATTAGTAGTAGTTCTTGAGATATCCAGCTGTGACAGACAGATAGACAGACTGAGTCGCACCATAAGGGTTTCTTTTTACCATTTTGGTACCGAACCCTAAAAACAACACAAAATAATGTCGCAAATAAATTAATGTAAACAATGATTCTCTGAATTTCCCCGTTCCTTTCCCAATTGATAAAGTTGGAAATCATTATTTCTACACAATTAAACAACAATAGGTACGGAAAATAACTTCAGATGACATTTTACGACGAACCTTTAAAAAAAAGTTCGACCACTTATAGAGGATTCCTTTTATAGTGAAGCAGAAGTTTTTACGCTCATTGTTTAAAAAAAAAAACTTCGAGAACTCGTGGCTAGGGGGCTAATTGCAAGGAAACGGTCCACGTGAGCAACGTTTATTTTTGTCACGTTGATTTTGTCTGCACATTTTTTGGCGCGTGACAATGCTTCATCTTTTTGACCGACTTCTTTTACTTCTTTTATTCTTCTTTGAATGGTTTAATTGAAATAAATGTTTTGAGTTTGCGTTTGAGTTTATGTAGGAAACTAGGGACCCCGCTTGATTAATATAGGGTTCCTTACATTTTTTTTTAAAGTGAAAACTTCTTTAGGGTCGTTGAGCGATTTTTAGAAGGGGGAAATCGTAACGCGTCACTGCTTTACCGCGACTCGGACACGTCGACATGCTATGCAGGTTAGCACACATATCAACTCGGAAAGGGAATGTCACCGTATCGCCTTTCGCCGAGGCGATTACGTTACGATTCCGATTAATGTGCGTTGCAGTAGAGAGTTTTATACAAAGAATACTGCACAGGTCGAGTTGATACGGTGACGATCCCTTTCCGAGTTGATATCCTTAAGTTTTCACTTCTGTTGGCAGTCCCCATTACTGCCTATTTTTTTTTTGTTTCTGTACAAACTTTGTGAAGCACCTGGATGTTTTGTATACGGTATGGAGCTCACATCTATGCAATAAATCCAACCACATACTTGATATCGCCTTTGCTGACGATATACAAAAAATTAACGAAATCGGTCCAGTAATTAGGTCAAAAAGTAGAGACATAATTTTGAGTAAATTTAAACACTCTGTAGAATTGGATCAGTAGGTCAGTGAGTCAATGAACTTGAATCCTTGAACATGTGTACAAACAAAAAACCATGTTCGGCAAACAATGGATTGGGCACTGTGGTGCATCGCAGGTGTCCAGCTAGGTTGTTTAAACAGAGTGATCACTTTTAATGAATTTATTTTGATATTTATTTTGTTTGAAAAAATAACTTTTTTAATTTACGGTTTTTAATTTAACATTTAATTTTGCTGTACTTCTGTGGACGAGTACTTCCAGTAGTTTGATTCATTGCACATGGTGTCGATTCCATACTGTATAAGAGATTTTTTGTTAGACTCGAACAGGAAAGTGACAATGAAGTTTACTTGTCCGCAGCCCATGTGGTCGAGTAACCGAGTTGATAGGATGACGATCCCTTTCCGAGTTAATATGTGTGCCTGAAGTGTTCACTTCGGTTGGCAGTGCCCATGACTGCCTATTTTTTTTTTGTTTCTGTAGGAACTTTGTGAAGCACCTGGAAGTTTTGTACCTGTATAAAAGAGGTTTTTTGTTAAACTCGAACAGGAAAGTAACAATGAACTTTACTTGCCCGCAGTCCATGTTAAAGTTAAAGGTTTCCCGGGAGTTAAGTTATGCTACTCCATAAAAAAAACCGGTCAATTGCGTGTCGGACTTCACACATTTAGGGTTCCGTACCAAATCTGACTACTTCAATAATATTGGTATTTGTTAGTGAAATATACGTAGGTAAGAATAAACATTATCACATCTCATTGAGTTCACTGGTCAGTGGAAGTTAAAAAATTCTTCCAAACAAAATTTTGTAAAAACCAGGCTGCCTTTGGTAGCTTTTCATTCCTTTGATTTCCAATATTTTTGAAAACAAAAAATACAGTATTTAGGTATCTACTCAACGAGTTATAAACAACGCCACCCTACTTTTAGGTTTGGTTTAGGTATTTTTTTTCGCGCCCCCCTTTAGCTGTATGAGAAAAAAAAAAAAAAAAAAAAAAAAAAAAATTGACAATTTGTATGGCTTTGGGTTAACAAGATGATACTATGAAAATTTGAAGACTGTAGCTCCCTAAACCTGTGTGACAGACGACGGACAGACTGAAACGTGAGTGACAACAATAGGGCTCCGTTTGGACCGTTCGTGTACGGAACCCTAAAAAGATACAGTCAACAACATTAAGTCGATTACCTGAAACTTCAGTTTTGTAAATCTTTCCAAATACATTAATTAAAATCTGAACAAAGTTAAAATATCGAATCATTTTGTGTCAATTAAGATGTCGTGTAAAAGTAGCAGTGTCTCTAGTTTATTCGCTGACCGTACGACCACAGTATACTCGTAAGCAGTATTACATCTTCGTAGAAAACAGCCGAAACGACGCGCTTCGAAATCTCAGTATCTAGTACGCAACAGTGGGCTTAGTGCGAGTTTTTATACTTACTCGATCGCGTTTACGTTAACTTTACCTTACGTCATTTTGTATGGAATAATTGTGTTTCCCATTTTAGTCAACAGACGGCGCTTAGGTATTCAGTTTCAGTACAAAATTACGTTTACGTTAACGTGATAGAGTAAGTATGAAAACTCGCACTAAGGCCACAGTTCGAGTGTTACGCACGGACGGACGCGTATATATCTACCAAGCGGCCGTAGGTAATTAATTCAAGGTCACTGCCCAGATAAACTACTGTAGCTTTATTATTCTGTGGTACGCACGGCTACAGATCAAGCTATACATTTCCAGTATAAGCTGATCTCGCATTGTATAGGATTTCCTTACAATGAGAGGTCAGTGTAAACTGGAAATGTATAGCTTGATGTGTAGCCGTATATGTACGACGTTGGAAATCCCATTCAGTACCTAGCTAAATTAATTTTTCTTCTCACTTTCATACCATCTTGATAAAAAAAAAAATCACGAGTTTAGATTTTCAGCTACTGTCGTTCGTTTCTTAAACTTCTGTCGTAATAATGCCACTTTTCCCTCAAAAACTTTGCAAATATAGAAAAAATAATATCAGTTAGTATTCAGAAACGAAAAAAACAAATTACCGAAGTGAATTTTGTAACAAAGTTATCGATGAAAACAAAGAAGAATAAATAATTTTCTTACAGTTCTTAAAGACACAAAAATGTGATTTTAAAACGTATATTTTCCCTTATAGAATTAGTTTGTTATAGGTCAGTCAATGTTTTGACACATCGATAGGTACTCGTCCGTGTTTCTGAGAAACTGTCGGTCCTGATTAACATAGGAACTAACTAGGTTGCAAGGTTCGGTTGGCAAGATTATTCAACCGTCACTGGCCCCTGAATCTAAATCAGTACTGTGTGATTCTAACCTCGTTAAAATATATAAGATATAGAAAATATTTACTACCAGCTAACCTGTCAAACGTTGTCCTATCAAAATTTCAAACATCCCCCAGACACAGTTAATTGGACCTGGGGGATGCTTGACAGACACAATAAACTATGTCTGGGGGATGTTTGACAACCGAGTCGTTTTATAATTATGACCTTGTTTTCGCACTAAAGTTGTTATTAGCAAATAGGTGCTAACGCAGATCAGACGCTGCTAAGTAATACCCAGAAATCGACTTCTAAAAAAGGCCCTGTAGTTATTTAGTAAAATATGAATCATAATAATTATTTTTATTAAAAAAGTTTATTTCAGTATTTCCCTCATCCACTGCCTGCGGAACCCATCCCGAAAGGGGCAGATTTTTTAGTAGTAAGAAAGTAGAGGCCTGGACTCTTGTTATCGGATTCAATACCCATGTAGGATATCTCATTCTTGGAGCAGAGACCATCGCCAAACATGGACCAGTTTCCACATCTTCGAGCTGTAAGGAGAAATAATGTTAAAAGATTTTTTTTATTTTTTATTTTAATTCTTAGGAAGGCTTACAGTGACAACTCACCGAATAAATTCAAAAATGGAACAGAATTTGCATGAATTTATCTGCCAAGTAAGTTAATAGAAACTTGAAACTCGTAGTTGGTGAAACAGGCCCTAAGTAGGTTAGTTTTATTAAAAAAAGAAAACTCATAATACACGTAACACATTGGTTATTTAAAAATTAACAATATAAGTCACATAAAAACAATATTGTTCAATGGCAACTCAATAAAATGAAAGAAATAATAATACATTACCTGGGAGTCGAACCCAGGACTTCATGCTCAGCAATAGCCGTTCGAACCACTAGATCAATGATAATAATTTATTTTTATTATTTATTTTATTAAAACTTTACGCACAAGTAAAAAAAAATACCGTGCAAAGGCGGACTTAATGCCTGAGGTAAGGCGGACTTAATGCCTGAGGTAAGGCGGACTTAATGCCCAAGACAAGGCGGACTTAATGCCTGAGGCACCACATAATTAGGCGAGGCGGTTATTTTTTTTAATTCAGGTTTTTTAATTGTGTGCCCATATTGAAGTCGTGGCCGGTGGACAATAATAATACATAGTCTACCGTCCAAGCCAAAAACTTGAACAGTAAATACTCATAATGAAAGAAAATTCTATTTACCGGGAAAATGTTTTGGCGATGCGATAGCCTCAGCAAATAGCTCCCAAGCTCTGCTGTGGTCGCAAATGGAGATATAGCAACCTGGTTGTGAAATACCTCCGTTTGGATAAAAGTCTTTGTGACCTGGGAAACAAAAATGTGGATCAATAGTTAATAGATTTATAACAAAAAAACTGGTCAAGAGCGAGTCGGACTCGCGCACCGAGGGTTCCGTACATCATAATCATCATCGTAATTATTCTATGTGATAGAAGTTTATGTAAAGATTACAGGAAAAATAAAACGATGTCTCTAAATAGCACACTTTTCAGAAATTATCAACAAAATAGTATTTTGTTGACAATTTCTGAAAAGTGTGCTATTTAGAGACATCGTTTCAGAAATTGTCAACAAAATACATATGTTGTTGACAATTTCTGAAAAGTATGCTATTTAGAGACATCGTTTTATTTTTCCTGTAATCTTTACATAAACTTCTATCACATAGAATAATTTCAGATTTTTCTGTATGCAAACTTCGGATATAAGGGGGACGATATTTTTTTTACATTTTTCATCTAACGTCGAAAACTATGCGGCCTAAAAAAAATTAAAAATGTTCGAGAATATGCAAACAGCGCTCTTTTATATGATACCCCACATGCCCTAGTAGCCCCACTTCGAATTTTTTAAAACCCCTTTCAGTCCCTGTTGCAAAAATAAAAATTCTTTCTTATTTGAAAAATAGTTGGGAAAACGTCATCTAAAACCGATCCAAATTTCAAGTTGATGGCATTTCGTAGTTCTTGAGATATCCAGCTGTTACAGACGGACAGACACGCAGACTGAGTAGCACCATAAGGATTCGTTTTTACCATTTTGGTACGGAAGCCTAAAAGTGTAAACAATGCAAACAATATGCGAGAAGTCACTCGGAATTTGAACATAGTATTTGCTTGCACAATAGCTGCTTAGCTTTCTCTTTTTCAATAATTTCTTTAAGGGTCAATTTCCCCGAAAATAGAGTTCGATCCTTATTTTAAATTTCACTGAATAAGTAACTGTATTAATAATGACTGTTGTATAAAAAACGACGTAGCCATCACGCTTGGAGAAAACAGAGTGAATCCTCATTTTAGACACTTCAGTCACAAAACAAAAGTAGCTTACATCATATGTAATACCTTTCACAAAACTTTTACAAGCAGAGAAGTGGCCCCTGATAAAAAAGTGGAGAATATTATAAGTGCCTACTCAGGACATCAGTAAACACCGCTTTAGAACAATGGCCTGCTCTCGTTAATGCCTTCGTCAATAAAGATGGCTTGCTCAATTGTTTTAAAGTCTTTGTGAACGGTGTAGCAACCGATATTTCACTTATTTTCTGTAAAAAAAAACCGGCAAAATGTCATGTCGGACTATGTCCGTCAGTGGGATTGAAGATGATAAAACAAATGCATAGCTCGTCAAATGTATAACAATCTGAACTAACAGCTTAATTTGCTTTCCAAGGCAATCCAATACGAATTGCATAAGGTAAGAAGAGACCTATGGGAAATACCACCCGACTTCATTCAGCCCCAGGAGCATCTACCACCTGGACGTAACCTGCAGTGGCTTTTAACCCTTCGTATATACGTAGGTATATTCCCTTACGCGGATCCACGCGAGACACAATGGTTTTTTAATTGTGTCTGTAATTACGGCATTCGACTCGTTAAGGAAAGCAATCAATCGCCTGCGGACCTAAGTAGGCCGCTGCAAGCACAATCTAGCTAAATGGGGATTATAAATCCCACCAATACCCAGTTCGAATGCGGTGCTCCTGACAAAACCATGTCTCATATGTTGGAGTGTCTAAAGTGTCAATACACCTGCACTTCTGAGGACCTAAAACACGCCACTGATGCCGCATTTGGCGGGCGGCATACTGAGCCCAACTAATTTAACAAAAAACTTTTTTACAAAAACAAAAACCGACTTCCAAAAAAAACACTACAAAGTGAAAAATAACTTTAATTTCGGAAGTCGGTGTCTTTGGATCTGTATTTTAGTTTTTTGCCACCGACTTCCGAAATTAAAGTTATTTTTCACTTTGTAGTGTTTTTTTTGGAAGTCGGTTTTTGTTTTTGTAAAAAAGTTTTTATTTTTCACTTTTTAGTGGTTCAGTTTGTAATTTATCTAAGTTACAATAACCCAATGTCAGCTGCTCATCACGTTTTACAAAATGTTGCTCTTCCTGATGCAGGGCCGTTAATTGTTGAGGAGTTCTCCTAGTAAGAACCAGGAGAAATGGAGCTCATGGTGAAGTCACCATTACCATTATTTTAACGAGCATAAACCATATTAAAGTAATCGAATCGCAACCTGTTACATATTTAGATATAATTGAGTATTTCCGATGGCCCTCTGTGGTCTTCATCATCAGTTCCAGCTCACCGAATGGTACTTTCCGAGAGCAAATGCACGAGTTACTATAAAAAATACCGAAATCAATATAGGTGTGCCCATAAAATTGGAGGGTTTCCCTCGATTTCCATGGGATCCAATCATCAGACCCTGACTTGATGATCATGGGACCACTTGGGAAGTATACCCTTTCGAACAAAAAAAGAAAAATCCAAATCGGTCTAGCCATTTTCGAGTAATCGGGGAACATACATAAAAAAAAAAAAAAAAAAAAAAAAAAGGTTCCGACGAATTGAGAACCTCCTCCTTTTGGAAGTCGGTTAAAAATGATTAAGATTTGCTTTCTAAAACATCAACGGTCCTGTAACCATGTCATAAGTGACCAAACATCGACGATAGCGAATGCATCCCTAGTAAAACTTAAAAGAAAAGTAAAAACCGACTTCAAAACCTAAAACGAATAAAATAACTTTCATAAAAAACTTAATAGCTTCTGAAGTCGGTGCCAAGCTAAGGTGCATTGAAGAATTGAAGACATAAATTTATACTAAAACGGAAGGTTTTACTATAATTTATGTCTTCAATTCTAATGATCTACGTGCTTTCAGGGGGCTTACTATGAGCACTTATAGCATGGCAGAAGTTGAACGTTTCCAGTGAGAGAGAGACGGAACTATATACGACCTATAGCACCGTCTCTCGCTCACTGGAAACTTTTAACTTCTGCCCTGCTCTAAGAGCTCATAGTAAGCCTCCCGGAAGCACGTAGATCACGTTAGTGAATGAATCATCATAATTTTACCATTTTTGATCCCTAAAGTGTTTATTATGTACTAATTTATCAACCGAAAACCCCAGCGGGGGGTGAAAGGGAGTTAGTTGCGAACCTCATAGGTTCACAACTACTGATGATGATTTTTTTTTCCATCGGATGATGTTTTTTTACGTTTATATATATACGATATAAGCTTATATACCTATTATATAAACGGTTTTGCCTTATGCACACATGAGGTGCAGTCGACACTCTAGGGGTTAATTCGTTTTTAAGTTGTTGCCCGTGGTACTACCAGTATTACTACCAGTAGTACCACGGGTAAAAAATACTTCCGTAGAACTACCAAGCGATCCAGTAGTACCACGGGAAGTTTTTTTTTACCCGTGTTACACTCATATTCGACATTTCATAGTTTGACACCTGCAGTGCGATTCTGTAACCATCTCACCGTGAAAACTTAGGTGAAGTGAGTGTGGAGTGAGCTGTCAATAGTGTCAATTCCTAGCAAAAACAAACTCACTTCACCTAGTTTCACGGTGAGCTTTTTACAGAATCGACCGGCTGTTCCTTTGACACTTCTCACTTTGAATTTTGCTATTTAGAAATTTGCCTACCTTCACTGGTGTGAAGGCTCAGAGTGAAGGTGGGTCAACCGCGAACATTTCTCATAATAAATTTAGGTCTTTTATGTACACATATGTTTTATTTATAATAATATCATGGAAGTCCATAATCCACCATAAAGATTATTGAAGTTGAAGCCGAAGTAAACAATTAAATAAGTTGTTATAGACTATATGTGTAGATAACAAATTAATTATTCACGTGTATACTTCTCGGTATAATCATACGTATACAATCTCCTTTTTACTTTGCACCTGCACTGAATAAAGATTAAAATCTTTTCTGTTACATTTTTCAAACGAAACAAATGATTTTTTTGACATTTCTGTAACATAATTTTTCAAAAGGTTTGAGTAGGTAATTGATAATTCATTTTATTACATAGATAGTTAACGTAGTGGTCAAGCAAACTCAATTTTCCTGTTTACGTACCCTTTAGCAATTTACCACACTACCATTATGAGTGAAGTAAGCGAACCCGAACTCGTATTTATCCAAAGAAAAGGTGGCACTATTCTCATTGGTAATGTTGGACACCAATATTATAAGCTAAAATATTACAAAAATGGTAGTGAAATATGGAGGTGCAGCTTGTTCACCAAATCAAAATGCTCGGGCAGTATGACAATTAAAGTAAGTGTAAACTGTAAAATAATAAGTAGTAGTACCTAGTACCTACATTATCCTATATTCCATCAGTTTGATTCTTATTAAAAGGTAGTTCCCATTGGTTCTATGGAGCACGGCATTTATAGGACAAAATGTGTTTTTTTTTTTTCGTTTTTTCTATATGATTAATCTTGAGTACGTTAAATACCTACATTTTTTCTTTTAGGAGACAGTAGTACTTAAAAAACAACCACACGTATGCAAACCAGACTTTGCGAAAAATAAAATTGCGATTTGCTTATCGGATTTACAAACGAAGGTCACAAAATCTGACAAACCTATTCCACGAATGTATGACAAAGCTATTATACAAATGGAAAAAGAGCACGGTAAAAACGTCGCCTTATCTATGCCACCACTGTCCAGTGTTCAGCATTCTTTATACGATATGCGAAATAAGTCTGCAAATGTGAACAAAACGGTATTTGTTAATATTGCTGAGGTACAGGTGCCTAAAAAGTATTATGATTTTATCCTGGCGGATTATTATAGCGAAGGAGTCAGAATCATGCTCTTCTGTTCCCCGGATGCTAAAAAACAAATACCTCAAATATCGGAATGTTTTGGAGACGCTACCTTTAAAGCATGTCCAAAACCTTTTGTGGAATTGTATACTTTAATTGGTGACGTCGGTAGCTCCGCAGACAGCACAAAAGTAGTGCCTTTAATATTTGCACTTTTGAGTGATAAAAAACAATCGACATATAGCCTCATGTTTGATCTAATAAAATCTCAAATTCCTGAGTTCAAACCAAAAAAAATACATTGTGATTTTGAAATTGCGGCAGTCAACGCCGTATCAGTGGCGTTCCCTGAGATTCATATAATAGGGTGCTATTACAATTGGCATCGGTGTTTATGGAAGAAAGCCAAAGAATTTGAAAATGATAAGTGCAAAGCAGAGAGACGTATAGTTGCGCTTTGTGCCGCTTTACCGCTTCTACCGAAGGATATGATTTTAGATGGTTTTTATTACATTAAAGAAGAAAGTGAACACCTTAACTTAGTAAAATTTCTAAATTACATCAAGCGAATGTGGATTAGAGACAAATACCTAAGCCTGTTGAGTGTTTATGGTATGAGGCACCGCACTAACAACGTGTTAGAAGGCTATCACTCAAAGTTAAATAAGTACATTAATAAAAACAACGTTACGTTAATGCGTCTGCTAAATGTGTTGAAAAACGTATCTAACAAAAGCCTAATTCGAGCAAAAAAAAAACAAAAGACAAAAAAATGATATCATAAATGATGACAATATAAGGCACATTTTATTGGAACTTATATCGGGAGAAATAACAGTTGGACACGCACTTGAAAAATTGCGTTAGAATACACACATACATTAACGTGTACTTTCTCTCATTCCTAGGACTAAGTTAGTATTTTTTGTGTAAAACAAGGAAAGAAATAATATTTGTAATAGCAGCATTAATTTGTATTTATCGATGGTCAAAAAAGGCCAGGAAATGTATATTTCTTTAGATTGGAAATATTTAGAGTCCTATTAAACTTATTGAATTAATTTATTTGTTTTACTGCGACTTCTATGATTATTATTTTATATTTTATATAAAACACCTAAACCACACAAAAAAAAACACACATAAAAGACCTAAATTTATTATGAGAAATGTTCGCGGTTGACCCACCTTCACTCTGAGCCTTCACACCAGTGTTAAGGTAGGCAAATTTCTAAATAGCAAAAGTCAAAGTGAGAAATGTCAAAGGGACAGGTGTCAAAGTGACAGGTGTCAAACTATGAAATGTCGAATATGAGTGTAACACGGGTAAAAAAAAACTTCCCGTGGTACTACTGGATCGCTTGGTAGTTCTACGGAAGTATTTTTTACCCGTGGTACTACTGGTAGTAATACTGGTAGTACCACGGGCAACAAACGAAAATCGCGGACATAATAATCTTTCTTTTTCTTTCTATCATACATACATACTACATACATACAGAACCTCCTTTTTTGAAGTCGGTTAAAAAGGGTCTACATTGATCCTTATTTCTACATTTATATCTGCAATGCATATGGGGTACTTATTAAAGAGTATTCTATTCTACTCTACCCTTTCTAAAAAATATTGCGATAACAATCGTCGTTTACCTACAGGCTCTTTAAGACCCAAAAAGCCTCCATTGCTATGTATAACATCAACGTATTCCGCATCAGTCTTGTCAAGTCTTCCACTGGAGCTGACGTTGCTGAAGCAAGGTCCTGCTGGGTCTAAACCTGTGATGCGGCCAATAAGCTTGCCAGTGAGTTCATGGACTTTCTTCCCTGCTACTCCTGCTATGTGAGATCCAAGGCTGTGTCCTACAATGTAGATCTTGGATGGGTCTTGGCCACCTGGAAAAGTGTTACATTAGACTTTTAAAACTTAAGTTATAAAGCGAACCCTTTTCTAATCGCTCCTGCCACAATCCGCTCGGCCAATAAGGTCGAGTCGAAGCTTCTAGAAGGTTCTAGAAGCTTCCAAACAATTGACGCGCAGTCTTGTCGTTGACTTGTGAGAGACGTATAGTCATTTAGTCAACCGTCAACTAGGCTGTGCACATTTTTAGATAAATTTACAAAACTATGTAGATCTTTCCACCGAACCCAAACTGTTTATATTAAAGCACTTACCTACCATATAGGATAATGTGTTTATGTTAAAAAGTGAATTTAAATGTGTACCATAACTTTGACTCTAGGGCAATGATATTATAAGTAAAAAGGTGTAGATAGGTTACATATACAACATTCGATCATTGAGTTATATAACTAGAGAAGCAAACCTCATTAAAATGTGTAAAAAAAGTATAACCACTATTTAAATGCGACGACGTAGCTTTGAAACCACTAAACATTTAAAAGTAAACATATATCTGTCTCACTTACACAAGTCGCAAGAACAATACTGTCGCTTAGATTAGACAAAGACCGCAATATAAACATGCAATGGCGGGATGGGGTTGCCTACCCATGTGAAATTTTACCCAACTTTTTAAACGTTAAAAAAAACGTAACGTTTAAACGGTAAACGTTAAATTATTTTTTGAGTATGTGAATTATGTATTTCTTATTAGATGTGTATTAGAAGGTTATATATATGTAATGAAAATAATGAAGGCATTTTCTTTTTGAATATTTTTTATTTCCTTTAGTTAATTTTCATACATATAATTTACATTTTTAAATATTAAAGTATAAAAACATTAAAAAATATTAAAAATAGTAGCCCACCGGTATCGGGAACAGGGTCCAAGGTACCGGTGGTCAGGGCTGCTTAGAGAGGAACCTCCTAACGATACGCGCGGTGTCCAGAAGTATCGCTTTCTGGAGCAATCTTCCTTAATCCAGCTGCCTAACGAGAGCCTCTTCAGGTGTTGATCGAGGCTCTTGGCTATTATGCCATTGGCCGTCACGACTATCGGCACAACGATTGCTGTATAACATCCCACATGTCGACAACCTCGCGAGCCAGGTCAAGATACTTAATCTGCTTATCTTTTTCAGCTTTCACGAGGTTCTCGTCATGCGGGACCGCTATATATATAATCATTGTGCAACGCTCTAATCGATCTATCACCACTATGTCTGGTTTATTGGCAACAATAGTCCCGTCAGTGATGATAGATCGATCCCAATACAACGTAATATTGCCATTTTCGAGAACTGGGTCGGGCACATACCTACAGTACGGTACTTCCAATTCCACAAGACTGTATTTCAGAGCAAGTTGCTGGTGGATAGTCCTGGCTACAAGTTTGTGCCTATGCAAGTAGTCTCCGTTAGCCAGACGAGACCAGTCAGAAATAATGTGACGGATTGATTCCCCCGGACGGTGGAATACCCGACAGATGTCAACCGTGCCGTCCTTCACAATATATTTCCGGTAGTTGTTCATCATCATAACTTCGTCCATAATCGCAAAGACAAAACCTTGGGTTTCCCCAAAGAGTCACTTTTCTATAAGTCCTTTTCTTTTTGAAGGTTTTTTTAATTCTTCCATGAATTGCACTGTTTCATCATTTACATTTAGCTGCATTTCGTCTTCTTCACTCAACATGCGTTTTTTTTTCAGTTCCTCTATCGTTTATTTTTTTTATTTCTAGTCTTTTATTTTTTGTGATATATTTTTTTCCTTTTCTTAGTCTTCTAGCCGATAAATTTTTCAAACGGTGAATTATTTTCCTCATTTTGGGCTTTTGGGGCGTTTCAGTTATTTCGACTATCTCTTCGTCGGTTTCCACAGCATCCACATCCATATTATCTTCTTCTGAAAGCTCCACCTGCTCTTTAGAATAACGGTTGTCCTGAAAAATATACAATTTATTGTAGGCAAAACAGCTCTTTACAATCTAAAAACTAAGTTGAAAAAAACATTCAGTACACAATGTAGTTTGAGTCGATATAAACTAATTTGTTGCTGTGGGAGTTCAATGAGAAGGCATTTTTTGTTGGCATTACCTATAATTTGATCATATTAATTGCCGCATAAAATCATTACTTACAATAAGCATTACAATTGCTTGATTGGATAAATAAATACGGCCACATTCGCTTTTTGGGCCTATTTTATCTTGATCACGGAAGTGCTTCAAACAAATGACAGTAGATTTAGTAGGTAGCTAGTCAGTCTCTTTTCTCAGCAATCGGATTATTGATTGAGAAAATTGATTGCATCTTTAGGTACTCTGGAACATTGTTAATTATTATTAAAAAATATTTAAAATCGCTTATTCCATAAATTAAAAACTCCCACAAATGTGGGAAACTAAAACATAGTTTTAAGTTGTAACACTGATCATGATTAAAAAAAAATCTACATTTTATTTATTTTACTGCGTTTTTACGATGATATAAACACAGAAACAATAAACTTACGTGTGAAAAGTAATTCCGGTAGTTTTTGTGATCTTGAATCGCATTCTTTCATTACGCATTTACCCGTTTTGGCGATATTTTTTGTCGCGTGTCACTCGGTTCACTTCGGCTGCCGTCATACAGAGCACTGAACTGACGTTAGCTACGCATACGGCCGTGGCCGTATGTCAAGTGGCAACGCCTTGGCACAGTAATTGCTAATCTAGTGTATATATATCAATGCATTCGATATTCAGAATCGGCACACTAATGCACACATAAATAACTTAATATTTCAATAGCACACTAAATTACGTTTATACGTCAAATTTGGATGGCACGATTCAGTTATCGCGGGCGAAAAAGAGACAAATATAATTTGCGACAGTGCGTCGTCTCGTGTACTAGAAACTATATAGAATAATAATCAGACATGACATTTTACCGCAAAACCGTGATTTTTGCCTAAAAATTTGATTCACTCATGAGTTCATGTAGTAAAAGTAATAAAGTAGGAAAATTGCATTGAAAGTAGGTAGTAAACAATTAATGTTTTGATTTGAATATAATAGTGTTACATACACTATATGTATGTATTTTATTTATCCTACCTCATCATAACAAAAATAAAAATTAAATTTAAGTCTAAACAATGTGCCACCATTTATACCTACCTACTGTCAGGCTGACTTGTCTGTTCTTAGGCATAATTTTACTCTATGATCAGTAATGACGTCTATCTCTATTTGACGTCTATTCTTTTCTGACGCCATATTTTACGAATATAAAGTATACTAACGAATGATATGTGATTACTTGAGTTTTAGAAATTTTTCTTGTATAATTTGTGCAATATCTCATGACATACGACTAGCGTTGCAAAACTTCGCAAGTTTTCGCAAGTATTCGGAATAATTGCGAAATATTCAAAGGAATACTTCGATTTGAAGGAATACTACTAGTAAGAATGTAGTAGGTAACCTACTTTTTATTACCTATTAAGAATGAAATTATTGCCAGTAGGTACCTAGTTACGAATGTACGCGTACTTGCGTAGGTTGCTTGATGAGACTCGACTCGCCGAATATATTACGCCGTACCGTTACTTGAATTAACGCCATCTAGCGGGCAATGGTAGAATTGTAAATGAACACCTGCTCTCGTTAGTCGCTCGGCGACGCCAGCGCTCGCCTGGCATTGGCTTGATAGTAAAGTGGCACACCACCGAGCTTCGCAGCCATTCATTCATGAGTCAACGAAGTATTAGCGCTCCTGTACACGTTTTTATGGCGAATCCAGTGCCGGACAAGTGGGGGTTCAAGGGCAAAAATGCAGTGCGCCGACTATTCTATTGTTATCGCAAGAATCCGCAAGATGGTGCCACAGAAGCGTAGCATTAACTAGCGTGATTAGTCGTGTTAATGCGACGCTTTCTGCTACTGCAGTGACCAAGGTTTGCTGATTAGCTTATGAATGGTGGAAGATTGATTCGTGGGTATTAATGAATGCACTATCACCAATGCGGGACATAATATATGTAATTTGCAATGAGAACTGCGCCCCCATCTAGCGGTCAATAGTCGCATTTAAAAGATAATCCAATAAGTACCCGAAGTTGGTCGGCGCGCGGTGCCAGCAGCGAGCCGGCGGCGTTCACTTACACACGTGATTTATGAAGCTCGAGCCCGTTCATTCATAAAATCAACGAGTATTATTCGATGCCTACGTACTAGCGCGAATATTTCCGCGTAAGTAGTTATCTACTAGCGGGAATAATTCCCTGTAAGTAGTTATCTACCAGTGACTCGGTAATTATTGTTTTATTTTTGTATGGTTGAGTTTAAAATGTCTATTTTGTGCCGATATTAGTGTCGATTCTCTTGTACATGGAGGGGCGCTAGGAGGGGGCAGCTTCAACGTGTTCTTTATGGTTTTTTTTTGGTACCTACATGTAGAGGTTTAGGGGTTTATGGGTTTTATAAAGGGGGGCCAAATTTTCATTATTTTTGCGATAGGACACACCGTTTTCGAGATATAAGCAAAAGAAAAAAAATGTACTGTATTTTATATCTCGAAAACGGTGTGTTTTTGCACTTGAAGTCAAACCTTGACTTCTTTCTTGATACTTACTTTAAACTATTTTATAAACTCAGTAATCTACCTATGTATTTACCTCTCTACCACTTTCACACCTAAACCGCATACAAAAACTTATTACGTAAGTACTTATCTAAGTAGATGTAAAGAAATATTCGGAAGTATTGCGAAGTTTTCAAATCGAATATTACTCGGAGTCATGAATGAACGCAACATACTCATACGACAACAGCACACACGACACACACACGACGTAATGTTAGTTTGACTATTGACCGTTAGATGGCGTTAATTAACGCCATCTAGCGGTCAATAGTCAAACTTTAATAGATAAACTTGCGTGACCGCACATGTACTTAGCTCGGGGAATACTTGCGAAAACTACTCAAAACTTGCGAATACTTCCGAATACTTCCGAAGGGAATACTTCGGAATATTACTCTCCGGCAACGCTACATACGACGGCATTTTCGGTGTTTTTGGGTCACTTTTAATGCACTCGGTACGTGAAGTGCATCCGTTGACGTCGGCGACGCGACACTGAGGTCCAGTTTGGTCACTTGTCTACATTTTAACGTGCCGCTTGCTGAGCCCTTATGGCCTATCTACACCTTTTTACTTATAATATCATTGCTCTAGGGTATAACTATAATCCAAATCAAGACAGATGTTTAGTGTCATTAATTCCACACAAAGTTCCGCAAGGACGCGTCTATATCACCATCTATTAACTACTATGTAGGTCTACTTACCGAAAGACATATACGACCGACTTTCGGTAGTGTGGTCACGACACGTCGAACAGTTTATGGCTCTTACAGACAGAGGCGATATCGCGGTCGCGACGCGATATTTCAATATTATATCCGTAGCAAAATATCGCGTCGCGACGCGATATCGCCTCTGTCTGTAAGAGCCTTTAAACGGGAGTGATGTGTAGGCATGGACCTAATATACAAACTGGACTGAGCTCTCATACCAAAAACACGAGCAGAGAGAGATATGTCACATTGAGGCAGTTTATCTCCTTCTAATAGGGTGACCAAACATTTTTATGACAAACAGGAAAATTCGTTTATACAGAGATAATTTGCGTCCGGTTGACCATAAGTGATTTCAAATTATTGTTTTTATTACAAACATATTGTAATTAAATAATATAAAGAAATAGACCTTTTTCGAAAGCTCCTTTATGAAACTGAACATTATTGTGTTCTATGTCGGTGTTGAATCGTGTACCTACCCATGTTTTGAGGCAAGAAGGAAGGACTACAATATTGGTGAGACTCGTCTTGTGGCGAATCATCAAATTTGATCACGTAGGTATACGTGGCTTATGATGAAGTAGGCATGTAGAATCTCGTTCTGGGACCATGGTACTTTCTTGCTCTTTTTTCGTTTACTCTACAGAGCTGGTTTGGGTAAGTATGTAATTGAAGCAAAGGGAACTAAAATGATTCTGGAATTACATCCAACCATATTTGTTGAATTTCTTCTTTGGATGGAAAGCTGTAACCAACTTAAAAATAATGCTATTTCAATCATGCGATATATAAGTACAAATTGTATTTATTATGCGCCTAATATTAATAGTTTTAATCAGAAATACACTACTTATAGCTTTTGTAGACAGAAGACGCTAAGTCTTCTGTCTACAAAACGTCTAGAGCATGGTTACACTACTTAGACTCAAAATTGTTATTATTTAGTAAAAATTTTAGGTCTTTTATCGAGATTTATTTAAATCTTTGTTATTCCTTACAAGTTCCTTACCTGTGAAATTAAATGCCACAACCAGTATAACATTCACTTTTACATTTCTTGATGCAACACTTTCTCACCATTTTCGCTATCTAAATTGAAAAAAACCGCCATGAAACCATTGATGTCAGATTTCAGTGTTACCAGAGTAATTATAATATGATAGCTACCAAACAATCATCAAAATTATATTATTTTGATTATTTTACTCATGGAGGTTACTTATAAAATTATTGACTATGATATACAGATTGTAAACCTATAAATAAAATTATTTAAAACTAATCTAAATGCAAAAAAAAATATACGTAACTTATTTTACCTACTTGTAGTTGGTGAAATTTTTCTACCATCTTTATCATTTTTATCTGTTGGCAATTGTGCAAAAGGGACAAATTACTCATGTCGGGCTCTCTCTCTCGGCTCGTTTTGCCTCAGCTAAGATATCCTATCAAAAGTAAACCTAAAGTACAATACCTAAGGTTAATTTTTGTATGATACGATTTTTGGAGAGCTCAGTCCTGTTTATATAGTACTAGCTTCTGCCCGCGACTTCGTCCGCGTTAAATTTATTGTACCCCCCACCCACCAACCCCGACGCATCGCATCGCAATGCCTGCCCGTGCTATTACTTCGCGCACGGCTCCTAAGGGCCATAGCGTGATGTTAAATATCCTATATCCTTCCGCATCGCCTGCCCGCGCTATTACTTCGCGCTCGGCTCCTAAGGGCCCTGGCGTGATGTTAAATAGCCTATAACCTTCCGCATCGCCTGCCCGCGCTATTACTTCGCGCTCGGCTCCTAAGGGCCCTAGCGTGATGTAAAATAGCCTATATCCTTCCGCATCGCCTGCCCGCGCTATTACTTCGCGCTCGGCTCCTAAGGGCCCTAGCGTGATCTCAAATAGCCTATATCCTTCTCCATCGCCTGCCCGCGCTATTACTTCGCGCTCGGCTCCTAAGGGCCCTAGCGTGATGTTAAATAGCCTATATCCTTCCGCATCGCCTGCCCACGCTATTACTTCGCGCTCGGCTCCTAAGGGTCTTAGCGTGATGTTAAATAGCCTATATCCTTCCGCATCGCCTGCCCGCGCTATTACTTCGCACTCGGCTCCTAAGGGCCCTAGCGTGATTTTAAATAGCCTATATCCTTCACCATCGCCTGCCCGCGCTATTACTTCGCGCTCGGCTCCTAAGGGGCCTAGCGTGATGTTAAATAGCCTATATCATTCCGCATCGCCTGCCCGCGCTATTACTTCGCGCTCGGCTCCTAAGGGCCCTAGCGTGATGTTAAATAGCCTATAGCCCTCCTCAAGAACTGGGTTATAAAATGCAAAAAGATTTTTTGAAATCCGACCGGGGTAGTTCCAGAGATAGCGCGTTCAAACAAACTAACAAAAAAAAACCGGTCAAAAGCGAGTCGGACTCGCGCACCGAGGGTTCCGTTCCGATTTCTGAAAAAGTGTGCTATTTAGAGACATCGTTTTTTTTTTCCTGTTATCTTTACATAAACTTGCATCACATAGAATAATTTCAGATTTTTCTCTTTGCAAACTTCGGAGATAAGGGGGGGGGAACGGTATTTTTTTTTACATTTTTCATCAAAAGTCGAACACTGTGCGGCCTAAAAAAAAATAAAAACATGTTTGAGAATGCGCAAACAGCGCTCTTTCATATGATACCCCACATGACCTAGTAGCCCAACTTTGAATTTTTAAGACCCCCTTTCAGCCCATGTTGCAAAAAAAATACATATCGTTTTATTTGTTTCTTATTTGCAAAATAGTTGGGTAAATATTATCTAAAACTGTTCCAAATTTCAAGTTGATAGCATTAGTAGTTCTTGAGATATCCAGCTGTGACAGACAGAGAGACAGACAGACAGACTGAGTCACACCATAAGGGTTCTTTTTTTACCATTTTGGTACGGAACCCTAAAAACAAACTCTTCCGCTGTATTCCACCGACATTTTGCACAACGCCATCTATGGGTAAATTGATAAAACGTCCGCTCTAAACATGTTTGCTCAAGAGGAACCGGTATGAATTAAAGTTATTTTGCGTTTTAGTAATTTTATATTATCTCCGAAACTGTATGACCAATTGCCATACTGTAAAGGCCAAATCTTATCTCCATGGTGTCCTTGTGATCATAAAATATCTTATTTTGATAAGGATTAATGTTTTGTTGTTTAAATAATCATCCAAACGTAAGTATGTCTAAAAAATACTTTTTTAAAACAATAAAAGATGTATAAAAGATAAAATATAAAAGATAGAAATATGGTGTCCCGGATTTTTTTGTAGAATTATTTAAGACGGACCAAACTGCCATACATTGTTATCAATTATAAACAACCGTTTAGGCAGCGCATGCAAAAAAGTCTGTTTAAAGAGGTATTTCTTTCCGACTTGTTAGACAAAACTTGTGATAGCTCGGCTAATATGCATGATATAAATATAATTTATAGCCTATAGCACTCAGGAATAATGTAGCTTTCTACCAGTGAAAAATTTTTAGAATTGGATCATTAGTTCCGGAGATTACCCCCTACATACAAACTTACATACAAATTTTACCTCTTTATAATATTAAGTATAGATAATAGGTCCATGTGTGTAGGTTCGAATGACGTTTTTGCGAAGGTCACCATTTCGAAAAATTTTGCGAGTGGTACGCCAGTTCGAAAACTAATTAAGTCGAAAACCGCTATATCGAATGACGTTATCGCGAAGGTCGCCATTTCGAAAAATTTTGCGAGCAAGGCAGGCAATGCGATGCGAGTTTGTTCCCGTGGGATATTTTCCGACATCCACGCTGGCGAAGCCGCGGGCAAAAGCTAGTCAATTATAAAAATTTACATATCTCCCAAACTATAAAAACTTTAGCTAGGGAAAGAAGGTTCAATAATTAGTAAATGACCTCCACTATATGCGAATTTTTCTATATGGCGGGTCCAGATCCAGTCACCCTGTTAGTACTTGAACAATATACTGTACATGATGAGGCAAAAAAGTAATACCTAATCAGCAAAGAATCATATTTCATGTTATAGATTTTATCTTACAGCACTATATGATAATAACTCTAGGCGTATGGACTCAAATGCTACATAAACTTTTATAATAGTTCATAGATTGCCATCTAGGCAATCTATTCAAATAATAATAATGATACGTCAATATTAATATTTTTATAATATTATAGGACTTTATTATCAGTACCTACTAGGCCCGAACTTATGACATGGTTGTCATTTGTATATTGTAGTGGATGGACCTTCTTTTTAACCGAATTAAAAATAAAACCGACCAAGTGCGTGTAGGGCCACGTGCAGTTCCGCAGTTTCACAATAATGCGGGCCAAGAAGAGGGCTTTTTACACGACTGCCTAAAAACTCCTTTTTTTAGGCAGTCGTGTAAAAAGCCCTCTTCTTGTTATGTCTTCAGGGTTCATGTAGGTTTTTGTTCTTTCATGAATACTTCTATTTCTTCTTCTACCCGTAAACTTGAAAAGCCTACTTAGCAGTGATAGTTTTCCTTTTAACTTCGTTATATTTACTACTACCGTGAATTTTTCCACCCATCAAAAACTAACCGTTTAGCTGGCAGGGACACACACACACTTGACTCTAACAAAAATCAGCACTTTAAAGCTTAATATTTCAGAAACAGATCCGTAAATCAAAAAAATGTTTTCACAAACCTGCAATATTTTTGAAAGACCCATCCAACAGCACCCCACACCATGGGGTAGACGAGAAAAAAAAACACACCTACTTTACGTGTTCAGAAGGTAGGTACCCTAAAAAATTTTTGATGCGTGATGAATATGTATATCCATGGCAAATTATAGCTTTCTAGTACTAAGAGCCTCTGAGCTAAGCTGCGGACGGACAGACGGACGGACATAGCGAAACTATAAGGGTTCCTTGTTGACTTCGGAACCTTAATAAGGAGGAGGTTCTTAGTTCGTCGGAATCTTTTTCTAATATTATACCTATAACATAATAACGAGGCACACTCACCTTTAATGACATCAGCCAAAAACACTCCGAGCAGTTCTCCCATGAACCTCACGTTAGTTGAGGATCGGAAATACTCCAAATTGATAATCTTCCTCCCATCCAAAGCAAACACCTTCAACTCTGGTTTCTTTAGAAGTTCTGGAGCTATGGCGTTGACCATCCAGCCTTCGGAGCTCTCCATGAAACCATGGATTAATATGACTATAGTTTGAGCATGAGCCATCAGCCGATTCATCCTGTTCGTTGCTGTCAAGTTGTACTTGACATTCCCGTTCTTGGTGATCAGGTCTATGTTTAATACTTCATGTACGTTGGATTTATTCTTTTCTTGCATTTGCTCGTATGTTATGCCGAAGAAACTTTTGAAAGCCTCACCTGTAATAATTTGATTAATTTCAGAATGATGCTCCTAAAAATTTTTCGTCGAATTCAAGTAGACGCTTATACCTGAATTGCTCTTAACAAAGCATGCTTAAGAGGTGATCTACATTGCGCGTGTTATACTCTCGTACGAACACAATAATTTTTAACACTTTCATTGTCTGTGCATTACCATTACCACTCAAGACGTAGGTGTAAGATATAGGAAAATAAGGTGTAGGTATCTATTCATACACGAAATCTCTTAAGGGGTTATTGTACTCATCATTATGAACAACTTTTACTAAGTACATTTATCTATGTATATCAAACTCGTCAAAATGTAGGGAGCAGTTTATTTTTTTTTACGCTATTTTAGGTTTGGTCCCTTAGTAAAAGTTGTTCATAATGATGAGCACAATGACCCCTTAAGCGATTTAATGTATGAATAGATACACCTTATAATTATGTCCGTGCATGACATGTAATGCATTTTTGAAAATGATAGGTAATCATAGGTACCTACAGAAAAAGTTTTCAAGCAGTGCGAAAATTATCACAGGGTGTTCTGGACCAACTCTGAAATCACGAAAAAAAATCTGCTGTTTATACATTTTGGTTGAGTATGTAGTAGCTATTGAACTTTTGTACGAAACAGCAGATTTTTTTTTGTAATTCCAGAGTTGGTACCATTGGTAAAAGTTGTTCATATTCATGGGTAGAAGACCCTGTGAAAATTTTCGCACTGCATACATTGATCAATGACTGCTTAAAAACTTTTCCTGTATAATGTAAACGTTATCTGCGGGCGGTAGACGAAAGCGAAAATTATTTTCGCTATAGTAGAATTAGTATCATCATCTTCCTGCCCTTGTCCCATCTTACTTGGGGTCGGCGCAACACGTTTTCTACTTCCATTCTCCCCTGTCAACCGTAATGCTATCATTGTTCCCTTCTCTTTCATATCATTCCTCACACAATCCACACATCTTTTCTTTGGCCTTCCTCTGGCTCTCCATTCATCAACATGCATATTCATCACTCTTTTATTCAGGCGCCACTTTCAAACATAATAAAATTAATATAACATCACAATGCAATATTATTATTGGACGTATGGTGATAGGATTACCTTCAATAATCCCCAATGCAATACTCGATCATTTTTACAATATTTTCGGTGCATACACAGACACATTTCAATTACACATTGATTCCCCAATGGTTTTTGAAACCAACATTCGTATTCTACCAATAATGAAATTACTTGTTGATCCCACGAGAATAGCAAGGACCATTGGTTTTCTACTATTGTTACAAAGCACTAAAAACTTCTGAAATGTTATAACAAGTTCATAACTGGGAAACTCCAATCCTGAGGGCACAAGTCAATATTTATTTCTACCGTTCCTTACAATTCATTTCTACTACTATGGTAAGTTATAAATTATCAAAGTTTGAAATTGGATCATAGATACGATTTGGGAATTTAAGAAAGCCAATATTTACTTCTACCTTACAATTCATTTCTACTAGTAAGTTTTACAATATCAAAGTTTGAAATTGGATCACAGATACGATTTGGGAATTAAAGAAAAATATGAACTACTTTCTGCCTAGACGGTCGGTACCTATCAAATGGAATTTTGCTTTGGCGGCCACTACAAAACTTTCTGTTATATGAATATAATAACGTTGCGAGGATTTCTATAACGTGGATCACAAAAATATCATTCACAAAACTCTCAGTGTTTTATTAAGCCATTTTTCTGACACAGTACTTCTATTAAAAAAGCTAATCTTAGATAAAAGTTATCATTTAAATGCTAGATTTCGTATCTAATAGCTACCAAGTCTATTTTTGTATTTTGAGAATCGTCCAATTTTCATCTGGAATTCCGGATATTTAGATACAAAAATATTACTCTTAAACTAAGCATGATACGCAAAAATGATGCATTCATGAATTCTTATATACACCAAAACCATAATATTCGAAAAATTTGTCTGCTCGACAACGAAATAAATGCTGTTGACCTGTCAAAATGAAACCGATTCAGATTGATAGTGTGTTCGCAATTAGGGTGCAAGGACTGTTTGCGAGTCAGTTCAAAGAGTCGGTTAAGCGGCTTGTGCCGCATCCGCAATCGTACACGAAGGCAATTAGTACTCAGATTTCAAATGATATTCGTACACGAGGCCAGCCGAAGGCTACTGACTGAAATGACAAGTGAACTGACTCGGAAAATGGCCTCATTTCTGAAGCCCGGATATTATTACGAGGATTCTTATAAATAGGTACCTACAGCATGTATCAGAAACTCAGTAAAATAACAGCCGTCCCATACATTTGGGTTGAAGTTTAATATGGGACAGCTGATAATTTTTTCACGATTACAATTTGGTCCCATGGAGCAAGTTGTTCCGTTTGATGGTCTGTACCACACCCTTTAAATTTTACCTCACCTTTTTGTTACATGCTGTACTTACCTATATATTACGGATGTAAGGTAGACCATGTCAGCTGGAGTTCTGTGAGATGATTGTAGGAATGGTGGTCTAATTTTATCTTTAACTAGCGGACCCGACAGACGTTGTCCTGTCTGAACGATCCTAGAACCCGACTGCAGCTCCACCTACCGGGTCCAATTGTGTTTTCAAACCATCCAGGAACCCATTCAAATATACACACAAAATTTCATCTAAATCGGTCCAGCCGTTGTTACACCACGTTTTAACCGTTTTTTTTTTAAAAGTATTCTATGTCCGTCTCCTGGTTCTAAGCTACCTCCCCACCAATTTTCAGCCAAATCGGTTCAGCTGTTCTACAGTTATAAATAGTGTAACTAACACGACTTTCTTTTATATATATAGATTAGCTTTTGCTCGCGGTTTCCCGCGTGGATGTCGGATAATATCCCACGGGAACGTACCTACTACCGGGAAATCCTTCCTTATTCCTTGTCTACATTATAAAGGGAACCTCTGTGCAAAATTTCAGCTTTCTAGGTCCAAGGGTTTGGCCTGGGCGTTGATGAGTCGTCAGTCAGTCAGTCAGTCAGTGAAGATTTCTCTTTTTAATTTTTATAGAAGACTAGATTTAGCCCGCGGCTTCGCCCACGTGGATGTCGGAAAATATCCCACGGGAACTTCCTACCGGGAAATCCTTTCTTATTCCTTGTCTACATTATAAAGGGAACATCTGTAAAAAAAATCAGCTTTCAAGGTCCAAGTGTTTGGGCTGGGCGTTGATGAGTCAGTCAGACTGACTTTTCTCTATCTGTATAAATAATTATTTATACAGATAGAGAAAACTGCAAACGGGCAATTACGCCCGGGTATATTATTTACCGGGCCGGGTTTTTTGTGTTTGCCGGGGTTATTATTTTGCGGCGGGTTTGTAGTTTTAAGTATGTTAAATTTGATCAATGGTTAAAGCAAAATAAATATAAAATTACTTACATCGATTCGATCCAGCGGCAACCACAGGATTTAACATGGACAAGGTGGAATCATAGAGTGAGCTCATTGAGAACTTGGCTGGATCGGTGTGAGGTATACTGGCAGCATACAACCCCACAAGGAAAAGATACTTGCAGATGTATATCAATTCGACGTGATGCGCTGAAATTGTAATACTTCTGTCAGAGGTAAAACGCAACAATTGAATAAGAAAATATAATAGGGTTGTGTTTTTGCAAACTGCAAAACAACCAAATTCTTGGCATACCCAAGCTCCCATCCAAACAATCTTGCAATTTCCTTAAGGGTCCGGCACTAGGAAATCATGTTATGAGGTTTAAGTTTATAAAGAAAACTAAAAGTAGAACGAAAAAAAAACGTCTGACTAGCTCAAGAGTTTCACCAGTGAGTCAAAAAATTGGATTAAGGATAAACCTTGTAGATCATTGTTAAAAAAAAAATCAACAAAAAACGTTCAGAAAGCATTACCTTATTTTGATAACTTTGGCGTAAATAAGAAGTCTTTCATCTGCCTAGCCCTTTCCCATCTATTTTGGGGTCGGCTTCCAGTCTAACCGGATGCAGCTATTTTTTTTTATTTTTTTTTTATTTTTTTATTTTTTTCACTGTGAGATCTTGAGTTTGGAAAAATTATCATTTAAGTAGTCGTTCAAGTTATAGTAACATTTATTAACTAAAAGGCTCTTACCAGTATTTTACATGGAGCGACTGCCTATCTGACCTCCACAACCCAGTAACTGGGTAATACGATACCCCTTTCAGACTTTCGGACATCTGACGACCCGTAACGACTGTCAAACATCCACGAATGACAGCCGATACCAACGGCTTAGCGTGCTTTCCAAGACACTGAGGGATCTCGGTATGTAAAGATGGTCACCCATCCACGGACCAACCGCGGCAAGCGTGGCGTAACCTGATAGATCGACCCTTGCGGCTGTTATTTCTTAGACACGAGCACCTCCAAATAAGAAGTCTTTAACTGGCAGAAATTGTGACGAAACGAAAAAATGTTTTTTTTTTTATACAAAAACAAAAACCAAAACTCTTGACACTTGAAGCCTTACCAGATGGCTTTGTGTTGATACATAATATCCAGCGAACGGAAGTTTGTTCCAACCGGGTGGTGTTCCACGACAGTTCCCGACTTTTATTCCGACTTTTTTTTATTTTGGATTTGAGCTTTTCAACTAATCATGCTTACCAATCATAGTTGTTGTACCGCATACCCCGAAGGTATGTGGTCTAAGTTTCTGAAGTATCGAACATTATTCATTAGCACTACGATTCGATGTTTTCTAAAATTCTTAAAAGTTAGTATTTAATAACACTGGTATGAAAAAGTAAATCTGGAAATGAATAATGTTTTCAAATATTGTACTCACAACTAATCATCTCACAGTCACTGATGTTGACTATAATAAAAAAAAAAATATTATTACCACGTAAGTACTAACGCTATGAATGTCAACCACAAACTGTGTGTAATGAGCTAACTTTTATAGCACTAAATCATACTACAAAGGCGTTATAAAATTATAAGTGTGTTCTTGTGAGGGTTATGGTTTTAAATACCGATTATAGGCAGCGGGTACGTATCATAATCCCGAATTTTAAAAGACCGGATTTTAAAATACCGGTGGACGAAATCTCGAAAATTTTAACGCCGGATGCTTGTTTGGTCGAAAGATTAAAATCCCGAAAGTTCATTTGCCCGAAAGTTTAAAATCCCAAAGTTTAAAAACTCCAAGTTTTAAATCCCGAAGTTCAAAAACCCGAAATTGTTACGCTTTCCGAGAAAAATGATTTGTCATATACCCGAAAGTTTAGTTTTCGTCAGCAGATCGACGGAGCCCCGCATTTCTGTCTGCAGGGTTTAAAGGAACCTAACTAACCGAACTTCGGGATGCCCCTGATGTCGACCGTCTAAGGTTACATATTTTTTTATAGCGGGGGTACCTGACCCCTGACCTGCTGACGAAAACCCTAACCTTAGACGGTCGTTCCTTTAAACCCTGCAGACAGAAATGCGGGGCTCCGTCGATCTGCTGACGAAAACCAAACTTTCGGGAATATGAACTTTCGGCGTTTCAATTTTCGGGATTTCCATCGGTATTTCGTCCATTCGGGATTTCGTCCATTCGGGATTTCGTCCTTTCGGGCATTTGAACATCGGTATTTTGTGTGTATAACAACTATCGGCATTTAAAATTTTCGGTATTTTAACTTTCGGTGTTTGGACGTCGGTATTTCAATCATTCGGTCTTTTAAAATTCGGGATTATGATACGTACCCACGCCTGCAGAGTTTCGCTAGCTAATTTAATTTGACCCTGTATATTGCCATACGATTAGTCTATCGAAGTCCACTACTAGATTTAAGTCTCTCCCAAGTTGCATCACAAAACCCGGTTTTCTGCTTTCCGCATTCGGTCCACAAGAGACCGGCGCGGCGGGCGGCGGCCGCTCGATTTTTTAGCGCGCATATTTAGCATTATTGTGTCTATAGAAGCTCGTGGCTAAGTAACAACAGCCGCATGGTTCGATCCATCAGGTTAAGCTACGCTTGCCGGGGTTGGTCCGTGGATGTGTGACCAACTTTACATACCGAGACTCCTCCGTGCCTCGGAAAGCACGTAAGCCGTTGGTCCCGGCTGTCATTAAAATTTGTGGATCTTTGACAGTCGTTACGGGTCGTCAGAAGCCTGAAATTCTGACAACCAGTCTTATCAAGGGGTATCGTATTACCCAGTTACTGCAGTCGCTCCATGTAAAATACTGGTATTCAGCTGCATTCGGTTAGACTGGAAGCCGACCCCAACGTAGTTGGGAAAAGGCTAGGCAGATTGATTTGTACTTTATAGAACTACATATTATCTACTGCTAACCACCAATCAGCAGTTGTTCCTATGTTTCGGAGATGAAGGTGATTCTGAATAATTATGTCAGTATTTTCTCGTTTCCAATTAGGTACTTACTAACTTCGTCTGACCTTGGAATTGAAAACCTGAGTAAAGTAAGCTCCAGAAAGTAATGAAAACGTAATAAAAACCAGTGTAGTCCATAAAATTTGTCCTTAGATATGTAAAACAGGGTATAAACCGATGAAACTGTTGATCCAGAGAAACCACCACAGTAATAAATGTCTTTGTTTGTCCCAAAAATTAAAAAAATTGTTGATGCTGAAAGTCTCATCAAAAGTATCTTTTGTTTTATACATGTATTCTCTGAGAAAGTTGAAGAAACACTCAAGAAAATAAATGAGGCGCGTAAAGATAAAAGAGAGTCATAATATTATTTGAGCAGGTACTTAATTTAACCTTCCGTTGTAGAAGTGTTTGCCGCACAAAAAGACATATTTTCTTTCTCTGAAAGACCTCGTCCTATGTGTATTGCAGGTGTCTGTAGCTAGGCCATAATTCACTATGACCACTTAACAATTCCTTACTTCGAAACAACATCAATTTCTTGGGCAAATCACGACACGGTTTTCACGATTTTCTGACTCCTAAGTCACAGGAACCTACAGTGACCTACACCTAGTTTAGTAGTCAGATTATTTAAATATTGACCATTGTATTAAGGCATAATAAGACAGTTATAGTCATAAGGATAATGTTATGGGCTTTTGGTGATTTATCTAGTATTTATTTTTTATTTATCTGCTAATAACAGATTCTCTATGACAGAATGAACGAAACCGGCTGTATATAAAAGTACTATGTGATGGGTTTTTCACGTGGTAAGATATAAGTGGGGAATCATACAGAATGGGGGCCCAGACGGTTACCAATTTCCTTTATGTATTTTACCGTCCACTCAATATTTGTCAGAGAACAAGTCAATATTGGACCAAAAAATTGTTTCAAGCGATTTTGAACCATGTCTGGTGCAACTGTTACTACCAATGTAACCTGCAACTTAAACTGCCCTGCAAATGGTTATTTAGTATGTATAGGGACTGGGGGATTACTATGAGCTCTTATAGCAGAAGAAGAACGAAGTAGAACAGAAGAAGTCGAGTTCTTATAGTAGAAGTTGAACGTTTCCAGTGAGAGAGAGTGACGGTGATATAGGTCGTATCTCTCTCTCTCCGTCTCTCTCTCACTGGTAACGGTCAACTTCTGCCCTGCTTTAAGAGCTCATAGTAAGCCCCCTGGACAACATTAAAAAATAAAATATGTGGTAATATCCAATGCTGCGGTTCCCGATAAGCGTAAATATTAACGATATTCATTCCCGAATAATAAGTACTCCCCAGAGTACCCAAGTCCATACACTCCGCGATTGGACTGTGTCACGTCGATCAGATGTATATCTAGACTGTAATGTCGCGTTTTGGTCCGCCACACAGTGATCATATCTCATTATCGTTACGAAACGTTTCCCATACATGCATGTTGAAATAATAAGCGTGTGTGGATGCTTACGTCCAATATTCATGGAATTTTATGACCTTGGAGAAGGATTGAGTTTCTTTGAATTTGATGATTTAACGAACGAAGGGTAATAAATTAGCGCATGTCATGCGTCATTGTGGCACTCTGGTGACTGAAAAGTTGTGCGGAAGTCGGTTGTCATGGTATGGCCATGTGATGCGGAGGAATGAGGAAAATGACGTCAGGAAAGTTTTGAGTATGAATGTGGATAGCTATACCAGTAGAGGAAGACTAAAGAAACGATGGGTGGACTGTGTGAAAGGAAAGATGATATGGTTAGAAACGAAAAGGATTATTACAGAGACAACGACTAATACAGAAGTATAGAAGAAAAAAATACATGTTGCGCCGACCCCAAATAAATTGGTATAAGTCATTTATTTGCGTAAATAAGGTGGTACAGAGAGATCAGATAAGGTACAGTTGTTTTATCTCACGAAAGCGGGTGAGCCATACTTGTAGATGTAATGCGTATAGACACGCGCTCTTGTGTGGGTACCTGCAGGTAGCGCGCTCCCGAGCTTACGCACACAAAGACAATGTCCATGTAACATTTACACATACGAGTATGGCTCGCCCGCTTTCGTGAGATAAAAGTAAAACAACTGCATATGAATCTCTTATTCTGCCATTAATCTCAGCGTGCAAATTTTACATAATTATTTAATGTCAAAGAAAAATTTCATTGTATTATTTTGAATCATGCATGCAGTTAGTAAATTGTATTAAATCGATTCTTATTTGGTAGCAATTAAATATTTATAATGGGACATAATACTACAAAATGCAGGACTTACAACATAAAATCTAGGAACTCTGCTACTTCATAGAGTGAATGAAGTAGAAGATAATATGGACAACGCACAGCCTGAACCGCTCTGGGTCTAGAGGCATGCAATTTGCACAAGACAAAGGGAAGAGGGTGACTGGTGACCGATACCTAAACCCATGATTGTGCTCATGATAACAAACAACTTTTACTATGGGACCAAACCTGAAATCGCGAAAAAAAATCAGCTGCTCCCTACATTTTGACGAGTTATGCGAACATGAATGAATGGGGCAGGTGATTTTTTTATCGCGATTTCAGGTTTGGTCCCATAGTAAAAGTTGTTTGTTATCATGAACGCAATCAAGTGTTTAGGTATCGGTCATTAATTACCAGTCACCCTATACCTACATATTTATCAAAGGTGAGCACCCAGGAAGAATTTGTGAAAATTAATTTCTGACACCTTTGGGAGTTAATTATTTATTAATTTATATACCAACAATACATGGAAGTTGGTAATAAGATGAAGAGTTATATATACAGGGTGTAAGTGTAAACAGTGGCAATATTTTAAGGGGTCATTGTACTCATCATTATGAACAACTTTTACTATGGGACCAAACGTGAAATCGCGAAAAGGAAATCAGCCGTTCAGTACATTTAGGTTCACATAATTCATCAAAATGTAGGGAACAGCTGATTTTTTTTCGCGATTTCAGGTTTGGTCCCATAGTAAAAGTTGTTCATAATGATGATTACAATGACCCCTTAAAATATTGCCACTGTTTACACTTACACCCTGTATAAGGTCCCATTAAAATAGGTGGACAAATTTTCACAGCGAACAACCTGTGAAAATTTGTCCACCTATTTTGTCTACCCTTGAATATGAACAACTTTCACTATGGAACTAACTAGGAAATCGCTAAAAAAAAATTAGCAGTTCAGTACATTTAGCTACTACACCAAACTCGTCAAAATGTAAGGAGGAAGCTGATTTTTTTTTCGCGATTTCAGGTTTGGTCCCATCCTATAGTGAAAGTTGTTCATATTCATGGGTATTAACATCCTGTGAAAATTTGTCTACCTATTTTAATGGGACCTTATAAGTAAGAAGTTAGTTAAAGGCTCTTGAGAAACTGTCGATGGGTACCTAATGCCATGGGGCTTGTCTCTCTATAATCTATAAATTATATAATGCTTATGTGTAGAACGGGTAATGAAGCGCTATTATATCTCGTACTATTTGAATGGGAGTCTCACATACTAGATAATTATATAGTGTTACATACCATGGTGCCATGACGATGCGATTATGGTAATATCTCTATCAACCAGGCAGCGACTAATGAAGACCGATTGCTTACAGCGTATTTGTTGCCACTCGGGATTAGTATTAATACGGTATTCTATTTCTGTTTGCTTATTGTCATCTTCAATTTTCATTTAATCTATTGTTTATTATAGGGTCAAATTAAGCCTTGTCCGTCGCAAAAAGCGCGGTCACTGTCGGACTGCGTAGAAAAGAAAGAGAAGCGCGATGACACAACGCTTGCAAAATATGAAGTAATTATCGATTTGCAAAAAATCTGTTGATTAAACTAAAAAAGTAATGACATGAAATCATTCCTTACTAGCTTGTAAAGAACTGTATAAATTTATGAACACTTTTAATGAAAACTGTAGAAGTAATATGGTAACAACTCGAAAAAATAGACCGAAATAGACCTGGATTTAGGTTTTTTCCTTAGTTCTACAAACTAAAATAGGTTTCAGGACACATGAAATCACTTCTTATGTATTGTAGATTACTGTGTAGTTTTTCCTATCAGAAAGATGCTATAGTTACTGTAAAAGATGGTTACAAAGTTACTTAGTTTCGCCGTATTTTAGGAAGGAGCAGCCTTAAATTATCTAGCAAAACTCAGCAGACGTGATTACTTGAAGTATGACTTGATAAATCTGTTTTATCGTTTTTAGTTACCAATACCCATCACTTCTGTGAATCTTACACAAAAACCTGATTTTTAAACTGATATTTTAAGTGGTTTGGTGGCTATTTTAGGTATGGTGGATATTTTAAGTGACTCGTGGCTAAGTAATAACAGCCACAACAATTTGTCATGGTCGGTCCGTGGATGGGTTTACATACCGAGCCCACGGAAAGCACGTTTAGCCGTTGGTCCCGGCTGTAATTCGTGGATATTTGACAGTTATACTAACTAAAATAAAGACGCTTTTTGTGTTCGTCTGTGTGACCCAATGGATGTGTGAGGAGACAATTTTAAGAAAACACAAGGAAGTAGCCTGAAAGATTAATAGCCATTCTTTTTGGTTATAGACGATATTCGAGTAATGAACGCCTTTTTAAAACGATATAGCAATTGCATACTCGAGCATAAGTAACAGAATAAATATAATTGTAACATATATGATTAGAAACAGGGTTTATAGTAAATGAAATTCAAACAACCTGAATAAATTGTTTTAATTAGTCATTTATATAGAAATCACAGCAACTTATTTGAACTATATCCGCTATAATTTAGTCACACGAAAAGCAAATTAATGATCACTAATCACTATAAATATTGAAATACCATCATTTTACTAGGTACAATATAAACCAAAAGATTAGGGATACTTATCAGCACAAACAGCAATACAAAATACTAAATTGACAGAGATTCGACCCAGTCTTCGAAGCATTGGTAGCATTAGATCATTCTCACAAAATCGCGGTGAATGCAACGGGTAATTTTCCATTGATATGTACAAACGGACAATACAATTATTTTGGGTTTGTACTTTTCAAAGGTACACTAGGTTGTAATTCAGAGTCGAACTCGTCGAACCAACATCTACAGTACATTTCTAATTGATCGTAAAGTATTTACTCAGTCTCTTGGTTCTTACAACAGACTTAACTTATGAATTAATTCCGCAAATCCAAACATAAGTACGTACGTATCGAAAGTTCCAGTCAACCGCACCACGTAAGATCATAACATAATTATCTAGCCTATTATACCAACTTCTAGCCGAAACATTAAATCGATTCGAATGTAATACGAGCGCTTTGGCTCATCACAGCCATAAATATCAGGCAACTGGTTTAATTCCCACAGCCAAACAAACACGTTATTATCTTTATCACCCGGGCCACATAACGGAATCATTATTTCGTCTTTAACACTGTCACTACTATTTTCACACATTCTGCTAAATAATTTATTCATCATACCTTCAACTTTTTCGTTTACCAACTGTTCTAGCTTACTGCTCGACGATTCTCCGTAGGTAGACGGTACTGCCCCGCTTTGCTGCATCATATTCACTGCTGCTGCGTCTACCGAGCTAAACCTCATCATGATGAGCGGAGTAATCCTACTTCTGAAACTGTAACATATATGATTAGAAACAGGGTTTATAGTAAATGAAATTCAAACAACCTCAATAAATTATTTTAATTAGTCATTTATATAGAAATCACAGCAACTTATTTGAACTATATCCGCTATAATTTAGTTACACGAAAAGCAAATTAATGATCACTAATCACTATAAATATTGAAATACCATCATTTTACTAGGTACAATATAAACCAAAAGATTAGGGATACTTATCAGCACAAACAGCAATACAAAATACTAAATTGACAGAGGTTCGACCCAGTCAGTTGTCCTTGTGAAAAGAGAGCGAGAATGAGACGTGCAAGCTTATTTATGCACCATTTCCCGCCATGGCGTCTTGAACTGCGTGGCTGGGCTTGACAGTGGCGAGGGCACGCCGACAGTGTTGCCATCGTCTTAGCGGGCCCGTATAGATGTAACATAATAATTAAACATTTGTTTTCAGATGCTATATACCTTCGACAATGGGTAACTCGATCTTATTTAAAACTATCTTCTGCCCGCGAATTCGTCCGCGTGAAATTTCTTGCTCCCCCGACCCACACCGTCGCAATGCATCGCCTGCCCGCACTATTACTTCGTTTTCGCTTACCGTTCTTTCTGACTTTTTTTATTTTACTCGGCTCCTAAGAGTTGTAGCGTGATGATAGTAGCTCAAGAATTGGGCTACCAAATGCAAAAATAATTTTTAAAATCCGACTGGTATATTATAGTTCCAGAGATTAGTGCGTTCAAACAAACAAAAAAACTGGCCTAGTGCGTTTCGGACTACGCACAATGAAGGGTTCCCTTCCTCAAGAATTGGGCTACCAAATGCAAAAATAATTTTTAAAATCCAACTGGTATATTATATATAGTTCCAGAGATTAGTGCGTTCAAACAAACAAAAAAACTGGCCTAGTGCGTTTCGGACTACGCACTATGAAGGGTTCCCTTCCTCAAGAATTGGGCTACCAAATGCAAAAATAATTTTTAAAGTCCGACTGGTATGTTATAGTTCCAGAGATTAGTGCGTTCAAACAAACAAAAAAACTGGCCTAGTGCGTTTCGGACTACGCACAATGAAGGGTTCCCTTCCTCAAGAATTTGGCTACCAAATGCAAAAATAATTTTTAAAATCCGACTGGTATATTATAGTTCCAGAGATTAGTGCGTTCAAACAAACAAAAAAACTGGCCTAGTGCGTTTCGGACTACGCATAATGAAGGGTTCCCTTCCTCAAGAATTGGGCTACCAAATGCAAAAATAATTTTTAAAATCCGACTGGTATATTATAGTTCCAGAGATTAGTGCGTTCCAACAAACAAAAAAACTGGCCTAGTGCGTTTCGGACTACGCACAATGAAGGGTTCCGTAGTTGAAAAGAATTTATCCCAAAAACAAACTTAACGTTGTAATCCCAAAAAAAAATTTTTTTTTATGTGATAGAATTACAAGTTATAAATTTTTGGACTTTTTCCTTTACTTGTGTTGTAAGACCTTGCTTCTTGCCAAATTTCATGATTCTAGGACAACGGGAAGTACCCTATAGGTTTTGATTTACTTGCGAGTATCAAAAAAAGGCGCATAAATGGCCGTATTTTTTTATTGCGTTGACTTAGAAGCTTGATCTTTTTAGAACTCCAAGGGACCATAGACCTACGTATTTGATATTAATTTCAACTTGATACCTTCACGCGTTCCTGAGAAAAAGGATCTTGACAGACAGACAGACAGACAGACGGACAGACAGACAGACAGACAGACAGACAGACGGACAGACAGACAGACAGACAGACGGACAAACAAGTGATCCTATAATGGTTCCGTTTTTTCCTTTTGAGGTACGGAACCCTAAAAAACAAACTCTTTCGATTTCACTGTGATCTCGGCTAAATAGGACGCGCCAGTATTGACAAGTTTATATAAACAACTGAACGCTACCGTGCATGCAATCGCGGAGTCATATTGAACGCGATGGGCATGGCCATACCTTCAATGTGGAGATACCCTTAGCGCGAAAGCTACGGTTGCTCTATTCGATTAATTCACAGCTTGTTGTTGTGATAACGAGACAGGTATATTGTAATCATCTTGTCTGATAAGCGGATGTGAATGACATTAAAATTGTAGGCCTTTGTTTGGGCTTTCCCAGTATTAGCACAGATTAATACAGATGGGACACTCCGCAGTTTAGGTATGAAGCTACAAGTACGCGGCGGGCCCCGTCCACGGGACTAATTCAGTATGTCAGAAGGTATAAGTTTTAGGAATTTAATGAAAGAATTTCAAGAAGTTTAACAATGGAAGTCTTTTTAATGAAAGTAAAATTAGTTACAAAATGATGGCTACAAAATTATGGGGAATAGTAAAGTGCGCGCCGCCGCCGCCGGGTGTAGGAAGGGATTGAGCCCGTGGTCCCGCTGCACGTCGTCTTATATGGACTCGATCACATGCTCCGGGCTGGCCGGAGCGGTGTAGGTCGGGGATGCAGCTAACACGGCCTCTCCTGACGTGCCGGCGTCCTCGCAGGCCTCAGCAACTACCGGAGCCTCTTCAGCGGGAGCTACCTCCGACTCGACATTTTCGGGTGTAGCCGGCGAGGTGCTCAGCTGCGGATCACCTTCATTCTCCTCTTCATCAGAACCTGCACATCAAAAACAAAGAGTGATCATCTAAATGTTAGATGTGACAGCAGTAACTGATGTTTGCTGCTATTTCCTGGACGAATGAGTTTACTCGATCGAATGCTAATAAGACATGAACTGCTTCTTAATACCTACTAGTTTAGGTAAGATCAAAATACACCTTGATAACGACCACCTACTCGTTCTGTACTGTATGTAACACCTATAGGCCAGACGAACTCAAAACCTCTTTAAGGCCATCAATGAGTTCGCTTGCCGTAATTGCCATACAAACTCAAAACCTCATTAAGGCCATCAATGAGCTCACTTGCCATAATACCAACCAAAACCTTATGCTGCAGCAATGGGCTTACATGGTAAAATTACAAAGCTTGTCCTCAGGATTTACACAGTACTTTGCCAGTCACGCCCCGAATGTCACAGGGACACGGGTACTTTCTGGGTCACGACTGTTACCTATTGGTAGGAACAACGCTAAAGGCGTAGGTGGTACATCTAGAGTAAAAACTCGTTAACTTGGTGATTTTTCATGTCTCAGAAGAATAAAGATCAACTTTCAACCAAAGTTCTTAGAAATCTTCGTAATCTTAGATCAAATATACTGAACAACTGAATAGCTCGGTTCACAAGCTTTTAACAAAAATTAACTGTGAAATATGAATAGCGTCCTTCACAATATCACAATTGACCGACCCAAGTTCACTTTGACGCTTACTGCATAGCGATAAGTGCCGTGCGCGTGCGTCGTCGTATTACGTTATAAGCTGTGCCACTCATAGAACAGATGTGCCACTCATAACATAACCATAACAGTCATAAACTCATAACAGTTACAACAATTTTATTCCAAGTCTGGTTACAACTCTAATCAGTGAATGATAAATGATGTGGGGTGACAGTCTGAATCGACAAAGCCACTTCAAAGTCAAAGATTTATTTGCTTAGAATATTTTTGTAATCTTTTCGTGTAAAAGGTCTTCAAACTTCAAACTTGAGATTTATAAATAACCCAAGACCCTTTTTAAGTGTGACCATAACGAATGTTTGTTTTTGTTTGCACATCAACAGAAAAACTTAGGTCGAGTCGATTGCACAAGCACACCCGATAAGATTTCTACGGGGTACTTAAAGGGGACTTAAAGTGGATGGCAAAGCAACACAAGAACAGTTATTGTTTTACACTAAAACTTACATTCGAGGAATGCAGCACAGTTCTCTGGCGTCCATTCACCATGCCATGTTATGGCAGCATACACTGTGGTTTTGCCATATGAGCCCGCCACGAACTGGAGCAGCAGCTCGTAGGACGATAGGACTTTAGTTATACGATACGGTTCGCGCACACCATCACTGCCTAGCTTGCCAATCTATTGTGATCTTTTTATTACATAAATCAAGTCATCCACTGCGAATGTTTTTGGTACTGCCAATGTGGCATACATACTGCGGGATGTACCGCCTAAAATATCCGGCAAGACCGAGTAATTGACGCACTTGTTAATTTGTCTTTGGCGTCGGCGATTAAGTTAAGGCTTCTATTTTAATAGTGCTCGGCCTAACCTGACCATTGCTAATGGTTCTCCCAGGGTACTCCTCCTCTGTTGTCAAGAAAACAGCATTTCTGCAGATTAATTGAAATCTGGATACGCGATATCACTACGATTCAAAACATCGGTACCCTATTATCACGGGGTGTATTGAAACAAGCGCGGGGTACAACGGAAGTCTAACTCCATGGTCAAATTATCGAAATCGATAGGCAAAGTGACGTAGCTATCTGATCTGAACTTATGACCACCTATTCCGCGCAACATCTGAGCATTAGGGTTTAGGCGGCAAAAAAATGTTTGGTAAGTTCGTTAGATATGAGGGATACAGATGAGCCGCTGTCAATTAAGACGTCCGTAGGTACACCACACAGCACTGCGGGTGTCACGTCATGGCTTGCCGTATTGCCCTTAATTTCACGACAAAAATAATTTAACATTCGATTTATTGCGCGACTCTGATCGCTGTTTAGCAAAACACTTTTCTTCCGTATGCCCCATTTTTTTACAAAAGTTGCACTTAGAGTTTTTCATGTTCGAGTTGGCACTAGTACCACAGAATAAATAATAGTACTAACGTACAGAAGTTGCACTCCTTTGATCTTGAAGAAAGCCGCTTTTATAATAGCCTACAAAATCTTTTCCACTCCATGCGCAAGCTAAATTGCTCTTAATCACCGCGCTTGAGAGTTGTTATTACTTTGTGTTGTTACTGGTCCGTAACATACCTACGCCGCCTAGCCGAGTACTAGGGCTGTCCGCAAAGAAAAATAAAATATGGTACCTTTTATACTTTTATTGTAATGAGTAGTCTATCTAGAGTTGTTTCACTTTAATGTAATGTCTTATAATTTTCAAACGTTATTTTTTATTAATCAATCAAACAATTAATATTAAATCATGATCATCATTCAATCATCAATTATTTTTAATACACCATCATCTCGTATAATATTTAGAAGTGTTCTAAAGTAAACAAGGTACAAACACGTCTTAAATTGAAAGTGACATTTGGGACACTAGTCGCCTGAACATGGTCATAAAACCACTAAAGATGCCTCAACGCACCAGTGGCTACATTTGTGCGATCATACGATCGCGGGTAGGTACAGTTGCTTGTTAATCCTAAGTTAATCCTTAATTACTTTAAGCGATTTTGGACCTTACTCCTGAAACAATACGACGCGCACACAAACCCCCACCACTCCGCCGAGAGCTCAAGTTAAATGTCGGCAACCATAGTAAGTAGGTAAAAAAAGGTAGCAACAAGACTCGACATTTCGTAATGGATTTTCGTCATTAAAAAAGTAACTATGTCACTAATTTATAATATATAGTATAGTGATAATACGAATAGTATACTTAAATTTAAAATCTAAGATTTAATTTTGTCATGGGCGGCCGTACGTGTCTCGCTCGCTGAGCGCGTAATATACCCTGACTGACTTGTAACCCAGAGTTGCCGCGAGCTGTAGGTACTTATCTCGAGCGGAATGTACCAGTGCAAGAGGCCTGCTAGTACTCTGACTATCGTTTTTGACTTTAGAACTCGAACTACTATTACTATTTTTAGAACGTTTAGGAGACGAGTTACTCTTACTGCTATGACCGTGAGCGCCGTACGAAAAACACTTCAAAGTTTTTTTATGAAACACTAGCACTACGGCTCCTTTTACCGCCGTTATTTATCGCGGCAGCTAGTAGTCCGATTAGAATGAGCATCGAAATTTTTTTAATCATGTTTGCACTGATTTTACTTGGCATGACATAAATTGATAAAAATTCCACAATGGTTTCGATAACTAGTCAATTTTGCGTTCGTAGCTGCAGCACGAATCTGCGGATCCTTAATGCCGCGCACAATGATTGCATACAAAAGATCACTACTTAGTCCTTTAATGATCCGCAATCGCAACAAGGATTTGGGCGCGTATTCCGCGTATGTGGAATATTTATCTGACTCAGTGCACATGACGTCATACAGGATATTAGCGACATCGATATGTCGTGGACAGAGTGATTTTAATTGCAATTTAAAGGTAGACCAAGTACGATCTGTTTCGGTCCAACCGCGTAACCAAGAGTGAGATTCACCCTTGAGACACAAACCGATGCGGGCCAGACATTCTTTATCGTCCCATCTATTTTGTAATTTAGCACGGTCAACTTCTTCACACAATGCAATGACGTCATGAACATTAGGCTCGAAGTCAGAGACGTAATAATGGTTTGATCTCACCGGGTTTAAGCTCCTTAGCGCATCGATAAGACGCTCCGCAACGTCCCCTGCAGCCGATGTTGAAGGCGAAGGTGGAAGCGGCAGCGACAGCGCCGGCGCCAGTGGCGTTGTCGGGACAAGGCTGGTCATGCCGGAGATGGCAGGCTGAGGCTGCTGGTCCACGCTCGATCGTGGTTCTGAAATTGAACGTCGCTCCAAGGCACAGACTCTATTAAGTATTGCGTCTAAGGTAATACCAAGATGAGTTAGGTCGGGCGGCGGTGGCGTGCACTCACGTTTACGTCTTTTTCTGGGACCGGTATTATTGGACATTTTTTTTAGTTTTTGTTTTTTTTTTTTAATTAAAAATTTTTTTTTTCTTCTTTAATTATTATGTGGGAAAACGAGAGACGTCCCGCTTCTGATTTTAGGAATTTAATGAAAGAATTTCAAGAAGTTTAACAATGGAAGTCTTTTTAATGAAAGTAAAATTAGTTACAAAATGATGGCTACAAAATTATGGGGAATAGTAAAGTGCGCGCCGCCGCCGCCGGGTGTAGGAAGGGATTGAGCCCGTGGTCCCGCTGCACGTCGTCTTATATGGACTCGATCACATGCTCCGGGCTGGCCGGAGCGGTGTAGGTCGGGGATGCAGCTAACATAAGAGTTACGCGATAGAGAGGCAACTTGTAGTTGTATGTAACTGTATGCGACCTGAATTGCACTTTATTGTGTCGTAGCAAGAGTCGCTTTTTATTTAAATGGTTTTGCGGAGTGTCCCGTCTGTATTAATCTGTGGTATTAGCTACGTGCAATCTAAACCACACAAGAGACAAACATTATGATTTCAAGCAAGGTTCAAGAGCAAAAACGATTTTCTTATAAAAGCATGAATATGATAATTCAATGTACAGTAGTACTCAACTAATAAGGCGCGTCGTGAATCTTCGTTCGCGCAGAAAAGAAAGTATGGCCCCGAAGATTAACGAGATTGCTTAAAACTTACAATCAACCTTAGATCACTACTATAAGGTTCATAATACACTACAGCTGTTAATTCCATCTCACTCGCAAGTATGGCGGCTGTCAAGCGGAGCGCGCTAAAATGGCGGCAACTGCGACCAATAGCGGTACAGGAAAAAGCGTGGAGCGTGCTGATTGTTCATGTTCGTTTCAACCGCGCGGCCATGGCGTTAAAAAAAAAAAAAACTATGCCAACATTTTGTAACAATTTGTAAAAGTTGACTCCCAAAACCACAAAGGAGAATGGCAGATGTCCATGTAATTTCAGTTCCGCATAAAGACGTTGCGTATCGTAAAGTAAATATGTGCATTTTAATGCTTTAATTTAATATAAAAGAAAATGTAATCGTAGCATTTACGTAGGTGTTGGGAATAAAAATGTTGACATCGACTTCTAACCTCAAAATATTAAACCTAAGTGGATTAATATTTTGAGGTTATTTTGAGGTAACCATTTTTTAATACAATAAGCACCGGTTTTAAAATCGGATGATGTCTATGATCGATTAACTATACCGATTTCTTTGCTGAATATGGCAACACGCATTGAATGAGTTGTTATAATGCGTTTTGTTTTTGCATTACAATTATTTACGATTGCCTACGAATTAACTTTTAAGATTTATTTATTACCTCCAACAGCTATCAAAACATTTTAAATTGGAAAATATCAACAGTGCTTTGATCTGCAAATTGCAGTTAGTCTTCTTTTGAAACGTTTAAAATTGACCCAGTTTGGTTCGGTACCCATTTTGCCAATCTTCTTTGTCAAAGCTATGGTTAAAAAGTTAGAAGGGTTTGAACGTGGCCGCGCCATCGAAACGCGGAGAACCGCGCGGCCACGGAGATCTCAGAAACTAAGCGTTGCACAGACCTGAAATTTTGGTAAATAACAGATTCAATTTGTAAACAATTTGTAAAAATATAGAAAAAAATCCTAGATTAATATTTTTGGAGCTGTGAGACTAAAACCCCGTGGCCGCGCCATTGAAACGGTGACAAAAACGTGATAGCCGATATCTCGCTGAAAAAGCATTGCAGACGTCTAGAGTTTTTTGTAAAACCCAGATTTGAATTTGTCAAAACTTGTAAAAATACAACAAAAAATCCTAGGTTTACATTTCAGGACCCACGCCATAGAAACGGTGAAAAACACGTTATCACCGATATCTCACTGAAAAAGCATCGCGGAGGTCTGAAATTATTTGTAAAACCTAGATTTGAATTTGTCAAAATTTGTAAAAATATAACAAAAAATCTTAGGTTTATATTTCAGGAGCCGCGCCATTGAAACGGTGAAAAACACGTTATCGCCGATATCTGACTGAAAAAGCATCGCAGAGGTCTGAAGTTTTTTGTAAAACCTAGATTTGAATTGGTCAAAATTTGTAAAAATACAACAAAAAATCCTAGGTTTATATTTCAGGAGCTGTAAGACTAAAACCCCATGGCCGCGCCATTCAAACGGTGAAAAATATGTTATCGCCGATATCTCGCTGAAAAAGCATCGCAGAGGTCTGAAGTTTTTTGTAAAACCTAGATTTGAATTTGTCAAAACTTGTAAAAATACAACAAAAAATCCTAGGTTTGTATTATAGGAGCTGTAAGACTAAAACCCCGTGGCCGCGCCATCGAAACGGTGACAAAAACGTGATAGCCGATATCTCGCTGAAAAAGCATCGCAGACGTCTAGAGTTTTTAGTAAAACCCAGATTTGAATTTGTCAAAACTTGTAAAAATACAACAAAAAATCCTAGGTTTATATTTCAGGACCCGCGCCATAGAAACGGTGAAAAACACGTTATCACCGATATCTCACTGAAAAAGCATCGCAGAGGTCTGAAATTATTTGTAAAACCTAGATTGGAATTTGTCAAAATTTGTAAAAATACAACGAAAAATCCTAGGTTTATATTTCAGGAGACGCGCCATTGAAACGGTGAAAAACACGATATCGCCGATATCTCATTGAAAAAGTGTCGCAGAGGTCTGAAGTTTTTTGTAAAACCTAGATTTGAATTAGTTAAATTTTTTACAAATACAACAAAAATCGTAGGTTTACAAAAAACCGTATTTCACCGTTTCAATGGCGCGGCTCCTGAAATGTAAACCTAGGATTTTTTTTGTATTTTTACAAATTTTGACAAATTCACATCCAGGTTTTACAAAAAACTTCAGACCTTTGCGACACTTTTTCAATGAGATATCGGCGATATCGTGTTTTTCACCGTTTCAATGGCGCGTCTCCTGAAATATAAACCTAGGATTTTTCGTTGTATTTTTACAAATTTTGACAAATTCCAATCTAGGTTTTACAAATAATTTCAGACCTCTGCGATGCTTTTTCAGTGAGATATCGGTGATAACGTGTTTTTCACCGTTTCTATGGCGCGGGTCCTGAAATATAAACCTAGGATTTTTTGTTGTATTTTTACAAGTTTTGACAAATTCAAATCTAGGTTTTACAAAAAACTTCAGACCTCTGCGATGCTTTTTCAGCGAGATATCGGTGATAACGTTTTTGTCACCGTTTCGATGGCGCGGCCACGGGGTTTTAGTCTCGCAGCTCCTAAAATATTAGACTAGTATTTTTTGTTGCATTTTTGTAAGTTTTGACAAATTCAAATCTGGGTTTTGCAAAAAACTCTAGACGTCTGCGATGCTTTTTCAGCGAGATATCGGCTATCACGTTTTTGTCACCGTTTCGATGGCGCGGCCACGGGGTTTTTGTTTTACAGCTCCTGAAATATAAACCTAGGATTTTTTGTTGTATTTTTATAAGTTTTGACAAATTCAAATCTAGGTTTTACAAAAAACTTCAGAACTCTGCGATGCTTTTTCAGCGAGATATCGGTGATAACGTTTTTGTCACCGTTTCGATGGCGCGGCCACGGGGTTTTAGTCTCACAGCTCCTAAAATATTAACCTAGTATTTTTTGTTGCATTTTTGTAAGTTTTGACAAATTCAAATCTGGGTTTTACAAAAAACTCCAGACGTCTGCGATGCTTTTTCAGCGAGATATCGGCTATCACGTTTTTGTCACCGTTTCGATGGCGCGGCCACGGGGATTTAGTCTCACAGCTCCTAAAATATTAACGTAGGATTTTTTTCTATATTTTTACAAATTGTTTACAAATTGAATCTGTTATTTACCAAGATTTCAGGTCTGTGCAACGCTTAGTTTCTGAGATCTCCGTGGCCGCGCGGTTCTCCGCGTTTCGATGGCGCGGCCACGTTCAAACCCTTCTAACTTTTTAACCATAGCTTTGACAAATTTGTGGTTTTGGGAGTCAACTTTTACAAATTGTTACAAAATGTTGGAATAGTTTTTTTTTTTTTTTAACGCCATGGCCGCGCGGTTGAAACGAACATGATTGTTCAATAGCATTTCCCGCGCTTTGAAAATTCATCTTCTGCGCAGGTACATCGATAAGCCTTATTAGTTGAGTACTACTGTACCTATTCTGTGTTCGCAATTATTAGTTTCCAAACATTTAAACAAAGATACCCACGTGTTTTTGGAAAAATAACTTTATATGTGTCGGTTTTATAGTTTTATAGATTGTATAGTTATTCTGAGACCTTACTTACGCTATCGCTAGTTTAACATCAATATTTGGTAATGGGCTGATTTTTCAATCGTCAGATAACTTTTATCTGAGGAATAAATAAGGCGATTTGACATATTTTCTATACAAAAGCTGTCAAACATGTTCCCCAGGTAAAAGATAAGATATCTGACGATTGAAAAATCAGCCTAAAGGTCGTTGCTCAAAACACGACCCCGCTGACCCCGCTCCAACACCGCTCCCGCACAACACCGCCACGGAGATGAATGTTATATCGAGTGTTACGATGGCGGTAAGCTCGCTTACAGCAAGCTGTCTGCTAATTTGTGCTGTCAATGTAAAGTAAGTCTACACAGGACGCCCTTGGGCTCACATTTCAATGAACATTATCTTGTCGTATAAGTCGGCTACGATCTCTAAGTGGAGATAACATTCATGGATTCATGGATTCATGCATGGATTTCAATATGGATGAATATGGAATAGATAGTAACACACCTAACTGAATGCAAGAGCTACAGTTTCGGCCAGTTCGATGCTGATGTGATATGGTAATGTTCTAATCAAACATTCAGGTAACTTATGGAGAACGATAACAGAGAGTTCAAAGTAATTTCCTAATCAAAAGATGCTCTATATGTTATTATTTATTTCATTTCTCTTTTTCATCGCTTTCCATCAGGCTTTAACGAGTTCAAGAGCTTTTGAGAGCAAGAGTTTTTGAATTAAGCAAAAAATAAATAAAGAAAATTCGCTGCTAATGAAGTGCTAATGTTTTAAGCTTTTCATAAAAAACAGAATTATCACAACTCCACGAGTTTACAAATTCACAAAAAAAGAATTCACAATTTATTGCTTTTACATTTAGCACTTTATGTAATATATTTTAAGGATTAAGTTACTGTGCACAATAATTTAAAGTAAAATAGAAAAAAATCGGACATGTACGAGTCGGACTGGCGGACTAAGGATTCCGTACCACCAAAACTGTGCCTTCTTATTAGTTTATATCTTCCTTTTCATTATCATAATATACATATTTCTTTTGTACGTGTGTTTGTCACCTAACTCCTCCTAAACGGCTGGACCGATTTAGATGACATTTTGTGTCAATGGGTTCCTGGATGGTTTGAAAACACAATTGGACCCGGTAGAGACAGGACAACGTCTGTCGGGTCCGCTAGTTTATTATAATGAATGTAGAAGAATTGCACTACAATCGAACCAAGTTTGAAGCACATGACACACATCTTGTTATGCAAGCACATCAATTACTATTAAGAAATATGCATTAAGTAATAAAATATAAGGTCTACCCTAGCGTTAATAGGGTGCATTCTGCATGTTGCAAATAATAAGACTGAATTAGGTGACATTAATTGTTACGATATATTATTACAACTCATAATCAATATTTTTGTACACTATGGAGTGATATTTCATAATTTCATTTAGTAATATTGATTAAATAATCAAAATAGCGAGATATTTGATATTGCCAACTTGCTATTCTTATTGAAATTAATTAAATTATAAATGCATGCATTGCCATACAAGTGGCAATGCTGCCAGCCTTTAGGGCACTTTTTCTGTCGACAGCGATGCGGACGAATTTTTTGATGCCCTATGATTATTTCCCCTCCTTTTTATATACCTGTACATTTATACAAGGTGATTGGAAGATGGGTGCAAAGCTTTAAGGCGAAGATAGTACAGACAGTTTAGAACAATTTAAGCCATGGTTGTCTTAGACGAAGTCTTACCATTTTTTTAACCTAATTTTTAAGATTTTTTTCGAAAATTGCCAAAATTTTAACTAAACTGGTTATTTATAACTAATTTGAATGATAAATGAATTCATTTTTATTTTATTTAATTAAAGTAATGTGTAAGCAATCTAGCAAAACATGTTTTAGGCCTCTGTGTCGTTAGACATTTTTTTTACAGACATTTAAAGTTCATATAAATTAAAAAAAATCATAAATCATTTTTGAAAACCTTATTTAAAAAAAAAAACGAAGGGTGCTTTTTTTGTTCAAATATTTTTGAAAACATGCGTGATAATCGCTCTTTCCTTTGAGGTATCATTTACGAGGATATTTTACAAATTATTGAAATTAGGATCTACAAACCATTTTGAGCGAGAAATTTTAAATTTTAGGCAGACTAATGAAAACAAAATTTTTGCTTAAAAAACTTACGCTAAGCTTACTTTATGTGTTCGAAATGATAATTACTTCAATTTAACCTCCATGAATGGGCCAACAGAGACAATAATCCACATTTTAAGAAGCGAGTGTCGTTTCAGGGAAAATTCTCTGTCAATATATGGGCTGGAGTAATTGGCAGGACATTGATTGGGCCCCACTTCTTACCGGATAATTTAAATGGTGAAAATTATTTGCACTTTCTACAATTAGATTTTCCAGTTCTGATAGAGGAAACCGGTGTCCCGATATTCGAAAGAGACCGAACAGTCGTCTTTCAGCAAGACGGCTGTCCAGCGCATTGGACGTTAAATGTAAGGGAACACTTAAATTTTTTTTTTTTTTTTATTGCTTCCCTGACAGCTGGATCGGCAGAGATGGACCCATCCCTTGGCCCGTTCGCTCACCAGATCTGACCCCGCTGGACTTTTTCGTGTGGGGCCGGGCCAAAGAACTGGTGTATACGAATGTTGAAATAAACACGAGAGAAGAATTGATGGAGAGAATTAATTCAGCGTTTGAAACGATGAAACTGGAGATGATGTTGAAAATAACAACAACAGAAGTGAGAAGACGTAGCCGTGCTTGTAATAGGAATCATGGCAGACATTTTGAACATGAACAATAAATAATTTAGATTCAAATGTTGTTTTAATTACTCCACCTAAAATTTTAAAATTTGTCGCTCAAATTGGTTTGTAGTTCTTAATTTCAATAATTAGTAAAATATCCTCGTAAATGATACCTCAAAGGAAAGAGCGATTATCACGCATGTTTAACTTTAAATGTCTGTAAAAAAAATGTCTAACGACACAGAGGCCTAAAACAAGTTTTGCTAGATTGCTTAGTTTAATAAAATAAAATAAAAATGAATTCATTTATCATTCAATTTAGCTATACCATTTTAGTTAAAATTTTGGCAATTTTCGAAAAAAATCTTAAAAATTAGGTTAAAAAAAATGGTAAGACTTCGTCTAAGACAACCATGGCTTAAATTGTTCTAAACTGTCTGTACTATATTCGCCTTAAAGCTTTGCACCCATCTTCCACACACCTTGTATATTTTTTAAGACTGTTACATTTTAAATTCTGTACTTAAATAAAATAAAGCATAATTAAATTATTAAACTTAAAATAGGTAATCTCATGATAAAAAAGTGTCTGTTTTATGCCATTCATAAAACAGACACTTCCGTAACACAAGGAACCCTTACAACAATGTTATTTAGTAGTAGTACGAGAGGTACTGACCAAAATTTTTGTCTTATCGTTTTACGACCAAAACCGTATAAAATCGATAGATGTGGTTATTTTGAATACAAAAATCCTAATTTCAGAAATTTTCCGCGTCACGTCTGACCTGACCACACCTTCAAATATGTCAAAAAAAAATTACCAAACTGTTGCATAGCAATCTGTCTGATTTTCAGAATGTAGTTGAACGATAGATTTTAGATACTGAAAACACAATTTTCAGAAACCAGTAGTATCACACGTACCCAGGAGACCATTTGTGAAAATTAAAAATGAGGCAGAAAAAAAAACCCATAGCAACCCGTCTGAAAATCTTGTTTTCAAGTGAGCATTGGTCAGTTGATGCGAATAAATAAATTTTCAGAATAAAGTGTGAGCATCGTATGCCTTGAAACCATTTTGAACGTGTCGAAAAATTTTACCGATCGGTAATATAACAATCTGTCTGAAAACTGTTGGACATGATGAAAAAAGTTGTCCACGTGTAGAAAAAAATTATATCAGACAAATTTAGTGTCACACCTTACTAATCAGACAACTTTTCAATCGTCAAAATTATTCAAAATTCATGTTGCCGGCGTATTTATTTACGTCTATCGCCCAAATAAATAAGTTGCAACTCTCCGATGTCATTGCTCTGATCACTTGATGTCGAACTATCAAGGACATTCTCCTGAGAAATAGTAGAAACTCTTGGAATCCTTACAGCCGCAATTTTTTTATAACAAGTTGAATGGTATCCTTCGTCCGTATCAACACCATGTGGTAACTGGTAACTCAATGTCGGAGTAAATCGATTTCTTCGCAAAATGCTTTGTACCTACTTCGTTAGTCAGCTACTTCTGTACACTTTTGCAAATTTTCACATGTAAATGTTACACACCGATCAGGTTAGCCATTTTTCATACAAGGCCGTACAGAACTATTCAATATAGCCTTACAATCGGTGGAAACAACTTGCCGATGCTTGCGCTAGTAGTGAAGCGACAGATATGAGCGTAACAAGCTACGCACGTTTGCCGGGCGACTCCGAAACTTTCTTTTGGTTTTTTGGAATTATAGGTGACATGGTGACATTTAAAATTTCTGAAAACAGGTTTTTGGTAACCCAGATAACTAAACAAAAGATTTAAAAAAAATTAACCAGGTTGCTATGAGACAAGTTGGTAAATTTTTTTGTCATTTTTGAAAATGCTCTCACGCCACATGTGACACGCAAAATGTCTGAAAACAAACTTTCTCGTAATAAAATTACGACACCTACGTACAGTTTTTAATCACACACACTAATGTTATAAATGCGAAAGTTTGTGAGTGTGTTGTATGTTTGTTACTTCTTCACGCTCAAACGGCTCGACCGATGTAGATGAAATTTGGTATGTAGATAGCTTATACTCTGTATTAACACATAGGCATACTTTTTATGCCGGTCTACGCGGGTGAAACCGCGGGGCGCAGCTTGGAAAGAACATAATGTACGAAATTGACAGATTCACATTGACACTCGGTTACGTACCCCGAGAAGCAGGAGTTAGGTCGATTAGGTATTATTCAGCAGCTTTTCGCAAATAAAATGACAACAGTCTGAAAGTGTCACTACAATCCACTTCCGTGGTTGAGAACGAGACGGAAAGCGGCTGACACATTAAATATCCTGTTATTCTCCAACTTTCTATACGATTTAAACTTGTACCTAACTAAAATACTCTAAAAAACTATTGCCGAGTTATAAGTATTAAAAACGGAACCCTCATAGGATCACTTTGTTGTCCGTCTATCTTTCTGTCTGTCTGTCAGTCTGTCAAGACCCTTTTTCTCAGAAACGTGGGAAGGTATCAAGTTTATTTTAATATCAAATACGTAGGTCTGTGGTCTATTGGAGTTTTAAAAAAATCAAGCTTCTAAGCCAACGCAATAAAAAAATACGGTCATTTATGCGATATATTTTGATACTCGCAAGTAAATCAAAACCTATAGGGTACTTCCCGTTGACCTAGAATTATGAAATTTGACAAGAAGCAAGGTCTTACAGTACAAGTAAAGGAAACAGTCCAAAAATAGTTAATTTGTAATTTTCTCACATAGTTTTTTTTTTTGGATTACAATGGTTTTTGGGATAAGTAATTTTTTTTTACTAACCCTTCATTGTTTATAAAGAAAGTGACAATGTGAGGCATATCGATCTTCATTGGTAGCTTCTGCCCACGACTACATTCGCGTAGAAGTCACTTACTTCAGAATTATGCCTCCATCAATATTTTTGATCAAAATTTATTTTTGAACAAGAAATTATTCTTTTAAAAGTGCAAAAAAACTGTGCGTTATATTCAAATATTTGAATGACGCCAATGATTTGATGATGAGAGGAGCTCGTGGCTAAGTAATAACAGCCACACGGGTCGATCTATCAGGTTGTTGAACGCTTGCCACGGTTGGTCCTTGGATGGGTGACCATCTTTACATACCAAGACCCCTCCGTGCCTCGAAAACCACATTAAGCCGTTGGTCCCGGCTGTCATTCGTGGATCTTTGTATTAGAAAACAATATCGAGAACGGGTCTTATCCAAGACTTATCGCGATATACCTTTTAACGAGGTAAACAGGTACCTACTTGTTTCCCGACGTTTCGACCGCCTTGCAGCGATCGTGGTCACGGGAGGACTGATGACAGCTCAGCGTCGTCTTCGTAAAGTTAGGTATCGTATTACCCAGTTACTGGGTTTTGGAGGTTAGATAGCCAGTCGCTCCATGTAAAATAGTAGTATTCAGCTGCATCTGGTTAGACTGGAAGCCGACCCCAACATAGTTGGGAAAGGCTAGGCAGATTGATTCAGATAAAGATACCCGTATCTTGTATTATTGTTTCGACAGTCAATATTATTTAACTTTGACACCCACCAATACCGTCTTCTGGGGTCGCGTGTTGTTCGAAAGAGATACCGTGGCCCTTGCCATAGGCAACTGAAGGAACACGGGTGGGTTTTAGTCAGTAAAAGTCTGACACGCCCTTCCGCTCCACCCAGAGCGGGAGAAGTTATTTGATGATTGCCCACCCTCAAAAAAAAAAAAAAGCGACGTCTTCGTAAAGTTAGGTATCGTATTACCCAGTTACTGGGTTTTGGAGGTTAGATAGGCAGTCGCTCCATGTAAAATAGTAGTTTTCAGCTGCATCGGGTTTGACTGGAAACCGACCCCAACATCGTCGGGAAAAGGCTAGGCAGATGATGATGGAACTGATAGAAGTTCAGACTGTATGCAAGACTATTAAAACTTACGATTGCCTAGGACTATAAATATAAAACATTTTTAATAAACATCACAATTTATTCAATTTAATATTACCGATCTCATCGGGACATTTACGTGGGGCCTTCATTTTTATTAAAATGTTCCCCGAGGCAACGACATTCTTTTTTGTCTGGATCAAATTGAATTGTGTGCCATGTTCTTGATACTGCTACTGTAAAAAAAAGAGTTGTAAATGTTATTACTAGTAGCTACTGAATTTTATTTTTCTAATAATTTGCAAGCCGTCAAACACATGGATGAATAGTAACTTTTAAACGAAAAAACTTTTTGCAAAAAAATACAACCGACTTCCAAAAACAACACTACAAACTGAAAAATAACTTTGATTTCGGAAGTCGGCTTCGCCCGCGTTTATGTCAGAAAATATCCCACAGGAACGTACTACCAGTAATTCCTTATTCCTTGTCTACATTATAAAGGGAACCTCTGTGCAAAATTTCAGCTTTCTAGGTCCAAGGGTTTGGGCTGGGCGTTGATGAGTCAGTCAATCAGTCAGTCAGTCAGCCAGTCTCTTTTTATTTATATAGATAGATAGATACCACTACCTCCAAAAGAAACTAGATTATCATCCACATAAAAAGTGGGGAAAAAATACGTATTGTTGAAGCTAATTCTGTGCACAGCAACCACGTGACCTTACCCTTTGTTTACCTTAATAACTGTCTACGTTAATAACATATTTATTTATATAGATAGATAGATACCACTACCTGCAAAGGAACTAGAATATCATCCACATAAAAAGTGGGGAAAAAATACGTATTGTTGAAGCTAATTCTGTGCACAGCAACCACGTGACCTTACCCTTTGTTTACCTTAATAACTGTCTACGTTAATAACATATTTATTTATATAGATAGATAGATACCACTACCTGCAAAGGAACTAGAATATCATCCACATAAAAAGTGGGGAAAAAATACGTATTGTTGAAGCTAATTCTGTGCACAGCAACCACGTGACCTTACCCTTTGTTTACCTTAATAACTGTCTACGTTAATAACATATTTATTTATATAGACAGATAAATACCACTACCTGCAAAGAAACTAGATTATCCTCCACATAAAAAGTGGGGAAAAAATACGTATTGTTGAAGCTAATTCTGTGCACAGCAACCACGTGACCTTACCCTTTGTTTACCTTAATAACTGTCTACGTTAATAACATATTTATTTATATAGATAGATAGATACCACTACCTGCAAAGGAACTAGAATATCATCCACATAAAAAGTGGGGAAAAAATACGTATTGTTGAAGCTAATTCTGTGCACAGCAACCACGTGACCTTACCCTTTGTTTACCTTAATAACTGTCTACGTTAATAACATATTTATTTATATAGATAGATAGATACCACTACCTGCAAAGGAACTAGAATATCATCCACATAAAAAGTGGGGAAAAAATACGTATTGTTGAAGCTAATTCTGTGCACAGCAACCACGTGACCTTACCCTTTGTTTACCTTAATAACTGTCTACGTTAATAACATATTTATTTATATAGACAGATAAATACCACTACCTGCAAAGAAACTAGATTATCCTCCACATAAAAACTGGGGAAAAAATACGTATTGTTGAAGCTAATTCTGTGCACAGCAACCACGTGACCTTACCCTTTGTTTACCTTAATAACTGTCTACGTTAATAACATATTTATTTATATAGATAGATAGATACCACTACCTGCAAAGGAACTAGAATATCATCCACATAAAAAGTGGGGAAAAAATAAGTATTGTTGAAGCTAATTCTGTGCACAGCAACCACGTGACCTTACCCTTTGTTTACCTTAATAACTGTCCACGTTAATAACATATTTATTTATATAGATAGATAGATACCACTACCTGCAAAGGAACTAGAATATCATCCACATAAAAAGTGGGGAAAAAATACGTATTGTTGAAGCTAATTCTGTGCACAGCAACCACGTGACCTTACCCTTTGATTACCTTAATAACTGTCTACGTTAATAACATATTTATTTATATAGATAGATAGATACCACTACCTGCAAAGGAACTAAAATATCATCCACATAAAAAGTGGGGAAAAAATACGTATTGTTGAAGCTAATTCTGTGCACAGCAACCACGTGACCTTACCCTTTGATTACCTTAATAACTGTCTACGTTAATAACATATTTACCTGCCGCCATCGTTATAAGAACCTGGCATTGATGCTACAAGTTCACGCGCTGAGAAACTGTAATTACGTCATCACTACAATGCAATTACACCTGATTAGCGCACAGGAGAACACAACGTAGTATTATCAAGTAATTTTCCTCTTGATGTGATTTTAATGAGCCTCCATACAATTTCTTACTAAAGGTCGGTACTTCCGGTAATAATTTTGTAACTGACAACTAAATAGAAAAAAAAAACGTTTTATTCAATGTTTTATTATGCTTTTAGGAATATCTAGAGCGTGTTGTCGTTGACTGCATGGGGTCATTATCTTGTCAAATGCGAACCTTTGAAACACATTTTATACCTGAATTCATAGACTTATAAAAAAAGGAGGACTCCGCACCACGCATATCGAAAGTGAAGCACAGTAAGTATGCCAGAACGTTTGTACATACGGCTACACATCAAGCTATACATTTCCAGTTTACACTGACCTCTCATTGTAAGGAAATCCTATACAATGCGAGATCAGCTTATACTGGAATTGTATAGCTTGATCTGTAGCCGTGCGTACAAACACGCCTCACGCACACATTTGCATCATAGTATGACGACCGCCCGCCATTACGTGACACGAGCGACGGCGGCGTCTTTGCAGGTACTCAAATCACGCACACATAGATCGGTACGGTGCTTCACTTTCGATATGCGTGGTGCGGAGTCCTACTTTTTTTATACGTCTATGCCTGAATTCAACGTAATTAGCGTAATGTTTGGTATAGTTTGTGTTTGCTTAGCTGTGAAGTTACCTTATATAATAAAATAAATAAACATATTATTTTATCGGGAATGGGGTACATAAAAGAAGCCTCCCCAAGCAATGTTTCAACTGAGCCACTAAATGTCCGTCTGTTGTGCTCTGCTTATTCCACTATTCCCCCTTGAGAGAATCATCCCCCAGGGGAAAAACTGAAGGCATATTCCCATCGGATTCCAACTAAACCCTAATGTAAAAAAAAATCCAGAAATCCCCCTTTTCATTTTGGATTATTCCTCTTTTCTCCCTATTATTAATTTTAATTTCTACGCTCGTGATGTAAATGAAAAAACTGTTTTGCGATTAGGATTACACGCTACCGATTTGGGGCAACCTGTAATGTTAGTTGTGTTGGGAATAATAAATAAATAAATAAATAAATATGTGTAAAATATAAATACGAGGGCTGCTATTTATGTATCCGGAATAACAAAGTGATACAAACATTTATAATTTAATATGGTTTTATTGCTTTTCAAAATATTCGCCATGATGATCGATGCACTTTTGCATACGTTGGAACTAATTTTCGTAGCACTTTTTCCATTCGGATTGAGGTATTTCCAGAACTAGACAGCATTTGACGCACCCTGATTGTACTTTTGCAACATATTTTTACAACTATGTTCGTGTAATGTTTTATATATACTCGTCATACTTATGCCCAGAGATGCCTCTGTCTTGCGATATGTAACATGACGATATTGCATTACTAGTTTCCGCACAACATCAATATTTTGAGGTACAACAACCGATTTAGGGCGACCTTCTTTAAATTCGTCCGTGAGCACAGACCGCCCCCGATTAAACTCACTAAACTAGTGATACACAGTAGTTTTCGATGGTGCTTCGTCCCCAAAAGTCGAAGTGAGTTGATCGATGCACTTTTTTTGAGTTAGCCCTCGGCGAAAATCGTAATAAATTATAGCACGAAAATTTTCACGAGTTAAATCCATGGTGATAAAGACCCGCAATTTTCAAAATGACGCCACAAAGTAAAAACAAATGACAGCTACATGAATCAAATTGTATTCTTCAGTCAAAGAGTTCTATTTTTAAATGTTATAATTACTTTTTTAACATTGTTCTGTAATTGGCCAGTTCCGGATACATAAATAGAAGCCCTCGTATTAAGAAATAATCTTTATAAATAAAAATGAATGTACATCATAGAAGTTCTCGAGTTATAAGCACACTAACAGACAGACAGAGAGATAGTGTATCTTATAGACGATGATATTATAGTATCCAACGATAAGAATTATGTTTTTATGTTACACACAAACACCCAGACCCGGAACTATCAGCAACTAGCAATTCAACTTATTAATTTACTAGATAGACTGGTTTTCAAACTCAGAAACGCCCCCACGTTGCAGGAAAAATGTGTGGAGCAACCTTCTTAGCTTATTTTATTTTTATTCAATCAATCTGCCTAGCCTTTTCCCAACTATGTTGGGGTCGGCTTCCAGTCTAACCGGATGCACCTGAATACCAGTATTTTACATGGAGCGACTGCCTATCTGACCTCCACAACCCAGTAACTGGGTAATACGATACCCCTTGGTAAGACTGGTTGTCAGACTTGCGGGCTTATGACGACCCGTAACGACTGTCAACCACAAATCCACAAATATCCACAAATCTCTCACAAATCACAAACACACAAAATCACTATCACAAATTTCTGTGATCCACAAATGAAAGTCGAGACCAACGGCTTAACGTGCTTTCCGAGGCACGGAGGAGACTTTGTATGTAAAGATGTTCACTCATCCACTGACCAACCCCGGCAAGCGTAGATTAACCTGATGGATCGACCCGTGCGGCTGTTATTACTTAGCCACGAGCTCCTACTTCCTCCACGAGCTTATTTTATTTTTATTATTTAAGAAAATTAAAAGTTATCTGCCCCTACAAGCTTTGCTAACTCGAATGTCAATTAACAGGTAAAGGGACATTTAATGTATTGAAAGTAACGTCCAGACTATGAATATTTGTTTTTTATTTCTTTTATTTTTGAATTAATTTTCCTTTCTGTTTCCTACTATAGTTTTTCTTATTAAATTCATTTTCACATAGTTTGTAAAAGCCAATAAGACTTTATAGTAGTGTTTTATTAGATTTATTTGCGTTCTAGTGACTAGTAGCACGCAATCAATAGTAAAAAAAATTAAAGCAAAAAATTATACCTCATATTTTATATTAGGTCCAATCTTCTCTGGCATTTATTTATGTATGACGTTTTTTACATATGTAAGAGCTCGTGGCTAAGTAATAACAGCCGCTCGGGTCGAACCATCTGGTTAAGCTACGCTTGCCGGGGTTGATCCATGGATGGATGACCATCTTTACATACCGAAACTCCTCCGTGCCTCGGAAAGCACGTTAAGCCGTTGGTCCCGCCCGTCATTCGTGGATCTTTGACAGTTGTCAGAAGCCCGAAAATCTGGCAACCAGTCTTACCAACGGGTATTGTATTACCCATAGATATCCGATCAGTTACTGGTTTGTGGAGTTCAGATAGGCAGTTGCTCCATGCAAAATACTGGTATTTATCTGCATCCGGTTAGACTGGAAGCCAACCCCAACATAGTTGGGAAAAGGTTAGGCAGATTGATTGATATATGTACGGTAAGCAACAGAAGTCGGTTAACACTGCTAGTTTTTGACATCATCGAAATTAACAGAAAATGATACGATAACCTGCTTTTTAGCATTTCATTTATTAGATAAGAGTTAATTTTCTTTAAAATTTACATCTGCTCCGATTTTAATGAAGTATTTTTCTCAATAATTAAGATTTAGGAAACTCAAGTGTTAATAGACTTTTGTTGCTGACTGTACCTATGTTTTTTACATAGCTCATCGTGCTATGTATAACTGTATGAGTTAGCTGTTATGGTAACAGCCGCTTGTCAGTTTATTATCATAGGTTTTCGAATAGTGACGTGTTTTACGATCATAGTGTCCTTATTAATATTATTTTTTTTTGTGTCATTATTGATTTGCGATTTTTTTTTTTTGTAATGTTATATTATTTTATAGAAATGGCATAAGATAGGATTCAATCAAAGTTATATTTAAATAAAATAGAATTGCATGTGAGTATATTTTAAAATATTAATAACTTCGTCTGCGTGTATTTTGTACTTATTTCATTATTTTTTTTACACAAATATCCAGGACTAGCTTTTGCCCGCGGCTTCATCCGCGTGGATATCGGAAAATATCCCACGGGAACGTACTACTGGGAAATCCTTCCTTAATCCGTGTCTACATTATATCTCTGTGCAAAATTTCACCTTTCTAGATCCAAGGGTTTAGGCTGGGCGTCAGTCAGTCAGTCTCGACGACTTCTCTTTTTATTTATATTGATATAGATGAAAAGTAGACTATGTCCTTTTCCAGGTACCAGGCTACATTATCTATTTCAAACCGGTCAGTTCAGTAGTTTAGCCTGAAAAAATAAAAGACAAACAGAGCTACACTCTTATTTTTAATTCGACGGAATTCTGACATTTCAGATGTGTTGCCAATAATAAAACGGTCCTATTAAAAGCGGAACGAATTTAAGCGAAAAAAAAAAATCTTTCTAGAATTTCTTGGTTCCAATTAGAATAACTGAAACTTAAGAATTGACTGAGAATTTTAAAATGGTAATCATAGTTTTTATTATCAAATTATTGAAGTTACAATAATTAGTAAAGTAATTATTTTTCTTTCACAGGAATCCCTGTCCACTAATTCATAGGTTACAAACTTTTTTTTATTAATACATTTTTTTTTGTAAAATCTTCAGTTCTTGTAACTACAGACAGACAACGATGATGATTATTATGATTATATTAGTGATAATGATACCTAAATAAATAATATATATATATATATATATATATATATTTAATAAATATGTTGTTTTACCCTTTTTTTATCTAGCCATATAAAATTAATATTTTAGTTTTTTAGTTAGTGTGCATTGAATGCACAGAACAAACACTATTTACATTGTCATAAAGTATAGGTAAGTAGGTACTTGATCTCATTCTCTTTCATATTTTTCATTTTATATCCAAAAAATTCTAGTCAAATAAATAACATAGAAAAAGGACAAAACAGAAAAGGTTTATGATATCTGAAGTGTTAAAAAAATACAGCTGTCAGAATTCCGTCGAATTAAAAATCAGACTGTAAGTACTTTCTCAGAGCATTTTTCTTGCTTTTTTTTTTCTTTCTTTGATAGTCGTTACGTGTCGTCAGAAGCCCGAACGTCTGACAACCAGTCTTACCAAGGGGTATCGTATTGCCCAGTTACTGAGTTGTGGAGGTCAGCTCAGTTGCTCCATGTAAAATAGTGGTGTTTAGCTGCATCCGCAAATGCTAGCCAGATGATGAGACAAATAAAGCTACCTACTTTCGCAATTAGCTATTTAAGCAAATTATTTAGATTTTAGGTATGATGTAACATTCTTTTTCATTATATAACTACTTGTACAAACATTTATAAATATTTCTTCCTACATTCCGACAGAACGAACGTTTGTCTATCGAATGAGGGCTGGGTCGTGTCGTGATTTATTCTTTTTATTTCACCAAACTGACTAATAGGTCGGTTTGTTGAACGTAGCTTAACCTGATGGATACCCGTGCGGCTGTTTAGCCACGAGCTCCTCCTTTCTCCACGAGCTTATTTTATTTTTATTATTTAAGAAAATTACTCGATCGAAAATTACTAATAAACGAACCTTTCTCTATCGAATGAGGGCTGGGTCGTGTCATGATTTATTGTTTTTATTTCAACAAACTGACCTATTACTAGCGGTTATTGGGGTATTATTTGAACTTATTATTTAGATAATATTATATTATCTTACTTTTGTATCTTATACTACCAACACGAAATTATGTCTATGGATGGAAGATAAACTTCGGTTGAGTAATAGTATCTAAATAGTAGAAACTATTTAGATATACCTATTGCTCAATCGAAGTTCATATTATGATACGTTACCGCAGTGATGACGTCAGGCTTAAAAAACGAACTTCTACCATTATTGTCTAATATTTATCATCTCAACGTTTGCAAAACATTCACATTTCACGGGTTATAGTAATAAGTTGTATGTATGACAGTAATTAATACGATACCCCTTGGTAAGACTGGTTGTCAGACTTTCGGGCTTCTGACGACCCTTAAAGACTGTCAAAGATCCACTAATGACAGTAATAAGTTGTTGTAAATAATTGATAAAGTGTCGAATAAACAATTTGCTGAATTAGGTATGACATGCAAAGCATGCAATAACCGATCCATTCCTACACAGACCATACACTTTGCTGTTTGTAATAAACATAATGAACGACTTCTTTACAACATAAAAAAACGGCCTTTGGAGTCGATAATTATGACCTCACTCTCGATAGTCCTAGGTGATAAGTCAAGGTCTATCTAGCGGATTGCGTATAGACTTCTACAGACACATAATAATTTCCGACGTTCGCTCGTTCGACGTAAAAATATCGCGGCGGGATTTTATTGCGCACTGGATTTTCAACTCTCGTTGTTGAGCCAAGCATTGAGAATCCAACCTAACGACAACAGAGTGCATTCTAGCGCGTCGAAAAACACACTGTTGAATTTTCAACTCTCGGCGCTAAGCAGAGCGTTGAAAATCCAGTGCGCGAAACGATCGCACGGACGTAAAAATATCGCGACGATATTGTCGCGATATTTTTACGTCCGTGCGATCGTCGACTTATATTTACATCAAAATTGTTATAAAATAGTTTAACCTCGTTGCTAGAATAATGGTGCTATCTTACACAGCACTATTAGACTATAGTCAATAATTATGTAATTTACTTGATTTCCATAAAAATGTCGATCAATTATATTGTAAGGCAGTAGGTAGTATATTGCAGACCTATACATACACCCCACTACGATCAACCTCGTAATTGAGAACAACACTTGACTTCAAATAATGTTAAAGCTCTTTCTATCTTTATAGGTGTAAGGTGCATTCCAAAATAAAAGATGGCGTCAATAAAATTCAAAATCAACGGAAAAGAATATGAAGGTAAGAAAATTCCAATCACACTGCATCTAGCTGGATCCTCGGCGCCTTATTGGCTGCTACCAGCTACCTTATTCTGTAAAATCTCACCGTGAAAACTTACGTAAAGCGAGTTTGAAGTGAGCTATCTGTAGCGACCCTAGCTGGGAAGATGACAGTTCACTTAAAACTCACTTCGCCAAAGTTTCAGCAGTGCGATTCTGTAACCATCTCACCGTGAAAACTTAGGTGAAGTGAGCGTGGAATGAGCTGTCAATTCCTAGGAAAAACAAACTCACTTCATCTAAGTTTTCACGGTGAGATTTTTACAGAATCGACCGGCAGATGAGATTTTTACAGAAAACACCGGCACCTAATAAATATATACCTATATTGCCAGATTTCCCCATCAAAGCTACCTAAACTTTCAGACCAAATAAAAAATCAAGACATAGGTAGCGCTGTCAACAGTGACGTGAGGCCAGTTTCGTAAACATGTGCGCAATAGTGAGGTGTAGTTTAGTTGTAGTTAGGTGTAAATGTGTGCGTGTGAGCGTATTTGCAGCGTAGGTGTTCGCAGTGCTATTTCTTCGTTTTTTATTTGGTCTGGACCATAGATAGAAACCATAGATAGAAAGAAGGAGATGTGCCCAGTATGTTAAGGGGACTACAGGACCTAAATCGCGGTCACTGTCAGACTGCATATAAAAGAAAGAGAAGCGCGATGACACAACCCTGGTAATTTACTGCAAAATATGAAGCAATTATCTATTTACAAAAAATCTATTGATTGGACTAAAAAAATAAAACATTATTACGTTAATATGTTGCTTGTAGAATAATCTGACAAAAAATCTGAATTATTGTATGTATATTAGTCATAAGTCATAAGTCATAAGTCATAAGTCATTTAATCATTTGTTAACATAGGTACAATAATAGTTGTTAAAAAATATATATACAAGCGCGCTATGCTATACCCGAAGGCGTACAAATATTTATGGATGTCATTTAAACATAATTTATTAATAAGTTACATGATTAAAGTAATTTAATTTCTCAAAAATAAAAAATAAAATAAGAAAATATTAATGTCAAAAGGAAAAATATTTAAAAAAATCATCAATAATCAATATAAACAAAAAAAGTGAGAAAAAAAAATAATAATATAACAATTCAAATAATACAAAAATGTCACGTGTCAAAAAGAAAAAGAAAAAGACATAATCACAGTCAAAAAAAACAGTCATTGCAATTTGTCTGCCAAAAACTCTGAAATGTCGTAATACGCTTTATTCAACAGTAAACATTTAAGCCTTTTCTTGAATAAGTGTATGTTTAATTCTTTAATTGAACTAGGAATGTGATTGAATATGATTGGTGCCATACAAAAAACACTTTTTCGCATCAATGCTGTATGGGACCTTTTTACGCACAAGTTATTGTTCTGTGGTCGAGTTCGTTTGTGATAAAATGATATTCTAGTAAACAGGTCTGGATTGGTTTTAACAAATACAGCTACCTCAAAAATATATAAGCAAGGAAATGTCAATAATTTGTATTTGATAAACAATGGCTTACAAGAATCTAAACTGTGGAGTCTGAACATTGACCTAATGCACCTTTTTTGTGCTTTAAAAACTAATTCCCTGTTGGTTGAGTTACCCCAGAAAATTACACCATATCTCAATACTGAACTCACCAAACCATGATATGCTGTGACTAAAGCATCGACATTAATCACTGTGGTCAGTTTGAATAGGGCATAGGCTGATTTGCTAATTCGTTTAGTTAGCTCCTCCGTGTGTGCTTTCCAGTCCAATTTTTTGTCAATCGTTAATCCTAGGAATTTGGATGTATCTACTTGTGTTATAATTTTATTGTTATAATATACTGTCATATTGGTATTCGCACGTTGGCTAAACATCATTAATTTCGTCTTATCAATATTTATTTTTAGATTATTATTATCTAACCATTTCACTATGGAGGTTATTGTCTGAGTGACAACATAATTGTGGCTTAGATCATCAGTACTTTTAATGGTCACAGTGCTGTCATCAGCAAACAGTGTCATGGGGTGGCTTGTTACTTTTGGTAGATCATTTATATATAATATAAAAAGCGGAGGCCCTAAGACGCTGCCCTGGGGCACACCATAAGCAACTGTGCGATAACTAGACTTATAGGATCGTTGACATTTAGTTTTGGGATCAATATCGTTTATTTCAACGTACTGTTTCCTGTTCCGCAAAAAAGAATTTATTAAACTGAGGATATTCCCCCTAATACCGTACGCATCCAGTTTATCGAGCAAGATATTGTGATCAACATAGTCGAATGCTTGAGTCATGTCACAATAAATTGAACAAACAGGTATTCTTTTGTCAACATTCGTAGTAACATTGTTCAAAAAGTCATATATTGCCATATTGATGGTTTTGTTTTTCCGGAAGCCTTTCTGTTCGTCTGTTAATATGTTTCTTTTATCTAGATATTTAAAGATTTGAATATAAATATATTTTTCAAATATCTTAGATATTACTGGCACAAGCGCAATGGGTCTATAAGACTCCAAGCATTCCTTGTCTTTTTTTTTAAACAATGGTTTAATTACAGCGGTCTTTAGGTTGGTTGGGTAAGTACCATGTGATATGCACAGATTGAGAATATGACTCAGATGACCACCAATGCAGTCTGATACATGTTTAATTATTAGTATAGTTTTTATTCGTTAAAAAAAAAATTGTACAGGTATCTTCGTGATTTTTTTCTATCGTATCAAATTAGTTGTATTATGTTTTCAACACACTATCTAACTAGCATATATCCTGAAGAATATCATATATTTTTTTCTATCGTATCAAATTAGTTGTATTATGTTTTCAACACACTATCTAACTAGCATATATCCTGAAGAATATCATATATTTTTTTCTATCGTATCAAATTAGTTGTATTATGTTTTCAACACACTATCTAACTAGCATATATCCTGAAGAATATCATATATTTTTCTGATTTTGTTTACTGCAGTATATCATATACTTTTAGGCATTATAAAACTTGCGTTTAGTGCGTTAGGTCCTGTAGTCCCCTTAAAATGTATCGGAACCCTGTGTCTCCACTTTGTCCCTCTGTCACTTTCATGATTTTAAAGACAAATACGGTACCTACAATACTTACATACATACACACACCCCCACATACACACATACACACACACACATACTTACTTACATATGAAAAGTGATTCTTGGCTTCGGTTTTTTCAAAAAACCACTGAACAACACTGCATTCTTATAAACTGTCATGGTCATAGTCGAAAGCGCACTAGTTCGCGGAGACGGCCATTTGACTATGAACGGCTCATACTGAGCATGTCGCGCGACCACAGATTCGCCCCCTTGCCACTTCTCCTGTTTTTTTTATATTTCTATGTCTAAACCTAAACTAATCAGTAATAAATGATTCCAGTGGACGGTAAATTCGGTCCAGACGTATCTCTGAACGAGTACATCCGCACTGTGGCAGAACTGCGCGGCACCAAGGCGATGTGCCACGAGGGCGGATGCGGCGCCTGCATCGTCGCCGTGCGCGCAGCCTTGCCTCCTACAAACGTGGTCAAAACCTTTGCTGTCAATTCTGTAAGTAAACAAATGAACATAGTGAGAGGTTTTTGTTTCTTTCAGAATTCAGAATTTTATTTTCAGCCTTTTCCCAACAATGTTGGGGTCGGGTTCTAGTCTAACCGGATGCAGCTGAATACCAGTATTTTACATGGAGCGACTACCTATCTGACATCCACAACCCAGTTAATGATAAGACAGTATAAGACTGGTTGTCAGACTTTTGGGCTTCTGACGACCCGTAACGATTGTCAAAGATCCACGAATGACAGCCGGGACCAACGGTTTAACGTGCTTTCCGAGGCACGGAGGGTTCTCGGTATGTAAAGGTCCCCACCACGATCCACGGACCAACCGCGGCAAGCGTAGCTTGACCTGATCGATCGACCCGTGCGGCTGTGCTATAGACGAAATTGATGTCTTTACAAATTACAATATTATGGCATATCAAGCCGTGTGCACGATGGACTTTCCCATGGGCACACGTTCATCTCCTATCTAACCCCTTTAAGGGATGAGCTTTCAAAAAGGCTACTACAAACAGCCGCGATACGCGAATCGAACGCGTCACAAAACTCACAAAGGCACAGCTAGTGTCGCGCGACGAGCGGTGTCTTTGTGTCGCGAGCGATTTGTGTCACGTGTGGCATCTGTTTGAAAGAGCCTTTAGTGCTCACTTTCGTTATCAAAGAAACTCTTGTGCATAATTGTATGCTCCTACACCCAGCGGTTTAGGCTGTGCGTTGTTTGTCAGCGAATTAATTTAGAAGAATTATCACGAATTGCGTATAATGGGTGCCAGGAAAGATGAGACTTGATGAGCGTAGTCTCGCGCCTCCCGCGCTCTTTCCGCCGCCGCCCCGATGATATCCGGTCCCTTCCCGTCAAAGATCTCATACCGCTAAAGAGACCTATAAATCAGAATAATCAGAATCAGATAATTATAATCTACTGCGCAAGTCAAACTACGTGGTGTGTCAAGTCTCATCTTTCGTGGCTCGCATTAAGGCTCTTACAGACAGAGGCGATATCGCGTCGCGACGGCGACGTGTCTCGTAGCGGTGTTGCGACGCGATAATATCGCAATATCGCTCGCGATATCGCCTCTGTCTGTAAAGGCTCTTATACGTAATGTTTTTTACCGTTCAGGGTTAATGAAATATCGCGTAATGATTGGAAAAAATACTACTCAGCTAGGTTCAACGTTATTGCATAATATTTTCACTCCTCTCTGTGGATCAGTACTGCAAAATATTTTTCTATTATGTTGGCAGGTCTTGAAAACGTCAAAATTTTAAACATATGGGCCGTCAATGTTTTTGCGTAAAAATAAACGGGTCACGAGTGCACGAGTCGTGATAGCGTACTAGTGTAGGCAATAAAAATATTTCATTAACTTATACGAGTAGTGTAGATGTAGGGGCCGCCTATAATCATCAGTCTGCCTTTTCACCAGGGATACACCAAAATTCCTTATATTTTGACGAGCTAAGCGAACATAAACTCTAAAGACCATTTCAGACATGCATCTACATGGTCTTCACGTGATCTGACCAAGATTATGTCTGGACTTTTAAAGAGACTTTGACCACTGAGTTTGTTTCGCCATTTCTTCTCAGGGTAGTCAGGCAGGAAATGTCGACTTCATCTAGCTTATTTGTTTAAATGTGTATCGTTTTTAGGGTTCCGTACCTCAAAAGGAAAAAACGGAACCCATAAAGGATCACTCGTGTGTCTGTCTGTCTGCCTGTCCGTCTGTCACGGCCAATTTGCTCCGAATGTAATGGATCGATTAAGTAGAAATCGATATGTGTACCAACATATCGATTTCTGTGACCCAAACACGCACGGGTAAAGTAAATAAATCAATCATCATCACTTTTAGGGGGCGAATAAAAAAATTAAAAAAAAAGTTTTGCAAACTGTACCGTGTGACATATCAAATGAAAGGGCTATGGAGGTCTCAAATATATTTTTTTTATAATTTTAAAATAAACTGTTTTTAAGTTATTAAAAAAAATAGATGAAAATTGGCCATTCCCCCTTATCTCCGAAACTACTGAGCCTAAAATTTTGAAAAAAATACAGATAATAGTTTTTACCCGTAGATTACAGGAAAACCTATAAGAAGTTTGTGGTCTTGAAATAACATAGTAAATCTCTCAATATTGTGAGTACAAACTTACATTTACTGTTGGAATGTATGAGAACATGTTTTTCAACTATAATGTCAAGTTTGTTTTTATGATTAATTCATCCCAACTACGGAACCCTTCATTGTGCGTGGTCCGACACGCACTTGACCGGTTTTTTTTTTGACGCGATGACGTGTAAAAGTGATTTTGATATCCTATTTACAGAATAAACAATTTAATTTCATAAATGCAGGGAACCGTTTTTTTTTTTCGCGATTTCATGTTTGATCCCATAGTAAAAGTTGTTCATAATAATGAGTACAATGACCAGATTCAGAGGTTGTCCGTTATTTAACTTATACCTTACTATTCTCAATGATCTTAACTTACTCGTAGTATGTCCGAAAAATCAAGCGCTCTATGCCCAGGTTTCTGAGGTTATGCCGGCCCTCAGAAGGCGCCGCAAGAGGGGGCGCAGCAGGGGCAGAGCGGGCTTGGGCCCGCAGAGGAGAGGCTACTGACCCTGGTGCGGAAGGAGCTGGCTGCTTTTAACAGCCGGTTCTCCGTCCTGGAGGGCATTGTCCTCCGGCCCCCGGTAGCGGCGAGCCGGCAGGCCTCGGGCCAGCCAGAGGCGGCATCGTACGCCGCCACGGCTGCCACGCCCAAACCTGGGTCGGCGGGGCAGGCGAAGGGCGGGGCCGCTGCTGCAAGGGCGCCTGCGAAGACGCCTGCGAAGGCGCCTGCTAAGGCGCCTGAGAAGGCCCCGGCTGTGGCGGCGACGACGGCGCGGCCGCCCCCGCCTTCTAAATCTCCTCCGGCTGACGCCGAATGGCAGGTAGCCGGGGAGAAGAAGAAGGAGGGCAAGGCGGCAAGGGCGGCCAAGCGTAAGAAGAGGCGGCGTCGGCACAAGGAGCGAAGCGTCGCGGCGAGGTTGCGCGCTCCAAAGTCCGCAGCTGTAGTGATCACACTACAGCCGGAAGCGGAAAAGAAGGGCGTGTCCTACCGCGACGTGCTCACCAAGGCGCGGGCGGTGGTGAACCTGGAGGAGGTCGGAGTCACGAAGGGCATGCGAGTTAGGGTCACGGCGACCGGGGCTCGTATGCTCGAGATTCCCGGTGCGGCCAGTGGCCCGACCGCTGACGCTCTGGCCGAAAAGCTTAGGGCGTCCTTAAATGCGGACGAAGCCCGAGTGTCCAGACCCGCCAAGTGCGCTGACATGCGCATCCTGGGTCTGGACGACTCCGTGACTGAGGGGGAAGTTGTGGCCGCCGTGGTCAAGACTGGGGGGTGCGCTATCGAGCAGGTGAAGGTAGGCACCATCCGTCCAGACTCCACGGGGTTGCGAGCCGTTACGGTGAGCTGCCCCGTATCGGCGGCCAACAAAATCATTGGGGAGGGCCCAAGACTCCAGGTGGGCTGGGATTCCACGCGGGTAAAACTGCTGGAACCCAGACCTCTGAGGTGCTTCCGTTGCCAAGTGGGCAACCACGTGGGAGCTAAATGCACCTCGGAGGTGGACCGCAGCAGTAATTGCTTCCGTTGTGGTCAGCCCGGTCACAAGGCCGGCTCGTGCAATGCCACGCCGCACTGCTACCTATGTGCGGCAGCTGGCAAGCCGGCCGATCACCGGGCTGGAAGCAAGGGCTGTGGTCCACCCACGAAAGCCCGGGGCAAGGGCAAGCCCTCCGCCCCCTCTACCGCCGTCACCGCCGCAGCCGTCGCCACAGGCGCCGTCGCTGCCGCCCCCACTGCCGTCACCGCCGTACCCACTGCGGCGGAGCCCTCACAGGGGGCTCAGGAGGGGGCTGAAATGGAATGCCAGTAGTGGCCCCATTACGCCTCCTCCAGGCGAACATCAACCACTGCGCCGCCGCTCAGGATCTGTTGCTCCAGAGCATGGCGCAGTGGTCGATTAACATCGCCGTGGTCGCTGAGCCGTACTTTGTCCCGCCCAGTGATTACTGGGTGGAGGACTTGAGCGGCTCAGTGACCCTCATTTCGTCGGCCGCCGCCGGTACCCTGTCCCTTGAAGCCGTCAGGAGGGGACAGGGTTGCGTTGCAGCACGGTTCGGGGGGATTGTCGTGGTGGGGACATACTTCTCCCCGAACCGAACTCTCGCCGAGTTCCACAACTCCCTTGCGGAGTTGAAAACTGTCGTCGTCGGGTATCGTTCCCTTCCCGTGCTTGTTCTCGGGGACTTCAACGCCAAGAATGTGGCTTGGGGTTCCCGGTATACGGACACACGGGGCAGGATGGTGGAGGACTGGGCTCTGGAGATAGGCCTAGTCGTCCTAAACCGGGGTTCTGTCCCCACATGTGTGCGGATGCGGGGCGAATCAGTGGTGGACATTACGTTCGCCAGCCCCGCTCTGTTGCCGCATGTTGTTGACTGGCGCGTTATGGAGGGGGTGGAGACCTATTCCGATCACCGGTACATCCGGTTTGATGTCTCCGCCCACACCTCAAGTGCGCCGGTCCGACAGACCCCGAGTGGTCCGCGGTGGGCGCTGAGGAAGCTGGACCGGGAGCTTCTCCTGGAAGCCTCAATCGTGCAGGCCTGGGTGTCACCACCAGACAGGCCTGCCGATATCAATGACGAGGCGGAGTGGTTTCGGGAGGCCATGTCCGAAATATGTGACGTGGCAATGCCCCGGGTTCAGCCCGGTCGCGCCTGGCGCCAGGTGTACTGGTGGTCGCCGGAGCTGACGGCTCTGCGCGAGGCGTGCGTTGCTGCGCGGCACCGGTACACCAGGCACCGCAGGCTCCGTATCCGCCCTCCGGATACGGAAGCCATTCAGGCGGAGCTGTACGAGGGGTACAGAGCGGCGAAGACCGCCCTCCGAGCAGAGATCTTGCGGGCCAGGGATCTGGGTCGCGAGGAGTCGCTGGAGACTCTGAACAGAGATCCATGGGGGCGCCCCTATAAGATGGTGCGGGAGAAACTCCGCCCATGGGCGCCCCCGCTGACGCAGAGTCTCCGGCCCCAGCTCGTGGAGGACGTGGTGAGCGCTCTGTTCCCTTCGCGAGGGGAACATACTCCCCCGCCTATGGCTCCACTTCATGCGGTGCCCGTTGCGGACCACAACACCGACGACGGCGACGATGCTCCGGAAGTGACCGAGGTAGAGTTGAGAGCGGCGGTACGTAGGCTGAGTGCCAAAAATACCGCCCCAGGACCCGACGGCTTACCTGGAAGAGCCTGGGTTCTGGCCTTTGGGGCTCTCGGGCCTCGACTAGGGGGGCTCCTAAGCGCATGCTTGGAGAGGGGCCAGTTCCCACTTCGTTGGAAGACGGGGAAACTGGTCCTCATTAAGAAGCCGGGGCGCCCTGCGGACTCTCCGTCCGCTTACCGACCCATCGTGCTGCTCGACGAGGTGGGCAAGCTCTTTGAAAGAGTTATTGCAGACCGCCTCGTCGGGTGGCTGGTGCAGGAGGGGCCGGATTTGGCGGAGAGCCAGTTTGGTTTCCGCAAGGGGCGCTCAACGGTGGACGCCATCATGCGCGTGCGAGCCCTCACGACGGGGGATGCGGTGGCCCGGGGTGGGGTCGTCTTGGCGGTGTCCCTAGACATCGCCAACGCCTTCAATACCCTGCCCTGGAGTTGCATCAGGGAGGCACTCCGGTATCACCGGATGCCGACCTACCTCTGTCGAGTGGTCGAGGCCTATCTGACGGACAGGGCCGTCATCTACCCCGGTCATCAAGGAGAGTGGAACCAGCGAGAGATGTCGTGCGGTGTCCCACAGGGATCGGTCCTGGGGCCGCATTTGTGGGACATCGGGTACGACTGGGTGCTGCGCGCCGACCTCCCTAGCGGCGTCAGCGTGGTATGTTACGCTGACGACACGCTGGTCCTGGCGCAGGGGAGGTCGCACCAGGCGGCGGCTGATTTAGCGACACGCGGGGTTGCGATAGTCGTGGAGAGGATCCGGCAGTTGGGACTCGAGGTGGCCCTGCACAAGTCCGAGGCCATGTGTTTTCATGGTCCTCGGAATGCGCCACCGTCGGGTTCCCAAATAACGGTAGGAGGGGTTCACATCGGAGTCGGGTCGACGATGAAGTACCTGGGACTCGTCCTCGACAGCCGGTGGAACTTCGTGGAGCATTTCCGACGTTTGGCTCCCAGACTGGAGCGGGCTGGGGCTGCTTTGAGGCGGCTCCTGCCCAATCTGGGGGGTCCAAACGCCTCCTGCCGGAGGCTCTACGCGGGGGTCGTGCGGTCCATGGCCCTTTACGGAGCACCGGTGTGGGCGCGTTCCCTAAGGCTGGGGCCAGCCGGCAGGTTGAACGCGTCCCAGAGGGTCATGGCCATCCGGCTAGTCCGGGGATACCGCACGGTCTCCCGGGAGGCGGCGAGCCTCCTTGCCGGATTGCCGCCGTGGGATCTGGAGGCAAAGGTCCTCGCGCACGTGTGGGAGTGGCGCGAGGAGGCGAAGCGCCGGGGCGTAACTCCGCTGCCGCGAGAAATCACGGTACAGCGGACAGAGCTCCGGCGGGATCTCATGGCGGCATGGAGAGCGCGACTGTCGCAACCCAGCGCTGGGCACGCCACAATTGCGGCGATAAGTCCCCTCTTTGAGGAGTGGTTAGAGAGGCGCCACGGAGTCCTCACCTTCCGCCTGACGCAGGTCCTCACCGGACACGGTTGTTTCGGGAGGTTCCTGTTTCGCATAAGGCGGGAGGAAACGCCCGGGTGTTACCATTGTGTGGATCGCCTGGAGGACACGGTGGAGCATACAGTGGAGGTCTGCCCGGCTTGGGCAGAGCACCGCCGTGTTCTCACGGAGGCGATCGGCGGCGGCGATCTCTCGCGTCCGAGCCTGGTCCAGGCCATGGTGCGGAGCGAGAGTGCATGGGAGGCCGTCACCTCCTTCTGCGAAGCAGTGATGCTCGCGAAGGAGGAGGCGGAACGCGTGAGGGAGAGGCAGCCTCACGCCCTCAGTCGCCGCAGGAGACGCCCTGGGCGGCGGGAATCGCGGGGCGATTTCCGGCCACCGTAGGCGCGGGCCTGCGGACGGTGAGCAGCGGGTAGCTCGCCGTCCGGTAAGGACCAGGGGGCCTACTCCCTAAGTCCATCCGTCTTTCCGTCCGTCCGTTCATCCGTCCGTCTGACATTACGATCCATCAAAACAAGTGTAAAAGTTAAATTTTTCGGCCGGGCAAAAACACATCGGGAGTAGGGACAACTGGCAAATCATGTTGTCATTCATACTTCGTTCGGGCCCCGAACCAATCATCCATCCGTAGGTGATACGGAGTAAAAAACGCCCGTAACGAAGGCCGAAACTACGGGCTTCGTGCTTAGGGAGTAGGCCCCCAGGCCCGAGTCGACGGCGCGTTGTGTTCCACGCGCGCCTCAAAGAGATGTCAGCAAGTGACGGGGTCCAATAGGGCCGACGCCGCTGGGGTCGCGGGTTGTCTGAAGGGGTTACCGCGGCCCTGGCATAGGCAACTGAAGGAACACGGGTGGGTTTTAGTCAGTAAAAGTCTGACACGCCCTTCCGCTCCACCCAGAGCGGGAGAAGTTATTTGATGATTTCCCACCCTCAAAAAAAAAAAAAAAAAAAAAAAGGTTTCTGAGGTTTTTAAACAGAGTATCCATTCGATAGTGATTATTATGGTTTGATATCATGTTTCTGAACACTTCGTTAACGAGGAAGTTAGCTTAAAAGTCAAGTGAATTACGTACTATCGAGAGTTTATCTGAGGACCGAGCATAAATAGACAATTTTTCGAATCAATTAATAGCTATAAGAATTCTTCTGAAACCGGGCATTATTGCGAAATGTTGACTCATTTATGCATGGCTGTTGCCTCTATAAGGCATAAAGGCTCTTACAGACAGAGGCGATATTGCGATATTATGTCCGTAGAACAATTTCTATGGAATCGCGCGCGACCATACACACAGCAGCGACGCGATATCGCCTCTGTCTGTAAGAGCCTTAAAGTAACTGTACAGACACTAACAAAGGACTTGTGACTTGTGGCTATAGTGAGTTAGTAGCGGAGATAATCCCAGATAGGTAAACGAAGAACCTAAATTCTACGAGACCACTTCGAGAGAGCGGTTTAGCCGCTATCCTATACTCCGCACTTCCAGAGGTCAATTTACCTTAATGGAGTAACTGATTACATGGGCTGGAACATACATCTTGATTCTTGACCAGTGTGGACACAACCTTAGACGTACCCAAATAGAGTGAGAGTGGAGGCAGGGATCTTCAAGGCTTCTTAGAATACTTATACATACATAACAATGTGCAATATACATAATATATTATCAATGTGCAATAATTTATGAATTACTTTTTATACAACAATGGTTTGACATGTAAACGGTTTTTGATTGATGACATATTTTTTTTTATTTTTTAATATTTGATTATTGCTTTTGTGATTTGAAATGTATTTATTTTATTATTGTTATTTGTATTATCTTGTTAAATTTGAACACGAAAAAAAATAGGTAGATCTGCAAAAATCATCGTGCAAACATTTAATGTTTAACCAAAAAATAAAGCTGAAGAGTTTGTTTGTTTGTTTGTATGTTTGAACGCGCTAATCTCTGGAGCTCAGTATTTGAAAACAATCTTTTTGCATTTGATAGCCCAATTCTTGAGGAAGGTTTTAGGTTATTTAACATCACGCTAGGACCCTTAGGAGCCAAGCAAAATGAAAAAAGTCAGTAAGAACGCGACGAAGTGGGTCGGGTTAACAAAAAACACGCAGTTGAAGTCGCGGGCAGAACTAGTAAGAAGTTTGTAACAAAAAATAATGGTTATAATTTTATAAATCATATATCAAAATAATTTAAAAACTCCTAAATGCAGACTGCGTAAAAAAACCGGCCAAGTGCGTGTCGGACCACGCACAATGAGGGTTCCGTAGTTGAAAAGAATTTATTCCAAAGACAAACTTAACATTGTGTTGAAAAACATGTTCTCCCATACATATACACATATACGTCACGGACAATTGTCCAACTGCATATTTAAGTTTGTATTCGCAAAAAACTATTAATAAAAATAACGTCACGCCTTGTTTCCGCGAAGGCTTGCTTCTACCTATACACCCACATTTTGCCAGAAAAAAAAAACCAAAAGCTTTTTTTTATGTGATAAAACTACAAATAATCAATTTTCGGACTTCTTCCTTTATTTGTGCTGTGTGTGAGACCTTGCTTCTTACCAAATTTCATGGTTCTATGTCAACGGGAAGTACCCTATAGGTTTTGATTTACTTGCGAGTATCAAAATATGTCGCATACATGGCCGTATTTTTTATTGCGTTGATTTAGAAGCTTGATTTTTTGTAGAACTCTAAGGAACTATAGACTTACGTATTTAATATTAATTTCAACTCTATACCTCCACGCGTTCTTGAGAAAAAGGGCCTTGACCGATGACATACTTGAAAGTATTTTTTTATGTGATAAAATTATAAATGACCAATTTCCGGACTTTTTCCATTACCTTGCTTCTTGCCAAATTTCATGGTTCTATGTTTCATGGTTCTGGAGTATCAAAATATGTCGCATAAATGGCCGTATTTTTTATTGCGTTGATTTAGAAGCTTTATTTTTTTAGAGCTGTAAGGGACCATAGATTTACGTATTTGGTATTAATTTCAACTTGATTCCTCCACGCGTTTCTGAGGAAAATAGCCTTGACCGATGACATACTTGAAAGTATTTTTTTATGTGTTAAATTATAAATGACCAATTTCCGGACTTTTTCCATTATTTGTGGTGTAAGACCTTGCTTCTTGCCCAATTTCATGGTTCTAGGTCAACGGAAAGTAGTAGGTTTTGATTTACTTGCGAGTATCAAAATATATCGCATAAACGGCCCTATTTTTTTATTGCGTTTACTTAGAAGCTTGATTTTTTTACAACTCTAAGATAATAGACTTACGTATTTGATATTAATTTGAACTTGATACCTCCACGCGTTCCTGAGAAAAAGGGTCTTGACAGACAGACAGACGGACAACGAAGTGGTCCTATAAGGGTTCCGTTTTTTCCTTTTGAGGTACGGAACCCTAAAAACCGGTCAAGAGCGAGTCGGACTCGCGCACCGAGGGATCCGTTCCGATTCTTGAAAAAGTGTGCTATTTAGAGACTTCGTTTTATTTTTCCTGTAATCTTTACATAAACTTCTATCACATAGAGTAATTTCAGATTTTCTCTTTGCAAACTTCGGAGATAAGGGAACGGTATTTTTTTTACATTTTTCATCAAAAGTCGAAAATTATGCGGCTTAAAAAAAAATAAAAAAAATGTTTGAGATTGTTCAAACAGCGTTCTTTCATATGATACCCCACATGCCCTAGTAGCATCACTTTGAATTTTTAAGACCCCCTTTCAGCAGCTGTTGCAAGAAAAATATAAATATTTTTATTTCTTAATTATTTGCAAAATAGTTGGGTAAACGTCATCTAAAACTTTTCCAAATTTCAAGTTGATAGCATCAGTAGTTCTTGAGATATCCAGCTGTGACAGACAGACAGACTGAGTCACACCATAAGGGTTCCTTTTTTACCATTTTGGTACGGAACCCTAAAAACACGAAATATTCATGAGACATGAGATACAATAAATCATTCAGTAGGTAACTTATTTCCTCATGGGCATTTTTTGTGAGGTTCTTCTAATGTAACTTCGTAAAAGGATTACTGTGCATTTATCGTAGTTGCTAGCTTTAAGTTAAATGCCGGCTAGTTTCGGTTGATTGAAACAAACATTTAAAGGAGATTTTAATCTCGCGAAGATGATTCTGTAGCATCATCATCTCTGCCAAATAACTACCTATATCTTTATTTTTTTAACGAAACCAGTAAACATAGCTTCAATTCGATAAGCCAAGAAGAAACTGACCAAAATTAGCTTACAAGAATTAAACTTGCTTCCTTTTGCCAAAAGCTCATTGAAAAAAACCTTGAACAGGAAAATAGAATATTTTCGGGAATTAAGCCTTGATAAAAAAATCAGTCCAGAGCGAGTCGGACTCGCGCACTGAGATCTGGAACCCGGAGTCTTAGGGTTCCGTTCCGATTTCTGAAAGTGTGCTATTTAGAGACATCGTTTTATTTTTCCTGTAATCTTTATATAAACTTCTGGAATAATTTCAGATTTTTGTCTATGCAAACTTCGGAGATAAGGGGGGAAAGGTATTTTTTTTTACATTTTTCATCAAAAGTCGACACCTATGCGGCCTAAAAACAAGAAAAAAAAGTGTTTGAGAATGTACAAATAGCGCTCCTTCATATGATACCCACATGCTCTAGTAGCCACAATTAAAATTTTTAAGATCCCCTTTTTTTTTGCAAAATAGTTGGGCAAACGTCATCTAAAACTGTTTCTTTCAAGTTGATAGCATTAGTAGTTCTTGAGATATCCAGCTGTGACAGACGGACAGACAGATAGACTGAGTCGCACCGTAGGTGTTCTTTTTTACCATTTTGATACGGAACCCTAAAAACAGATGATTGTTGAAAAAAATCCTTGTTTACCTTCTTCGTTGTTATGTTGTAAGTTGCGCGCGGAGCCATGGGAACCGGTTTTAAGCTACCACTAGAATTCAGCTTTTGTCTGTCGCTACATTTGACATTTTGCGATCCCCAGTCAAGACTTAATCCACTGCAACCTTTGATCCTTTGGCATTTAATTTTATAAAAACCAACGTTTTTAACTTCCTCCTAAATGATGTAATTTTTTACAATCTAAATAATATTATTATAATAAGGCTAATTATGTACTGCAAAACCAAAAACCCAATCCTGCAATCCCGCAATCTGCAATACCTAATCAAAAATGATGTTCCCTCATTATACAAAAAAAAAACCGGCCAAGTGCGTGTCGGACTACGCACAATGAAGGGTTCCGTAGTTGGTATTAAATTAATTATCCCAAGAACAAACTTAACATTATAGTTGAAAAACATGTTCTCCCATACATTCCAACAGTAAATATAGGTTTGTACTCACAATATTGAGAGATTTACCATGCTATTTTGAGACCACAGACTTCTTATAGGTTTTCCTGTAATCTACAGGTAAAGAACTGTTTTCTGTATTTTTTCAAAATTTTAGGCTCAGTAGTTTCGGAGATAAGGGCGGTGGAATGGTCAATTTTCGTCTATTTTCTTAAATAACTTTAAAACCATTTATTTTAAAAATTATAAAAAAAAATATTTAAGATCCTCATATTAAACCCTTTTTTCATTTGATATGTCACACACGGTACAGTTTGCAAAACTTTTTTTTTAAATTTTCTTATTTGCCCCCTAAAATTGACCCCCATATTCAAAATTCATTTAGTTACTTTACATGTTCGTGTTTGGGTCACAGAAATCCATATGTGTACCAAATTTCAACTTAATCGGTCCATCAGATTTGGAGCAAATTGGCTGTGACAGACGGACTGACAGACAGACAGACACACGAGTGATCCTATAAGGGTTCCGTTTTTTTCATTTTGAGGTACGGAACCCTAAAAACATAATAATTGACGTACACAGCCCGGTCGTCGAGAGAATACGATCTTGATCATACTAACGAGTATGTGTTTTGCTAATTTGATCCTTATTTGTTACTAGAAATTGTCCAACTGACAGGTGTCAAGATCGCATTCTCTCAACGGCCGATGTGCATTATGGATTGAGGGCCCGTTTTTTGAACCCTTGCGAAACGAAATAAGACTTATAGGGGATATAGTTAAAAATAGTAAAAACTTAAAGCATAAGGTCCATAAATTTCTTAAACGTGAATTAAAACTTTTACGATTAAATAACTTGGGCCCTCAATCCAGATTAAGTGGCATAGTCTAAATCTCAGTAAGTACTATCTCTGGGTTAATAATTTCTATTTAAGAATTTCTTAAATATTTTAAGAAATTCCCAAATCTGTAGAATATGACATAACAGATTTAAGGCGATATATTTAGGGCCCTCAATTCATTATTGTCTGTACTGAAGAATCTGCAAAACATGATTTTATTGCTTTCGATATACGTGGCGCGGAGGGGAACACCCAAATACTCCGAAATATTTTATTCCGAATTTCGATATTCCGATTTTCAAAAGTCCGAATTTCATAATACCTAAGAATTATAATGTCTAATAATAAAAATCACGAAATTAATTTTACCGAAAGTCGTAAATGCGATTTGTTATTTTTCCGATTTTCATACGTCCGAAAAATCAAATGCTCGATGGGTTCTCGGTCCAAAAAACGACATTCCGATTTTCAATACTTCGAATAAACTACTAAAATTGGGATTCTGAATCACTTTTCCGAATTTTATTTGTTGGAATTTCGTTTTAGCGAAAACTTTTGATCAACGTCTTTTTTGCTATAAGTATGCATTATTTGACATATATTTTTAGATGTGATGTGTTTTTTGTGTGTGTGTTATTTTGTGATGTGTGTTGTTTGTGTGTGTGTGTGTGTGTTTTTGTGTGTGTGATGTGTGTTGTTTTTGTGTGTGTGTGTGTTTTTGTGTGTGTGATGTGTTTTGTTTTTTTAGATGTGTCATAAGTATTATTTTACCGAACTATATTTCGCCGATTTACAAAATAACTTCTTTTTTTTTTCATTATCCAAATTATTAATTAGCCATAATTTTCACTACACTGAAACAACATTTTACGGAATATTATTTGGTTACAAATATACAAGGTGTAAAATAAATAACCCACAACCTCTTAAGGGGTCATTGTACTCATCATTATGAACAACTTTTACTATGGGACCAAACCTGAAATCGCGAAAAAAAAATCAGCTGTTCAGTACATTTTGACGAATTATGCGAACATAAATGTATTGAACAGCTGATCTTTTTTTCGCGATTCCGCGAAAATTTTTTTTTGTAATGTGTTTGTTTTTCGATGTCGAGTATGTGGACGAAGTTCTTGCAGTTAATTTTTTTACACCTAATATAGCCGGTGACTTGGTAGTATTTTCAATATTAAATTAAAATACGGTCAATAAAGTCAACATGTTGTGCTACAAAATTTAGTGACAGAAACGAATCGCTGCAAAACCGACTTCACGCAGTCTTGTCTGCCCTATACTAGAGTGTAATTTAAAACCGCGTAGGCGCGGAGGGGTGGGGCGGCCCGCGAGCTGAGGAGCAGGTGGTTTGAAGGCCCGCCACCACGGCCACAAGCTGAGCCGAAGCTGCGCTGCTGGTGAACGTTAAAACCATCTGCGACGATAAGCTCGCGTGGGGCCGCCTAAACCCCGCAGCGCCGCGCCGGAGCCGTGATAAAAACAATGCTTGCTGCATGTTGCATGCCTGCTTGCATGCTGCATGCCTGCTTGCACGTTGCATGCTTGCTTGCATGCTGCATGCCTGCTTGCACGCTGCTTGCCTGGCAGCGACCACACCACCACCACCGCCTCCACTTGCGTGCTGGCCGCACTCTCATCCACAGGTCTCTGATGGCAACGTGAAATACCTGCAACGCTTTGACAGCACACCATTATGGTCGATGAGTCATGGGTGTTTACTCAGGCAGTGAGGTGAACACAACGAAGGGCATCATTTAGAGGGCACCACCACTCATATTTGCCCCCTTCCAGATTTTTGAAGTCTACGCTTCAACCCGGGCAGCATGTTGGGAATCGAACCCAACAAAGCACTCTGCATGCGGTCTACACGCGCAGGCAGCGTGATCATCGCGTCATCGGCAAGCTGAGGCGCGGCGCGGTGGCGACACGGCTCGGCCCGATGACCACTCGCGTCCACCGACTCCACCGCGACGGACGACACTCCTCTCTTAAACTCAACGATTAATTGTTTGTCCGGGAAGTTAGATTTAGTAATATTAGACGGCAATATACCAGCCTTATTTTGATACAGTCCGCCGTTTGACTCAGCTTGCCGATGACGCGATGATCACGCTGCCTGCGCATGTAGACCGCATGCAGAGTGCTTTGTTGGGTTCGATTCCCAACATGCTGCCCGGGTTGAAGCGTAGACTTCAAAAATCTGGAAGGGGGCAAATATGAGTGATGGTGCCCTCTAAATGGTGCTCTTCGTTGTGTTCACCTCACTGCCAAAGTAAACACTCATGATGACTCATCGACCATAATGGTGTGCTGTCAAAGCGTTGCAGGTATTTCACGTAGCCATCAGAGACCTGTCACAGGTCTTAACCACAAACCCACCGCACTTAATTCTACTCTCATCCACAGTGGATGAGAGTAGAATTAAGTGCGGTGGGTTTTATTTGCTTTAGGCAACTAAAAAAAGAAAATAAAATTGTAAATAGTAGGTACCTATATAATACTTATAGCTGCAAATATTATGACTTTCCGACCGCGCTTTACAAAATGTACAGGTACTTACTATGAACATTATGGTCACCCTACTAATTTTTCTCATGTAAAAAGTTAAAAATCAATTTTCTCTTAAAGTAAATATAATATTTAGAAGGACGGACGATATGTTACAATTTAATTAAGAAATAGTTAAAAATCTTATTCTAATTTGTGTTCATCTATGAGGTCGAGCCACACAATAAATAATAGTACTAACGTACAGAAGTTGCACTCCTTTGATCTTGAAGAAAGCCGCTTTTATAATAGCCTACAAAATCTTTTCCTCCCCATGCGCAAGCTAAATTGGTCTTAATCGCCGCGCTTGAGAGTTGTTATTACTTTGTGTCGTTACTCGTCCGTAACATACCTACGTCGCTTAGCAGAGTACTAGGGCTGTCCGCAAAGCAAAATAAAATATGGTACCATCGCACCATATACCATACATACATATGGTATGGTGGTGGTGGTGGTGGGGTACATGGTACCTTTTAAAACTTTTATTGTATATAAGAGTAGTCTATCTAGAGTTATTTCACTTAAATGTAATGTCTTCTAATTTTCAAACGTTATTTTTTATTAATCAATTAAACAATCATTATAATCATGGTCATCATTCAATCATCAATTATTTTTAATACAGCATCATCTCGTATAATATTTAGAAGTGTTCTAAAGTAAACAAGGTACAAACACGTCTTAAATTGAAAGTGACATTTGGGGCACTTCAGTCGCCTGAACATGGTCATAAAACCACTAAAGATGCCTCAACGCCCCAGTGGCTAAGTTTGTGCGATGCTACGATCGCGGGTACGTACAGTTGCTTGTTAATCCTAAGTTAATCCTTAATTACTTTAAGCGATTTTGGACCTTACTCCTGAAACAATACGACACGCACACAAACCCCCACCACTCCGCCGAGAGCTCAAGTTAAATGTCGGCAACTATAGTAAGGAGGTAGGTAAAAAAAAGGTAGCAACAAGACTCGACATTTCGTAATGGATTTTCGTCATTAAAAAAGTAAGTATATCACTAATTTATGTATAGTATAGTGATAATATGAATAGTATACTTAAATTTAAAATCTAAGATTTAATTTTTTCATGGGCGGCCCTACGTGTCTCGCTCGCTGAGCGCGTAATACACCCTGACTGACTTGAAACTAAGAGTTGCCGCGAGCTGTAGGTACTTATCTCGAGCGGAATGTACCAGTGCAAGGGGCCTGGTCGAGCCTAGTCAATAAAGCCGAAAATATTGGGCTCTCAGTTCAGACGTTTTAGTGAAATTCGACTTTCATTTACTTCTTAACAATTAACTTTTGTGCCATTATTTCTTTTTAACTAATTCACCTATATATCTAAGTAAAATATGTTAAAAAAAAATATAGCCATAAATGTGTAATGTCATATTCTACAGATTTGGGAATTTCTTAAAATATTTAAGAAATTCTTAACTAAATTCTTAAATAAAAATTATTAACCCAGAGATAGTACTTACTGAGATTTAGACTATGCCACTTTATGCAAGCATCTGGATTGAGGGCCCAAGTTATTTAAACGTAAAAGTTTTATTTAATTCACGTTTAAGAAATTTATGGACCTTTGCTTTAAGTTTTTACTATTTTTAACCAAATCCCCTATAAGTCTTATTTCGTTTCGCAAGTGTTCAAAAAACGGGCCCTCAATCCATATGCACATCAACGGCCGGACTGTAAGATAACCAATGATGATGATGATGATGATGATGATGATGATGATGATGATGATGATGATGATGATGATGATAACAAAGGGTTTTTATTTTTATTCTAGCTGATTCAAAGACCATTTTGATAACTTCTTCTTCTTCGTCGTGTCGAGAATTCCATTTATTACTATTTTAATAAATAAGCTTCGCCTAGAATTCTGCCACTTTAGCGTCGCAAACGTCTTCCATCAGGTGATAGTGCACAGAGAACACGACATATTCTGTGGTGTGGCATTGTGGCTACACAGTCTTGCTGAAATAACTCTCTGCTGGCGCCACTGCTCGTCAATTTGAAGCTGACAGTGTCATTGTCGTTGTCATCTGTCATGTAAAAGGAACCGCGAGTGTCGGCCGGTTCATCTCGTTTATTTCCGCAAAAATCTTAGACTAAATGATACGCGTTTCGCACTACGTCCGATCCGAATCCGAATTCAAGATCCGAGTTCTATCTGAATTGGGAATGTTCTAAATTCGGACGGACAGAGTTTGGATCTAGTGCGCAACCCTTCATACAAATAGTACTGTGGTTACTTCGGACCGACGCGACGGACGATTCGGATCGGACGTAGTCCGAAACCGCTCTTACCTTGTCATTTTTGTTCGCTATTTTTAGTCATTAATTTTAAAGAAAAAAGCTCGCACATTTGTTACCTACTACAAAAAAAAACTAAAAAATACTTTGTATACTGATTCAAAGTATTTTTTTCAACAATAAGTGTTGCGGCAACTTCCTAAGTCGTATTCATTCAAATGAAATGAAATTGTTTATTCTGGGAATAGAAATAGAAATAGAATATGGAGAGATTTACCATATTATTTTAAGACCACAAACTTTTTATAGGTTTTCCTGTAATCTACAGGTATAGAACTATTTTCTTTATTTTTTTTCAAAATTTTAGGCTCAGTAGTTTCGGAGAAAAAGGGAGGGGGTTGGTAAATTTTCGTCTATTTTCTTAAGTAACTTTAAAAAGATTTATTTAAAAATTATAAAAAAAATATACATTAGAGACCCTCATAGTATAAGCCCTTTCATTTGATATATCACACCGTACAGTTCGCAAAACTTTTTTTTTAATTTTCTTATGTAAAATTCATTTATTTACTTAAGCCGTACGTGTTTTGGTCACAGAAATACATATATGTATCAAATTTCAACTTAATCGGTCCATTAGATTCTGAGCAAATTGGCTGTGACAGACGGAAAGACAGACAGACAGACACACGAGTGATCCTATAAAGGTTCCGTTTTTTCCTTTTGAGGTACTGAACCCTAAAAATAAGCTAGCTGGATTCGACATCTCCTATATATCTGACTACCCATGAGAATAAATTGCGAAACAAACTCAGACCAGACATAAACTGAGTCGGAGCATGTGTGAACCATGTAGATTAGTGTCTGAAATGGTATTTTGAGGAAAGAGCCACACAGATTTGATTTGATCTGTCCAATCAGTGCACGCATTTTTCAGTAATCGTGTATCGTAAATCATGCAGGCTCGTGGCTAAGTAATAACAGCCACACGGGTTGATCAACCAGGTTATGCTTGCCGCGGTTGGTCCGTGGATGAGTGGTCCTTTTACATACCGAGACTTTTCCGTGCCTCAGAAAGCACGTTAAGCCGTTGGTCCCGGCTGTCATGCCGGAAGGCCGAAAATCTGACAACTAGTCTTACCAAGCCTCCAAGGAATATTGTATTAACCAGTTATTGCGTTGTGGAGGTCGGATAGGCAGTCATATAAAATACTTTTATTCAGCTGCATCTAGTTGAACTGGAAGTCGACCCCAACATAGTTGGGAAAAGGCTAGGCAGATTGGTTGATTGTGTAACCCAAATCACAAACGGGCTCAACGACTCGACGAAATACCAAAGAAAGGACATTTGGGTAGGCCACATAAAATAGGTATTCAAACTGCCAGACCATCATTAAAATTAACTGAGAAAGAAAAAAAAAATACCCACATAATTACCAAATATTTAAAGTAATGTAATAGAAAATAAACAAAAGAATATCTTGAAACATCAAAATGTTGCACGATTGCCGCTCAACATTGTTTCGGGTTTAAGTGGACTTTTCCTTCTAAAAAGTCCCATCAAGGTTATTTTACTTATGGCGTTACTAGAGAATCTAAAAAGGTATGCTAGAAAATTCTATGCTTAGAAATAGGTATACCTACTTATTAAATACTTATTTCTAAACGTTCGTTCGCTCTTTTGAAATATTTAATGACAGACATCTGACATCATAACGTTGTTTTTTTTATCAGTCAAGATATAAGAAGTATGTGAGTGTTTTTATTTCAGACTTCTTATTGATAACGCTAACATATTCTACGATATTCAAGAGATGTATCGAATAATGGAGCCCCTTAACTTATAAATAAATTCTTGAAGGGCATTGTTTGACCTTTTGAGTAAAGTTCGAGGTATTCCACTTATGTCACTGATTTGAACGGCACTTCCTCGAACGTCACCTAAACACTTCCACTAAGGGCACTGAAACAAAATTTAGTAAAGTTCCGTTCGGTGGAATATTTTATTGATATTACTTTCAGTCCCCGAACGGCACTTACGTTTTTTTAGACTGTTTGTTTGTAATGCTGGGACGTATGTACTCTTTGTTCAGGACATTACCGACTATAACACATCGATACGCAAGTGTGAACCACGCCCAGGGCTCCGATGTCGTTTTTTGTTGTGTTTTTTTGTTTTTTTTATTTTTTTAAGTCTTGTTCGCCAAATGTTTCACAAAAATAGTATGCTTGGCTACTTGGTTAAATTAGAGCATTTTCTTAATTACTTAATATGTGAATATTTTAGATTATGTTTATATTAAATAGTGTAATTAATTTGTAAAGTTATGTCTAACGCTGATAAAAAACTGAGAATCACGCAAAAACTGTCAGGCGTATTTTTATGAAACCTTCACCATTTTAAAGGTAATTTAATTATTTATCTTTTAGTATACGTGTTTTATTAAAATGCCTTTTTTTATGTATAATAAATTAATAATGCGTCTAATTTGGGACAGCGCTCCTTGATGGGCGGGTCCTATTACTGGCTGGACGTACGACGCGTTGCGTGAGCTCAGCACAGAACGCGCAAGCTAACCACTCAAGGTCATTGGCGTATAGTTCCGCCTTAAAATCTACATCTACAAAATATATTTCTAAATTGACAGTTTCGATGGCAAACTAAATTATGTTAGCCTAGAACTTCAATGAACTCAACCTATCGCAGTCCACTGCTGAATACTCAGAAAGTTCCCAAGTAGTTGATGCCAGAGGAGACGGTGAATCAGGTCCTAGCGGGAACCTGATTCTCACTCTGGCATCCAGTTTATCCCAACCGCCTTTTTGAAGAAGTAAGTCCATCTAGCTATGAGACGTTTCTTTACGCTTGCCGATTCATGGTTTTTGCTAAAGACCTCCTCTGCTTGAAGGGCTATTGATTCTACATCGACAGAAATCCAAAGTCACTAAATGTTGGAGAATGTGTATTTATTATTTATTTATTTATAGTTGTAGGAAATCTAGGTTGTAATACTTTAATAAAACGAGTTATGGGCTTTTTAAAATATAAAGATTATTATTAGCCAATTAAAAGTCACTAGGAAGTTTATACGTCCGTCTTTCTTAAGGCGCTAACGAGAAGTGAAGTACTACTTATGGTGGGTAGTATTTATATAATAAGTAGGTACCTACGATATCTCGATTATTATAAAATCGACTAAAGATTGATTTTTGTAAATAATTAAATCAAATAAATCAACACGCCCCCTCAAAAATTAATCTACCAATTATACAAAAAAAAAACTTAAATCAAAGTAGGTAATACCTAATTGACCGGAACATATTCACTTCCTAGTGTTTGCTGGGAATACATCATGGTCCAACATTTGCTGCCAAGGATTAAGGAAAACCCAGAAAACCTTAATCAAACCATTTCATTAAATTATTCTTAATAATAATTAAATTAATCATAAATCAAATTATTATGCAGAATCAATAAACATTCAATCAGTATCTTAATCTAAGCCCATTTTACTTCTCATCTCTTGAAAAGTAATAGCGGGTAATGCCTTGGTCAGAACATCTGCCAACTGCTGAACTGTTGGAATGTAATTTTATTTTATTACATTTTTCTCAATCTGTTCCTTAGAAAAATGATACTTTATATCTATGTGTTTTGTACGTTTGTGATTGGTTGGATTATTTGCAATGCTTATGTAGCCATTTTTATCCTCATAGAATATGATAGATTTAATTATATCTATCTTAATACTAACTGCTAGTGATTTAAGCCCTAAAGCCACCCATGACAGTTTGATACAATGCCATACAATCTGCCTCAGTTGAAGAGGCAGCAACTGACATTTGTTTCTTTGTACTCCAGGTTTGCTTGCAGCTTGAAATACCCAGTTGTACTTTTCCTGTCATTTGAATCACTGCCACCCCAATCTGAATCTACGTAGCCACACATAATGTTAGTGTAGGCACATCTTTTACCTATAACTTAATTTTAAATCAACAGTACGTTTCAAGTACCGAAGCACTCTCTTTAGACACTGCCAGAGTTCTTTACTATTTTTGTTCGTATACCTACTCAGTACATTAATGCCTTTAAGTAATTAAATCTGGACGAGTGCATAACATGACATACATTAAACATTCTATAACGTTTCAACATGGCTCATTATATTTTTCTTCAGAGTTTAATGCGTCATAATTAAGTTTATTTTCCATTGGTGTATTGACAGGTTTACAATCGTGCATATTAAATTTATTTAATACCGTTTATATTTATGCACTTTGATTTAATGCTAATTCATAAAATTAAAATTATTTCATCATCATCATTCATTTCATTCATCGTCATTTTAAATTTACTCATTAAATACCTTTTTATAATTATTTCAATATCAGCGCATACTATAACTAAATCACCTATATATAAAACGACAAATATTTTTATGTACATCTCCATTGTCTAGCATATATTGACACCTATTCGACTGAAGAATTTTGAAAACCTTCTTCTTTATGAGATAGATCGAAAACTTCAAACCAACATTTAGCTGCCTGCATTTTTCAGCCCGTAAAGTTTATTTAATTTAACACATAATTATCTAAGATACCCTCAGGGCCTTTCATATAATATCTTCCTTTAATTCGTCATTTAGGAAGGCAGTTTTGACATCCCTAAGACGAACTAGCAAACTAAATTGATTCGCAAAAGTAAGATACATCTAAAACTAGCTATTCATGCTAATACTGATACGAAAGTTTCATTATAGTCCGTGAGGTATTCTTGACCGAAACCCCTTGCACAAGTTGTTTTTTTTTTTATCTTAAAGGTTTTCTAAATTCATCATGTTTTACAGAAAACATCCATTTACAATAAATTGACAATGTTTTTTTTTTTCAGGTGTTGGTATTAAAGTCTAAGTATTATTTAGCTTTAGAGAATTTAGTTCGTCCCTACTGCACTTTCCCACTGGGATCTGTTTTGATCTCTTCTAATGAATTTGGTATTTTACATAGAATAGACTGAGCACACAAAATTGCAATCATCATCATCGTCTTCACTAAACGACATAGGTAGACGACTTTTGAACCTATTGCATCATCCAACGTCAGGATTTTATTTGTGTTTTCTTTTGGTGAAGATGGGGTATCAAAAAGTATATCATTTATTTGCTCCGATTCAATTTTATATTATCATGGTTTAATTTGCGAACTTTACTAGGACACTTGTGCTCATCAGATTTAGACCATAGACGTATCTGATATAGAACTGTCAGAGTTATGAGACTTGACCGGCACTGACTTGGATATTACATCATCAGCTTTGCCGTGAGAATTTTTTAATATTCCCTTCAGACTTGAGGTCTGGCCTGGATTGAAGAAAACTAGTCTCATCAACAATAACATCGCTGACTACTATGTATTTTTTTTTTCGCACTCTGGGTTCCAAACTTTATAGCGTTTGGTTCATAACCCACAAGTATCCCGTTCCATGATTTTTCATCAAACTTGGTTTTACTGCTTTTATTATGAACGTAAACAGTTGAACCAACCTTCAAAAATTTTTTTTTTAATTTGAGGTTTTGTATCATGCCACATTTCGAATGGTGTTTTTGAAAACTTTCAAAGTTTTAATTGGGGTCAAATTAATCAAATAAACAGCAGTTGGTACTGCCTATCACCCCAAAACACTTTGTCTAATTTAGCACCGCTTAAACGAGCTTTTCCATTAAGTAATGGTTCCGACCATACGTTCAGAAACGCCATTCAACTGTGGTATTATCGGAATTTTTAAATGTTATGATATCCCTCTCTCTACACAATAACCTATCATTTCAGTCGATAGATATTCGCCACTATTATCGCAGCATAGTTGACTAATTTTAAATTAAACTTAGCCTCGCTTTTAGCCACGAAATCTTTAAAAACAGCAAACACGTCTGATTTATAGGTGGGTTAAACGTAACAAAGTACCTAATGCGTATACTCATCAACAAAAAGTACAAAGTAGTTTTTTTTATTTGTCGTTAGTTGGGGGTATAAACAGTAACAATAGTCCACAAATATCTGAGTGCACAATAAATAATAGCTGTTTAACATGACTTTTATTTTTGACCTGATAAGAACGGAAATCGACTTTGTTTCCTATTTATACAGGCCTCAACTCCGTGGGCCTCACACAATTTATCATCCAGGCTCGCATAACAGTTTCAATTTGGCTGGTGTCATCAACCATTTTGTTATTGTTTTTCAATTTCGATGAATTAATTTTTACTAATTGTGACCAAAGCCATAATTTGTACATACTGCACACTTGAGAAACACATTGACACTTATTTACAGATGCCATTAAGTCTACAGCAATTAAATTATTTTTTTAACATACCTTGCATGATAGCTTTTTATTAACCTTTCGTATTTGGTCTCCTCGCTGGTCGACAATGACTGTCAACCCTGCTCCTTGCATTTTTCGTTAAGAACAACAGGTGGTACCGCAGCACAGAAGAGCACGTCCTCCAAAACTTCTTGAACGCCCATGTTGCTGGTCACATACATCGTTCCCTGAAATAAATTCACCATTTTTAGCAATAGAAATTTTAATGGCGTTTGCAAGACGGTGTGACTAATGACAAGATCTTCCCTGTTTATAATATGGTCTGATGCTCCAGAAAAGTAACTTTGCTTCCATCATGATCCGCTTGATAGTCTGCCATCATAAAAGCAAAGCCAGAAAAATTGCTCGACGTGGATGTTTCACTGATCTCAACTGCCTGGACCGTCCTTCTCATATCCGTATTTTCTGCTGCTGTCGTATTTCACATGCTTCTTGCGGCCACAATGACAACACTTCATGAACTGAGACTTATTCTTCTGCTTGTTAAACTTCTAGTTGAAGCTATTATTCCCTTTATTATTTTGAGAATTATCGAATTTTGTTTTTCGAAATTTCTGTCCATTTTTCCCTTAAAATTGCAAAACTTTTGACACTGGTATCTCGGGACTCATTTTTAAACTTGACTTCATGATCCAAAAGCCTTGGTTTAACGAATGCTAGCATTAACTTATCCTCCGATAAAGTTTCGATCGCATTTATCACGCCATCATAAGATGGGGGTAGGTTGATTAACAAATGAGCTACCTCGCGTGGCGTGGTTTTGCGGCGGCGTGCCGGCTAACAATTCGATGATGAACACTTTTTGCACCTTTTATCACGTCCATTTCACTTGACAAAGCCCTTATTTTTATTTAAATTTTTAACCACTTATATTGCAGTAAAAACGTAACCTGGGCCCATAACCTGTAGGAAATCTAGGTTGTAATACTTTAATAAAACGAGTTATGGGCTTTTTAAAATATAAAGATTATTATTAGCCAATTAAAAGTCACTAGGAAGTTTATACGTCCGTCTTTCTTAAGGCGCTAACGAGAAGTGAAGTACTACTTATGGTGGGTAGTATTTATATAATAAGTAGGTACCTACGATATCTCGATTATTATAAAATCGACTAAAGATTGATTTTTGTAAATAATTAAATCAAATAAATCAACAATAGTTAATTAAAACGGTACAACACCAATTACATTAATTGACGTAGAAACATAAAAGTACATTAATGTTAAACATACTTAATTTACTTAAAAACTAACAAATAATAATAATATATCTTAACAAGCCATGCGTCCGCCAGATTGGTTTCCCAAAATGAAAAAAATCCGCACAAACTTTCATCCCCTATTTAACTCCTCTAGGGAATGACGTTTCAAAAATTCTTCTATAGTGCTCACTTTCATTACAAGGAACTCTTATAAGAGATTTTATACTTCTAGAACCAGTGGTTTAAGCTGTGCGTTGTTAAGTTGATGTTTCTAATTATCTCTTTCTAGTGTCTAGTATCAGCACTATCCTGCCATGACTGGGAGATTACCACTGTCGAAGGAATCGGGAACAGAATTAAAGGCTACCATGACATACAGAGCAGGCTGGCCAAGTTTAATGGCACCCAGTGTGGGTACTGCACTCCTGGATGGATCATGAATATGTACAGGTAAGATCATGACGAACAAATATTAGCGATTATTACTCCCTTACTGTGTAAGTGATGAATATACATGTTGATGGTTGGAGAGGAAGAGGAAAGCCAAAGTGAAGATGGATGGATTGTGTGAGGAATGATATGAATGAGAAGGGAGTCAATGATAGCGTGATAGTTGGCAGGGGAGAATGCAAAGAGATAACGTGTTGCGCCGACCTCAAGTAAAATAGGATAAGGGCAGGAAGATGATGACGAATTATAACCATTGATAAAAGTTAAGACAGGTTTAAACGCCAAAAATATATGGTTAAGCAAACGTTAATCATAAGACACACGTTTATTGAAAAGGGTAAGTGTATAGGCAACCCGGTGCGAGAATTTAAAATAGTGTTACTATAGCTATATCATCAACTAATTACTATATTTAAGAAAAAGCTTTGATTGGTATAAAACCATCGAATACTTTCTACTACAATATCCCATCTGTTAAAAAAACGATACTCCACCAAACTCCATCAAACATTTTTTACATCTTTCACAAAAAATCCTCGTCTTGTGTAACAATCCAGTATCGAATAACAAACGATTTTGTGAAACCTACGCAATTTTGTATCAAATTTTTCCTATACGGACGTGCAAAGAATGCTAATCTTTTACGATGCCTTAAAAAGACGAATAAAACTAGGTCATCGATATAGCTGTTCTTCGTGTGATGTGCGAATGTGTAGCTTTTTAGGATCTAAATAACTTACTGTAATTTACTTTTATTTCCTCGTTTCGGCACGAAATATACAGGGTCGCAGGTACATCGACGCGCAACCTGTTACCATGGATCCAGGACATGATTTTGGACTCCCCTGCGTTGAAATTTTTCGTCAGTTATTAATAAAAACTTGCTGTTCCATACATTTTAACCGTCGAACCATGTAGGTATTGCATTTTTGTAAGAAACAGCAAATTTTTTTTTAATAACTGACATAAAATCCAGGGGTTCCAGAATCATCTACTGAAGCCATGGTGACAGGTTGTGCGTCGATGTCCCTGCCACCTGTATAGGTCTGTTCATGCTGTGGTACATGTAAAAGCAAGTTAGCGTGATGGAACCAGACAGTCTAAGTTGCGCCCGCGGTACAATTTGTTTAAATTTATTATCAAGTAGACTTTTTACTCGCAATTTCTTATTATTTTCAGTTTATACGAATCAAAAAATAAAAACCTAACTTCAGTGGAAGTTGAGAATTCTTTCGCCGGTAATATGTGCAGATGTACTGGATACAGACCCATTGCTGATGCTTTCAAAACCTTCGCTAAGGATGCTGATCAAACACTTCTAGACAAACTGTGTGATCTTGAAGACTTGGACTTTATAAATCCCTGTGCACTTAAATGCAGTCAAAAATGTATTCACAAAGACAGGCGTTTTAAAGGAGTTATAAAAGCCAATTATGACAATAGTAAAGATGTAGAAACAGATAAACAAAAACATGATTTCATTCATTTAAGTGATGAAAAGATGATGGTAGTTAATGCTGGTAAACATAAATGGTACAAAGCTTACAATCTGAGTGATGTTTTCAAAGCTATGAGTGTTGGAGATTATAAACTGATTGCTGGGAACACCGGTCAAGGTAACGAATATTTTTATGCAAGAAAAAAACAGTACAAGGATATCCACTAGTTGCATAGGTCAATGTTTTTTTGTAATGTGGCATAGTTCACTTGTTTCATAGATATGTTTTTATAACCTGTATCTGATGGTGCACAGTCTTATATCTTTACTTATCATACATATACTGTTTACACATTTATGATGACATTTAATCACCGAAACCATCGCAAAAATGTATTTATCTTTTCTGTCAAAAGTTCATCACACTATAGTGCGTAATAATAAAAAGCTTTACATGGCACGTTATATTGTTTATAGTATTAATAAAAAAAGGATCTAATGAATATATAAAGAAAGAAAGAAAATCAGAACATGATGTGTGATAGAGCACACAATAATTATGTAGTGATGATATTTTTTTTGCAGGTGTATATCACGTTACAGAGTATCCTAAAAACGTGATTGATATATTCAACGTGGCCGAACTAAAGGGTCACACAATTGATGTGAACCTTATACTAGGCGCTGGCATGCCATTGTCAGAGATGATGGATCTTTTCCTACAACTGTCAGCAGAGAAAGAAGAGTTTTCGTATTTGAAGAAATTTTACGATCACATGGATCTAGTGGCTCATATACCTGTGAGAAATGTAAGTATAATAACATAATTTGTAAGCCTAGTGAAATAATATTGACTGTCGAAACAATAATACAAGATACGGGTATCTTTATCTGAATCAATCTGCCTAGCCTTTCCCAACTATGTTGGGGTCGGCTTCTAGTCTAACCAGATGCAGGTGAATACCAGTATTTTACATGAAGCGACTGCCTATCTGACCTCCACAACTCAGTTACTGGATAATACGATACCCTTTGGTAAGACTGGTTGTCAGACTTTCGGGTTTTTGATGACCCGTAACGACTGTCAAAGATCCACGAATGACAGCCGGGACCAACGGCTTAACGTGCTTTCCGAGCACTCATCCACGGACCAACCGCGGCAAGAGTAGCTTAACCTGATTGATCGACCCGTGCTTCTGTTATTACTTAACCACAATCCCCCCATTAAATTGACTCTGTATACGGCCTGTAATTGATTTTTATATATGTTTCAGATTGGCACAATAGGTGGCAACCTCTTCTTGAAACATTTCAACAATGAATTCCAATCAGATGTATTTTTACTATTCGAGACAGTTGGCGCAATGATAACGATTGGTAAGAGAAACAGTGATTACCATTTTCTATTAATTATTCTTCATTGAAGTACCTATTCAAATTGTACAAAGTTTTGGTCATAGAATGAATATCTAATATAATACAGATAAACTGACTTATAACTAGTAGGATAAACTAGTAAATACTGATGGTTTCACTACATAATATTTACAACATAAAACTATTGACACTTAATAATTAAAAGCAGTTGGTAAGCAAGGCTCTTCTGCTTACTATTATTTTGTTTTCACTAACTCTAGGCGACACCTAAATAAAAGCATACTGTTGAATTTTGAACATTTACATTTGTTTATCTTTTTTTTTAGGTTTCTGGCGACATCTAAATGTAATGACTAAATATATAATCAATGCAATGTTGTATGAGTTAGTGAAACCATAAGCATAATCAGCTTATAATGTTCCCACTGCTGGGACATAAGCCTCCTCTTTCTGTGAGAGAGAGTGGGCCGTAATCCACCATTTGTGGATATCTCATGTCTTCGAATTTTTGGTTCCTTAGAACCAAAAATTCATGAAAACATGTTGAGGCCACTGGCATGTCTTAACATGCCAGTGGCCTCAACATGTTTTCCTTCATCGTTTTGAGAGCAGTGGTGACGAAATAAGTGTGCCTGCTTAGGTTCAAACCCACGTCCTGCAACTCGTAAGTCGCAGCCGCTACCACTGGGCCACCACTGCTCTACCGGGCATCACTCTGTAATTCTTTTATCTAATGCAGCATAATAATCTCTTACAGCTAAAGGCGCAAACAAGGAAGAAAAGATGAAAATGACAGACTTTCTCAAATCACCTATGCAAGGCAAAATTATTAAAAACATATTGCTGCCACCGCTTTCGCACTGCTGTGCAGTAAAAACTTATAAGGTAATAGCTGCGCAACGCGATTTCACCCGCATAAGCCTCGATCCCGAAGGAATATCGCGATAAAAAGGATCCTAATCCAGATCATGAACTATTCATGTGACAAATTTGGCGACACGGTTGGCGCAGTGGTTGAGCGATTGACTGCTGCGCAGCATGTCGCGGGTTCGATTCCCGCTCGGAACAAATATTTGTACGACCTACAAGTATTTGTTCCGAGTCTGAGTGTTTTTCTATCTATAATATGTATGTATTTACAAAAAAAATGTATATAAGTAGTTTATCAGCCATCTCGTTACCATAACACAAGCATGAGGTTGCTTAGCTTGGGACTAGATGGCGTTGTGTGAAATGTCCAAGGATATTATATTATATTATTATATATTATGTCTTTTACATATTTCATCCAAATCCGTTCAGCGGTTTTAGCGTGAAAGAGTAACAAACAAACTCACTTTTGCATTTATAATATTAATCAGGATGGCTAAAATCTAAATTAATATCATGCATTGTTTTCTTTACATAATTAAGTAAACATGTTTCTAGGCTGCAAACTGGCATGACCCTGCCGAGCTATTCTGAAAAATCTCACCGTGAAAACTTAGGTGAAGTGAGCATGAAGTGAGATGTCAATCCCTAACATCCAGCCGGTTTATTCTGCCATGTCATTAAAATAACAATAACAATAATAATAAATAAATAAATAAATTATTTATTGGCATATAAAAAATGTGTACAAAAAAAAGTGAAGCCCTGACTCCTGCGCTGGGGTAACACCTGTGTTACAGGAGCCAAAATTCATTTTATTTCATTTTCAAATTTCATTCCGCGTCCACTCCTGATACTAGGGATTGATACTATTGACAACTCACTTCAAGCTCACTTCACTGAAATTTTCTCGGTGAGATTTGTACAGAATACCACTGCTACTCAAGGTATCAAAAAATCGAAATATTCCTCCTATTTCCCTTGCAGATTATGCCTCGATCTCAAAATGCACATGCAGTTGTAAACGCAGGATTTCTGTTCAAATTCAAAAAAGATACAAGCATAATAGAAAAAGCTACACTTGTTTATGGCAGTATTTCAGCAACATTCACACATGCGTCGAAAACAGAAGAAGTTTTAATTGGAAAAGATCTTTACACCGATGATACTTTGCAGTTAGCACTAAAAACGTTACAAGAAGAGATAAATCCTGTCGATGCACCACCTGAACCTTCAGCAGCTTATAGGAAGATGTTAGCTTTGTCTTTGTATTATAAGGTACGTTGGCATAGTATCAAAATCCAAAAAAAAAAGTTTCAAAAAAAAAAAGTTCATCAAAAAAGTTTTTGTTAAACTATATTTCATTGTGCTACACTATACAGGATTAAATTCAATTCGCTAGCACTCCGCAGAAGCTATGGGTATTAATATCTAAACTTGAAATATCACTTTAAAAACTCTGTTTTATATTTGTTTTTAAACTTCACATACGTGATGGTTATCAATGTTACGATTAAACTGAAAAAAAAAAACATTTTTCTTAACTCATACTTCAAGTAACAACAATAAACAGCGGTCGTTGAACTCCCAAAAAAAAAACCATCAAATATTTTAATTTTTTTATTTTATCATGTTTACCCATCGCGGAGTTTAGCTAGCCAATTTTTAAATAAACTCTGTTGTAAATACCAAAAATAATAAGTTTATATGATAAGTGACCAGATTTTTTTCAGACTTGTATTAATTGGCATCTACGAATAACTTATTCATATATTGGCATAATTTTACTAATATACCTACTTCATTTTTAGGCAATACTTAGTCTTTGTCCAAGCGACAAAATAAATCCATTATACAAATCAGGAGGCGAAGCTATAAAACGCCAGAAATCCAAAGGCATGCAATCTTTTGAAACTGACAAAAGTATATGGCCGTTAAATCAGCCTATTCCAAAGATAGAAGCATTGGTACAGTGCAGTGGTGAAGCAACATTTGCCAATGATCTTCCTGGGCAAGCTGGTGAAGTCTTTGCTGCCTTTGTTACTGCTGATGTTATTCCAGGCAGTATAATTGAAGATTTTGATACTTCTGAAGCGTTTGTGAGTATGGAAGTAGAACTTGTTGTATATCCTCATTTTGTTAAAGCTATATGAAATCTTAATTTTATTGTCAACAACAAGATAAAAATATAATAAAAATATAATTTATTTCAGAAATTACCCGGTGTTGTGGCCTTCTACACAGCAAAAGATATCCCAGGGGATAATATATTTACACCCTCTGATATACCCTTCATATCCGATCAAGAAGAAATACTATGTCCCAAAGAAGTCAAGTTCTACGGACAACCGGCAGCCATTATAGTAGCAGATAGAGAAAAAACAGCAAACAACGCTGCTCGACTTGTCAAAATACGATACAGTACAATAAGCAAGAATAAACCTATGCTAACTATTGACCAGGTTTTACAATCTCCAGAAAAGAGTAAAAGAGTGAGAGCAGACCAAGCCGTAGAACCAACTGATGTTGGTCATGAGGTTAAAACTGTTATTTATGGAGAATTGGAAATGGAAGAACAGTACCATTATTACATGGAACCCCAAACGTGTGTGACTAGACCTACTGAAGATGGAATGGAAGTGTTCTCATCTACACAGTGGCTTGATCTAACCAACGTTGCTATCGCTCGGACTTTAAAAGTACCCGTTAACAGGTTATCGAAATTTATTTTAAACTTTCTTGCTTACACAATAAGCACTCCTAAAATAAGCACTTAACTTCTAGTCACAATTACTATTTGGCTCTTCTTCATCATTTCAGTATAAACGTGATTGTGCGTCGAGTTGGGGGTGCCTACGGTGGTAAAATTTCCCGATCTGCTCAAATTGCATGCTCTGCAGCACTGGTCACCCATCTATTGAACAAAACTTGCAGAATGATTTTGCCTTTGCAGACAAATATGAAGTCAATTGGAAAGCGAGTACCTACTAAGTGCAAGTTTGAGGTACAAAATTAAAACTTTAAGAAAATTAAGGATATCTCTTTTAAACAAAAAAAAATTCTATTACACATCATGCCTGTATTCCCAGGAGGGATAGGCAGAGGTTCACTTGTAATACACTCACATTTCACTCTATATGTTTACGTCCCATGTAATAAGGGGATGGCCTATTAATCTATCAACCGGGCACAAATCCAGAATCCGGGCTGCCTGAGAAATTCGAGATGGAAATACCCCAAAACACTTTGCCCTACCCTTAAAAATAAAATGGGCTACTAAAATTATGAAATCGGTTCATGATGTGGCCAAACAAAATGATGATGAAAATATTTTATTTATGTAAAATAGAAGATACTAGTAAATTACTACCATTCTTCAAACTTGGTACTTCCAGCTTGGCGTAAACGCCGAAGGTGAGATCCAGTACCTGAAGAATACGTTCTACCAAGATGGTGGCTGCAGTTACAATGATGTCCTCACTTTCCTCACTACCACACACTTCTACAACTGCTATAATCACAAGAGGTGGTCCATCACCCCTTACAGTGTTTTGACTGACAAACCATCCAATACTTGGTGTAGGGCGCCGTGTAAGTAAACAAAATCTTCTTGATTTTCGATTCATTATTTATTAATATTACGCTTTGTTGACTCTGCTTTTTCGGACAAAAAACGTTATTGCTCTTATTACTTTTGTTAGACTCAATTACCTATCGGAAAGTTTGAAAAAATAAAATTTGAAAACAATAACATTATTGATAAACATTGAAATAAATCCCGGACTATCTACTTGTAGTTTGTTTGATGAAACAACCAAATCTACCATTATCAAAATAGAATGTTCTTTTTTTTGCACAATATTTATTGTGTGTCTGTAAAGTCAAATCTAACTTATTTTTTCAATACAGTTTCAACTGAAGGCGTTGCCATGATAGAGTACATAATGGAGAGGATATCGTTCAGTCTTAAACTAGATCCCATTGAAGTGAGACTTCTCAATATGCCTACAGAAAAAAATCCAATCCCAGAGTTGATGAACCAATTAAAAATAGACGCAAACTACGACGACAGGAAGAAACAAGTTGATGAATTTAACAAAACTAATCGATGGAGAAAACGTGCCATAAAAATGATACCCTTGAAAGTTGATATATTTTATACAGGAAACTTCAATGCTTTGATATCAATCTATCATGGTGATGGATCCGTAGTGTTAATCCATGGAGGAATAGAGATGGGACAAGGTATAAATACTAAAGCAGCTCAAGTTTGCGCGTATGTACTTGGTATACCTTTGGAAAAAGTCAGCGTTAAACCAAGTACTAGCTTTACTTCTCCGAATGCTATTGTCACTGGGGGAAGTGTAGGTAGTGAGTGCGTTGTATTTGCTGCTAAGAAAGCTTGTGAAGTTTTAAACGATAGACTTAAACCAATCAGAGAAAAGATGGGTACTCCTTCCTGGGAAGAACTAATAGCTGGAGCTTATGGTGCTGGTGTGGATCTTCAAGCTTCTTCCTTGTTCAACCTCAGTGATGGGAAGCCCTATGATGTGTATGCTGTTGGAATGTTAGAATTAGAAGTTGACATTTTGACTGGAAACCATGACATTATTAGGGTTGATATTTTGGAAGATACTGGAAGGAGTTTGAGTCCAGAAATTGACGTTGCTCAAGTAAGTTTTATTTGTGTTAACATATTTAAAAAGATATAAATACCAAATAAAATAAATTAATTAGTTTAATTGAGCTGTGAAAATCATTTTTCTAAATCTCATCTTACGTTTCTCAGATTGAAGGGGCCTTCATTATGGGTCTTGGATACTGGACGGCAGAAAAACTAGTTTACGATGGTTCAACTGGGAAGCTGCTCACTGACAGAACCTGGACCTACAAGATCCCGGGAATCAAAGATATTCCTTCTGACATGAGGATTTACTTCCGTCGAAATGGAAATAATGAACTTGGTATACTGCAGTCTAAAGGTAAATTGTGCAAGAATTATAAGCAAAAGGTGTTCTGTAGTTTCTGCCTACTCCAATGGGAAAAAGGTGTGAAATTATGTATGTATCTTTAACTCCTTAGGTGTTAATTTATTTAAGTATGTCTCCTGTAGGCGCAGTTGGGTTTCAGAGCAATATTGTTTTAAATCTGGTACTGAAAAGAAGATTGTTAAAGACATACAGTCGATTTTTTTTTATACAGTGGTATCTATATCAGTAAGTCAGTCAGGACTTCTCTTTTATATATATTTATAAAGGGTGTAAGTGTAAACAGTAGCAATCTTTTAAAGGGTCACTGTACTTATCATTATGAACAACTTTACAATGGGACCAAACCTGAAATCGCGAAAAAAAATCAGGTGTCCCCTACATTTTGACGAATTATGCGAACATAAAAATACTGAACAGCAGATTTTTTTTTCGCGATTTCAGGTTTGGGGTTATAGTAAAAGTTGTTCATAATGACCCCTTAAAATATTGCCATTGTTTATACTTACACCTTGTATAGATAGATAGATTCTTATTTGCACGTGTTTTTGTCCGCAGCGACCGGCGAGCCATCATTCTGCCTAGCAACAGTGTTCCTTCATGCGGTTCACGCAGCTGTTCACTCCGCTCGTCTGGATGCCGGACACGAAGACGTGTGGTTTGATTTGGGTAAGATATTATGTTTGCGACACCATATTTAAAAAAACCGGTCAAGTGCGTGTCGGGCACGCGCAGTAATAGGGTTCCGTAGTTGCACAATAATGCGGACTAAGAAGAGGGCTTTTTGTTGTTTCATGAATATTTGACTATTACTCGTAAACTTAAAAAGCCTACTTAGCTGTGATAGTTTTCCTTTTAATTTCGTTATATATACTACTACCGTGAATTTTTTCACCCATCCAAAACTAACCGTTTAGCTTGGGGATACTTGACTCTAACAAAAATTAGCATTTTAAAGCTTAATATTTCAGAAACGGATGCCTAAATCGAAAACTTGTTTTCACAAATCCGCAATATTTTTGAAAGACCCATCCAACAACACCCCACACCATGGGGTAGACGAGAAAAAAAACATCACTTTACGTGTAGGTACAGAAGGTACCCTAAAAATATTACTTTTCATGATTTTATTTTATCACTTTGTCGTCGTGATTAATATGTATATCCATGACACATTATAGCTTTCTAGTAATAAAAGTCTCTGAGCTAAGGTGCGGACGGACAGACGGATAACCCTACAGGGCCAAACTAAATAGCGATATAGCAATAGCGAAACTCCGCAGTCGTGATGGTTATCAATATACCGGATGTCTTTTTTATACCGTCTTGAAAAAAATAGGGTAAGTATATTAATTAGGTGAATGGAGTAGAAGCCTATGGCATACCTATTTTTTTTTTAATAGCATAGTCAGAAAAAATGATCTAAGTATATAAATACTACAAATTCGATGTAAACTTTTCATTTTAGTACAATAAAAAAAAATCGTTTAAAGATATCGTAATTCAAAATCATATGCCCATACCATACACGTCTGTGGAGTTTCGCTAGCCAACTTAATTTGACCCTTTATATGTAGGACTAGCTTTTGCCAGCGGCTTCGCCCGCGTGGATGTCGGAAAATGTCCCACGGGAACATACTACCGGGAATTCCTTCCTTATTCGTTGTCTACATTATAAAGGGAACCTCTGTGCAAAATTTCAGCTTTCTAGGTCCAAGGGTTTGGGCTGAGCGTTGATGACTCAGTTAATCAGTCAGTCAGTCAGACTTCTTTTTTTATATAAATAGAAAATTCGAAAGTGGTTATTGAAGTCTGATTTATGCGGTAAGATTTAATTGCCTGTGGCATACGATAAGTTGAAGCAATAATAAAAGATGCATCGTTTGAACCCTGAACGGCTTGCATCGATACAAGTCATTCGTTGATACAATCTTATTATTATTATGCCACAGGCAAGAAACTCACATAGTGTGAATGAGGCTTTACATGACAATGTATTCGATATGAAAAAATACATATTTGATTTGCCGTTGTGAAGTTAACAGTTCCCATTTTGCTCATAAAATTTAAACAAAACAATAAAATATATTTTCTAACATTTCAAATATAATTTTTATTATGCCGTTTAACCCTAAGAAAATATAAATTAATACATTTTTAAGCGGTTTTCTGCTGAAAATGTCAGGAGTAGCCTGCAGGGACAAAATAGATTAAATAGAACGTTATAATAATGTAGTAAAAATAAGAGAAAATATTTTATATAATATTTCCCTTCGGGGAAACAAGGCGTTATGTTAAAAGAAAATACTAGACGGTTAACATTTATACACGTGTTTGAACTCTGTGGGTCCTTGCAACGAAAATTGAACATTGTGTGTATTGTCTTAGGATACCAATTAGGTACTGTAAAAAATGCTTGTTTTAAAAACTACAAAAAGAAAGATCTTAAAAAAAACGCTTTGAAATTCGAACAGTGGCAGGCGGTGTCGAGTAGTGAAAAACAAATGAGTTCGTTATTGAGTCGTGTGTGTACGGTCCTTTGTATTTTTTACAGTTCTCACACAGTTATTTTACCTCTGACAGCAGCAACCCAACAGTAACCTTATTGTAACGAGTATAACGTTCACTGTAATTTTTACAGTGATGCAAAATCAGAGATAAAACCCGAACACGTTCGAATTTCAAAGTATTAATATTGGAACTTCTTTGTTTCAGCAACTCCTTGCACAGTGGAAAATATCTTCATGGCTGTCGAACACAAGCTGGAACATTTTAAATTGAAATGAAAAATGATATAACCTATACATAATAATACCTATCTATATTAAATAACAGCAACTGGTGTTACAAGTGCATCAATGTTTCATTTATATACAGTAGTACTCAACTAATAAGGCTTATCGATGTACCTGCGCAGAAGATGAATTTTCAAAGCGCGGGAAATGCTATTGACCAATCAGCACGCTCCACGCTTTTTCCTGTACCGCTATTGGTAGCAGCTGCCGCCATTTTAGCGCGCGCCGCTTGACAGCCGCCATACTTGCGAATGAGATGGAACTAACAGCTGCAGTGTATTATGAACCTTATAGTAGTGATCTAAGGTTGATTGTAAGTTTTAAGCAATCTCGTTAAGCTTCGGGGCCATACTTTCTTTTCTGCGCGAACGAAGATTCACGACGCACCTTATTAGTTGAGTACTACTGTACCTATTTATCTTCCGATCCTAACTTCCTAAATTCATTTTATTTTTACCTTACTGCGACAAAGCCAAAGGAGAATTATGATTTTGACTATGTAGGTGTATTTATGTTCATCTGTTCCCTCATAACCCTCGTCGTATTTTGAAAAACGAGGTATCGTTGTAAGCCTCATGTTGTTCCGCGGGTTATTGGCTGTATGACGTCACATAAAATCCAACATGGCGACTTATAGTGGATGTAAAGTACTACCGAAAAAAAAAGAAATTAATATATCGTGTTTGGTATCTAATGAATATATCTACTCGTATCTTATATCTATCTATATACAGGGTGTCCGGTAAAGAATGGATAACCTTGGACTAGCATATTACAGACATGATGGCCGCTCTTAAAAAAATACAAAAAAAAAAATATATTTTTTGGAGACTCCAAAAAATCATAATGTACGCACGACAACAGATCAAATTTTCAGTATAAGCTGATCTCGCATTGTATAGGATTTCCTTACAATGAGAGGTCAGTCTAAACTAGAAATGTATAGCTTGATGTGTAGCCGTGTGTACCTACTAGTGGGGATATTTTTTTTTTTGTATTTTTTTAAGAACGGCCATCATGTCTGTAATATGCTATTTCAAGGTTATCCATTCTTTACCGGACACCCTGTATAAATAAAAATGAATATGTATTTCCCTTGGTCATCGCATCACGCGTGAATAACGGATGGAACAATTTCGTAAATTCTTTTTTTGTTATGTTTATTATTGTCAGGAAAAGGTTCTTATGTAGAGAAAAATTGACAAACTTGCCGGGAAAATTGGGGAAAACTGAAAGTTGATTTTCTATGGGAATTTTGAATTATTGAAATTGGGACAGGACGACGTCTATCGGGTCAGCTAGTATTTAAATAAAAATTAATCCCTATTTCCCTTGGTCACGCCAAAACTTGAGAACGGCTTTACCGATTCCACTGATCTTTTTTTAAAGTTTTCTAAAACTTTCTAGAAGGTTCTTAAGGAAACAAAAATTAAGAAAATTTCCCATAAAATTGGAAAATTTCAGAAAACTTAACGACTATTTTAACTTCGCGCGTTTACGTTAGAATATTCCTAGCTAAGATAGGACAACATCTGTCGGGTCCTAACCTAACTAAAACTAAAAATATGGCATCGAAAAATTCCTCCGCATCGCTGTCGATGGGTGATGAGAGAGAGAGAGAGACAGAGAGACTGGCGGCATTGCCACGTTGTATAGCTACTTGCCAAGGTATGTTTAGATATTTGTGTTTTATCTAAGTTCGTAATACCATCGAACATAAATCAAGAACATTGGTCAATTTCTCAACTAAAAGCAGTTTGTTTAATCTTTTGTTAGTATTCCCTTGTTGGTAAGCAAACCCGACTGTTTACTTAGGTCTAGATCCAACACAAAATATTGAAACTGAACTATAGTTTAGATTGAATAATATCGTTCCAAATTACAAGAATTTTATGTAAGTTAGTATAGTTAGTTAGTTACCTAGCCTATTAGTACATAATCTAATCGAAAAAATAGAAGTGGCAAATATTTTGTCTTTTGAAATATTATAAGATCATATTTTATTACTTTGAGTTGATTCAATGTGTTTTACGTGTCAAAATTACAAGTCGTTATCACCTAATTCGGAGCTTAGAGGCCTCTAGCCGCACTGGTCCTTTGTGTTACGTTACGTGTTGAAAGGGGTTTTGAAAGAGACGGTATTGCGATGACATAACAATTGTTATCTTGGCCGGTTTTTAAATGACGTGTAAAAGTGATTCTGATATCCTATGTACAGAATAAACAATTCTACTTCAAAAAAATAAAAAAAATAATAAAATAAAATTGTGAAAAAAGTACGTGTCGGACCACGCACAATGAAGGGTTCCGTAGTTGAAAATAAATTATCTCAAATACAAACTTTATTACTTAGGCAAGTGTTTGTGCCAAGTTTCAAGTTAATTAACCAAATGAATAAGATTTTTCATATAAACTATATTCCCTGTTTTCAACCCAATAGGGGTGGAATTTTAAAAAATTGTTTGGGATATTTCCGTAACTTGACTGAAAGATTATTTACATCAATTTTCGAGTTAATCAAGCCCCGCAGTATAAATCCTGCCCAGTATAATTGATTACCCCTTGTCTTCCTTTTAGAGATAGATTTTCGAAAAACTCTGATACACGTTGTTCTTAATTTTTGGTCTCAAATATAAATGCTGAGTTTCGATTTAATCGGACCGCGCGTTAAAATTGCTCCATACAAACTTTGATAGGGGGTATCAATTCCTCCTTAGGGGAAGTTTAGAAAAACTAAAAATGACTATCTTTATAATTTACTTAGATAAGTACTACTGCCAAGTTTCAAACTCAAGGAATAAGATTTGTCATACAAATTGTCATCCCCTATTTGACTCCCTTAGGGATGGAATTTCCAAAAATCCTTCCTTATTCCTTGTCTACATTGTAAAGGGAACCTCTGTGCAAGATTTCAGCTTTCTAGGTCCAAGGGTTTGGGCTGGGCGTTGATGAGTCAGTCAATCAGTCAGAATAGATAATAGAAGATAGATGGCCCCAAATCATATTTTGATCAAACGACCGATCAACAAATGATCTGAGCCTGACACTGACCTGCAAATTGCAAAAAACGTAAGAAAATTTTGAATTTCGCAGGCTACCTTTGCACATTCACCTTAACAGCATGCGCTGTGGTAGCCTGCGAAATTCATTTTTTTTTTGGGTTTTTTGCAATTTTCGAACGAACGAAATCTAACTTGGAGATATGTACTGATGATTTTTATGGTTAAAATTATGTAAATACATATGTTTTATTTCCGCGTATCATATTTTGATCAAGATACAACCTGACACGGACCTGCAAATTGCATAAAACTCAAGAAAATTTGAATTTTGCGGGCTACCCAGCGCATCCTGCTTTAATAAAAGTTTGACAAGTTCTAAACTTCATATTCTCAATTCGGACGCTTGGTGTAAAAGTCGTTATTGGTTGTTTTAAAACAGGTTTTGAACTTTCATCCTCAGCCTCTCATCTCTAGATAGAAACCTAGCTAGAATACCACCACTAATAACACACTCACAAGACGTCATGTTCTTTTAAACTTGTTGATCAAAGCTTTCAAGCATCGCAAACAAAGTTCAAAAATAGAACAAGCCCCATTGCTTTTATCTTATGAATCAGATTCGATCCAACGCCTAAGCGTAATGAAGAAAAATATATTAAGTTTTCATCTCTCTTGCAGCCAAAAATATCTCGAAGGAACAGACAAGGTCGTTGAATGCTCACGACTTCGAGAGTTTTTACCTATTCATGTAATACATATCCGCCAATACAGATCATTGAGACATAGGAGACGAATTTAGACGATACGATACGACACATATGGGTGTGACTGACACTGTCATGGCCACCATCAGGTATTTTAATTTTGATAACACAAAAAATCCATCGCTAATTAGTTTAAATTTGTCGACAAATATCAGAATTTGTCGGTCGCTGGTTCAAAAGTTATATGGGTTCATAAGTGGCCGATCTGAAGAGCAACTCCCCAGCTTGGCCACATTTTTAGGTATAGTCCAAGAGCTAGATCAAAGATTTTATCGTAAACTCTTCGATCTAGCTTTTGGACTATACTTAAAAACTGAACTCCTTATATCTTCTAAACTGACTAAGACCCCACTAAATCTGTGACTTGGCGAAAAATTGCGACTAATTAGAGACTAAATTTAAGTTCAGATAAAAATGTAGCCAAGCTGCAGCTGCTGAGATGCTTTCCAGATCGGTCACCTATGAACCCTTATAACTTTTGAACCAGTGACCGACAAATTCTGATATTTGGCGACAAATTTCGACTAATTAGCAACAAATTTTTTATGTTATCAAAATTAAAATCCATGATGGTGGCCATGCCAGTGTCAGTCCCACCATGCCGCTATAAGAATAGAGGTACCTAGACCAAAGAAAAGAAGGACGGACGCGTAAAAGATACTAGGATAATGTGACTAGGAATGTAATTATAACTGCGGTGATGACAGCTAACTTTAACGAAGATAAACATCCCAAAAAAAATAAGATAAGAACAACAGGATGAGTACCTATAAATGTCACACAACATTACAAATATTACACCTGCATACAATACAACACAAGAAATAGAAATAGAAATAGTTTATTGTCCAGGTAATACAGTAAGCAGGTTTACATGTTAAAAATAAGTTGAGACGACATGAGTAGCTTAAAATATTACTTATAGCTAGGTTACATTATATTATTTGCCAGTGAGCCCCAAACTAGACAGTTAGTCTGTATCTTGGGGCTCGGGGTACGGATTCCAGAGTGGAGACTAGAGAGGTGATTTCAGTTGTATGTTGTTAAATGTGATGTTATGTAAATGTTTGTGTAAATGTGATGTGTGTGTGGTGTGAGTGGGGGTGTGTGTGTGCGTGCGTATTCGTTCCCATTGTGCGTCATTTGACGTTTGATTCAGTGTCAGGTCAGGGTATTTATATTAGTTGTTCCGAGTCATCATAACCAGAGCTTTGCAACATTTTCTTTATATTTAATTTATTTAGATTTAGAAGTAAAACAACTTTTAACTAATGACTGCACGAGTGCACGGGCACGGACTAATTACGGCAAAAAAACTATATTGATAAATGATAAATGATAAATGATAAATGATTTATTTTCTGTAAGTAGGTTTGTACAAACACTTTTACACGTCAAACATATTTTTTTTTAAACTAGATGAGTATTGAGTATTGGTTGATATATGAGCATATATGTATATATGAGCACAGCTGCTCAGTAATTAGCGGAGGATTTAAAGAAGTGTGATATTATGAACATATTTAAAACAAAACTTAAGTACCTAACTTGTATTTACCCTGCAATGTCATCAACATCCCAGAGGCAAATAATTATAATTACTTAGAGGAGTTCGTGGCTAAGTAATAACAGCTACGCGGGTCGATCCATCAGATTAATCTATGCTTGCCGGGGTTTGTCGGTGGATGGGTGACCATCTTTACATACCGAGACTCCTCCGTGTCTCGGAAAGCACGTCAAGCCGTTGGTCCCGGCTGTCATTCGTGGATCTTTGACAGTCGTTACAGGTCGTCAGAAGCCCGAAAGTCTGACAACCAGTCTTACCAAGGGGTATCGTATTACCCAATAACTGGGTTGTGGAGGTCAGAGAAGCAGTTGCGCCATGTAAAACACTGGTATTCAGCTGCATCCGGTTAGACTGGTAGCCGACCCCAACATAGTTGGTAAAAGGCTAAGATTGATAATTACTTAGATGTAAGAGTGATGGTGTCGTGCCTAAAACAATTTGTTTTATGCTAGTTCATTATTTTAGGAACGTTTTCTTGATGATACCTACATATAGCCAAAAGGGTAATTCTTCCAGCACACATGGAATAACCAAACAGAAGTACACGATTGCAGTTAACAGCATCGTTCAATACGTTTTTCTTAGTTTACAGACAGGCGGCGCGTGCCCGCGTCATCACACGCGCAAACTCAATCATATGGCAATGTAAGATGTTGTTTATGAAGTTGCGGGGCGTGCGCCGCCGCGTGCCCCGCCGCGGGTGTCGCTTCGTTTTTACCGTGAAAGAAGAATTGCAGGAATAGCTGGCCACAACGCTGCGTGCGCCGCCGCGATAATTGTCGCCTGCCACGCAGCGATGCCATCCGCGGGCTCCGCCTGCATATCAAGCAAACGCGTATAAAATTGCTTCTCCGTAAACGCTCTCATACAATGCCATGTTTGAATTTAGTGTGGGCCGCGCCGCCCAACGCGACGCGCGACGCCACGCGTCTCCGTAAATGAGACCTTAGTCGTGACGATATCGTAACGTATTAAACTACCCAACAGGTATTACATGATAATGTATCTATCAATAACATGTAGGTATGTATGGCAGGGACTAGACTAGAGTAAATTGTATTTGAAGTGTTTTGATATTTTTTCTGGGATCGACGCGATTACAGTTGTGGGTATCTTATTTCGCAATCGATGCTGTGACCGTCATCTCTATACAATAGGTATGTAGATGACGGACAAAAAGGCATCGGTGTAGGTAAATTGACCAGCTTACATAAATTGTCCGCATATTCAAATAAAATAAACGTACCTACGTCAATTTGATAAAACAAAATATTTCTATAGAAGCATGAGGAACAGGGTGTAAAGTTCACTCATCCCCCATAGAAAAGGGAGGATCCTCCGACCAGACGGGTGTCGTGTCTGGTGGGCCACTGCCCGACGGTTGATGTCGGGACGTTGTTGATATGCTAATCGCGTGGTGAACTCTAATTGCGCGATGCAGGTTTGCGTGACGTCAAGACATTGATGCGTAGTTCATATGTGGCGATGTAGATGCCGCCACATCACTCCCCTCCGGAGTCCGGAGGTCAATAGTGGGCTGAGTCGTGTATCTTGCGATGCTTGCCAGTGCCAGTTGTGGTTCCAGTGAGTCGGAACCGGGTGCCGCATAGTTCACGGTGAGTCGGAACTGTCTGCGGTGATACCCCAGTGAGTCGGGGTGGCGCTGCGTTATGCTCCAGTGAGTCGAAATGTACAGCGCTGGGTTGAGGCTGAAGGTGATGACCAGGAATGCGCGTCCGCTGCATGCTGGTGGTCAGGATACCTGTTGAAGCCGTGGATGCTGGCTGGCTGTGTGACTCGCCGCTTGAAAGCTTGAGGAAGTGATGCTGATGACGTAACGCTGAAGGAGTTGCACGAAGGCTGCGCTGACGTTCATGCTCGGGGTCACCAGTATAGAAGCATGAGGAACAGGGTGTAAAGTTCACTCATCCTCCATAGAAAAGGGAGGATCCTCCGACCAGACAGGTGTCGTGTCTGGTGGGCCACTGCCCGACGGTTGATGTCGGGACGTTGTATATATGCTAATCGCGTGGTAAACTCTAATTGCGCGATGCAGGTTTGCGTGACGTCAAGACATTGATGCGTAGTTCATATGTGGCGATGTAGATGCCGCCACATTTCCATTACTTTACCCATATAAACTATAGAGGGGCTTGTGGCTAAAGCAATAACAGCCGCCTTAAACGTCTAGTTATGGGCGATTGTAATGCGCGTTTTGGGCAACGGATTGCAGGCGAAGAAAAAATAATGTGCCAATATAATTACGGAAAAAGAAACAGAAGATGAGAACTTTTACTCCAATTTTGTTGGGAAAATAACCTATTCGTATCAAACAGTCTATTCAAGAAAAGAACCAGAAGTAGACCTAGAGAGAGGTAGATTGACGAAATTAATAAAACAACAGGAAATGGCTGGATATACAAAGCATCAGATAGAGAGTTTTGGAGGAGAAAGGTAGAGGCCTTTACTCCTGAAGAGGTCGACCACTTTACATTTTACCAAATTCATCTTTAAATGGTTAGAAAAAATCACAGAAGTCGTGTAAAGACAGACACAAGTATATAAATACTCTTTTGTGAAAACAGCACGAATATGTTTTTCATACTTTTCATTTATTTTAGCAAATAAGTAGGGATTTTCTTTTCTCCTTTTGAAATCTTTGTTATCATTTTAAGAAGATTAAGTCCCGACGTAACTATAGATTTTCAAGAAAAACATGAATGAAAAATGTTTTTTTTTTATAATGAATTGTATCGCTGAGTGAATCAACGAAACATGTTGTCAATTTTTGAGTTATTTTTTAGTTTTAATTATAAACTAGCGACCCGGCCCTGCTGTGCACGGTTTATACGACTTGTATTATAAAATCCTCTTTATATGATAGTGAAAACCGCATCAAAATCAGTTGCGTAGTTTAGAAAGAACAACGCAACCACATAAACAGATACGAAAGCGACTTTAATTTATAATAATAGTATTTATAATAACTAGATTAAGTAGCTTTTCGTTTCTGTCTGTGTGTGAAATCATAAGCAATAACTAGTCGACAATAAATATTGATGCCACATGAGCTGAAATAACCAGTTTAACTTTGTAGGTAAGACGTCTCGTATAGATAAACTTGAATACTCCTAAATCCATCCATGGTCATGGTCCATGATGAGAGAACCTACTTGGGAATACGTCATTATGTTTTCATAACATAACATAACGCATGTTCTCCCCGAAGGGTTAGGCAGAGGTGTAGGTTATACTGCCACCGGTAAGCAAAAAGGACGTTTCTACAGAAATATAGAAATAGACAAAAAAAAATGTTTTGTACTTTTTAAAATGAAAAATGCGCTGTTCTCTTGTTGTCTGCCCTATTTTGAAACGTTTTTTTTTCCTTATGACGGCAGTTTATTACACCCACATTTCCGCCAGTTGTTTAAGACTGTAATAGGGAGTGAGCCTATTGCGATCCTCCGGGCACAAATCCAGACTGCGGGCTGCTACTGAGAAATTCCAGATGGAAAAACCATGAACCACAATCAAGTCTTGATGATCATGGTTTTAGCAGCCCCCATATCTTAACCAACTTATCGTAACAGTCAACTGTTAATATAAGTCTCAAAAGAAACTGAGCCTATAATCATTGACTATGAAAAGTAATAAAAGGGATTTTCCAATGACGCAATTCACTATAAAAAATAAAAATGTAGAAGTCTACGGCCATCGTTACACCTGCAAACTCTCACGTCTAAAAATATGGCTTTATATGCGTTCAACCAGTATTGACTGCGACACGTTCCGTGAAAAAATAACGTTAACTTTTTTCTGAAAATTGAACGTGACGCCGGGAAATCCATAAATCCGGGATGTTGGTTACAAATGTTGAGTGTTCTAGGAATCTACGAATGTTTCACACGTCGTGGTATCAGCACCTACTTTAATTAATAATGCTGAAAAGAAAAATCATCAATATTTATAACTTTAAGAGCGGTTTCACACTACGTCCGGTCCGAATCCGAGTTCATTCCTAATTGGAAATGTTCTAAATTCGGACGGACAGAGTTCGGATCGGACGTAGTGCGAAACCGCTCTTAGGGCTAATTTTTCAATCGTTAGATAACTTTTATTTATGGAATAATTATGGCGATTTAACAGATTTTTATAGAAAATATATCAAATTGTCATATTTATTATTCAGATAATGAGTTATCTGAGTAATGAAAAATCAGCCCTAAATTCTGTAGTGCTATTCACTTCGTACATGTTTTTTAAAGTACCTAAATCATCGCAGATTTCCTCGACACTTTTTGAATTTCAAAATGATGTCATCGTTGTCTATTGCTATGCTATTCCTTTTAAAGTAAATCATCGCAGATTGCCTCGACACCTTTTTAATTTCGAAATGATGTCATCATTATCATGTTGTCGTTGCTATGCTATCCTTTTCAAAATGGAGTCTTTGGAACATGTTTTTCACGCTTAGAGTCTGTTTCACCACCTACGATTATGTTCCTATTAACTTACTTGGCAGATAATTTCATACAAATTCTGTTCCATTTTTGAATTTATTCAGTGAGTAGTGGCTATTCGTACTTTAGAAAATAGGCCCTTACCATACATTTACCAAATGTAGGTACATGTCATGCTGGATACGTTACTAAACTTCCTTGACCTGTGTTTATAATAAACGGGAAAAAAAAATTCAAAAACGATCACGAAGAGAAAAATGCGGAGAAATATAGGGTGTAAGGGACAGTCCTCCGTAGACTGATGGGATGAATTCCATTTAAGATGACCGGTACATTAAATTATTTCAGGAAAGTGAATCCAGTAAACCTGATTTGTTTGTGTTTTTGTGGACAAATCGGTGAGTTTGATGGACTGTAGCTAGACAGAAAGTGAACAAATGATTTCACGCGTCGTTCGTTAGAGTATTTCAACATCCATTACTGGTTTTTTTTTACATACACTAACTTAAAACAAACCGGTCAAGAGTGAGTCGGACTCGCGCACCGAGGGTTCCGTTCCGATTTCTGAAAAAGTATGCTATTTAGAGACATCATTTTATTTTTTCTGTAATCTTTACATACACTTCTATCACATAGAATAATTTCAGATTTTTCTCTTTGCAAACTTCGGAGATAAGGGGGGGGAACGGTATTTTTTTTACATTTTTCATCAGAAGTCGAAAACTATGCGGCCTAAAAAAAAGAAAAAAAATGTTTTGAGATTTGCAAACAACGCTCTTTCGTATGATACCCCACATGCCTTAGTAGCCTCACTTTGAATTTTTAAGACCCCCTTTCAGTCCTTGTTGCAAAAAAAATATGAATATTTTAATTTCTTTCTTATTTGCAAAATAGTTGGGTAAATGTAAAACTATTCTAAATTTCAAGTTGATAGCATTAGTAGTTCTTGAGATATCCAGCTGTGACGACAGACAGACAGATAGACAGACAGACAGACAGACAGACAGACAGACTGACTGACTGACAGACAGACAGACAGACAGACCGACAGACAGACAGACCGACAGACAGACAGACAGACTGAGTGACACCGTAAGGGTTCCTTTTTTACCATTTTGGTACGGAACCCTAAAAATTAAAATTTTCCTGAGAAATTTTCCGGTGGAATATGATTCAAAATGAGGAGCTGAATGCACCCTGTTAGTTTGCGGAGGACTTTCCCTGAAAAAAAAATAAAGAAAGGCATTATTTTTTTACACTCATGGACAAATTTAGAGGAACGCAAAAAAAAGGTTAAGTTTTTCCTGTTGTAGTTATCCTGCGTACTTGTCACTAACATTAGTAAATGGTATTAAAAAAAATAAAGTTTTGGAATGTTTTTTTTTTAGAATTTCATTTGTTTTTATGTAATTATTGCGTAATGCTTTCTTTCATACTGCGAAAGATTTTGACAACTTTTGAATTTGAGTTTAATTTTAGGTCTTGTTTAAATGTTTGCCTTGACTACCTTGTTTATCATGTTAAGCGTGAATTGTTACTGCAAATAAACTGAGAATGCCAGATCTAAACGCCACTCAAGTTGCTAGTGCTGTTACTTTAATTGGGAATGTGTACGAGCCAATATCGCTCGTACAGCATTTTTACATATTATACCTAAGTTTTACTACCTAACCTACTTTAGTCGTAACTTAACAACACAGCGTATCGTACGTCACGCGTGATTGTGAAACATAGATATACAAGTGCGATTCAATAAATACCTTTTTAAAGAATATCGGTGGTTTGGTGATACTTTACAATAATCCACAATCGAGGATACTGCGTTGCGGCTAAACCGGCAGAAATCCCCAACATCTTTTTGGTCCTTCGATCAATTTGGCTGTGCTTTGTGTGGTTCTTTTCGGTTGCGGTAGCAAAATCGGCTTGAGTGGCTTGCCACAAGCGGCATCCCCCATTTAAGTTGAGAAGGTTGCATATATCGTAACGCGAGAGGGCTGCATCGAGCGTCAACTACGAACCTAGCGGAGACCATCTACGTCTACTGCTGCAAACAACTGTGAACCTACGGGAATCATTTCATCTACGTGCCACTCACCAAGAAACAACCTTCAATTGCTACAATGTCGGAAGAATTCTTGGAGCTGTTGAACAAACAACAACATAGCTACGAGCAAATCAAGACAATCCATACCAACTACAAAAAGGATTCTTTGGGTAGAAAATCCTTAGATTACCTTAACAAACGCTTGGATGCTCTACAATCTCACTGGGATGAGTTTAGAACAAATAACGACATCCTGAATAGATTTGCGTTAACCCAAGGAGGTCACGACTACTTCAAAAACAACGTCTTCAACATAACATCACAAATGTATGAAGAATCTTTCAAATATATGACTCAGCTACGAGATCAATTAACAATAATGAAAACCATGGATCCTCAAACTCCAGTAAGCAAAGGATTAGAGGACTTTTCAAAACCTGGACCCTCGAATAAACAGGAAAGTGTGCAGTTCGACACGACGGGGATAAACTTAAACATTCCCGAGGATGCGGACGAGCACTTGTCAACGCTTTTACGTACTCAGACTTGCAATTTCAATGCTTTGGAACGCGCCATTTCCAAAGTCCATCTCGACGAGTTGAAAGGCGAATGGCAGCTTCAGGAACAACTTCGCATACTACGCGCGAAATGGGAGTCCATTGACAAAGTCCACTGGCAGTTACATTACTTGCTACAAGGAACTAACGAGGACTACGAACAAACATTCGATCACTGGGAAAATACCTACGATAATATCAAAGACAGCATCAACAAGAAGATGTACGAAACTTCTCATTACGAAAAAACAAACCCAAGAATCGAAGTACCCGAGTTCCACGGTGATTACAAAGACTGGGAATCGTTCAGGGATCTATTCCTCGAAACCATCCACGATAACCCAACTCTCAACAACGCCCAGAAAATGAAGTTTTTGAAGACTAAGCTGAAAGGTGAAGCTGAAAAACTGATAAAACATCTACCCGTGAGTTCTGCCAACTATGAGTCATGCCTGAATATCATCCAGCATCGCTACGACAACAAGCGCATACTTTTTAACTCCTATTTGGATACACTTCTCAATCAACCTGCGGTCGATATTCCTACCTTAAACAACTTGAAAAGGCTACACGACACCACGAGAGAGTGTATAAACGGCTTAGAAAACCTCGGCATAGATATTCCTGTGTGGGGACCAATCATCGTGTACTTGCTACAGGCAAAGTTAGATGACGTCACCGACAATGACTATCTCCTTTCGGTCAAACATTCCAGAGAACTACCAGATTTGGAAGAATTCCTCAATTTCCTGGAGGAGAAGTTCATGGCATTAACAGGATCCCGCACTAAGAAAAATCTTCAAAAACAAAATAATTCTGGGAATGTTCAAAACAGAAATAATTATTCGAATTTCAAATCGAACAAAAACAATGCAGAAAAACGCACAAATACCTATCATGCTGCACTTCAAAATTGCCCGCTTTGCAAAAGCGAACACGCGCTGTGGCAATGTCCTACATTTTCAAACATGGATATTACGACACGAAATCAAACTGCAAGTAATCTGAATATTTGCAAGAATTGTCTTGTTAGTCACGAAGAATCGAAATGTACTTCGAAACAAAGATGTCGCACGTGCCGCTATAAGCATCATACTATGCTCCACGACGATAATCTGAAACGAAATCGTCCTAAATCAACTACGTCCACAGCGCCGGAGAGATCATCAAATCACGTAAACGGTGAACAAGAGATCCTTTTAACAACTCTTCAACTTCAAGTAAAGAACAAAGAAGGTGATTACATCACACTTCGAGCGTTACTGGATCAAGGTTCTCAAGTGTCTTTGATCACAGAAAACGCCGCTCAGCGATTGAATCTACCGCGGAGCAAAAGCAACGCCACCGTGACAGGTGTCGGCACTACCATGGGTACGAGCAAAGGAGTGATCAAGCTCAACTGCAAATCAATTCACTCAGATTACACATTCCGCACTGAGGCACTGATAATGAGTAAACTGATCAATAACTTGCCGAGCTCCACATTTGACACCAAAAACTGGTCACTACTAGACAACCTCGAATTAGCTGATCCAAGTTTTAACATCTCTGGGCCCACCGATCTGCTTCTGGGTGCAGATATTTACTCAAATGTTATCATGGAGGGAGTACGAAAACAAAGCGACAACTCACTAGTAGCTCAACAGACAAAGTTAGGCTGGATCCTCAGTGGAGCTACAAAGAAGCAGTACAACTGTCTCGTCACTCTCAAAGAGCTGGATACTTTATCTCACTTCTGGGAAATAGAAGACATCCCCTCAGAACTCCAAAACACGAAGTCCGATGAATACTGTGAGAAGTATTACTCTCAAACGACAGAGCGATTGGAGAACGGGAGATACGTCGTGAAAATGCCTATGAAACCAAACTTTGAGGAAAACCTAGGCAATTCAAAACCTCAAGCTATCGCCCAATTTCGTCAGCTAGAGAGAAAAATGGCGAAACAAGAACATTTCGCTGCTCTTTACAAACAATTTATACGTGACTATATTGAATTAGGTCACATGAAAACAGCAACAAAGGCCGAGAATCAACTTCAAGTATACCTACCACATCATGGAATACTGAGGTCTAGTACTACAACGAGCCGACTACGTACCGTCTTTAACAGGTCCATGAAGACTGACTTGATGGGAAAAGGACCTAACCTTCGAAAGGATATTTTAACTCTGATCGTAAAATGGAGGAGTTATAAATATGTACTAACGGCGCACATCGAGAAAATGTACCGGCAAATACTAATCCATCAAGATCTACAAAATCGTCAAAAAATAATTTGGAGAGACTCCGTGAACGAACCTCTGAAAGAGATGCAACTCTTCGTTCAACTCAACGCTCCCGAAAACATATCCGAAGATTGGATAAAAATAAAAACTGATTTATTTAGCTCAAACAAAATCAATTTACCTAGATGGATCAAAAACGCAAGCAGCAAGTTCGAATTACATGCCTTCTGTGACGCCAGCGAGCACGCTTACGCATGCGTCATCTATAGCGTCACGATGTTACCAAACGGCGCATACCTTATAACTCTACTAGCCGCAAAAACCAAAGTGGCACCCCTAAACAAGAAAACTACAATCCCAAGGCTCGAGCTTTGCGCTGCAGTCCTGCTATCAAGACTCCTAGATAAGAATCGCAGTGTCCTAGAAGACTACGATCTAACGATATTCTGTTGGACAGACTCTAAAGTCGTCTTAGCATGGATTCAAGGAAGTCGAACAAAATATGAAAAATGTATTACCAATGCAACTGCACTAATAATTAGCGCCGTTCCTGCTAAACATTGGGGTTACGTAAAGAGTAACGAAAACCCCGCCGACTGTGCGACGAGAGGACTCTCACCATCAAAACTTGTCAACTTTTCTCTGTGGTGGGAAGGACCTCAATGGCTTAAGGATCGAGAGCAACAATTATTGGAAACTCAAGAGAATTACACCACCGACGAGGAAAGCCAAATAAATTGTTATGCAATTAACTCGGCGGAACCCATCGTCAATAAAAATGAATTAATCGATTCATTATATGAGGGATATAGCAGCCTGGATCGTGTTACAAGAATACTCGCCTGGGTGATACGTTTCGCTGACACGTTACAACGCAAGAGGTCAATCGAGTACATTTACCTGCATTTCACAGAAATAAATAACGCATTAAGTGTGATTATTAAATCAATTCAATTGACTTACTTTGAGAGCGAGTTGAAATTTCTCAGTAACGGCGGAAAACTTCCTAAGAGCAGCTCTATTCTGAAGCTCAACCCTTTTTTGGATTTGGACGGAATTCTGCGTGTCGGAGGACGTTCAGAACATTCAACCTTACCTGAGGAAGCTAAACACCCCATACTCATCCCATCGGATGGAAGATTGACGAAACTCACTCGGATCACTCAGATCGAATCCTGTTTGAACCGGCGACCACTGAGCCCATTATCAGAAGACGTAGATGACCTTGATTGCTTGATACCAGGTCACTTCTCAACCGGCGGCCCGATACTGTCACTACCTATCAACGATCCTGAAGATATGAGATCAGTCGACATGCGGAACAACTGGAAGCTAATTGAACTCATGCGCCGACCCTATCTACCGCCGATACTACCTGTAAAGGCAGATTGTGAGAGTACAGATAAACTGAAACTGAGTACTGAAACGGTAACCCAAGGCAAACGTAAGCCTTCGACAAAAACCAAGAATGCGATCAGCCTACTCATGATGCTACTGGTCGTATTTCTTAACGTGTGCTGTGGAATAGCAACCCCTGTACAACATTTCAAAACAACAAACCTCTCAGAAAATCATCCTATCTACTTCGATCCAGTTGGCAACGTGCAAGTAATCCATGATGAATGGAAACTTTTGGTTTACTACAACCTAACAACGTTTTGGGAAAGCACTAAAAAGGTTGAAGAGTTCATCAACCACTTAACCCAGATATGCGCGACAATGCCTTACGAACACTGTCATACAACTTTACATCAATTGAAATTCGATATCAACCAACTGGACGAATACAACAAACTGTTACTGTCTCAACATCAACAACGAAGTCGCATGCGCCGTGGCTACATCAACGGCGTCGGAAACATTGCTAAAACTTTGTTTGGTGTCCTTGATAGCGAATTCGCAGAAAAATACGCGCAGGACATACAAAAAATTCAAACAAATGACCAATACCTACTACAGCTGATTAGAAACCAGACACTTATTATCGAGGCAGAAAACAATATTATAAAGAAAAATGAGGACTTCGTTACACAACAAATGGGCATCATTCAACAATATATGAATGAAACGAAACGCGATATTGAAGTATTAGAAAACCGTTTCCAGATTATGAAAACTATGAATGACGTCAACGCTGGAGCGCTACCAGCGGGTTTACTTCTCTCGGTACTCAGAAGAAACCAACAGATGCTCTTAAATGCAATGACAGACATACACAGAGGACATCTAGACATGAATCTCTTCACTCCAGAGCAACTGTCGGAACAACTTCACTGCATAGCCGGAATCATACCTAAGCGATTGACACTGCCTATACAAGTAAAACACGGAGAGAGCATTGAACATGTTTACAAATTAATATATGTCAAAGCCCGTCTCACAGAACAATACCTACTCTTCGAATTGCACATACCACTACTGAGCGACGACGAATATACTTTGTATAACAGCATACCTATACCTATTCGACGAAGCGCGCATAACCAATGCCCCGTGATCAAGACGATAACAAAGTATATTGGAGTCAACTATGCAAAAAATACCTACATCCAAATGAGAGAGGCGGATCTTCATCAATGTACAGTCCTAGTGACTAATAACTACATATGCCACGCCTCAACATTGATAAGAAACCTACATGGAGCCACCGCATCTTGCGAGGCCAGAATGCTGAGTCAACATGTAAACTTTAACTGTGATTGGGTACAGCAACCATGCGCCGACCAATGGATAAAGTTACAAAAACCTAACTTATGGCTCTATAATTGCATCGAGGAATGCCCGACACGTATAATGTGTGAGAGTCAGGTTTCAACAATAATATTAACGAAGACGGGCCTCCTAGCAACAGATCAGGATTGTGTAATACAATACCAAGACACGACAATTTACTCGCAAAATGTGTTTAGTAGTAAAACCAAGATCGGTATGAGTTTGGAAGTCCCGACTATCGATTCCCCGAACGATATGTTGGATACATATAAACACATAAATACCATTCTACCGAAATTAAACATCTCAAAAGATCATCAGTTGCTAGACGATCTGATTACAGCACAAAACAGAGGAGAGCACCTTCCGAGTGACTTATCCGTCCACGACATCGGCAATTATACAATAAGCTCACTATTGCTGGTGGGAGGAATCGCTGTCACTATTATAGTATGGCGATTGAGAAAACTTCTCTGGGTTCCTGCTACCAATCCAGCTTCGACGAAGACTGAGGATATCGAACTACAGGACATGGCCCCCTACGCTGAAGTTAGACGAGGACAATCCGAGAGCGTTCCCGATCCGAAACCAATGACTCACGCGGGGTTCAGACTGTAAACAAAGATACCTACTACTTAATGTAAAATGATACCATACTTTATTTCTTGTTACTTTATTTTGCTTATTGTTAATTGCTTGAATATTTTTACACTTTACTGTTGTTCCTTTTCCTATCCCTCGGGAGCATGTACGAGCCAATATCGCTCGTACAGCATTTTTACATATTATACCTAAGTTTTACTACCTAACCTACTTTAGTCGTAACTTAACAACACAGCGTATCGTACGTCACGCGTGATTGTGAAACATAGATATACAAGTGCGATTCAATAAATACCTTTTTAAAGAATATCGGTGGTTTGGTGATACTTTACAATAATCCACAATCGAGGATACTGCGTTGCGGCTAAACCGGCAGAAATCCCCAACAGAATGGGCAAACCTAAAAACATGTGGCCCAAACATTACAAGTATCAAAATCTGTGGTGTACCGAGTTGTCAAGAGGTATCGGCAGACCAGACAGTATACGAGACTTGCAGGACAGGGACTTAAACGGAAAACTGGGACCAGAGATGACCGGTTCATCGTTAGCAGCGTGCTTAGAAACCGGACCTTAACTTCTTCTGAGGTAAGAACGAAGCTCCAAGAAGTTCGAGGGGTTAATAGGGGTTAATAAGCACAAAAACTGTGAGAAGAAGACTAAAATCGTCCGGAATAAGTTCACACTTGCCTGCCAGAGACCCCCTGTTTGCCACATCCCATCGAGTAGTTCGAGCTAATTTTGCTCGCATTTACGAAAATTGGAATAACGAAGCTTGGAGTCAAGTTCTATTCACAGATGAGTTCAGATTTTGTCTGAAGCCAGATGTTGGAAGGATTAAAGTGTGGAGACGCGCGGGAGTAAGGTACACTCAGTGCAACATAATTGGAAAACAGGCGTATGGTGGAGGGTCAGCTATGGTATAGGGGGGCATTTGTAAGGGGCCACGTACGGAACTCCGCGTCACGATATGTAACTGAGACTTTGGAAGAAATTGCAATGCCATTTGCCCCTTATAAAGGAGATAGACTTGTTTTTATGCATGATAATGCACTCCCCTATATTGCGCCCGTAGTTGTCGAATACCTTCGAGACGTTGAAATCAATGTTTTCAAGTGGCCAACGCGCTCGCCCGACTTAACCCCATAGAGGATGCATGGGATAAGCTTGGAAGACAAATTAAGAAAAGACATCCTGCCCCCGCTAATTAGAGAGCTCTTAAAAACGCATTACAGGAAGAATGGAACGCAACCTCTAAAGGTTTTATTGATAACTTGATTAGGAGTATGCTAAGGCCACTGGGAGCAGTTCGAAGAGCTAGAAGGGGCAACACTAAGTACTGATTATAGCCTACGTTATAGCCTTTCCTAAGCCCTTATAAAAAAAATAATAAAAATAATGAGTTACAAAAATGTTACTTTCATGTAAAATTTTCTTTTTTTTTTTGTCATTTGTTCATTTGTTTTTCGACGTTTGCAATTTTAAATTAACGACTAATAAGCAATATCCAAATTAATAAACTTAATTGTCACAAATATCCATGATATTTGGTGTTCATGGTGTTTTAAACACACTTTTTTTTTGCGTTCCTCTAAATTTGTCCATGAGTGTATATGACAGAAAGGTTTATGTTAGTAGGCTGGTGCCGGTGCCTAACCAGAAACATTGTTTTTCTTCTCAAACGCTGTAAATGGCTGTACTGAAGAATCTTCCAAAAAAAAAACATAATAAGTAGGTATCTTATAGCTGGATTGAATCATCTGAGATAATCCTTATTTTACACATAATAATATTAGTACCTATATTAAAAAGCGAACTGAATAGGTAACCTTTGATAAAAATCGACTTAACGGCTATTAAAACTATTTCGCAGAATTCGATATACGATTTCAATAATCGTCAAAACTTAGTTTCATTCCTGTATATATGATAGGTATGAGTTTATGAATGAAAATAACTTCAGGCGGAATGTTTAATGATTTCCCTGACAGTTTCTCTCTAATTAGAAATGGATGAGTGAATCTATACAATAATATCCGAGCCACAAGCGACGCTTAGTTTGTGGCTCACCGAATATGTCACATTGTATTGTTACTTTTTGATGAATGAACTTTATTATTATTATTATACTAGCTGCGCCCCGCGGTTTCACCCGCGTATACCGGGATAAAAAGTAGCCTATGTGTTAATCCAGGGTATAAGCTATCTACATACCAAAATTCATCCAAATCAGCTTAGCCGTCTGAGCGTGAAGAAGTAACAAACATACAAACATATACACACACTCACAAACTTTCGCCTTTATAATATTAGTGTGATGATGTGATACATTATGATATACATATCATTATTATTTTATTTAACTCTGGTGGAAAAGCACCCCTAAAGTCAACAATTCACTAATGTTAATTATAGTTGGCAGGTTTGCTATTGTATTTTTTTTTTCAATAAAGTAATTGAAGCCAGCCATAGCTACCGGCCGTCTTCGTAATATAATTCATAATCAATAGGTATTAATTTTAATTAAGGACTACTACTAATTACGAGATTGTTAATTAGTGGCCTTATTACGAACGACTTTGCGAGTAATTACCTATGTTCTTATTCCATAAACTACCTAACTTTTAAGTATCTATTATTAGGCTGTACTAAATAGCCAATTGTATGTTTTGTAGTGTATAATTTATTTTTTTGTAATGATTTTTCTGATGTACGCACGGTTACACATCAAGCTATACATTTCCAGTATAAGCTGATCTCGCATTGTATAGGATTTCCTTACAATGAAAGGTCAGTGTAAACTGGAAATGTATAGCAATAAAGCTTTTAAAGAGTATAAGTGTAAACACTGTCATGCTTTTATGGGGTTATTGTACTCAACATTACGAACAACTTTTACTATGGGACCAAACCTGAACATGGAATCGACATAAAAAAAAATCAGCATTTATGTTCGCTTAACTCGTTCAAAATGTAGGTCACGACTGATTTTTTTTTCGCGATTTCAGGTTTGGTCCCATAGTAAAAGTTGTTAATAATTAAGAGTACAATGACCCCTTCAGAGATTTCGTGTATGAATAGATACACCTTATAGATGCAACTCTAAAGATCAAAACATTTTTACGAATGTTTTACAGCGAAACTTTCATAATAAAGTTTTTTGTTCTAAAACCTAAGCATTATACACATAATCAGCCTATAATGTTCCCACGCCTGGATCACATCCTGTCGGTGAGAAGGAGTGGGCCGTAATCCACCACGCGGGCCGTGTGCGGGTTGGTAGATGTCACATGTCTTCGAATTTTTGGTTCTAGGACATGCCGGTTTCCTCACGATGCGATGTTTTCCTTCACCGTTTTGAGAGCAGTGGTAATGAAATAATTTACACAAAGTAAAGCCCCTGTCTGGGTTCGAACCTACGACCTACAACTCGTAAGTCGCGGCCGTTACCACTGGGCCACCACTGCTGTTGTACACAACCAGTAAAATTATAAAATTAGTATAAAAGTTATTGGGGTAGGTAATTATGGGACCATTTCAGCGGCTTAAGTATAACGTTCCCAGTGCTGGGACACAGGTCTCCTCTCTGTAAGAGGGACTAGGCCATAATAAAGCGGGCCCAGTGCGGGGTAGAAGGCAGTCAGCATTGCAGTGGCTAATTTAGCTTATTTTTTTTACTACGACTTTATGTCTAAAAAATACTGTATAAAGGCGGACATAATGCCTGAGGCCTTTTCTACCAGCCAACCTTAGGGTGATGCAGAGAGAAAACATGGTAGGTGCTAAATCATCATCTGCCTAGACTTTTCCCAACTATTTTGGGGTCGGCTTCCAGTCTAAACGGATGCAGCTGAATACCAGTATTTTACATGAAGCGACTGCCTATCTGACCTCCACAAGTCTGGGCTTACCAGATAAAAAAAATAAAATTCCGGAGTAAACTCCGGACATTTCAAGAAAATTCCTGACTTTTTTGTAAATAAGTAAGTACAGTGCGTTTCAAATAAGAATAGGATCTACTCAGCGCCATGATGTGACGTCATAGCTGTCAAATCGACTGAATTGGGTAGGGTGAGCAAAAGAAGATATTTTTTAGTTAACATTTATTTACGAATCACGAATAAAGAATTTGAAAAAATGAAAAAAATTGTTACCAACAATGAAAATATGAAAGAAAGAAGCATAATTTATAAAAAACTAATTATGAATAATTTTTTGATGTCTGTTTTCACTTTGATTTAGCTAAGACAAAACAAAACGTTATTGATACGCAAATAAGTTTTCTTTGCAAACCGTACTTTTCAATCAACATTTGACAGATAGAGGTCATTGACGTTCCTATTCTTATTTGAAACGCATTGTATAATAAGTTAACGTCGAGTTGGTCGAGTTGTTTCATGCTGGTTTTCGTTATATTTATTTGAGAGTGAACTAAGCAATTCACGTTTTCGCGAATATTCTCGACGAGGGGCGAGCGGGGGAGAGGTAAGTGCCCCTTCTCCGCCCACGCTCGCTGACAGTTAATATTGAATTAATATAATTTTTATTTTATTTTTAGAAAATTATAGAAATAGAAATAAAATTATAGAAATTCCGGACGGCTTAGAATTCCCCCCACATGCCGGACATAGACTTATATTACCGGACATGTCCGGAAAATTCCGGACGTATGGCAACCCCAACCCAAACCTGAAAGCGTAGCTTAACCTGATCGATCGACCATTGCGGCTGTTACTACTTAGCCACGAGCCCCTCAACATAAGGGATAGATAACTCGAAAATAACAGCTATAAATACAAGACAAACTTTACCTTATACATAAACAAAATAAAATTATTTTAGGTTTCTCATTTCTACTTATTACTGTTTTAAAACACTTTTTGCAAATATAGATGGAGAAAATCCAGGGGGTTCAACTTTCTTTATTGTTTCTTTAAACTGTAAATAATAATCATCTTTTGAAGAAAATATACAAGTATTAACAGTTTTGTACAGCGCCTACGCCCTTTGTTTCAGGCGATTATTGAAAATGCGTGGATGTCAATTATTTGCGAAGTTATTTTATCACAGTATCAATCAATCTGCCTAGTTTTTTCCCCATCTACGTTGGGGTCGGCTCCCAGTCTAACCGGATGCAGGTAAAATTAATTTTCACAGTAAATAAATAAAAATACCTAAGAGCGAAGTCACGGGCACACCCAGTTAATACATTACACGACGTTTGTCAGCCAAACAACACAACAATACCCACCAACCATTATAAAAATTACAGTGTACACAATAAACAATTCTTTTTATTATACACTAGGGATCAAGTAAACTTAAAGCAAACTGTTCATTAGTCCACAGGTTGCCAATTGTGTTATTATTTCCGCTAGCAACATTAAATTTAACAATAAATTCTGTATTATGCCAGTATCATTGGAGATGATTAAGAGGCTGGTATTACATACAAGTCACAAATTAGTTTGGTAATAGACGTGAAGGGGACATGGCTAAAATTGTGTTCAAAATTAATGGGAAACCATATGAAGGTATGTGGAAGCTTGTATTAATTTCACAATAATTCAATTAATTTCCTAACAGCATATCTGAATAACATTACCTATTTTGCAATACCTGTACGTCAATTCTGTAAAATTCTAACAACAACTCACATCGCTATTCATTCTCACTTCGCATCACTTCTGCTCACTTGTTTTTTATTTGACACTTTGAATTTAGAACGCCAATCAAGAAACTCACAGCGGATTCAGATTCGAAGTTTAGAATGAAGTCTTACTGAATCACACGGCTGTACGAACATATTTTGAAATGGTGTCTCTTCAATCCAATTTCGGACATCTTCTTCAAAAGAGTTGTTCCTTTCGTTCATAGTTGTTTCTCTATCATGAACTGTGTCTACTGTTTTTCTACATCTTTCATCACACCATCATTATTTTCGGGTTGATTTTTAATCATCCAATAGAAGGCTAATATTGTAATCCTATATACTTTTAGCGGATGGGAAATTCGGTCCAGATGTGTCTCTAAATGATTACATCCGCACTGTGGCAGAACTGCGCGGCACCAAGGCGATGTGCCACGAGGGCGGATGCGGCGCCTGCATCGTCGCCGTACGCGCAGCCTTGCCTCCTACCAATGAAGTCAAGCTATTCTCAGTCAATTCCGTAAGCTAATCTTCAATTTTCATTAAATAGATTATGTCTAGGCTAAGGTACGAGTATTATGTCTTTTATCTACACCCATGCTATAAATCCTCTATAAAAGTTTCTGAAACAGTTAGCTTATTGCCAACATTAAAACAGCCAGTGTCATAGTAACCATGATAACTATAATAGCATCCAAACGGGTGTTTTAATGTTGTACTGAATTTCATAATGCAACTCGTTTTCAAAAAAAGAACATTGTAATGCACGCGCGTTTCACTACAACAGCGCCGTAATTTAAAAAAAGAACTTATTCGAATTCACGTCGTACTATAACGCCGGCCGCCATGTTCGATACGAGTATTAGTATTGCAAAAAACTGTTTCAGAACCTTTTATAGAGACTTTATCTACATCCATGTTATATGGATGTAGATAAAGTCTTGTGACACTCATGTGATACTATTATCACACGAGGCGAAGCCGAGTGTGATAAACCCACATTCGTGTTTTAATACCCCTTATTATACGTCAGTTGCATAAATAACTATTTTCGATTATGACGTACCCACCATAAAGTAAATCAAAGGCGAACCTATATATTTTCTCCTACCTACTATGTGGAGGAGTATTGCACCATCTTTTGAAATCTCCATTGCCATAAAACCACAACGTTGGTACGGACACACATGCTCACTAGCATAAAAGCATGCCATTATTGAGCAATTGCTACTTGAGCATGCTTATTTCGAGTATGCTCAAAAATCAACAGTCGTTTGATTTTCGAGCATGCTACCTCAGGCGCGAGGGCGCGCGGCGTGCTCCGAGTGCGTCTAAACCGCACCCTAGTCACGTAACACATATCAATCGGAATTTGAATCAGTTTGAAGCATATTGCTAAACCATTGTTTCATATGTTCAAAAAATTTGTCTGCTCAACAACGCAAATAACGAAATGATTATTGTTGAAGTGTCAAAATGAAACCGATTCCGATTGATAGTGTGTTACGCAATTAGGATGCAGGTTTGCTTGTGAGGTCATAACTCATAAGCAAATCTGTAGTATAGGTATCGATTTGATCCAGTCCGCAACAGGTTTATGTGACACGTCTTCTAAAAAACCAAAAAGTCGCGTTATCTGAAACTATTATATATTTGCAAGTTTAGGGAACTACTGTTTTGATTTGTATTTTCTTGCATAGCTTCCATTTTGGCCGAGAGCCAGTGCTTAAATAGCATGTGTGTCCAATTGTTTGCTTTGAGCATGCTTAAATGCACTAGTATGCTTATTGCTAGCAAATGAAGAGCATGCTAGTTTTAAGCATGTGTGACCTTTAAACTTCAATTCCAGTGCCTAGTATCAGTGCTATCCTGCCATGGCTGGGAAGTGACCACAGTTGAAGGCATCGGCAGCAAGATGACCAGTTACCACGACATACAGAGTAGACTAGCTAAGTTCAATGGAACCCAGTGCGGATACTGTACTCCTGGGTGGGTCATGAATATGTATAGGTAAGAGCCCTGTTATGTAATTGAACACAAGAAGAGTCAAACGTGTACTGTATTTTTACAACATGTTATAAAATCCATAATAGAAAGCATGGCATCTATATCTATATCAGGCTATATTTGGACGTAAGTCTAATTTTGTCGTTGAAATTCGAGATATCTTACCAGGTTTCTGAAGGATAGCTTATAATATGGTAATAACAGCATGCAAACTCAAAGTATAAAGACCAGACAATTTGCATATAATAATTTTCTTGGACCTCAGCTAGTGAAATTTGTTTGCCTCTGATGTTTTTATTAGATCCTCTAGAATCCTATTTTTGACCTTTCGATAGTATTAATACAACATTTTTCAACGAAAGAATCATATAAGTAGGTATACTCGTATAATATTAAAATTCCCACGTAACCGTAGAAAAATGGGTTATATGCCAAGTTTTCTCTTATAAATTGAATCAAAATAGAATTCGCATGACATTAATTATCAGACAATAGACTAAAGCAATAATATTCCACGAAAAAAATTGTGTAAATATCAAAATTATCAGCACCACAGGGTGAATTCTAAAATGTCAGTTTTAATTTTTTTTTTAACAGCATTTACGAAGCGAAAAAAAGGTACCTGACTATGAAAGAAGTAGAAAATTCCTTCGCTGGCAATATCTGCAGATGTACTGGATACAGGCCAATTGCCGATGCATTTAAAACATTTGCCAACAATGTAGACGAAGCTCTTATAAACAAGCTCATAGATCTAGAAGATTTGTCTGATGTAAAATGTTGCCGTGAAAAATGTTCTAGAAGTTGCGTTCACAAAAATAAAAATGACGATCGTGAAGAAACAAGTGACAGTTGCAAAGCTCGTGATGTAAAAACTGATGAAGATTGGTGCGTTATAGAAAACAGTAGCAATAAAATGGTAGTAGTAGATTGTGGCATAACTAAGTGGTTTAAAACCTATACATTAGATGACGTCTTCAAAGTGATCAGTAAAAATAGTGATTATAAACTGATTGCTGGAAATACTGGACAAGGTACTAATGTATATTTTATAATATACGGATATTAATGTGATATTATTTGATTTTACCTGAAAACTATCATTACAGTTGGAATATTATAGTTTCATATTATTATTGTTCTTTTAGGAGTTTACCACGTCAATGATTATCCTCCCACTTTGATAGATATCTTTAACGTTGTGGAACTTAAAATTCACACAATAGATGTTAATCTAATTATTGGAGCAGGAATCCCACTTTCTGAAATGATGGAACTTTTTCTTGTAATATCACAAAGTAATGAAGATTTTGGGTATTTAAAAGTATTGTACGAGCATATGGATCTCGTAGCTCATATTCCTGTTAGAAATGTAAGTAAATAACATTGTGTTTATTTAAACTATTTGTTATTTGAGTAGTTCATGATGTTTTATGTATTTCAGATTGGCACAATCGGTGGAAACTTGTATTTAAAATACCTCAACAATGAATTTCAATCAGATTTATTTTTGCTTTTTGAAACTGTTGGAGCTATGATCACAATTGGTATGAAAATTCTTAATCTTCTTGACTTATTTCTTTGACAGACACCTACAATTTTACAAAAAAACATTTTGTTTTCAGCCGAAGGCATCAGCGCTATGAAAGTGGTATCTTTCATAGATTTCTTGAAAACAGACATGAAAGGAAAATTAATCATCAACGTAATGTTACCGCCTCTTTCTTCTACTATTAAGCTTAAAACATATAAGGTAAAACAAATATTATTTCTAACTAGGTTTTGCCCGCGGCTTCGCCCGCGTGGATATCGGATCGCATTGCCTGCTCGCGCTATTACTTCGTTTTCGCTTAGCGTTCTTTCTGACTTTTTTTCTTCTTCCGACACCTAAGGGTCCTAGAGTGATGTTAAATATGCTTATAGTCTTCCTTAACAATTGGGCTTATTAAGTCCGACTGGTAGTTCCAGAGATTAGGGCGTTCAAACCAACCAAAAAAATGTGTGCCAGCTCCGAGGCACGGACTGGAGTTTACTCCTGTTTTTGTGCCGTTTCGAGTTTCCGACTTTCTATTTTTCGGTCATTTCTGTCGGGATGGGTTTCTTCAATGAATCAGTGCTATACAAATAGCAACTTTAAGGTGTAAAGGCATTCGTCCCCCCTCTCCCTCTTACCTCTCCTCCTCTCTCTCTAACCACCTCTCACCCCTCTCACTCTCCCCTATCATACCCCTCACTGCTCCCTCTCACCCCTCACCCTTCCCAATCCCTCTTCCTCTCATACCCCTCACTACATCCCTTTCCCGCTAACCTCCCCTCCCCCTCTCACCCTGTCCCACACCCACTACACCTCCTCCCTCACTACACCCTCCTATCGCTCTCCCTTCCCTCCATCATCCTCCCCCTCTCCCTCCTCACCACCCCTCCCCTCCCTCTCACCACAACCTCCTCTTCCCCTTTTCCTCCTCATGGTAGCCACGACATTCATCAAATTCCTCATCACCCCTCCCCTTCCCCTTTCCCTCCTCACCACCCCCTACCCTTTTCCCTTTCCCTTCTACCCTTTCCTCTCGGGGAAAACTATTAACGACAAACTTTATTACTTGCTTAGGCAAATATTTGTGCCAAGTTTCAAGTTATTTAATCAAATGAATAAGATTTTTCATTTAACCTATATTCCCTGTTTTCACCCCCACAGGAATGGAATTTTAAAAAATCGTTTAGGGTGTTTCCATAACTTGACTGAAAGATTATTTACACAAATCGAGTTAATCAAGCCCCGCAGTAAAACCTGCCCTGTAAAATTTACTATCCCTTTTCACCCCTTTAGGGGTAGATTTTCAAAAAACCCTGATACACGTTATTCTTCACTTTTAGTCTCAAGTATAAATACTGAGTTTCGAGTTAATCGGAACGCGCGTTAAAATTCCTCCATACAAACTTTGACACCCCCAATCCCTCCTGAGAGGGTAGTTTAAGAAAACTAAAAATGAAAAACTTAATAATTTACTTAGATAAATATTCACACCAAGTTTCAAGTCTATTAACTCAAGGAATAAGATTTTTCATACAAACTTTCATCCCCTATTTGTCCCCCTTAGGGATGGAATTTCCAAAAATCCTTCCTCAGTGGATGCCTACACTGTATAAGGTATCTATCTGCAAAATTTCAAGTCTCTAGGTCCAGCGGTTTGGGCTGTGCGTTGATATATCAGTCAGTCAGTCAGTCAGTCAGGACTTTGAATTTTATATATATAGATAGATATGAACTCCTTTGCTACGACCTACACGGTCAAGCAATATGCGAATTATGACAGCTACTGCGGAGAAAACAAATGAAACAAGTTGTTTAAGCATGCTAGGAGTCATTCAAAAAAATCATTTGCTATTCACACATTTTAATCTATTTCAGATAATGCCCAGATCTCAAAACGCTCACGCAGTAGTTAATGCTGGATTCTTGTTCAAATTCAAAACCAATTCAAAACTGATAGAAAAAGCGACCATAGTTTACGGAAGCATATCTCCAAAATTCATTCACGCTACAAAAACAGAAGCAGTTTTGGCTGGTAAAGACCCTTTTACGAACGAAACACTGCAACTAGCTTTGAAGTCTTTAAGCAACGAGATAATTCCTGAAGAAGCTCCGCCAGAACCATCAGCTGCTTTTAGAAAAATGTTGGCAATTGCTTTGTATTACAAAGTAGGTACTAGAGATAACACATTTAAATGAATTAATACAGTTAAAGAAATCTACATATATCACTTTATTTGCATGATGAGTATAATCCTATTTCTGATCATTTTTATTGTAAAGTTGAATTTTGCAGGCCATTCTCAATCTATGTCCAGACGACAAACTGGACCCGAAACTAAAATCAGGAGGTGAAACGATAAAAAGGCACACATCCCATGGAACCCAAATCTTTGACACTGACAAAAGTATTTGGCCTTTGAACCAGCCTATATCAAAGTTGGAAGGGCTAGTACAGTGCAGTGGTGAGGCTATATTTGCCAATGATTTGCCAAAGCAACCCAATGAAGTGTTTGCAGCCTTTGTCACTGCTGATGTTAGACCGGGAAGTGTCATAAGCGATTTTGATACTACTCAGGCTTTTGTTAGTAAGAATTTTAAAATATTTTAGTGACTGTCATACATATTTTGTAAGATAATATTGTATATGAATTTCAAAACACATTTTCAAATATATTATAATTATATAAATTGGCAGGTGTAGGGGTAGTAAAGGTCATACATTAAGGAAGTGTAGTAGGTACTTAGATTTTTTTTTTTTCTTTAAACCCCTCAAGTGTCTGAGTTTGGCTAATTTTAGACCCAAAACCCCAGCGAGTGGGGAGGGTTGGGGGTTAGTTGCGAACCCCATAGGTTCACAACTACTGATGACGATATGTTTTCCATCGGATGATGTTTTTTTACGTTTATATATATGTGATCTAAGCTTATATACCTATTATGTAAAGTTTTGTCCTTTTGCACACTTGGGGTGCATTTGACACGCGGGGGGGAGGGGGAGTTAGCTGCGAACTCCATAGGTTCACAACTAATGATGATTATTGGTTTTCCATCGCATGATGTTTTTTTACATTTATATATATGTGATATAAGCTTATATACCTAACAAAAAAAGGGTTTTTCTTATGCACACATGGGGTGCATTCGACACTTGAGGGGTTAAAAAGAACTTAAGTAGTTCTTAATAATTGATTACAATCTAGCCTAATAGACTAATAAGCAATTTAACTTTAACTTATTATTTTACGTGAAACATTTTGTTATCACTAAGAATAGTGTCAATTTGCACTTTTACACAATTCCGTAGCACTTTCTTAGAGTCTGATAATATTGATAAATACACTTTGTTCATGTGTCACACGTATAGCACAGCATTACTATTATTCATTCACGCACTACACTAACTCAAATGGTTTAGTTCTCTTTAGCCTACGCACTATGTCCGTGTTGTCTAGCAGCTGTATTGCCTCGACATTCACATGTCGGTGAAGTCTGTGTTCGTGGGCTTCAGCAAATTTTTGGATGATGGTGGTGACGAGTTCCATTTTAAGGTCACGGTGGAGGTCGTCATTTCTAATGTACCATGGTGCATTTACAGCATCTCTGAGTACTTTATTTTGGAATTGTTGGATTATTTTAACGTTACTTCGTTTAGTACAGCCCCAAAGTTGGATACCATACGTCCAAATTGGCATAAGAATATGCTTGTACAATATAATTATATTATGTATTGATAGACAGGATTTCCTTCCGAGTAACCAATACATACTTTTATAACGTATGTCGAGTTCCTGCCTTTTCTTCTTGACGTGAGATTTCCAGCGCAACTTGGCGTCAAGAGTTATTCCAAGATATTTGGCTGTATTAGCATAAGGCACTTGCATCCCATTTATATAGATTGGGTGGTAATCGCAGTGTTTGTTAGAAATATAAACAGCAGTTTCATGCATTTTGACCGTGTTAACATTTTATTGCAGTTTTGAATGAAATTACAGATTTTTTGAGTTTTTCAGAATTAATACAACAGTAAAAGTTATTCATTTTGATGAGTAAAACACCCCCTTAGTATGTCCCTTCTTTTACCAGCCATATTGTATAAGATTTTCTGACAAAATAACAATATTAAAGACAGCATTTCATTTTAGAAATTGCATGGCGTCGTAGCATTCTACACTGCTAAAGACATACCAGGACTTAATTCGTTTACAGCAACGAGTTGTAATCTAGTAGACATCAATGAAGAAATACTGTGCTCAAGTCAAATAAAGTTTTATGGAGACCCAGTAGGAATCATAGTTGCTGACAGAGAAAAAACAGCCAACAAAGCAGCGAAACTCGTGAAAATAAAATATAAGTCTATTAGCAATAATACGCCTTTAATAAAAATAGAAGATGTATTGAAATCTCCTGAAAAAGACAAAAGGGTAGTTAATAATAGAACTGTACACCCAAAAGAGGTCGGTAATGATGTAAAATATGTTATCAAGGGCGAATATAAATTGGAATCTCAATATCATTTTTATATGGAGCCACAGACTTGCATTGTTCGACCTACTGAAGATGGCTTGGAGGTCATATCTTCGACACAGTGGCTTGATTTAACTAATGTTGCTATTGCTCAATGTTTGAATAAGCCTACAAACAGGTATGATGTGTGTTTTTATGTTTAAGTCTCGATGTTTTTCCGATGAAACAGGATATTTGGCCCAATTAAAAATGCTCCCTAAATTGTTTTTTTTTTTTTTTAGTTTGCACGCGAGATTCAATTGAAGTAGTCACAATAGCCAGACAAGTAGAAACCAAAATTTTAATGAACATAAAAAATTAACTCTAAAAACATAAAAGGAGCACTCCTTTAAGTTTTTAGAGTTATTTTTTTAGACCATCGAACTGAATAACTTTTAATATGGGTCATGCTTTGAAATCGCGAAAAACAAATCTGCTGTTGCCTACATTTATGCTCGCATAACTCGTTTGACGAGTTATACGGAACAAATGATTTTTTTTCGCGATTTCAAAGTTGGTCCCTAGTAACTAACAACAACTAACTCACAACTAACCTATCCTTTTAAAATGCCTAAATGGCGGCCATTCAACTGCGACCTGAAGACATTCAATTTATAGGTTAGGTCAGAACTGTGACCAACCGAGCAAGCAAAGCGAGTGGTGCTGCGGCAGCAGCCGGCGAGCACTACTTATAAAGGCTAGGCAGTTAACTAAACAGCAATTAAACCAGTTGGCTGCGACTTAAACAAGAAAAAAAAAGTCAATAGTAAATTACTTTCAGCATCCAAGTGGTCGTACGAAGAGTGGGCGGTGGCTACGGAGGTAAAATAACACGTTCCTGTCAAATAGCTTGTGCTGCTGCCTTAGTTACCCATCACCTTGGAAAAACTTGCAGATTCATCCTACCATTAGAAACGAATATGAGAATTGTGGGGAAGCGACTGCCTACTACTTCAAACTATGAGGTAATTGATTACTTAATTAAGACCTTTTTACAAAATTACTTAGTTCCAGGATTTAACCTCCTTTACCTACTTCCTTACTATTTAATTATTAAAGTTGGGACCTTTAAGTGCTACTTAAACTACTACTCGTACTACATACTTCGAGAATCTAAATTTACTGCCAGTGGCACTTTGCTATCAGGTGTTTTTGGTTTTGTTCATGAATACATATATTTTTAGTCATGGAAACAGACGTGGTATTTAATTACGAAAGGTTTTCTTTATTACTTTTGTTAATGCCTTCCATGATATTTACTTTCATTCATCAGGAATAGAACCGCCTTAATGAGGGTAAGGGTATAAAATAAGTATATGATACTAAAAGTAATTTCCTTTTTCTCCACAAATGTGTAGAATTTCTAAAATGCTCTTCCGATATTTAAACCTTTAACTTTGACTTTTATTTTTATATTGTTTATAAGATTTTTTTATAGTTTTATTTTATTAACTTATTAAACCAGGTTGGAGTCAACGAAGAAGGTGAAATCCAGTATCTCAAGAATATTTTCTACCAGGACAATGGTTCTTCTCCCAACGAGACTATCGCTCCTATAACTGTGAACCATTTCTTCAACTGCTATGAGCGTCGACGATGGTACGTTGAAGCTAACAGTGTTGCCACAGACACGCCATCTAATACTTGGTGTCGAGCGCCGTGTAAGTATTGAAAATAAATGTTTTACTATTGTATTGAGTTTTGAAAACAAAAAAAGACAGAATCTTGCACTACCTAAATATCAAAAACCTAAGATTCTGTTTCTATGTGAACGTATTGTACAAACTGCCTTGACATTGGAGTAACCTGAAACATTATGCTTAACAAAGCCTTTTATCAGCCTTATATAACTCGTGCGCGTAAACATGGCACCTGGCTCGAAAACAAAATTGTGTCTAAACACTATGTTTTGTCACGTGACATTATGTTAATCAAACTCAACCCTATAAAGTAAAACAGATCATAAAACATTGTGGAGTTTACACATATTATTTGAATAGTAAAAATAAAAAACAAAAATATGTTACGGTTTATACAAAGAAATAAGAGGAAAATGATGTAAACAAAGTCAGGCTCATTATTTTGATGTCATATTTTTTTTCATATGTAAAATAACACGGTGCTATTAACTTTTCAGCTTCGACCGAAGGCTTAGCAATGATAGAAAACATTATGGAAAGAATTGCTCACATAACCGGAAAAGATTCGTTACATGTCAAATCAGTAAATATGACTACAGAAGACAATCCTATACCAGACCTTATAGACCATCTAAAAAGAGATTCAAACTACAACGAAAGACTAGAAGAAGTAAAACAATTTAACAATAACAATCGGTGGAGGAAACGTGCACTGACACTTATGCCAATGAATTACGAGTTATTTTACATTGGACCATACAATTCACTTATATCCATTTACCACGCAGATGGGTCAGTAATGATAACTCATGGAGGGATCGAAATGGGTCAAGGTATCAACACAAAGGTTGTTCAAGTCTGTGCTTATATGCTTGGGATACCTTTGGAGAAGATCAGCGTTAAGCCAAGTTCTAGCTTTACTTCGCCGAATGCTATGGCTACTGGAGCTAGTGTTGGCAGTGAATGCGTATCATTTGCCACTATGAAAGCCTGTGAGATTATTTTGGAAAGGTTGGTTCCTGTAAGAGAAATTATGGGTAACCCTTCGTGGGAAGATCTTGTTCAAAAAGCTTATTTAGTAGGAGTTGATTTGCAAGCCTCTTACATGTATTCAAGCAAAGACGATGTAAAGCCTTATGATGTGTATGGAGTATGTGCGCTAGAAGTAGAAGTTGATATCTTGACAGGAAATCATGATATTAGAAGGGTAGATTTGCTGGAGGATACTGGAAGGAGCTTAAGTCCAAAAATAGATGTTGCTCAGGTAGGTTTATGTACTTAATAATTATGATAGATCGATGAATATGATGATGATGCTGATATTTTTAACAATAAAGTCGATGATTGTAAGTATTTCAAATAATTTTAGATCGAAGGAGCTTTTGTGATGGGTCTCGGTTACTGGACTTCCGAGAAAATGGTTTATGATCCTGACAGCGGTAAACTACTCACTGATCGTACCTGGACATACAAACCTCCAGGAATCAAAGACATACCAGCAGATTTTAGAGTATATTTCCGAAGAAACTCTAAAAACCCGTTTGGAGTGCTACAATCGAAAGGTTCTCTACTTTGTTTGCGTTTCGACAAGCTAAGATATGAAATTGTATTGTGAAAGATTTCTTTAATAAAAATATTTTCATTTTAGCTTCCGGTGAACCAGCATTATGTCTTGCTTCAGTATTAACCCATGCTTTAAGAAAAGCAGTCAGAGCTGCACGTTTGGAAGCTGGTTATGATGATCAATGGTTTGATATACGTACGTAATTCCTTTACTTTCTTATTCAATTTATTTTCTTTGTGTCGTAAGTTCCTGTAACGCGATCTTTTCCTAACTTCGTCGCTTTTTTACACTATCATGTTCAGTGATCTTAGTAGTGCAGGGTTCGTGATTGAAAATGATGCTGCAATAAAGTAAAACATTGAGTAATAAATAATAAATAAACCCATATCATTAGCATAATCAGCCTATAATGTTTCCACTGCTGGGACATAGGCCTCGTCTCGAGAGGTATTAGTGGGCCGTAATCCAGCACGCGGGTCCAGTGCGGGTTGGTAGATGTCACGTGTCACCGTTTTGAGAACAGTGGTGATGAAATAATTTACACAAAGTAAAGCTGAGTGTCTGACTGTCTGAGTTCGAACCTACAACCTACAACTCGTAAGTCAGGGCCGTTACCACTGGGATACAACTGCTGTCACAGTAAACCCATAAACAACATTTTTTTGTTTAGTAAAACGCCTTTTTTCTTTCATTTTATTTTGTCTTTTTCTTGTGAAGCAGGTTCAAGAATACCTTAAAAATCGTGTATTTGTGATTTTAAATCTATTATCGTTGTATGTAATGTAGCTGTATTTTTCATTTTAACTTTTCTTTACAGCAAATCCCTGCACAGTGGGAAACATCTTCATGGCTGCGGAACATAAATTGGAACATTTCATTCTAAAGTAATTATAGGTTTCATCTCTATTAAAAAAGAACCAAGAATCCGATTCCCAACATCCCCTATACGACTACACGACTACTACAGGTAGACTAAAAAGTCGCAGGAGCTTCTTAAGGTCCACAAAGGCGATCAAAAACAGGCCATCCAAAGAGCGAAATAAATTGTGGTAAGAGAGGAGGTGGACTTCGTAAAGCCTCAAGAACACCTTCCTCCTGGTCTCGAACTGCAGTGGCCTATTTGGAAAGCTCTAAATCGATTGCGTACCCAGGTAGGCCGCTGCAAACATAATCTGGCGAAGTGGGGCATAATCGATTCACCCAACATTCAATGCGACTTCTGCTGTGCTCCTGAATCCCATATGCTAGAGTGTCCCAGTTGTCCGTTCACGTGCATTCTTGACGATCTGACAACGCCTTAGACGCCGCAATAACTGCGGCCACCTACTGGACCCAAACAGTATAGACATAGCGTCGAAATGAAAAGTAGAAGAGATCTTTATTGACTCTAAGACTCAATTTCGGTAAAAGCCCTGCTCAAATAATTATAATTTCGTTAATTGGGAATCGAAAAGAAGCGTGAAATTTTTAACATTGTTTAAATACGGTTGCGGGTAAATTATTATAAGGCTTAAAATAAAGTAGGTAACTTTATTTCAAGCCTCGATTCATTAATGTTTAATGTCGACACGTGTTAAAGCTTCAAAAAAGTGCTAATAAGTGCTAATTATTTAAAAATAATATGGACATTATTGTTTTCACTATTTTGTATTATTTTATCGATAGTGAAATGGGCGTTCTACAAAACGATCTTGCATTTTTCATTCCATAAAACACCTTTATAAAAAACCGGCCAAGTGCGTGTCGGACACGCACAATGAAGGGTTCCGTAGTTGAAAAGAATTTATCCAAAAACAAACTTAAGGCCCTGGTTTCAAGCTTGGTTTAGCTCGGTGTGTAAGTGAAATTTAGGCGTTATGGCTGTCTAGTTTGACGCACGAGATAGAAGCGCACCGGAATTATGTCGTAAAAGTGCAAATAAAATCGTATAAAATTAGAAATAACTATTTAATCAAAAGTAATCCATCACTGGATGCAGTTTGGAATTTGACATTTCATGGTATATTTTTAATTATAATTATAATTGCTAATGAAGGGATAAACAGCTTTTAAAGATTATTAGGAGGTATGTTTAAAGATTTTTTTGGTGCATTAAAGTATGTTTAATTATGTTTTGGCTTCCATCACTGTATGCGAAAAGGACTTGAAAATATCATATTTTTTTACATTTTATGGTTTATGAGATACACAGCTTTAAAAGCCACCTTTTTGATAGTTTTCAGGAAATCTGCGCCTTAATATTGTAGTTGAAAAACTTGTTCTCCCATACATTGATACAAGTCACGGTCAATTCTCCAACAATTCTTACAATAAAGTTTGTAATCCCAAAAAAATATTGTTTTATTTATGTTATAAAAATACAAATTATCAATTTTCGGACTTTTTCCTTTTCTTGTGCTGTAACACCTTGCTTCTTGCCAAATTTCATGATTCTAGGTCAACGGGAAGTACCCTCTACTTATAGGTTTTGATTTAGTTGCAAGTAAGTACGTCGCATAAATGGCCGTATTTTTGTATTGCGTTGACTTAGAAGCTTGATTTTTTGATAGATCTATTTATTTTAGTTTTGCAAGCATTATTAATTTAAACTTAATACTTCCACGCGTTCCAGGGAAAAAGGGTCTTGTCAGACTGATAGACAGATAGACAGACAACGAAGTGATCCGCTATGGGTTCCGTTTTTCCTTTTGAGGTACGGAGCCCTCCTATTTACCGACCTACTTATTTTTATAAGTACTGTACAAAAAATTTTTTTTCTTCCTTGCTCCTATTTTTATTTAAAAAAAGGAACGAAATAAGTAGAACTCACGAACAAATACAGCCATTAACGAAGCTTTTTGTAAACTAACTCCACTGAAATATTTAAAGAAGTTTTCACCCTTTACTTTGAAATAAAGACAAACTGAATGGTGTACGGTGTAATTTACCGACAAAAGAGTATTTAGTGGTCGAGGGGCGGTATGATGGCATGTTATTAAGGTATGGCCTCTATTTTTTTTTTCACCACCTTGTAGGTAAAGCGAAATAAAGTTTATACTTCGTAAGGGAAAAAAGACATGCAGCATCTGCGCCTGATTCAAATAAATCCGGATGAGTTTTTCTAAGCATGGAAATTAACATTCTTTTTTTAAAGACAGATATATTTGTAACTATATAACCAACCACTATATATTGGGCATTTATAGCAGTTAACCCCAAAAACGGACGTTTTGGACGCTAAGCCTGACTGTGATGTGTTCGCGGATGAATGGAAGAAGACCTTGTCAGTATGTCTGGAGTATTGTGAGAACAGCGTATGACTGTCGTGTTGTTGTATACTTTTCTTATTGTACTTAAATAATGTGTTTGTGTCTTAACTAATGCCTACTAACTAATAAAACGGCCAACCGTTTTATGTTAAAATAAATAAATAAATAAATAAACTGCTGTAACTTCGAACCTTAGTGTTGATTTTGATGCAAACATTCTATCTCATCTGATTAAAAATGTGTGGGCGGCTTGTATGGGAATTTCGTACAGTTAATAAAATTTATTGTTTTGTGACATTTTTTATTTAATTGGTAGTTAATATGATAGACAAGCCCTTTTTTCAAATTCTTAGATTTTTGAACTTGGGACGTAATTTAAAGTTATAATCAGTTTTTTTTTTTAAGGATAAGTTTTAGTGTACCAATGAAGATAGTTACTTAAATTTACATTGGGCTGCATCAATTGGGTGCCCCAGTTTTATTAAAATTTAAATACAAATGGGGTACCCAATTGATGCAGCCCACTTGACTGTACATAAACATTGTTTTGGTGTTAAAATGTAAATGTTGTATATTGCTTGTCTTATATAATCGTATCTTTATACCCTCTTACAAATAAAACACGGAATAAAGTTATATCAGGAATAACAAAGGAATAACCATACATTTTCATAGGTTTAAACTTGGAATAACTTTATTCTGTGTTTATTAGTAAGACGTATAGTGTTTTACTTACCACTAAGAAGGTAAATTGGGATCGTATCTACTCAGTGCGTTGCATGAGGACCTATGTCCAGCAGTGGACTGGACTGCAACAGTTTGATAATGATGAAGTTAAAAAAATAGGTACGAAATTCCCATACAAGCCTATCTCCTTCATTCTTCTTCCATTTTTTTTATTCAATGGTGACGCTGCCGGGTAGCAACTCTACTCGACTTAAATGGTAAGTATGTAGGTAAGTCCATTTTTGCCTATGTGAAATCCCATCAGGCAAACGGCTTGTGAGCTATAAACTTGCCTCTATACCACGTCATGCCTTTAAAATTACATACAAGAAAAGCAGTAAGTGGAAACGGGTGTATAATAAGCAAAACTTCAAAGGAAAAAATCACAGGCCGTTTCAGATTGATAGTTTAGGTTAGGTACCTGTCGTTAGCAATGACAGGATAATTTCATAGCTCGCCACTTTTACTTTTTTTCCAATAAAATGGGGGTTCTGTGGATGCGATATATCTTTTTAATGCCGTGGATTTAATAACCCAAGTAGCACTACATTATTGGGTCACTAATTTGATGTTCAGATTGAAATAAAAATTAATATTTATTATAACTAGATTTTCACATTGAAATATAAATAAATATTAATTAATTAAGAATTTAAGATCCTAGTGTACAATGAAAAAACATTTGAAAAGTTATTTGATTAACTAAAAAGGTATTTCCGTTACTTTAATCAAATGACTCCGCCATTTTTTATCCCAGTAGAAAAAAAAATAGCGTTCTCGATTCCCAAACCATAAAGGCACGGTGAACTTGAATATTTTACTCAAACCCAAAGCATTTATTTCAAATAATCCATATTTTACAGGCACTTTTGAATTATCAAAGAGTCGGTCAGTTATAGTCAGAAAGTTGAAGCTATAGTTGCCCATTCCCAAACGTAGATCTCTAGAGAGAAGAGAACTCCAAGGACACTGATAAATCAAGATATTTCAAAATCCTGGGTACATTTTTCATGTTTCGCTTCCACACACATACCATCCTACATTTAATAGTAGTTCCAAAGAATCTTAACACAATACAAATACTTCAGAACCACCCCTTAACTGTGACGAGTGCCGCATATCCCACAGTCCGACTGGGGCCGTTGTTAGTACACGTCAACTGAAAACTGGACTTCAGCAACACATTTTGCGTAGGTATTTTTTATTCAAACTATTTTTTTTGTGACTATATTTGTGACTATATATGTTGGTATAGGCAATTTAATTAAGGCCCACTTGCACCACAAATCACTATATGCATTTAACGCTAAACGTATTCAAAACATCATTCTGTCCCTTTCTTCTTCAAACGATTGACACAAATAGAACGATGTTTTAAATTCATTTAGCGCCACATACATTTGGTGATCTTAACTAAGCATGAAATCAGGTATTTATACTATATTTTATACACAGCTGTAAACTATAATAATTCTACTTTGAAAAAGTAGTTTCAAAGTAGACACGTCATAATGTGACGTGGTATGACGTGCCCATACCACGTCACTTTATGACGTGTTGCACTTGCCATGTTTAAAATAGACTATATAGGAAGCTTCAAATCAAATCAAATCAAATATTTATTTTTGAACAAAAACAGGTTTACAAATTTTTTCGTGTATGTTAACAGCTACTATAGTTTAAAAAACTTTGTTGCAGCCATTACCGCCCCTCACTAAGATGGATGGGGATTCGAGATGGGATGGGAGAGCTTCCTAGTCTGTTTAATCAATCTTTCTAAAATTAGACGTGTTAAGCAAAATTAACTCAGCTGAAGGCAAGCTGTATTATATATTTACACATGTAGGCTGAATTATATTGTTAACCATCAATATCCCGTTACCTTGAATTTTCTTTATCTGTAATATACAGCTTCAAGAAACTACATTTTATAAAGAGAGTTAAGTTCGCTTAACACGTCTCTTTAGAAAGATTGATTAAATAATCGTCTATTCTAAATGTTCAAAGTAGGTATCCCAAAATGAAAGAACATGCAAGACTTTCATTCATAAGTTTAAGTCTCAACTTTTAGCAATGGAAGTTGACCAAGTCAGGCCCACTCAATAAAAATCTAGATAAACCTTTCATTTTCATAAAAAAATCAGAACGGAATATAACAAGAAAGTCTTCCTAAAGACAGCATGTCGTTCGGGTGTACTTTGGTCCGCCCATTGATTAAAAGCAGTGCACTATCACAAGTCGCTTCTCAACCGTCTTGACACGCGGACACCTGAACGTACGTACTTATCTTTTTATTTCATACTAGCTCACCCGACTAAGACGTTTTCCTGTCACATTTTCAATAATTCATACAATCATACCACAGAAAAAGGGCGTTCAGTTTTCCCGAATTTGAAAGGTTTCGGGGAAACTTTTCCAATTTTTATTTTCATTAAGGTAAACCAAATTCGGACTATTACGAACGTTTTAAAACAAAAAATTGCCGAATCGGTCCAGTCGTTATCGAGTGATGCACTTACCAAGGAACAGCATTTCATTTTAATTTATATAGACTTGATCAATGCTCATTTCTTCTGTTTGTGAAAAGATAGCCCTTTTTTTTTTTTTTTTTTTTTTTTTTTTTTTTTGAGGGTGGGAAATCATCAAATAACTTCTCCCGCTCTGGGTGGAGCGGGAGGGCGTGTCAGACTTTTACTGACTAAAACCCACCCGTGTTCCTTCAGTTGCCTATGCCAGGGCCGCGGTAACCCTTTCAGACAACCCGCGACCCCAGCGGCGTCGGCCCTATTGGGCCCCGTCACTTGCTGACATCTCTTTGAGGCGCGCGTGGAACACGACGCGCCGTCGACTCGGGCCTGGTCCTTACCGGACGGCGAGCTACCCGCTGCTCACCGTCCGCAGGCCCGCGCCTACGGTGGCCGGAAATCGCCCCGCGATTCCCGCCGCCCAGGGCGTCTCCTGCGGCGACTGAGGGCGTGAGGTTGCCTCTCCCTCACGCGTTCCGCCTCCTCCTTCGCGAGCATCACTGCTTCGCAGAAGGAGGTGACGGCCTCCCATGCACTCTCGCTCCGCACCATGGCCTGGACCAGGCTCGGACGCGAGAGATCGCCGCCGCCGATCGCCTCCGTGAGAACACGGCGGTGCTCTGCCCAAGCCGGGCAGACCTCCACTGTATGCTCCACCGTGTCCTCCGGGCGATCTACACAATGGAAACACCCGGGCGTTTCCTCCCGCCTTATGCGAAACAGGAACCTCCCGAAACAACCGTGTCCGGTGAGGACCTGCGTCAGGCGGAAGGTGAGGACGCCGTGGCGCCTCTCTAACCACTCCTCAAAGAGGGGACTTATCGCCGCTATTGTGGCGTGCCCAGCGCTGGGTTGCGACAGTCGCGATCTCCATGCCGCCATGAGATCCCGCCGGAGCTCTGTCCGCTGTACCGTGATTTCTCGCGGCAGCGGAGTTACGCCCCGGCGCTTCGCCTCCTCGCGCCACTCCCACACGTGCGCGAGGACCTTTGCCTCCAGATCCCACGGCGGCAATCCGGCAAGGAGGCTCGCCGCCTCCCGGGAGACCGTGCGGTATCCCCGGACTAGCCGGATGGCCATGACCCTCTGGGACGCGTTCAACCTGCCGGCTGGTCCCAGCCTTAGGGAACGCGCCCACACCGGTGCTCCGTAAAGGGCCATGGACCGCACGACCCCCGCGTAGAGCCTCCGGCAGGAGGCGTTTGGACCCCCCAGATTGGGCAGGAGCCGCCTCAAGGCAGCCCCAGCCCGTGCCAGTCTGGGAGCCAAACGTCGGAAGTGCTCCACGAAGTTCCACCGGCTGTCGAGGACGAGTCCCAGGTACTTCATCGTCGACCCGACTCCGATGTGAACCCCTCCCACCGTTATTTCGGAACCCGACGGTGGCGCATTCCGAGGACCATGAAAACACATGGCCTCGGACTTGTGCAAGGCCACCTCGAGTCCCAACTGCCGGATCCTCTCCACGACTATCGCAACCCCGAAAAGATAGCCCTACAGTGGAAAATTTACTGGCTGTTATTGTTAAAACCTTTTTTTTTTTAATGTGTCTAAATTACTAATGCCCATTTTCTGAGGTTTCTAATAGTGTTTCTGACACTTCGTTAAGGAAGAAATTGAGCTTAAAAGACGATTACTATTGAGGGTTTAATCTGAGGACCTCAAAAACCGAATTTATGGAAGGAATTCGCTTATATAGATAATTTTGTCGAATCAATAGCTATTAGGGCCCTCGCCCACGGCGACTTTTTGTAGCGATGCTGTCGCGCGTTTCGTAAATGCGCGACAGCATCGCTACTCGCATCGAATCGTGGTGTAGGCGAGGGCAAACAGCTAGCACCGCATCGCGACTGTATCGATGCAAACGCGCGACCACATCGCTACTGCATCGCTACAAAAAGTCGCCGTGAGCGAGGGCCCTAAGAGAGAGTTTATCTGAGGATCTTAAAAATCGTGCTGCAGATTGGCAGCGTTTTTGTTGTCGTATCGCCATGCAAACACGTTCATTACAAAGATCACATGTTATTAGTAAGACTGTATTTTTATGTCAAAAATCTTAAATTTTGAGTTAGTATCCTGTTCATCCAAATGAACGATGTATAGTACCTAATAGTATATTTCTGTTATTTAGCAAGAGTACCTATTATTGTGAAAGTATTTAGTTTTTTCCCAGTAGTCACTAAGTCAAGATTGTTTGTGGGCATGTCATGGCCACATCCAATATTTTTTTGGCCAAAATCGCACGTAGGTGTATAGAGGTTCGCCATCCCTGATCTAGGCTATCAAGAAGGATACATTCATTTCATCGGTCTTGAAGGGAGCTCCAAGCTCTGGTATAATTCCTTTTAAATCATCTGGTTTAATAATTTCAACTGAGTCATTATTAGGCTTCTGTGGTGAAAAAATTCATGAAAACCTGGTTCAACGAGTTGGCAAATTATAGACAACTAGCTGTGCCCCGCGGTTTCACCCGCGTAGAACGGGATAAAAAGTAGCCTATATGTTAATCCAGGGTATAAGCTATCTACATACCAAATTTCATCCAAATCAGTTCAGCCGTTTGAGCGTGAAGAAGTAACAAACATACACACTCACAAACTTTCGCCTTTATAATATTAGTGTGATAGTTTATTTTGCCATACACAAATCGGCCTTATAGAAAGTCGTCGGCCAAAAGTGATGACGAACAAATAAAATTTTTGAAGATGTTTGTATTTTGTGTTTGTATGTTTGTGATTTTAGGCAGTAGTATCAAATAACGCTGATATGCTTCAAGTTTCCCCATGTGATAGAATCAGAAATGATCCGCAGGGAACCACACTAACCGACATAAGCCCGAAGATTTGCCAAGCTTAAGTGACCGATGGGGTTGAAAGGTTCTGGAGTTGCGGCCACGTACCGGTAGACGTAACGTTGGAAGGCTTCCCACAAAGTGGACTGATGACCTTGTGAAGGCCACAGGAATCCGCTGCATGCGAGATGCACATATACAGTCGAATTGGCGGTGCTTGTGGGAGTCTATGTCCAGCAGTGGATGTCTTTCGTGGATGATGATGATAACAGATAACGCAATTATCACGTGTATTGTCTTGAAAACTTTTTTTAAAGTTTACACTCGATTCATCGGCTATCCTACATTCCTTTAACGTACTTGATAGGCAGGATCTAGGAATGTAGGATACTGTGTATGGAAAATCTCGAAGCAAATTAAATAATGAACACGGTACCGGTCTAATAACCCCAAAAATAAAAGATCCGACCTATGCCAAATGTTCGGGCGCCGTCGGCTATCTTCGTGTCTGGTATTTAAAGGCCGATTTAGGCCAATACACCAAACATAACCCCTTCGGACCAGTGAAAGCCTTGATGTGGCAAAAACTCCATTCCCTCATTCTTGTAATTTATTTTTTGAAGAACATAAAGTATCATCTGCCCTTTTTTTTTTTTTTTTTTTTTTTTTTTTTTTTTTTGAGGGTGGGAAATCATCAAATAACTTCTCCCGCTCTGGGTGGAGCGGGAGGGCGTGTCAGACTTTTACTGACTAAAACCCACCCGTGTTCCTTCAGTTGCCTATGCCAGGGCCGCGGTAACCCTTTCAGACAACCCGCGACCCCAGCGGCGTCGGCCCTATTGGGCCCCGTCACTTGCTGACATCTCTTTGAGGCGCGCGTGGAACACGACGCGCCGTCGACTCGGGCCTGGTCCTTACCGGACGGCGAGCTACCCGCTGCTCACCGTCCGCAGGCCCGCGCCTACGGTGGCCGGAAATCGCCCCGCGATTCCCGCCGCCCAGGGCGTCTCCTGCGGCGACTGAGGGCGTGAGGCTGCCTCTCCCTCACGCGTTCCGCCTCCTCCTTCGCGAGCATCACTGCTTCGCAGAAGGAGGTGACGGCCTCCCATACACTCTCGCTCCGCACCATGGCCTGGACCAGGCTCGGACGCGAGAGATCGCCGCCGCCGATCGCCTCCGTGAGAACACGGCGGTGCTCTGCCCAAGCCGGGCAGACCTCCACTGTATGCTCCACCGTGTCCTCCGGGCGATCTACACAATGGAAACACCCGGGCGTTTCCTCCCGCCTTATGCGAAACAGGAACCTCCCGAAACAACCGTGTCCGGTGAGGACCTGCGTCAGGCGGAAGGTGAGGACGCCGTGGCGCCTCTCTAACCACTCCTCAAAGAGGGGACTTATCGCCGCTATTGTGGCGTGCCCAGCGCTGGGTTGCGACAGTCGCGCTCTCCATGCCGCCATGAGATCCCGCCGGAGCTCTGTCCGCTGTACCGTGATTTCTCGCGGCAGCGGAGTTACGCCCCGGCGCTTCGCCTCCTCGCGCCACTCCCACACGTGCGCGAGGACCTTTGCCTCCAGATCCCACGGCGGCAATCCGGCAAGGAGGCTCGCCGCCTCCCGGGAGACCGTGCGGTATCCCCGGACTAGCCGGATGGCCATGACCCTCTGGGACGCGTTCAACCTGCCGGCTGGTCCCAGCCTTAGGGAACGCGCCCACACCGGTGCTCCGTAAAGGGCCATGGACCGCACGACCCCCGCGTAGAGCCTCCGGCAGGAGGCGTTTGGACCCCCCAGATTGGGCAGGAGCCGCCTCAAGGCAGCCCCAGCCCGTGCCAGTCTGGGAGCCAAACGTCGGAAGTGCTCCACGAAGTTCCACCGGCTGTCGAGGACGAGTCCCAGGTACTTCATCGTCGACCCGACTCCGATGTGAACCCCTCCCACCGTTATTTCGGAACCCGACGGTGGCGCATTCCGAGGACCATGAAAACACATGGCCTCGGACTTGTGCAAGGCCACCTCGAGTCCCAACTGCCGGATCCTCTCCACGACTATCGCAACCCCAAGTATCATCTGCCCTTCTTTCAAAAATTACAATTCTACTCCTGCCTCACTACGTACGTCATGTTTTAATAATAGGTTTTATAAGGAGCATACTATAAATTATATGGGTAGTTACAATATTGTTCTACAAATCTTACTTGACATAGAGGGACCCTTGGGTCACATTGTGAAACGATTCTTGCGAACGAGGAATATTTGCCAACTAAGTAGAAACTGGAGTCAAATGAATAATGACATCGCTTGAGGAAGGTTTTCTAAGTGTGTTTTCAAATTCGCGAAGAGTTCCGGTTGTAGTGTTCCTGGAAAGTGGCAGTACTTTTTTTTTAAGACAGGTAGAATCTATCTTTTGTGTAGCTGTTAAAGAACTTATAAGGTGTGGGGACAGTAGACAAAATAAGTATCTCTAATGACTGAGTTTCACGAAATACTGGGATGACGACATTACGACGGTTTTATGACTGAATTTCAGGTGTGAAAGTCCACGGAAAGAAAACGGATTAAATGTGGACTGTCTTCTTCTTATAACGCTTAGCAAAAATCCAAGATCTTCATAATTTTACAACGACAAATTCACCTGAAACCGAAACAGTTAAAAAAACCATAGTTAGTCATAGGGACTACCGACAGAAGTGAAAACTTGACAGTGTAACAAGTCACATTAGCATGACGCGTGACGTGTGTCGCAAACTCATAAGATTTTCCCCTACCAAAAATCGCTCAACGCGCCTAAAGAAGTTTTCACTTCATCCATATAAACCTTACTAATTCTTGAAAGAGCCATGTGAAAAGGACTCCGCCACCGTGCACCTACTTATTACATCGTAAATCAATTTTCCCTAACATGACACAGTAATTTTCATGTCAAGTATTCTCATCGTCAATGTCATAAGCTTGAAGTAGATAGGCGTACTCAAGGAAAGTGCATGTGAACCGAGACACATTTCAGATACGATGACTGGTTCCCCATCAAAGAAATGCTATAATACAGCTGTTATCAATAACTTGATTGATTAATGCCATTAATTCGAAGTTCTAAGGAGTTGTTAATTGAATGATCGTCGATCAAGGTCGGATAAAAATACACCTACATATAGTGTATTCTGAAAAGTTATGAAAGTCGATTTAAAAGTGATACTAGTGATAATTTGATACTAAACTTTACTGCGATCTAGATTTAAATTGATAAACTCAACTCAAACTCAAAGCCAGGCACTTTTGAACTGATGAAGCTAGTCACCCATTCCAAAGCGTATTAGGTTCCTATGGAGAAGGACGGGCAACAAACTCCACGGACACTCTTTTAAATCAAAATATGGTTACAAAATTAAATATTGTTTATTATCATCAATAACAGTGATCTTTATTTTCGTAACGATAAGGTTGCTATTGGGTTGCTGCTCTCGTTCTTTCAAGTTTTATGCTTCTGGCTTTTTAGAGCGTCGTTACTCGTACCATATCTGTTTGACAGTCTCTTTCAATCATAATTATAGTCAGTGCGCATTATAGTCAGTGCGCATTATAGCCGCGGTGGCAACGGGCTCTAGCGCACCGCATTGCAATAAAAAATCAAGTTTACAAACGCCCTACTAACCCCCCCCCCCCCCTTGACAAGCCTACTATGCTAAATTTCTGACCTCCTACATGTAAAGTCCACCATATCAAATTTAGGGAGAATTTATATAGCCTATGTCACCCGGACCATTATTGTGCGCAGTAGGTAATTGTTTCAGACAAACAAACAATCAAACAAATTTGAACTGTTTCGACTCCATTACAAAGAGTGCGCGAGCCATAAACTTAGAAGTTTTCTTCAAATTCTTGCTAGGATAGCGTAAGATAACAACATACAAGCAAGTTCTTAACGTCGACCTCTATTCAGATTATAGTCACATTTTTAATCCATCAACTTCAGCAAAATGTCCACTTCAGCAAATAAGGCTGCCATATACACTGTCCCCTGAGGGAAGCTATTATTATCAACTCAGTCGCGAGCAGTCTTTTAACCGAAATATTATTATGATTTTACATGAACACAAATTATGCGGGAGTGGTTATTTGTCCCACTGCAGAGGGCAAATACCTCATGACAGGGAATGAACAAGCATTAATGTTAGTCTTAACTTTACCCATAATCCCAAATGCATTTAGGCGTGATTTTTCAATAGACAAATAACTTTTATCCGAAGTTATTTTATCCGAATATGAGAGTTCGACATATAGCTGTCAAACCGCCATATTGAATTTATTCATTAAATAAAAGTTATTAGCCCCTAATACCTACGTCTTATTAAAATCGTACAGATAAATAGGGCCATCAGAAAAACTCACCAACCTTTAACCCCTCAAGTGTCGAATGGAAGCATTCCCGTTTGAGCACCTATTTTCTGAGCACCGATTTTTAGAGCACCCAAGGTATTCCCATTTGAGCACCTATGGTCCAGTAGCTTCTAGTGATGGGGTGTATAATAAAACATATCGATACAAACATTCTGAAAGTCAAGATCTGCCTCCTAAGTTCACTGACCTTGACCTCAAGGACACCAACCATGAATATTGACCTGTTACTGCTCCTAAGAATCGCTGATCTTGACTTTCAGAATGTTAACGTTGAGATCAAGGTCAATGACCCTGCGGTTAAAGTCGCACCCCATGTGTGCATAAGGAAAAACCTTTAAATAGTTTGTATACAAGCTTATATCGCATATATACAATGTGGATCTGGAACTACGTCATTAAATTAAAACGAGCACAGTACTAGTCCATCGAAACATTTTAAAACACGAAGATTAGTAGTTAAAGGAAAATTAAAAAATTGCAATTTTCAAACAAAATAAATAGCAGAATCAACTGCATAAAAGTAAACATGCTTTATCTACGAAACGTCACTGACCTGTCGCGCGGCGCAGTGCCGGACGCAGCGGGCGGGGGGGCGCGGCGCAGGGCGTAGGTAGGTGGGGTGCGGAGACAGGAAACCTCCCCGAGTGCCCGTGGGCTGGAATTCCCTTCGGATACGTCCGTGGGGAAGGCCAGTCTTCGGGACGGTGCACCCTGGGGTGCGGGCAATGGTTCCCCTTAGGCACAAGTGCCTAAGGGGTTTCGTTGCCCGTATGCCAATATCCTGTCGGAGGAACGCTCCAACGTGTGTCCCTCTGCTCTAAGCAGAGACGCACAGCGGCGGAGTAAGAACGGGCTCGGTGTGCACTAACCCTGCCGCCGGGCAGGCAGAAGGAAGCCATTCATCCACCATCAATCATCATCATCCCCGCCACCATACACCATTCATCATTCACCACATCATCATTTCCATCCCATCATCCACCATCAATCATCATCATCCCCGCCACCATACACCATTCATCATTCACCACATCATCATTCCCATCCCATCATCCACCATCATCATTCCCATCATCATTTCCATTTTCATTTCGTCATTTCCTTCTGCCACCGTTAGTCTCGTAGCCCCGAAGATCGTTCAAGGTCATGTCTCTGACTTTTGACGGGGGTCGAGGGTCTTGGCTTAACCGCCCGGACCGCGAGGAAGAAAACCTCTATAAAAAATTACCCCAAACCTCCAAGCGGCGGCGCACCGTGAGGGAGGTTGGTAGCTTGATTAATGGGTAGCTAAATTAGTCGCTAGTGCGAACCACGGAGATTTGAGCAAGTACACAAAGTTTTTACTCGTGGGAACAAAATGGAATTGTTAAAAGAAACCCAACGACGTGAGAAGGAGAAGGCGATGAGTGATGCGGGGTCGGAGTCCGACACCGCATCGGGAGCGAAGGACGCGAAGGGCTCTTTCAAGAGCCCGGAGAGCGTAGTGGGAGGCAGTAGTTCCGCTGGTAGGAATGCATTCCTGAAGCGGAACGTGGAGGAGAAGCCGGGGGATGGCCAGGGGTCGTCTTCCTCGGACGGCGGGAAGGGCTCCGCCAAAAAAGCTCGCCGGGTTCTAGGCTGGAGCCACAAAAAGTCCAAGAGCAAGAGCCGGGCAACCGAGGAGGATGACTCCGTCGGCTCGGCCGAGGGGAGCACTCTGGAGGCGTCTGGCGATGAGTCGGACGCCGCTGGTGGCTCCAAGGCGGAGCGGGCCAAGTTCGCGGAGGTCGTGGCTGCTGCAGTGAGGGATGTGGCCTTAAAGAAGAAGCAATCTTCTAAGGACAAGGCCATACCCGCAGCCAAGGCCTCCATTATGGCGGCAGCGGAGGCCCTACTTCAAGGGCCTCCGTCGGACGGCATGTCAGAAATGCGGGCGGAGGTCGCCCGCTTGACAGCCGCCATGGAGCTTCTCCGAAAGGAGAACGAGGAGCTCCGAGCGGACCTGGCCAGGCTCCGCGATGCCGATGCCGGCCCTCAGAAGGCGCCGCAGGAGGGGGCGCAGCAGGGGCAGAGCGGGCTTGGGCCCGCAGAGGACAGACTTCTGACCCTGGTGCGGAAGGAACTGGCTGCGTTCAACAGCCGGTTCTCTGTCCTGGAGGGCATTGTCCTCCGGCCCCCGCTGGCGGCGAGCCGGCAGGCCTCGGGCCAGCCAAAGGCGGCATCGTACGCCGCCGCCACAGCCGCCACGCCCAAACCTGGGTCGGCGGGGCAGGCGAAGGGCGGGGCCGCTCCTGCAAAGGCGCCTGCTAAGGCGCCTGCGAAGGCGCCTGCAAAGGCGCCTGAGAGGGCCCCGGCTGTGGCGGCGGCGACGACGACGCGGCCGCCCCCGCCTTCTAAATCTCCTCCGGCTGACGCCGAATGGCAGGTAGCCGGGGAGAAGAAGAAGGAGGGCAAGGCGGCAAGGGCGGCCAAGCGGAAGGAGAGGCGGCGTCGGCGCAAGGAGCGAAGCGTCGCGGCGAGGTTGCGCGCCCCAAAGTCCGCAGCTGTAGTGATCACACTACAGCCGGAAGCGGAGAAGAGGGGCGTGTCCTACCGCGACGTGCTCACCAAGGCGCGGGCGGCGGTGAACCTGGAGGAGGTCGGGGTCACGAAGGGCTTGCGAGTTAGGGTCACGGCGACCGGGGCTCGTATGCTCGAGATTCCCGGTGCGGCCAGTGGCCCGACCGCTGACGCTCTGGCTGAAAAGCTCAGGGCGTCCTTAAATGCGGACGAAGCCCGGGTGTCCAGACCCGCCAAGTGTGCTGACATGCGCATCCTGGGTCTGGACGACTCCGTCACAGAGGGGGAAGTTGTGGCCGCCGTGGTCAAGATGGGGGGGTGCGCTATCGAGCAGGTGAAGGTAGGCACCATCCGTCCAGACTCCACGGGGTTGCGAGCCGTCACGGTGAGCTGCCCCGTATCGGCGGCCAACAAAATCGTTGGGGAGGGCCCTAGATTTCAGGTGGGCTGGGATTCCACGCGGGTGAAACTGCTGGAACCCAGACCTCTGAGGTGCTTCCGTTGCCAAGTGGGCAACCACGTGGGAGCGAAATGCACCTCGGAGGTGGACCGCAGCAGTAATTGCTTCCGCTGTGGTCAGCCCGGTCACAAGGCCGGCTCGTGCAATGCCACGCCGCACTGCTACCTGTGTGCGGCAGCTGGCAAGCCGGCCGATCACCGGGCTGGAAGCAAGGGCTGTGGTCCACCCGCGAAAGCCCGGGGCAAGGGCAAGCCCCCCGCCCCCTCTACCGCCGTCACCGCCGCAGCCGTCGCCACAGGCGCCGTCGCTGCCGCCCCCACTGCCGTCACCGCCGTACCCACTGCGGCGGAGCCCTCACAGGGGGCTCAGGAGGGGGCTGCAATGGAATGCCAGTAGTGGCCCCATTACGCCTCCTCCAGGCGAACATCAACCACTGCGCCGCCGCTCAGGATCTGTTGATCCAGAGCATGGCGCAGTGGTCGATTAACATCGCCGTGGTCGCTGAGCCGTACTTTGTCCCGCCCAGTGATTACTGGGTGGAGGACCTGAGCGGCTCAGTGACCCTCATTTCGTCGGCCGCCGCCGGTACCCTGTCCCTTGAAGCCGTCAAGAAGGGACAGGGTTGCGTCGCAGCACGGTTCGGGGGGATTGTCGTGGTGGGGACATACTTCTCCCCGAACCGAACTCTCGCCGAGTTCCACAACTCCCTTGCGGAGTTGAAAACCGTCGTCGTCGGGTATGGTTCCCTTCCCGTGCTTGTCCTCGGGGACTTCAACGCCAAGAATGTGGCTTGGGGTTCCCGGTGTACGGACACACGGGGCAGGATGGTGGAGGACTGGGCTCTGGAGACAGGCCTGGTCGTCCTAAACCGGGGTTCTGTCCCCACGTGTGTGCGGATGCGGGGCGAGTCGGTGGTGGACATCTCGTTCGCCAGCCCCGCTCTGCTGCCGCACGTGGTTGACTGGCGCGTCATGGAGGGGGTGGAGACCTATTCCGATCACCGGTACATCCGGTTTGACGTCTCCGCCCATACCTCGAGCGCGCCGGTCCGACAGGCCCCGAGTGGTCCGCGGTGGGCGCTGAAGAAGCTGGACCGGGAGCTCCTCCTGGAAGCCTCGATCGTGCAGGCCTGGGTGTCACCACCGGACAGGCCTGCCGACATCAACGACGAGGCGGAGTGGTTCCGGGAGGCCATGTCCGAAGTGTGCGACGTGGCAATGCCCCGGGTCCAGCCCAGTCGCGCCTTTCGCCAGGTGTATTGGTGGTCGCCGGAGCTGACGGCACTGCGCGAGGCGTGCGTCGCCGCGCGACGCCTGTACACCAGGCACCGCAGGCTCCGTATCCGCCCTCCGGATACGGAAGCCATTCAGGCGGAGCTGTACGAGGGGTACAGAGCGGCGAAGACCGCCCTCCGAGCGGAGATCTTGCGGTCCAGAGATCTGGGCCGCGAGGAGTCGCTGGAGACTCTGAACAGAGACCCATGGGGGCGCCCCTACAAGTTGGTGCGGGAGAAACTCCGCCCATGGGCGCCCCCGCTGACGCAGAGTCTCCGGCCCGAGCTCGTGGAGGACGTGGTGAGCGCTCTGTTCCCTTCGCGAGGGGAACATACTCCCCCGCCTATGGCTCCGCCTCATGCGGTGCCCGCTGCGGACCACGACACCGACGACGACGTTGATACTCCGGAAGTGACCGAGGTAGAGTTGAGAGCGGCGGTACGTAGGCTTAGTGCCAAAAATACCGCCCCAGGACCCGACGGCTTACCTGGAAGAGCCTGGGTTCTGGCCTTTGGGGCTCTCGGGCCTCGACTAGGGGGGCTCCTAAGCGCATGCTTGGAGAGGGGCCAGTTCCCACTTCGCTGGAAGACGGGGAAACTGGTCCTCATTAAGAAGCCGGGGCGCCCTGCGGACTCTCCGTCCGCTTACCGGCCCATCGTGCTGCTCGACGAGGTGGGCAAGCTCTTTGAAAGAGTAATTGCAGACCGCCTCGTCGGGTGGCTGGTGCAGGAGGGGCCGGATTTGGCGGAGACCCAGTTTGGTTTCCGCAAGGGGCGCTCTACGGTGGACGCCATCATGCGCGTGCGAGCCCTCACGACGGGGGATGCAGTGGCCCGGGGTGGGGTCGTCTTGGCGGTGTCCCTAGACATCGCCAACGCCTTTAATACCCTGCCCTGGAGTTGCATCAGGGAGGCATTGCGGTATCACCGGATGCCGACCTACCTCTGTCGAGTGGTCGAGGCCTATCTGACGGACAGGGCCGTCATCTACCCCGGTCATCAGGGAGAGTGGAACCGGCGAGAGATGTCGTGCGGTGTCCCACAGGGATCGGTCTTGGGGCCGCATCTGTGGGACATCGGTTACGACTGGGTGCTGCGCGCCGACCTCCCAAGCGGCGTCAGCGTAGTATGTTACGCTGACGACACGCTGGTCCTGGCGCAGGGGAGGTCGCACCAGGCGGCGGCTGAACTAGCGACACGCGGGGTTGCGATAGTCGTGGAGAGGATCCGGCAGTTGGGACTCGAGGTGGCCTTGCACAAGTCCGAGGCCATGTGTTTTCATGGTCCTCGGAATGCGCCACCGTCGGGTTCCGAAATAACGGTGGGAGGGGTTCACATCGGAGTCGGGTCGACGATGAAGTACCTGGGACTCGTCCTCGACAGCCGGTGGAACTTCGTGGAGCACTTCCGACGTTTGGCTCCCAGACTGGCACGGGCTGGGGCTGCCTTGAGGCGGCTCCTGCCCAATCTGGGGGGTCCGAACGCCTCCTGCCGGAGGCTCTACGCGGGGGTCGTGCGGTCCATGGCCCTTTACGGAGCACCGGTGTGGGCGCGTTCCCTAAGGCTGGGACCAGCCGGCAGGTTGAACGCGTCCCAGAGGGTCATGGCCATCCGGCTAGTCCGGGGATACCGCACGGTCTCCCGGGAGGCGGCGAGCCTCCTTGCCGGATTGCCGCCGTGGGATCTGGAGGCAAAGGTCCTCGCGCACGTGTGGGAGTGGCGCGAGGAGGCGAAGCGCCGGGGCGTAACTCCGCTGCCGCGAGAAATTACGGTACAGCGGACAGAGCTCCGGCGGGATCTCATGGCGGCATGGAGATCGCGACTGTCGCAACCCAGCGCTGGGCACGCCACAATAGCGGCGATAAGTCCCCTCTTTGAGGAGTGGTTAGAGAGGCGCCACGGCGTCCTCACCTTCCGCCTGACGCAGGTCCTCACCGGACACGGTTGTTTCGGGAGGTTCCTGTTTCGCATAAGGCGGGAGGAAACGCCCGGGTGTTTCCATTGTGTAGATCGCCCGGAGGACACGGTGGAGCATACAGTGGAGGTCTGCCCGGCTTGGGCAGAGCACCGCCGTGTTCTCACGGAGGCGATCGGCGGCGGCGATCTCTCGCGTCCGAGCCTGGTCCAGGCCATGGTGCGGAGCGAGAGTGCATGGGAGGCCGTCACCTCCTTCTGCGAAGCAGTGATGCTCGCGAAGGAGGAGGCGGAACGCGTGAGGGAGAGGCAGCCTCACGCCCTCAGTCGCCGCAGGAGACGCCCTGGGCGGCGGGAATCGCGGGGCGATTTCCGGCCACCGTAGGCGCGGGCCTGCGGACGGTGAGCAGCGGGTAGCTCGCCGTCCGGTAAGGACCAGGCCCGAGTCGACGGCGCGTCGTGTTCCACGCGCGCCTCAAAGAGATGTCAGCAAGTGACGGGGCCCAATAGGGCCGACGCCGCTGGGGTCGCGGGTTGTCTGAAAGGGTTACCGCGGCCCTGGCATAGGCAACTGAAGGAACACGGGTGGGTTTTAGTCAGTAAAAGTCTGACACGCCCTCCCGCTCCACCCAGAGCGGGAGAAGTTATTTGATGATTTCCCACCCTCAAAAAAAAAAAAAAAAAAAAAAAAAAAAAAAAAGGGCGTAGGTAGGTACAATAGTAAAAGGGTGCACAGTCCGCCGGCAGGCGGTCATTCATAAAAATTGTCAAAAACAGTTTTTATGAGTGACCGCCTGCCGGCGAACTGTAAATGTGTGGGGCCCTAAAGTCGGAGAACAACAAATCAGCGACATAAACTCACTAAGTTGCACGTTGTTAGTTAAAAGATCACTGATTGAATTATTAATCACATGATATCACATCACAATCAGAATTGCCATCATCAATAATCAAATTTTTAAATTTTCAAAGTGTCCACCATTGTGCATTATGCACAAGCGACATCGTCTTATTAAATTTTTATGGACTCGTCTTAACAAGTCCCCATCTGCCATTCTGTTAAGTTTGTCGATTTAAAAATTTAAAATTTAAAACGATTTAAAAATTAGAATAATGAATGCCTATTCATTATTTTAATTTTTAAATCGTCCACAGTCTTCTCGTGCATACACCTCGTATTTTACGGCCCTCCCACAAAAAGAAATCCAGTGGTGTCAGGTCCGGTGACCGTGCTGGCCATCGAATAGGTCCAGAACGGCCAATCCACTGGCTTTCAAAGAAATCCGTTAGTCGCTGTCTAACAGGCACTACGCAATGGGCGGGCGCACCGTCCAATTGGTACCACATTCGTCCATACACGTCCAAAGGTAAATCGTCCGTATAGTCCGACACTGGCCCACTAAGAAGTTCTAGAAATTTCTCTGCATTTAACGTCCCATCAATAAACACTGGACCTATTATTTTTGACCGACTTTTGTTCCTATGAATTCCAGCGCAGACATTTAGTGAAAACCAGACGCGGGTTTTCGTTACTCAATTATGGATGCTTATTCCAAACTCCATTTCTTGTAAACGCGCGCGGCTCGTCTCGGGATAAAAAAAGTACGTGTGCTGTCCTTAAAGGGCGCCGTTATGCACTGACCGCGTCCGGGACTTTTTGCCGAAAAAATTCCGCTCACACACACAAACACTCGCAATTGTGTATGCACCACTAATGCATAATTTGCGTAAGCAACTATTTCTTTTTCTTTCTAATTGTAGTATTTTATGGGAATGGGCAGGGTGCGTCAGAGTGGAATCGTATGACACCTTTCTCTGTCTTTCAAGCATATTGAGACGTAGAGAATAGAATCATATGTTTTGCACAGGTTCTTGACCTTACAATGTTTACCTATTGTTACGGACTCAGATCTACATCATGTTGAAAAATAAGAAAATGTAAAATAATTTCCTGTGGCTAAAGTAATCATTGGATTTGATTCATTTTTTGTATATGGGTAAAGAACATGACACTCTTTACGTGGATTATAGGAATGTCAATCCTATAATCCACGCAACTAACCCCCCCCCCCCCCCCCCCCCCCCCCCCGCGTGTCAAATGCACTCCATGTGTGCATAAGGACAAAACTTTACATAGTAAAAAAACATCATCCGATGGAAAACATATCCTCATCAATAGTTGTGGACCTATAGGGTTCGCAACTAACCCCCAACACCCCCCCCACTAAAAATAGCCCAAACTCAGACACGTGAGGTGTTAAGTCAACATCGAAGTCAACCTGCACCCAAACTTTACATAGTAAAAAAACATCATCCGATGGAAAACATATCCTCGTCAATAGTTGTGGACCTATAGGGTTCGCAACTAACCCCCAACACCCCCCCCCCAACCCCCGGGGTTTTGGGTCTAAAAATAGCCCAAACTCAGACACGTGAGGTGTTAAGTCAACATCGAAGTCAACCTGCACCCTAAGTGCGTAACACACTATCAATCGGAATCTGAATCATTTTGAAGCAAATTGTGTTAATCCATTCAAAAATTTTATCTGCTCGACAACGTAAATAACGCAAAGACTGTTGTTGAACATAGAGCAACACGGCCCCGCCGGTTCGCCGGGGCCGTGTTGCTCTATGTTGTTGAACTGTCAAAATGAAACCGATTCCGATTGATAGTGTTTTACGCAATTAGGGTGTATGGCATCTTCAAAAGAGAGGCAAGCAATGTATTAGATGCTATAATTATAATGGAAGTCAAATAAACTAGCTTCTTTATTAATCGATAAGTGTTCAATGAGCTAATCAATATCATATTAAAACTGCAGAAAAGCTTTTCCTTCTTAGGATAGCCATGAAGTATAAAGTGTTGCCATGCAGCGTTAAAAAAAATCCACGCTGGGAGGCTAGAAACATGTGCTGAATTCTTGGTAACAGTTTTTGCGTGGATGTCCCTTACATCGTGTATTTTTCAAATTGAGAGCTAACTATGGTGCAGCATTTTTTAATCTCGTAGACTAAATTGACAAGTGCAAGTGGCTTACATAGGTAATGCCTGCTCTTCACAATCGGCGATAATAGACGGTTACCTGAGAAACTAAACCACTGAACGGATTACGATAAAATTTGGCATGGATATACATAGATGGCATCCTGGGAAAGGACATAGGCTACTCTTTGTCTCAAAAATAATCCTAAAGGGGGTAAAAGTTTATGATCGCCGTTTGTGTAGAGGCGATTTTTTACATTATCATAAAGGGGATTTTAATATTTTCACTTGTCAATTTAGTCTCCAAGATTAATAAACAGACCGTAAAGGGTATAGAGATCTATTAGAGCAATGATGGTGATAACTATTGCTATCATTTAATAGTTTCTTCTTTAACAGATCAAGCGTACATTGAAGAGAACATGCTGCTGCCCAAGGAGCTGAAGTATGCTGCGATCGCGGGCGGGATGGCAGTTTTTGGGCTCATCTTCGGATGGGTCCTGTTCCCTGTCATACTCAAGAGCCAGCTTAAAAAGGTAATGTAGCTTTCTTATATCTTAGATTGGGACTTGTCTGGCTTTTAGGTATGTATTTTCAGCTATTATTATATCTTTACAAAACAAAGTCGCTTTTCGTGTGTAAACAATGAATTTTTTATCATAATTATTTATTCAGAGAATGTATTCCGCAGGTTTCATAAATGATTAAATTCATTCATATTATTTATAGCACAGAAATCTTAATGTTATGACATGTTGCCAGTTTGCATCATAAGTAAATTGACATATGGGTGGTTTACACTAGTTTTTTAAAAGATCGAGAGTTGTCTGGGCTGTGTGTATTTTCATTCATCATTATTGAAACTTTAAATCAAAATATACTTTAGCGTGACCTTCTCTACTTATAAACTAATTATTTTCTCATCGGTGCAGCCTTCCAACTACTCTTTTGAGGGCCAGCTCCTTGTACTCGTAATACTTTTTATTAGGTTTAAGTTTTCGACACGTTAGTTACTCGTATTTTGTCTTCTCGTCAGCAGTTTTTGCGTGTTTGAGAAGCAAAAATGCTAGAATATGTATTTTTAAGGAAATACCAAATGTTGGATTACGTTTAGAGTCTTCTGAACCTCTAATCCTTCGTGCATCCGTAGTCTGAATCCCGAATATGCAACAAATTAAATTCAGGAAAATTGTGGGTCATAACATAAGTCATAAGTAGTCATAACCCAATAAAAAAGTTGCAAATGTTGTTTATTATGAGGACTATGGCTCCATAACCTGTTACAGACACAGTGAGATCCAGCTTTGCGTAGAGAAACATTACTACCTTAGTGAAAGTAACCTCTATCATAGGTAAAGTCAGAGAAGTTACCATTATTATTGTCCGTATATGCAGATCACAACTGTACATTCTTTGACAGTTGTATAACGCAGCTAATAGACGTGCGGTGTCAATGGGGAGAGAAACCGCCAATTTATACCGCTAGGAGTCGCATCGTCGCTGGTGTTGTCTGTAGGTATATTTTTTTAGGGTGAGAGCGCGTTTACTGTTTATTATACTTGAAAACCTTCAACTGATAGACAGCTGACGGTTACCTACCAGCGATAGTGGCGTCATCTATAATTAACTTTGCCTGTTCCTTCCCATTGGTTTACAGTCCAGCTGTCGAGAGAATGCGTTCTTGACACCTGTCAGTTTCATACTAACAAATTTGTTTTACGAATTTGATCCCTATTACAACTAGAAATTGTCCAGCTAACAGGTGTCAGGAACGCATTCTCTCGACGTCCGGACTGTAATGCTACGGTTTCCTAGGAAAGCGGCCGCTGTCATTTTCACCAGTATTTGACACTAACTCAAACCTCGGCCCCCGAAAATTTTAATCGGCAGATTTGCCTCACCGTACTTAGTTACAAAAAAAAGTGTCCATCATACATTATTAAATAGCGTTTCCATGAAAATCAAGTGAAGTCACTGCGTCATTGCGTGTCAGTGGTGTCAAAACGAAACAGAAATGCGACTATCTTTTTACGCGATACGCGAGGGCGAATCTAATGATTTAAATCTTTGCCGCTGTCATAATTTTCATGACAGCCGTCACTACGGCCGTTAAGTGCGGCCACCGTAGCTTTATAATTAATTTCCCTGACTGTAATTCAATACGTATTATTTGGGTTTATTTCGAATTCAATTTATAAAATAATACAGGCTGGTGAATAAACGAGCTTAGGATAAAACAATAAAAATAAATACCTACCGTAATCCTCTCGAGTTTCGACCTCTATCGGGCTTGTCCTCAAATCGAGTTGGGTCAAGGTCAAACATCCTTTTAGAGTAAGGGTCCTGTGAGCCTCGCACGAACGCGTGGAGTAAACGTAACGTAAAATTTAATGATTTTAAAATGAACATACACGTTTCCCTCCGAAAAACATTTATTTTCAAACACGATACATATCTATGGGTAGGGTGATGCTATTAGGGAATATTACGCAAACCTGAGACAGCAGATGGTGCCACTTTGACACGAGGTAAACAAGGTAATATATCATTGAGGTAAACAAAGCAAACTGTTAAAGGCGCGCGGAATTTTTTTTTGATGTTTTTTAACATTATTTCAGCTTTATTTCATACTTGTTACTATAATTGTAGGTTAAAATAACACCAAAAGGTCAGAAACATGCGTTTAAGAATTTCAAACATATTTGTTTTTGTGACACTGAACTAATAAACAATATACTTTTAACGTTACATTCAAGTAAATAGCACTAAAAACATTGTGTTTTTACATTAGGTTTATACTCTGACCTGTAAAAAATCCAGCAATATTACAGTCTTCAGCCCCAAAATGACGGAACATAAACCTTTAATGTTTTGTGACTGTAAAATGCTTGCAACGCGCGTCGCAATTTCCCATTGCTTGCGAAATTATTAGTTTTTAGTGAATTAATGAACGCGCAACACTGATTCACTGAATGACGCATTATTACAGATTATTCGTGTTCTACTGTTTACCTTATTTATTTATCCCCTTATAACTATAATTAAATTACAGGTTTCATTATCTAATGTAGGTACGGTCTCAAAAAATTAATTTAATAGGTATTAAAATTATTTACAATTTAAAATTATTAAGAACTTAGCTTTACTTTACCTTTTTAAGCTAGTGCAGTAGTGCCCTGTACGGTTAAGGTTGATGCGCCAGGGTAGCCCGCGAAATTCAAAATTTCTTACGTTTTTTGCAATTTGTAGGTCAGTGTGAGCTTTTATGTTGATTAAAATATGATTCACGGCCATAGCTAATATGGCTTTATAGAATTATAGTCATTGGAATCAGCAATACAACTCCATAAGTTAGCATTTACCTCAAATGTAGCGATTTCATGAAATCATGAGGTTTGAGGTAAATGCTAACTTATGGAGCTGTATTGCTGATTCTAATGATTATAATTCTGTAAAGCCATACTAGCTACGGCCGCGAATCATATTTTAATCAACATACAAGCTCACACTGACTTACAAATTGCAAAAAACGTAAGAAATTTTGAATTTCGCGGGCTACCCTGGCGCTTTCGCCTTAAGGTTGATGCGCCAGGGTAGCCCACGAAATTCAAAATTCCTTAGGTTTTTTGCAATTTGTCGGTCAGTGTGAGGTTGTATGTTGATTAAAATATGATTCGCGGCCGTAGCTAATATGGCTTTACAGAATTATAATCATTAGAATCAGCAATACAACTCCATAAGTTAGCAATTATCTCAAATCTAGCGATTTCATGAAATCATGAGGTTTGAGGTAAATGCTAACTTATGGAGTTGTATTGATGATTCTAATGATTACAATTCTGTAAAGCCATATTAGCTACGGCCGCGAATCATATTTTAATCAACATACAAGTTCACGCTGACCTACAAATTGCAAAAAACGTAAGAAAATTTGAATTTCGCGGGCTACCCTGGCGCTTTCGCCTTAAGTAAGGTTCCTTATTGTATCTGTTGCAAAAATGTAAATAGTTGTATTTCCGATTCAAATATCGTTTAAAACTTTTCGGTTACGCCGCCGCGCGCGTTCATGTAGGGCCTGTTTACTCTTTTCTGTCAACTGGCCGCGCCTCCGCCTTCCTCTTCTTCCAGAGTCTACAAAAGTTTTTAATTTGATCAGGATCTGACGAATACACAAAAAATCGTACAGGTTAGAGGGACAGTAAAAATTTCTTTGATATTGTTTTCATTTTATAAACTGCTCCTACTAGTTTATGGCACAGTATAAAACTAGCACTACCAATATTAAAGGAGACTGGAGACTGGTATCTGTGGGTCCAATTGTAATAATAAGCCGTCCCCCGACGCGACGACGACGCTTGGATCATAATATTACGAACTTTTTAGAGGTTTTTGTTTGTGTCGGGGGTTTTTTAAACTTTTAATTTAATTTTTATTTGGTTTGGAGGATATTAATATTAATTAGGTACTTCAAATCACTTATCTTACCAGGAAATGGCGCTATCAAAGAAGACCGACGTCCGTAAGATGTGGGAGCAGATCCCCTTCGCCCTGGAGTTCAAGGTGTACCTGTTCAATTACACCAACGCCGAGGAAGTGCAGAAGGGAGCCAAACCTATTCTTAAGGAGATTGGACCTTACCATTTTGAGTGAGTACCTAGTTACGGGGCTACGAGAATTCTTTGGCGCTTGAATGATGCTGACAGCGTTTTTTGTGAAATGCATTGAAAAAACAAGATGGCGACTGTAGTTCCGATTTTGTCGACGCTCACGCGACAAATGGTCATGAAATCATGATCTTTGTGCAGCTATAGGTATCTACTATTGGAGACTACTGGTTTGTTTTGACAGAAAAATAACCGTAGTTTTTTTGAAAGACCAATGGTTCAAGTTTTGAGAATGGACAGCATTGTTTTTCTATCTGATAATTATAACAAACTGGTATTGATTACAAATCCGATGGTATTCCTCGGTTTTTGGTCATATATAAAGACGTATCAGTGTTTAATGTTTGTGTACATTGTACTAATGCGATGATAATAAATACTTCTTCAACTCAAAATTCCATTTGATGCCATAGAAATTAAAATTCCCATGTACTTGAGTTATAATATCACCGGCGCCCATACTCTTCTAAACGAAACAACATTACAAAGAACAATAAATAATACTATGTTTAGTGAGGGAACCGGATAACGCAATCCTCACAAAATGAAATAATGATATAATACACGTTGCACAAATGCATAACGTTTAACACATAATCGAAAACATTTACGCAAATGATCACGTTACTGGAAAGCCTGTAATTCAGACTAAAGACTTACAATTAAACAAAATGCCAACAAAGGAAGCTTCTAATTTAATAACATAGTATTTCATGCACAGGACAAGGACAATTACGGGTTTGTTAATGATATCATTATGAAAAACGTCATTAAGTTTGTAAGTAGTTGTTATGTCCACGCTACATTGCGTGATGTAAAAGACAAACCAGGGCTGGAGAGGGAATGATCTGCAGATGAAAAATTATTGCCAAAAACAAGGTTTATAACATATACAACGTGTAACGTTAAATGCGCAAAACCTCTTAAGGGGTCATTGTACTCATCATTATGAACAACTTTTACTATGGAACCAAAACTGAAATCGCGAAAGAAAAATCAGCTGTTCAGTACATTTCTGTTCGCATTCGTTAAAATGTACCAGCTGATTTTTTTGCGATTTCAGGTTTGGTCCCATAATAAAAGTTGTTCATAATAATGAGTACAATGAGCCCTTAAGAGGTTTTGCGCATTTAACGTTACACGTTGTATAGGATGACTGGTAATTAGTGACCGATACCTAAACACGTGATTGTGTTCATGATAACAAACAACTTTTACTATGGGACCAAACCTGAAATCGCAAAAAAAAACCAAGCTGCTCCTCCCTACATTTTGACGAGTTATGCGAACGTGAATGTATGGGGCTGCTGATTTTTTTTTCGCGATTTCAAGTTTGGTCCCATAGTAAAAGTTGTTTGTTATCATGAGTATAATTATGTGTTTAAGTATCGGTCAGTAATTACCCGTCACCCTATATTATCCTTAGTCTTACGCAAAAATATAAATTGATCAGTAAGGATTAAGCTGTGGATATTCTAAAGCTATGTTAGAGGAACTAGCGGCTAAGTACTTAATAACAGCCGCGCAGGTCGATCCTTCAGTTCAGTTAGCATTTACCTCAAATCTAGCGATTTCATGAAATCGTGAGGTTTGAGGTAAATGCTAACTTACGGAGCTGTATTGCTGATTCTAATCAGCAATACACGACACGGTTGGCGCAGTGGTTGAGCGATTGACTGCTGCGCAGCATGTCGCGGGTTCGATTCCCGCACGGAACAAATATTTGTACGACCTACAAGTATTTGTTCCGAGTCTGGGTGTTTTTCTATCTATAATATGTATGTATTTACAAAAAAAAAAAAATGTATATAAGTAGTTTATCAGCCATCTAGTTACCATAACACAAGCATTAGGTTGCTTAGCTTGGGACTAGATGGCGTTGTGTGAAATGTCCAAGGATATTTATTTATTTATTTATTTTAATGATTATAATTCTGTAAAGCCATATTAGCTACGGCCGCTGTAGGAAATCTAGGTTGTAATACTTTAATAAAACGAGTTATGGGCTTTTTAAAATATAAAGATTATTATTAGCCAATTAAAAGTCACTAGGAAGTTTATACGTCCGTCTTTCTTAAGGCGCTAACGAGAAGTGAAGTACTACTTATGGTGGGTAGTATTTATATAATAAGTAGGTACCTACGATATCTCGATTATTATAAAATCGACTAAAGATTGATTTTTGTAAATAATTAAATCAAATAAATCAACACGCCCCCTCAAAAATTAATCTACCAATTATACAAAAAAAAAACTTAAATCAAAGTAGGTAATACCTAATTGACCGGAACATATTCACTTCCTAGTGTTTGCTGGGAATACATCATGGTCCAACATTTGCTGCCAAGGATTAAGGAAAACCCAGAAAACCTTAATCAAACCATTTCATTAAATTATTCTTAATAATAATTAAATTAATCATAAATCAAATTATTATGCAGAATCAATAAACATTCAATCAGTATCTTAATCTAAGCCCATTTTACTTCTCATCTCTTGAAAAGTAATAGCGGGTAATGCCTTGGTCAGAACATCTGCCAACTGCTGAACTGTTGGAATGTAATTTTATTTTATTACATTTTTCTCAATCTGTTCCTTAGAAAAATGATACTTTATATCTATGTGTTTTGTACGTTTGTGATTGGTTGGATTATTTGCAATGCTTATGTAGCCATTTTTATCCTCATAGAATATGATAGATTTAATTATATCTATCTTAATACTAACTGCTAGTGATTTAAGCCCTAAAGCCACCCATGACAGTTTGATACAATGCCATACAATCTGCCTCAGTTGAAGAGGCAGCAACTGACATTTGTTTCTTTGTACTCCAGGTTTGCTTGCAGCTTGAAATACCCAGTTGTACTTTTCCTGTCATTTGAATCACTGCCACCCCAATCTGAATCTACGTAGCCACACATAATGTTAGTGTAGGCACATCTTTTACCTATAACTTAATTTTAAATCAACAGTACGTTTCAAGTACCGAAGCACTCTCTTTAGACACTGCCAGAGTTCTTTACTATTTTTGTTCGTATACCTACTCAGTACATTAATGCCTTTAAGTAATTAAATCTGGACGAGTGCATAACATGACATACATTAAACATTCTATAACGTTTCAACATGGCTCATTATATTTTTCTTCAGAGTTTAATGCGTCATAATTAAGTTTATTTTCCATTGGTGTATTGACAGGTTTACAATCGTGCATATTAAATTTATTTAATACCGTTTATATTTATGCACTTTGATTTAATGCTAATTCATAAAATTAAAATTATTTCATCATCATCATTCATTTCATTCATCGTCATTTTAAATTTACTCATTAAATACCTTTTTATAATTATTTCAATATCAGCGCATACTATAACTAAATCACCTATATATAAAACGACAAATATTTTTATGTACATCTCCATTGTCTAGCATATATTGACACCTATTCGACTGAAGAATTTTGAAAACCTTCTTCTTTATGAGATAGATCGAAAACTTCAAACCAACATTTAGCTGCCTGCATTTTTCAGCCCGTAAAGTTTATTTAATTTAACACATAATTATCTAAGATACCCTCAGGGCCTTTCATATAATATCTTCCTTTAATTCGTCATTTAGGAAGGCAGTTTTGACATCCCTAAGACGAACTAGCAAACTAAATTGATTCGCAAAAGTAAGATACATCTAAAACTAGCTATTCATGCTAATACTGATACGAAAGTTTCATTATAGTCCGTGAGGTATTCTTGACCGAAACCCCTTGCACAAGTTGTTTTTTTTTTATCTTAAAGGTTTTCTAAATTCATCATGTTTTACAGAAAACATCCATTTACAATAAATTGACAATGTTTTTTTTTTCAGGTGTTGGTATTAAAGTCTAAGTATTATTTAGCTTTAGAGAATTTAGTTCGTCCCTACTGCACTTTCCCACTGGGATCTGTTTTGATCTCTTCTAATGAATTTGGTATTTTACATAGAATAGACTGAGCACACAAAATTGCAATCATCATCATCGTCTTCACTAAACGACATAGGTAGACGACTTTTGAACCTATTGCATCATCCAACGTCAGGATTTTATTTGTGTTTTCTTTTGGTGAAGATGGGGTATCAAAAAGTATATCATTTATTTGCTCCGATTCAATTTTATATTATCATGGTTTAATTTGCGAACTTTACTAGGACACTTGTGCTCATCAGATTTAGACCATAGACGTATCTGATATAGAACTGTCAGAGTTATGAGACTTGACCGGCACTGACTTGGATATTACATCATCAGCTTTGCCGTGAGAATTTTTTAATATTCCCTTCAGACTTGAGGTCTGGCCTGGATTGAAGAAAACTAGTCTCATCAACAATAACATCGCTGACTACTATGTATTTTTTTTTTCGCACTCTGGGTTCCAAACTTTATAGCGTTTGGTTCATAACCCACAAGTATCCCGTTCCATGATTTTTCATCAAACTTGGTTTTACTGCTTTTATTATGAACGTAAACAGTTGAACCAACCTTCAAAAATTTTTTTTTTAATTTGAGGTTTTGTATCATGCCACATTTCGAATGGTGTTTTTGAAAACTTTCAAAGTTTTAATTGGGGTCAAATTAATCAAATAAACAGCAGTTGGTACTGCCTATCACCCCAAAACACTTTGTCTAATTTAGCACCGCTTAAACGAGCTTTTCCATTAAGTAATGGTTCCGACCATACGTTCAGAAACGCCATTCAACTGTGGTATTATCGGAATTTTTAAATGTTATGATATCCCTCTCTCTACACAATAACCTATCATTTCAGTCGATAGATATTCGCCACTATTATCGCAGCATAGTTGACTAATTTTAAATTAAACTTAGCCTCGCTTTTAGCCACGAAATCTTTAAAAACAGCAAACACGTCTGATTTATAGGTGGGTTAAACGTAACAAAGTACCTAATGCGTATACTCATCAACAAAAAGTACAAAGTAGTTTTTTTTATTTGTCGTTAGTTGGGGGTATAAACAGTAACAATAGTCCACAAATATCTGAGTGCACAATAAATAATAGCTGTTTAACATGACTTTTATTTTTGACCTGATAAGAACGGAAATCGACTTTGTTTCCTATTTATACAGGCCTCAACTCCGTGGGCCTCACACAATTTATCATCCAGGCTCGCATAACAGTTTCAATTTGGCTGGTGTCATCAACCATTTTGTTATTGTTTTTCAATTTCGATGAATTAATTTTTACTAATTGTGACCAAAGCCATAATTTGTACATACTGCACACTTGAGAAACACATTGACACTTATTTACAGATGCCATTAAGTCTACAGCAATTAAATTATTTTTTTAACATACCTTGCATGATAGCTTTTTATTAACCTTTCGTATTTGGTCTCCTCGCTGGTCGACAATGACTGTCAACCCTGCTCCTTGCATTTTTCGTTAAGAACAACAGGTGGTACCGCAGCACAGAAGAGCACGTCCTCCAAAACTTCTTGAACGCCCATGTTGCTGGTCACATACATCGTTCCCTGAAATAAATTCACCATTTTTAGCAATAGAAATTTTAATGGCGTTTGCAAGACGGTGTGACTAATGACAAGATCTTCCCTGTTTATAATATGGTCTGATGCTCCAGAAAAGTAACTTTGCTTCCATCATGATCCGCTTGATAGTCTGCCATCATAAAAGCAAAGCCAGAAAAATTGCTCGACGTGGATGTTTCACTGATCTCAACTGCCTGGACCGTCCTTCTCATATCCGTATTTTCTGCTGCTGTCGTATTTCACATGCTTCTTGCGGCCACAATGACAACACTTCATGAACTGAGACTTATTCTTCTGCTTGTTAAACTTCTAGTTGAAGCTATTATTCCCTTTATTATTTTGAGAATTATCGAATTTTGTTTTTCGAAATTTCTGTCCATTTTTCCCTTAAAATTGCAAAACTTTTGACACTGGTATCTCGGGACTCATTTTTAAACTTGACTTCATGATCCAAAAGCCTTGGTTTAACGAATGCTAGCATTAACTTATCCTCCGATAAAGTTTCGATCGCATTTATCACGCCATCATAAGATGGGGGTAGGTTGATTAACAAATGAGCTACCTCGCGTGGCGTGGTTTTGCGGCGGCGTGCCGGCTAACAATTCGATGATGAACACTTTTTGCACCTTTTATCACGTCCATTTCACTTGACAAAGCCCTTATTTTTATTTAAATTTTTAACCACTTATATTGCAGTAAAAACGTAACCTGGGCCCATAACCTGTAGGAAATCTAGGTTGTAATACTTTAATAAAACGAGTTATGGGCTTTTTAAAATATAAAGATTATTATTAGCCAATTAAAAGTCACTAGGAAGTTTATACGTCCGTCTTTCTTAAGGCGCTAACGAGAAGTGAAGTACTACTTATGGTGGGTAGTATTTATATAATAAGTAGGTACCTACGATATCTCGATTATTATAAAATCGACTAAAGATTGATTTTTGTAAATAATTAAATCAAATAAATCAACAGCCGCGAATCATATTTTAATCAACATACAAGCTCACACTGACCTACAAATTGCAAAAAACCTAAGAAATTTTGAATTTCGCGGGCTACCCTGGCGCTTTCGCCTTAACGATTTCCAATAATAGTAATAATTCGTGTTTGAAAAATATGATTTTGTGATAAGCAACAGCCCCCAAGTGTTTAGTTTGACGGCAACCTACGTAGACATACCCCCGGGGGGCTAAAACGGCCACTTTGGCAGAATCATAATAGGATAATATTGTGAATAATATTTGAAATCGTAAAACGGTCACAAACTGACAATATATATACACCACTATTTTTTAATTAGTACAAATACTTAAAGGGCTTATTAGAGAAGGTCTTGTTATTAAATATGTAAAGTCTCAATAAATAATATGCATAAACAGCAAAGTTATTAGCGTTTGTTTATATCTCAAAATTTCACTCAATGTATGGAAATATTGTACAGGCTATTCATAGTTGTATTCATTCTCTCGCTCTCGCATTTGCGTGCTCTCGCTCGAACTTGCGCCGCCTCCAACAGCTGTTATCGTATCATAATCATGAATTTACCAATTATGACAAATTTTCGTGGACAATTTTGGTATTTCTTTTTTTTTACTTTTGACTACACAAATATGATCAGTAACGGGTACGGATAGAGCCCCATTTTTTTTTGTACTAATTAAAAAATAGTGGTGTATAATTGTCAGTTTGTGACCGTTTTACGATTTCAAATATTATTCACAATAATAACCTATTATGATTCTGCCAAAGTGGCCGTTTTAGCCCCCCTGTTTCACCACCCACATTAAGTTACCACATTAGGCTCCTATTAACTTGGCAGATAATTTCATACAAAATCTGTTCCATTTTTGAATTTGTTCAGCAAGTAGTGGCTACTCGGCCATCGTGAAATAGAATAACTAATTCCAAACCACAGCTGCTAATATGGCACGTTGCTCCAATTCCCAAGAATTTATGGAAAAAAATACGATTCTAGCAATACTTGTCACTTATTCACCTTGAAATGCGAAGGTAATAATTTTCAGTGTTTTACAACACCGTGCCATTATTGGCAACACGTGATGGCAATTTTGCATATGGGGTGAATATTTTATCTCAATCGATATTGGAATGTGTGCAAATCTAGGACATAAAAGAGAATTATAAAATATTCGCGATAAGTGTTATGTTAGCAATTTTTGTTTTTATTTTCATTTCTATAAAGGTGAGTATAGACTGGAGCATTTACTTGTAACAAAACATCGAGCTTCTCATAAGTGTCCCCTTTCACGAAACGAGCAAAGAAAGCATTTTTGATAAACTGAATTAGCGAATTGGTCCTATGATCCGCCTTTGATTTAGCCACAGGCCATTGACAAGGTTTTCAGTAGCTTTTCCCGGGAATTCACCCGGGAAAAGGACCCGGGACAAGGAAAAAGGACCCGGACCCGACCCGAGGACCCGAGAAAAGTGAGTGCGAGTTATCGCAGTCCACTGCTGGACATAGGCCTCTCCCAAGCTGCGCTATAACACTCTGTCCTCAGCCTTCCGCATACAGTCTGTCCCGACCACCCTTTTAAGGTCGTCGGTCCATCTAGTTCAAGGGCGTCCCACACTACGCTTACCGATACGCGATCTCCACTCCAGGACTCGTCTGCTCCAACGGCCATCTGTCCTCCAACAAACATGAACTGCCCACTGCCACTTCAGCTTGCTTAGGTACTCTGCAAGCTATGTCGGTAACTCTGGTTATTTTCCGAATAACTTTATTTCTTACTTTATCCTTCAAAGAAACTCCGAGCATAGCCCGCTCCATACCGCACTGAGCGACCTTGAATTTGTGGCTCAACCCGACTGTCGGTGTCCACGTTTCGGCACTGTACGCCAAACACTGCGGGATTGGCTACAAGAAGACTTGACGAAGTTTTCCAAACACTGCCCAACCCAACTGCATCCTTCCGTTGGCTTCTTTCTCACAGTTGTGCCTACCGAACTGGATGACTTGCCGATTTTTGAGTACAAAAGCTTTAATTAAAGTACATTTTTCTCAGCGAATGGAAGGAGAAGGTGGAAATTGAAGACCACGAAGAAGACGACACGATTACTTACAAGAAACGTGACGCATTCTACTTCAATCCTGAGCTGTCTGCGCCTGGACTAACGGGGGAAGAAATTGTTGTCATGCCGCATATATTTATGTTGGTAAGCCACTTTCCTGACTAAACGTAACAAGTTAGTGAAGATAGGCTTTTGAACACGAATCTTACTTCAAAGGTTGACTTGAAAAGAACTAAGGAAAAATAAATTATTATAAACCTCATTAACAAAGATTGAAGAATATACAACGTTCCGGTACAATGAAGACATTAATTTAACACAGGGGTAGGGCGATTTGCCAGTAGTCATAAAAATTATAATAAGATAAAATAATTCGTAAAACAATAACATTTTCATACAAACTAAATAACAAAGCTCTCTTTTTCCTTCAATTCGCCTACTCTTTGCACGTTATTCGTTTTTATTTCATTCATGCGATGTTATGATCCTCGCGGATGATAACATGACCCCGGCAAATGACCTCTGCACTACAGTTTTTTATTTACAGATTGCTCCAAGAGCATTATAGAGTATTTTAGCAAATTGTAAATATTTCAATAAATAATAAAGTTTTATGTAAATACCTTAAACGTGTGTTAGATTAATGTCGCCATTAAAGCGGCACACTGTAGTCTCTATGATCTATAAATACACTAGCGGACCCGACAGACGTTGTCCTGTCTGAACAAACCTAGTACCTGACTTCAGCGCCACCTATCGGGTTCAATTTTGTTTTCAAACCATCCAGGAACCCATTGAAATATACACACAAAATTTCATCTAAATCGGTCTAGCCGTTTAGGAGGAGTTAGGTGCACACGTACAGAAGAAAATATAATAAAAACAAATGAATACCTATTTCCCTTGGACAAGCCATAACTTGAGAATGGCTTGACCAATATGATTATTTTTTTTTTGTTTTATTCTCCTCTTTACTAGAGTGGTTTAAAAGATAAAAAATAGAAATTGAAATTTTGACAAGTCAGCTAGTTATTTAAAAATAGTTTTGGAAGATGTATTGTTAAATGAAACTAAGGACTAGTTTTATTCAACAATGACACAATTATGGGTACCAACCTTTCCTAAAAAGAAGTTTTTTTTTCAGGGCATGGCGTTAACAGTTCACCGAGACAAACCAGCTATGCTGAACATGGTCGGAAAAGCCATGAACGGGATCTTCGATAACCCTCCCGACATATTCATGAGGGTCAAAGCCTTAGACATCTTGTTCCGAGGCATCATGATCAATTGTGCGAGGACGGAGTTCGCCCCGAAGGCTACTTGCACTGCGCTGAAGAAGGAAGCCGTCAGTGGTCTGGTTTTGGAAGCTAATAATCAGTTTCGGTTCTCGATTTTTGGGACGGTAATGATTGTGAAGCTACCTATGTTCTACTAAGTCGACGTTCGCACGGACGTAAAAATATCGCGGCGACTGGATTTTCAACGCTCTGCTTAGCGCCGAGAGTTGAAAATCCAACAGTGTGTTTTTTCGACGCGCTAGAATGCACTCTGTTGTTGTTAGGTTGGATTCTCAAAGCTCGGCTCAACACCAAGAGTTGAAAATCCAGTGCGCGATAAAATCCCGCCGCGATATTGTTATGTTCGTGCGAACGCGCCTGCTATGTTATCTCTCTACCACCCTTGGTTGATTGGAAGAGAATGCCTAACTCATTCAATCCAACTTTGTATATTTTATGTTGCAAGAAGTTTCATCATCATCATCAGCCTATAGCACTCCACTGCTGCACATAGGCCTCTCCAATCGCACGACATTCAGCTCGATTCTCGGCAACTCTCATCTAGCTGCCACCAGCCACCCTGCGAAGATCGTCGCTCCACCGAGCCTAGGGGTGTTCTACCTTACGTTTGCCGATTCGTAAGGTACCTAATCAAGAAGTGTATATGTCAAAATTAACTAGAATAAAATCTCATTTCACAGCGAAACAACACGATAGATCCTCACGTAATAACGGTAAAGAGAGGCATCAATAACGTCATGGATGTTGGCCAAGTAGTGGCTGTCGACGGCAAGCCGGAGCAGACGATATGGAAGGACGCTTGCAATGAGTACCAGGGAACAGATGGCACGGTATTCCCGCCCTTCCTGCAGGAAACTGACAGGATCCAGTCTTTCTCGACTGATTTGTGCAGGTAATGTTGATAAACATTAAATAGTATTTTTGATGTGTAAAATCTTTCCTTTCGCTTTTCTGCAATCTGTGGGAATGATTTCGTGAAAAGGACGGAAGTGTGCAACAGGAAGTAAAAATATTTTTCGAAAAGTATTGAGTGACGGATTGAAATGATGGTTGTTTCGTAAGGAACTAGAAAGTACTTTTACCAAGGTGAGATGTCAGATGTACATCTTATGCGACTACTGTATAAGGCTTGCTCTTTTTTTTTAAATTATTTATTTATTTACGCAAACCTTCCAACACTACCCTTACAGATCAGCGATCCAAGGCGGTGCCTTACATGCTAAATCCTTAATCTACATCTATAAAATTACATATTACTTAAACCCTAAATCTTATCCTACATCTAAATAACATAATTATCATATATAATGCAGCTTTTGCGAATTCACTCAAGTTGTACCACAATAATATCAAGCCTGATAGCCTATAATATGAACCTTGTTCACCACAAGCATGGCTCTAGCGAGAGGAGTCCTCACCAAGTTGGTTCTGGCTGCCGGAACAGCAAGCAGGGGCGGGCGTCGCCGCCTCCACACATAAAGAACAAGTAGTTCGAGTAGGGTAGACCGGGGACAATAAGTAGTATTTTTTTTAAATAACGGCTTGTAGCTCGGAACTTACAAGTAACAAAGATATTGTATACCATTCCCCCTCTAAAAAGCTTATTTTATTCACTGAAAACAGTGAATTTAAACAAGGAGTTTAGCATTAGAATAAAAACTGTTTTGTGTTCTTTGCTTTCCTTAGTAAATTGACGCTATTTTGAATACTGTAAGTTGTACGAATACAAAGTTTAGTGTTACTTTAATCTTTTGTGTTTGTTTAGTGTTGTTGCAATCGATATAAAATGCATTCTAGTGATGAAGATGTGTTAACACCTGAGTTTATGAATGAGAGGGCGTCCGATATAGTGGAAAACTTGATATCCAAAAAATCACGGCTGGTTTACATCAAAGCCAATTTAACTTTCCTTTTTCTTCATTAAATGTCTATTTTCACTTAAATCTTTCTTTTTCTCGTAGTCATGGTATAAAGTATAGTATGCAACTCTTGAATAAAACGGATTTATATCGAGGGCCATGAATCACTCGCGTCGCTCAGGATTCTAACACTTGAATCACTCGCTACGCTCGTGATTCAATCGTTAGTATCCTTCACTAGCTCGTTTCGATTCATCTATGGCCCTCGCTTTAAATCCGTCCTTTATTCACTAATTGCATAATATACTATTTTATATCTGTTTTGCGATCTATGTATGTTTTTGGAGTAGAGTTTTGCGTATTGTAAAGAAAATGTAAAAAATAAAATATCCTAATGGCCAATGCTAATGGCAGGATATTTTGACACGAAAAATACTTGACAGGTCTACATCTACAACAGCGCCCCCAAGCGGGATAAATTACGAGATTCGTAATCCGTACAAAAATTAATGAACGGAAATTTTATACCCATCTCTTTTACTCTACATTACGATACGTAATACTTTCTTGTCATTGGATTTTATAACATGACATTTTATAACATGACATTTTATAACATGACATTTCATTTAAATCGTATTGTACTAGACGATTCACTAGTACTTTTGATTGATTTAGTCTTGATTCAGTATTGATTGACGATAATGGCAGGATATTTGATACGAAAAGTATTTGATAGGTCTACATCTAGAACAGCGCCCCAAATGGGATAAATTGCAAGAATTGCTGCCATTAAACAGAGCGACGAGGTCAAACGCCTACTATAAAAAGTATAGCTAAACCATTACTCAGTAACTTAGCATCGGCATTTCAGACACTATTTCTTTTTTAGAAAAAAAAAAAAAAAAAAAACAAATATTATAGCAATTACAACCCTGCACTGAAAATTTTCAATCTGCCTAGCCTTTTCCCAACTATGTTGGGGTCGGCTTCCAGTCTAACCGGATGAATACCAGTACCTGCACTGAATATTTTATGAAACATTAATTTTGATAAAACAAGCACGACTTTCGAGAAAACGTTAGAAATTTAATTATTATATATACCTTTTTTCAATCTACCTACTTTCATTAAAAATGTTAAATTCCTCGAATTAAGTTTATAATTTTTTCTACGGCCACAATTTGAATTAAACGACATTTTTATAAGAAAATGTTTTGGGAACAGAGTTTGCCCTCCATTTTTGTAAAGTACGAGATAAGTATCTAAATTTTCGGAAGTGGAAATAAATTTCACCTTTTCAGCATAAATTTCATTTCACATTTTGAGTTTTAATTTTTGTTCTTGGTCCTGTCTTACGCACAAATTAGGTAAACAAAAAGTCCTCGTCCTTTGGGGCGATTATCCTAAGCTTAACGAACACTGATTCGTTTTTTATTTTTTTTGTAACAGAACACTATTGATAATCTCTCAATTTAGCGACCTTCACAAAAACGTCATTCGAACCTACATATCACTCCCATCCCAGGAATATTCTTACGCTAATTCCAATCCTGATCAGATAATGTGTTACTTTTATTAATTGCACAGGATTGGCCTTTTGCCAACTATATTGGGGTCGGCTTCCAGTCTAACCGGATGCAGCTGAATACCAGTATATTACAAGAAGCGACTGCCTATCAGACCTCCACAACCCATTTACTGCGTAATTGATATCTCTTGGTAAGACTGGTTACCAGACTTTCGGGCTTCTGACGACCCGTAACAACTGTCAAAGACCCACAAATGACAGCCGGCACTAACGGCTTAACGTGCTTTCCGAGACACGTAAAGATGGCCACACATCCATGGACCAACCGAAATTTGTAGTCTATTGCTTCATATGTTTCAAAAATTAAATTTACGTTGGTAAATAACGCAATGAATGTTGTCGAATTGTCAAAATGAAATGCATTGCAATTAATTGTTAGTGTGTTACGAAATCATCCCGCCGCCCAGCCTGTGTACCATAATAGTGCTCTCTGTACACGACACGGTTTCTTTACGGTACATCGTATAAACCACGCCGCAGAAAAAACGTGGCTGTCAACAAGCTTAACTATTTTTTTTTTTTTATTCTTTATTAATAAGGGGTTTTTATCCACACGGATACGTCAACCCCATTGTACCTTATACTCTATTTACACACAAACATACACTTGTAATTATAATATATTTTACTACACTAAGTACTAACCACCACCACTATACATATATACCTACTATGAAAATAAAAAAGAGAATCACTGACTAGGTTTCTTCATTAAACCACAAATTATGCGTTTAGTTCTTTCTGATTTAGGGTATGCCAAAATATGTTGAATAAGTCCAACATCCCAAGCTTAACTATAGTAATCCATATAACACTGACGGCGACCATGCCTTCAAATGGCGAATAAACCGCAAGAAAAACGTGTGGGCCTAAGAGTCCTTATGCTAAGCAATTAGTTCGGCATTTACTTCCTGCAATCAGATGAGCCGAATCCCTGATGCTTAGTGCTCCTTTATCCAGCTCTCTAAAAAGATCGCCTACCAAACTATTGTCGTCGGATTGTGCGTTGGAGGGATTAGATGACAGGCGCTTAGTACTCGCTCTTGTGACCTAGTCTATGCTATTTCTAGAGGGCAATATTAATCTATGTCACAAATATTATCCCCAGATCCTTCAAACCATGGTACCAGAAGAAGACTTCTTACCGGGGCATCAAGACGAACCGCTACATAGCCAACATCGGGAACTTTGCGGAGGACCCAGAGCTGCAGTGCTTTTGCCCTGAGCCTAGCTCATGCCCTCCTAAAGGTCTTATGGATTTGGCTCCTTGCATGAAAGCTCCTATGTACGCCTCTATGCCTCATTTCTTGGACTGCGATCCTGCGCTGTTGAATAATGTGAAAGGATTGAATCCGGATGTCAATCAACATGGGATTGAGATAGATTTTGAACCGGTTAGTGTTTTGGTTTAATTTTTTTTACATAGGTTCTCTATTTACATTCATAGGCTCCACTGTACAATCACACCCGCGCGTACGAAACTTCACATTGGTGAATCATTTGGGTTAGGTTAGAATAGTGACCATTACCACTATTGCTGGTGAATCATTTGGGTTAGGTTAGGTTAGGTTAGAACAGTGACCCTTAACGCGCGACGGCGAGCGAGCGAAGCGAGCGGTGCCGCGGCAGCGGCCGCCGAGCGCCATAACCCCTCTATTTTTGGTGAATCATTTGGTTTAGATGAGGCGGTGAATGTCTCGTATATTAGACGATGAAAGCCTTAGGGTTATTGACCTTGATTTCAAGGTCAATGTGGTACTCGTACTGGAAAATATTTTTTTTTTCGGCGTCTATTATTTTGCGCACTTTGTTGTTTTCAATAATACACTAAAAAAGGTCTATTGTACCCAAAAAAAAAATAGCTAGTATATAAAAGCGCCGGGTGCGTTTGTACAGTGGTTCCCATTCATAACCTAAGATCACACTTTTAGGCTCGTATTTATAATCAAGTAATTACTTGCTACTAAGTAATTTCTTAATGAAGTCATTACTTGAGGGTAGAGTTCTTAAGTAAAGAAAATGGTGACTATTACTTGGCTAAGAATTCTAAGCTTTGACAGTTCTAACTTCAAGCAATTACTAAACTATATGTAGAATGAAAATCATTACTTGAGCAATTACTTTTACTGAAGTAATACTTTTACTTGACTATAAATACGAGTGCTAGTCCTCGAAGGTTAGGCAGAGGTGACCCTATGGTACATCCACAATGTTATCTATACCTAAGTGTGTTTAATTAGACAGTAAAGTTGGTATACAAATAGATTGTTGTCAGATTTTTTCTCCATGGTAATAAAACAATGGCCCCTAAGTGCAGTATACCTACCTAAGTACATAATAAATGTGGGTTTTTGTTTGGTTAATTATTGAAAGGGTAATTTTCCAATTTTTTTGACCAACCATGATTGCCAATTTTTCAAAACTAATTGTCCTTTATTAATTAGTAGACACTTTTTCAAAGCCTTAGACGTGTATTTTCATTATAAAAATGTCTACCTACAAAGCTTTTTTCAATGCATTCGTCTTGTAACGAGCCTCGTTTTTCTCGAAACTGGTAATGGTTTTAGTAAAAATTATTAGTAGTTGCTTTGTCTAATATCGTTGCTGGCCAATTAGGATTTCATTATTATGGTTTCATTACTCGTTAATTAATTTATCAAATGGGAGAACTATGTAGACTATACATAGGGTGAAATTGAATTCATAGGCATCCTTTTAAAGGTCATTGTACTCATCATTATGAACAAGTTTTACTTGGGACCGAACTTGAAATCGCGAAAAAAATATCAGTTGTGCATTTTGACGAGAAATGGGAACTTAAATGTAGGGTACAGTTGTTTTTTTCGCGGTTTCAGGTTTGTTCCCTTAATAAAAGTTGTTCATAATGATGAGTACAAATGATGACGAACGAACAAACGATGAGTAAAAGGATGCCCATGAATTCATTTGAACCTGTATAACCTTATATTTTGAATGCAAGAAACCCTTTGCAGTCGGGTAAAAATGTGGGTGTGCATTTATACGTACCTACACTTCTGCTTACCTCTCCGGAGAATTCATATACGTCGTGTTCTGTTATGTTTGTAGAGAGAAATGAAAATCAGTAGTGATATCATCATAGATAAATGTCTTTTCTTTGGTATTGTTCGTCGAATCGTTAAGCTCCTTAAGTTTTGAGTTGAGTTGCACGATTACTGACAAATGCGTGCACTGACTGGACAGGTCCACTCAATCTGTGTGGTTCTTTCATCAAAAGACCATTTCAGACAGCAATCTACATGGTCTTCACATGATCTGACCAAGATCATGTCTGGACTTTAAAAGAGACTGTGACCTCTGAGTTTGTTTCGGCGTTTCTTCTCAGAGTAGTCAGATAGGAAACGTCGACCTCATCTAGTTTTAAAAAATATGATTGACGTGTAAAAGTGTTTGTACAAACCTACTTACAGAAAATAAATCATTTATCATTTGATATAGCTTGACAAGCATAATGGATGTCACGGAAACAAAATCACAAAAAAAAAAAATAGTGCCCATTTTTTTAGGGTTCCGTAGGCAACAAGGAATATAGTTTCGTTATGTCCGTGCGTCTGTCCATCTGTCCGTCTGTCTGTCTGTCTGTCCGCACCTTAGCTCAGAGGCTCTTAGTACTAGAAACCTATAATTTGGCATGCATATACATATTCATTACGCAAACAAAGTGGTAAAATAAAATCATGAAAAAAAATTTTTTTTAGGTTACCTACCTTCTGAACACGTAAAAAAATAAAAATAAATAAATATTATTTTCACATTGTTTTTTTCTTTTGTATGTTTGTGTTTCACGAACTGTGTCAAAATAAACGTTTTTCATTGTTTCTTTCTTTCTTTAATAGTTTTGGATGTGTGAAAAATTCACGGTAGATATAACGAAGTTAAAAGGAAAACTGTCGCAGCTAAGTAGGCTTTTCAAGTTTACGAATAATAGTCAAATATTCATAAAACAACAAAAAAGCCCTCTTCTTAGTCCGCATTATTGTGCAACTACGGAACCCTATTACAGGCGCGTGACCCGACACGCACTTGGCCGGTTTTTCCAATTTAACGATTATAATCAAACTTAACAATATAAAGCTACTATTTGTAATAATAATAACGTACAGTCTTATGGAGCCCAACTATTCCAGCTTATTTTCTGCATTTTCACTCTAAATTATAAGAAATAATGAAACAAACGATGAGGGCGCCACTGCGCGCTCGGAATCACCGAAAAAATTTTAGTAATATTGTCATTCGCTTCAATGGGGAGTCACACGCAAAGCTGTTTTTAAATGGCGCTCTGAACGACTGTACATTGTTTTACAAACAAATCCATACAATTTGACAATCGTTCGTTATGTCAAATCAATGAAAAAAGGACAGTCGATCATGTGCCACCTAGCGTGATAAAAAGTTAGTTTTCCTCCCCATTGCATTTGATCGTGTGTGACATGCGCAGCGCATGTCGTATGCCCGCCATTTATAAAACCCGTTTTTTACGTCACAATGGAGACGGCGATCATAATTGTTTCAGATATCTGGAACCCCGATGGTGGCAAAACAAAGGATTCAATTTAATCTCCAGCTGCTAAACACCGACAAAATAGACCTTTTCAAGGATCTGTCTGGAGATATTGTACCTATATTCTGGATTGACGAGGTAAGTACATTATTCGTATTATTATCTTAGTTCTATCATTCATATAAGCTACTTCTTCGTATACTGCATGCTGAAACGCGGGTCAAACGTTATAAAAGAATTTTTTTCTTACTTATTACCTATTTCCTATCTTCAGCTTTACCTATTTCAATTTCTTTAACTTTGATATCTTGAACAAAACTAATTCCGCCTCTGCCTGATAAGTTCCGATTAGCTTATCAAGGAGATAATCATACTAATATTATGAGGGTGAAAGTTTGTGAGTGAGTGTGTGTGTTTGTATGTTTGTTACTTCTTCACGCTCGAACAGCTGGACCGATTTAAATGAAATTTGGTATGTTGATAGCTTATACCCTGGATTGAAACTTTTTGCTACTTTTTATCCCGGTCTACGCGAGTGAAATCGCGGGGTGCAGCTAGTAATATTATAAATGCGAATGTGCGTTCGTTCGCTGGACCGATTTGGATGAACTTTGCTACGTAGATAGCTTACCCTAGATTAACATATAGGCTACTTTTTATCTCGGTCTACGCGGGTGAAACTGCGGGGCGCAGCAACTTATAAATTCTGTTCCAATTAAGGTACAAGTCCGAGATGGGCTGCAGACTGCAAACTACAATCGCAAACTGTAAGCGACACTAAGGCTCGTATTTATAATCAAGTAATTACTTGAATAATTACTTGCTAATAGTACCTAATTTCGTAGTTTGCGGTCTGCTGCCCATTTCGGACTTGTACCTTTATCTGGTAGATCATGCCTTCCTGAAATATCTGGGCTTGACAAAAATAACGCAATATTTCTGCCCCACAGGGTCTGGCTCTAAACAAGACATTTGTGAACATGCTCAAACATCAGCTGTTTATACCAAAACGTGTGGTTGGCGTGCTTCGCTGGTGGATGGTGTCCTTTGGAAGCCTTGGAGCTGTCATCGGCATTGTTTACCACTTCAGAGGTAAGTATAAGAAAGAAAAAGAAAGAAAAATTGCATTTTCTGCACAAATAAAACGCACATTAGAAAAAATAAAAAATTATAAAGTACACACAGTATGCAATGTAAGCTAAAGCACAGATTAATACAGATGGGACACTCCGCAAAATCATTTAAATAAAAAGCGACTCCTGCTACGACACAATAAAGTGCAATTCAGGTCGCACAACACTTATTACCTACAGTTATATTCAACTACAAGTTGCCTCTCTATCTATCGCGTAACTCTTCTCTTATACCTTCTGACCTAGGTACTGAATTAGCCCCGCGGACGACGGGGCCCGCCGCGTACTTGTAGCTTCATATTAAAACTGCGGAGTGTCCCATCTGTATTAATCTGTGGCTAAAACCTCATATCCAAGTTGTCTTTTGTCCACTGGTTGATATCAGACCAAAGACAATTTACAACTCTACATTGCCTCTTACTGCTCTGTGTTGTGATTATGGTTGTGACACTGGGAAATGTCAACAAACATGCAACAAACTTGAGCAACAAACAATCAAAACAAAAACAAATCCGAATAATATAAGGTCCTTTAAAGATGTGCCAAACATTTAAATGATTATGCTAGATTTAGCCCCTTATCACACCTCCGCCGCGAAACCATAGCAGCGAAACCGCAGTAGTTTATTTCAACTAACTTGCATGATGTTCCGCAACAACACAACGGAACATCAGCAAAACATCATGCGGTTTCGCTGTTTCGCGGTTTCGCGGCGGAGATGTGCTAAGGGCCTTAGAGACTTTAACTAACTTTTATTTGTTTTATCTTCTTCGTCGTATCGATGATTCCATTTCCATATTTTGAATAAGCAAAGACCAGAATTCGGCGAGTCGCTAAAATTGATATAAAAATACTGGAAAAATTATAATATCATTCAAAAACTAGTGAAAAGTTTCTAGTTTCGTTTGTAGACGAAATTTATTTCAATTCAATCAGTATTCAACTTTAATTTCGTTTGACAAGTTTTACATAAATAAAGGAAAACTTTCATCTTGTATTATTTTTAAATTTTGCTAGATTTTCTGGAAACCTAAATTATATCTGTAATAAGTCTACAAATATATTGAGTTATGAAGTTTTCTTCTTCATTATAAAGATAATTTAAAATGTGAATTTCGCTAGTAACTTTTCTATATTTATTTTATGTAAGTTTTCCGAAATCTTGCTCAGAGACCAACTAACAGGGTTTGTAGCGCTACTATTTCGTGCTCTTCGGTATTTTCTTTTATTGTATTTGCAATTGCAGTAACTAACTCCCGCAAAAGTAAAGTTGCACTTGGAATAATCCTAATATCGGGAATTTGGAATTATACCCCGTGTACTAACCAAAGCGATCGGTCTTATATCACTAAGTTGTTCGGAAAACCGGAAAGCACCTTTGCCGGCGCACAGTGTTCCAATCGATCAAAAAAAAATCCCTCTGCTGTTTATGATATTTATCGATCAAGGGATGCATTTAAAATGCACGAGTAGAACACCCACGTGTCAATTTCAAATGTTTTTTTGTTGTTTTTCAAATCTAAGTAAAAAATGATGAAGTTTAGGTGAAAATTTCGTGAAAAAAATTAAAATAAATTCTTAAAACGTAACTGTCCTAGATATTTTTTTTATATAAATAAAAACTTGCCAATATGCGCCCAAAGATGCTTTAACAGGCTATGTTAAAGCATCTTTGGGAGCATATTTGCCAGTTTTTAGTTTTGGAAAATCAGTAATAATTTTTTTTTCAGATTTTTGTTTCGTGCATTTTAAATGCATCCCTTGATCGATAAATATAGGGAAATTTTTTTGATCGAATGGAACACTGTGCGGCGCGATGACGCTTTCGGATTCACCTTAAAAAATGAACGCGACGATCACTTTGGTTATGGACACAGTCACTAGAAAACTCAATTGCCAACACAAAATAACACCTTATTCTATTCTCTATAGATCACATAATGCGTCTTGCAGTTTCTGGAGACACGAAGGTGTCAAAGGTGACACCTGAGGATGCTGATGAGCAGAAGGACATCAGTGTCATCGGCCAAGTCCAAGAGCCAGCCAAGATCAATATATAATCGACTTTTGGACGGCTCCTGCGTTTGGCGATCGTGTGGAGCCGTCGGTATGGGTTGGGCTTGGGACAAAGGCAGATATGGAATCAAACTTTTAGATATCTTGTTAGACAGAGAAGAGCTTGAATGCTTTTGTAGTTGTTAAAGACGCTGTTTAGTCGACCTTGTTAATACAAGCTTATCTTTATCACTTTTTACCACAATTCCTTTACGTTGAAACGCGCGTGAAAAATATTACCCTACCTACATTATTATTTTAATTACTTGTATTTGCTTTGTGTGTATTTGTTTTGATGTTGTTATAACGAATGTGAGTACCAATACAAACCATCTCTGGTTTAATGGTACAATACAAACGTGAATCTGTAATAAACCTGTACTTATGCATAAATAAAAAAATAAAAAAAATAATAAAAAAAGGTACACTTACACAATACATTCACACATACAGTTTTTGTTAATTAATACGCCGACATTTCTTACGGACGTAAAAATATCGCCACGGGATTTTATCGCGCACTGGATTTTCAACTCTCGTTGTTGAGCCGAGCATTGAGAATCCAACCTAACAACAACAGAGTGTATCGAAAAAACACACTGTTTGATTTTCAACTCTCGGCGCTAAGCAGAGCGTTGAAAATCCAGTGCGCGAAAAAAAATCGCCGCGATACTTTTACGTCCGTGCGAACGTCTTCTTATTTGTTCCTATTTTTCGACGTATGCCAAATTGGGCAGCCGCTTTAACGGTAATGGCACCTGATGTATTTCACATACGGCACTTATCAATATTTTTAGCAGGTGCCATTATTGGAATAGTTTTTTATTGAAAATTTTATTCCACAAATGGCACCTACGGGTCAGTAGGTACCGACGTACTAGTGTTGGGACGTTAAAGCGGGTGTCCAATGTGGCATACGTCTATTTTTCATGTATCCTTTTAGTACCTATTAGCTTTTTCCAACAAACATCGATTTACATAATTATGTATGTAAGCCAGTGTTTGCTGGTAAAAGCTAAAGTGTCTTCCGTTAAAAATGAGACAGCGTATTGACAATGTTGTTAATGTGCTGTCTCATTTTCAACGGAAGGCTGTCTCCTGTAGTACAGTTTTTCAACTTGTACAGGATGCAGGTGATATTTTCCACTAACGTACGTACTGTATAGAATTGCACAGTTTTTGCTTATCCATAAATGGTGGAAAAATAACTTTACAGTAGATAACATTTTTTTTGGAACAATAAATTATCATACTTACTATTTTTTTTAAATGTTATTTATGTAATATATGTTATTTATAAAATAATAATGTAAGTAGTTGCTAAGAACAATAAACTTTGTTTTTAATGTCCTAAAGACGAATACATCTTGTCGTTTTATAACGTGATATTCAACCTAGTAAAGCGCAAAAAGTATAACTTTCCAAAAAATATTTTACATTTGACAGCTCGAGTACTAATTAATGCGTAATAATGCGTAATTTCCATACAACAGTCGACTTTATATTTTATGAATAAGTTTTAATCGATTTAACACATTGATATATACACTCCTTTGCAAAAAAAACGGGCAGTTTAGATTTTTCTACATTATTGGTAATAATTTAGTTATAAAGAGGTTTTAATAGCCAAATTATGTTACTGGCACTTAATAAAGAGTCTGGGTATGAAAAAAAAGGTAATTCCAAATTCGAAACTGTTGTTTTTAAAAATAATAATCCCTTTTTCAGTTTATGACTTTTTTGCTTTTTACTTACTATTCGTGGGTTTGCGGTTAAAAGGTTATCATGCAACTAAAACTAACTTCTCGTTATTTTTATTGCAATTATTTATGTTTGTCGCATAATCCTGCCTTATTGTGACTTAAAACAGATATCTTTGTGTCGATTGTAATGGCAGAAAAAGCAATAAGAGCTAGTAAAATTATAGCGCTGCTGGAAGTGGGGTGTAGACAATGTTTCGGCTCACAGCGGTTAAACGTAAGTCGTTCATCCGCCTAAAGAACCTGGACTCGATAATAAGAGACAGGTTCCGTTCAAAGAAGGCAAGGTTCTGGGAGAAAACGTTGCACACAACCACGAGACGACCGCTTTTTAGTGACTCAGGCGCTGAGGAACCGCAAATGCAGTTACATAGACCTCAAAAGAAACCTTGAAGAGGTACGAGGAGCACAAGTTAGCCTATGGACAGTGAGGAGGAGGCTTTTAGCGGTTGATATACGCAGTCGACGACTAGCGCGGGTCCCCAAGTTACTCCGTGGGCACCGGATTGCTCGACCGAGGTTCACTAGAAATTATCTATCTTGGACACTGGTAACTGGAGTAGCGTACTCTCCTCCGATGAGACTCGAATTTGTCTGAATGCTGAGGACCGACGTCGGCGAGTGTTACGAAGACCAGGGGAACGCTATGCCGACGTGTGTTTTGAAGAAATCACCCCTTATGGTCGAAGGTCCGTTATGTTTTGGGCGGGCGTAACTTGCAGCTATCGTACCGAGATAATGTTTATTGAAAATGGCTCACTAAATGCGCAAAGGTACATAACAGGAATAATTTGCCAACATGCACAGCCCGCACTGACTGTAATTGGTGAAGATGCCATTTACATGGACGATAATGCTCGGGACCACCTTTCTGGCGACGTAGATGCTTATATGCGAGAGGTCGGTATTCGTCGTCTGGAGTGGCTAGCGCGGAGGCCCGACATTAACCCCATTGAGCACGTCTGGGACCTCTTAAAAAGGCGAGTACGTTCTGTCCAACCCCTTCCACAAAACATCAGGGAACTTAAACGTGAGATCTCGGCTGAGTGGGAACACATTCCACAGGACACCATCAAAAGCTTGGTGGAAAGCATGGCAAGACGATTACATGTCGTAATCGCTGCAAGGGGACGTCATACTCGTTATTAATTTTTATATTTTAATGTCCTTTTTTATTAAAATACCATAAAAATACTCGTAGTCTTAATTTAATTATTCGCTCAAAATTTCCATTTTGACACGACTCTCTGTTTACATTGACTAAAACACCGATTCCAGGATTTAAGGGTTAAAAACTATATTCTCAATGCTAATAAGAAATTTGTAGTCATTTATGCTAATGGCATACTAAAAATATTAATATTATCCATAGAAAAGCCAGTGACTGTAAGGTGCCCGTTTTTTTTGCAAAGGAGTTTATTTTTTTATTGCATTGTGTGCGCACAATGCAATAAAAAAAAATATTTCGTCTATGGTTGCTTGATGGTTGCCTGTCAATAAATAAGGAACTTCATAGGCCTGCTTATGTCAAAAGTAAAATAAATGGTTAGAAAGATCGACCTGGTCGACTATACCTCTTTCAGCCCATTCTCACACGGGGTGACGGCAACTCAACCTAAACTGGTTGGCAACGAGTGTTGCCAACTGCGATGCAACAGCTACTCTCACACGGTGCAACTCAAGTTGTATCAATTTTAGTCAGTCACACAACGCGCCAATTTTATGAAAAACGAGCTGACCTGCCAGATGTTGTCCTGTCAAAATTTCAATGTTTTTTTCCATAAACCAACCCCATTTGCAAATTATAAACCGAAAGAAAATTAATAGGTCCCGCCTGCTACCAAACTTAATGCGAGTATTTAATTTAGGCTTTCAGCTCATAATAAATAGTATGTATGTTAAACCGAAGTAGAGTTTGCTTTTTTTTAGTTTATTTTAATTTTGTTTTCTATTCTCTACCTTGTTTCGGTCTTTTTAGTGCATTGCATGTACGTTGACTTTTTGCAGTCGGGCTTCAGTCGGGTTTTTTTATTTTTTTACTATTTATTTTATATGATTGCGTTGGCAACGACCGAGTGACCTGCACTGCCAGTCAAACGTGACTGGTTGCGTCGCCGTTGAAAACTAGGTTTCGACAAGTTGCGTCGTGTGTCAAATTCATATGCGCTAACGAGATTGGTTGATTCGGCGTTGAAAACTGGTTTTATTTTGGTCACTTCATGTGAGAATGGCCTTAGTGTATAATATTATGTACTGGTTTAGAATCGCCTACTTAATTTGACGTAACTTTATTGTTTGATGATCAAAACTTTACTAGGATTCTTGCGGTTGCACCATCTGTTTTATTATATTAAGCCTTAATATTAGTTTGTAATCTTTCATAATTATTAGAATTCTAGTCATTGAGGTCTTATGTTTGTACTTATAATATAGGTATCTACCTATACAGGGTGTTCGGCGCATGGACCGACACAATTTTTTGGGGGATTGGGGGGGTCATTTGCTAGGTTTCACCTAAAGACCTCCATGTCCTAAGTGTGACGGTAATTGAGATATGTTTTTTTGGTTCTTTCTTTGAATTACCCAAAATCTCGCATTTGAATCGATATATTTTGTTTGTTTATGGTTGTAAAGGAATAAAATAATTTTTATTATAGTCTACAATGTATTATTATTCGAAATAAAATAAAAAAATATAATTACCGTAATAAGTCTTTTCTTAAAACACTCCATAACTGACTCTCTAACTAGTATTTTGACTACATTTGAATTGTTTTTCATAGCGTGTAGCATACCCTTAGAAAGGGTACAAGCCAAAGAACTTTTTGAGATAAAAATAAGGTCAAAATGGCTTCATTTAAAAAAAAAAATGAATTTAAGAGTAGTAATTTTTCATACATTTAAACATTTTTAAGACTTTGGAAGCACATAAGTCATTTTCTACTGATCAATTACATCAAATAATAATTTATTTAGAATAAAAATACATTGCAGACTATTAAAAAATTTATTTTGTTCTATTGCAACCATAAACAAAAAAAATATATCGATTCAAAGGCGAGATTTTGGGTAATTCAAAGAAAGAACAAAAAAAAACATATCTCAATTACCGTCACACTTAGGACATGGAGGTCTTTAGGTGAAACCTAGCAAATTACCCCCCCCAATCCCCCAAAAAATTGTGTCGGTCCATGCGCCGAACACCCTGTATACAATATGGAAACGTCAATACGGCAATAATTTAAACTGCGTGCGTTTAAGTATACGTTCTGTCTGCATACGAAAATTTAATCAAATAAATCCAATAGTTTAATATTTGTTTGTTTGTTTTTTTTTTTTATATAAGTTAGTTTGCTGATCAGCAAAATCTATAGTCAGCCCTTCATTACTATTTAGTTTGTTTGAAAAAAACACTTTTTTTTAGGATACTAGGACTACTGCTAGGATTTATTTGATATAGTTTGACTGATACCGCTGTACCGCGGTTTAGGTATGAGCGTGGCGAGACGGGGGCAGTGCAGGCCGCTCATTCGTCAACGCTCACGCTGCTAAGTTCCAAATTACTCATAACCATTAGTATTGCCAGTGTTTTCATTTATTGTTGTCTCCACATTGTATAGTAAGTTACTATAAGTAGGCACATAATATGCACTTGGCTTGCTCTCGGGATTTATTCCGATCTAATACCAACAAACTAATACCACTGGTATTTGTTTGAACTCATATTTATTTACTATCCCGAACGGATACCCTTGTATAAACGTATAAACTAATTGTATAACTAAAAGTTGTTGGTATTCGTTCGCACATTAAATTTAATTATTTGAAAAGTGGTATCCGTTCGGAATAGAAAATAAATACCAGTTCAAACAAATACCAGTGGTATTAGTTTTTTGGTATTAGAACGGAATGAATCGCTCTTGGCTTTTTGGAATTTTAGGTAGACTTATGATTAATTGATAGCTAACTGATAGATAAGAATTTAGAGCTTAAGTATGTTGTAGTCATTTTAATTTACAGCAGAATTAATAAATAGTACTTATTATGTAGAATTTTTGTTTTCTTTGGTCTAACTTGATTGTTCTTGCTTTCCTCGTTTAGTTTGCATTACATAAGCAACTAGGTTCTGCCCGTGACTTTGTCCCCGTTAAACTTCTTGCTCCCCCGACCCACCCCGTCCTATCGCATTACTTGCCCGCGCTATTACTTCGTTTTCGCTAAGCGTTCTTTCTGTCTTTTTGCTTAGCTCCTAAAGGTCATAGCAATTTTTTTAAATCCGACTGGTGGTTCCAGAGATTAGCGCGTTCAAACTTGCAAAAAAACAAACTCTTTACCTTTATTATTAGTATAGATATAGATCCATACGCAAAATACGTATTACCTATTACCTAGATATAGATATGAATTCCTCTGAACGCATAGATATAGTTAAGAATTCCTCTGAACGCCGATCCTCATACATAAAGGCAATGATACTATTTTACGTAAAAAGATGTAGGTAGATAAGTTATAGACTCTCCGCAAGTGGCAAAATAGCCAAGTTTGCTTTGTCTTGTCTCGTTTTCGCTCCCGATAATTACGACATGCCGCCCTAATTGTACGTTTCTAACAGTGTGATTTTTACCGTTTTTGAAGATCGAATGTCGGGTAGGGGTATACTTTTCTACGTCTTTTTACTTATAATATCATTGCTTATGGGTATAAAGGATGAAAAACTACCAAGCAAACTTGTATAAACAATCTTGAATATTATTAATATCTCTATCTATACATTTTATAAATTAATATCGCTTCTCGTGTCTGTCCGTGTGACCACGTTGTTCTTCTAAACTACACAACGGATTTTGATGTGGATTTCACCATCACTTATACAGTTTATTCCAAAAGGTTTGTATAAAAAGAAATCGCAATGTTTTTTCAAATCGTAAAAACTGTGCGAAGCAGGAACAGATCGTAGGTTATAAAACACGCTGTAAACAATTTAAACATTATTTATTTTTAATTAAAATAAATCATAAGTTACACAGATGAGCAAATATTTATACTTACAAGACTTACACTAAATAAAGTATTACAATTTATTCTATATCCATATTTACAATCTTTACACGAAAAAGCTTAATGTTAATGGTAACTCTGATTGGTAACTTCACAACGGTGTGGAAAATTTTGGAATAAGCTACAAAGTAGGCTTGAGCGACACATGAATGATGCATGCATGCCGCCGTCTGTTGGGACAGGTCAACTCAAAGCTGCAAGGTGTGCCCTATCTTCAAAAGGCCCTTCCAGACATGGCCCTGCATTGTTAGACTCTCATAAAATCCTAATTATGTAATGTTTGAACTTTAAAAGAGACTATGACCGCTGAGTTTGTTTCGGCATTTCTTCTCAGAGATCAGTCAGCTAGGAAATGTCGGTGCCATCAATTTTTTTTTTTAAATATTGACCAAAATACTGACGTCATCATAGAAATATAAAAAAAACGTGATACTTATAAAAATAAACATTTCTTTTCATTTCAACAACAATTGAAAATAATAGTCGGATCTTTTGAATAGGTACACTCGATTTGCCACTTATTTAAACAAAACCCACAAAAACAAAAGAAAAGCGAAATATCGGAAAACATCTCGGTTTCAAATGTTAATAAGAACTTGGCAGCTATTAAATTGGTTGCTTCGACAGAATCTATATTTATTACAGATATTATTCCAATTTTAAGCTGAAAATTTATAATATTTCATATTTTGCATACCTTCAAATATTCTATATTTTCAATAATATTACAAAACGTTTATCATCCTTAATTTATAATATCTTTGTCTTTCCACCCAACAAGTTCTGATTGGGAACCAAGACTAACATTAATATCACTGGTATACCTATGTACATTATAATATTATTAAACATTATGAAAAACATTCATATTTATTTCAATCCTCACAAAATCACGATGAAAATCTTAAAATAAATTCAAAGTCGGGTCAAACCCATCCTTATTAAAAACAATCTCAATTTTTGTCCATCTTTTTTCCTTTTAGTTCAACAAAAAAGAAAGCCTATCAAAATAATTACATTTGTAACTTACAATTTCTTCTTCGCTACCGCTGCTTGCCTTAATAACTTCGACCTCGTCAACAAATCGTTCGACTTCCCCAATAACTTGTGCATTTGTTTCTTTTGCACATAATTTATTAGTCTGTTGAAACCTAACCTTAACGCGTATGAAACAAGTGCGTATAGAGTTACAAGTACTGAAATAATCAGAAGGAAAACGTCTAAAGAATAATATTGGAAGAAAGACATATCTTTTGCTGGTGACTGCAAGTGATAAGCTCCTTTATGCCTAATTACGTATTCGGTCCAATAGATAGCCCTTTCTAAAGGAGTTTCTTTCTGATCTCTTAGTAAAACTTGCCTTTTCTTAACTTCTATTTTGTATGTGGGTTCTGTGATTACTTCCAGGATAGCTTTGTACAATTTATCGGGTGTGAGGTGTTGAAGGTCTAATTTCTTGGCATAGCCATCGATCTCAGCTTTGGCAGCGTTCGCGTCGTGGTCACAGAAGATGGGGATCGAGACGATGGGCACGCCGTGGTAGACCGTCTCGAACATGCTGAGGAGACCTCCGTGTGTGACGAAGGCTTTAATTTTGGGATGACCTGTAATTAAAAAAAAGTTAAATAAGTATTTAAAATACTATAGGTACTATCCTGTAATGATGTATATGTTTACACAAGTAAAATAATTCGCCAGAAAACTAAATTATAGCTCAGAAAGACAAATTCGAGACACAAATCCCGCAATACAGTTAAATTAGTATCCTTCTCGAAAATACAACAAAAATAATTACAGGCCTATAATCTCCTTTAAAGGAACCTTGTCTTGTTTGTAACATAGTACCGACCTAATCATCTTGGAAGGCTTCTAGAACTATTAGCTATGCACAAACATAAAACTTTCGGAAAGCTTCAGCGGAGTTTGGTTTGTTTTGACTTGAATTTCAGTGTGGCACGTGGCACAACACAGCTGAAGTATATTTTGGACTCGATTTGGGTAAGTTTTTGTCACTTCTTGTGGTTTATGATAATTATGTTAAACAAGTAAAGGTAAACTGTGGTGGATCAAAATGATGATTATAAAATAAAACGCTGCAATACTGCTCGTAAATCTCTCTCCCGAAAACTAAAACAGGGTGTAAAGACTGAAGGGGTGAATTCAGTATATCATACTGGACCGGTACATGAAATTATTTCAGGAACGTTATGAGAATCCAATAAACCTGATTTTTTTGTGTTTCTGTGCACAAATCGGAGCGTCTGTTACTGGTTGGGAGGGGTAGGTAATAGGTATGCGGTGAGTTCGATGAACTCTGTAGCTAGACAGAAATTGAACAGCTGATTTCACGCGTCGTTCGTTAGAGTATGTCAACATCCGTTGCTGGTTTTTTTGCTGGTTCTTTTTGCCCGTTCTTCTCCATAGGTACCTACTACGCTTTGAAATGGGCGACTAGCTTCATCTTTCAGACTGACCGACCCCTTGACAATTCAAAAGTACCTACCTGTAATTGGTTTATTTGAAATTAGGTTTGAGTTTGACTAAAAAAAAGGCCTGGTTATTTGATATGGAAAACCTAAACCAAAAACTTCATGAATGGGAAGATAGTTTGTGGCTAAGCTCGGTCGTCCATGGCTACATTTAAAATCGAAGCTAAGTAATGTGTGCCGGATAATTTGGTCAATTTTGTCATTTTGTCTTTTTGGTGTTTTGTTTTCTTTTGTTTGTTATTTTTTTTGTAGTTTTGGTAATTTTGTTTTGTTTTTGTTATTGTCTTTTTTTTATATATGTTGATTAAATAATAGCGGTTAAAGTATGAAATTACCTTTTTATTGTATTAGGTACTTCGAATTGACATAGAACCTTCATGGTTTCAGATTTTTGAGTGAAATTTTTTTCACATGGTACCTATGAAGTTCTTCTTTTAAAAAATGTGCAAAATTCCATCTTTCTTGTCTAAGCTGAATAAAAAAAACAACTGAAAGTCATTTTCAGTTGTTTTTTTTATTCAGCTTAGACAAGAAAGATGGATACTTCGAAAATTTGAGTTATTTTTGAATACGAGTTCCGACGCGGAACTAACGCGGCAGAAACAGCTCGCAATATCAATGTTGCGTTTGGAGACTGCTAATGAACGTACCGTGCGATTTTGGTTAAGACCACCCACACAGGTGAATAACAATGAATTGAAAGAGATGGTGGAAGCCGATCCGAGCCAAACTACCCAGGAATTAGCGGCATGGTTTAAAGTTACCTTACCAACAATATTGACTCATTTGCGTCAAATCAATAAAATATAAAAAATATGAGAAATAGGTGCCTCATTTGACTGATCTGCAGAAAGAAACGCGTGTTGAAACTTGTGTTGCCTTGTTGAATCGATACAGAAATGAAGGAATATTGGATGAAATTGTGACATAGGTATAATGAAAAGTGGATTCTTTACGATAACCGTAAGCGAAAAATGCAATGGCTGACCCCAGGTCAAACGCCGCAGAGTTTGAAAATATAATAAAAAATGGAATGGGTCCCGCCTGCTTCCAACTTTTATATAATTTAAAATGAGCTTGTTTTTAGTTGCTTGCTTTTCAGTTTTTTACCGCAGTGGGGTTTTTTAATTTTTATTTACTCTTTTTTTATTTCCAGCTTTTTAGTTTACAAATGTGAAAGATTGCACAGACGATTTAGTTCTTGCAAGGAGTTTTTGTCGTGAGAGTTATTCAAAAGGTTTTTTGGATCAAATACAAATTTTACGTGTTTTTTTACGATTTGTCACTTCGAATTACTTTTAACCATATAAGTTGTAAATATTTTTGTAATCACCTTTAAAACTCTTTATTTTGATACCCCACCCGATAGGTTTTGAGAAAAAAAAAATTTAAGACATAATTTGGCGCCAAAAATCCGCCATTTTGTTTATTAGGGTTCCGTACCTCAAAAGGAAAAAACGGAACCCTTATAGGATCACTCGTGTGTCTGTCTGTCTGTCCGTCTGTCCGTCTGTCACGGCCAATTTGCTCCGAATCTAATCAACCGATTAAGTTGAAACTTGCTACACATATGTATTTTGGTAACCCAAACACGGACATGTAACGTAAATAAATGAATTTTGAATATAGGGGTGTGATTTTGGGGGAAAATAAGTACAATTAAAAAAAAGTTTTGCAAACTGTACCGTGTGACATATCAAATGAAAGGTCTTACTGTGAGGGTCTTAAATATATTTTTTTTATAATTTTTAAATAAGTAGTTTTGAAGTTATTTAAGAAAATAGACGAAAATTGACCATTCCCCCCCCCCCCCCTTATCTCCGAAACTAATGAGCCTAAAAATTTTAAAAAAATATAGAAAATAGTTCTTTACCTATAGATTACAGGAAAACCTATCAGAAGTTTGTGGTCTTGTAAATCTATATATAAAAAATTCAAAGTCCTGACTGACTCATTGACTGATTATAATCAACGCACAGTCCAAACCACTGGACCTAGAGACATGAAATTTTGCACATAGATACATTATATAGTGTAAACATCCATTAAGGAAGAATTGTTGAAAATTCCATCCTTAAGGGGATAAAATAGGGGATGAAAGTTTGTATGAAAAATCTTATTTCTTGAGTTATTAGACTTGAAACTTAGCACGAATATTCATCTAAGTTAATTATAAAATTAATCATTTTTAGTTTTCCTAAACTACCCCCTTTTTTGTGGAAGAGAAATCATCAAATGACTTCTCCCGCTCTGGGTGAAGCGGAAGGGCGTGTCATACTTTTACTGACTAAAACCCACCCGTGTTTCTTCAATTGCCTATGGCAGGGCCACGGTATCTCTTTCGAACAACCCGCGACCCCGGATGTCAAAGTTTGTATGGAGGAATTTTAACACGCGGTCCGATTTACTCAAAACTCAGTTTTTGTACTTGAGACCAAAACTAGAGACTAACTAACGAGTATCAGGGTTTTCCAAAAATCTACCCTTTTTTTTTTTTTTTGACTTCTCCCGCTCTGGGTGGAGCGGAAGGGCGTGTCATACTTTTACTGACTAAAACCCACCCGTGTTCCTTCAGTTGCCTATGGCAAGGGCCACGGTATCTCTTTCGAACAACACGCGACCCCAGAAGACGGTATTGGTGGGTGTCAAAGTTTTCATAGTGGAATTTTAACACGCGGTCCGATTTACTCTAAACTCAGATTTTGTACTTGAGACCAAAAATGAAGACTAGCTAACGTGTATCAGGGTTTTACAAAAATCTACCCCTAAGGGGTGAAAAGGGGTAGCAAATTTTACAGCGGAGGATTTTATTGGGGATTGAAAATTGGTGTAAATAATGTTTGACCCAAGTTATGGAAACATCCCAGACGATTTTTGAAATTCTACCCCTGTGGTGGTAAAAACGGGGATACAGTTTATATGAAAAATCTTATTGTTTTGGTTAATGAACTTGAAACTTAGCACAAACACTTGCTTATGTAAGTAATAAAGTTTGTCATTATTAGTTTTTCAAAACTACCCCTCAAAGGGTGTTTAGGGATGTTAAAGTTTGTATGGAAGATTTTTAAAACGCAGTCCGATTAACTTGAAACTCAGTATTCAGTATTTTATACTTTTGATGAAAAGTAAACAATAATAAGAAAATTAAAACACATGAAATCAGACATCCTCGCCGGGCAAATCCACGGGCAGTCTAGCTAGTATCTCAATATTGTGCGTACAAACTTAGTAAGCCTCCGCTGTCCGTCCGTCCGTCTGTCACAGGGCTGTATCTCATGAACCTTAATAGGTAGAGAGAGCTTATATTGAATTTAACCTGTGTATAATTTAGTGCGCACGTGGGCCAAATATTTTTTCATCCCATCTATTCGAAAAGAGCTCATTGGTTCCTCGATAAGTGCGAGCAAAATGGGTCATTCCGGCGCACTTAATAACAGTGACGAAATGACTTTTGAATTTGGAACACTAGGTATTTAATTAAAAAGTTTGAACGCAATTCGCTTCGATAAAGTCCTGCAGGGCTCGGATACAGGTATATTTTTCGAAAAGGTTTCGTCTTAAATATGGGCGATTTTCTGCAACTGCAAAAAATAACGTTGTAATTCACAGTATCATTACGAAATACAAAGTTATCATTGCGATTGTTAAACATATAATATGGTACGGAACCCTTTGTGTGCGAGTCCGTCTCGCACTTGGCCGGTTTTTTTTTTATTTTGATATATCCAGTGTCACTTTCACATTAAATACGAATCTAATGACACCTCTCAAGCTAAAATCCATCGAGCCGTTCAGGCTGCAGAGCGTGCCAAACAATTATACATACATACAGACATACATACATACATACTCTAGAAAAACATAACCCTCCTTCTGGCGCAGTCGGGTAAAAAGGTAATGGTAACTGTTTGTTGGTCTCAGCATGGTGTTATTCACTATAGCTTTCCCTGATCTGGTCAAGCAATAACGGCAGATGTCTACTGTGCCGAACTCCGAACAATGATAGCAAAACTAGCAGTGAAACAGCCGCGACTCATGAATCGATCTTCACCATTAGTGCTCCATGATAATGCAAGACCTCATACAGCACGAGAAACCATTTTAACTCTACAGGAACTGCAATTAGAAACCATATGTCACCCTCCGTATTCGCCAGACCTTGCTCCAACGGACTACCATTTTTTTCGTGATTTGGACAATTTTCTACGTGATAAAAAGTTTTCTTCTCAGGAGGCAGTACTAAATGCACAGTTTGTCGAATCTAGATCACGAGAGTTCTATCGCAAAGGTATAAATGACCTTCCTATTAGATGGCAGCAATGTATAGATAATAATGGTAATTATTTTGATTAAATAAAAATATGTTAAATTAAAAAAAAAACGAATTTCAATTTTTCAGTACAAATCGGCAATTTTATACTTTAACCCCTACTTAGTTAAAACCAGAAAACCAATCATAAGGGCGGGAATACATATGCCTGTAGCTTGTACAAAACTGTGCAAGTAGCTGGCATGCGAATGTACTATAATAGTTTCTGATTGGTGAACGTCACAATGGCATGCAAGCTACTTGCATAGTTTTGTACAAACTACCAGACATGTCTATCCGGCCTAAGCCTCAGACACTTGACAATATAGATAGATAGATAGATAGATAGAATACTCTTTATTATGCACACCATAAAAATTACAGATATAAATGTTGAAATTTTACATAGGGTGACACAATGGGCGGTCTTATCGCTAAAAGCGATCTTTATATATTGAATATATTGAATTGAATAAGAGTCACTCTCGATATAGATCTATATCGAGATTCATGCTTGAGCACCGTTCTAGAATACGTGCCTTTAATCTAGATTTAAAGCTGAGATTGAATCTAGAATACGTGACCACGACCCTTAAGCCGGGTACAGTAATTAACATGCAATGTAACATGAAAGAAGCATATCATAAGTGTGGACGCAGCGCGCGCACGAACCGAGCATGTTACCTACTCGCATCTGTTTCCGGCATGCGCTCGGCGAACATAGCTCAGTCTGCCGAGAACACGCGAAGAGAACTTCCTCCATTTTTCGCGCGCGTTCCGCAGTACAGACACACACAACCCGTGCACACTGCGCACCCCTTTGTGTTTGGCAATAAAATCGACAAATGGTGGATCGCAGCGCGCACGAGTTGAAATGCTCTGTTCGTGCGCGTAGCGTGCACGGTTCGTGCGCGCAAGGCGTCCACACTATGGGAATTCTGTTACATTGCATGATACATTGCGACAATGTGGACGGCAAATTCTTTCATTGCGTGTTGCATTGCATGTTACATTTCGTAAGTCTGTACCCGGCTTTACATACCCCTTTTGCCTCGTTTACGTTCATACTGGTCATACACGCACGCCGGTTGCGAGTACTACGCACCTGACCTTTCTGAAGAACATCACCATTAAGGTCATAGGGTTATTTTGAATTGTCTAGCTAAACTCCGCAGACGCGATGGGTATCGATATCTAAACATGATAAAACAAAATAGTACATTTTGATACAAGTGGAGAATGTTTGTTATTACATTCGAGGCGGATATTGTTTTTGAGCCGAGAACTGCAATAACAAATGTCCACGTGTATCAAACGATGTTTTTCACTACACTTTTGAAGAAATAAATTAAAATAACGAAAAATATTTTTGTCATGAATTATTAGGAAACTATGTTTTATTTTTTTTCCGCACTTTGCTTTCCCCAGGTTGAAGGAGAAGCAAAGGTATAAGCCGATAAACAGCCTAATAGGTATGTAGAATAGAAAATTCCAATATTTTTGACGCAAGTAAATGTTATTTTTTTCATAAACGTTTTTTTTTTTGTTGTATTAATCATGGTTTTTATGATATTCTATTTATAAACATTATTTAAATATTAAAAAAATATTAACGCCGTAAAGACGCATATCTCTTTTCCGAGATTAAAAAAAAACATTCACCTCCGAATAGAGAGGACCGTCGCGCGCCAGTTTCATTTTAAGCATAATTAAACGTAGATATCGTACCTAATCCTACAGCACTCAAAATGAGTGCTTAAGCTAACTAAAACAGGTGCACTCACCCTATTTGTCTAGACATTCACAAAATGGCAATCACACCTGTCAAAAGTTCACTTAGTTATGACAGGTGTGGTTTATTAACAGCCTGACGTTATTTTGCAAATATTGAATTGAATATTGAATTCCACAGCCACTTAGTTTTCTCCTTTTAAACATCGCTTTTTAGTAATGCAACATGATTGGAACATAAAAGTTTCGTAAAGCTATTTGAAAACTGCAATAATATTTCAATTTTCTGTAATAAATTGAATACTTATTATAATAATAAAAAGGTAAAGGTGGCCTTGGATCAATTTTTTTTTTCAAATTTTATTTGCCAAAGTACCTTGGAATGGAAATGTTTATACTTTTTGAGCTCTTTGTTGGCTTCAATATTATCAAAGCCTTAGTACAAATAACTTGAATTATTTGAGAGTGAGGTTTTACGTTTTTTAGGGTTCCGTACCTCAAAAGAAAAAAACGGAACCCTTATACGATCACTTCGTTGTCCATCTGTCTGTCTGTCTGTCTATCAGTCTGTTAAGACCCTTTTTTCTCAGGAACGCGTAGAGGTATCATGTTGAAATTAATATAAAATACGCAGGTCTATGGTCTCATAAGAGTTCTAAAAAAAAGAAGCATTTATGTCAACGCAATAAAAAAATACAGCCATATAAGCGACATCTTTTGATACTCGCAAGTAAATCAAAACCTATAGGGTACTTCCCGTTGACCTAGAATCATGAAATTTGGCAAGAAGCAAGGTCTCGCACAAGTAAAGGAAAAAGTAAAAAAATTGATAATTTGTAATTTTATATTTATAAAAATTGTTAAGTTTTTTTTTGGGATAAATTCTTTTCAACTACGGAAACCTTCATTGTGCGTGGACCTGCGTGGTTCGACACGCACTTGGCCGGTTTTAAAGGGACTTTAAATGCGCAGTCGACGCCATCTTGGTTGTAGTTATTTGACGCTCGCAGTACGTACACCTACACATAGACGAGCAATTAGGTTCATCGAATTCTACTTACCAAGCAAGTCCTGCTGCGGAAGCCATTTGTACAACCTAATGTTCGAAGGTATATCAGTCATATTCTGCTCAACGTCCTGTTTCCACAGCACCCTCTGTGGTAGTCTTCCCAGGGCCTCCACCAGGAGGCGATGGGCTGATAGAGGCATCTTCGTGGTCCTCACTGAGGAACCCATGGACACGTACACGAAACCTGTTTCACCAGCTCCGGAGATCCATTCTTCGATTTCCTGAGGGAATAAAATAACGTTTTATGGTCAGTTATCATCCAGGTTTTAGATAGCTTAAGTGCTTGAATAGCGACCATAGATATAATAAAGAAGTGTGATCATGACGCGCGGACACCAATTCTCAATTCTCAATTTCTTTATTGCGTACCATAATGTATACAGTTGGTAGCATAAAACTGGGTGCATAATGTGATAAATCGAATTATTAGCTATGTAGTTAGTGAGATAAACTGTTTTATTATTACATAATTGAATTTAGAATTATAGCGATTGTTTTTTTTTTTAATTATATACATTTATTTATTTTTATATTCATTATATTATTTACCTATTATTATTTTGATTTATTACGTAATTCATATTAATTTTTATACATATATCACCCTTAAGGTAAGTCATTTATTGGACGCTCCATTCAATTTTTCAGTCGTATTAGTAGTAGGTATGCGTATCTTTAATAGTGAGTATTTGTAGATGCAAATAGATAATTACGAAGTTACTTATAATTTATCATTTAAGTACTCACTTAGACTATAGTAGCATTTGCTTACAAAGAAAAGCCTCAATTTATTGATAAAGATGTTGTATTTATTTAAATTCTTTATTATTTCGGGTAACTTATTGTAAATTTTTATGGACATGACAAAGGTACTATTGAAGTGCATTTTTAGTCGCGATGTTGGTAAGTTTATATCTTAAAATAATTTCCGTTTGTATGTCCTCTCTTCTTGTAAAGAATTCTGGGTACTTACGCACGAACTTACAAACTTCAAATATATAGAGACAGGGTAGGGATAAAATCTTTAGTTCCTGAAAATGGGGTTTACAACTATCGGTGACTTCAATATTTACTAATATTCTAATTAGTTTTTTTTTGTAGGATAAATAGTGTGGGCGCGTCAGTGCTGTTGCCCCATAACCACCCCCAAGACGCCCCCTTGCTCTTGTAAACCTCCTACCCCCCTCGGGTACAGAACCCTAACAGGGTTCCGTACACGAACGGTCCAAACGGAGCCCTATTGCTGTCACTCACGTGTCAGTCTGTCCGTCGTCTGTCACACAGGTTTTACAGCCACACGGTTGGAGCTACAGTCTTCAAATTTTCACAATATAAGCATCTTGTTGACCCAAAGCCATATAAATTGTCAAAAAATATGTTTAAATGTTTGTACAGCTAAAGAGAATAAACATAATTGCTCTACCCCATCATGTGAGATATTGTTATTTAGAACATATGTTGAGTAGATAAATAATGTATTTTTTGTTGTAAAAAATATTGAAAAAGAAAGGAATTAGAAGCCACCAAAGTCAGCTTTTTTAATAAAATTTTGGTCTGAAGAATTTTTAACTTCTCATTGACCTTATGAACTTGAAATTTAGTGACGTATATTTTACTAACAAATACCAATACATTGATAATACAGATTTGGTATGATGATTGGTGGTTTTGGAACCCTAAATGTGCGAAGTCCGTCCGACACGCACTTGGCCGGTATTTTATATTTATATGATAGCGACCAATCAAAACTGCAAAATAATACCTAAGTACCTACATATTGTTATGATTGATTGGCCAAATAACAGCAACTAAGTTATAAAATATCGTCACTAATCTAACTAAGTGACGTAACTGATTCGAAGAAAATTTTACAGGGCAAGCTATTTTTTTTTTTTTTTGTAAACTGCAGATATATCGGTCTCGATTCTTGCATTATCATGGAGACCGTAAGGCATACGTACAGATACGCCGATTACACAGATCGATTTGACTTGGAAAATGTATCAAATTACTATAGTTAGGTCGGCTATGGGCTTAGTCCAAAATGTCAGATACGACAGTTTAACGACGATATGACCTGAATATATGGATTGACCTCTGAGTAATAACAAACCTAATATAATTTAAACAAATAAATGCATAAGTTCTGTTTGCTTTCAGTATTCAGCATCAGCAGAAACTTTAATTGATCAATGCTTTTTATAACAAAATCCCTCAATCAATCAATCAATCAATCAATCAATCAACTCAGCCTATCGCAGTCCACTGCTGGACATAGGCCTCTCCCAGTCTGCGCCACATCACCCTGTCCTCCGCCTTCCGCATACAGTCTGTCCCAGCCAATTATTTAAATCTATCTAGTCCATCTGCGGGCGGGAGGGTCGTCCCACACTACGTTTGCCGATACGCGGTCTCCACTCCAGGACTCGTCTGCTCCACCAGCTATAGGTCCTTCATGGACAAACATGGCCATCCCACTGCCACTTTAGCTTGCTTACTCTGCAGGCTTATACATAACTCCGTTTCTTTTCCGGATAAGTAACTTAATTTTTGAACCATATATAAAGATAAGCTCGTGGCTAAAGAGGAGCTCGTGGCTAAATAATAACAGCCGCACGAGTCGATCCAACAAGTTAAGCTTGCCGCGGTTGGTCCGTGGATGGGTGGCCATCTTTACATACCGAGACTCCTCCATGCCTCGGAAAGCACGTTAAGCTGTTGATCCCGGCTGTCATTCGTGGATCTTTGACAGTCGTTACGGTTACGGGTCGTCAGAAGACCCGAAAGTCTAACAACCAGTCTTACCAAGGGATATTGTATTTCCCAGTTACTGGGTTATGGAGGTCAGATAGGCAGGCGCTCCATGTAAAATACTGGTATTCAGCTGCATCCGGTTTGACTGGAAGCCGACCCCAACATGTTTGGGAAAAGGCTATGCAGATATTTTTTTTTTTTATATAGATAACAAAATCCCTGTTCAAAATAAATTCTTTGCCAGCTGACTGCCTTCTATTTTAGAACATCAAAAGAAATATAAACCCTTTGTCGAAATCCATGCACAATAGTATCTATAAATATGTAATATCTTTACAAACTCCGAAGAAACAATCTCCTTGGCAGCCAGCACCGGCGGGATTTAACGTCCCAAAGTGTGACTGACAGAAACACACACAAACTTTTAAGACACTTTGAGCAAAAGGGTAAAGGGTGTTCTAGATTTCACGAATGGACCTACATCAAAGTTATCCTCCAAGGCCTTCGGGGACTACTTTTTAAGGTTCCGTACTTCAAATGGAAAAACGGAACTCTTATAGGATCACTTCGTTGTCCGTTCGTCCTACAGTCTGTCTGTCTGTCAGTTTGTCAAGACCCTTTTTCTTAGGAACGCGTGCAGGTATAAAGTTGAAATTAATAATAGGTCTTTACCTATGAAATTGCCGTTTTGTATGAAAAAATTTAAACGAATTTTTTATTTGTATTAATCGAAGTAATCACCCATGCAATCAATGCATCTTTGCCAACGCAGTGGCAGTTTATTGATGCCCTTCTTAAAGAAATCAGGTGGTCGGGAGGCAACAAATTCTTCAAAGGCATTTTGTACTGCCTCTCGGGTATTGAATTTTTTTCCCGCCAAGAAGTTATCCAAATTCTGGAAAAAGTAGTAGTCTGTAGGCGCAAGGTCTGGTGAGTAGGGCGGATGACGGAGAGCTTCCAACCGCAGTTCTTGCAACTTGGAGACCGTCTGCTGTGCAGTATGAGGTCGCGCGTTGTCGTGCAGGAGCAGCGGAGACGAGCGATTGACCAATGCTGGTTGGAGATGTGCCAGCTTCTCCATCATTGTGTTCAGTTCTTCACAGTACACATCTGCAGTAATGCTCACCCCGTTTGGTAAGAAGCTGTGATGAATCACACCGGCGCTAGACCACCAAACCGTGACCATCACTTTTCTAGGGGTAAGTTTTCGTTTAGGGCATTGTTTAGGTGCTGAACCAGGATCCAACCAACTTGTTGAGCGCTTGCGGTTATCAAACAGAATCCATTTTTCATCGCAGGTAACAATGCGGTTCAAAATTCCTTCATTTGTGTGTCTGTTGAGCAGTGCAAGGCACGTCTCGACGCGTACTTCGCGCTGGCGATCATTGAGTTCGTGGGGCACCCATTTGTCAAGCTTTTTTACCTTGCCAATTTGACGCAAATGGACCAATATTGTTTTGACGCTAACGTCGAATGCTGCTGCTAATTCAGCCGTAGATTGTGTATCATCAGCTTCCACAATCGCCTTTAATTCGTAATTGTCGACCAAAGTCTTCGGACGACCGCGAGGTTCATTTTTCAGGTCGAAATTTCCAGAACGGAAGTTAGCAAACCAATAACAGGTGGTGCGTTGGTTTGTAGTGTTAGCTCCGTAAACGTCGTTGATGTTGCGTGCCGCTTGTGCCGCGTTGCTGCCACGACGGTAGGTACTCATATTCCATAATTACTCGAATTTTTAACGTATCCATGATGACGAAAAAGATTGAAATGCGATGAAAATGTATTAGTGTTACATTTTCATCGCATTTCAATCTTTTTAATAATAAACAAATGACTACTTTTGGAAAAAAAAATCCATGTTTTTAAAATAAAATTAATTTGAAATTAGAATTCTTAGCCAAACAAAAATTATTTTGATTTGAAATGGCCAGTACTGCAGAACGGCAATTTCATAGGTAAAGACCTAATATAAAATACGAAAGTCTACGGTCCATATTGTAGCTCTAAAAATATCATGCTTCTATGTCAACGCAAAAAGAAATACGGGCATTTATGCTATACATTTTGATACTCGCAAGTAAATCAAAACCTACAGGTACTTCCCGTTGACCTACAATCATGAAATTTGGGAAGAAGCAAGGCAGCACAAGTAAACGAAAAGGCCGAAAACTGTTAATTTGTAATTCTATTTCATAAAAAAAATTGCGATTACAAACATGCGTTTGCAGTTGGAGAATTGACTGTGACGTATATCGATGTATGGGAGAACATGTTTTTCAACTGCAAGGTTAAGTTTTGTTCTTGGAATAAATTCATCCCAACTCATCCCTCATCACCATCCCTTCATTGGTCCGACACGCATCTTGTCCATTTTTTTTTAGTTTGAAAAACTAAGTTAAAAAAAGGCTTCGTAGTCTTAATTTCCAAGCAAGGTAAGCTCTAAGAATACCATGGTATTATTAATTTTATTGCTCATAATAATAACTACCTACTCCCAAAGAAAAACCGTTCAAAATTCTTTGAAAATACTGTTCTTTACGATAAGCAGCAACTAATTTCAACTTAAGTTTCACAATTTACAACTGTAATTTACATGTAACGCTTAGAAGTCTTATGACCGTTTTCACCAACCCTAAATGAATTCGTAAATAAAAGTGCATTGTTGGATTTTCAACTCTAGGCTTTATAGCTCCGAGAGTTGAAAATCCAACAGTGCCATAATATTTAGGGATTCATTTAAGTTTCACTTAGACTTAGGGTTGGTGAAAATGGGCATTAGTAACCCTGCAAACTTAAATTGTAACTTGCAATCAAAGTAACTTTATGCTACTTCTAATTGAGTTCTAAACTATGGACTAGGCACTAGGCACGGAGTCATTCATTGTATTGAATTGCAGGAATCTAGGATCTAATTAATGTTAGGAATAGTTTATGCTAAAGCTATGTAGGTGGCGCTTGCTCCCACACACCGCTGGGTGTGGGCGATAAGCTAAATGTACCTATTTGCTTTCAAGAAAGATTATCTTGTTGGCATTTTTTCAAATGTAGATCCAGCTGAATTTAGATATTTTACGAGTAGATAGGTACTTAGAACAACAGCTTTCTATACTTGAATTCAATTACTTAGCATTACCAACAGTGGCGTAACTACAGGGTGGCAAGTCGGCAAAATGCCACGGGCCCCCAGCCGGAAGGGGCCCCCGGTCAGAGGAGAATCCCAACTCTCAACATTTATTACCTATTACACATTAGTATAGTTACGCCACTGATTACCAATATTCTAAGTTTAGATTTCAAGGAATTTTACCTGCAGACAATTCCAATGGGGAAGGTCGGGCAAAGCTAATTGTAGATAGCGCGATCATAGCAAGGTCCCATAAAGCCTAACGTAAACGCACCTAATAACGACCCGTTAAAATCCGCGCTCATTACCTCCCTATTCAGAAAACTATCATTTTTATGTCATGTATTAAAGCTACACAATTGGTTGCTTTAAAAAAAATGTAGATCTATTTGTATTGCAAATGTTCATCTCTTGTTTATGTGCGTAACTCGACGATTTAAATAATAATTGCTCAGTTCGTAGACATGACAGACAGACAGACATGACAGATATATATATATATATATATTTTTTTTTAACATCTTGCATGCCATGTGTGTATACTCATGTTTTGGACAAATAAAAAATCTTTATCTTTATCTTCGTCCGTGGACGCCGACCTTAGTGCATTTTCCATAGTGTGGCATTCCCGATGGCGTAAGTACTCTTGTTTCTTTTTTAGCAGAAGATTATATCGTCAAGCATTTTAATGTAATTCTAGTTCTTTTGATGCATTTTTGATACTTTCAGGAACACAAGTAATGATTCATTTTAATGAGATACTATTTTATTTTGCTTAAAATTCAATATTAAAAATAGGCGGTAATAGGAACAAAAATCACAATTTTATTCCTATTGTCGACCCATGTCGCTGATAAGTACTTGTCGTATTTTTTGTGTGCCATGATTTTTGTTAAAATGCATAAATTAATAGGCAGGAGGCTATACTAACTCAGTTCCTTAGTATGTTAACTTATATTTGAGCTATTAACGCCATATATTCAAGAGCTTTAGTAGCCGTATACACTAACTTTGTTCTTATGTAAATATTTTGATGAATAAAGGAGGTATAATTTTTAAATAATGTATTTTTATAGTTGAAATATCATTATTATTAAATATTTTTAGCAACCGCACCCCTTAAAATTATATATAGGTAAAAAAATCACATGTATTTACATAATTCATACACATTCCCTTGGGTCGGTAATAGGTTATACGATTTCCTTTAAGAAAACCTATTACCGATCTACTTGTACTACTACTAAACTTAAGAGGCGGTTTACAGTCAAATGCCTTTTCTACTGTTTTAATATACCACATTTTGTATTTTTTATTCTATTTTACGAGTTAGGATACTTTTTCAATTAGCGGCGCTAGTGGACGGTAAGCCGCCTCATAAATGTTATTGTAATTTTATATGACTATGTTACATTTTTACTAAGATTCTATAATGCCATTTACTCTTGTATAATACCAAATATATATTATAGTAGTTATAATCAATGCTGGCCTTTGGTAATTTGTAATACATAATTCGTATAAATATTATATTTTTTATTGATTTAACGCTGTTAAGAATATACTATTATAAGAATACATATAATTGTTAAGTGTTGATAGCATTCTGTTCTGTGTTGGAGCATTTATATAAACAGTGCAATATACACGAGCATTTTTATTTAACTTTAACGGTTCCATTTATTTAGTGGTCGGTATTAGGTGTCACATAAACGGTATTAGGCACACACCCGATATTTTGAGTCGGTGATAGGGACATGACCTTTTTTCCTTTTATTTAATTTTTAATTTTTTAAGTAATTCTTTGATTATCTGTTCTTTCTTACACATAACTAAATAAATCGATAATTTCAGTACTTGAAAAATTATTTTGATTGAAGCCACATATAATATTAAGAATGTGCTTATTTTTTGGATATCAATCTGAACTCCGCTTAAACTGGCGGTAATGGGTGCGTTTACGTTGTAATAAATTTCGTAAAATAAATAACATTTTTCGTTAATATTTTTAATCAAGTACCTATTTGAAATGAAGTTTCAGAATTTAAAACCGATTCATCGTAATCACTTTCTTCGAAATGTTTCCAACTCTGTTTTATTTTTTTAAATCTTGATGAATAGCTTTAATCCACAAGCATCTAATTTTAGGGTCTCCGAGAGACCCTAAATGGTGGACTCCAATTTCGGAGTATTGAAGAACACAACAACGCGTAATTTTCGCAAAAATAAAATAAAACGACCTCACGCCTTGTATTTAATTATTTATGATAAATGATAAATGAATGATAAATGATTTATTTTCTGTAAGTAGGTTTGTACAAACACTTTTACACGTCAAACATATTTTTTTTTAAACTAGATGAGTTCGACGTTTCCTATCTGACTACTCTGAGAAGAAACGCCGAAACAAACTCAGAGGTCACAGTCTCTTTTAAAGTCCAGACATAATCTTGGTCAGATCATGTGAAGACCATGTAGATTGCAGTCTGAAATGGTCTTTTGATGAAAGAACCACACAGATTGAGTGGACCTGTCCAGTCAGTGCACGCATTTGTCAGAATCGTGCAGCTCAACTCAAAACTTAAGGAGCTTAACGATTCGACGAACAATACCAAAGAAAAGACATTTGGGTAGGCCGCATAAATTACTCAAACTGTCAGACTATAACTAAAACTGAGAAAAGGATAAAATAAATAAAAAACAATGATCCACGTAGTCTTCACATTCACAATAATTAAAAATAGTATAAGTAATACTTTACAAAGTAAATATTCATGTCATTGTATAGAATATGTAAAAAGGTATTTAAATCAACATTAATAGTGTAAATTTATTGGAGCAGCTCAATCCCAAGCCTTTTTGTCCTCAATATAGTCTTTGACAGTATAAAAGGCTTTCTGACAAAGTTTCCGCTTTATACAATTTTTGAATTTATTAAGGCTTAGTTCTTGAATGTGGCTAGGTAGTTTATTATAAAAACATATACATTGGCAACTAAACGAACCACTTATTTTCTTAAGCCTGGTTGTAGGAACAACAAATTTGTGTTTGTTTCTAGTATTCACATTATGGACGTCACTGTATTTTTTAAACAAATTGATATTTTTATGAGCATACAAAAGATTTTCATAGATATACTGAGAAGGCACAGTCATTATATTAATTTCTTTAAATTTATCTCTGAGGGAGTGTCTGGGACTTAATTTGTAAATTGAACGAATAGCCCTTTTTTGTAAAACAAAAATTGTCTGAATATCGGCGGCATTTCCCCACAACAGAATACCGTACGACATCACACTATGAAAATAACTAAAGTAAACTAAACGGGCTGTCTCTAAACAAGTTAAATCACGAATTTTCCTAACGGCGTATGCTGCAGCGCTAAGCTTTTTCGATAATTTATCTATATGGGGGCCCCATTGAAGTTTGGCATCCAAAGTTATGCCCAAGAACACTGTGGTATCTTCGGGAATCAACTCTTCACCCTTTATGAGAACACTAGTTTTTACTTGTCTAACATGAGGTATAGTGAACTTAATACACTTAGTTTTTTTCTCGTTAAGAAGTAGGTTATTAACATTAAACCAGTTAACTACTTTTGCGAGGGCGCTATTTACATTGTCAGTAACCAGCTGCTGACGTTTGAGTTTAAATAAAAGTGAAGTGTCATCTGCAAACAACACTATATCATGATTATCCTTTATGAGGTAAGGCAAGTCATTAATATAAATAAGAAACAAAAACGGGCCAAGAATTGAGCCTTGGGGGACCCCCATTGTTACTACGGATCCGGGTGATCTTTTCCCGTTAACATCAACTCTTTGAATCCTATCACTTAAGTAAGAAGTGAGAAGATCCAGAGAGGCGTTCCGGATTCCGTAGTGATGCAGTTTCCTGATTAATGTTTCATGAAGAACGCAGTCGAATGCCTTGGACAAATCACAAAAAATGCCCAAAACATCGCATTTATCCTCCCATGCATTATAAACATGACCTAAAAGTTCAACACCGGCATCAGTAGTCGAACGACCCCTTGTAAAACCAAACTGTTTGTTATGTAATAATTTATGTTTATTAAAAAATCTTTGCAGTTGATCTAAAATAACTTTTTCAAAAATTTTACTAAAGGTAGGTAGCACTGAAATAGGTCTATAATTAGTAGGGTCAGATGTACTACCCGATTTAAACAACGGTATTATTTTACTATATTTCATAAGATCAGGAAACTCACCACGGTCAATACAATTGTTAAAAATAACTGCTAAAGTAGGTGCTACAATGTTTATAATTGATTTAGCAACGTCCACAGAATTACCCCATAGATCAGCAGTCTTTTTAATATTTAATGTGTGAAAGGTTTTAATTATGTCTCTACAGGTAACATATTGGAAATTAAACTCAGAATCACAAACTGAAACGTTTTCTTTAAGTAAAGACTCTGCAGCAGTGGGTGATGACCTTAGAGATTTAGTAGTTGATACGGGAATCTCAGCGAAGAACTTTTCAAAGGCCGCGGCGACTTGGGAATCTGATTTAATTATGTTGTCATCAATAGCAAGGCTGTAGTCACTACTTCGGTTGCTTGACCTTCCTGTTTCGCTATTAATGATATTCCATGTCATTTTTATTACATTACTACTATTTTTTATTTTTGTACTCAAGTAACGTGACTTGGCCATACAACAAACTTTTTTAAATAATTTAGAATAGTTCTTAACATATAAATTAAATTCAGCAGTGTTAATACAAGTCCGTTCATCATACAACTCATAAAGTCGTTTTCTACTTTTATGTATACCAATGGTGGCCCAGTCACTGAAGCAAGTGTTATTATTAACCGAGAATGCCTTTGGAATGAAAGTGTTATCAAATTGTGTGCAATACATATTAAAAAAATCATTATATTGTTCATTAGGGTCATCATTAGTTGACAAAAGTGGTAATTTACTCAAAAGTTTAGTTTTAAATGATTCCAAACGATCAGCTGTTTTTGGATTAACAGTGATATCCTTTTTAGTATTTTTTTTTATTAGATTTGGAATGGTAATCAATTGTCCGCAATGATCTGAGTCTAATAAATTAATAATTTCTTTGTGGGTTGGTGTAATATTTGTATAAATGTTATCTAGGCATGTGGCACTAGTGGGAGTTATTCTAGTGGGCTCTAAAAATTGGTTAGCAAGATTGTATGACTGAAACAAACTTATAATTTTAGTACTTGACCCAGAATTTTCTAACAAATTAACATTAAAATTAACATTATTAGCTTGTGTTGGGAACTATGGTCGTATTTTTAATTAGGTGCAGTAAAATGACATTTCTACTGTAATTTCGTTATAAAATGGGAACGTTTTTAAACGACATAAACAGTGTAATTTTACTGCAGCTAAAAAGTTCAAGCATAGCTACGACAGCGCCATTTGGACAGTTGCCTTCCCTATTGCCTGACAAGGAATAATGGTTTAATACGAAGTACTGAGGCCGCGTGGTGGATTACGGCCCACTGAAACGAGGCCTGTGTCCCAGCAGTGGGAACATTGTAAGCTGATTATTCTTATGCTTTTGCAGATTGACGGCAGCAATCTTATTCATGTGATTGTTATTTTGCCCAAAACTCTTCGAGTACCTACTTAATTAATTTCAAAAACTTACCGGATCCAATATCTTCGACTCCTTACAATGAATGCAGGCGACCTCAGCAACATTCGGGAGGTAAGGTCTCGGATACGACACCGAATAGTGGCCATTCTGAAGAATGAAGCTCACGTTCTTCGCCATGTCGTAAACGTGGGGCATCTGCTGGCCAAAGTTCCTTCGAAGAACACCCTGGAGGATCTGCATACTGAAGGCATGGAATGGGAGGATTGTAGCATGGAAGGCCGCATTTAGGGCTCTATCAATGATCCCCATGTTGTCAGTAAATCCTTTGCCGAAGAATGGGGTGACGGAATAAGGAGCTGGACTGCCAGAATTGCTTAGAGGCATGGTGTAAAAGCCAACAGTGTTGATGTACATGAAGGGCACTTTGAGTTTGTACACGACTCCCAGAGCGCATTCGGGATAAGTTCCGTCCAGGATGACGAGATCGAAAGTCCTTCCTGATCTGAGGAAGGACCTCGTCTCAGGGTCGCTGAGGAAAGCGTCGCAGGCCTGGAACAAAAAGAAATATGAATGATTAATAAAATTATAATGTCTGGTCTTAAAGTTTGTGTGTTTGTTACTTCTTCACGCTCAAACGGCTGGACCGATTTGGATGAAACTTAGTATGCAGATAGCATATGTGTTAATCCAGGGTGGATTAACACATAGGCTACTTTTTATACCGGTCTACGTGGGTGAAACCGCGGGGCACAGCTAGTAATCAATAAGCAGTGTGCTTGAAACTCCAAATTATCTTCATAATCGATTGGTATACCGATTATGAAGATAATTTGGAGTTTTTTTGACTAGCAAATTATCGTTAGAAAACAATTTCGAAACCTCTATCCTCATCGTTTTATTTCGATAACAGTATTTGCACTAAACAAAATGATTTTCTTACCAACTTTGAGAAATAAAATACAATTACCGGAAGAAAAAGAAAATCTCGATATTTCCAGAGGAAACAAAAACAAAATTTAGAAAACGATCAATTGTTATTGCTGTAAAGATTTCACTAAAAGCAGTTCCTATTATGGCAATTCCCTACGATTATTTTGGGTTTTCAGTAAGCTGTTTTATTTTATTCATTTCACTACACTTCTATCATTACAGGAATATCCCAAAGCGCACTACTACTACTTACTTTGCACTTATGTTAGGTGGTACTTATGTTAGCTTTATAATTATTATGAATGGTATGCAGTTTTTCTTGCGAATTCATTCAATGAACAGGAAAAAATGTCAATCCTTTCTGCGACTTCAATGAGTGTACATCAGGCGCGAGTAACTGGCGCTTTTAAAAGCAAGTTAGTCCTCCTTTTCTACATTTCGATCTACATATTTAAAGTTTCACGCCTTATTAGCACGACAAGGGATTGTTTTAAGTCTTAATTAGCATTAATTCCAAATTAGATAACAATATACTCAATGGAAGTTGTAACTACGTTTTTGATTGTCCGCGCGTAAATAAATTCCTGAACACTTATGGTATTTATTAGAAACAAAATTTAAAAAATAAATGATTCCAGACAGACAACACAAACATTTTTTTTTTTTTAACCTACTACAATAGCTTGATTCTGGAACAAATATCAGCTTATAAAGTTCCCACTGCTGGGACTCAGGCCTCCTCTGTGAGAACGTGATTTTATTAATTTATTATTATCCTTTATTTCATTATATATTCTAATTAAATAATATTTTTAAATATTACAATATAAAACATATAAAAATGTAAGAAATAGTAGCCCGCCGGTATCGGGAACAGGGTCCAAGCTGCCTGTCAGGGCTCCAGAGATGGAACCTCCTAACAATACGAGCCATGTTTAGAAGTACCGCTTTCTGAATCAAGCCCTCAATCCAGCTGCCCAACGAGTGCCTCCTTAAGCTTGAGGCTCTTGGCTGTTACGACTATCGGTACAATGATCGCTGAGTCCACATCCCATAATTATGTCGACAACTTCGCGAGTCAAGTACATTACATGATAATTTTATTCTTATGGCCTTGAAATATTTTGTCCCCGTTTCGCCATACGATAGTCGTTGCCTCGAGGCTCAATAGATGGCGTTGTCCGCCGAGATGCGATTTCTGAATCTCGCTATGGTTTCATTACACCTGAATAATATAGCTCGTCGGAAACTATACATACAACTGTTCGGGAGTAAGGAGGCTATGATCATTACTCCAATGATCAGTCTTCTTATTCTCGAAGATAAAAGTTAAAACACTAACAAGAAATAAAGGACATAAAGGTACACGACTACACGTACACTATACTACACCTTATTTTAAGTTTTTTTTTTTTTTTTAACTAGGCAAATTTAATCCATCAATCAACAGGAGCATACGTCTTTGTTAATTTTAATTGTAACTGTATAATGTACGCCAAAGAAAACTATACAATAATAATAATATGACGATTTTGATGAAGAAAAAATCAATATGTACCTTGTGCTCCAATTAGCCAATCCAATTAAGCGAAGCGAAGAAAATTTGAATTTCGCGGACTACCTTAGCGCATCCGCTAAGGTAGTCCGCGAAATTAAAATTTTCTTGGGTTTTTTGCAATTTGCAGGTCCAGTCGGTAGCAGTTAGTGTTTTTTGTTTATTCTAAAACCTTTTATTTTAATTTCTCTTTGTTTTTATTATTATTTTACTGTCGAATGCGAAGCTTATAATTACTTGGCTTGAGGATATTATAATTATTTTTCTCTTTTTTCTCTTATACATAATAATATGTTGTGAATTTTCACAATTCATTAATGGCTGATGTTTCTGAAATATAGAGAGAAGCTGCAGATCTTACGCTAGTTTTATTAAATTTGTTTGTCCTTTTTTTTATCTACAATGTTGTTACAATAGAGTGTTTATAAATTAATAATAATAATAATAATTTTTATTTTTTCGAAAATTTCAAAATGTGCTTCATGGAAATCGTGCTTCCATTGACCAAACAGTCATCATCTCAATCCACTCATGGACATAAACTTCTTGTGCCTATCCCCCTTTCCTCAGCCTCTCGCACCCTGCCAACCTACCTCATAGCCATATCGAAGTATATCCTTGACGGGCATCTGATCCTCGCCCCTCATCCTGGCCCCCACCAAGTCGAAGGACATGTAGTTCCTCACGTAGGTGACCAGAGCCTCAGGAGCGATCTCTTCCAAGCCACTGATGTGGAAGTCAGCTGGAAACGCACTTATGAAGGTGATGTTGTGGCCTCTGGAAAATACAAGTTGATAGCTTAGCTGATTGCCGTAAAATTACACCATTTCTGAAAGGTTGCCGACTAAAAAGAAAAGAAAGAAAAACAAAGAAAACTTGTTTATTCTGCACAAATAAAACGCACTTTAGAAAAAATAAAAAAGACAAAGTACACTCAGAAAGCAGTGACTACCGCTTTTATTGCAGAGTCATGCGGCATTTTGGTTTACCGCACATGGGCCACACCTAGGCCACACGCTACAGTCACTAAACGTCACCACCTGTAGCTGGAAACGGCTACTGAGTAGCGGTAGTGCGCCACAGACACTTGTGGTACCGGTGGTCGACACTATGGTCGGCCTTTTAATCAGCTGCAGTAAAATGACACTTCTAATGTCATTTTTACGGTCATTTTGCTATCAAATGGGAACATTTTCTAACGAAATGACAGATAAGAAGTGTCATATAAAATGACACTTCTTATCTGTCATTTGCAGCTAATTAAAAGTCCGAGCGTAGTGGTCCGTAGCCGCTATTTTTATTTTAGAGTTTAGTTTAGTGGTCAGTGGCGGCCACACGAAGCGAGAAGCGGCCTATCGTGGCGTGTAGCGACCACCGGCGTTATACGTGTGCGGCGAGTTCATATAAAATGTATGAAAAGTGTAGTCCACAGCTCGGTGGCGGCGTTTTGTGGCTGTAGCGTGTGGCCGTGTGTGGCAAGACTTTAAATCCATAGGCGGCCGTGACCACTAAACGTCAATGGGGCTCCTGCTTGCCACACTATAAAATGCAACAACAATGTCAGTAGGTCACGATTAAGAATTGGTCCGTAGATGGGTGACCATCTTCACATATCGAGACTCCTCCGTGCCTCGGAAAGCACGTTCAGCCGTTGGTCCCGGCTGTCATTCGTGGGTCTTTGACAGTCGTTACGGGTCACTGACAACTAGTCTTACCAAGGGGCATCGTATTACCTAGTTACTGGGTTGTGGAAGTCAGATAGGCAGTCACTCCATGTAAAATACTGGTATTCAGCTGCATCCGGTTAGACTGGAAGCTGACCCCAACATAGTTGGGAAAAGGCTATGCAGATTGATTGAGCTAGACAGAACTCAAGACAGATATATGTTTGGACATCTGAGGGGCAATTCTCGTACCTAAAAACGTTCACAATCTCATGCCAGCGTCAATCAAATGTCAAAAATTTAGGTAAACGCTATACAATTTTTGACAGATTCAGTCTTGAGATGATATTGCGAACGTTGTTAAAAATACGAGAATTGCCCCTCTGGCAACCCATGAAAGGATACCTACGAATTTTGTCAAAACTTACCTCCTAATGAGTCCTCTGGCCAGTTCCCAGAAAGGCATCTTATGTGACTTGGTGCCGCCCATGGTGATCATCAGGATGTCGCTGCCGCACACCGACGCAGCTAGGAGTATTGGCAGGCAGAGGAACGGCCATCGCGACCTATGCTGAGAACAAGAGAAAGACATATTGCTTAACATGGTTTGCTATTTTCATGTAGCAGAGGGCATAAACAAGTGGGAATCGCTTTCAAAGCGTTTTTTTTTTCACCAACGACTTTCAACGGCGGGCAAGCCGACGTTCGCTCAGACGTAAAAATATCGCGGTGGGATTTTATTTAGCCAAGCTTCGAGAATCCAACGTAACAACAACAGAGTGCATTCTAGCGCGTCGAAAAACACTGATGGATTTTTAACTCTAGTCGAGTCATAGCAAATAAAAATACGTACTAGGTTATGGTTTATATGGGTCTATGCTCAGAACAATAACAAAGCATAGAAGGAAGGCTAAAAACAGAATTCTGTAACTACCTTTATTCCCGTTCTATTATTAGGTACGATAAGGGTACGATAAAGGATGTGGGAAAGAGATAAATGTTTTACTCTTTGTTTTACTTTCTTGGCATGGTCACAAGATCAATTGTCATTTGGTTAAAAAAGTTATAGTATGACGCGGCCAAATTTGATAGTACTTTGTTTCAATGTCTGACAGTTCGTTCATTGAACTAGCTGACTTATTCGCGTGTTCATTGTTTACGTGTCTGTCGTAATATTCCATGGTTTTGCGATGTTTTAATAATATTTCTACTGTTAGATTGCATGAATTCTTTGTTTAACTACAAATAGTGAGTGTGTGGACGCTGTGGAGCAATTTCTTGTGTGGTTGGGGGCTGCAAGACCCATTCATAGCGAAAATAAAATGAACAACAAATATTGACCTTCCATCGGTAAGTTTTTGCTCAATTTCTTGTTGCCTAAGATCTGATAAACGAATATAAATACATAACAAATATTGCTGTGTCACTATATAGCTGAAACCAGTCGTAATATTTATTCCAATAGAAGTTATTAGCGAATATTCGGAAATTGTTATGGGGTTATCTTGATCAGCCATAGTGACGTAAATAATGTTGTCGATACTTTTCTTTTAGAGATTTCCTAGACGATGTGAAAAAAAAAAATGGATAAATTGTATTGGTAGACGAAATTGGACTCCAAACAGCACAGCCACATAATATGCTCCAAACATTTTACTTTGTATTCATTTGGTAATGAACCTATGAAATGGATGTAGCATGTTCTTTAAGTCGTCGCTTAGAGAACATGCTGTTCCTACATTATTTGTTATGGATAGAACAGATGAAATGGTCTTGATATATTATGATATAATGAAGGTATTTTATTGGCAATAAATAGTATCCCGTTCAAATTAAAACTTGATTTATTACATTACAGGAAATACTTATGGAAGTCTGCGAAGAAGGACATAGCGCAATACTGCAAATTAAAAAAACCGCTCACCATCAACAGTAATCTAACATGAAGACAGGTATAACATTCAGAAATATGTTCACTTGATATATGCGATACAATGATATTATATTAAAAATATCATTGATGCGATATCATTCTTCTAATTATCCCAGTCGGAAATATAATCGAGTGCAAATTTATTTATTTATTTTTAATACAAAATCCGTAATTGTAGGATCCCGTAGCAATGGAAGTTGAAACAGGACCTAGTACATCGGTACAAATTAATGAATCGCAACTGATCTTGACATCTCGTGAAATCATCTCACATCAGTCAGGTAAGACATACAAATAAAACTATTTACCTAAATAAAAATGTTGATAAAAAATCTTACATAAATTTTATTGAGAACTGTTTGTTTTAGGAATCCTTGACACAGATGACAATAACAAATTCAGAAATAATTGGATTCCATCCCGATTCAAGAAGACTGCGCTTTTGGCGAGTTCCTGGTCGCCAGAGCCGACTCCAGAATCCTCAGGAAGTTCATCCGTACCAGGGCGGAATGATTATGGTGTGGGCTGGAATTCGACTAATAGATTATTAAAGTGGCTAGGCATTTTATTTTTTTATTTAAAATATTATCTGGTCGTTATTTATTTTTTTATGTACGAAAAGTTTTTGTCGCTTTGGTACCATTTTAAATTTTCATAATAAATTTTATTTTTTCACTAACAACCATTTTATTTAATCAAATAATTCAAATCTCTATTAAATTACGCTTCTACTGATTTACAATAATATATGTTACATAAAAAGTATTAAAATAAAAATTATTAGGTACTTTCAATACCCTTTTTCCCTAGACTTTGTTGAGTAGTCTATGATGTAATCTAAAATTCAAATAAATATGAGAAAGTAAGTTGCTAAAAACATTTTCAAAACCGAATGTCTCCCACTTCTTTTCAATAAACTCATCAGTTATTATGGCAACTAAATACATTCGGGTTTAGCCGGGTCAGATTTAATACATGAAGAGCTGTCGGGAACCAAGGAAGACTTTGGTGATGATGATGACGAACTATTTAGTTCATACTTAAAGTATAGTTTCATTTTGAACGAATATATTAAGTATTGGTATCATAAGTATGCTTAGTTACTTCATAATTTTTGGTACGCACGGCTACAGATCAAGCTATACATTTCCAGTATAAGCTGATCTCGCATTTTATAGGATTTCCTTACAATGAGCGGTCAGTGTAAACTGGAAATGTATAGCTTGATGTGTAGCCGTGTGTACCTACGGTTATTATTCTTGGCAGTGTAAGAAAGAATGTCATTGTAAATTCTATCGACGTTGAAATTTAGTGGGTACATCACTAGTCAGAATAAAATGAATGACAACCTACAAAATTTCGAAACGTCTTCTGTATACGTGTCCTTCTTTAACATCATAGCGGCTCCATAAGTCAAAATGAAACAAATATATTGAGTTCAGTTGCTATTTTAGCACTACTTCTATGCTTTGTTATTGTTCTGAGGGTCTATGCCACCAGAAATAAAGTTATTATTTATTTTAATTATGGTATACGGCATGCCAGCTACTTGCATAGTTTTGTACCAGCTACTTACGGGCATGTGTATTTATGCCCTAAGATCGTTCAATCGATCAACCTTGTACTAGTCTCATCTATTTATTCATCAATCAACCAAAGCCTCGTTTTCTTCGAGTATTAATAAGGATCTAAGTGTAGGACACGATCCAACGTCGGATTGGTGAGGTGTAATCTATATAAATAAAAGAAGAAAGAGAAGTCCTGACTGATTGACTGACTGACTGACTGATGAACGCCCAGCCTAAACCTTTCCCGTTCCCTTTATAATGTAGATAAGGTATAAAGTTGGAATTCCCGTTAGTACGTTCTCGTGGGATATTTAGCGACATCCATATAGTGGACAAATAAGGATCGAAGTTGTTTGGCCTATTATCAACTTTTGATCGACTTCAATTGTGTGGGTTACACCACAATGTAAAGTTGCCCCTAGTCTACAAGTGATATGCTAGAACAACCCCTAACCCAAGAAGCAAAGTTAATTGTTGTGCCTCGAATGTCACCGGCAGTCATGCACTCGTGCCTTTAGAACCAGAACGTTAGCGCGTTTCAACGAACGCGTTAACCCATAGAGGACGCGAATCGTAATGCAGAAATAGTTTGAGCTTAAACAAGTTTTAATTAATTTTGCTCCATCAAGTGTAAACTTGAAGACAGATTTGTTTTAAGGCGAGTATAGACCCGCTAAGGCTGAGGCCTCATTATTGCGTTGCGTTGCGTTGCGTCGTCGCATTTCAATGACGCTTGCTCGGTTTCAAAATACATTAAATACTCATGTCTTTTAGAACGAGCAAGCGTCATTGAATGCGACGACGAAACGCACTAATGAGGCTTCAGCCTAACCCGCAGTGCCACCATTGCAAAATTAATAAGTCTGGAGTTAAGGAACATTTCAAAACCTATGACCTAAACCTATTTCATTTTAGTCAGACGAGGTGAATTTTTTCAATCAAAAAAATCAACACTAAACCTAGGTTCGAAGTTATAACAGTTAACGCCAAAAACTTTATGTACTTTTTAGCAAAATAATTACGGACAATTTAATTTGATTCACACAAATTGAATAAAAGATGAGTTCTAGCTGTGAAAGTGAAATATTAACACCAGAAAGTGTAAAATTAAACGCAGAAACTGTCATAAACAATTTACTACCAAACAAATCGAGAGAAAATATCTAAAATCCTATGATTTTATTAGGTACTTACATGGAAAAATGAAAAAGAAGCAAAGTCATTTTCAGAAACTGTATTTTTAGCATACCTACCTATTTTCAACATTTAGCGAAGACCAAACAACCTTCTACTCTAAGGAGTAGGTATATATTCGATGTTAAAAACCACGGTTAATACCAGAGTCTGAAGTTATTACGAATACCCAAGTGATAAATAAGTCAACGATATTTTCTGTTCCCAACAAAACAGTTACAATAAACTTCCAAAATTGCGAAAACGTATATATATTTTGTAATTTAGTTATGTAAATATAAATATTCGTCACTATTAAAAGCATCTCTTATTTATTTTTCTCATAGAGATTCAAACAATCGCTCTCGCCCTCAATACATTATTTTGGTCCCTTAGGACACAATCTACTATTGTTGCTTCATTGATTAGGTATGCAGAATAAACATTAATAGAGATGTTTACTTCAAATAGTTTCAAGTATACAGTAGGTAATATTATTAAAGACAACTTATAGGAGTAAGGTACAGAATTATACGTTAAGGAATAATTCCTACAAATTAAATCAAGTTTCAGACATTTCATTGATCTTTCTAACAATAACAACGGATAATGGCTTCGTAGAATACTGTATATTATACTTGATTAAGCTACTCCTGACATCGTAACCTTTGTCTATTTTCAGTCACATGACCTGCACAGACTGCACTTAATCGATACTTTTTCCAACAATTATTGATTCTTTACCATTGAGTTATATAATTACCAAAAGTTCGGCTATAACAAAAGCAAAAAGCCGTTGCGCCTCACCTTTTTCAAAACTTTTTCGGTTGCACGTTGAAATCGTAATTTGCAACGCCCTTTTTTAGTTTGACCAATGAACGATGAATGCCGCCTAAGAAGGATGACCCTAAAATAAACAATGAGAATTAAAAAAAAAAATTCAAACAATTTTCTTAAACGTTTCGTAAAAAATTAAATTTAAAATTTTAAAAACCCCCCACGCAAAAAAGAAAAGCGAACATTTAAAAAGTCAAAAATAATACCCATCGTTGAGCTATCAAATTCAGGTGATTGGAAGATGGGTGCAAAGCTTTAAGGCGAAGATAGTACAGACAGTTTAGAAGAATTTAAGCCATGGTTGTCTTAGACGAAGTCTTACCATTTTTTTCCGACTATGGGTGTTTTTCTATCTATAATATGTATGTATTTACAAAAAAAAAAATGTATATAAGTAGTTTATCAGCCATCTCGTTACCATAACACAAGCATTAGGTTGCTTAGCTTGGGACTAGATGGCGATGTCTGAAAATGTCCAAGGATATTTATTTATTTACCGGAATTAGGTAGTGAAATACCTATGTAAGGAAATTCTTATGTGTAGTTTCTTACTGTTCTTGGTAAAGAAATATCCAGCAAGTTTTGTGTGTAAGCATAGGTATGTGCAAACAAGTCATTCTGCCAATCTGCCTAGCCTTTTCCCTACTATGTTGGAGTCGGCTTCCAGTCTAACCGGATGCAGCTGATACCAGTATTGTACATGGAGCGACTGGGTAATACGATACGTCTTGGTAAGACTGGTTGTCAGACTTTTAGGCAACTGACTATCCGTATCGACTGTCAAAGATCTACGAGTGACTGCCGGGACCAACGCGGCAAGGGCTTACCGAGGCACGGAAGGGTCTCGATATGTAATCGATGGTTACCCATAAAGGAAACGACCGCAGCAAGATCAACCCGTGCGGCTGTTATTCTTTCAATAAGTCATCATCATCATATCAGCCGATAGACGTCCACTGCGGGGCATGGGGCTCCCCCAAACACCGCCATTTCGACCGGTACCCTAATTACGTAACAATATCAATCGGAATCTGAATCATTTTGAAGCAAGTTGCTAATCCATTGCTTCATATGTTCGAATTTGTCTGCTCGACAACCTAAATATCGCAATGAATGTTGTTGAACTGTCAAAATGAAACCGATTCCGATTGATAGCATAATCAGCCTATAATGTTCAAACTGCTGGAACATAGGCCTCCTCTCGGTGAGAGGGAGCGGGCCGTAATCACATTGTCTTCGAATTTTTGGTTCTAGGACATGCCGGTTTCCTCACGATGTATTCCTTCACCGTTTTGAGAACAGTAGTGATGAATAATTTACACAAAGTAAAGCGCCTGCCAGGGTTCGAACCTACAACCAACAACTCGTACCACTGCTCTCACTGATCGATAGTGTGGCCCCGCTGTTCTGTGCTTCCCGCATCCAGCGGATTCCTGCGGCCTTTCAACAAGTATCTGGGGGGCTAAAACGGCCACTTTGGCAGAATCATAATAGGATAATATTATGAATAATATTTAAAATCGTAAAATGGTTACAAACTGACAATTCATAATATATTGTCAATATGTGACCGTTTTACGATTTCAAATATAATTCATAATATTATCCTATTATGATTCTGCCAAAGTGGTCGTTTTAGACCCCCTGGTATCAATTACTTTAGTGACTTGACCCGGTGACACTTGCAAAACACGAGGACAACACACAACAAAACAAACCTACACAAGAATGCACATAAAATGGCGCAATCAAAAATGCATGTGTTGAGCCGCTTGAGCGTAAAATCTAGAAGACGTGTTGCATAAAGCGGACCTCGATTGACACAGAAAGTATTAATGCGCAGGCGTTGATAAACGTGTAAACGTTTTATTGTTCTTTTGAACAGAAGTACTGAATGAAAAGTACTTCGAGTTGCATCATAAGTTCATAATACATGGTGTAAGTGTAAACAGTGGCAATGTTTTAAGGAGTCATTGTACTCATCATTATGAACAACTTTTACTAGAGGACCAAACCTGAAATCGAGAAAAAAAAATCAACCGTTCCCTACAGTTTGACGAATTAAGCGAACACCTAAATGTACTGAACAGCTGATTTTTTTTCGCGTTTTCAGATTTGGTGGTCCCATAGTAAAAGTTGTTCATAATGATGAGCACAATGACCCCTTAAAAGGTTGCCACTGTTTACACTTGCACCACAGTAAAGATACCCTGTACCTATATGTTCGACGATGCACGAAATCCTCATACATTCCCACCGTTTGGGAAGGCGGAGATCAGCCCTCTAGAAAATAGAGTACACTCAATCACCCTGTATCTACACAGGGTGTACTCTATCTGTTGTCTTGTATTAAGGAAAAACTGCGATGTGATAGCGGGGCTCAATGCCCAGATTGCGTTGGGTTTTAATATTTTATTCTTTTTAATTGAAAGGGACAGCAAAACAGATAGACGTAAAAGTTTAAAAAGAAAACAAAGAACATTTTTAGTAAGTAAGTATCGTAGCTACTTTGCGCTTTTGTTACCCGAGTTGCACACTTTTGTTACCCGAGTTGCACACTTTTGTTACCCGAGTTGCACACTTTTCTTTTGTTACCCGAGTTGCACACTTTTCTTCAAACTTTTCACCAAATCTACGTATGTGCACGTCAACCTCACACAAACCCGCACTCGTTATTATAATGTCATTCCATGGGACATTAACCATGTGAAAATTCCAAATTCACATCAAAATTCCATTCAAAAGTTGTCAAATTTGAAGCGATTAAGCCGCATGCGTGGTCCCAAATTATCATGATGTGTGTAAAAGTGAAAGTGGATGATGGCATAGATTCGTTTGTTTTTAGGAGATCGGATGTTATCGTACGGTTCGTGTTTATTAGCCTTGAACTAGTGAACGACAAATCAATCTGTCTAACCTTTTCCCAACTATGTTAGAGCTATGTTGGCGTCGGCTTCCATTCTAACCCGATGCAGCTGAATACCAGTATTTTACATGGAGTGACTGCTTATCTGACCTCCAGTAACTGTGTATACGATACCCCTTGGTAAGACTGGTTGTCAGACTTTCGGGCTTCTGACGACCCGCAACGACTGTTAAAGATCCACGAATGGCACCGGGACCAATGGCTGAACGTGCTTTCCGAGGCACGGAGGAGTCTCGGTATGTAAAGTTCAACCCCGGTAAGCGTAGCTTAACCTGATGGATCGACCCGTTCAGCTGTGACTTAGCCACGAGCTCCTCCTAGTAGTGTGTAACTAGTGAACGTATGATAATGTAAAGAACATTTAAGTTATGTAATGTAATCTTGAGATTTTAGCAACATTTTAAATTTCTATCGATGTTCCGATCGTATGAAGAAGTAACAGCTATATCGATAACGATGTTTTTTTCAACTTGCCTTAGAAAGTTAGAACACTTGGAACAGTTGTTGCCATGGGTAGCTTATTTCGATAAGGTTTTATAAAATAAGTATTTAAATAAGCCTGGCATCCTTCGATAACATTTTTTAAACAAATGTTCAAAAAATGTTTTATCTTCGCAAACTTTAACAACGGACTGATCTGAAAGCGTTTAGCAACTCAAATTCTCAATCAATCTGCTTAGCCTTTAATGGATGGTCACCCATCCACGAACCGACCGCGGCAAGAGTAGCTGAACCTTCAATCGACTCTGCTCGAGCTGTTATCTTAAATTCTCAAATGTGAAAGATGTATCAATTTTTGCTTGATTGTATTATTGTATGTATGACTAAAAATAAAAGTTTCAACCACACCATGTTGTATAAGACACAAAGTCGAACAATTAGCATTTAAGTCTAAAACTAAATCCAGGCCAAGCCTAGAACACCTTTATCTACCTCCACGAAACCCGGTCAAAGCAAACCATACCATAACTTACGCAACACAAGGTTGATATTAGAAAGTAGGTAGAGTTCATAATGTACACTTCCTTAGTTGACATAACATTTGCCAAGTGGCAAGTCCGCATGGCTATGTGGGGGCACGTATTACCCATATCAAGTTATCCTGTAAGCTATCTGGTAATCTCATGGTATTGTGAAACCGCGAAAAAAAATCAGCTGTTCCCAAGCTGTTTCCTACATTTTGACGAGCTATGCAAATATAAATGTATGGAACAGCTGATTTTTTTTTTTTAGATTTCAGGTTTGGTTCCACAGCTAAAACATGTTTGTTATCACGAGTACAATCATGTGTTAGTATCATGTGTGACTAATTACCTGCAGACACTCTGTATAGAAAAAGCTAGGTAAGTAAACATTATCAATCACTAGCTGCGCCCCGTGGTTTCAACCGCGTAGACCGAGATGAAAAGTAGCTTTTAATCCAGACTATCCAGACTATAAGCTATCTAAATACCAAAGGAGAATGGGCGGGTCCGTCCCCAGTGGTGTATCAAGATGTGATATACGTCATTTTAAAGGTCATAACAATAGCTTTCTTTTTATTGTATGACACCAACAACGAAACTCGTGCAGGGAAGGAACCATGAATAATTTTAATTTTATTTTTAAAATATTATTTCTAGCTTCTACAGTAACGTAGCAAGTATAACCATGTGCACAAAATACTAGAGGCGTCATCGCATCAGGGTGAAGAACGTCAGAGGGCGGGTGAACCCGAACGAGATAACAATTATGGAGGCGAGAGGGATAAAGACAATGAACAATTTTTTTACAGCTGACTATTGTATTGTACTCGTTTTTTTCACTTAACCGCTTAAGTGTCCAGGCGTACTTTTTTAACCAAACCTTTTTAAACCGTATTGCTCCTCAAACCCTCTACCCCAAACTAAGTTTGAGGTAGTACTTTCCAAATGCCATGCTTTATTTTTGTTCATTACGAAATTCCTCTCACTTTGATACACTTTGATATATGAAAATACTAGCAGTGTTTGGTCTGTGATTTTATTTTTTCATTCTGTCAGCTGTCAATGGTTTGTATTGTAATGATAGTTCGGTTAATTTATATTGCCCTACGATACGCACGTCTCATGCATCATTTCCTCCTTCATCGGTTCGACACTGTATATTTTGACTTCGGCACGCTAAATGGACTTGACTCCTCTGCTTTTACTTTGATTTTGGCTAGCTTGAATGGTTGCAAAGTTATTGGATACGTTGTGTTGTGATGGAACGTGTACGAGGGGCCAAAGTCAACTCGCAGACGCCCCTTAGACAATTTTAAATTATGAGGAGACACCAACCGACGATTATCCCTGTATGCACTATGTAAGTTTAGTGCACCCAAGGACATCCCCTGGTTTGTGCAGGACTATTGCAGAACATGGAAACAAAATATATTGGGCTTTGGATTTGGGTGGCTGTGGAATGGTTACCTAGAACTATGGAAAGACTATGGCCCCTGCCTGACCAATGTGTTTTATACAATACACAGATGAAATGGCAGGGGGTGACTTGCACACTCAATAATGGGCCCCCGGAAACTGTCGCTAGCACATAGTGACGTAGCGACAAGGGGGCAACATGTCCTGAGGTACTTGAGGAGTGGAGAGGTATTCCACGGCTCTCAGAACAATCCCAGAGCCCGGAAGATGGTCAAGTCAAGATCCCTACAAGCACTTACTGGAATACTTCCTTCCTCCGAGCACGTTTGCTCTTGCGAATCTCCACTCAAGCCGGCCAATAAAGGCAAGAATGAGGTGGGAGCTCTGTTTCCGTCTGTGTTCACTCCAGCCGGTCAATAAAGGCAAGCCAGAGGTGAGGAACAAGACTTCTCCCGGAAGATAGGGCCCGTGGGGTTGCTACTTCCCAACAGCTCGCCACACGCTGCCCTGCGGTTTTTTGTATCTCTCTTGGTCTGGCTCCTCACCCTAGACCTGTTTCGGCAAAGTAAATTCTACCAGCACAGACTTAGAGTTCGGAGCGCGGAAGCCCCACCATGACGTCAACGTAGAGATACGGAGGTAGGGAAAAGTTAAAAAGTCAAGTGTGCAGGTGTGGCGAAAAAACGCGCAACACAAGATTAGTAGCTGCATCGCAAAGAACGCTATATAAAGTAATAGGTATATACAACAAACTGTCTATAAAATTAAAAAATTAAATAAAACTTTAATTCAGACTAGGTCCATAAATATGTTAGTATTTTGATGTTAGTAACAATAATGCTTATGTACTAGGTTAGTATTGTTAGTTTCAAACAGTAACTAATTAATTATTATTATTATTGTTAACTCAAACCTAGGACTGTCCCCACCCAGTGTCTCTGAAAGGGACAATCCGCTCTGGCAGCGATCATTTTTAGAATGCTGTTGTTACTACCATGCAGACGCTACAGTAAGGAGGCCACTTTTTTTCGCATAATGGCATGGAATCCATCTGTGCGAGCCTCTGCGAACATGCCCGAAGCTCTACAACGCCACGGCAGTCCCAACAGCATATTAAAAGCATTATTAAATTGAACACGCAGGACGTTGTAGGCTCGGCTAAACATAATGATATTAAGAAAAAAAAAAAAGATTCATAGTATCTTCTTTGCACGAGTTTCGTTGTTTATGGCATAAGCTAACTGTCATAACCTCGAGGACACATATGTTAAGACTTCGATCATATCTCGCTCGATCGCACTTTGAATAGATAGGCATACCCCAGGATATCTGCAAGACAAAAGAGGTGGACGATGGTAAAATAAGCGTAAATCACATTTTTTTGAAAAAAAATGTAATCAGTCGTAGGTCTTCTCCTGCAAGAGTTCGGTGGTTGGTGTCATAGAATAAAATAAAGCCATTCTAATAAGCTTTAAAATGACGTATCGCTCAATTTGATACAGTCTTGAAACAGTCTGGGGACGGAGCCCATACAAAAGCGCCCATTCTCCTTTCATCCAAATCAGTCCAGCCGTTTGAGCGTGAAGAAGTAACAGACATACAAACACACACTCACAAACTTTCGCCTTTATAATATTAGTGCGATATTATTCAATTAGACAATGCTACCTCTTGAAAAATTATAATGAGTTCAACTGGAACTTCAAAACTTCACAATTTCATTGCTAAGTCCAGGAAGTTACTTCTTGTACGTTTGGTACGCTAGACGAATGATTTTATAATGAAGCTAACTTTCCGCGCCTTTGAAGCTAGTAGTTTTGGCATTTTCTTTAAGAATATTCAATGACCCAGAAGATTTAATTAATCATGCCTGATATCATCATCATCAGATTTTTTTTGTGAAATGCTTTCAATACGACAAAAAAAAACTTAAAAATACCCAGTACAAAAAAGATAATATGATTTTTGAAGATAGAAACCTGTAAACAATTACAAAACAAAAATATCTCGAAAACTGCAAACAATCTCGGAACATACATGGGGTATTTTCAAATATCCCTGTATGAGGAATTCAGATTTTTCTTTTTCACGTCACAATTTGGACCACCCTGTATAATAATCTCTCAAGGGCTTACGTTACAAAACATTTGTTTAAATATACAAAATCAGTGACGTAATATAAAAGTAACTATTTATATAAACTATTGGCACATCATTTGCTTATAAGTAGCCACACCTTCCAGTGACAATATTTATACAATTATTTCTTGGGTTAGTGAACTTTTAATGTAGGTACATGTATATCCAAAGTTCACTGACCCAAATTATACCAGTACCTAGGACATGCTAGATAATTTTGTGCCAAGCAGTGAGCTTATTTGCAAACTGGTCTTGATTTGGCTAGGTTATTGTTCAACAACAATATTTATTGGGCGAATTTAACTGCATTATTAAGCAAATGTAATAAAATTTTAAGTAGTGTCTTTAGGGTGATTCCTTCAATGTATTCCGCAACATTCTATTTTGATACACAACACACAACGTAAAACCGTAAAACTGCATTAGCGATCTGAGATCGAGATTTTGAATTTCACGGGCTATATTGACGGATCCCCTTAAAGAAGTCCATGGTTTGTCCATCTGCGTGATTTTAATAGTTAGCATAAAAATGATCGTATTGAAAAGTTTTCAAAGATGTTTCTAATGTTATTTTTCGACATCCACGCGGGTATAGTCGCGGGCAAAAACAGCTTGTACTAAGTAGGAGACTTTCTGGATTATCTTTATTTCAAGTAACAGAGACATAAGACATAACCTATTTATCTTAAATACTGTAACATACATAATAATTTACTATTTAAGACGCAGATATGGCCTTGAGTGGTTAGCTTGCGTGTTCTGTGCTGAGCTCACGCAAAGCGTCGTACGTCCAGCCCGTACTAGGCTCGCCCATCAAGGAGCATTGTCCCAAATTAGACGCATTATTCATTTATTATAGATAAAACAAAAGGTATTATATTAAAACACGTATACTAAAAGATAAATAATTAAATTATCTTTAAAATGGTGAAGGTTTTATAAAAATATACGTGATAGTTTTTGCGTGACTCTCAGTTTTTTATCCGCGTTAGAAAGAACTTTAAAAATAAGTTACACTATGTAATATAAACATAATCTAAAATATTCACATATTAGGTTAATAAGAAAATGCTCTAATAACATATATATTTGTTTTAAACGTGATGTTAAAATTATTAAAAGTCGGTTATCGACGCCTTAAACCACCAAACATTTAACTTGAGAGCTGGCTTGCAGCTTGTTTTGTCATAAATCAATCCCTAAGTATAAGAAATTGCCCTAACTTGGCTGACAGATGACTCACTCTGTGACTCCGTTTTGTCAGTCATGGGCAACAAGATTCTACTCATGTGCGAAGTTATTCCAATACGATAGAATAAAACTTATATCCGCCTAGCTTTTTCTCAACTGGGTAAAACGGCGATAAATAGTACATTTGTTATTTTTTGCTTGTCTCCATTTTATTTAGCTTATAACATCAATGTTATTCGATTAATGAGTTTTGTTGTTCCACAAAATTTAAGCTATCTCTTACAATTTTTTTTTTTTTTTTGTAGTATTTTGTCATGAATGTAAAACAGTGTCTTACAAAATATGTAACGTTACAGTCATAACCAAGCTAAGCTTTATTTTATGATGTCATGAATGTTTCTGTACAATTTTTCGCGGTCTTATACAACTATGACATCATCTTCACATATGTATAATTATATAATATTTATATAAAATATTGTAAAATATTTTTATTTTATTTTTATTTTTATTTTATTTATTTGGGGATCTCCAACAAAGGATACACATATACAATATTAATTACAATAATTAGAAAGTTTCTTTTAAGTGTGCTCCTTCAATTATAGGAGACCACAGCATGCACATATAACTAGGTCTGACAATGAGGTATTATAGTACATCATTGATGTCTAAACAGAAATAACAATAGATAATTAAGTGATTAAATTTGAGAAAAAAATAAATAAAAATTACATGTCAAGATTAAGCATTCATGAATATTAGATACCATTGGTTATTATACTTAATGATAATTATTTCACATTTATTGAAGGGAAGAATATTAGTTAAATCAAATGAAAAAATAAAATAAATTAAATTAACATGTCAAAATGGAGCATTCGTTTAGTTTAAAATAATTAATTATGTCAGTCACATTTATTGAATATTCAGGCGGAAGAAACATAGTTTTTATTTTGCGGTGGTTAAATTCTTTTTGTATTTAGAAATGGGGAGGGTTATGTCCAGATTACAACGCTTTGACAATTCATTGTATTGCCCACAGAGTCTCGCGAGAGCGGCGAAATGTCCCAGATTAGTTATAGATCCTGAGACGTAAAATAAATTGTGCTGCTTTTCCGCGGCAGACTCTGGCGCGTTTACATGCAGTTTGTCTAGAAGTTTGCTGCAGTCTATGACTCCATTGAATACTTTGTGCAGTAGTATCAAGTCTGCCGTTTTCCGTCTGTCTGCCAGTGAGACCATTTTGTAGTGCCCTAATCTGTCTTTGTAGCGGATAACTTTTTTAGCTAAACGATCTTTGTTACATAATTATATGATATAGGAAACGTCTTTGGACACTTTCCAGATGTTTGATGTATATGTCGTAGTGAGGATTCCACACCTGGCTGCCATATTCGAGTATAGGCCGAACCAGTGTAATTTAAATAACATAACAGTGTAAATTAAATAATTTTATTCTGGTAGACGCCTTTTTAAAATCTTTGCTGTTACGTAAGATAAATCCAAGGAATTTGAACCCCTTCGATGATATGTTTAGGATATGTTTGTCAAATTTAAGTTGTTTGTCTAGTATGACTCCCAAGTCGCGTATTTCCTCTACTTGTTGTAGTTTTTGTTGGCTAATCGTGTAATTATTAGGTTTGACAATTTTGTTACGGGTGAATTGCATGTCATGTACCTAGTAACACTTTGAGACGTTAAGGAGCATTTTAAAAAGTTAACGGTGGAGTTAATTGCCCATTCTTCTCCATACCTAACTATACCTTTTGGAAGGGGGCGACTAGAAACAATTTTTTTTTTTCTAATTTTGACGTTCAAATGATGTGCCTATTTGAAATAAATGTTTTGACTTTGACTTTATGTTGACGCCGTCTTCCGGCCTAAGTGCATGCAGCTGGATTACAGTATTTTACATGGAGCGACTGCATATCTGACCTTCACAATATCACAAACCAGTTACTTACTGGGTAACACGATACCTCAGACGTTCGGGCTCCTGACTATCTGTACTAACGACTGTCAAGGATCTACGAATGACAGCTAGGACCAACGGCTGAACGTGCTTTCCGTTCCCAGGATAGGAGGTCTTGGTGTGTAAAGATGGTCACCTATCCACGAACCAACCACGGTTTATATAGAGAATAAAATTAAATTATTAAGGCTTGTCCGTCGCAAAAAGCGCGGTCACTGTCGGACTGCATAGAAAAGAAAGAGAAGCGCGATGACACAACACTTGCAAAATGTGAAGTAATTAACGATTTACAAAAAATCTGTTGATTAAACTAAAAAAGTAATGACAAGAAATCATTCCTTATTAGTTTGTAAAGAACTGTATAAATTTATGAACACTTTTAATGAAAACTGTAGGAGTAATATGGTAACAACTCGAAAAAATAGACCGAATTAGACCTGAATTTAGGCTTTTTTTCTTAGTTCTACAAACTGTAATAGATTTCGGGACACATGAAATCACTTCTTATGTATTGTAGATTACTGTGTATTTTTTCCTATCAAAAAGATGCTATAGTTACTGTAAAAGATGGTCACAAAGTTACTTAGTTTCGCCGTATTTTAGGAAGGAGCAGCCTTAAGGGGGATCGCAGTTGTAGTCACGATGGCTCAGGCGCAAAATGTCGCTTTCGCAAAATGTCTACTGGTAGTAAAATGTCGCTTTCTCGTAATGTCGCTTTCGCAGAATGTCAGCCTTAGAAAGATGTATTGATGATTCTTATGGTTAAAATTATGTAAATACATATATACATATTTGTTATAGCCGCGTATCATATTTTTATCAACATACCTAGATACTGACATGCATATTGCAAAGAACGGAAGAAAATTTGAATTTCGCGGCTACTACTATGCAATCTAAAACCTTAACTCAATTTTCATAACATTCCGCGACATCAAAAATATATACTTAAGGAAGTATTATGAATTCCTTTCTGAAACAATGCCTTTGCTATGGTGGTCTCCCATACAAGCACTAACGATCTCCCATGCCTTTATGGTGGTGCATGTGACTTATTGTGATGCTAATCAGTTTGTTTACAAACATACGTGTCGGTAATTTATAAGGGAGACACAGAATAGTAAGTAAATGAAATACCCAGTGGCGTAGCTAAACCAAAAGGGGCCTTGTGTCAAAATTTTTCTACCCGATTGCGGTGAAGCTCAAAGGGTATATTTTTTATAAAATAAATATAATAGCATCCTGTTAAATTGTCATTGTGACTTACTAAGAGAATGCAAGAGCGAGTGGAGCCAGTTAAACAACTACAGGTCTTATTACCGCAAGTACAGTTGGATTCGTTTTACCTTCAGCATACCGGGATAACAGATCTAACCTAAGCATCTCCTCATTTCTTAAAATCCGAACTGTGTGGGATGTTAAGACCTCAAGATTTGGCGGTTAGAACGACCATTACTAGAAGCAAATAGTTACATAACAGATGAGACTGTTGACCAAAATGACGTAAGTTCGTCAGGTTCGTTTGTTCAGTTTCGATTCTGTGTAGGCTTAAAGCGTTTTTAATTGGTCACGTTCACGCCAACGGTCACGTGGTTGTACGCCGTTTATCCGTACGTTATCACTCCGTGTATTTACTCTTCTGTGTTTTTTTATATAAGATCCGTGCTGTTTATACAATCTGTTTATTTATTTATTGGTTTATTTGATGAATGCGTAGATTGTTCGGCGCCTTATTTTCAGAACTGAAATTGAATCATGTGTGACTTAATGTACATCCATAGTTGAACCATAATTAATTAAGCCTCAATGAAATAATTTTTTTTTTTTGCGAGTCTTGAAAACACTATTTCATATTTCATCATTCTCCTGCCCTTATCCCAATCTATTTGGGGTCGGCGCAACATGTCCCTTTTTCAATACTTCTCTATTGGTCGTCATCTCGGTAGTCACCCCCTTTCTAGCCATGTCATGTTTCACACAGTCCATCCATCGTTTCTTTGGTCTTCCCCTACTCTTATAGCCATCGACATTCATATTCAAAACTTTCCTCAAGACATTGTCCTCATTCCTCCGCATCACATGCCCATATCATGACAACCGATTTCCGCACAACTTTTCAGTCGGTGCCACTTTCAAACTTCCTCTTATGTACTCATTTCTTATTATATCCATTCGTGTAACACCACACATCCCACTTAGCATTCTCATCTCAGCTGCATGCAATTGCCTTTCATTCATCCCTTTTGTGGCTCAACATTCTGATCCACACAGACGCATTTCCAAACAATGGTTAGACAGCAGGTCTAACCAACCATTGGAAATGCGGGAGTCGCAGATTGTTCCCGTGACCTGCCACCATTTCATCCATCCAGTTATGTGCATTTGGTGCGTGTGTCACTTAGGGTGAATTTCACCAATGAAACTGAAAGCTCACCACATCTAAATCGCGTTCAGTTTCATTGATGAAATTCGCTCTAAGTCATAAAGTAAGCTAAGCTTAGATAAAAAGCTCAAATGAATTTAAAATGTTGCAGGAACAACAAGTATACAGTAATCGAAGGATGGATCCATTGATCACCATAAAATAAACGAGTGGCGTCTTTCAATAACCTTTAACGGTTCACTCATAAAAGGTTTTATGTATATATTTTTTATTATTCAATTCATATTTCGCATTTAGTATCTAACAATAAGTCATATTATTTACCTTCCTCCAATCACACTAAAAGTGAGTTTGTGTGTTTGTATGTTTGTTACTTCTTCACGCTCCAACGGCTGTACCGATTTGGATGAAATTTGGTATGTAGATAGCTTATACTCTGCATTAACACATAGATTACTTTTTATCCCGGTCTACGCGGGTGAAACCGCGGGGCGCAGCTAGTTGATTATAATACCTACATATAAATGTATATAGCTACTATATTTGATACATTGTGCTTGGTACAGGCCTAAAACTTCTTTTTTTTTTTTGTTAGGTACTTATGCCTTTATAAACAAGTAACAGACTATCTATCAATTGAAATCGTTTCATTTTGACAGTACAACAATATTCATTGCATTAATTCATGATCTGCCTAGCCTTTTCCCGACAATGTTGAGGTCAGCTTCCAGTCTAATCGGATGCAGCTGAATACCAGTATTTTATATGGAGCGACTGCCTATCTGACCTCCACAAACCAATCACTGAGTAATACGATACCCCTTGGTAAGACTAGTTGTCAGACTTTCCGGCTTCTGACCACCCGTAACGACTGTCAAAGATCCACGAATGAGAGCCGGGACCAACGACGGCTTAACGTGTTTTCCGAGGCACGGAGGAGTCTCGGTATGTAAAGATGGTCACCCATCCACTGATTGCATTAATTAAGATAATGAAAATGATTCCGATTTCGATTAATAGTGTGTTACTCGATTAGGGTGCTGATAAGCTTCTGTTTTTACGTAGTTCGTATTTTACAACTAAAACCATTTTATTTTGCTGTCATCGTCTGGTGAATGAGGCTTTATAACGTGCATATGTACCTACGTAATTTTGACGTAACGTGCTTAAAAGCTGCAGTGACCTAACCACTAACGCTTGTTGACTATGAAGAGAGAAAGGTCGTGAGTTCGAACCTCAACCAATATAATATTATAGACGTGGAACTGCTTCACAAGCTATATAAATATTACTAACTAGCTTTTGCCCGCGTGAATGTCGGAAAATATCCCACGGGAACCTGCTACCGGGAATTCCTTCCTTATTCCTTGTCTATATTATAAAGGGAACCTCTGTGCAAAATTTCAGCTTTCTAGGTCCAAGGGTTTGGACTGGGCGTTGATGAGTCAGTCAATCAGTCAGTCAGGACTTCTCTTTTTAACCGACTTCTAAAAGGAGGAGGTTCTCAATTCGTCGGAACCTTTTTTTTTTATGTATGTTCCCCGATTACTCGAAAATGGCTAGACCGATTTGGATTTTTCTTTTTTTGTTCGAAAGGGTATACGTCCCATGTGGTCCCATGATCATCAAGTCAGGATCTGATGATGGGATCCCATGGAAATTGAGGGAAACCCTCAAATTTTATGGGCACACCTATATCGATTTCGGTATTTTTTATAGTAACTCGTGCATTTGCTCTCGGAAAGTACCATTCGGTGAGCTGGAACTGATGATGAAGACCACAGAGGGCCATCGGAAATACTCAATTATATCTAAGTATATAACAGGTTGCGATTCGATTACTTTAATATGGTTTATGCTCGTCAAAATAATGGTAATGGTGACTTCACCATGAGCTCCATTTCTCCTGGTTCTTACTAGGAGAACTCCTCAAAAATTAACGGCCCTGCATCGGGAAAAGCAACATTTTGTAAAACGTGATGAGCAGCTGACATTGGGTTATTGTAACTTAGATAAATTACAAACTGAACCACTAAAAACTGAAAAATAAAAACTTTTTTACTAAAACAAAAACCGACTTCCAAAAAAAACACTACAAAGTGAAAAATAACTTTAATTTCGGAAGTCGGTGGCAAAAAACTAAAATACAGATCCAAAGACACCGACTTCCGAAATTAAAGTTATTTTTCACTTTGTAGTGTTTTTTTTGGAAGTCGGTTTTTTTATTTATATAGATTATGTACAATACTCATTGCTAATAAGTTTACCTACATAAATAAAGTCTCATACCTAAACTCATAAACTCACGCCTTCTTTGACATTATTATTCTCAATTTAATAATTATGATTTATTAGCTTATTAATTTATGACAATGTATTAAATTATATTATTATTAGGTTGCATGCTAGTTTTAGCGAATTGTATCAGAAACTTTTAAAAACCCGACCATCTATAATGTACCTACTTACTACAATTCTTGCAATTAAAATTTAATTTCATTTCATTTCTTCTCATGGGGGTAAGTAACTACAGAATACTCATTTTGCCTCGTTTACGTTCATACATTGGCAATCAATGGAATCTGGATCATTTCCAAGCAAATTGTTAATCCATTGCTTCATAATTATGTTAAATTTGTCTTCTCAACAACGTAAACAACGTAATGATTGTTGTTAAATTGTCAAAATGAAACCGATTCCGATTACTAGTGTGTTACGCAATTAGGGTGCTGGTCATACACGCACTCCGGTTGCGAAGTACCACGCACCCTGACCTTTCTGAAAAACATCACCAATGAGGTCACATACAACATGAAAATATTCTCATCTGTTTGAAAAAGACACGACAAATTAAAAATCCGGAGTCACACGTAATCTGTTCGATTTACGAATTATTATTGTTAAATGGTTTTTCATGTTAATAATGAGTTATCATCATTCTCCTGCTCTTATCCCAATCTATTTAGGGTCGGCCCAACATGTCCTTTTTTTCCATACTTCTCTAATTAGTCGTCATCTCGGTAATCACCCCCTTTCTAGCCATGTCATCTTTCACACAGTCCATCCATCGTTTCTTTGGTCTTCCACTTCCCTTATAGCCATCGACATTCATACATGAGTATATAACCGAAAAAATTATCAGGTAATGATAGCTGTAGAATACCTCTCCACTCCTCAAGCACCTCAGGATATTTTGCCTGTTGCCTATGTGTTAGCGACCGTTTCCGGGGACCTACTACTGAGTGTGCAAGTCATCCTCGCCATTTTTTCCTGAACGTGTTTATAAACATTGGTCAGGCATGGGGACCTAGTCCTACATAGTCCCAGGTAACCATTCCATTTTAGCCACCCAAACCCATAGTCCAATAATTATTATTGTTTTCATATCCTGCAATAGTTCACCAACCGGGTACACTTGCTCAGTGATGTACAACATACAGGGATAATTATAATAACAGTCGGTTGGTGCCTCATTCCCTTTAAAAATGTCTCAGGGGCCTCTGCAAGTTGGCTTCGGCTCCTCATACACATTCCAAAGGTCCGGGACTCCATGGTCCCGCGATAATTATGTAAAGATAAAAAATAATCAGGTAAAATTACTAAAATTTCCATTCACATGCTACAGTAATTGAAATACACGCATAACATCCGCATACCAAAAAATCATACACTTTACATTACATTCAAATCTTAAAATACATTGTAAATGTAAACCAGTATCACTTTTATTTACTTACTTAGCCTTATTTTTATGTAGTATTGAACACATGCACCAGTTTCCGAAGGTCGAGTGAATGCAACGTATGGTGATATTTAAAATCTTTAAGTACTTATTAAAGGCGCCTACAGATTTGTTTGTTTTTTTTTTATATCGTATTTTTTGTCGATCTGTGGATCGTTTTTATCGATCGATGAATCAACCATGATTTTATCCTTGATATTTTATCGATCATTAAGGCCCTACATCCAAGCGTGGTTTAGCTCGGTGTGTTAGTGAAATGATCTAGTTTGACGCAAGAGGTAGAAGACTTTCATGCGCACCGGAATTATGTCGTTAAAGTGCAAGTCAAGTCGTTTAAAATTAGAAATTAACTATTTATTATTAAATAATCCATCACTGGATTCAGTTTGGCATTTGGCGTTTTATTATTATTTATTTATTTATTAAAACTTTATGCACAAGTAAAAAAATACTGTACAAAGGCGGACTTAATGCCTGAGGCATTTTCTACCAGTCAACCTTAGGGTGATGCAGAGACAAAACATGGTAGGTGCAACACAAGGGATAGATAACTGGAAAAAGAATAAATACCAATAAATACATACATACATACATACATATAAACAAAATAAACTTTGTCAGGAGAAATAACGATAGGTAGAGGAGAAAAAGAATCCAACGAATCCGTTTTATGTTTTTTTTTTAATTATAATTATAATTGTTAATGAAGGTATAAACCGCTTTCAAAGATTATTATGAGGTATGTTTGAGGATTTTTTTGGTGTATGTTTTATTATGTTTTGAGTTCCATCACTGTATGCGAAAAGGACTTGAAAATATCATTTTTTTTTATTTGTCAAAATTATTTACAGTTTATCAGATACACAGCTTTAAAAAACCACCTTTTTTAATGGTTTCAAGAAATGCCCACCTTAAGGCGCCCAAGCAAAACCAGCGATTAGTGCGTTATTCATAGGCTAATAACTCATTAATTAAAAGAAATAAACTACATCTAAAAGTACATTATTAATGTTCGATAACCTATCATCAAATTGCACGTTTTTATTTGTTTTTATAATTCAAATTCAAATTGTTTTATTTGGAACAACATGGGAACCAATTTGTTAATAATGTGTTAGTAAAAAAATTACAAAAATTATTGATTGTATGCATCTTCTGCTAAAGGTGACGTTCTGCTAATTTGAAGACTACTCTAATGAATAGATAATTTAAAAATCTAAATAATTCACGTTTTATTTTATTTCAAAAGATCACTTTTCTTTTTTTATTTATTTTAATAATTCAAAAAATTGTGTGAATTCTATGATAAATGGGCGTTCGGAGAGCGGCAAATCTGCAAGACGCTAAAGATCTTATTGATCGTCAAAAATCGAGCAAATCTGTAGGCACCTTAATAGTTATCAAGGACGTTGAGCAAGTTGCATTGCAAAAATTACGTTATTGGGTTTTCATAAATATCAATTACGCACTGTATTATGCGATCGAGTAGAAAGATGAAGACATCACAACAACGTTTTGATGACGTCATTATAGAATGGAAATAAAGTATGAATATGACGTGTGGAAGACGCTCATCATCATGCCCATAGCCTAATTTATTTATGGTCGGCGCGGCATGTATTCTTACATCTCTATCAGCTGTCATCACAGAATTCATCCCCTTTCTAGACATAGGAAGATTTTTTTTTGATACAAAGACGTTCATAAATCCATAATCATGAAGAGATGCAAAATAGATTGAAGATTTATGATTGGGTTCGGGTTACTTGTAATTACTTTATAATAAAACAACGGAGTGAAAAATAGTTCAACTGTATTACGTGGCAAAAGGCAGAGAAGAGATTTTCTACATGTCAGTTTGACATTGACATAATATGACAATTAATGTAGCTAATAAATACAAAGACAATGTTGCGTTCATTACTTAACACCCCCTTTAGAATGCAATCCCATTTCCTTTGTACAATAATAATGTTTATTAAAAGTAGTTCCCTTAGTCAATATGTCCGCCACCATATTACTACCTTTGCAATTTACAAAGTTTACATTTCCATTGTGATAATTATCTCTTAAAAAATGAAATCTAATATCTATATGCTTCGTTTTAGGTTTATAACAATCAGTGGAAGCTAAACGTATTGCACTCTGATTATCACAATATATGGGTAAGGGACCTTCTTCTTGCAGACCAAGTTCCAGTTGCAGCTGACGGAGCCATAACGCTTCCTGTGTCGCAGACGCCATAGCCATATATTCTGCCTCGGCTGTAGACAGGGCAACTGTTGGTTGTTTGCAGGAGTTCCACGCTATACCACCATTCTGAAAAATAAAAATGTAACCTGTGCAGGACCTTCTGTCCTCTGGGCTGCTGGCCCAGTCTGCATCGCAGTAGCCTCTTATTCCATTCGACTCATCTTTACTGAAGCATAGCTTTATATCTTTTGTTCCTTGGAGATATCTCAGTATTCTTTTGACACCGAGCCAATGTTGATGTCCAGGATTGTTAACATATCTGCTGAGTTTATTTACTGCAAACCCAATATCTGGTCTAGTTGCCTGGGCTAGATACAATAAACATCCCACTGCCTGTCGATAAGGAATATTCTCATTACTTTCAGTATCAACTGTATCAAATTTAGCATTCACCTCTATAGGTGTTTTCACAGGTTTTGATTCTGACATTCCGAAACGCTCTAATGTTTCTGTAATGTAATTTTGTTGATCAAGCATGACAATTCTTTCCTTACGATTTCTAGTGATGTTCAATCCAATAAACTGTTTTGATTCTCCAAGATCTTTCATGTGAAATTCCCCTTTTAATTTTTCTTTAATTTCTGACTTTAAATTAATATCATTTGAAAATATAATGAGATCATCAACCCATACAGCAAAAAAAATCATTGTTTGTTGTTTCACATAATAATAGATGCATGGATCTATTTTTGATCTAGAAAGGCCAATTTTCTGTAGCACACTATCCAGTTTGACATTCCATTGCCGGCTGGCCTGCTTTAGACCGTAAATTGATTTCTGTAACAAGCATACTTTTGTTCCTTCTTCATACAACTCGGGTTGAATCATATAAATTTCATTTTCTATATCTCCTTGCAGAAATGCTGTTATGGCATCCATCTGGTCAATGTCTAGGTCATATTTTGCAGCCAGTGCAATCAGGTATCTTACAGAAGTGTATCTTACAACCGGTGAGTATATTTCGTCATAATCAATGCCTCTTTTCTGTGCGTAGCCTTTAACTACAAGTCTAGCTTTATATCTGTTCACAGCCCCTGTTTCATCAGTTTTAGTCTTAAAAATCCATTTACAAGGAAGAGCTTTCTTTCCCGGAGGAAGGTCAGTAAGCGTCCAGGTCATGTTTCTTTTCAGAGATTGATATTCTTCATCCATGGCATTTCTCCATTTATCAGCATTTTCTGAGGATAAAGCTTCTTTTACAGTTTCCGGATCTCTTGGATATTTAATCGAACAATAATAACTAGGTTTTGAATTACTTTCAGATTCTTTAGGTATGTTTCTTGGGCGTAAGGTTTTTTTTTTTTTTTTTTCCTTATATAAAGTACCACGGCCGGGTAGTGAAACTTTATTTATATTACAATCTAGCCTATTCGCTAATAAGTAATTTAAATATAACTTAAACTGCTAAGTAACTATAAAATTAAGAAATCGTCCAATAACGTCTTTCTTATTCACTTTAAGTTAATGGGAAGACACTCAATTCACGTGTTCTTTAGTCAGCATTTTCACTACAGTTTAGGTTCACTCACACTGCACTAAACTAACTCAAAAGGTTTTACCCTTTTCAGTCTTCGCACTAATTCAGTGATGTCAAGGAGTTGGATCGCCTCGACATTCACGTGATGATGAAGTCTGTGTTCATGAGCTTCTGCATATTTTTTTATTGCTATGTCTACGAAATCCATCTTGAGGTCCCGGTGGAGGTCGCTGTTTCTAATGTACCAGGGCGCGTTGACTATATCCCTGAGCACTTTATTTTGGAATCGTTGAATGATTTGACGATTGCTTTGGCTGGTGCAGCCCCAGAGCTGAATACCATAGGTCCATACAGGCATTAAAACTTGTTTGTATAACAACACTTTGTTAGATATTGACAATGGCGACTGTCTACCAAGTAGCCAATACATTTTTTTGTATCTAATATCTAATTCGGCTCTTTTCTTTTTGACATGCTCTTTCCATCTCAGTTTTGCATCCAGGGTCATGCCAAGATATTTAGCAGTATTCGCGTATGGTATTGGTTGATTATTCATGAACACCGGGAAATATTGTGGCTTTTTATTGGTGAAGTCAATGTGGACAGACTTACTTTCATTAAGTTTGATACGCCATGTTGCAGTCCACTCATAGATACGATTTATGGACTCTTGAACCTTTTCTACGGCTTCTTCGTGACTATTTCCAACAGCCATGATAGCTGTGTCGTCAGCAAAGGTTGCAATGAAATTGTTTTCTAGCTCTGGAATATCGCAGGTGTATAGAAGGTACAGGACCGGACCAAGTACACTACCTTGTGGTACGCCAGCTTTTATCTGCCAAAGGTCTGAATAAGCGTTTCTTTGTCTTATCCTAAACAATCTATTTGATATATAGGACTCTATGATGTCTGAAAATTGTTGAGGCAGCATTGTTCTTAGTTTATAAATGAGGCCATCGTGCCATACTTTATCGAAAGCCTGTGCAACATCAAGGAAAACCGTGGAGCACACCTTCTTCTCCTCTAGTGTTCTTTCAATAACATTTGTAATTCTGTGTACTTGGTCAAGTGTAGAGTGTTGTTTTCTGAATCCGAACTGGTAATTAGGGATAAGATTTTCTGTCTCAATAAGAGGCTTCAATCTCTTTAGAAATAACTTCTCAAATAGTTTTGACAACACAGGCAATAGTGAGATTGGTCTGTAAGATGTTGTTTCATGAGGTGGCTTCCCGGGCTTGGCTATCATAATGACTTCAGCTACTTTCCACATGTCAGGAACGTGTTTTAACCGAAATGTAGCATTAATGAGCGTGGTAAGCTTGACTATGGCTTTGCGTGGGAGATTTTGCAAAACTTCTCCTGTAATTAAGTCGTAACCAGGGGATTTTCTCCGATTAAAATTACACTTAATTTCTCTAGATACTTCTTTTGGGGTAACCAACTTTATATCCAAACTATTTTGTACACCCTGAATTATCCTCGCATTGTGAGTCTGGGCTTCATTTGGTTGGAATATTTGCTCTAAATGCTCAGCGAACCTTAGAGCTTTTTGCTCATCCGTCGCTGCCCATTTTCCATTTTCTTCTTTAATAGGAGGAATTTGTATTATTGGTCGTTTCATGTGTTTCGTAGCCTTCCATAGCGAGTAGCCTGTTTTCGCATCACTCGTTAATTGGCTAAGGTAGCTTTATGTTGAGGAGTCATTGTAGTGCTGAATTTCTATCGTAAGACGCTTAGTAAGGTTGTTGAGCAGTCTTTTATCTTGTGGACATCTGGTCTGATGCCACCTGTTTCTTTGTTTCCGCTTTTCGGTTATGAGACACCTAATACCTGCAGGGTAGGCGTTTGCTTTGACCCGGTGTGTTTTTTCCGGTGTGTTTTTCCAGGCAGCTTGCTGTATACTAGTTGTAAATTTAGCTAGTTCTAAATCTAGTTGTTCCGGAGTTTTTAATGGAACTTTTAATTCTATTGTATTATCTAAGTCTATTCTGAAACTTTCCCAGTCTGTATAGGTATTTACAAGTGTTGGATTGCTCTCTATGCGTAGGATCCGATGCCATACTGATAAAATTATTGGTGAATGGTCTGAATTCATGTCAAAGCATTCATCGATGCTTAAATAATTAGCAGAGATATTTTTAGTTATAAAAAAGTCTATTAGGTCTGGGACTTTGCATGGATCGCTTGGCCAATAAGTTGGTTTACCGGTAGAAATAGCTTCACATGTTAGCTCTTTCATGGCACTAAAAAGTTCCTTTCCTTTAGTGGTGCTTAGTCTTGATCCCCAATGCGTATTTTTAGCGTTGAAGTCGCCACCCAATATGAATCTTTGTCCGAGTTGCTGTAAGAACCTCACATAATGGTCTTTTTTTATATTGTATCTTGGAGGCGAGTAGATGGCCGCTACAGTGATTGGATACAGATGAGATTGTATACAAATCGCCACAGCTTGAATTTCATGACATTCATACTTAACTTCTTCGTAATGACTGAGATTCTCTTTGACTACAACCGCGCTACCACGGGCGTAAGGTGACGTTACTGTCTGGTAAGTTCTTATAAATTTTATCTGATTTTCTACTGGGAACATAAACATCATCTTCGTCTGAAATTGTTCCATATTCATCGGAGCTTTCACTAACATATACGTCTGAAGATTCTAATTCCAATTGTTGTTTTTCTGTTTCAGGTTCAGGTGATGACTGTACGACGGTAGAGCTGTCAACATCACAAGGTAAGTATACATTGTTGTTTTTCATAACATTCTCCAAAAATTCAACATCTCTACTCTTGATAATTCTGTTTGTTTCAGGATCAGCGAGGCGGTATCCTTTGGTGTTATCACAATAGCCTATAAAAATCATTTTCCGTGACTTCGGGTCCCATTTCTTACGTTTCTCCTTGGGAACTTGTGTCATGACTTCAGAACCAAAGATACGCATGTTTGACAAATTAGGCACCTTACCATACCATAATTGATATGGGGTCTTTTTGTTTATAGCTGTAGTAGGCGAGCGGTTAATTACATATGCCGCAGTAGCTGTTGCCTCGGCCCAATAAGGTTTTGGTAAGTTAGCATCCAACAACATACACTTGGCCCTCTCTACAAGAGTGCGGTTCATTCGCTCTGCGAGACCATTTTGTTGCGGTGAATATGGTGTAGTGGTTTGATGCTGTATGCCATACTGACTCAAATAACTATCAAAATCTTTATTACAGTACTCTAAACCGTTATCAGTACGTATAACCTTAATTTTCTTATTACATTCATTTTCTACCTTCTTGTGGAAATCTTTGAATGCATTTAAAACACTGAGCTTGTCTTTGAGGAAGTATACATACACTAATCTTGAGAAGTCGTCTATGAAAGTTATAAAATATCTCATACCTTCCAGTGACGGAGTCTCCATCGGACCACATAAGTCAGAATGTATCACCTCTAGTTGTTCTGAAGCTCTGGAACCGACATGGTTGAAAGGTAGTCTCGACTGCTTTCCCTCTATACAAGTCGTGCAGGTCACAGGTAGCTTGACCTTTTCTGAAGACAGGCTCACTCCCTCAGTGCATTCTGGTAGTCTGTTTACATCTGTATTGTATTTTTATTTTTATCATGCAACACCAGATTAACTTTTCCTATTCCTTTCACAGGTAACGGAGTCTTGTTAGCGACTGTAATGGTAGAAATCGGGGGACATTTCATGTCATACATCCAATCACTGCGATTTGTCATATGCATTGACGCGCCTGAGTCCACATACCATTTATCATGCTCTGTTGTTACAGAAGAAGCTGTAAATGCTGCTACAAAACTTTTATCTTCACTTTTATTTGGTGTTTTCTTCTGTACACGACAATGTTTACCCAAGTGACCATACTTATTGCAATTGAAACACCTTGGTCCTTTGTGTTTTCCATTATTCTGTTTTTCAGAAGTTTTCTTCTTAACTGAATAAAAAGCAGTAGTTTCTGAACTCTGAACTTCTTGTAAAAGTTTAGTTTTAATAATATCTGCACTGATTTTTACTCCTGAGCTCTCTATTGCCATAATCATGGGTTTGTATAAGTCCGGCAAACCCGCAAGCATTAATGTGCCAAGCCATTCGTCGTCGACGGAAAAACCTATATTTCTCAGCTTGTGTGCAGACGTCATAATTTTATTTACATAATCTTCGACACTTTTTGAGGATTCCAATGTTGTTGTAATTAAATCCTTCAACAATGCTACTTTTCTTGTTAAACCGTTATCATCAAACGCTCGTTCTAAGTTCGACCAGACTTCCTTCGAAGTTTTCGCATCTTGAATGTGAACATAATTGATAGCATCCACTAATAATATCAGTTTTGATTTCGCTTTAATGTCTTTTGCGGAATCAACTTTGGCGGTATCTTTAGTTTCTATGCACTGCCAAAGATCTTCAAGTTCGAGATACGCCTTTACTGCGAACTTCCAATTGGCATAGTTATCACGGCCAACAAGTTTTTCAATATTAAATAATGAATTTGTAGACATTTCTTCCGATTATGTATTCCGACAAAATGTATGACGCCACGTCGGTGGTAATTTTTCGACGCCGGTTATTGTTCGGATTTTCACTATTATGCCGAGTAATCACTATCAGGTAACCAAACTAAACGAACCACGCTCTGCTACCATGAAGATTTATGATTGGGTTCGGGTTACTTGTAATTACTTTATAATAAAACAACGGAGTGAAAAATAGTTCAACTGTATTACGTGGCAAAAGGCAGAGAAGAGATTTTCTACATGTCAGTTTGACATTGACATAATATGACAATTAATGTAGCTAATAAATACAAAGACAATGTTGCGTTCATTACTTAACATAGATCCCTCTCGTTGGGAGGAATTGGGAAAGGAAATACCTGTTTGGAGGCGTTTTGTAAAACAAAATGTTTATGACTTTGAAGACCAGCGGAGGAGAGATTTCGACAGCAGGCGAGATCACCTAAAGAGTAAACCCTCCAACATACAATACCATTACCACTTGCAGCAATGGGATTCTAAGGTGTCCGCACTCTGCACGTTCCTTTACTGTCAAGATAGGTTACATTAGCCAAAAAAAATATTGGGGGTCCAGTCCACTCCTTAAGCACGAAGTCCGTAGTTTCGGCCTTCGTTACGGGCGTTTCCTACTCCATATCACCTACGAACGTATGATTGGGGCCCGAACGAAATATGAATGACAACACGAGTTGTCCCTACTCCCGACGTGTTTTTGCCCGTCCGAAAAAATTAACTTTTATACTTGTTTGGACGGACTTAGGGAGCCCCCCAGAGCACACGCCCGTAACCTATAGTCGTCGGAAACAAAAATAGTCACTGCAGCCAAAGAACGGCGGTTTAGTCCCATATCGGCTCGTTCCCATCTTGGCACCCATGAATTTATTGTGGGCATCATAATAGTTATTTTAGCAACTGACGTATAATAAGGGGTATTAAAACACGAATGTGGGTTTGTTTATCACACGAGGCAAAGCCGAGTGTGATAATAGTATCACATGAGTGTTTTAATACCTAATTATGTACAGTTGCATACAAGACTTTATCTACATCCATGTTATCAATACTCTATAAAACGTTCTGAAACAGTTTTTTGCAATACTAATACTCGTATCGAACATGGCGGCCGGCGTCATAGTATACGACGTGAATTCGAATAAGTTCTTTTTTTAAATTACGGCGCTGTTGTAGTGAAACGCGCGTGCATTACAATGTTCTTTTTTTGAAAACGAGTTGCATTATGAAATTCAGTACAACATTAAAGCACCCGTTTGGATGCTATTATGGTTACCATGGTTACTATGACACTGGCTGTTTTAATGTTGGGACTCATGGGATTAGTAATAGTAGTAAGATAAGATAAGATAAGATATTTTTTATTTGTTCAAACATGAGTATACACACAATCAAAAAAGTCAGCATGCAAGTTGTTGTAGCCATAGGTATCATGTTTCACACGATAGATACCACATTTCCATGGATTTGATAGTCTTCCACTATTCTTATAGTCAGCATACATTGTAAGGAGCTCAAGGACAACGAAGACTTTACAAACTGCAAAGCTTCCAGCCAAAAATGTCTTCTTTAAGGTGAAAGCGCCAGGGTAGCCCGCAAATTCAAAATTTCTTACGGTTTTTGCAATTTGCAAGTCAGTATTAGGTTGTACGAGTATGTTGATCTAAATATGATTCGCGGCCGTATCAAATATTTATTTCTAGAATTACTAGCTTTTGCCCGCGGCTTCGCCCGCGTTTATTACACATATAAACCTTCTTCTTGAATCACTCTATCTATTAAAAAAAACCGCATCAAAATCCGTTGCGTAGTTTTAAAAATCTAAGCATACATAGGGACAGACAGACATCGGGAAGCGACTTTGTTTTATTCTATGTAGTAATAGTGATAGTGATAATCATAAAAATCATCAATACAACTCTCTAAGTTCATATTACCCTATTGTGCTGGCGCCGCTGCTGCGGCTGCTGAGACCCTCAAGCGGCGCAAATACTGTAACCTTATAGGTACAGATAGCGCTACAATTATAATTAGCACTACACTGCAGGCGCGTGAGGTGGGGCGTGCGGATAGCGGGGCGCTCTTTACCTCAGACCCCGACTGCATTCAACTCGCGCGCTATCTGTAATAATCTGTAACTATAGTTTTGAGCCGTTTGGGGTCGAAACGCTTGGGTCATGGGGCCCAAGTGCGCGTTTTCTTTTTAAGGAAATTTCTCGGCGACTGGTCGAGACATCACGTGACCAGAGGGCTGGCTGGTTCTTTGGCCAAAGAATTAGCATTGCCATTCAACGTGGCAATGCCGCCAGTCTTCTGGGCACGTTTCCGGATGACATCGATGCGGACGAGTACTTCGACGCCTAAGTGTCCTTTTGTTTTTGTATTTATTTGTATATTTACTTAAGTATTGAATGACTATTTCATGAAATCATGAGATTTGAGGCCAATTCTAACTTAAAGAGTTGTATGCTGATTCTAAAGATTATAATTCTGTAAAGCCATATTAGTTACGGCAGCGAATCATATTTTAATCAGCATACAACATGACACTGACCTGCAAATAGCAAAAAAACGTAGGAAAATTTTAAAATTCGCGGGCTACCGTAGCGCATCCCCCTTAAAACGAAAAATGACAACATTGTTTACCAATATTTTTAGAATAGCAGAAACACAAAGCTGCATTTCGTAAAATGATAGTTGCTACGTGCCACGACTCTGCAATGCATAGGTACGCCATGCTACGTGAAACATGGACTATGTTGTATCGTCTACTAAACTAAACAACGAAACGATACATCTTCAAAAAAGGAATTATTATTAGGTACGTGTTTTTTTTAAATCGATATTTTGTCAAGATTGATTTTTAAAGTACCAAAATGGTAAAAAAGGAACCCTTATGGTGTGGTGTGACTCAGTCTGTCTGTCTGTCTGTCACAGCTGGATATCTCAAGAACTACTAATGCTATCAACTTGAAATTTGGAACAGTTTTAGGTGACGTTTACCCAACTATTTTGCAAATAAGAAAGAAATAAAAATATGTACATTTTTTTTTGCAACAGGGACTGAAATGGGGTCTTAAAAAATCAAAGTGGGGCTACTAGGGCATGTGGGGTATCATATGAAAGAGCGCTGTTTGCGCATTCTCAATTTTTTTAATTTTTTTTAGGCCGCATAGTTTTCAACTTTTGATGAAAAATGTAAAAAAAAAACCCTTATCTCCGAAGTTTGCTGAAATTATTCTGTGTGATAGAAGTTTATGTAAAGATTACAGGAAAAATAAAACGCACACGCACACACACGCACACGTATGTCTCTAAATAGCACACTTTTTCAGAAATCGGAACGGAACCCTCGGTGCGCGAGTCCGACTCGCTCTTGACCGGTTTTTTTCCTTTGGTATCGTTCGTGCGATGGTTCCATGGTCCATGGTCTAACCGGATGCAGCTGAATACCAGTATTTTACATGTAGCTACTGCCTATCTGACCTCCACAACCCAGTAACTGGGTAATACGATACCCCTTAGTAAGACTGGTTGTCAGACTTTCGGGCTTCTGACAACCCGTAACGACTGTCAAAGATCCACGAATGACAGCCGGGACCAACGGCTTAACGTGAGTTCCGAGGCACGGAGTGGTCTTGGTATATAAATATGGTCACCCATCCACGGACCAACCGCGGCAAGCGTAGCTTAACCTGATGGATCGACCCGTGCGGCTGTTATTACTTAGCCACGAGCTCCTAATTGAACATATAAACATTAAAGTGACTGATTTAATTAATAGTCATGCCCTTCATTTTTGCACCTTTCAATCAAAGTGCAACAATTTGGTTGAAACGCGTAATAGTGCCGTAACCGAAACAGTAAAATGTTGTTGTCCTACTTTGTGGCATGATGACCGACAGAGATGACACCGTTTCGAGTTACATGTGTTTTATAATATGTACCGGGTTTCAGCTGGGTTGCTCCAACTTATTTCATGTACGGTTGCCGCAAGCGTAGCATTGCCGGGGTTGGTCAGTGGATGGGTGACCATCTTTACATACCGAGACTCCTCCGTGCCTCGGAAAGCACGTTAAGCCGTTAGTCCCGGCTGTCATTCGTAGATCTTTGACAGTCGTTACGGGTCGTCAGAAGCCCGAAAGTCTGACAACCAGTCTTATCAAGGGGTATCGTATTACCCAGTTACTGGGTTGTGGAGGTCAGATAGGCAGTCGCTCCATTTAAAATACTGGTATTCAGCTGCATCCGGTTAGACTAAAAGCCGACCCCAACATAGTTGGGACAAGGCTATGCAGATTATTTTATGTTCAATTTGCTTCCTTCATCCAAGTTGAGAGTAAAGTGAACCGTGGAATTTCGGCGTTAGCACACTAATATTGTTCGGATCAGCGCATTTGATTGAATTTGAATAACAAGGCCGACCCCGAGTAATTACTATACGTTAGGTACTCGATTTCCTTTCGGCTCGTTCTCCTCTCCGTTCGACATTTTATACCATCGCTGAATCATGTTAGGGTCGGCTAGGCGCAATTCGAGCCAAGCCCCACTAACTCTGAAATCGTGAAAAAAAAATCTGCTGTTCAGTACATTTATCTACAGTTCTACACCAAACTCGTCAAAATGTAGGGAACAGCTGATTTTTTTTTCGCGTTTTCGGGTTGTTCCCATAGTAAAAGTTGTTCATATTCATGGGTGCACCCTATGAAAATTTGTCCATCTATTTTAATGGAACCTTGTATACAAGGTGTAAGTTTAAACAGTGGCAACCTTTAGGGGTCATTGTATTCATCATTATGAACAACTTTTACTATAGAACCAAACTGAAATCGCGAAAAAAAAATCAGCTGTTTAGTACATTTAGGTGTTCGCTTAATTCGTCAAACTCCCCTAAACTCCCAAACGTTCCCTACATTTTGGCGAATTATGCGAACATTAAATGTACTGAACAGCAGATTTTTTTCGCGATTTCAGGTTTGGTCCCATCGTAAAAGTTGTTCATAATGATGAGTGCAATGACCCCTTGAAAGGTTGCCACTGTTTACACTTGCTACCCTGTATATAGTCCAATTTTGCCATCCGGCTGTGCCGAATAATTCCGATGTCTCACGAACCGGGTGTCTAAACTAATCTAGGCCTTCGAGTAGTCGAACAAAATGCTCGTCAAGTGTTTCCTACATTCGATTGGATAACAAACCGGTCTCCTAGCTAGACTATCTTCCTCTACAACTATGTTGTTATTACGTGAGCGCTCTCTCGGACTAGTTTAGCGATTACGTTGATATTTCTTATTATTGTTTGTGTTATTAAAATATACGGTGTTTCCTTAGTGAGGTTAGTTTACAGTTAGATCGCAAATCACACTGACTTTATGTCACCTGTTTTCATATCATATTTCATAGGTTAGTTTACAGTTAGATCGTGTCACATCACACTGACTTTATGTCACCTGTTTTCATATCATATTTCATAGGTTAGTTTACAGTTATATCGTGTCACATCACACTGACTTTATGTCACCTGTTTTCATACCACATTTCATAGGTTAGTTTACAGTTAGATCGTGTCACATCACACTGACTTTATGTCACCTGTTTTCATAGGTTAGTTTACAGTTAGATCGTGTCACATCACACTGACTTTATGTCACCTGTTTTCATATCATATTTCATAGGTTAGTTTACAGGTAGATCGTGTCACATCACACTGACTTTATGTCACCTGTTTTCATATGATACTAGCTTTTTCCCGCGACTTCGCCCGCGTGAAAGTTTCAAGTCTATTAACTCAAGGAGTAAGATTTTTCATACAAACTTTGGACCCCTGTTTCACCTGTTTTGAAAAATCTTTTCTAGGTGCACCCCTAGACCTCATAAGGAACCTACGCGCCCAATTTGGAATCTCTAGACCAAGCGGTTTGGGCTATCCGTTGATACATTATTTTATACACAGGTTAGTTTACAATCAGATCGTGTCACATCACACTGCAGTAGTAATAGTAGTAATAAGTAGTAGTAGTAGTTTACAGTTAGATCGCAAATCACACTGACTTTATGTCACCTGTTTTCATATCATATTTCATAGGTTAGTTTACAGTTAGATCGTGTCACATCACACTGACTTTATGTCACCTGTTTTCATATCATATTTCATAGGTTAGTTTACAGTTATATCGTGTCACATCACACTGACTTTATGTCACCTGTTTTCATACCACATTTCATAGGTTAGTTTACAGTTAGATCGTGTCACATCACACTGACTTTATGTCACCTGTTTTCATAGGTTAGTTTACAGGTAGATCGTGTCACATCACACTGACTTTATGTCACCTGTTTTCATATGATACTAGCTTTTTCCCGCGACTTCGCCCGCGTGAAAGTTTCAAGTCTATTAACTCAAGGAGTAAGATTTTTCATACAAACTTTGGACCCCTGTTTCACCTGTTTTGAAAAATCTTTTCTAGGTGCACCCCTAGACCTCATAAGGAACCTACGCGCCCAATTTGGAATCTCTAGACCAAGCGGTTTGGGCTATCCGTTGATACATTATTTTATACACAGGTTAGTTTACAATCAGATCGTGTCACATCACACTGCAGTAGTAATAGTAGTAATAAGTAGTAGTAGTAGTTTACAGTTAGATCTTATCACATCACATTGACTTTATGGCACCTGCTTTCATATCACATTTCATAAGTTAGTTTACAGTTAGATCATTATCATATCACACTGACTTTATGTCACCTGTTTTCACAACATATTTCATAGGTTAGTTTACAGTTAGATCATATCATATCACACTGACTTTATGTCCTCTGTTTTCATAACATATTTCATAGGTTAGTTTACAGTTAGATCATATCATATCACACTGACTTGTGATATGATATGATCTAACTGTAAACTAACCTATGAAATAAGTATGTTATTAAAACAGATGACAGGGACTTTATGACACCTGTTTTCATAACATATTTTATAGGTTAGTTTACAATTAGATCATCACACTGACTTTATGTCACCTGTTTTCATAACATATTTCATATGTTAGTTTACAGTTAGATCATATCATATCACACTGACTTGTGATATGATATGATCTAACTGTAAACTAACATATGAAATAAGTATGTTATTAAAACAGGTGACAGGGACTTTATGACACCTGTTTTCATAACATATTTTATAGGTTAGTTTACAGTTAGATCATATCATATCACACTGACTTTATGTCCTCTGTTTTCATAACATATTTCATAGGTTAGTTTACAGTTAGATCATATCATATCACACTGACTTGTGATATGATATGATCTAACTGTAAACTAACCTATGAAATAAGTATGTTATTAAAACAGATGACAGGGACTTTATGACACCTGTTTTCATAACATATTTTATAGGTTAGTTTACAATTAGATCATATCACATCACACTGACTTTATGTCACCTGTTTTCATAACATATTTCATATGTTAGTTTACAGTTAGATCATATCATATCACACTGACTTGTGATATGATATGATCTAACTGTAAACTAACCTATGAAATAAGTATGTTATTAAAACAGGTGACAGGGACTTTATGACACCTGTTTTCATAACATATTTTATAGGTTAGTTTACAGTTAGATCATATCATATCACACTGACTTTATGTCCTCTGTTTTCATAACATATTTCATAGGTTAGTTTACAGTTAGATCATATCATATCACACTGACTTGTGATATGATATGATCTAACTGTAAACTAACCTATGAAATAAGTATGTTATTAAAACAGATGACAGGGACTTTATGACACCTGTTTTCATAACATATTTTATAGGTTAGTTTACAATTAGATCATATCACATCACACTGACTTTATATCACCTGTTTACATATCATATTTCATAGGTTAGTTTACAGTTAAGATCATATCACATCACACTGACTTTATATCACTTGTTTTCACCAAAGTTCAAGGCTTTTTTTCGGATCAGAATTTTTTTTTGCTCACTTCATTTGTAAGAAAGGTATCACGGACTGATTGTATACAGGGTGGCGATTTAGTCAACAACTGCATCCGTGAAGTGATTCTAACCGTCATACTAAACAACTTTCGCTAACTGATTCGTAAAAAGTCGCCGTTGATTGTTACTATTATACAATCCGACGGGTTTATCTGCAGCCATCAGACCATTCATCCATCACCTTGCACACCTAGGCATGTCGGTTGGCAACCGCAGAGATGGTCCTCCGACACCCAATGAGATGGTGACATAATGCTTTGTAACCGATCTAGCGGCTATCCGGCTATAGTTTTTTTCATCTTTTTATATGGCGCTTAGCCGCGAAAGCAGTAAGATCGATGCTTTCGAAATGTGGTGTTGGCGAAGGCTACTTCGTACAGTAAGCAACAAAAGTCGATTAACACTTGCAGTTTTTAGGGTTCCGTAACTCAAAAGGAAAAAACGGAACCCTTATAGGATCACTCGTCTGATCTCTCTGTCCGTCTGTCACAGCCAATTTGCTCCGAATCTAATGGACCCATTAAGTTGAAATTTGGTACTCATATGGATTTCTGTGACCCAAACACATACGGCTAAAGTTAATAAAAGAATTTTGAATATGGGGGTCACTTTTAGGGGGCAAATAAGAAAATTAAAAAAAAAGTTATGCAAACTGTACCGTGTGACATATAAAATGCAAGGGCTTTACTATGAGGGTCTCAAATATATATTTTTTGTAATTTTAAAATAAATCGTTTTAAAGTTATTTAAGAAAATAGAGGAAAATTGACTATTCCCCCCCCCCCCCCCCTTACATCCGAAACTACTGAGCCTAAAATTTTGATAAAAACAGTGATATTCACAATATTAACACCAGAAATAAGGACAAATTACGTGCTCCATTTCATCGGCTTCATAAGGTTCATAACTCATTTGTTGGTCTTGGTATAACTTTTTATAATAAGCTACCTTCTTTGCTAGATTTGCCTTTTAATGCGTTTAAAATTAAAGTTAAATCCAATCTTTGTTCAAAGCCATACTATTCTATCAACGATTACTTAAACGATAAGAATAGTTGGTCGCTTTGATTAACTCAAGACAATGTTTATGTTATGTTCTTTCTCCAGGATCAGCTCACATAATGACAGGTTACATGAGTTAAGTACTAAAATTGTTTATTTTATTTGACAAAAATATAATTTAATGTATTGTGTTGCGTAAATTATTTTGCATAGGTACTATTGTATAGAATCTAGTTCTTCTAACTGAACAGACAGCTGTGCTGCTGGGGAGTTTGTTCCGCTACTTCTTCTTCCCAGCTAAAGCACTAGGAAGTGGTGAAGGGCGGGCGTTTTGTGGGGACTGTCTTACTGCAATTTCGACGTTCAAAAAGTGCTGATTCTCAGCCTAATTTGAATAAAGGACTTTTGATTTTTATTTTGATTTTGATTTTTTGAAAAAAATACAGAAAATAGTTCTATACCTGTATATTACAGGAACACCTAATAGAAGTTTGTGGTCTTAAAATAACATGGTAAATCTCTCAATATTGTGAGTACAAACTTTTACTGTTGGAATGTATGAGAGAACATGTTTTTCAACTAGTTATAATGTTAAGTTTGTTCTTGTAATAATTTCATCCCAACTACGGAACCCTTCGTTGTGCGTAGTCCGACACGCACTTGGCCGGTTTTTTTAGTCTTAATTATTAAGCAAAATATTTCATTCAAATCGGAACAGAAGTAGGTACTTAAAATTTTAAGAACATTAACTCTTAACAGTTAAACGAAAAGAAAGCAGTCTAACGAATAATTTTGTGTTAATTTAGGTGATGTCAAAAAGTAGCAGTGTTAACCGACTTCTGTTGCTGACCGAACTATGGACTGCCATGAGAACTGATGAATCTATACCGAAGGAACTCAACATCACCAAGCGGCTATATCTGCAATATGCCAGTAGCATGCCCACAGCTTCAGTCTGGAAAGGCTTATGATACTGGGCCGGGTGGAAAGAAAACGCTCTCAAGGCAGAGCACCGGCAAGATGATCAGACGCGGTCAAGAAGGCTGTAGGAGGCAGAATTTACCGAGCGGTCCACACAGCTGAAGACCACGTAGCTTGGAGACGCGTCGTATGTTGTCGCGATACTCAGCATTGAGGGAACGACGAAGAAGAACCGATATAACAAGGGGAATAGTTATCTCGTCAGCGCTTCATCGGTAAGTGGCAGTGTATACTGCGAGATCGAAGTTTTAAAAAGCTGGATATGTTCCCCATTCATCCATAGCCAGGTTTTGCTTGTTTCATCTATTTTACGACATTTTTCTCATGCTTGGCCCAGAGCCAAGAAGCTAACCATGCTTTTTAACTTAGCAACTCAAGCAAAACGACAAGTAAAAGTAAATGCGGATTTATCAAGAAATACAACGCCGAACAAAAACACATAGCAATTTATTTTTACGTCCCGAAGGGCCTTAAATGTTTCTGCAAGGTCCCAGCAGTTCAAGAGAAACGGGTTGACAGGTGGACACCGGATGGTTGTCGGTATATTTATATTTTAATTTTATTAATAGGAAGTGTTAAATACTTTCCGAAAGTGAATTTAATATCGAAGTTCATTACCAACGGAACTGTTATGGTAACTTTTTTTCCACAGCTTTGCGGAGTTCATTTAGTTTTAAGAATTTATCTTAATGATTTTTCATAAATTCAATATTTGTAATGATTATTTCCTGTAGTAGGTAAAGTTCACTTTTAATCTCTCTCAAGTGAGTAAATAGATTTTTCATTTTTTCATTTCATTTCTTTTTAGGGTTCCGTACCTCAAAAGGAAAAAACGGAACCCTTATAGGATCACTCGTGTGTCTGTCTGTCTGTCTGTCCGTCTGTCCGTCTGTCACAGCCAATTTGCTCCGAATCTAATAAACCGATTAAGTTCAAATTTGGTACACATATGGATTTCGGTGACCCAAACACGTACAGCTAAAGTAAATATATGAATTTTGAATATGAGAGTCACTTTTAGGGGGAAAATCAGAAAATAAAAAAAAAAAGTTTTGCAAACTGTACCGAGTGACATATCAAATGAAAGGGCTTACTATGAGGGTCTCAAATATATTTTTTTAATAATTTTAAAATTTATTGTTTTAAAGTTATTCAAGAAAATAGACGAAAATTGACCATTCCCCCCCCCTTATCTCCGAAACTACGGAGCCTAAAATTTAGAAAAAAATATAAAAATTAGTTCTACACCTGTAGATTACAGGAAAACCTATAAGAAGTCTGTGGTCTTAAAATAACATGGTAAATCTATATATATAAAAAAATCAAAGTCCTGACTGAGTCACTGACTAATATACCAACGCACAGCCCAAACCAATGGACCTAGATACTTGAAATTTTGCACATAGATACCTTATATAGTGTAAACATCCACTAAGGAAGGATTTTTGGAAATTCCATCCCTAAGGGGGTAAAACAGGGGATGAAAGTTTGTATGAAAAATCCTATCCCTTGAGTTAATAGACTTGAAACTTAGCACGAATATTCATCTAAGTAAATTATAAAGTTTATCATTTTTAGTTTTCCTAAACTACCCCCTAAGGAGGGATTGGGGGTGTCAAAGTTTGTATGGAGGAACTTTAACACGCGGTCCGATTAACTCAAAACTCAGTTTTTATACTTGAGACCAAAAATTAAGACTAGCGTGTATTAGGGTTTTCCAAAAATGTACCCCTAAGGGGTGAAAAGTTAATTTTATAGCGGAGGATTTTATTGGGGGCTTGATTAACTCTAAAATTGGTGTAAATAATGTTTGAGTCAAGTTATGGAAACATACCAGACGATTTTTGAAATTCTTTAGGTATCTATGTTCGTGAAAACAGAGATACAGTTTATATGAAAAATCTTATTAATTTGGTTAATGAACTTGAAACTTAGCACAAATACTTGCATAAGTAAGTAATAATGTTTGTCATTATTAGTTTTTCAAGGCTACGCCTCAAATGAGGTTTAGGTATGTTAAAGTTTGTATTTTTAGGAATTATAAAGCGGAGTCCGATTAAAAAAATGGTACTTTGAGTCAAGTTAGGAAACTTGCCAAACGAATTTCCACCGATTTTGACGGCATATAGCTGAGGTTTTAAGGAGTAACTTAGGCTATTTTTATTTTTAAAAAATAATTAGGGTTCCGCGTAAGAAAATTAAAATCCATGAAATCAGACAACCACGTACAGCCCAGTACAAACTTACTAAGCCTCCGCTGTCTATTACGGCTATAACAACAAATAATAAAAATAAAGCAAAGTTAAAAATTTAAGGGGTCGGTCCCCATACAATAAACTTTTCATTTTGAAAAAAAAAAAATTTTAATCTAGCATGTGGGGTGTCGTGTCATTATTTCATCACCGCTGCTCTCAAAACGGTGAAGGAAAACATCGTGAGGAAACCGGCATGTCCTAGAACCAAAAATTCGAAGACATGTGACATCTACCAACCCGCACTGGGCCCGCGTGGTGGATTACGGCCCACTCCCTCTCACCGAGAGGAGGCTTGTGTCCCAGCAGTGGGAACATTGTAGGCTGATTATGTGTTATGTGGGGTGTCATCGTCTAGAACTCATTGAGTAGAGTACAAACATATTTTTTTTATCTTTTAAAATTAAGAAATAGGGGGCCGTAAAAGTTGTAAATTTTAGACCATTTTTGTACGAGCTCTAGCGCAACAATTCAACAAATTAGGAATTTGAAACTTCTTTATACCATGTAAGTACCACGAATACTGTATTTAATCAACAATACTGAAAACGGCGATTCATAAGGTATTTTGTTTAAACATGGGTGATTTTCTGCAACTGCAAAAAAGAACCTTGTAATTCACAGTATCATTATAAAATAAGTAAAAAGTTATCTTTGCGATTGTTAAACATATAATATGGTACGGAACCCTTTGTGCGCGAGTCCGACTCGCACTTGACCGGTTTTTTATTTCATTTCATCACATCCTTGTTAGCTTCAGATGTCATGTTTAGAGAATATAGCATAACAGTCTTGCATTCTAGTTTTCTACAATTTCAGTCGATATTGTTCAACCGTAGAAATTACTGGATCCTAGTTAGGTCAATACAATGAAAAAAAAACCGATCAAGAGTGAGTCGGACTCGCGCACCGAGGGTTCCGATCCGATTTCTGAAAAGTGAGCTATTTAGAGACATCGTTTTATTTTTCCTGTAATCTTTACATAAACTTCTATCACATAGAATAATTTCAGATTTTTCCCTTTGCAAACTACGGAGATAAGGTGTGGGAACGGTATTTTTTTTACATTTTTCATCAAAAGTCGAAAACTACGCGGCCTAAAAAAAAATAAAAAAATGTTTAAGAATGTGCAAATAGCGCTCTTTCATATGATATGCCCCACATGCCCTAGTAGCCCCACTTTGAATTTTTAAGACCCCCTACCTGTTACAAAAAAAAAACATAAATATTTTTATTTCTTTATTATTTGCAAAATACGTACGGTGAACGTCATATAAAACTGTTCCAAATTTCAAGTTGATACCATTAGTAGTTCTTGAGATGTCCAGCTGTGACAGACAGACAGACAGACAGACTGAGTGACACCATAACGGTTCCTTTTTTACCATTTTGGTACGGAACCCTAAAAAGCAATTTCTCACTGTCTGGAAATATTGTGAAACGTAAAATATTGCGATTGCGCACCGAATACAATTCACGACTTGATGTGAAATAATCATTTATTACAACCATTTCTATCATTTGCTGTTTAGATAAGTTTGTATGCGGTCTGTTCGCACGGAATAAATTAACTTTTGTAAAGGTAAACAACAAAAACTTGCAGTCAAATAGTGTATTGACATGGGTTGGTATCAGAATGACTGGATCGCAAATTGACCACGTCGCTCTTAGTCCAAATCTCAAAATGTCTAAATCTCAAAATACCTAAGTCGCAAAATGACTACATCGCTTTTAGTCCACATCTCATAATGTCTAAATCTCAAAATACCTAACTCGCAAAATGACTACGAGACATGGGAATTAGGTAAGGTACAGTTACGATCATAAATACCGTACTTAGTCGACGTTCGCACGGATATAAAAATATCGCCGCGATTTTTTCACGCGCACTGGATTTTCTAGCGCCGAGAGCTGAAAATCCAACAGTGTGTTTTTTTAACACGCTGGAATGCACTCTGTTAGGTTGGATTCTCAATGCTCAGCTCAACAACAAGAGTTGAAAATCCAGTGCGCGATAAAATCCCGCCGCGATATTTTTACGTCCGTGCGAACGTCGGCTTACACTGTTTGTCACGAAGTTTGTCGGGAACGGGACGTCAACGAGGAAACAGATGACGGAGCCGAAGTAGCAACAGTAAAGGCGCGCTATCATCTGTTTTCTCGATGACGCGATGACGTCCTGTTCCCGATGCCGTGAACAAAGAGTATTACACAAGATTCAAAAGCGATTAACTCATAAAGTATTGACATATGTTTTGTATTCTGTGGTCCTTATTGATAGCTAGAATTTTTATGGTATTATCGAAACCGGTTTTTTTCTCAAAGGTGTAATTTTATTTCACAAGAAATACGCTTTTAAATTTTGCGTAACTCATCAGCCTAGCCTTTTCCCAACTATGTTGGGGTCGGCTTCCAGTCTAACCGGATGCAGCTGAATACCAGTATTTTACATGATCTACTGTCTAACTGACCTCCACAACCCAGCTACTGGGTAATACAATAACCTGGGTAAGACTGGTTGTCAGACTTTCGGGCTTCTGACGACTGTCAAAGATCCACGGAGGGATCTTGGTATGTAAAGATGGTCAGCTATCCACGGACCAACTGCGGCAAATGGGCTGAATGTAAACGGGGTAAAAAGAGAATAGGGGATGAAAGTTTGTATAGAAGTTGGTCAGTTTCGCCGTCGGAAATCCCATCGGGCACAGCTTGTTACGGCATAACTTGTATTTATGACATGTCTACGACCTTCACTATCACCAAATTAAACAGCACAGCTTTCTTGCCACATGTGGCACATTGCTCTAGTCAAAACAGTTACAACAGAACCGTCATTAAAACACACAATTAGACCACATCAACGTATTTTGATCTGGTCGTGCAATAGGGCAGGCAAACGAAATCGTTGAGCAATGTTAAATTAATGTTGTATTGGTGAAATCGATCGAGATGCAGGTGATTGACGTAATAGCACGTGCTAGGCCCTTAAGTTGCAAAAACTTTAGACATACTCCTAAAGACGAGATAGAAACTACTGGTACAGAAGGAAAATGCCTACAAAGGAAATTATAGGAAATATGACGACCCGTCAGACGCCTATTTATACATATACTTATGAATTCACGTCATTGTGTGCTCAAATATCAAAGTCAAAGTGTAAATGAAATAAAGAAATGAATGAATGAAGAATGAAGCCTTATAACCTAGAAAATAATAAGTAGGTACCTAAGTAAGGGCTGTAAAAAAATATGAAGAAGCAAGTATAGGGAAATGAAATAAACAATTTGTGTAAAATTAAATGTAGAAGTGGTAGTAATTTATAAATGTTGAAGAAGTAAAATTTATGTCATGAATATAATGGATTTGTGTCACTGATCAAAATGGATGAAACTGTAAAGGATAAAATAACAATTAGCATACATTTAATGACAAAGGTTACAGATCACCAATCAACATTTATCACAAAAGAATATTGAACCTATTCTACATGATAAAAGCAAAGACCTGTACCTACGTGCAAGTCCACGAGATATTAAAGAAATGTCGTAATTTCAAGACTAGTAATTTAGTACTGCGAAACAAATTGCAGAGACATGATAGAAGCTATAAAATCCTATGAATAAAGTTTCGTAAATAAGAGTATTTTAGATGCCAGTCCATGTACACATATTATTGACTTTTTGCATACTCAATCTAATGCCCTTCTAGAATGATTGAGCTCGTCTAACTCGAGGTATTCCTTGCAGGACGTATAATAGGATTAAAATGCAACAAATTAAGCCAATAAAATGTTCTACTGAAAAAGATCTTTGCCAAAGTTATAGGCATTTTTGAACTTTTAATTATAAGCAAAGATCTGCTACGGCATCAGCTATTATTACTAACTTAAATTCCAGTATAATCGCGCCGTAAATCATTTTTAAATTGGATTTTTCATATATAAACTAAAACAACAACAACAACTCAAAAACTCCTGAATTTCGGTAGAACATTTGGTGACTTAATTTGTTGCATTTTAACCCTACTATTGTGTCCTGTCCTGCGTTAGAAGTGGTCGAGTTACCAATAACCCTGTATTATAGGTATGTCACCGTATAATTATGAGTTTGGTCAGTTTATAATCTAACTCGTGAGATTGTAAACTGTCGATAAATTGTGACTTGAATTATACGGTGACATATACAAATTTACGAGCAAGTATAGTGAAGCGCGTCATTTCAGCTTAGACGAGCATTACAGCTATCAGGGACCGTACTATGACGTGAAAAAAGATCATGGATCCGTTGAGAAAAAGGATGGTGTTAAAGGTTGTTTATAGATCCGTCTCTCTCTCACACTGGAACCGTTCAACTTCTGTCCTGCTATAAGAGCTCATAGTAAGCCCCTATAGTGCTGATTTTAGCATCTGCAAATAGCAATCATGTAGACCGTTCACAGTTATTTTACCTCTGACAGCTCTGTCAGCAGCAACCCAATAGCAACTTTATTGCAGATAAAATAAAGATCGTTGTGATTTTGACAGACACTGACAGTCGGGCTGGTCACAAATTCAAGGTCACTCAGCGCGCTATGGAGCGGGCTATGCTTGGAGTCTTACAGGGTGTAGTGGTGCAGCCTGGGAGAGGCCTATATTCAGCAGTGGACTGTGATAGGCTGAGTTGAACCGACCAGCTTAAAGTGGCTTTGTAACCACCAATGTATGAGTATGACGAGTACGGGGCAGCCCGAATAGCTTCCTAAGGCTGATTGACACGGGGTAGACGGTGCGTTTAGTTTAGTTTGTTCTTTTAATAGTTACCTATAAGCAAAACTTTTGATACTAACAACCTTGCCTTGCCTATGGACTTTTTTTTCTGAAATGCTTAAATGATTTTTATTTAATTTTTTTTTTAAATATGCAGCCTACTGTACCCTGGGAGACTCAGTACCTACAGTGCGACATTGCTGATCGGCATTTTAAACACAGGTAGATATTCTCATATAGTTCCCGTGCCAAAATGATACGAAAAGTAAATAAGTAACGAAAGCATAATCAGCTTATAATGTTCCCACTGCTGGAACACAGGCCTCCTCTCTTCGAGAGAGTGGGCAGTAATCCAGGGCCCAGTGAGTGTTGGTAAATGTCGCGTGTCTCACGATGTTTTCCTTCACCGTTTTAAGTGTTTACTTAGTTACTACTGGGCCACCTCAGCCGTCTGATTCTGTAAGACCTCCTTCTAAACTTAGAATCTGTGGGCTTAGTGCGAGTTTTTATACTTACTCGATCGCGTTTACGTTATCGTTACCAGAGGGCTTAGTGCGAGTTTTTATACTTACTCGATCACGTTAACGTAAACGTCAGTTTGTACTGAAAATAAATAAGCGCCGCCTGGTGACTATAATGGGAAACACAATTATTCCATACGAATTGACATACGTCAACTTTAACGTAAACGCTATCGAGAATAAAAGACTCGCACTAAGCCCTCTGATGTCAATTTGTATGGAATAATTGTGTTTCCCATTATAGTCACCAGGCGGCGCTTATTCAGTTTCAGTACAAACTGACGTTTACGTTAACGTGATCGAGTAAATGTCAAAACTCGCACTAAGGCCTCTGAATCCGCTGTGAGTTTCTTGATTGGCGTTCTAAATTCAAAGTTTCAAATAAAAAACAAGTAAGAAGAAGTGATGCGAAGTGAGAGTGAATAGCGATGTGAGATGCGAGTTGTTGTTTGAATTTTACAGAATCGACGTACTACTCTAAATAACGAAGACTAGGTGAAATTCCTACTGCCCATAAATAGTGTAATTTAATGTTGCATGTGTTACGTAACACTTCGGTAACTAGGAACAGTTATTACGCCTAACGTGTGCAGACAATGTTTACCTTTCCTTTTCTTCGTATTAGGGTTTGGAACAAGTCACGAACTGACGTCATATTTTTTTTAACGTCAGCTTTTCGCCACTATGTTGGGGTCGGCTTCCAGTCTAACCCGATGCAGCTGAATACCAGTATTTTACATGGAGCGACTGCCTATCTGACCGCCACACCCAAGTCACTGGGTCAGTGGGTAATACAATACCCATTCAGCTGTGCAATTTTAAAACCTAACAACTGACATTTCTCAAAAAATCGGTGCTTGCTAAGATATCTTGGTAAGGCTGGCACACTTTCGGGCTTCTGACGACCCGTGACGACTGTCACAGAACCAAGAATGACAGTCGGGACCAACGGCTTCCTTCTTGGGTCAGTCGGGTAAAAACCAGTGCCTACTAATTTATGAAAAAAATAAAGAGTACACGATGCTGTTTTGTTTTTCTCTCAATTTGTTTTAATTTTTATTTGCCTTTCTATCTTTTTTTTATCGATTTTTTATATACAGGGTGGAAGGGACATCGACGCACAAACGGTTACCACGTATTCAGTACATCATTCTGAGCCCCCGTATATAGAAATTTTTCATCGGTTATTGAAAAAAAATCTGCTCTTCCATACATTTTGACCGTTTAGGTATTGCATTCATGTAAGAAACTGCAGATTTTTTTTTCAATAACCGATGAAAAATTTCAATATGGGGGGGCTCATAATGGTGTACTGAATACGTGGTAACCGTTTGGGCGTCGATGTCCCTTCCACCCTGTATATTCGTTGCCAGTATGTTTTTATACTGATCATTCATCATGCGCTTATTTGATTTGAATGTCTCAATGCGCTATTAGTTCACAACTTACAACTCATTTCGATCTCCAAATATGACCGTCACACTACAATGGATTAAAAAACTCAAAAAACACAAAATTGACTGAGTGGTCAAAAAAAAAACATTTTAGTCGTGATCGTGAGAGCGCTTTCCAAACAGCGCTTAATGTGCAGTTACCCTTTTTAGTCAAAATTATATTAATTAGCATAGATCTCTCTTTTATTCGCTAATGTACTAAAATATAGTGAGTTTACGACTTCCTTGTTTATGATTTGTGTTTAATAAACAATAAAAACTCGTATGTCTATAATTTACCTAAGTTATTGCATAGTTCCTCTAACTTGTGTATATAGTACTGTTTCTTGTATAAAATAAAAGCATTTATACACCATTAGAAAAATAACGACAGTTATTGTTATATTTTTTAAATTACTGCACTTAATTTTTTTTATTGTAAATGATAAATTTAACAGATTCTTAGACAATAAGACGTGTGCCTGAGAAAAAGGGTCTTGACAGACTGACAGACAGCCGTCAACCAAGTGAACCTATAATTCCGTTTTTTACTTTTCAGATACGGAACCCAAAAAAATTAAAAATAAATAAAAAACCTATTTTTAACCAGTTACGAAGATCAAAATGATACATTACGACTACATTTTGATTTACTACGAGACATTTTTAAATGTATCAACTTTCTTCTATTTAGTCGTAAGTAGGTAAAAGAAACTCCTTTTCGCAATCGTATTTTAACACGCAAAATGCTCGGAGATTTTGGATGATAGCCTTAGAAAGCTGGTTGTATGTAACTTTTACTTGGACCTAGACTGTTAGAAGTGTTTTTGAAATGGGGTACGTTTATACAGAAAGTCAAATTAAATAAGCTAGCGAAACTCCGCTGACGTGATGGGTATCTAAACACTACAAAATATGTCAATTCAATTCTCAATTCTTTATTGCGCACCATAATGTATATAAAAAAAAATTTAAAAAAAAATTTAACGATTGTTTTTTCAATACCTACTCAATACTCAACCATTTATTGCATTCCACAATGTATTCTTAGGTGGTAAGTAAACATTTGTTGTAACAATCGTGAACCCTGTAGGGAACAGCAAAAGAAAAGTTTGAAGGTAGAGGACTTATTTATACATGCAAAAATAACTTACTCTAAGTAAAAGCTATGTTAACATTTTATTAACAATTAATATTATCTAAAAATTTTATTTTTCATTTATACAGGCTGTTAAATGTAGTTTTTTCGGTCAATGACCGCTGGTAGTGTTGTTACTTGAAGTGTGAGTATAAAATCTGTTTCATTGTGTTGAGATATCGATACGCATCAAGTCTGTGAAGTTTACACAAAAAAAAAACAGATGTTTAAGCTAAGCAACTGACTTCACTACCGGGCGGTTGATGAACCCAAAAAACATTAATAAATCAAGTGAATTTCTTTTTGTTTTATTGTGTTTTTGTTTTATTATGTTCTGCGGAGGAGCTCGTGGCTAAGTAATAACAGCCGCAAGGATCAATCCATCAGGTTAAGCTACGCTTGCCGGGGTTGGTCCGTCAATGGGTGACCATCTTTACATACCGAGACTCCTCCGTGCCTCGGAAAGCACGTGGTCCGGCTGTCATTAGTGGATCTTTAACAGCCGGACAGTCGTTACGGGTCGTCAGGAGCCCGAAAGTCTGACAACCAGTCGTACCAGGGGGTATCATATTACCCAGTAACTGGGTTGTGGTCAATGAGGTAATATAATACTAGAAGCGCAGAGTCCTACTAAAAATTTCAGAAAAACATACCCACTTACCGAGTTTAAAGACGTAGCTTTGAAACGGATACATATAATGTCAATCTGTCAAAATAATCTATGTTTGTCTCACTTCTCCTACAGTCAAACTAATTACGTTGGAATAAGACAAGACATTGTTACCAGAAAAACAGCCAGAGTTGCTAATGATCAACATAATTTCCCCAGAATTTAATGAAGGTTTTTATTGAATCAATTAGATACTGTGAAACGTTGTATTATGGAACTTTAACCCTTCGCACGCCAATTAGCAGACACAATAGATTTTTTTTTGTTATCTGCACACCTAGGTGTCAATCGACGTTTAAAGAGTTAAAGATATAAAGAAATTGACAGTGATTATAGGTACATTTATAAGAAGAAAAAAAATGCGTAGTCGGTTTCTTTACGTAAGTCTTATATTTTTTATCCACTCCTCCATGCGGTTATGATTTTTAGGTACCCTGGAAAACAAATAAGAGATCACTCTGTCTAGACAAATAAGAGATCACTCTGTCACTTGACGTTTTTATGATAAAAATGTACGTTGCGATGAAATAACGTTAAATTACTATAGTCTGTTTCGATCCATTTTAATAATAATAAAAACCGGCCAAGCGTGTCGGACCACGCACACTGAAGGGTTCCGTAATTAAAAAGAATGTATCCCAAAAACAAACTAAACATTAGTAAAATGTGCGGTAAAATGACAAAATAACGATTTTCGGACTTTTTCCTTTACATCTACTGTGAGACTTTGCTTCTTGCCAAATTTCATGATTCTGGGTCAACGGTAAGTACCCTATAGATAGGTTTTGATTTACTTGCGAGTATCAAAATATGCTGCATAAATGGCCGTATTTTTTTACTGCGTAACTTAGAAACTTGGTTTTTTTAGAACTCCAAGGAATCATAGACTTACGTATTCAATACTGAGCTAAATAAGTTTGTCAATCTTAAAAATTCTGAAAGGTATCTTGGATTTATAAACAATTTAATTTAATAATCGATTACTAATCACACTAATATTATAAAGGTGAAAGTTTGCGAGTGTGTGCATGTTTGTATATTTTGTTACTTCTTCACGCTCAAACGGCTGGACCGATTTGAATGAAATTTTGTAAGTAAGGTAGCTAATACTCTAAAAAACACATACGTTACTTTTTATCACGGTCTACGCGGGTGAAACCGCAGGGCGTAGCTAATTTACTTTAATGAAAATGAACCAATTTATTTTCGTACAGCACAACACTATTTAACACAATGTGATCATAAACAATCTAGGTATTATTTTTCATTTAAAAATATAAACTCACTACGTCTAAGATTATTTATTACTACTTAATAAAATTAATTTTGGTGGACGATGTAGTGATATATTAAGTTAAAACCTTTGACATACTCACATGTGACATTGTGTTACTTTTCCATTTAGTGAGTGTTTGGGTACTCATTCGTCATTCACTAAACTCCCAAAAGTCGGGCAAAATCAAAATCGTTTTTACTGTTTTTATTGTTTTTTAATTTATACACCCAATTAAATACTTTTTATAATTTATAATAATATAGAATTAATTAAATTTCAACTATTATGTACTTGCCCTCTTCCTCTCTCCTAATTTTTGCTGTGCCCGACAGGGTCCATATTGATATTTTACTGTCTTATAGTTACCATCTTTTTATTTTACATAATATGGAATGCAATAAATGATTGAGTATTGAGTATTGAGTACTGGTAACACTGATGGCAAAAACAATGTTTGATAAATTTTTGGATAATCTGAAGAAAACTCAGCAAAGTTACTTGTGAAATGTATTACCACTTGCCTTAGTAATCTTTTCAGACCGTGACATACAAATTTTAATCGCACATTTCACTATTTTGATATTTTTATCGCTAAGCAATTGCTCACTTGACCTCAAGCTGACAACTGAACTCAGATATGCCTGTGGACATATACGATGTAGGTACGCTTCGGCGCCGTACACCACTGATCTATTACTATAAAACATCATTGGTTGTGGTGATCAGATAGGCAGTCGCTCCATGTAAAATACTGGTATTCAGCTGCATCGGGTTAGACTGGAAGGGGACCCCAACATAGTTGGGAAAAGGCTAAGCAGATGATGACAGGGCCATGACAAGAGTTAATTATTCCAGACACCTACGATTCGTAGTAAAAATTCAATTCTGAAAAGACTGATTTTACCCTACGTTGGTAGTACATACGTTCTTTGATTACCTGATGTTGTTAGACGTACCTACTACGTTTGATATCGGAGATATGTTTTGTTGTTCCACCGTCTTTTGCCAATTACCAGCTTTTCAACGTATTCTTTGAAAAACAAATGCCTGGATAAAGGCACTTCTAGGATATCCTAACTTATATTATAAATGCGAAAGTAAGTTTGTTTGATTGTTACCTTTTCACGCCTAAGCCACTGAACCGATCATACTGAAATAACCGATCATCCTGAAAGCATATACGTTGTCAGGTGTACAGAAACGGACATAGGGTACCTTTCATCCCGAAAAAAGTACTTCCCGAGGTAAACAACTATAACGTTCTTATGATAATAGATGGCGCCACCTGACTTTCAAATCATGATTGAATTTATATTATTACAAGCAGAGTACAACCCGCACCCTAATTGCGTAACACACCATCAATCGGAATCTGAATCATTTTGAAGCAAATTGCTAGTGCATTGGTTCATAAGCTCGACAACGTAAATAACGCAATGAATGTTGTTGAACTGTCAAAATGAAACCAACTCCGATTGATTGTGTGTTACGCAATTAGGGTGCTGAATGGATTGTCAAATTCTAAATTAACGCGAACGAAGCCAAGGGCAAAAGCTAGTCCTTTATTAAGTAACTGATTAATTCGTGTTCTTTGTTTTTGGGTTTACACGTGTCTATTTTGCCTGTTAAAATAAATTCTTGGTTACTTTTATACAGTCTGAAATCGCCAACCCGTCTTGCGCAAGCGTGGTGATCAATGCTCGTGCCTTCTCGGTATGAGAAGAGGCATTTGCCCAGCTGTGGGACAGTAATAGGCTGGTGTTGTTATTTTATTTTCTTACTAACTTTGTGGCGGCATGTACATCGCCACATACTGTTAGTTATTTAATACATTCTGTAATTTTGGTTTAATTTTCATCAAATATTTAAAACAAAATGTATAATGTCACATGGGTGTCGTTCTAACTAGCGCGGGCCTGGCGCGGGTAGTCTGGGGCAGTCGTCGACTAGCTGTCAGATAGATAGGTTGTGTTTCAATTTCAATTTGTATTTTGTTAATTCTGTAGTAATGTGTCTTTGAATAAACTTTATATCTACTAGTCTCCGTGAGTATAATTTACAACAAGATCCCTGGGAATACATAAATGATAATAATCGTAAGAAAAGGTTGTAGCCTATTGATTAAAGCATTCCAGGAATTGTAGACTGTGTATAACTGGACTTGCCAGTTGGCCACCCGTCACAGTCAGAAGTGGTAAGAACTAAGAGTGTTAGAGAAAGTTCTCAGGTACGTTACTTGGTTTATTTTGTTCAAAGCAACTTAAGTCAGTTGACGTCATGTAATTTTATGGTTAAAACTAAACATTTGGCATGCTAATGCATATTTCGATAAACAATGTTATCTAGGAGCCTTGTGATTTGCATACTTGTAAAAAGAAGTGCAGCTTAATGAAATAAGTTTATTTTAACACCGACGCCCGATAAAGTGCGTGGCGTGGGTACCTCAGTCTACAGGCAGAAATAAAAGTAAGTCATGAAGTATTGTGTTCGCCCGGTCTGTCTCAGTCTGAGATGAATGGTGCGATCAGTCACTCGCCAATGTTGTGGTAATGTTTGGACGTACCTACTCCACATACTTAGTTATGATTCGTGAGTAGGTAGGTAAGTACCTATAATTAAATCTGATCATGAAGATCGCCGATATTTTAAAATAATGTGGACATTAATACTCGTATTTACTATTCGATTATCTATGAGTAAGTATTACGAGAAACGATAAATTACTTTCTTTTGGTTGATTGATTCACGTGTCGTACCTACATAGGTAAGTACTTACATTACAGCGGATTACCCGCTTAAGTTACACTATAGGTACTACGCACAGTACCTGCGAATTTTGACTACTTACATCATTATATTGATATGGACACCTGGATTTATATACACCTGGATTGATATACCTAGTAATTTATGTTTGTGTGTCATAAGGATGTATGATTTTACATCCTATTACGAAGTGCATACGACCAGCGGCTTGACCCCCGAAAGGTTTGCTGCCGCCCCGGCCCCGGCCGCAGATTCACGGTAGCGCGGGCGGTAGGGAGGCTCCTGATCGTTAGCTGGTCGCCCAGTTGCTAGCACAAGAGGTTGCTATATCTTCTGCACTTACACCGTGCGATCGAATTACTTACATAAAATATTTTTAATATACCTACATGCAATACGAATGAAATGCACCGACCCCAGTGTGGTTTAACCGGACTCGATTGCTCGAATGAACCCAAAGATTCGCACTAACTCCTGTTTGCCTCGTGGTCATGTTACATGGTGCAACAGAGACCATTGTATATCAAGTAGTGGACCACGCGATAATGGTAGGGAAGATGTGCTCGTGGGATATGGATAAGGATTATACAGCCTATCCAGTATACACCGTAAAATAAGCAATGGAATAGTGGAGAGACGGGTATAGTTAAATTTATTACTAAATAATTTGCGTTAATAACATAATGTTCCCTTGTGTGTCGAGTTTAAGTTGTTAAAAGTTAAGATCATGTCTCAAAAACTTTGAAAGGCGAATCGTAATCCTTTTGAATACATTTTGTTATGTATTCTTATTTCTTATGTTAAATAAAGATAGGTATTTGAAAATGAAATCAAAATCATGAAACTATTGCTGCTAGCTGGGCGTGTACTTTGATTTGTTTTTTTTTTGTCTGAGTTTCATACATAATTCAAATTATAATTATTATTATTATTTTAAATGATAAGAATTTAATTTAATTTTAATGTATAAATTGCTTAAAATCTAAATTTTAATTTTAATAATGAAATGATTAAGTATTAATATTTTTGTGTTGATGTCTTACGTTATTACTGAATGTGTACTGCATGCTCTAATCTAAATATTTGTATGGCTGAAATGCCGTGCCGAGTATAGTGAAACCCATGACAGATGATAAGAACATATGTACCTACCTATATTCTTGCAAATAAATATCATTCATTCATTCATTCATTCATTCATTCATTCATTCAAATTTTTATTGCTCAACACAGTACATAATCATACATTTCAAGATCAAAAGTGAATGCGCAGTCCACTGTGTTGCACCAATACAGGCATGCAAAATTATCATTAAAAATTATACCATGAGCTAAATTACAATTAATACCAAAAATTCATAAAATCATTATTAATACTCTCTCTCTAATGTCATAAATTCAAATCAATAAGTTATGCGCTGTCATAAATTCAAATTAATAAGTAGTTAAGCAATGTCAGAGTATCATAATGTCATAATATATAAGTAATGTCTAATACAGTCAACACTTAATTAACAATACAAACAAAATAATTTAATAAAATAAATAGTTTTAATAAAATAAATCGGACTCAAGTATCCACCATCGTTCTATGTATTATTATTATTATACACACAATTTTTTATCTGACAGGTATTCATTATCTGTTTTAAAATTTTACTAGGTAACTATTCGTTCGTTCGCCGATTCGTTTATTTTCTATGTGAATTACTATAGGTACGGAAGCGAACAACTGCCGTTAGCTATGCTAAGTGTGGACAGAGGCAAATTATCTATTATGCTATACCGAAACTTTGTAGCTATGCAAAGAAATGGTACCAAGGTAAGAGTACCATTGATTTGAGCTGGAAACAGTAGCAAAGAAAGATTATAAAAACTTTCTAAAATATTTACGCCGGATATCAAAACGAAATCTTATATCAAAAAGAGACATCTTATTACTTAAACAGGAATCACACACATTTAAATAATTTGGAACAATAATCGCAGCAAAATGTCAAATAAATCCATACTCACAACTATCCGGACAAGGTCTAGCTCCTTTCAATGTTATAAATTGTGGTGATACTGGGCAGACGTAATGGCAGTTAACCATTAAAAAGATATGATCTAGTAGGACATATGACACAAAGTTGTGAGCTTATAAATTCTCACTCAAAAGCTAATCAAACACAAGAAAATTCGAATGAAACCCTACACAAAACGTTCTACAAATAACAACAAACGAAAAGTCAAATAGTAAGTATTTTAAAACAATATGTGTTAATGGCATATCAAAGTGTCAAAGTAATTTAGTTCGAGAATCGATTGTTAAAGAACTTAATCTAGTTGAAAATAAAACGGCAGTTTCAATTATTAGGGGATTCTGTTTTGGAAGTTTCATACCAATTGCTAGGATATTTGTGACGCATCGTAGATGCGGTTCAAGCAGATATAGAAGCATTTATTGTAACGGATCATTTACTTAAGACGAATGTTCCTATTGGGCAGTCTTTAATGACCTTCCCACTGTTACCGTTCATAAGACTAGCACTATACTAGCTCTTTATTGTGATGATTCCGATATCTATAGTGCAAACGAATATTTATAATACTAATGACATCTCAATCAAAGAGTTACAGGATGTAGATGTACATACACAAGATAAGTGTTCAGGACCATTATTAATTTGTCTCAGGCAGTGCATGCATGAAAACTGGTAATGAATTCATTATATTGCAAGGTGTCTACCAATTTCATAATGGGATGAGTCGATGTATACCTATCATGAACTTGTCAGAAAATTCAATCACTCTCAAAAATTCCAAATTATTATCACGAGCAATAAAATTAAACAATCTAGGGCCACTTACATCAAAGCATGAACCCTTGGTTGTGAATTATATTCATCTTAATACCAGGTTGTCTGATGCTTGTCATAAATCCGACACTATAAAGGAACCTATTACTTTAGATATGTTAAATATTGGCCCCAAAGTAACTGAGACTGAAAATAATCAGTTATAAATTAATCTGAACAAGTTTAGGGACTGTTTTGCATTCAATATGCAGGAGCTTGGACTGCCTCATATAATAGAAATGCCACTACGTCTCAACGATGATACGCCTGTGATGTATAGACCTTATAGACTCCCTTTTAGTGAGCCCGCAAAGGTACGGGAATGATAGGCGCCATGTTGGCTAACAATATTATAAGAGAATCACAGTCGGCTTATGCCAGCCCATATGAAATGCGTTGAAATTGTTATCTACTATCGTCCAAGTCACTTTATCTTTATGTCTCTGTCTAATCGACAGATGTTTTATTTGAGGGTACTTATTCATTAATTTTACTTACTTACGTTGTCTTTATAAAGTTGATCCATATCCTCAAGTTATAACTACTTACAACGTTTGATCTATACGGTTACTTATAAAATTAAAACGACGAAGAGCAAACGTCTACGATTTTTTATTTATTATTATTATAATAAAATAACTGTAAATTATCAAATTAAATTTTAAAATATAAATCTTTATAGTAAAATAAGATCAAAGTTTTGTTATATAATAGGAATAATAAAAGTATTAACGTTATAATGAAAAAGACAATAATAAAAACAGACAAAACCTTTTAGGCCAGTTGCTTGTTTTAGTCGCCAAACAACGCGCTAGGAAGCATTTTGGCACTCATATGAACTGGAAACTGGTACTCACTTTAAAGAAATTTAGAGTTTATGTGATTGGTCTAGAATTTAAAGTTGTTACAGACTAATGTATTACGAACCACCTTGGTAAAGCGAGATTTAATTCCTAAAATTGCAAGGTGGTGGCTGATGCTACAGGAATATAACTTTACGATCGAGTATCGGCCAGGTCATAATATGCAGCATGTTGATGCCCTGAGCCGGAACCCCATCTCACAAGAAAATATCGTAGATGAATTGGAAGTCTTCAATATCACAACTGAAGATTGGCTCCACACGGTACAGATGACAGATCCGCGGATAAAACAAATTAAAAATATTTTAGAAACTAGCGAGGAGCATATAAACGATACATCTAAAAATAACGTATTGAGAAGCGGTAAGATTTAAAGGCGTATAAGTTCCAAATTAAAATGGGGCCACCTTCTCTTACTGACGAAATAAGCTCCACAACTGACGATTCTCTTTCAGAGTAATTTAATGCATCTATTATCTGAATACATATCTTTATTAATTAACTGACTTACATCTTATACACTAACCACTATTTTCCCTAATATGACCCTTACAGCATAGATAGCAGTGTGAAAATGATGAAATACGAAGCTAAACAAAGGACCCCAAGTGTGGTACTAAAGTTCCCAAGTGTGTGAACACTATGATAATTACACAAGATCAATGAGAATCCCCAAGTGTGGATGTTAGCCCCTAGTGTGGCAAATACAAATAGATAACAATGGACCCCAAGTGTGGTACCTAATGAAGTTCCCTAGTGTGAACACTATGATGATTACCCAAGATCAATCGAATTCCCCAGGTGTTGATGTTAGCCCATAGTGTGGCCAATACAAATAGATAACAATGGACCCCAAGTGTGGTACCTAATGAAGTTCCCTAGTGTGAACACTAATGATGATTGTCCACAGAAATGAATGAGAATCCCCAAGTGCGGCTGCAGTTAATCAAATCTACCCCCAATGTGGTACTTAAGTTATAATTTTTGTGCCCCTAGTGTGGCTGCAGTTAGTCAAATCTACCCCCAGTGTTGTACTTAGGTTATAATTTGTATGCCCCTAGTGTGGCTCTAGTGTTTGGGCTAATTTACTTGCACTTAATAATTTTAAATTGTGAATGATAATTATAATTTTTATTAAGTTTATAGATAAGTTATTGGAGTTGATGTTCTCTTGAAGTTTTAAAAATGTCAATCATTGTGTGTACTTAGATTTGTGTTACACTAAAATGAGATAAATAAATGGGATGAGAATGAAGAAATGAGATGGAAGAAAATGAGATAAATAATAAAAATATGAAATAGAAATTTATAGACATGACACTGTTGACCTCTGTTTCTTGAACTCTTGAAAATACCTATCACTAATGAATTTAGATTTATGTTATACTGGATGATAAATAAGTACAGTTAAAAATACCTACCACTAATGAATTTAGATTTATGTTATACTGGATGATAAATAAGTACAGTTAAAAATACCTACCACTAATGAATTTAGATTCATGTTATACTAGATGATAAATAAGTATAGTTAAAAATACCTATCACTAATGGATTTAGATTTATGTTATACTATATGATAAATAAGTACAGTTAAAAATACCTATCACTAATGAATTTAGATTTATGTTATACTGGATGATAAATAAGTACAGTTAAAAATAACTATCACTGATGAATTTAGATTTATGTTTTACTAGATGATAAATAAGTAGAGTTAAAAATACCTATCACTAATGAATTTAGATTTATGCTATACTAGGTGATAAATAAGTACAGTTAAAAATGGAATGTAAAATAAGTAGAAATCATTTTCTTATATAACTAATTTAAATATCAGGTTTACATTTTTTTTATAATGTCAAAATCAGATTTACCTATTGTTGTTCGATCTATCTTGTATTACTAAAAAAAAAAAAAGAAAAAAAAGATAATCAATGCTTTTCAACATATTTAAATTTATTGTTTGTAAAAAATCAAGGTATGAGGTCATACTTCACAGTGAATGGCCGAGCTGAGTTGGGGATGGGGTCATCCCCACGGCAGAATGGCCGTCTGTTAGTTATTTAATACATTCTGTAATTTTGGTTTAATTTTCATCAAATATTTAAAACAAAATGTATAATGTCACATGGGTGTCGTTCTAACTAGCGCGGGCCTGGCGCGGGTAGTCTGGGGCAGTCGTCGACTAGCTGTCAGATAGATAGGTTGTGTTTCAATTTCAATTTGTATTTTGTTAATTCTGTAGTAATGTGTCTTTGAATAAACTTTATATCTACTAGTCTCCGTGAGTATAATTTACAACAAGATCCCTGGGAATACATAAATGATAATAATCGTAAGAAAAGGTTGTAGCCTATTGATTAAAGCATTCCAGGAATTGTAGACTGTGTATAACTGGACTTGCCAGTTGGCCACCCGTCACAATACGAACTACGCATCACAATAACATGACGTCACGCAACCTGCATCGCGCAATCAGAGTTTACCGCGCGACTAGCATATATATACAATATGTCGCAGGTTTATGGCAAAATCAGGTTTTTGATCAAAAACTTAGGCTTTTATCAAGAACCGGAAAAAGACGGTCGACGTCAGGGGCACCGCGTGGTTCGGTTAGGTTAGGTTCCTTTAAACCCTGCAGACAGAAATAGGAGCCCCGCTCTGTGGTGCTCCGTCGACCGGTTCTTGATCAAAAGCCTTGGTTTTTGATCAAAAACCTGATTTTGTCCTAAACCTGCGACATATACAATACAACGTCCCGACATCAACCGTTGGGCAGTTACCCACCAGACACGACACCCGTCTGGTCGGAGGATCCTCCCTTTTCAATGGAGGATGAGTGAATTTTACAGCCTGTTCCTCATGCCTCTATAACTTAAATTACGTAAAGTTACCAATTATTTACCTATTTTTCATCTTCTCTTAAATATAATCAATCTGTCTAGCCTTTTCCCAACTATGTTGGGGTTGGCTTCCAGTCTAACCGGATACAGCTGAATACCAGTATTTTACACGGATCGACTGCCTGTCTGACCTCCACAACCCAGTAACTGGGTAATACGATACCCCTTGGTAAGACTGGTTGTCAGACATTCGGCCTTCTGACGACCCGTAACAACTGTCAAAGATCCACGAATGACACGGAGCCTGCCTGACAAGTGCCTTTCCGAGGCACGGAGGAGTCTCGGTATGTAAAGACCCATCCACTGACCAACCCCGGCAAGCGTAGCTTAACCGATATAATTCGTTCGTAAACTGAAACCGAATTAAAAATGGTTTTCGTTTTAATTGGTTACCTGGTACCTACTCGATTTTAATTGGTGATGGTTGAGATTTTCACAATAATTATGGCTTTTCTGAAAACAATGGATGAGTCACGTAATTAAAATAAAGTGTAGCTTAGGGAAAGTCTAGAATCTAAAAAACTTTTTTACAAAAACAAAAACCGACTTCCAAAAAAAACACTACAAAGTGAAAAATAACTTTAATTTCGGAAGTCGGTGTCTTTGGATCTGTATTTTAGTTTTCTGCCACCGACTTCCGAAATTAAGTTATTTTTCACTTTGTAGTGTTTTTTTTGGAAGTCGGTTTTTGTTTTTGTAAAAAAGTTTTTATTTTTCAGTTTTTAGTGGTTCAGTTTGTAATTTATCTAAGTTACAATAACCCAATGTCAGCTGCTCATCACGTTTTACAAAATGTTGCTTTTCCCGATGCAGGGCCGTTAATTTTTGAGGAGTTCTCCTAGTAAGAACCAGGAGAAATGGAGCTCATGGTGAAGTCACCATTACCATTATTTTGACGAGCATAAACCATATTAAAGTAATCGAATCGCAACCTGTTATATACTTAGATATAATTGAGTATTTCCGATGGCCCTCTGTGGTCTTCATCATCAGTTCCAGCTCACCGAATGGTACTTTCCGAGAGCAAATGCACGAGTTACTATAAAAAATACTGAAATCGATATAGGTGTGCCCATAAAATTTGAGGGTTTCCTTCGATTTCCATGGGATCCCATCATCAGATCCTGATTTGATGATCATGGGACCACTTAAGACGTATACCTTTTCGAACAAAAAAAGAAAAATCCAAATCGGTCCAGCCATTTTCGAGTAATCGGGGAACATACATAAAAAAAAAAAAAAAAAAAAAAGGTTCCGACGAATTGAGAACCTCCTCCTTTTGGAAGTCGGTTAAAAATGCTGAAGATTATGAAATTATACAATGTGTAACTGAATTAGAAGTCAAAGTCAAAGTTTTTTATTTGTTAACATAGGTGGGTGTAAAACAGGTGTTGAAAATAAATATGTATACGACGGTGGCGGCGGCTGACGGCGTACAAATATCAATAAAATATTTATTTTATTTATTTATTTATTATTATTTACTTAAATATATACTTAGGTACCTATCTAAAATTACACTTAGGTAGCAGAATTCAATTTCATTATCAAGGAAGAAGTTCATCCTTTGCCTCCGTCCTTTGATTCCAGCCGTTAGAAGTTTAACCGTTGAACGTATGCCCGTTTTAAACTTACGTAAAAACTCAAAGCAGTGTTAAGCACAGTTTAAATTACTTTAGTTTTAGTTTTGTAGTCTGCACTCCATCTCAGATCTCAGAGATGCAAGTGCAATCTTGTTTTATTTTACCACGTTTAAAAATTTTATTCGAAAAATACCTACTTAGCTTTACGATCACTGTGCCAATTTTGCGGGATGAAAAGTACCATGTGCTTTTATGGTCTTTCTAATGTTTATCTAAAGAATAAAGAATGATAATAAACAGTTTGAAATTTTAATTGTTTTTATCCTCTTATGGGATCATTGTACTCATTATTATCAATAACTTTTATTATGGGACCAAACCTGAAAATCGCGAAAAAAAATCAGCTGCTCCCTACATTTTGACGAGTTTGATGTAAGTAGATAAATGTACTGAACAGCTGATTTTTTTTTTCGTGACTTCAGATTTGGCTGCAAGTTGCTCATAATGATGAGTACAATGAAGAACTCATTTTTTTAGCGAACTAGTCAATAACATTAATTTAATAAAGTTTGCTAATTGATTACATTTTTCAAAAAAGCATCTTTTCATTTATTATTCTTAAAAAATTTGGTCTCGTGACTCTCGTGTGAGCGAGAGACGTGACAAAACGCCCAAAGCGAGGTAGACTAATCGGTAACAACATGCCTAGCATGTTGTTACCGATTAGTCTACCTCGCTTACCTACCTAGGCATCAGTTCCTGAACGTATTTCATTAGAGACTATGTACAGTCAGCGTCAATAATATCGGGACGAACAGACTGTTCAAAATGATCTAAACAACTAAGAAAATGAAATATTAACTCAATGACACAAGGAATGTTTCAGAATGAAGACAGTACACGACAACTGTCATTCTGACAACAAAATCCAATTGAGATAAAGTTTAATTCTCTTAGTTGTTGAGATCATTTTAAATAGTCTGTTCGTCCCGATATTTTTGACGCTGACTGTTATTATTTATAGCATGTTGTACCTCATGAACAAGTCATTGTTTTCGTCTAGAACAGCGTTTGAACCGGTCCTAATATCGACATCAGCTTGACTCTTTACATAACATGGCCTTTGTCTAATTTCACTGCTGGAGAGTGTTGCACCGCCTCAGGGGAACGGTTCAGTTTATAAAAATAACTAGCTTTTGCCCGCGGCTTCGCCCGCGTTTTTTATACATATAAACCTTCCTCTTGAATCACTCTATCTATTAAAAAAACTGCATCAAAATCCGTTGCGTAGTTTTAAAGATATATGCATACATAGGGACAGACAGACAGCGGGAAGCGACTTTGTTTTATACTATGTAGTGATGTATGTATAGCAAAATTTAATTTACATCTGTCTGTTATCGAACTATAGATAGGTTCCTACCTATGGGTACATAGGTAGGTATAGTCAAAGCGCAACGGAAAAAGTTTCGATTGATTTTATTACCTATTTACCTGCAACCGAGGAGCTCGTAGTTAAATAATAACAGCCGCAAGGTTGCCGGGATTTGCCGCGGTTGGTCCGTGGATGGATGACCATCTTTACATACCGAGACTCCTCCGTGCCTCGGAAAGCACGCTCAGCCGTTGGTCCAGATCGCTACGTATTAATCCTCCTCCTCTAACTAACTTTGTGACCATATTTTACGGTAACTATAGTATATTTTTGATAGGAAAAAATACACAGCAATCTACAGTACCTACATAAGAAGTGATTTCATGTGTCCTGAAATCTATTTTAGTTTGTAGAACTAAGGAAAAAAAGAACTAAACCCAGGTCTATTTTTTCTAGTTTTTACCATAATAAAATTTTCTCCTAAAATTTTCACTAAAACTGTTCACAAAATTATACAGTTCTTTATAAAATAACTAGCTTTTGCCCGCGGCTTCGCCCGCGTGGATGTTGGAAAATATCCCACGGGAACGTACGCACGGCTACAGATCAAGCTATACATTTCCAGTATAAGCTGATCTCGCATTGTGTAGGATTTCCTTACAATGAGAGGTCAGTGTTAACTGGAAATGTATAGCTTGATGTGTAGCCGTGTGTACTACCGGGATTAAAAGTACCCTAAGTCGGCGTTCCCACGAGCGTAATAAAATCGCGGCGGGATTTTATCGCGCACTGTATTTTCAACTCTTGTTGTTGAGCCGAGCGTTGAGAATCCAACCTAACAAAAACAGAGTGCATCCCAGCGCGACGAAAAACACACTGTTGGATTTTCAGCTCCCGGCGCTAAGCAGAGAGTTGAAAATCCAGTGCGTGATAAAATCCCGCCGCGATATTTTTATCGCCCGTGCGAACGTCGGCTAGACTCGCTAGAGGAGCTCGTGGCTAAGTAATAACAGCCGCACGGGTCGATCCGTCAGGTTAAGCTACGCTTGCCGGGTATGGTCAGTGGATGGGTGACCATCTTTACATATCGAGATTCCTCCGTGCCTCGGAAAGCACGTTAAGCCGTTGGTCCGGCTGTTATTCGTGGATCTTTGACAGTCGTTACGGGTCGTCAGAAGCCCGAAAGTCTGACAACCAGTCTTACCAAGGGGTATCGTATTACCCAGTTACTGGGTTGTGGAGGTCAGATAGGCAGTCGCTCCATGTAAAATACTAGTATTCAGCTGCATCCGGTTAGACTGGAAGCCGACCCCAACATAGTTGGGAAAAGACTAGGCAGATTGATTGCGAACGTCGGATAGACAATATCTTCTCGCACTGCTTATACAGGATAATTATTTAAGCAGTGCGCAAATTTTCACAGGGTGATCTACACATGTATATGAACAACTTTCACTATAGGACTAACTCTGAAATCGCGCAAAAAAAATCAGCTGTTCAGTACATGTATCTACACCAAACTCGTCAGAATGTAGGGAGCAGCTGATTTAAAAAAAAAAAAATATCCTGTATAGTACTCGAGGAGCGGCACGCAGAGCATAGGTACCTATGATTGCTGGAGGATAATAAATCTTAAAACCAAACAATAGTAAACGGAAAATTACCAACTTGCCTTTGAAAGCAACTTTATAGCGAAAGTATAAATCCTCTTTATTCCTATTTATTATGGGAATTAAAAAAATATTAAGACTAAGTAACTGTTACTTCAAGATACAAACTACCCAATCCCTCTTACACAATAATTTTAATGGTGTTTGTGAATTTTAAAATCAACCGCTAGTTTACCCCCATAGGGGATGATTTTTTCATAAATCAAAACCATAAATTTGAATTTTCATATCCCTAAGTTAAGAAATGCTGGGATTCTCATAAAACTTTCACCACCAGTAGGATTATTTTTTAAGACAAAAAATAGGTTATGTCCTTCCCCAGGATGCCATCTATAGTCTTGCCAAATTTTCTTCCCCTTCTTTACCCCTTAGGGGATGATTTTTCAAAATCGCTGGACCACAACATTTCTTTATTTTCTACCAAAACCATAAAGTATTTTCATAGCCCTTACTTAAGTAATGCTGGGATTCCCTTACAATCTTTCAGCCCCCATATCACCCCCTGTAGGATAATTGTTTAAGATAAAAAATAGGCTGTGTCCTTCCCCAGGATGCCATCTAGCCTTTCCAAATTGTATCGATATCCGTGCAGTTTTGTAGATTTTAAAATAACCCCTATTTTACACCCTTTGAGGATGATTTTCCAAAAACGCTGAACCTAAGGAATGATTTCATGTCATTACTTTTGTAGTTCAATCAATAGATTTTTTGTAAATCGATAATTACTTCATATTTTGCAAGCGTTGTGTCATCGCGCTTCTCTTTCTTTTCTATGCAGTCCGACAGTGACCGCGCTTTTTACGGCGGACAAGCCTTAAGGCTCCTAACAACAAGTGATGCGAATCGCGAGTGACATAAGGCACCGCCGCGCCCGTCACGCGACACGCGGTGCCTTTGTGTCTAGGAGTCTTTAAACCGGTCGGAAAAAATATGAGTCATGGACACGAGAAGAAATCATTAATTAATGTAGAATAATTATTAACTTATTAGGTATTGTGGTCCCATCGCATAAAGCGATCCATTCCAGTCAACCTTTGGATTAACCATAAGTTTGAGTTTGAATTGATTGATATACTACAACCTTATAGGTAAGTACTAGAATGCATAAGGCGTTATCCTAAGAGGTCAATGCATAAATGGACACGCAACCATCGCTAGATCCATGTGAACTTCGAACCGCACTGTGTGCGATGAAATTGCCCGTGACAAACAGCAAGAAAGCAGATGGCCAATTCTCGTACCTAAAAACGTTCACAATCTCATGCCAGCGTCAATCAAATGTCAAAAATGTAGGTAAACGATATACAATTTTTGACAGATTGAGACTGAGATGAGATTGCGAACGTTGTTAAAAATACGAGAATTGCTCCTCAGAGAGCAATGGTGGCCCATTGGTAACGGCCCCAACTTACGTGTCGTAGTTCGTGGGTTGGAACCCCGACAGGCGCTTTACTTTGTGTAATTTATTTCATCACCACTACTCTCAAAACGGTGAAGCAAAACATCGTGAGGAAACCAAAAATTCGAAGACATATGTAACATCTACCAACCCTCACACTCCCTCTCACAGAGAGGAGGCCTGTGTCCCAGCAGTGGGAGCGTTATAGGTTGATTATGTTATGTAAACAGCAACAGCAAAAGTTGCACCGTCTATAGAGTCTAGGATCTAGAGTCTAGATGATGCAACTTTTGCTGTTGCTGTCTACATACTGTCTAGACTCTAGATAGGTGTAGACGATGTAAGTCATTTGTTACTCATGCCACAGATAAGAAACTTGTATCATGCAAATGCGGCTTTAAGGCTCTTAGTCTGCGGCCACGAAACTTGCGATGGCCGAGCGATTGCGACGCGACGCGACGGCGATGTATACAAAAGCATTGCACAGTATAGCGACGGGCACGAAACGGGCGATGGCAGAGCGGGGCGATCGAGCGATGCACGGGCGGCGGTGGAGCGACGGCGACGCGGAAGCGACGAGAACAAACTAGTTTGGTTTCGCCGCTTGCGCGGGTACCACAGTGTTGTATTGAATTATTATTTTAGTAATGGAAATTGACAATGAGGAATTTATATATTGTATTTTATCGAAACCTGCTCTGTGGGACAGTAAAAACGTACAACATAAAATTTTTCTCTTATGTTTAGTGCTAGATTTCCTGCGTGATTATTTCTGCGATGTCGCCTTGTTTCGTGGCCGCGCGAGATATCGCTGCCTGATCGCCCCGCGTCGCGTCGTCCCGCTGCCGCCATCGCTCGGCCATCGCAAGTTTCGTGCCCGCAGACTTACAGACAGAGGCGATATAGCGTCGCGTCGCGTAGCGGTGTTGCGACGCGATAATATCGCAATATCGCTCGCGATATCGCCTCTGTCTGTAAGAGCCTTTATGCTAAAATCGTGTGAACCTCAATTTTATCACGTAATTATGTAATTTTAAATTGTTTATTTGTATAAAGTTCGAGCGAGAGACTGATGTTCGTGTAACCACTGACCACGACTGAGGTTCCGTACCAAAATGGTAAAAAAGGAACCCTTATGGTGTGACTCAGTCTGTCTGTCTGTCTGTCTGTCACAGCTGGATATCTCAAGAACTACTAATGCTATCAACTTGAAATTTAGAATAGTTTTCGATGACGTTGACCCAACTATTTTGCAAATAAGAATTAAATAAAAATAATTATATTTTTTTGCAACTGGTACTGAAAGAGGGTCTTAAAAATTTAAAGTGGTACTACTAGGGCATGTGGGGTATCATATGAAAGAACGCTGTTTGCACATTCTCAAACTATTTTTTATTTCTTTTTTAGGCCGCATAGTTTTCGACTTTTGATGTAAAATGTTAAAAAAAATACCGTCCCCGTCCCCCCTTATCTCCGAAGTTTGCAAAGCAAAAATCTGAAATTATTCTATGTGATAGAAGTTTATGTAAAGATTACAGGAAAAATAAAACGATGTCTCTAAGTAGCACACTTTTTCAGAAATCGGAACGGAACCCTCGGTGCGCGAGTCCGACTCGCTCTTGACCGGTTTTTTTGACATAGCTTTATGCGTTCAGGATGTTGGTGTTGTTGCTTCAATGTTTCTATTGTTTTGTCTATTTCTGTTTCTTGTGTTCGTATTATACAAGGCGATTGGCGATTGTCAGGGAAGCAATTATTTAAGTGTTCCCTTACATTTAATTGTTTAGATAATCCCTTTAATTCGGTTCTTTCATGTGCCGCACTGCGCGCGGCGGCCATTGTTTAGATAATCCCCTCAATTGGCATGTGTAAAAAATTCTTAAAATTGAAGTAATTATCATTTCGAACACATAAAGTAAGCTAAGCATAAGTTTTTTAAGCAAAAATTTTGTTTTAATTACTCCGCCTAAAATTTTTAAATTTGTCACTCAAATTGGTTTGTAGTTCTTAATTTCAATAATTAGTAAAATATCCTCGTAAATGATACCTCAAAGGAAACAGCGATTATCACGCATGTTTTCAAAAATATTTGAACAAAAAAAGCACCCTTCGTTTTTTTTTTAAATAAGGTTTTCAAAAATGATTTATGATTTTTTTTAATTTATATGAACTTTAAATGTCTGTAAAAAAAATGTCTAACGACACAGAGGCCTAAAACATGTTTTGCTAGATTGCTTACACATTACTTTAATTAAATAAAATAAAAATTAATTCATTTATCATTCAATTTAGCTATAAATAACCAGTTTAGTTAAAATTTTGGCAATTTTCGAAAAAAATCTTAAAAGTTAGGTTAAAAAAAATGGTAAGACTTCGTCTAAGACAACCATGGCTTAAATTGTTCTAAACTGTCTGTACTATCTTCGCCTTAAAGCTTTGCACCCATCTTCCAATCACCTTGTATTTTAATGTATGGATGATTACAATAACTGTGTGTGTGCTTAAATTTATCTGAAATAAATTTAATTGAATTAAAAAGCTTTGCGATCCATTTTCTGTGATAGCAGAATATTGAAATACGATTTTATTGTACAGCATTTTGTACTTATTCTAAATCTCTTTAACGAAATCGAATGAACAAATATCGATCTTGTTCAAAGTCTTTAAGCCACGAATGAGACCATGTGACAAAATAATCGTCTTTCTATTTACTTATAAGTCCTTTAAAAGACACAAGCGACGCGCCCCTGTTTCGCATGTTTTTTTTTACGATATATATATGAACATCAAGATTTCTGTATTTTACGTAGTTTTAATTTTTAATATACATGATTTTTACACCTTTCGAAATAAATTCTCTACCTAAATGATGGTGAAAACCGTATCATAATATGTTGCCTAGTTTTGAAGAACAACACGGTCACAGAGACAGACACGAAAAGCGACTTTAATTTTATTATAAATAAAATTAAAGTCGCTTTTCCCTTAATAATAAATAAAAAAATCATATAAATCATTAGGTAATAATGTATCGTACATCCATTTGTCAGATGACGGTACTTATTGGGATATATTTGGGGAGATAAACCCTTTTATTCATCGAGCGTCGAGCGTATAAATACAGTAAGCTTAAAAAGCAATCTTTTTGTTAAGTACTTACAGTTAGCATGAAAAGTGAGCGTTTAATAGTTTATGTCATGGAAAATTAAGTTAGATTAAAATTGCTTATTAGTCTAGGCTATATTGTACCTTGATAATAAAAGGGGCGTTCATTAATTACGTGAGGCAATTTTGGCGATTTTTGGATCCCCCAGTCACTCTCTTAGTCAGATTATGTTCTAAAATGTCATGATTTCCGAAATCAAACTTAGAGAGAACAAATCTTACTTAGAGAGATGTATTGATGATTCTTATGGTTATAATTAGGTATGTAAATACTTACATTATTTATTTTTTACAGTCGCGAATCATATTTTGATCAAGATACAACCTGACACTGACCTCCAAATTGCAAAAAACGTAAGAAAATTTTTAGTTCGCAAGCTACCATTGCGCATTAACCTTAAGTATGTAATGCTAAAGTAGAGCACTACTTTAGCATTGCTTAAGGTGATTCAATTCAATTTAGCCCACGATATTTATTTTTTAAATTCAAAACCGGTTGTTAGACTCTCACTGAATCTTTGTCACAAACATGGCGTAAGTAAAGCAAACTACCTACATGTAGCATGACTTCAAAGTCTAGATTCTAATTTAGTAAAATAGAAAGTACTAATAATGGCCTTCCTAGTCTTGTCTCTTGTTAAATTGTGGGTAATTACTGCACTTTAATTGGTTCCTTGCCATGCCGAGTTAAAATTAACAATTACTTTCTATTCCCGATGATAGGGTAGCGATATGGAAGATCAAGGTAAACGAACAGTTTGAGTGACCAGTATTATATCGTCGCTAATTTAACTAACTGACGTATCTGACATTTTGGACTAAGCCGATAGCCGACCTAACTCTATTAATTTGATACATTTTCGAAGTCGAATCGATCTGTCTAATCAGCGTATCTGTACCTATGCCTTACCAAGGGTCCACATGATAATGCAAAAATAGAGACCGATATATCCACGGTTAACAAAAAAAAAAGAAAAATAGCTTGCCCTATAAAATTTTCTTCGAATCAGTTACGTCACATAATTAGATTAGCGAAGATATATGAGCATACAAAAAAGCTTGAAAAAAAAAAACAGCTGGCTTCAAAATCCTATTGAATCACTCGTATCACGAAAATACACATTTTCATGCGATTTCTATTCTATCCTCTTGTGGTAAGAGTAAACTGGCAGAAATCGTCACGTAACGAAAACAGCGTGACACGAGAGTGAAGCGTGTCGCGTGAGCGTGTGTTTGACACTTGAAACTGACGGCGTAACGTCAGTTTCAAGTGTCAAATGTTCTTGTTTTTTACAGAGCTATCTAGTATAGTTTTTAGTTTTTCTGTTTTACTCGTCAAAATGGGTGTGGTATAGAACATCAAACTATTTTTTCCATAGCACCAACATCGTAATCGCGAAAAAATAATCAGCCGTCCCCTACATTGGCGTCGAATATTATTGAAGTTTTCTATGGTACAGTTGAAATTATTTTCGCGATTACGATGTTGGTCCCTTAAGCTAACCAGGGCGGCATAATCGCATGTGCGACAAAGCCCTTTCAATTTGAATTAAAAAAAAAAAAATGTTGGTCCCATGGAGAAAGTTGTTCAGTTTGATATTGTGTATCACAGTCTGAAATTTGACGAGGATGCAAAACGGCACATTGTACAGATGACCCGATTAATTACTTCAATAAAATTATTAACCTAAACATTAATGATATTTAATAGGACCAATATCCACCTGCTTCCTTAAAACTAACATCATCATACTCCAACCAGGAAGCAGTTCCATGGCTATAACCACGGGCAGGTAGCCGGTGTACAGCCAGTGAAAGTACTTAATTACCCACAGCTGATTTGTGAGACGTGTCACTCATAATAACCTATGGTTATAGGTAGTGCCCTAGATCACGAAAGTGAAGACCAATGTCCTTTGTGCATGGTAATGAGTGAATGAGACAGGTATACGTTTATCACCTTCTGATTTAGAGGTTAATTAAATTAGTAAAAAAATTACTTTGAAAAAAGTAAAAACCAACTTCAAAAACAAAAACGAATAAAATAACTTTCCTGACTAATAACTGTCCGTCAATCTAAGGTGCATTGAAGAATGGAAGCCACCGACTTCAGGAGCTGTTAAGTTTTTTATGAAAGTTATTTTATTCGTTTTAGGTTTTGAAGTCGGTTTTCACTTTTAAGTAAATTTATTTTTCCATTTTTAGTTAAATAAACAATTAGGACAATTACATGAGCCCAAGGCGAACGAAAAGAAGAATTATCACAAAATCCGCTTAGAAAGGTCGTAGATACAGTATATTTACGCATATAACTTCGTACATAAGAATAATTACCTAATGTATTATATACTAAAACCTTCCTGGAAGTATGTAGATTACGGTAGTGAAAGAATCATCACAATTAGTTCATTAGTTTTTGAGAAAATCGCGGACAAACAAACATACATACATACATACATACGGGTCGAATACAGAACCTCCTTTTTTGAAGTCGGTTAAAACACCAGTCTATTATTGTGCCACTGCTGGGCTAAGACCTCTTCTCATACACAGAAGGCACCAGCATTGATCACCACGCTAGCTCAAGACGGGTTGGCGATTTCTGACTTGACTGACTACGATTTTAAACGGCTAAAAAGTTAAAAAAAAATGCTAATTCTATTAAATTCTTTAATAAAAGAATTTCGTTATTGCTGAAAATGCAGAGATGTTCAACGCCAAAGTTTATTTTTGTGGAGCAACTTCCAAATTTTTTATTGGAAATATCAAACTATTTTATACTATTCTATTCGGTTAAAATTTTTCTTTAAACCCTTATCTGTCCTCTGCATTTTTTGCTTCGGATAGTTTCATTGTGTTTCGTCATACTCGACAATCCAAGAAACAATTTTTTGTGAATATTGAGCTAATACCGCGCCTTAGCTATGAGTCCAGATTTCCTCACGATTTGTTTTAGAGGTTAATTGGAGGCATGTAATTTGAGGATCGGTAATCACGTAATTACTGTTGATTAAGTTATCTTTGTGCTTAAATATCGCCTATTTATTGTATAAATTTTCAGAAAATGTTCTATTATAATAGCAGTACATTTCCTGAAAATTAAGCCCATTTATTTAAAGTGGCCTCTTGAAGGTTGCTCTTTTGAAAGACGAGATTTATCTAACTTGTCATGTTGTAGCTGAAATTTTCCACATTTAGCCGACGTTCGCACGGACGTGAAAATATCGCGGCGATTTTTTTTCGCGCACTGGATTCTCAACGCTCTGCTTAGCGCCGAGAGTTGAAAATCCAACAGTTTGTTTTTTTTGACGCGCTGGGTTGGACACTGTTGGATTCTCGAAGCTCGGCTCAACACCGAGAGTTGAAAATCCAGTGCGCGATAAAATCCCGCCGCGATATTTTTGCGTGCAAACGTCGGCTTAGACTCGTTTAGCTCTTCAAACCTCATCAAAAAAAAAAAAAAAATAGGTACCTATAAAAAAATAATTAATTTAAAAAAATATTAATTTAAAAAAAAAAATATAATAAATTAACAATTTTTAATTAATTTAATTTAATTAAATTAATTAATTTAATTTTTTTTTTAATTTAGGCGTCATCTTTACTTATAGATATACATCTTTACATACTACGATAAGTAGAGATGATGCCTAAATTTTTTTTATCCGACATTCACATTGTTAAAAAATATTGGACACATAATTTTTATTTTTTTCGTAATCAAAAGTTACATTGAGTTAACATGTGGCGTGACGTTACTCCTTGCTAGATTTTATACGTAGTTTGTTATAGTTGTGACGTAGCGAGCCCCCACTCCCCAACTTGAATGCGTTATTCTAAGTATATTTTTAATAATTTGTTAAAGCACTAAATACGTGTCTAATATTTTTTTTTATAATCTGACTGACGGACTAAATATGTATAATTTCTTTTTTTTTATACCCAGGCATCATCCATAATGAGCTTTCTAATGATGAAAAAAACATGAGCGAAAACCATCGCGCCTGTCACAATAGGTGCCAAAAATACCCAAACTTCCTCGCAATTTCATATGATCTGAGTCACCATAATTATTGCGCCAAAACCACCCATTGTCACGTACGTGGAGGTACGTCCATAGCAGGCCGAAGACATCGACCGTGACCGCAGCTAACAGTGAGAGTAAAAAAATATATGAGCCAGTGTACGCGAAACACTTTCGCCACCTCCCCACGCTCCAACTCGATCCAAACTTTATTACACTATAATTAAAGATTAAAATTCCTTGGCCTCAAAACATGCGGATATCCTACAAAGTTTTTCCTAAATTACACCTTAAATATATAACTGTTAGATACATTTTCGTGGAACAGGATGTCCGTATTGTATAACCGATCCAGTTGTCTGATCTTAACGATATTAAAAAAAATGTTTATGCTCAAGTTATATCACGCGATGTTTGCATTCGCAATGGTCATCGATTCGGGTTAACGTTCGATTTCGTTATTTATAACTTTATTTGTTTGTGTATATCAATACAATTATATGAGAGAACAACATGTTAATGATAAACAGATTTTTAATATTCAAGTTCAATAAGTAGGAAGAATCTACTTCTCATTTGGAGCTCGTGACTAAATCCATCAGGTTAAGCTATGCTTGCCGAGGTTGGTCAGTGGATGGGTGACCATCTTTACATACCGAGACTCCTCCGTGCCTCGGAAAGCACATTTGTGGATCTTTGACAGTCGTTACGGGTCGTCAGAAGCCCGAAAGTCTGAGAACCAGTCTTACCAAGGGGTATCGTATTACCCATTTACTGGGTTGTGGAGGTCAGATAGACAGTCGCTCATTGTAAAATACTGGTATTCAGCTGCATCCGGTTACACTGGAAGCCGAATTGGGAAAAGGCTAGGCAGATTGAATCTACTTCTCATTTCGTAAAGTATGCAATCAATAAGGCCAGGTAAATTTAAATGGACAGACAGACAATGAAAAAAGAAAAGAATAAAATGAAATGGAATGGAATGGAATGGATAGACAGTTTTTTCAAAAATTTTAGACCCAACAAAAAACAATAAATAATAAAAAATCTAGGTAAGTAAACAATTATCATTTAAATTTTACACCCGAACAATTCCCTTGATAATAATACACGTTCATTTTCTACTAAACGCAACAGACAGAAATTCGCAACCAACTTGATCGTAAAGTTTATAGACTGGTTAATGAAACAAACAGAAACAGACCGACGCGCGATAGAACCCCCACACTATAAAAAGTTCTGTAACTTTTATTGGCAGATAATAAATTATTTTAATAGACTTAGTTGGTTCATCACTACTATTAATTTTTGTTTGAAAAATCACTATTTTTATTTTGATGTTAGGATTTATTTGATAGTTCCAAAATACTGCTATGCATTAGCGACCTAATAAATCCTGACAATACTAATGTATTTATTATTTTCATTTATTGTCGCCTCTACATTGTATGGTCTCGACCTAATAGTCGGGCCATCACTACTATTAATGTTTGTTTGAAAAAATTACTATTTTTATTCTGATGTTAGGATTTATTTGATAGTTCCAAAATACTGCTATGCATTAGCGACCTAATAAATGCTGACAATACTAATGTATTGCCAGTATTTTCATTTATTGTCGCCTCTACATTGTATGACCTCGACCTAATAGTCGGGTCATCACTACTATTAATGTTTGTTTGAAAAAATCACTATTTTTATTCTGATGTTGAGATTTATTTGATAGTTCCAAAATACTGCTATGCATGAACGACCTAATAAATGCTGACAATACTAATGTATTGCCAGTGTTTTCATTTATTGTCGCCTCTACATTGTATGGTCTCGACCTAATAGTCGGGCCATCACTACTATTAATGTTTGTTTGAAAAAATTACTATTTTTATTCTGATGTTAGGATTTATTTGATAGTTCCAAAATACTGCTATGCATTAGCGACCTAATAAATGCTGACAATACTAATGTATTGCCAGTGTTTTCATTTATTGTCGCCTCTACATTGTATGGTCTCGACCTAATAGTCGGGCCATAACTACTATTAATGTTTGTTTGAAAAAATCACTATTTTTATTCTGATATTAGGATTTATTTGATAGTTCCAAAATACCGCTATGCATTAGCGATCTAATAAATCCTGATAATACTAATGTATTGCCAGTGTTTTCATTTATTGTCGCCTCTACATTGTATGGTCTCGACCTAATAGTCGGGCCATAACTACTATTAATGTTTGTTTGAAAAAATCACTATTTTTATTCTGATATTAGGATTTATTTGATAGTTCCAAAATACCGCTATGCATTAGCGACCTAATAAATGCTGACAATACTAATGTATTGCCAGTGTTTTCATTTATTGTCGCCTCTACATTGTATGGTCTTGACCTAATAGTCGGGCCATCACTACTATTAATGTTTGTTTGAAAAAATCACTATTTTTATTCTCATGTTGAGATTTATTTGATAGTTCCAAAATACTGCTATGCATGAACGACCTAATAAATCCTGACAATACTAATGTATTGCCAGTATTTTCATTATTGTCGCCTCTACATTGTATGATCTCGACCTAATAGTCGGGCCATCACTACTATTAATGTTTGTTTGAAAAAATTACTATTTTTATTCTGATATTAAGATTTATTTGATAGTTCCAAAATACCGCTATGCATTAGCGACCTAATAAATCCTGATAATACTAATGTATTGCCAGTGTTTTCATTTATTGTCGCCTCTACATTCGACCTAGTAGTCGGCCCATCACTATCTACTATATAGGTATTTATGTTTGTTTGAAAACAATCACTATTTTTATTTCGATGTTAGGATTTTTTATTTTATAGTTACGAAATACTCTTATGCATTAGTATGACCAGTGTTTTCATTTAATGTCATATTGTCGCTCTACATTGCATTGGTCGAGATATTGGGAGTCACATGATATTGCACTTTTTAATTGGAACATTGAATAGCAGTCTTGTTTTTAATTCAGGGGCTAAAGACCCCAGCCCTAACAGTAACTATCACCGGTCCATAAGCAGTAACTACTTACCTTTTGTATGCAAATAAAAATAATTAAGTGGTTTGAAGTAGTTCTTTATGTTCATCATCATTCACGTGATTTATTTTAATCGATGACGTATGTGAGCGTCCTGTCAATCTGTAGCTTTTTCCCAACTCTGAATACCAGTATTTTACATGGCCGAAAGTCTGACAACCAGTCTTACCAAGGGGTATCGTATTACCCAGTAACTGGGTTGTGGAGGTCAGATAGGCAGTCGCTCCATGTAAAATACTGATATTCAGTTACATTATGGTAAGACTGAAAGCCGACCCCAACATAGTTGGAAAAAGGCTAATCAGATGATGATGTCGGCCATTGGCTTTAAGTTTCCACTTTCAATGGTTTTTAGCCTCATCGAGGTGTTTCCCAGGATGTTCGAGAACAAAAAAAAAAAAGCAAGTATTTAAGACAAGGACCTAGGAACACACACAAACTCACACAACACACACCCATTCACACAACACTCACATTTCAGGAAGGTTCTAAAGTTACTCATAAAAATCTGATATTTATAACAGGATAATCTAATTAAATCATTTGCAATCAGAAACAGTGCCTTAATTTTATCCTTATGTCTTCCTTACCATCAGTCTTTATTGCGTCTAAACGAAGCTGTCTTAAGTACCCATTGTGGTCTTGATAAATAATAGAATAATGAGCCATTTTGACAATACATGGCTTTACGACGAGGAAGCTTAGTTGTTGTTGTTCTACGAATGTTTAGAGGACTTAAGGTCAATGTTGTGTGCGGGGACGAGTGATGGTTTATATGAAACGGATTTGAAGAAAGTTAACTTTAACTAAGAGAGGCCCAGCAGTGGGCCTAAGTCTATTCCATTATAAGTAATTCAGTATTTCGTATTATACCGTTATCTTCAAATGTAAAAAAAATATCTTGTTTTGATATAAAACATATCCAATAATTAACAACTTATTGACGAACAATACTGTGGCCGATTGGTGTGTTCCCATTAGCGAAATAATTATCGAAATCGGATCAGTATTTCCGAAGATTACCACCTACATACAAACTCACTTGAACCTGTTTATTACAGATTTATTTCTTGACATACTTTGGTTAGCATGATAAATTATGATGCTAATATGAAGAATACTCATAACGAAACATTAAAAACAAAAATTGCGATGCAAATAATTACATAATCTTCATTTCACGAGTGAATAGGTTACTTCTAATGCCGGGGCCACACTATACGTCAACGTCAGTGCCCATAAACGCTTTAAACATCGCGGTAATTGTTCCGTTGCTCAACGCGATGAATTGAGTGGCCACACTTGAGTGGTCAATGCTCATTGAATTCACACCCCTCGTCCATCGGCAATGTGAATGCCGTTGTCAAATTATCGGCGTAGTGGTAACTACACCTACGGGTAAAGGTTCTTACAGACAGAGGCGATATCGCGAGCGATATTGCGATATTATCGCGTCGCAATACTGCTACGCGATATCGCCTCTGTCTGTAAGAGCCTTTTTTTTTTTTTTTTTAACCTTAACGCTCTTCAACGCGATAATCAACGGCGATGTCTGTATAGTGTGGCCCCGGCATAATCGAGTGTGCACCATTGTCGGCCAATACGTTACGACGTATTGGCCGACAATGGTGCACACTCGATTGACTGTGGTATTTTTTTTTTTTAATTCAAAAATATTCCGAATTTAGAAACATTACGAGTTTCAGCGTATTAACATTATGAGAGTTTAGTAGATCAGTAGATTATTCAACAAGTGGATAAAGCAGTGTCTAATGTCACGGGCGCTAGTAGGATTCAAGATCACCTTTATCGTCGAGGAGACTACTCTACTTTTCACACCTTCTGCAAGGTAACCAGCGGGTTATAATTAAATCCAATACAGTATTATTGCCCGGCTACACTCCAGGGTTACATGAAATCTAATTAAATATTATCGAGCTGGTGGTGTGAAATGAAAACCTATATTACCTACTAACTATGAAGTTTTTCGTTTGGAAGCTTGTTGACAGACACGTTTTTTCTACGGCGCGGTTTATTCTGTACCGTAAAGAAACGGTGCCGTGTACAAAGGGCCTTAAGGCTCTATCTTGCTTCTACGTTTTAAGAAAATACATAAGTTTATTGTAGAATTAATAGATCGTAAGCAATCATTTTAATTCAGTTTAAAATGTTTAAGTATCCACCTCAGTAATTAAGGAATAATTGGTTGATATTCATTCAAGTTCCGTTGCTACAGGCACGCGATATACGTAATTATAAAATGATGCTGATTGCTCTCAAATTAACCGCAACGTTGGCTTCAAATGTGTTGCTAAAATTATTATCTAATACTGAATTCTTTAGAATAGAATAGGACATATATTTTGCAAATGCATATGCGTAATATAACACGTGATTTCACCATTCGGCTTGCAAACATTTATATTAACATTCATTTAAGAATAGAATAGGACATTATATTTTGCAAATACATATGGGAAATATATAAAGGTGATTTTATCATTCGGCTTGCAAACATTTATATTAACATACATTTAAGAATAGAATAGGACATTATATTTTGCAAATACATATGGGAAATATATAAAGGTGATTTTATCATTCGGCTTGCAAACATTTATATTAACATTCATTTAAGTTTAACTATATTGATTCTTTGATTTTTATTTATTTGAATAAATAAATAATACCTATTTATTCAAGTTAAAAAGTAAAACAGTAAATACAATTTTGCTTTTGGTATGTCAAGTTCACTAGTGTTAATTGCCTGAACTAAGACATCCTGAGTTTCAGGCGAGAAAAAGGTAAAAACATTATAAAATAATCACTGTAATTATATAAAATAAAATACTCTGCTAATAGGTATGTAAGTAAAGTGCAAATAGTAAAAAAAGAAAAATATTACTTCCTAAAATCTTAGATACTAACTAAAAAGCCAGAGCAATTTTTTTTTATTGCTTACATTGGCCAAATAATTTAATACGCTAGGTACATTACTGTAGTAAATTATTTACACAAAAGGTATGTGTTATTTTATGTACGGTCCGCAACAGAAGTCGGTTAACACTGCTACTTTTTGACATCATCTAAGTTAACAGAAAGTGATACGATAACCTGCTTTTTAGCATTTGATAAAAGTGAATTTTCTTTATAATTTACATTTGTTCCGATTTGAATGAAGTATTATTCTCAATAATTATTTATTTATTTATGTTTAAGTGTTTTGTGTTTATTTATTTGTTTTTATAGCTAATATACATAAATCAATAAATAAACCACATAAATGCTTGTTTAACTGAGCAGGTTGCTTGGAAATCGCGTTTTATTTTTGAAAAAAAACGGCTTTTTTTGACCATACAATACATAGGTACCTACAGTATCATTTAGTTTTGAAACAGTTGTGTGCAGTAATTTTATGTTATGCTATTTCTACTCTTTTTATTATTATTAAGTATATAATAAGGTCATTTTCATAATTAAGTAAAGTTACCACTCTTAATAATTCATCACAATTTAATTCGTAATTAACTTTCAGACTTTGTCCCACTTTATAGAACTTGGAACATAATCTTATGAAAGTATAATTTTATTGCTGGTAATTAACTTTAAACATGAACAAAGCTTTTAGGACTTGAGTCGATTGTACCTACTGCTAATTACTTCGTTCAAAAATTTTAAGGTTCCGAAAAAAAAGGAGCCGAGAAAACAACACTTTTTGTTTGTCTCAGACACAGAGGTTTATCACGAGATTTATGCAACGTAGAAATATTGAATTTTGACATAATTATTATTTAGTTATAAGTACATATCGACAAATAAAAAAAAACATTTCATTTTATCGCGGGAAAATACACCATCTTAATTTTACTCGCAAACAAGTGGCAAAGGTATGCAGCCTAAACGATGAACAAGAAAAAAAAAACAACTCACCATTTTCGTAGTCGATCTTCACAAAAACAAACTAATATTCACACTTATCACATAAAACTCACTAAACCAGCAGTTATTCACTTTAATACACAGCACTGTCTGAATCGAATGCACCGAATACTACCACTTCCTTCGTCTTTGACGCCTGCAAAAAAAAGAAGAATATAATAGTGAGTTAGTGAAAGTGAGTGTCTGTTTCTGGTGGTTTTTGCTTCGCTCTGAGATGGTTTCGATACCAACCGATAGTTTTGGTGGGTTATTGGTAAATGATTAAGGTGACGGTCCATTGAACGCCATTATGTAAATGTTTTGCAACCGTGTTTCAGATTGTGGTTGGCAATGAGGTTTCCCAGTCGCGGTTTTTGAAAGTAAAAAACAAACAACAATAATTTTTATATTTTTTTTATAATAAATAGATGTTATACGGTAGTTGTATGGCTTGTTTACTTTTACTGCGTAAATGTAACTAATTATGATTGTTTCGGATGTTATTTGCATCTTTATGACTAATAACCGATTTATGAACGCTTCGGTGCTATTATCAAAAAAACTTAATGTCCATTTTGTAACATTTACGTAAGTACCTGTCTATGCTGTCTGTATTATGGTTTGTTATTACAGGTAAGTTTTTGAATTACAGATCCAAGCCGTTCCATGCAGCATACGGCAGACCTACTACTATTGCTGCCAACTATTGTCTGGTAGCATGTAACACTAGTAGCATCAAGCGGTAGTAGCCGACCCCACCATACTTAAGGAAAAGTTTAAGCTCATCAAATAGTTCTGATAGCTCACTCAAAAATAGTATGATGACTAGGACACTATGTATCATGGACATGGCATACACCATTGTTCCATTTGCACACGGGAATCCATCAAAAGTAATGTGGTCTATCAATAATATTTATTATTGACTGCCTTTATCCATTCAGCCAAAGGTGATGTCTGATAATTGGGTCGTTCTTCTTTTTTATCGACAATGACATGTCGCCTCCGAAAACAAAATCGATTTTCTAAACATTCATTTTCTCAATATTTTTTATCACAAAAATTCTTTTGACAATACAACCATTAAAATAAACTTAATTAAACACTTCTGTTTTTATTATTACTGCTTTTTACAAAATAATTGTGACATAATATTCAAAAATGTGACGGAGGTGTTCTCGGTAGAAAAGAAGAACGACTCAATTATGTTTTAAAAATAATAAAAAATCGCGAATAAAAATCAATTGCTCCCTACATTTTGAAGAGTTTGTTATAGATAAATGTACTGAACAGCTGATTTATAAGTTGTTCATAATGATGAGTACAGTGTACTTAAGAGATTTCGTATATGAATAAATACACCTTATACAGGTTATATCAGAATGGTGTGGTCAAATTTAAGGGTGTGATATAGACCATCAAACTGAACAACTTTCTCTATGGTACCAACATCGTAATCGCGAAAAAATGATCAATTGTCCCATACAAAACTACCTACCCTACCTACACGACCCAAATGTATGAGACGGCTGATTATTTTTTCGCGATTACGATGTTGGTCCCATGGAGAAATTTGTCTGTACCCTTAAATTTGGAACACCTTTCTGGTACAACCTACGTCTTTCTAGTTCGTTATACGTCTGGTACACCCTGAGTACCAGAGTCAAAAGCCAGTCAGCCAGGTGTCAGGGTACCAGGAAGTGTGGCTAAAATTAAGGGTTAAATACTACACGTATGTCTAGCCTAGCCTTTTGCAAACTTTTTTAATTTCTTTCTCCGGTCTTCAGACAGAAAAAAACAAACAATTAAACACTAACTTTCAGTTTCAGCATAACTAGGAAAGCAGTGTCTTGGTTTTTGACTATTTTGTGAACATTTTTTTCAGTTATGCTTCGCGCCAACTCGAACAATTACGCAGAATAAAAAGCATCAGTTCGTTTTTTTTTTTTTAAATACTGAAGTTTTTATAACTCACGTACCTACTGATACTTGATCGTGATATTCAGCAGATATTTAGTGTTCGTCATTAAAAACAATCGGCCAAGTGCATCGGACCACGCACAATGAAGGGTTCCGTAGTTGAAAAAAATTTTTATCCCAAAAACAAACTTAACATTGTAGTTGAATAACATGTTCTCCCATACATTGATATACGTCACGGTCAATTCTCCAACTGCAAAATTAAATTTGAAATACCAAAAAAAAAAAATTGTGTGATAAAATTACAAATTTATTTTAATAATTTTAAAAATAAGCTAAAATAACTTAAAAATATAATATCTTAAATTAAAACTAATAAAAAACTAAAATATGGCGTCGAAAAATTCCTCCGCATCGCTGTCGACAAATTAAGTAACAATTTTTGGACTTTTTCCTTTACTTGTGCTGTGAAACCTAGCTTCTTACCAAAAAAAAGGGTCTTTACAGACTGACGGAAAACGAAGTGATCCTATAAGGCTTCCATTTTTTCTTTTTGTGGTACGGTACCCTAAAAAAAATTAAAACTTTTGGCAGTTTCCCAGCAGTCCTTCATGTAACGAGGCCACGTGTGACCCTTAGATAGTAATGTTGCCCTCTTAACTTTAGTGAAAAGATTTCCTCAAACCGTGCCCCTTTTAGGAAACTTCTCATAAGTTAAGGATAAAACATTATTACAGTTACGCAAGTATATTTTATTACTTTAAAAAGTTTTGATGTCAGTCTGCGTCATCCTTGTTCGTTTGCGTAATGGCCTTACTGCTGCTATAAACTTTGTGCTGTCATTTTATTTTATTTTGGAGACATTTTTCTGATGAATCGATTTATTTGACTGATTTCAATCTTGATGGGCTGACTTATTAGGGCGTGTGTAAATTATTTATCATGCGTAGGTAATATTGAGCAAGGCTGAAATGTAATTTCAGTCCAATTAATATAAATCTAATATTAGGTACCTTTACTTATGAAATTGCCGATTTTTGATACCGGCTAGTGTGAAGATCAATATCTTTAATTCGGGAGTGATATTAGAATTCCAAATTCAAATTAATTATAATCAAAAATCAGTTGTTCATTTGTTTTCCCGCCGTTCGATTTTTCTTTGATATCGATGTTTCTGTTACCATGGAAAAATCGTAATAGCGCGCTATTTTCGAATTCGAGTTCGTGTCGTGGCACCAACGCCCAAGCACAGACGACACGCAATATTAACGACTTGTATGGACAAGGTACCGCAAATGAACGCACGATGCGTTTTTGGTTTGATCGCTTCCGTTCTAGTAATTTTGATCTCAACAATATGCCCCAGGGAAAAATTTTAAATCCAACGAGACGGTAAAAAAACGCCTTCAAAGAATTCATCGATTCCCGTCCCCAGGATTTCTATAGCACAGGCAAACGAACTTTCATTAAAATGGCAAAAGTGCGCCGACAATATTTCTTTTTAAAAAAATTGATTGATTTTTCTATATAAAACGGCAATTTCGTAGGTAAAGACCTATGAAAATAATAACTTAGTAAGCAGGTAGGTATAAACTTTATCAATATCTCCAGCCATTCTAGTTCAGAATACATAACATCAGGCCTTTTCTCCCCGAAGTGTTGGGCAGAGGTGTACCTAAGTACAATCAATTTTGCCAGATATGTTGTCCCATGTAATGGGCGTTTTTCCACTGGCCGGGACGTCGCCGGCATGCTGGCACCGATATCGGCGCCGGCATCGAGAGACCAGCCATTAGACCAACGAGGAAGTCTTTCAGAATACCTAAACACAATATAGCTACTCAGATAACTAATTATACATAATTAAGTAGCTACTGTAAGAGGTTTGTTGTAATCAAGCCTTAGCATAGATATTACTGGCAGACATTTCAATAATTCAAACATCGAATATACTTAAAGAAAAGTGATGTTCGCTTTTCTATGAGGATTGACAGATAGATTTTAGCTAGGGCTCCGCGTAGGGCCTAGGTAGTGTGTGAATTATAATTTGATTCTGATTATTAATATAGCGGGCTTCAGCCCCATGTCTTCTGAGTACCTCTCGTTTACTTATTTGTAGTTACAAAACCACCTGTGCGGACCTGCGAGTACCAGGTCTACACACTACTACGCATGAATAAGGAAAATAATTATTATAAGTCATTATCATCATTGAAGGTTGCATATCCTGTCATCTTCCTTTATTGATTATAATTAAGTTATGATAAACACTTCCTGCTCTCAAAACGGTGAAGGAAACACAGTGAGGAAACCGGCATGTCCTAGAACCAAAAAATTCGAAGACAAGTTATATCCCAACCCGCACTGAGCCCGCGTGATGGATTATCACTCTCGAAGAGAGGAGGCCTGTGTCCCAGCAGTGGGAACGTTTTAGGCTGATTATGTAAACACTTCCTTGCGGAAGATGGCTTGCTTACATCCTCATCAGCCTGGCCTTTTCCCAACTGGGGTCGGCTTCCAGTACTGGATGCAGCTGAATACCAGTATTTTACTTGGAGCGACTGCCTATCTGACCTTCACAACCCAGTTACTGGATAATTCACCCATTGGTAAGACTGGTTATATATATAATATATATCCTTGGACATTTCACACATTTCGGTTGTTCTGCCAACCCGTAACGATTGTCAAAGATCCGCGAATGACAGCCGGGACCAACGGCTTGGCTTGACGTGCTTTACGAGGCACAAATCTTTATTTTCTGCATTTATAGATTAATTTATGATTTTGCTTGTTTTTAAGGATTTAAACATCAATGTAATTATTAGAAAACGAAGACACGCCTACACTTTTTTAAATATATAAAAACCATTACATCACGTGACGTATAAAAACAAGATTTCAAAAAAAATAATTACACAAAAACTACTCGTAAAAAATTTGCATTAAGTACTTATCGAATTTCTCTAAGAAAACTTTATAATAATGCATATATTTAGCACCATTATTGAACTGGTGTGGCTACTATCACTGTTGCCACGTAATCCTAAAACTTGTTTGCAATAAACAGCAGTGTATTGTATTGTTCGTTTGTTTACTTAAATAATAGGTAAGTAACCAAGTAGGTACTTAGGTACTTCGTAACAAATACACAATTTTTAGGGCACGTGATTGTCGACTGTCACATTTTTTTCGCTACATTTCGGTTTTTCCGAAGATATAGCTCGACACAAAAGAGTGGCAAAAATGGGGGCGCCACTAGCCATACAACTTTAAAAACCATTTTTCTGACAGAGCTTTAGATAGTCTTATTAATTTTAAATAAATCTAATCATTTTCATGCACATTTGTTGCCTGTAACACGGACTGAGGCAACACTGACAAAGATTAAAAATTATTTCCGTTTCTAGACGTTTTTGCCGGACTATAAACGATGGAACCATTGAACATTGTATCTGTATCAACTTAGGCACTCTTCAAAGGCAGCCTTCAACTATACGCCAATGACCTTGAGTGGTTAGCTTGCGCGTTCTGTGCTGAGCTCACGCAACGCGTCGTACGTCCAGCCAGTGATAGGACTCGCCCATCAAGGAGCGCTGTCCCAAATTAGACGCATTATTAATTTATTATACATAAAACAAAAGGCATTTTAATAAAACACGTATACTAAAAGATAAATAATTAAATTACATTTAAAATGGTGAAGGTTTCATAAAAATACGCCTGACAGTTTTTGCGTGATTCTCAGTTTTTTAGATACAACTTTACAAATTAATTACAATATTTAATATAAACATAATCTAAAATATTCACATATTAAGTTATTAAAAAAATGCTCTAATTTAACATATATTTTTTTCAAATCATTAACACTACTCGTTTAGACGTGATCTTCAGTTTAAAATCATCAAAAGTCAGATAGCGTCGCCTTTTTAACCGACTTCCAAAAGGAGGAGGTTCTCAATTCGTCGGAACCTTTTTTTTTTTATTTTTTTTTTATGTATGTTCCCCGATTACTCGAAAATGGCTAGACCGATTTGGATTTTTCTTTTTTTGTTCGAAAGGGTATACGTCCCAAGTGGTCCCATGATCATCAAGTCAGAATCTGATGATGGGATCCCATGGGAATAGAGGGAAACCCTCAAATTTTATGGGCACACCTATATCGATTTCGGTATTTTTTATAGTAACTCGTGCATTTGCTCTCGGAAAGTACCATTCGGTGAACTGGAACTGATGATGAAGACCACAGAGGGCCATCGGAAATACTCAATTATATCTAAGTATATAACAGGTTAGGTTGCGATTCGATTACTTTAATATGGTTTATGCTCGTCAAAATAATGGTAATGGTGAGCTCCATTTCTCCTGGTTCTTACTAAGAGAACTCCTCAACAATTAACGTCCCTGCATCGGGAAAAGCAACATTTTGTAAAACGTGATGAGCAGTTGACATTGGGTTATTGTAACTTAGATAAATTACAAACTGAACCACTAAAAAGTGAAAAATAAAAACTTTTTTACAAAAACAAAAACCGACTTCCAAAAAAAACACTACAAAGTGAAAAACAACTTTAATTTCAGAAGTCGGTGGCAAAAAACTAAAATACAGATCCAAAGACACCGACTTCCGAAATTAAAGTTATTTTTCACTTTGTAGTGTTTTTTTTTGGAAGTCGGTTTTTGTTTTTGTAAAAAAGTTTTTTTGTTTACAATGGAATGTCTTTTTTGTGTTGCGGCCCGCCGAACCAATATCAGAGTATACTAGGCCCTTGACCTAAAAAAGGTTGAAGAAGCATTATCTAAATACGCAGTCTATTACGAATCTTATGCCCGATTTCACTAACACTAAGCGTCACTTAAATTAATGCCTAGTGTTAGTGAAAATGGGCATTAGCAGAATTAGATTCCGGTTGGATTCGCGATTTTGATTTTCGGTCTAAAGTATATGAGTCGTATTTTTCATCTCCTATAAAAGAGTTTGACAGTCGGGTAAAAATATGGTAAGTATAGCCTTTATTTATACAACTGTTAATCTTATTCTCAATCAAAAGATAAAAGGTGCCTTGTCCCCAATTATTTAATGCTACGTTTTGGCAGCCGAGAGCACAAGTGGCTCGCCTTTGTCGAATGTTTATAATCCCAGCGAAATATATGATTCGTTCCTTGACCGTCTTTAAACATTGCCTTGATGAATTAAATGCCTATAATGTTGGTAAAATATCCTACGGTAGGAACTTTTCGAATACATCTTATCTAGGTAGGTATATAAATAAAAATTAAATGTTGTTCGTTGGTAAGCGCATCACTTGGGAACGACTCGACCGATTAGTTTATTTTTTAGGGTTCCGTACCTCAAAAGGAAAAACCTTATTACTTACTTAGGATCACTGTTATCTCTGTCTGTCTGTCCGTCTGTCACAGCTAATTTGCTCCGAATCTAATGAATTTCTGTGATCCAGTCACGGACGGGTAACGTAAATAAATGAATTTTGAATATAGGATCACTTTTGGTGGGCAAATAAGAAAATTTTTAAAAAAGTTTTTCAAACTGCACCGTGTGATACCTACTGTATCAGAAATTAAAGGCCCTCGAATATTTTTTTTTGTATTATTATAAAATAAATAATTTTAAAAGTTATTTAATAAAATAGACGAAAATTGACCATTCCTCCCCTTATCTCCGAAACTACCTACTGAGCCTAAAATATTGAAAAAAAAATACAGAAAATAGTTCAATCCTTATAAATTACAGAAAAATTTATAAGAAGTCTTATGGTCTTAAAATAACATGGTAAATCTCTCATCATTGTGCGTACAAACTTACTTTTGCGGTTGGAATGTATTGGAAAACATGTTTTTCAACTACAATGGTAAGTTTGTTCTTGCGATAAATTCATACCAACCCGGAAAATAGGAAAAACCGGGAAAAAATATTGTTAGTGCTTTTTTATATGGGATTTTTGTATAAATTACTGACATGTTTTTCAACTACAAAGTTAAGTTCTTGGCATAAATTCATCCCAACAAAAGTTGGCCGGATAATTGGAAAAACCGGGAAAAATTTATTGTTAGTGCTTTTTTCTATAGCATTATTACTGGGACTGGACTAGGACAGCGAAGTAAATGAAATAAATAAATAAATAAATATCCTTGGACTTTCAGTTTGTGAATGAAAGTGTTTTTTTTTTTGTGTACGTATGGCATCTCGCAGCTCAACTTCAATCCTGAATGAAAGTGTGTTCCGCAATTAGGATCCAAGTCTATCGGGTCAGCTAGTGTTTATAGAAAAGTCATTTCAGAATACCGCAGGTTTATGAACTGTGTGGATTCAAAACGTAGGCCATATTAATGTGTCATCTTTAATGTTCTTTCGGAAGTTATCGATAGAGTCTAAGCACTAACATTTCATTGCACCCTACTTAGATTAACTAGAAGTAGTGAAAAATGACTCAGGGGTTAAGGCCGCCTTTGTACAGTTATTTTTTACTTGTGCATGAAGTATTCATAAATAAATAAACATTGGAATTATAATATGAGCAGGGGGGTGCGCTAAGGTATCTCGCGAAATTCAAATTTTCATACGTTTTTTTGCAATTTGAAAGTCAGTGTCAGGTTGTATGTTGATTCGCGGCCGTAACTAATATGGCTTTACAGAATTAGAATCATTAGTATCAGCAATACTACTCCATAAGTTAGAATTGGCCTCAATTCTCATGATTTCATGAAGTACTCATTCAATAGGGTAAAATATCCTCTGTTCGCAAGAGTCCAACTTTCTCAGGAGTCCAACTTTTATAATATCCATACAAGTCTTCGCATGAGTCCAACTTTTATTTTTTATGTACTTTTTAGAGAGTTGTATTGATCATTTTTTTAATTCTAATTCTTTCAATATAAGACATTTTTAATTTCGCGGGCTTTCGCCTTAAGGGGAGTATGCCTTTCTGCATGCTAGAGTTATGCACATTGATAACTCTTATTGCACAAAAAACTTGAAAATAAGGAACAATGTATAGGTAGGTTAAGGACTAATCAAGACAGATAGATACCGGCGTAACACTAAACACAAACCAAGTTAGGTATTACACCTAACGCACAAAAAGAACTACCAACTCTAACTTGAATCTTACAATGTCAACACTACCTCTCAAACTTCAAAACAGCGACGCTCAAGCAGTTCAAATAAAAACCTTTACATAACTATGACTTAACTATGACTTGACACGTCGGTTACCTAAAAACCTTGACATCTGGTTGGCCGGGTATGCCAACAGCTAAACGAATGTTAAATTGTTAAACAAACATACTTTCTTACTTCAGATCGTGTTTAGTTTACTTTGTGACCATACACAGGTTTTTGGCAGCGATAAAAATTGTGGAAAATGCGTGTTTGAACCTACCATTGTTTAAAAATTTGTCGTAAGAGAATTAACTTTTTCACACTTAGCTTATGCACAGACAGAAGATCTACATGTTGTCTGCAAATAGAACCGCTATTATGCTATTTTATTTTTATTTACCTAAGTTTTAATTTAGTTTTTTTTACTTTAGACTCATTGTTAATTTATTACACCACATCCGAGCCAAGGAAGCACAGGTTCAAGCAAGTTCAGGCAAATAAGTAACTGCCTCTGTTTTAATTGTTAAGTAACTTATTGTATAATGTGTTTGTTTGTGGGTATTATTTATTTTTACTAGCACTTCCCGCGCGGCTTCGCCCGCGTGGATGTCGGAAAGTATCCCACTGGAACGTCCTGCCGGGAAGCGTATATAGAAATGCTACTTCAGTACGTCCCCTCAGGCGGAGACGATAGAGTCATTTCCAGGCGTTAAACACACGTAAATACTAGTAAATGCTAATTCCGCGTAAGGATCCGTTCACAAAGACCGTCTCGGAGAGCATCGGCGCGCATTTTTCTTTTCACGCAGACCGGATCGTATACGCTTGGAGTTGGTCGGAGCGGAGCCGCCAACTATTTCACATAGACCGGCTGGAAGCGATCTGAAAGCGGATGCGATCCGAACGGCTGCGCGAACGAGAAAAAGTACGCGATCGGAGCCGGTCAGCTCCTCTTATTATTTCACACCAAGCGCGTTCAAGCATTCTTAATGACAAAAGCAGTGCACATGCAAAAATAAATAAAAACTCTGTTTATAAGAATCTGCTCTCCTCTCCGAGTATTCAGTAGCATTTAGGGTCCGTTCACACAGACCACAGTTCACGCTAGCTCATTTCTAAGCGTTAAACACACGTAAATCGTGTGTTTAACGCCTAGAAATGAGCTAACTCTAGGTATTCGTCTCCGTCTGAGGGGACGTACTGAATTAGCATTTCTATATACGCTGCCGGGAAATCCTTCCTTATTCCTTGTCTACATTATAATGGGAACCTCTGTGCAAAATTACCAGCTTTCTTGGTTCAAGGGTTTGGGCTGGGCGTTGATGAGTCAGTCAGTCAGTCAGGACTTCTCTTTTATAGATAGATAAACTAGCAATATCCTCCAAAATCATTCAGATTAATTGAAAGTTGATCGAAATGGTTGGCTGTTACAATTTTATTACGAAGTGACATCCACTTGGTACGCACGGCTACAGATCAAGCTATACATTTCCAGTATAAGCTGATCTCGCATATGATTTCCTTACAATGAGAGGTCAGTGTAAACTGGAAATGTATAGCTTGATGTGTAGCCGTGTGTACCTACAATGATGCAATTGTTTGTCGCAGTAAGATAACCAAATCCTGTATTTAGCTAAATCCGTACTAAGCAAACCATAACATCCGCTGTTTAAGGCCCTGGTTCCAAGATTGGTTTAGCTCGGTGTGTAAGTGAAATGGCGTTATGGCTGTCTAGTTTGACGCACGAGATAGAAGATTCTCACGCGCACCGGAATTATGTCGTAAAAATGCAAATAAAATCGTATAAAATTAGAAATTAACTATTTAATAAAAAGTAATCCATCACTGGATGCAGTTTGGAATTTGACATTTCATGGTATATTTTTAATTATAATTATAATTGTTAATGAAGGGATAAACTGCTTTTAAAGATTATTAGGAGGTATGTTTAAAGATTTTTTTGGTGCATTAAAATATGTATAATTATGTTTTGGCTTCCATCACTGTATGCGAAAAGGATTTGAAAATATCATATTTTTTTTACATGTCAAAATTATTTACGGTTTATGAGATACACAGCTTTAAAAAACCACCTTTTTGATCGTTTTCAGGAAATCTGGGCCTTAACTGGCTTCCTTTTCCTTACCGTCTTAACACGACTGTTGCCATCAAAATCCTCTTAATAAAAAACCGGTCAAGAGCGAATCGGACTCGCGCCAGAGGGTTCCCTTCCGATTTCTGAAAAAGTGTGCTATTTAGAGACATCGTTTTATTTTTCCTGTAATCTTTATATAAACTTCTATAACGTAGAATAATTTCAGATTTTTGTCTATGCAAACTTCGGATAAAAGGGGGAGGAACGGTATTTTTTAACCGACTTCCAAAAGGAGGAGGTTCTCAATTCGTCGGAATATTTTTTTTTTTTTTTTTTTACATTTCTTATCAAAAGGCTAAGGTCCGTATTACGGAAGGAAACTCAAGCAGTGATCTTTGTTTAAATTTAGTTTAAAACTAGTTTCAACCAATCAAATGACTTGAATCTAGTTTTAGTAATGCTTGAGTATTGAGTGGCGTTCAATACGGACCTAAAACTAGGTATGCGGCCTAAAATAAAATAAAATATTTAAGAATGTGTAAACACCGCTCTTTCATATGATACCCCACATGCCCACTTCGATTTTTTAAGAGTACCTTACCTGTTGCAATATTTTTTTTTATTTCTTTCTTATTTGCAAAATAGTTGGGCAAACGTCATCTAAAACTGTTCCAAATTACAAGTTGATAGCATTTGTAGTCCTTGAGATATCCAGTTGTGACAGACGGACAGACAGACAGAGTGAGTAGCACCATAAGGGTTCCTTTTTACGATTTTGGCACGGAACCCTAAAAATTTGCAGCCTATAATTTTCCTACTGTAAGGCAAAAACCTATTCTCATACAAAATATGCACGAGCATTGATAATTTCTTCATGATTGTTTCTCCCAATTGATATGAAACATTTCAAGAACAACAAAATATTAAATGCACATCATACCTGTTGTGGTTTTTAAGCAGCACTTAGGTATACAAAATATAAATAATTCAGTTAAAAATTTAATATCCTAACCTAATTAAAACTATTAAAAAACGAACGAGACGAACGAACGGTACGAACGGGGTCTTATCGCGATATTCCTTTTTTACGAGGAATATCACGATAAGACCCGTTCTCGATATTGTTTTATAATGTGTACAAATCGCGAAAGTGTAAAATATCATCGCTGTCGACAGTACACCCAAGAGACTGGCGGCATTGCCACGTTATATGGCAAATTGGCAATGCTAGCCACTGGCCAAGGTAAAAGCCAGCCCTTTGTTCGCGAGAAGTGTAAACCAGCCGTTTGGAGATTTCATTGAACAAATCATGAGCACATAGACCCCACGGCCCGAGGGTTTCAACCCCAAACGGCTCGAAAACAACAAACAACATGTAGAACAGGTTGAGGTAAACATTACTGACAAGACCCAATAACTTGGTTGAACTCCCATGAGAGGTCCGAAGGTGCGCCTAGAAATATCGATGCTCATCCCTTGCTACCTTCATGAAATTGCATTAGAACGTTCCAGAAACGTTCGATATATACGATTCATCGCTTTTATGAATTCATGGGTGAGATATTGGAGATACAGGGTCAGCTAGTGAAACTCCGCAGACGTAAACGGTCTTATTACAAAACGAGATTTTTCTTCTGTCATCGAGTCAGTTTTTGTAATTAGAACCTTGCTTTGATAGAAATACATTTCATTATACAAAACTGACAACCTATTTCGGTACTATGTTGTCAGTTTTGTAAAACTGACAACTTAGTGTCTAAACACACTATGCCGAAGTTACGCGACCGAAGTTCCGCGGCTGATGTTACGTTCCGACGTGTTCGGCTGATATGACACACCATAAGTGCCGAACTTACGCGGCGGAAATTCAGTTGCGGAACGTCAGTGTCTTGAACCCTCCCCCGCCCGTCCCCTGTCACCGCCCCGGATCTTCTTCGGTAATCGAACCGAACTTCGGTCGCGTTCGCGTATAATGTGTGCTCTACAGAATACGTTGCCGCCGAATTGCAGCTGAACTTACGCCCGACCGAAGTTCGGCTGTACGCTAGAACGCAACGTAATTTCGGCATAGTGTGTCGTCAGTAATTCAAATAGCATTGCAGGCGTAATCATGCCGAACTTCGGTCGCGTAACTTCGGCATAGTGTGTTTAGACACTTAATATGTCGGAATAAAGTTCGAAATTCAAAAAATGCTCTATGGGTTAGGTAGGTTTGAAGATGAACCTTGTTTTGTAATAAGGCGGGATGGGTATCGTATCGAAACACGACACAATAAAAATAAAAAAGATTTAATGATTTCTTTTGGGTTCAATGACCGCTGGTAGGTCTGGTAGGTGAAGGTCGCAAAAATTCGCTAAATGCGAAAGCATAAGGTCGGTCGATGTGGTGACGCTTCGAGGAGGCCCTATGTCTAGCAGAATTGGTGATGAAGATGAACTCAGGTGTGACGTCACCGCTAGAGCAATTAAATAAAATTGGCCGAGTGGGTGTCGGACTACGCACAATGAAGGGTTCTGTAGTTAGGATGAATTTTATTTATCCCAAGAACATTGTAGTTGAAAAACATGTTCTCCCATACATTCCAAGTAACTGCAAATATAAGTTTGTACACACATTATTGAGAGATTTACCATTTTATTTTAAGACCATAGACTTCTTAGAGGTTTTAAGGGGTGATATGTCCATTTTCATTTATTTTCTTAAATAACTTTAAAACTATTAATTTTTATACTATAAAAAAATTTATATAAGACCCTCACAGTTTGCAAAACGTTTTTTTTTTTAATTTTCCTTTTTCCCAAAAGTGACCCCATATTCAAAATTCATTTATTTACTTTACACGGTCGTGTTTGGGTCACTGAAATTCAGTGTACCAAACAACTTAATCGGTCTATTTGATTCGTATTAAATTGGCTGTGACAGACGGACAGACAGACGAGTGATCCTATAAGGGTTTCGATTATTCATTCGGACATACGAAACCCTAAAAAGATAATGAAAGATAATTATTAAACTTGAAAAGGTGGAGGGACAGTTGACGGACGGGAACCACTTAATATTACGTCAAAAGATTGTATCAACAACGCATAATTTATTATTTTTCTTACAATTCGCGTTTAATTATGTAATTCTCTGCTTTGGGTCAGTATGACGACCGGCTGACATTAGTAGTGACAATATGTAATGAGAACAGAGGGATTAGTGCGAGTTTTTATACTTACTCGATCACGTTAACGTAAACGTCAGTTTGTACTGAAAATGAATAAGCGCCGTCTGGTGACTTTAATGGGAAACACAATTTTTCCATACAATTTGACGTACGTCAACGTTAACGTAAACGCGATCGAGTAAGTATAAAAACTCGCACTAAGGCCACAGAGGCCTTAGTGCTAGTTTTTATACTTACTCGATCACGTTAACGTAAACGTCAATTTGTACTGAAACTGAATAAGCGCCGTCTAGTGACTTTAATGGAAAACACAATTATTCCATATAAATTGACATAGGTCAACGTTAACGTAAACGCGATCGAGTAAGTATAAAAACTCGCACTAAGGCCACAGGTATGCAGGCAAATTTATACAGGGTGTTTCTTTTAAGGTGTCAAGCCAGTGCAAGCTGATTGCAGAGTACCATACCTATCGATTTAACCCCATGTATGTTCTACGATTTTTTGTAGTTTTCGATTTATAATTTTTTTTTTCAAAAAATTTTTCCTGATTCTACGAGAATGCTTTAAAAACTTATATCTTTTTTTTGGGTCAACTTTGAACAAGAATGTACTAAATAGGTCATTATTTGCTGAAATCAGTAGTTGAAAGTGGTGTGTCTGAAATCTTGTGATTTCATATTTTATCATTTAATGTTTTGGTCAATCCTGATATTTACTATTCCTCTACGTTAAAGCAGAGCTCAGTTGATAATACAAAACACAAATTTTATACCTACTACCTACCATCCTTAACCACTACCATTGATATGAAATGAGGTATCCAAAATAACTCGAAAACTACAAAAAATAGTAGAGCATTACATGGGGTTAAATCGATAGGTATGGTACTCTTCTATCAGCTCGCACTGGCTTGACATCTTAAAAGAAACACCCTGTATTCACTATGCCCACATCAGTGCTTATTGATATACAGGGTGTAAGGGACAGCCCTCCGCAAACTAACAGGGTGCATTCAGCTCCTCATTTTGAATCATATTCTACCGGAAATTTTCTAAGGAAAATTTTCATTTTTTCAAATTTTTTTTCAGTTACATTTTCATTATTTCAATGTAAAATTGCATTGTGTGTTCGCAGCATTCCATTTATGTAAAAAAAAACTGCAAAAAAAACAACAAAAAAAAAACCAGCAATGGATGCTGAAATACTCTAACCAACGACGCGTGTAATCAGCTGTGTTCACTTTCTGTCTAGCTACAGAGTTCATCGAACTCACCGCATACCTATTACCTACCCCTCCCAACCAGTAATAGACGTTCCGATTTGTGCACAAAAACACAAACAAATCAGGTTTATTGGATTCCCTTAACGTTCCTGAAAAAATTTCATATACCAGTCATCTTAGTAAGACATACTGAATTCACCCTATCAGTTTGCGGAGGGCTGTCCTTACACCCTGTATTAACTTTTTATGTGATGCTAAAAATTGTACCCACCCTAAGTAATAAGCGAAGATCATCTATAATTATAGATGGCGACATAGACGCGTACCTACTTGCGATACTTAGTGTGGATTTAATGACACTAACATCTGTCTTGTTTTGGGCTAAAGTTGTTTTATGCCTAGAGCCAAAATAACCCGCCCTTACTGTACCCATAATAATATGCACTAAGTGAAATACCGACGCGGGTGGGGGGCCACATGATAATAATGTAAATACCTACCTACACTTAGGCTGTAAACAATGTACTAATTTATGAACCAATAGGTTCATCTCAATGGTATGGGTCCAGTCGTCCAGTAGTTGCGAACCCCATAGGTTCACAACTACTGTAAGCCCGCGGTCGCCATCAGATGACGTTTTTTTACGTTTAGGGCCCTCGCCCACGGCGACTTTTTGTAGCGATACTGTCGCGCGTTTACGAAATGCGTGACTGCATCGCTACTAACGCGCGTTAGTCGCATTTGCAACGTGCTACAGAAGCGATGCCAACGCGCTACTAACGCGCTACAGTATCACGACTGTATCGATGCAAACGCGCGACCGTGTCGAACGACATCGGGGAGAGAACAGAGGGAGGGTGGCGCGTGAGTGGAGAACCGAGCTTTCGTTGACTACGCTTCGGCTGCTTACGTAAAAGCAGCACCAAAGACAACGTAACTAATGTTGCCTCAACGGAGTCCATCTTGCAACTGTAGCGATCGCAGGTATTTTTGTGCCGTTACTGAATCGCGTTTGCATCGCGACAGAAGCGCGCCAGTATCGCGTTTGCATCGCGACTGAATCTGGGCCCGTGGGCGAGGGCACACAGCTAGCGACCGCTTCGCGACTGTATCGATGCGACCGCGCGACAGCATCGCTACAAAAAGTCGTAGCTTTTGCCCGCGGCTATGCACGCGTGGATGTCGAAAAGTATCCCGCGGGAACGTGCTACCGGGAATTCCTACCTTATTCTTTGTCTACATTATAAAGGAAACCTCTGTGCAAAGTTTCAGCTTTCTAGGTCCAAGGGTTTGGGCTGGGCGTTTATGAGTCAGTCAATCAGTCAGTCAGTCAGTCAAGACTTGTCTTTTTATTTATATAGATAAGCTTATAAACCTATTAGTTATATAAAGGATTTTTCCTTATGCACACATGGGGTGCAGTCGACACTTGAGGGGTAAGACTTAATATTTTCATAAATCACAGACTTATTGTACAATATATGGCCGAATATGGATATACAATTTAAAGTTCACAAAGCAGACGTGATAGGCCGAATGTGATAAGGTCACGGCATGTGAATTTTAAATGCTATACATTACATTTTAAAATGTTGTTGGTGATTGTAAAATCGTTATATAAGTTGGAGCTTCATCCTCCCTTATTCCAATTCTATAAAAAAAAGGTAGACCAAAGAAAAGATTTATGGAAGGTTTGAATTAGGGGATGACACCGACTATGTGAAAAATGACTATGTGACTCGCGCACCGAGGTTTCCGTACCATGTAATTTTTGTTGATGATTTCTAAAAAAGTGTGCTATTTAGAGACATTGTTTTATTTTTCCTGTAATCTGTACGTAAACTTCTATCACGTAGAATAATTTCAGATATTTCTCTATGCAAACTTCGGAGATAAGGGGGACCGGTATTTTTTTTACATTTTTCATCAAAAGTCGAAAACTATGCGCCCAAACAAAAAAAGAAAAAAAAAATGTTTGAGAATGTGCAAACAGCGTTCTTTCATATGACACCCCAAATGCCCTAGTAGCCCCTACTTCGAATTTTTAAGACCCCCTTTCAGTCCCTGTTGCAAAAAATATATAATATATATTTTTATTTCTTTCTTATTTTGAAATTAGTTGGGCAAACGTCATCTAAAACTATTCTAAATTTCAAGTTGATAGATTAGTAGTTCTTGAGATATCCAGCTGTGACAGACAGACAGACAGACAGACTGAGTCGCACCAAGGTTCCTTTTTACCACTTTGGTACGGAACCCTAAAAAGACGTGGGTGCTGCGCAGACTACCAAAAAGTTAGGATCGGGCAGGAAGATTAACCATGATGTTCAGTTGATTACTCAGAATATATGTACCGATTATCACTGAGTCTACATTTCAAATATCAAAAACCACGAACTGATTTCTGATTCTGTGGTCTGATTGACTTGGTACACGAGTACCAGGTCAATATTTTAATATTTGTATGGTGTTAAACCATTAATAACACGAACTATATATACCTATTAATATTTTAATAAACCTATAATTATTATTATTCTTGTATCTAGAGCTCGTTCATTTTCATCGAACTATGTTATTAGAACGAAGCTGTTTATCTAGTTTTGCCGGCAAAATTAATAAAAATATTATACAACAAATATTAAGTAGACGTTAGATAATTGATTTTTATAATATTGACATAAAAATTATTAGCCGAAAGAAATAAGCAAGTCTGTACCTACGTATTTTAGTAAATTTATAAAAGGTCCATTCATAGCTTTCTCGTGCAGGCTATCTGCGAGATATTGAATTAATTTCATATTGAACTAGCTGACCCGAGAGACGTTGTCCTGTCCCAATTTCAATATTCCCATATAAAATCCACTTTCAGTTTTCCAGAATTTTCCCATTTTCCCGGCAACTCTCCCAATTTTCCCATCAACTTTTCAAATTTTTCTCATCGTTTAAACCTTCCCTGGACTACGTCAAACATTTCAAAACCAAAATCAGGTAAATCGGCACAGCCGTTCTTGAGTTATAAAATTACAACGAAAAGTGGCATTGATTTTTATAGATACGCAGTCACTATCCCGAGTTCCCAACCGTTCTGTCAGTATTTTATCTCTAGGCCGACGTTCGCACTGACGTAAAAATATCGTGGCGGGATTTTATCGCGCACTGGGTTTTCAACCCTCGTTATTGAGCCGAGCATTGCGAATCCAACTTATCAACAACAGAGTACATTCTAGCGCGTCGAAAAAACACACTGTTCGATTTTCAATTCTCGGCGCTAAGCAAAGCGTTGAAAATCCAGTGCTCGAAACAAAATCGCCGCGATATTTTTACGTCCGTGCGAACGTCGACTAAGACGACATAACACAGGAAGACATGACTAACAGGACAAGTTCCATCTCACATGTTGCCTAGAGCGGGACTTCTCTTCTCGCTTATATTGTGGTCGTAGACAGAAACTGTATAAATATTGACATTGCCAGTTTTTGCACAGACATAATTAAATTGAGACTACCAAATTCTCATTAAAACTGTGTGCAAACACATTTCAAGGTCATTTTACAGAAAAACTTGAAGAGAAAAGAAAACTGCACCCACGACATGTATACCACAATACAATAGACTAATATTATTTTGAAGATCCAATTGATTTTAATAGAAATTAGAATAGAATCCACGAGGCAAGATAAAAAGCGGTAAAAATTTTATGTACATAAAGATTTTCTGAAAAGTCTTCATCATCATCATCATCAGTCGTCAGATAGGAAACGACCTCATCTGTTTTAAAAAATATGTTTGACGTTTTTAAAAATAAGTTTGTACAGTCAGCGTCAATAATATCGGGACGAACAGACTGTTCAAAATGATCTAGACAACTATGAAAATGAAATATTAACTCAATGACACAAGGAATGTTTCAGAATGAAGACAGTACAAGACAACTGTCATTGTGGCAAGAACTTTATTAAATTGAGATAAAGTTTAATTTTCTTAGTTGTTGAGATCATTTTGAACAGTGTGTTCGTCCCGATATTTTTAATGCTGGCTGTACGAACTTACTTACTATAAAAAAAATATAAAAAAAACTGCCTAGCCTTTTCCCAACTATGTTGGGATCGGCTTCCAGTCTAACCAAAGCTACTGCCGGATGCAGCTGAATATCAGTATTTTACATGGAGCGAATGCCTATCTGACCTCCACAACCAGATACGCACTTAACAGTCTTACTACTTCTTCTGACGACCCGTAACGACTGTCAAAGATCCAAGAATGACAGCCGGGACAATGACATTTTCTAAACAGTAATCCTGCAATATTTCACTTGGTAGCCTTTTGGGAAAATTCTTACATAACATCACACCTGCTTTCCCCGAAGAGTTAGGCAGAGGTGGACCTATAGTACACCCGCATTGTGCCCGGTATGTTCAAGTACCATGTAACAGGGCCCAAATCCACTGGAAACAGAGAAAAACCCAAAAACACTGCCGGACCCAGGAATCGAATAATATTTTACCATAATCAGCCTATAACGTTCCCACTGCTGGGACACAGGCCCTCTCACTGAGTAGGTGTGGTCCGTAATCCACCACGCGGGCCCAGTGCGGGTTGGTAGATGTCACATGTCTTCGAATTTTTGGTTCATGCCGGTTTCCTCACGATGTTTTCCTTCACCGTTTTGAGAGCAGCGGTTATGAAATAAATTACACAAAGTTGTAGGTTCGAAGACACGACCTACAACTTACAACTCTTAAGTCGGGGCCACCACTGCTCCTGGTAATATTTTTTCAATACACTTCCTCGAAAACTGGTTCATATCGCACTACGTTTAGGTTCACAATGCAATGTATGTCGCACGCGTGCGATTTTTCATTTTCCACGCACGTGTGCGGGAATGCCACAGATAACTTGTACCTATACTTAGTCCAAATTGGTTCAATGCCTCTATTCACAACTCTCTATTCGGAGGTGAATGTTTTTTTTTAATCTCGGCAAAGAGATATGCGTCTTTAAGGCGTTAATATTTTTTGAATATTTAAATAATGTTTCTACATAGAATATTATCAAAAACCATGATTACCTATTACAATAAAAAAAAAAAACGTTTATGAACAAATTAACATTTATTTGTGTTCTAAACTCAAAAATATTTGAATTTTCTATTTTTCATATTAGGCTGTTTATCGGCTTTATACCTTTGCTTCTCTTTCAACCTGGCGTAAGCAAAGCGCGGAAGAAAAAAGAAAATTTAAATCATAGTTCCCTATTAATTCATGACAAAATTATTTTCCGTTATTTTATGTGTTTTTTAATTTATTTCTTCAAAAGTGTATTGAAAAACGTCGTTTGATACTCGTGGACATTTGTTATTGCAGTTCTCGGCTCAAAAACAACCTCGCCTACGGCTCGGGTGTTTTAATTCCGCCTCGAACGCAATAACAAACGTTCTCCACTTGTATCAAAATGTACTATGCCTTCTCAGAAATAAGTAAGTTGTCGCATGGACGGTTGTTACAAATCCAACAACTCCGCTACCGTGCGACGTTGCGATTTAATCTCACTAGAAATTCAATCTCTAGCATTAACAGCTAGGTAAAAGGAAGATAAATATCAAGCATTGTAAATCGCTGCCAAGAATATTTCCTTATTGAAGAAAACAGCTGATGCGAACTGGATCGAAATGCGGACGGAAACGGAAATAATACAGAGATATTACCGTCCATTGTACAGTTTAATATTGGAACGTTTTAAACTGTGTTGCCTGCTATTATTTGAAAAGGACATAATAAAAGGGGTAGAAAATTTAAAAGTATCCGTAAGGCCCGGACTCCACCAAAGCGATGATGTGCGAAGATGACCGAGGAGGAGACGAGAAGAAATGTTTTTCAGCTAGGGTGTATCCACCGAAGCTATGAGGAGATTTTAAGTGTCTAGATTGGAACGGAGATGTGTGCGGAGATTTACAGCTACTAAAAACAAACAAAAAAGGAAACCATAGTCACCAAAAAGGCAATTACAAATCCTCTCGATAGACTTATAATAATAATAAAAAAAACATACATAGCCTCATGCTTGTATCCATGGGATACATGAAAACCAACTACAGAACACCACACGTGCCATGATTCCAACATACATAGATACATAATTATTATTCTCGCAATCAAGAAAAGCCGACGCATTTGGATAGTCCGAACCAAAACTCCCAAAATCCGTAGATCTATGAAAAGATATATTGAAGCTGGACACCCTGGTTTTAAAATCTAGAACCTGCAGTATTTGAGGCAGAAACTGGAGCAATACAATACGACTATTGCATCTCTCGTAAAATGTTTCAATTCGACTCAATAGTTCGTATCATTTGAAAACCAATTGATCCCTTAGTCTCTATAGAAACGTCTTTGGGTTCGAACCGGAATTTTCAAATTACATTATATTGATTACTAGCCGCGCCCCACGGTTTCACTCGCATATGCCGGTTAAAAAGTAGCCTATGTGTTAATCCAGGGTATAAACTATCTACATACCAAATTTAATCGAAATCGGTCCAGCCGTTTGAGCGTGAAGAAGTAACAAACACACACAAACACTCACAAACTTTCGCCTTTATAATATTAGTAGTGTGATTGTTTTATTGTAAAGTCTTATCTAGTAATTTTCCTTTTATGTTTAATATTGGGAATGGACCTTTTTTCGTCCAGGGTCGGTGTGCGGTGTTAATTGACTAGCTATAAGAAATTTAGTTCTCACTGCCTCAATGATGCATAGAATTAACAAAACGCACGCACGAAGACAATAAGCCACACAATACCTTTGGTTCTCTGTTTCGGTTTGTCTTGTGTCTATGGCTACATTGTCATAACTAGGTACAAGGTCAGAGACTCACCATTAAAAACCAAGGTTTGTCATGTTTTTGGTTGACAAAAATTACTTGATTTATAAAAGAAAGAAAAGAAGAAAGAAAATTACTAGAAAAGAAAGAAAAGAAGAATGAAAAGACTAATTATGAGGCAGACAAAATAATATACTTAACAGTAATAAAAATAAAAAATAAAATAATAATAGTAAAAAGAATCAACATGTACTAAAATAAAAAATAATAAAAATAATAAACAATACAAAGCGATACACGAATGTGTGAATGTGTGTGATGTGTGTGTGTGTGTGTGTGTATTTATGTATGTAGAGCTTTGGTAATAATTCGAACGGTTGTCAGAAAATGGATCTAATATTACTCATAGCTTATTTATTTCCGTAATCGTCTGATAATCTGCCTAGCTTTTTCCCAACTATGGTGGGGTAGGCCTTAGTATATAGTATAGTAGTGTATTGGAAGGCGCACAAGTTCCCATGGTCTCCGGTCCAGGTGGGAAGGGCAAGGGAACACCGGGGTGGTTTTTAGTCAGTAAGAGAGGTCTGTCAGAACAGACCCCTCTACCCACCTTAGGGGGAGGACATCAATGAGGATTTTCCACCCCGAAACAAAAAAAAAAAAAACAATCTGCCTCCCGTATTCCCGGATGCAGCTGAATACCAGTATTTTATTAAACTCTGTTGTCTATCTCATATTCATTATCAACATTATCAATTTATCAGACCGATCACGACGTCGTCCAAGCAAAGGGCACAAAACAGTCAGTTTCACCACTTTCAAATCATACTTTCTGATAACAATCTGACTGCTGACAGACAAAATGTTATTATAATACAGGATATTATTACCTTTCTGTCTAACAAGCTCTGATTAAGTTATCGGAACCTTATCACTGAGTGGTGAAACAGGTTGTAAGAAGACAAGTAGAGCGAAGTCCAAGTCGGGATACCGTGTCCAAATAATATTAAGTACCTAATCTTAGTGAGTAGTGTGGACATTATACAGGGTGTAAGCGTAAACAGTGGCAATTTTTTAAGGGGTCATTATTATGAACAACTTTTACTATGGGACCAAACCTGAAATCGCGAAAAAAAATTCAGCTGTTCAGTACATTTATGTTCGCATAATTCGTCAAAATGAAGGGAACAGCAGATTTTTTTTTCGCGATTTCAGGTTTGGTCCCATAACAAAAGTTGTTCATAATGATGAGTACAATGACCCCTTAAAAGAATGTCACTGTTTACACTTACACCCTGTAGTGTAGACAGCCCGCAAATGTCCACTGCTCCCATTGAATAGTAGGTAATTAGGAAGCAATATGCTATATTAATTTCGATAGTAAAGACTCCTTGAAACATGCGCGAGTCGCGATGCGAATCGCATGCGTCACAAAGGCACCGCACGTCGCGCGACGCGCGGTGCCTTTGTGTCTCGTACGATTTGCGTCGCTTGTCGCTTCTGTTTGTAGGAGCCTTAAAGGTTTGATAAATTAATACCATAGATTGGTATCAATTAAGGTAGTAGTAGGTAGGGTAGAGCAAGACAGTGAAAAAATCGGTCTCGAGCGATTCAGTCTACTTCAACGATGTTAAAGAGTCATGGTTTCTAAAGTACCTAGATAACTCTAGTGGTCAAAACCTCCTTTTTTAAGTCGGTTAAAAACAAAATAGAATCTGCAGTTATTAAGAAGCTAAGAAACATTTATTAAAACAGAAATAGGTATGTTATCCTTACGAAACATATTCGGAACTTTTTGAAGGCAAAACCTATACAGGGTGTAATATAAGGGACAGCCCTCCGCAAACTAACAGGGTGCATTCAGCTCCTCATTTTGAATCATATTCCACCGGAAAATTTCTCAGGAATTTTTTTATTTTTTTAATAGTTTTTTCAGTTACATTTTCTTTATTTTAATGTAAAATTGCATTTTTTGTTCGCAGCACTCCATTTATGTAAAAAAAACAGCAAAAAAAAACCCGCAATGGATGTTGAAATACTCTAACGAACGACGCGTGAAATCAGCTGTTCACTTTCTGTCTAGCTACAGAGTTCATCGAACTCACCGCATACCTATTACCTACCCCTCCCAACCAGTAACGGACGCTCCGATTTGTGCACAAAAACACAAACAAATCAGGTTTATTGGGTTCCCATAATTTTCCTGAAATAATGTCATGTACCGGTCATCTTAGTATGATACATTGAATTCACCCCATCAGTCTGCGGAGTGCTGTCCCTTACACCCTGTATAATATACAACGGGTCGTTTTGCATCCTCGTCAAATTGCAGGGTGTGGTACAGAACATCAAACCGAATAACTTTCACCATGGGACCAACATCGTATTCGCAAAAAAAAATTCAACTGTCCCATAGAAAACTTCAATACATACTCGACGTAAATGTATGGGACTGCTGATTATTTTTTCATAATTACGATGTTGGCGCCACGGAAAAAGTTGTTTGGTTTGATGGTCTATACCACACAGTGTTGCCAACTGCACCGTAATTACGGTAAAAACACCGTAATCAGCATAGATCTACCACCTACCGTAGGATTATAATTACGGTAGCAAAATACACCATAATACCCAATGAAGATCGTTTTTTATCTTGTAGATATATTTATATGATTGATTAACTAAAATAATTTTAGCAAGTTTGAATGTTTATTTTCTATATGTTAGGGTATTTTCCTTATAATCTACGGACAACCGTTTTATGCGTCGGGAAATCCCCCAATAGCGTGGTAAAAGCTTGGAGATATTATGCGAAACAATTCGGTGGTGTATTTGAATTTTGATGAATACTTAGAACTTTTTAATTTACCTAGTTTATTTGTTAATCCTACTCACGCTATGATCCAAAAACATAAAATTGATGTGTATAAAATATTCAAACGATTATATTGTCTGATTCTGATTAAAAATATGTTTCGTTTTTACTCTGACCCTTAACATGCTAACTAAATAAACAAGGTAATTCTACCGTATTTTTAGAAGAATTCTACCGTCCGCTAGATTTCAGACTTGGCAACACTGATACCACACCTTTTTGACGAGGATGTAAAACGATATGTTGTGTAAACAAACAACACGCACGTACAACATAATATTTTGTGTTTGACAATGAAAATTCTTAGAACCGACAAAGCTAGTTTTAACAAATAGGTATCGTAAAGATTTACGATGACACCTCATCATCTTTTAATCATACTTCACTGTTTCAAAGTCTTCGAAACAATGGTTTTCATTTTGAAAATTACTCATAAATTCTCCTATAAGCAGTTTTATTACGACCATTACCTAGTACTCAATGTCATTTAGGCCCTTCATAGATTCTCGCAAGAGATGATATTTCAGTCGCATACCAGTAAAATACTTGTTCCCACTCGAGGTTCGTATATTACCTACGCTACTGAAAATAAAGAAAATTTCATCATTTGTAGCTTATGTCATTCGTGGATCTTTGACAGTCGTTAGGATGTTTTTAATATGTCGAGTGATTCCAGTGACGACGCTTCAAAATCACAGTATATACCTACGTGTAGTGCTTTCCGCTGGGAAGTGTCTGTTTGTCGTCACGATTCAACTCTTCACACACAATGGATTAATCTAAATCTTCTTTTATAAGTTTTCTTTCATCCTTCGGATGATCCATATTTATTTTCGTTATCAAATTCATAACCGTTCAAAAATCGATGAATTTTCTTAGATTTTTTTCCGTAAAATTTATCGTCAGCATGTTTCTGTCTGTGAGGTGTTTTCCAAATTTTGGCTTTTGGATTTTCCAAATTTTCTTTGTAATCTGGCCCCAGCACAGTTGTTAGTTTTTTTTACTGCAGATAAACCGTATAGATATCTCAGACACATTAATCCGACAGCCTTTGCCGACATAATTATTCCACCGGTTTCTTGGAGTTTCGTGAGAGTTTGTGTATCATTATGGTTCTCGGGTCGTCCCCGAAAACTTTTGTTTATTATCATACCAGACACACAAGTATCTCAAGGTTAAAAGGCTCGAGTAATCATTATAATAGTTAAAGAATCAGACAAAGACTCGTAAGACCAAGCGTTAGAGATCAAGACTAAGCCAGAAAAAAATAGAGGAGGCATGAACAACCTTAAAGATACGTCCTCGACTACACATCAATCAATCAATCTGCCTAGCCTTTTCCCAACTATGTTGGAGTCGGCTTCCAGTCTAACCGGATGCAGCTGAATACCAGTATTTTAAATGGAGCGACTGCCTATCTGACCTCCACAACCCAGTATCTGGGTAATACGATACCCCTTGGTAAGACTGGTTGTCAGACTTTCGGGCTTCTGACGACCCGTAACGACTGTCAAAGATCCACGAATGACAGCCGGGACCAACGACATAACTGGCTTTCCGAGGCACGGAGGAGTCTCGGTATGTAAAGATGGTCACCCATCCACTGACCAACCCCGGCAAGCGTAGCTTAACCTGATGGATCGACCCGTGCGGCTGTTATTACTTAGCCACGAGCTCCTCTTAAAGAAGAAAGAAGTACACATATCACCTTGAAAGTGGGAAGAAGTGTTCTCTTTTCATTTCATATCCGTTCTGTTTAATTAATCAGTAAATTAGTTAGCTGTACTGTCAGAATACCACGTTGATTCCGCTAATCTACTTTACATTTGTCTGTTATTATATTTTATGTATTACTTACATAATTATATTACTGCCATATGGTAGTGTATGAACGTATCAATTTGAATAGCTGTAATTCACCACTTTCTCTGCCGTGAATATCAAATGAAATCAAACTAAATAGGTAGATACTAATTGCATGGTTTAAATCTGACATTCATTGTGAATGAGCAAGTTAGATCAAATAATTACGAGTAAGTATGTAAAAATTTATTTTTTTCTTTTTTCTTTCAGTTTTTTGTTAGATCTGAACAAACATATTTAATGGTCTTATTGGCTAGAGTAATATCGTACATTAACTGAGTGCAATAGTTAGCTCATTCTCATCTTCCTGCCCTTATCCCATGTTACGTGAGGTCGGCGCAACACTTTTTCTTCTTCCATTAACCCCCTTCCCTTTCATATAATTCTTTACACAATCCATCCATCTTTTCTTTGGCCTTCCTCTCCCTCTCCATCCATCAACATTTAAGAGAGACTCCTACTTAATATAATTAAGTATCCCATCCACAATACACTTTTGGATCTACAGAATATTCGAATGACTGGTGCTCAGAAAGATAAAGGCTCAAAGCATTCTACCCATTCCATTATTATTAAATGCTATTCCGCTTACAACGGACAGAAATGCATTCCTAGCGCGCTTAATCCCGGTACCTACAAGCTCAGGCACAATCTAATCACACGGCTTAATCGAATGCTACCACGACAGGCACCATATCTGTTGGATTTAAATTATATACTCGCTAGGAAGTTTAAGACCTGCTTCTCAAGCACGAGATGGTAGGTTTGAACCTGGCAAGTAACAATGTGACTTTTGCAATTTCATGATATTTATTGTACACTTGTTTAAAGTACGTGATAATTATTTTTTTTTAAATATAGTATATACCTAATAGTAGTATAAGTGATAATTATGTTAAATTATCACGCACGTAAAAATTTAAGGTAGATTAAAATTTTATTAGTCCTGTAGCCTAGTTGTAAAGTATAAGAACCTCGAGATTTTAGGCAAATTAATGTATTTTTTATAAAAAGAATTTTATAAAGAATAAAAAGAATTTCGTAATCTTGAAAATTAGTGACTTGTAGTGAAGCAAAATGTGGTGAGAAAACCTAGACGGAAAAATGGTTTCAGATCACCAAACGCAGTAAGCAAGCGTGGTGATACTGGTGATTAATGCTCGTCCTTCTGTGTACCTATGAGAAGAGGCCTTTTTAAATGTCGATAATATACAGGGTGGCAGAGACATCCACGCACAACCTGTTAATGGTAACAGGTTGTGCGTGGATGTCTCTGTCTGTGGGTCTCTCTGCTGTGGGGGTCCTAAATCATGTAAGTACCTACTTAATCCATGGGGATTAAGTAGGTACTTACATGATTTAGGACCCCCTGCGTTAAAATTTTTCGTCGGGTATTAAAAAACAAATTAGCTGTTCCATACATTTTGACCACGTATGTCTGTAGTATTGCACCTTTGTAGGAAAGGGCAGATTTTTTTTTAAAAACATACAAAACTTTATCTTCACCCGGAATCCTATTATTAGCACTTACTTAAGATAATGTGTTTATGTTAAAAATTTAATTAATTAATGGCTAGAGATATTTAAATATCACCTTATTTAGCTCTCTTAACAGGATACGCACTTTCAAGTTTCAAGAACATGTACACAATTATGTTATTCCTTATGTAATTTAAGCGGCACACATATATGTGTATACTACCAGATTATTAAGAAATAATTACTAAATTCGCGTGTTACTGCAATTTAAGTAGCAATATATCACTGAATACAGATCTAAGTATGAACAAATGTTATAATGATGTAACTCTCAGGTTCCGTAATGAAAATGTGTAAACAAATGGTGTAAGATTTGCTTTAAGTAATAATAATGTAACAAACATTATATTTTTAGTATGTTGAACTAGAAATCTACTTAAAGTTGAAAACATTTTGTGAAAGAAGTGCTCAACAATGGGAAAATTTATGAAATTAAAATTAAGAATTTAAGAAATTTTTGTTAGACCTTACCATTAGTTTAACTGACTGAATAGAACATTTTTTTTAACATCGGAAAGAAAAGCACTCCATTCTTTTATCAGGTTACATATATTACCGTGTTTTTGCTTTGACAATGTAGCCTACTTATGTTCTGTGTTTTTCGTGAAAAGATTCCAAAAAATATGCAGACCAATTAGAAGAGAATCTTCATATTTTATTCTTTTTTTTCTTTTTTCATAGGTACTAGGTACCTGTATTACCTATAATGTAAATATCTGCATCATACGCAGGATGACTGTAATATTATCTAACCACGTTTATCTCTTTGATTTTTCGCAGTGCTGATGGCGTGCGGCGGGTAATTCTACCTCATCTGACTAAAAATGGTGAGCATAGGAAACAAAATGTTCCATATCTCGAGACTTATTATTTATACTAGACGTAGTAAGGAGAAATTTACAGTTAATTCTGAGCGTTTTTAGTAACTAAGTAGTTTTATGATTTGGAATGGGAATTTTTTTATTCAAAATTCTTTCAAAATTCTGAGTCCGCTATGAACTAAACCACTATAGTTCGATCCACGAGCTCTAAAAAATGCCGTTGCGTATTTTATGAAAAACTTCCTTCGGAATTTTGGCTTTGTATAAATAAATAAGAAAAAATTGTGAAAAGCGAGGTGATAATTTATAAACTATATACTAATCCACCATTCACTAAGTCAAAGTTGTCGAAGTCTTTCAGTTTCTCAGAATAAGAACGCCAAAGTTGGCCATTTTACGCAGAAATCTCGGTCGAAATGTAATAATAATAAGGAAACATAACTTAGAATTAAAACATAATTAATTAACTCGACTTAAGCAACTATTAATCTGACGAAAGATGGTAAGTAACATTCCAACCAAATGATTTCAAATAAATTATTTACCAAGAAATATCCTAACCAAATCTAAGGTTAGCACTAACTTGGATTTCTAGGTCTTAAAGTCTCTAGCTAAAAGTAAATTTTCGCTGTATTTAATTGTCAAAACGAACCAAATCAATTAGCAATTTTATTGCGACAACCTGAATACACTTGAAACATATCTCTTGAAAGTGACCTTAGTTTTATTTTTGAAGTAAAAATATCACTTACTTATGTATTGAAAAAAATAAATCTTATATTTTTTGGCTTCTGCGTACACGCAATAATAATTATCATTAATCACAGTGTGTTGGGAAAACCTCACGCCAATACGTTAATAGTTTTACGAAAGCCCTGTTTTCAAAGTTATGAATAAAAAAAATCCTAAATTATAAAAAAAATATACAATAAAAACTTACCTTTCAAAAAAAGAGAAACAAAAATCCAAATTCCAGAAACAAAAAGTTGCAACGTAAACAAAATCGTTCGAACTTCAAAAATAATCGATAACTATTCGATGCGCGTGCGTCGAACACGCGTGACCACAACTAACAGTGCCCTACCACGACACCCGCGAAATACAGGGTTGCCCCTACTACGAGTACAACAATCGCTAAGCCATATACACTGGGTACCATATTCTGATGGAGTTATTACTGTGAAGACAGTAGGTTGGTAGTATAGTAAAACGGGCTGGTGCCGGCTGGTATTTTTTAGCTATTGATTCGACAAAATGATCTATCCTTACTTATGCTCGGTTTTCGAAGTCCTCAGATAAACCCTCTATAGCAATTCACTCGACTTTTAAGCTAAAGTGTTCAGAAACACGATATCAAACCAATAATCGAATGGATAAAATCCGTTTAAAAACCTCAGCTACCAGGCATCATACCATCCCAGCTACTCAAGGAAGGCCAGCAACGCCTTGGTAGGCCGTAGGTAGATATTAGAGGATTTACAGTCTCAAGTTGTCATCACATAAAACGTAGCGTGAGACGATCATGGACCTTACACCTTAAGAAGGCATAAGGCATGATGTAGAAGCCGAAGAACCGGGCATGGTGGTTCAACTTGTAAGAGACCCATGTCCAGCAGTGGACTACGATAGGCTGATAATGATGTAAGGTAAAACGTGATAATAATAGGCCTCCAGATCGAATTTCAGCCATGGCGACCAATTTCCTCAGGCCAGCTTTCGGCGCGGGAGATATTATAGTGCACCTGTGTGCGCAGACACAGGTGCATCCTCTCTTCCCTCACTCTCCCTCCATAGTCCGATGGGACGGCCATCCGACACGGCCGGAGAGAGAGAGAGAGAGAGACATCAGGCGCAGGGCCAACGGCGACACGTGCTTTTCGTGTAACTCTCCGTCCTGTTACGAAGAATTGGCTTTTTTCCATTAGGAAAAAAGTGATTGAGGGCTGTCGGAGGCAGCATTTACTGAGCGGTCCACTCTACGGAAGACCGCATAAGTAGGAGATGCATCGTATGTGGCCGCGATCCTCAGCAACGAGGGAAGACGAAACGAAGAAGATCGTACAAAATATAATGGTGGCAAGACCCGTATTTTGAATAACCTTCGCATTTCAATCTTAGTCCCTATCTGTGGAAAACACCTCAAGTTTGTAAATTTTTTGACATTGATTTTCGCTGATTGCGACTAGAAACAGATTTTTTTTTATGCGGGAATGGACCTCCCCGTGGTATCCTCCCCTGCCTTTTAATAATTTAGACGTGTAATTAACATCTAAAACGCTTGTCAAGTGCATTTGGTTTGTAACCATTTTAAGAGCAAAATAATTGAAGGCAGTGCAACCTTTACCTACCATTAACGGAGCAGTAATTAATCATTTGTCTGATGTCAAAACCTTTACAGCATCTATTTCTTAACTTGGAGTGTCGAAACGAAAGTCTGATTAAAGAATTGCCATTTGTTGATTTTTTGAGTTTGGTCCTTTTCTCTGGGCCATCAAAATATGAGAAAAAATATCGATAGGCTAGTGGGACATAGAAAAACGTTTTACTCGATTGCTTGAGTGATTGGCTTTCTATGTTTCATATCCAAAAAAGTTGAAATGTTGCGCTCTACTTAGCTTTTTGCATCTTTTTTTTTTTGAGTCTGGCTTTTTAGATATGTGAGATTTCTATCTGCAAACTAAATTCAAAAAACATTATTTTGGAGAAGGTGAAGCGCTCTCTCTCTATATTTAATTCAAATAAAATAAAGAACACTTGTCACTTGAGCTTCTTAACTGCGTTTACGCATCAATGCAATGATGCATTTAAAAACTGGCATGTGTTACTCGTAAGTTTAGAATTTTTAAAGTAACTAAATATTGGACATTGTTACACATAAGCACAATAAGACTAGTCTGAGAGCCCCAGGCCAGAAAAACTATAGAAACTAACCAAAATACACGAATAACAAAAAACCCCCTTCTCCCACCACTTTTTGCTAACCCTCCCGCGGCCGTAATATTATTATTATTTACTCTTGAAAGTGTGCTGATCAGAGAACTAATGTCGGTATAAATTCTTTGGGATGGATCAAATCGTAACTACAGTCTGGCCGTCGAGAAAATGTATTCCTGACAACTGCCAGTTGGGCAATTTCTAGTAGTACATAATCAGCCTATAATGTTCCCACTGCTGGGACACAGGCCTCCACGAACATTTTGCGAATTTAATGCTTATTATTTCTAGGAGTAATAAGGATTAAATTCGCAAAACAAATTTTCTTTAGTATGAAACTGATAAGTGTCGTGGTTATGATTATATTTTTTTCTACGAATATACGATGGGCATTAAATTTTGCATCTTTTACTATAATCTGTTATTAAAATAGGAAAGTCCTAGTAATGTTGTCCGAATTTGTTTATTTGGATTCCAAACGCAAGGTGGCGAAGTACTTATGTAAAACTATTCGTCCTACTTCTTTAAGTAGGCGCATCTTGAACATGACGAACCTCACAACAATGCTTGATCAAAACGTCATCTAGTCTTACCCCAGAAGGCTATATAACAAAGATAAGACTTAATTACTCTTATTACACATGCTCAAAAACCTAACTCCAGTTGGATTGTCAGACTAGATTGCCCAACTAGAAGCTATATTATTTAAATGCTTTGAAGATGTTCGTACAATAGACATAGTGTGTTTGTTGCAGACCTTAGCAAACATAAAAGAAGTTAATATAGCCTTCGGCCTTCGGCTTCAAGTCTAACCGGATGCAGCTGAATACCAGTATTTTACATGGAGCGACTGCCTATCTGACCTCCACAACCCAGTTACTGGGTAATACGATACCCCTTGGTAAGACTGGTTGTCAGACTTTCGGGCTTCTGACGACCCGTAACGACTGTCAAAGATCCACGAATAACAGCCGGGACCAACGGCTTAACGTGCTTTCCGAGGCACGGAGGAATCTCGGTATATAAAGATGGTCACCCATCCACTGACCAACCCCGACAAGCGTAGCTTAACCTGATGGATCGACTCGTGTGGCTGTTATTACTTAGCCACGAGCTCCTCTAACTCTAAATCTTTATATACTACTAAGATATACGAGTCATACAAAAGTCAAGTCAAAGTTGTATAGTCATCCTCGAAAAGGGGAGCACATTCTCGATTTTAGGGCAAATAGGTGCTGAAGGTTTTTTTTTAAAGGCTTCCTCGACTGTAAAAATCCCCCTTTTCAGGTGAGTAGGTATAGCTGCTCACAGCGTCACCATTGAAAAAAAAAATAAGTCGGGAGATACGGAACATTTTAAAGTTCTTGGCGTGCACACGCAGACGACAGACTTTTTGTGCGATCGAGTCTGTGGCGCACAAAATGTCTGCATGGCATGCATACAGCAGTGCGTCGGACTTTTTGTGCGATCGAGTCTGTGGCGCACAAAATGTCTGCATGGCATGCATACATTTGTGCGTCGGACTTTTTGTGCGATCGAGTCTGTGGCGCACAAAATGTCTGCATGGCATGCATACATTTGTGCGTCGGACTTTTTGTGCGATCGAGTCTGTGGCGCACAAAATGTCTGCATGGCATGCATACATTTGTGCGTCGGACTTTTTGTGCGATCGAGTCTGTGGCGCACAAAATGTCTGCATGGCATGCATACATTTGTGCGTCGGACTTTTTGTGCGATCGAGTCTGTGGCGCACAAAATGTCTGCATGGCATGCATACATTTGTGTGTCGGACTTTTTGTGCGATCGAGTCTGTGGCGCACAAAATGTCTGCATGGCATGCATACATTTGTGCGTCGGACTTTTTGTGCGATCGAGTCTGTGGCGCACAAAATGTCTGCATGGCATGCATACATTTGTGCGTCGGACTTTTTGCGCGTCAACGACGAAACGACGCGCAAAAAGTCCGCGAAAATGACTAAAAAGTGCGTCACGGATAGATAGTCTGTCGTCTGCGCTACACCTAAATGCTCACATTTTTAGTCAGATGAGAATATCCCTTCAAACGGCAAGCGACCCGCGTCTCTGTTTCACGCATTTTTACGACTTGACAGAACATGGAGATTTCTATATGGTATTGTAAGTTAAATATGTGAATGTATTAAGGATTTTATTTCTGTATGTTTGTACAAACACTTTTACACGTCACTCATATTTTTAAAAACTAGATGAGGTTCGCGTTTCCTATCTGACTAAAGAGAAGTAAATAAACCTTCCGGCATAAATTCTCTAAATGCTGGTGAAAACCGTACCAAAATCTGTTGCAAAGTTTAGAACAGCAACGCGGTCACACAGACAGACACGACTTTTATTTATAATGAGGTACCTTGATATATACTTATATAAATAAATAAATAAATATAAATAAATATCCTTGGACATTTCACACAACGCCATCTAGTCCCAAGCTAAGCAACCTAATGCTTGTGTTATGGTAACGAGATGGCTGATAAACTACTTATATACATATTTTTTTTTTTTTGTAAATACATACATATTGAAAAATTATTTTATTATTTTATTTATTTTGGTGAAAAAACATTTCCTCTCTCTATAAATATCGTCATTACGTATAGTTCCTTGCTCTTTTTCAAGTAGTATATATAAGTATATATTTATATAATTTCTGTATTTATGTATGTATATATGGTACACCACAGACTACCTACAGTATTCTCTCCTTTCTCCCCATAATCCATCCAAAGGTTGTCTGTAAAAGATCGCTTTTAGCGATAAGACCGCCCATTGTGTCACCCTATGTAAAATTTCAACATTTATATCTGTAATTTTTATGGTGTGCATAATAAAGAGTATTCTATCTATCTATCTATCTACATATTATAGATAGAAAAACACCCAGACTCGGAACAAATACTTGTAGGTCGTACAAATATTTGTTCCGTGCGGGAATCGAACCCGCGACATGCTGCGCAGCAGTCAATCGCTCAACCACTGCGCCAACCGTTATATAGATACTGCGATGCAAAAGAGTTCAACGAGAAATACATGTACTTATATTAACTTACTTGGCAGACAATTTCATGCAATTTCTGTTCCATTTTTGAATTTTGCGGTAAGTAGTGGCTATTCAGACATCGCGAAATAGGCCCTAACTCATATTATAGGAACATAATGGTAAGTGGTGAAACAGCCCCTTATAAAGGTTAAAGAAGTACCTACTTTCATAGTGAAATTGTAACAATTTAACAAAGGTACGTTTACAATTACGCAAAAAGTGAACAAATAATGTGCTAATGATGAGCTAATGAAATGAGAGAATCCTAACTAACTTTAGCTATACAACGTGTCGTTTTGCATCCTCGTCAAAAAGAGTGTGGTATAGACCATCAAACCGAACAACTTTTTTCATGGCACCAACATCATAATCGCGAAAAAATAGAGTACCTAGGTATTGAAGTTTTCTATATGGGATAGTTGATATTTTTTTCGCGATTACGATGTTGGTCCCATGGAGAAAGTTGTTCGGTTTGTTGTTCTGTATCACACCCTGAAATTTCATGAGGATGCAAAACGACACGTTGTATACAGATGTAATTTTAATAGTCTTTGTTCTCTTAAGGGGTTATTGTTCTCATCATTATGAACAAATTGTACTATGGGACCAAACCTGAAATCGCGAAAAAAAAATCAGCATTTATCTACATTAAGCATGCCATAAGCCGTTATGCCATCAATTCTGGGACATGTTGTATAAAATTAAAATGAATGGCTAAATGTGTTGCTAAGCGCAAATTTCGAGATAGCGGCTGGACCAATTCGGCTAATTTTTTTTTTCAGTTATTCGTTGGAATCTGAGGAAGGTTCTTATGAAAAGAGAAATTGGAAAAGTTGCCGGGAAAATTGGACAATTTTCCCTGAAAACTAAAAGTGCATTTAACTATGGGAATTTTGTATGAATTAGATTATTATAGATTGTGAATAAAAACTAGTGATGGTCGTGTACCAAAACTTTTTTATAAAAATATCTTCAATTTACACAATGGACAGGAGAACGTCTGTCGGATCAGCTATTTTCAAATGAAATGAGCGATTTTCTCGAGATATAACGATTAAACCGACCTAAATAGGTACCTACCTACTTATCTTTATTCTAATTCACACTGCAATGATGAATCCTAATGCCCCTTTTATGACTCTTTAATTGAAAGGGTCATGTTGTAAGACCAAACCAAAACTTCATAAATATATCGACGACAGACGGCGACCACTTCCTTGACCACACGACAGACATAAATAAAGAAGTCTCCACACTTGCCTCTAACCCTCGTATATCTATCAACCTTAAGATCACGTACACACTACACTCGTATTTTACTAAGCCTTCGAGTGCCAACCTATAGATTTATTCAGAGCTTTAGTAAATTATACAAGTTTTCCTTGTACAATAACGCATTCGCGACAATTTTCTTGATGTTGATTTTGTTGAAGAAGTATAATTATACTTAACAAATGCCAGTGTGTTTTGTATCTCCTGCTTTAAAAGAAGAACTTTAAGAACCCATATATGTTGAGCATTTGTTAAGGTAAGTACCTACGCATTTTACCACACAAGTAAATGAAAATACCTAAATGAAATGCAACCCTAACCAAGAGCTAACTATGTACCTACCTACTTACAAAAAATTCAAGAGATAATGGAAAGGGATTTTTGGAAATAAAACGCTCAGTGCTGTATGGCAATCACGTTATTAAAACGATGAATTCTATTTTTTTTATTTTCTGGTCTCATACTAGAATAGGCCAAATCCTAATTATATTAACAAACCAAGTTATAAACGACCACTCTTAATTAATTTCATAATTGATTACGCAGCAGCCCTAACTGCTCTGCGAATTACGCACTCCTCAGATGACGAAACCCTCTGACCCTAACGTTTAAGATAATATCTAAAGTATTTAGGTACAGTATACCTACTGGTAGGTAATATAAAAAAATAGTCGCCGAATACATAACATAACCTTTTGAAATCGGTTAAAAAGTAATTCTTGATGCAATCCCGATGTTTTGTAAAAGGAATATATTATTATTATCTAGGTAGGTAAGTACCATCTATACTTATAGGTAGTTATTTCACAGCAAAATTTTAATCAGCCTATAATGTTCCCACTGCTGGGACACAGACCTCCTCTCTGTGAGAGGGAGTGGGCTATAATCCACCACGAGCCCAGTGCGGGTTGGTAGATGTCACATGTCTTCGAATTTTTGGTTCTAGGACATGCCGAATTCCTCACGATGTTTTCCTTTACCGATAAAAGAGCATGTTTGGGTTCGAATCCACGAACTATAACTCGTAAGTCGGGGCCGATACAACCGGGCCACCACAGATCGCACATACGAGGGGAGGTCCAAAAGTTCGTGGAATGAAGGGAATAATATAATAATAATAATAATAAATATCCTTGGACATTTCACACAACGCCATCGAATGGAGTGGGGATAGGGGCGCTGGAGAAAATTGAACACCGTGCTGTGATAAAATTCCTTCCCAAGATAAGAAAGAACGCTCAGACCATTTTTAATGAAATGCAAACCGTTTATGGGAACAGTGCCCTAGTAAATCAATGATTTACAAGTGGCATGGTCTTTTTAAACATGGTCGGGAGTCGATTGAAGACGACCCCCGCTCAGGAAGGCCAGTTTGAGGCCACCACATCAGACATCGTCGAAAAAGTGGAAAAAATTGTACTGGAGGACACCCGTTTGAAGAAAAAACAGCTATCTGCATTAGTTGGAGTATCAGATGCCACCATTTTGCGAATCCTACATGACCACCTGGGTATGACAAAAGTCAGTGCACGATGGGTAGGTACCGAGAATGCTCACGCCGCTTCAGAAACAGCAGCGCGTCGATGCGTCAAAACAATTTTTGGAGTTGTGTGGAGACGAACCTGCACAGATTTTGGAGCGGATTGTTACCGGAGATAAAACATGGGTTCATCACTTTGAGCCGGAGTCCAAACAAGAGTCCATGCAATGGCATAAAAAGGGGACACCACCGCCAAAGAAATTCAAAGTGTCGGAGTCGGCTGGAAAGTTGATGGCTACTGTTTTTTTTTGGGATTGTGAGGGGATAATACTGATTGATTACAAAGAAAAGTGAAGGACCATAACCGGAGAATACTACGCAACGATATTAGAAAAATTAAAGGAGGCCATTAAGGAAAAACGTCTAGGAAAATTGACCAAGGGTGTGTTGCTCTTGCAAGACAACGCGCCGCCGCCGGTTCACAAGAGCAGAGTTGCAATCCACACGCATGGCTTCGAATCACTAGTCCACCCATCCTACAGTCCAGATCTGGCCCCAAGTGATTTTTATTTGTTCCCCAATTTTAAAAAAGACTTAAGGGGAAGGAAATTTTCCGACGACAAATAGGTAAAGGAAGCAATTTTGTCACATTTTGAGGCAAAAGATAAAAAATATTTTTACGATTGTTTAGAAAAATTAATTCATAGATCTAAGAAATGTATTCAGCTTATGGGTGATTATATTGAAAAGGAAAAATAGATTCATTGTTTCATTTTATTTAAAACCCTTTCATTCCACGGACCTGCCCGTGTAATACTAAGTGTGTATATTTAATTGCGATATAAATATTTATAGGTATTTAAATAGCGTGATTGCTCTAACTCAAGTTTAAATGCAGACCTACATGCAATGACATACTAATTTTGTTACTTATAACTATTAAGTAAATTACATAATTTAATCACTCTAGTATGTAGGCTAAGCCTAATCGTAGGCCTAGATACATTAGACCTTGCCTATATAGGTACTTCAAAATAATTATGTCTTCTACCTATTCTTGTCCTTCTACTTATACGTACGTACTGCAAGAGCTCTTTTTATGCTTCCGAATAAGAAATAGTGTTTTCAATACACTTGCTCGTAAAGTGGCTCTTATTGAACCGCTTTTAGGTTCATAATGCAGTGTATTAAACACACGTGCTATTTACTTTATATTACCGCACTAGTGTGGTAACGTGTGTCGCCCACTAGTCGGAGATGTGCGCTTTTTTTAATCTCATCAAAGAGACTCATGCTTTTGTGTAAATAAATAAAGTAATAAGTAGGTACTTACATAAATTAACATAAGTTTCAAATTATTTATTTTTGTCAAAATGATAATATTATTTCGTGTTCTACATCCAAATCGTCGCTAATTTAACTAACTGACGTATCTGACATTTTGGACTAAGCCGATAGCCGACCTTAATATTACTCTATTTAGGTCGGCTATCGGCTTAGTCAAAAATGTCAGATACGTCAGTTAGTTAAATTAGCGACGAAATAACATACAAGAATATTCAGTTTTTTTTTTCTTATAATACCTATTGGACTGTTCGACGGTTTCGTGTCTTTGCCTCTCCTTCAACCTGCGAAGACACCGCCATATTAACAAAAAAAAAACCGACTTCCAAAAATCACTACAAAGTGAAAAATAACTTTGATTTCGGAAGTCGGTGTCTTTCGTTTTTTATTTAATTTCTTTTTTTTTGCCACCGACTTCCGAAATCAAAGTTATTTTTCACTTTGTAGTGATTTTTGGAAGTCGGTTTTTTTTTTGTTAAAAAGTTTTTATTTCTCCCTTTTTAGTGGGTCTGTTTATAATTTGTATAAGTTACAATAGTCTAATGTCAGTTGCTCATCACATGTTACAGAATATTGCTTTTCCCGATGCTGGGACGTTAATTGTTGAGGAGTTCTGCTGGTAAGAACCAGGAGAACTCCTCAACAACCACTCACCACACGCATTGTGTGACGAGCGGAAATTGCATAGCAACCATATTAAAGTAATCGAATCGCAACCCGTGAAATATTTATCATTGAGTAGTTCCGGTAACCATCTGTGGTCTTCATCATCAGTTCCTCCACTTCACCAAGTGGTGCTTTCCGAGAGCAAATGCACGAGCTACTATAAAAAATACCCAAATCGCTATAAGTGTGCCTATAATATTTGAAGAGTTCCTTCGATTTCTCCAGGATTCCATCATCAGAACTGGATTTTGACAAAAATGGGACCATTTGGGAAGTATACCCTTTCTAACAAAAAAATAATTTTTCAAATCGGTTGGCAATCGACGGAGTTACGCGCGAACAAACATAAAAAAAAAAAAAAAAAAAAATATACAAACATCCGAATTGAGAACCTCCTCCTTTTTTAGAAGTCGGTTAAAAAGGAATCCGCGGGACTTATTTCAGTTTTTTTGTTACATAGGTAATTCGTTTATGAATCTTTATTTATATTTTGCCTAGCAAGTGTGTTGAAAAACGTCGCATGAAACGAGTCTGCATTGATAATTACACAATCGGCTCCCTTATCGAATAATACCCGCCTCGGGTGTAATGACCAACATAGCACACTTGTATCATAATGAACTATTATATCTTACTAGCCGCGTCCTGCGATTTCACTCGCGTAGACCAGGATTAAAATTAGCCTATGTGTTAATCCAGGGTATAAACTATCTACATACCAAAATTTCATCCAAATCGGTCTAGCCGTTTGAGCGTGAGCGTGAAGAAGTAACAAAAAAACAAACACACACACACTCACAAACATTCGCCTTTATAATATTGGTGTGAAACATGCCATTAACTTATATGAAACATTGAGGAGGTCAGTTGGCAAGGCCAACCAGACAAAACCTCTACAGTACCTACCCAGGGCTGAACATGAGGCTTGTGTCCCTAAACATAACATATCATCACCCCTTGTTTGCCCGAAGGGTAGAGCAGAGGTGTAACTATAGTACCTACACCCACATTTCGCCATAGTTATGTGTAAGTCCCATGTAACGGGGGGGGCGAGCTAATTGCCATCAACCGGGCACAAATCCGAAAGAAATCCAGAATCCAGGTGTTCCTGTGGTTCCAGGTGTTCAGGTGTAACTGTAAGTAAAATATCACAGTAGGTATCTTTTCAAGTCAAGACTCCTCGCATTTCTCATAGCGAATCAGACTGTGAGCAGCCCAAGCAGCCATCAGTTTTGAGTTGACCTGACCCATCCAACAATTATTATTGGCACGCATAATTTTGCTAGAGAAACCATCTTACAAAAAAAAAATAACGGTAGAAACCTTTTAATTTCATAAATTCAAGTTCTCCAAGTTCTCATATTTATTGTATTGTTTTTAGTAAGTATTTGTTGTTATAGCGGCAACAGAAATACATCATCAGTGAACATTTCAACTGTCTAACTATCACAGTTCATGAGATACAGCCTGGTGACAGACGGACAGACGGACGGACAGCGGTGTCTAGAGTCCTTTGGATATGGAACCCTAACAAGAAAGTTTAAGAGAGCAGTGGTGGCCCAGTGGTAACTGCCGCGACTTACGAGTTGTAGGTCGTAGGTTCGAACCCTGACGGGCACTTTACTTTGAGTAAATTATTTCATAGCCTGCTCTTAAAACAGTGAAGGAAAACATCGTGAGGCAACCGGCTGTCCTAGAACCAAAAATTCGAAGACATGTGACATCAACCCGCACTGGGCCCGCGTGGTGGATTACGGCCCACCTCTCACAGGCCCGTGTCCCATTAGTGGAAACGTTATAGGCTGATTATGATTATGCTGTAGGTACAGACCTACAAAATCACACGTAGCCGCGGAAACAGAGTTAACTCCTCCGGTAGGTAAGAAAGCAAGCGTTTGCGTTGTAAAGTTGACGGTTGCATTACTATGATTATTGCCTAATGCACACTTAAGTGGAAAACTAGGTACGTAGTATAGAGTTTCTTTACGTTTTCCGCGTTGTACGTAACATATGGGTGGGGCAATGTTGAACGTATAGGTTCATACGGCTACGCATCAAGCATTTCCAGTTTACACTAACCTCTCATTGTAAGGAAATCCTATACAATGCGAGATCAGCTTATACTGGAAATGTATAGCTTGATCTGTAGCCATGCGTACAGACAACAGCACAGGTTATACCAAACTGTCAAATTTCTCCAAATGATTTTAATCCATAAAACGTTCATAGTTAAGTTCATTATCGAATGAGAAAATGTGACAGTTTATAGTAACTTGACCTGCTGCTGTGTGTACCTATGGAAGTTACTCGTAGGTATGTTCAGGTCCATAGGCCATAACATAACATCATAATATCACGCCTGTAATCCCAGAAGGGTTAGGCAGAGGGCTCTTTTTTCTTTTTCGTGTGGTTGGTTACTGATTAGCTAACCTGGTGTCGAGAAATATCTCTCAGCCATGTTTTCCTCACGATGTCTTCCTTCGCCGTTTTTTTAAGCAAGCACATTTACTGCTACAACTAATTATTAATAAATGTCTAGTTCTAGTTTCTATTGATATTAAATGTTTACCTATGTCTAGTTTCTACCTCTAAGCTTAACCTAAATTATTGTCATGGAACTCAGTTGTCTTTCGCTCCGGGGGTGGGCGTTATTAACTGCGGCACAGTTACTAAACTAACGCAGTCTTAACGTATCTACACATAAAATTGTAAGTAGGTACCTACTTATCCAATATGTTTTTGTTCCAATAAAATTATATCAATATATATTATTATTATTTTATAGTTCGCATCATTCTTACTAAAAAAGTAAAACAGTGCGCGTTACCCTAAAATCTTGTCAATGTGCATCTCATTTGCATCCGATGTCAATGGGTCATTCACCCACAGTATGCAGTTCAGTCATCATCAAGTCCTGACCGCAAGTTCACAACGATGATTGCATTTGCGTTGGTTCATAAATATCTACGCGTATATGAATGGAAACATTTTATAACGTTGAGTTTGTGGTTTCCTAATCTAATGCGTTGCCTCATGTTTGATTGATGATCGTGAGATTTGTCCCCTACTATGAAAAAGACCATAACTTTGCGTAGGTACCTACAGGCACCACCTAATTATTACCTATTGATGAAGCTTTAACTATGAAAATAGGTACCTACGGAGCACGAACACCCAAATTGAATTGTCTTCAATGTAGCAACGCTTACTTAAGTAGGTACTTATCATTTCACGCTTACTTAGGTAGGTAGTGCTCCACCATAATGTTCTCCGGAGGACTTGATGCTTATAGACATAGAGGTTAGGTACGTGTATATTGTATATGGGTACCATCGAATTGGCTACAAACCAAAACCAAACTAACAGCCTGGCCACGGGACATTCGCTGCAGCGAAAATTCGCGCTGTGCGAACGACGAAGCGTCTTGCGACTAAAACAAAAGTATAGAAAGGTACCAGCCATGCCACGCGTAGCGGCGACTGGCAGCGCGACCGGCGAAAGCCGAGCGAATCGCAAGAGCGACTGGCCGCGCGGCGGGCGGCAGGCACAAATGTATGGATCAGTACGGCGCATGCCACGGTGTCGCGCGGTAGACGCGGCGAATAGTGCAGGAACCAAAATAGTTTAGTTGTATTCGCCGCGAATTTTTCTGCAGCACTTAAAATCCTATCGGCATTCACCGTTTTCTCCAGTTCTGGTTGTTTATTGTTTTAGAGTTTTGACTCTGATTCGGGTATAATTGAAAAAAAAACTGGTTATAGTCTTTATTTGCCGTACTTCTTGTGGAATTCTCCATCTATAACTATTCCCCTTCTTATTCAAATCATGTACTTCACAATCTCTTCCAAATATTATGTCTTGAACCAAAAAACGACTACTTTCCAAGCAATATCGAGATAATTTTGATAAAGACATTTCGCTCTCGGTGTACCTATCTGGTCGCGGCGGCGAACGCTATTGCCCGTGGCCTGCAAACTGTACCGCATAGATTGTCGCCCCGCCAGACGCACGACGTTCGCGTCGCCCGTTCCCGTGGCCAGGCCGTGTTTCGAAAGTAGTCGTTTTTTGGTTCAAGACATAATATTTGGAAGAGATTGTGAAGTAAGTACATGATTTGAATAAGAAGGGGTATAGTATAGATGGAGAATTCCACAAGAAGTACGGCAAATAAAGACTATAACCAGATTTTTTTTTTTCAATTATACCCGAATGAGAGTCGAAACCTTTGATTATTCTTATGAATGAACAACCAGAACTGGAGAAAACGGTGAATCCAGATAGGATTTTAAGTGCTGCAGAAAAATTCGCGGCGAATACAACTAAACTATTTTGGTTCCTGCACTATTCGCCGCGTCTACCGCGCGACACCGTGGGTGGCATGCGCCGTACTGATCCATACATTTGTTCCTGCCGCCCACCGGCCGCCGCGTCGCCAGTCGCTCGTGCGATTCGCTCGGCAAATTTCGACGGTCGCGCCGCCAGTCGCCGCTACGCGTGGCATGGCCTGGTACCTTTCTATACTTTTGTTTTAGTCGCAAGACGCTTCGCCGTTCGCTCAGCGCGAATTTTCGCTGCAGCGAATGTCCCGTGGCCAGGCGGTAAGGCTGAGGCTACATTAGGCTGCGATGCGACCTGCGACACATGAGCGACTAAAACAAATAAATTAATGCTCACGTATATGGCAACACCGTACATCAAATATTACTCTCGTTATTCGTTTCGCTCAGCCTAACGCCGGCGCCGCGCCGCCATCTTGTTTTGTCAATTTTCTGTACGCATGGCTACAGATCAAGCTATACATTTCCAGTATAAGCTGATCTCACATTGTATAGGATTTCCTTACAATGAGAGGTCAGTGTAAACTGGAAATGTATAGGATGATGTGTAGCCGTGTGTACCAATGGGACGGCAACTGTAAAAATGGCGCTGTCGTAGTATGTAGTTCCCTTAGATTATGATTCATAATCTAAGGTAGTTCCCAACACAAGCTAATAATACAGCGTGAGGTGGGTTTTATTTATTTTTTTACTAAAATGACGCGTTGTTGTGTTCTTAGATGCTCCGAAATTGGAGTCCACCATTTCCCGAGAGACCCTAAAATTAGAAGATTTCGTAATGATTTTTTAAAAATTAGACAGAGTTCGAAACATTTTGGAGAAAGTGATCAGGGAGAAATATTTAAGGTTTTAAATTCTGACACTTTCCAAGACAAATACTTGATTTTAAAAGTATTGAAATTACTTCGAAATAACCGAAAATAACGAAATAGTGAAATAAAACCAGTCATGAATGAATCTCATCGTCACAAATGTCATAAATGTCAAATTTAAAGGCCTTACTTTACACAATACAAACTTAGCACGCTAGCTCATCTAGCGCTCTATAAATTGGATAATGTAATGGGCGCTTACAAGACCTAGCTATGATCACACCATCTAGAATTAGCTTTGCCCGACATTCCCCATTTCACAAATGTTTGCCAACAACGCCCGGCGCCCCCCGTCAACATCATTCAGGAGCCAAAATATTCAGCACTCGACCAATTAGTTCTATCCAAGATCGGTAGGTAATATCTTCAACACTCCATGTCGCAAGTCGTCTCCACCGCATCTCCGCGCAACCGGCAGGTCGCAAGTCAACCATGCAGATGTTTCTTCGGTTACACTGTGTGCAATTTCTTCTTGATTTCACCACAACTGGAGCAAACTTCAAGCTTTCCTATTCGATCATGGTTACATGCTGATTTTGTAATTTAATGGTATTTGATGTCTCTTTCTGGTATAAAAACCGGTCAAGAGCGGGTCGGACTCGCGCACCGACGGTTCCGTACCGATTTCTGAAAAAAGTGTGCTATTTAGAGACATCGTTTTATTTTTCCTGTAATCTTTACATAAACTTCTATCACATAGAATAATTTCAGATTTTTCACTTCGCAAACTTCGGAGATAAGGGGGGGGGACGGTATTTTTTTTTACATTTTTCATCAGAAGTCGAAAACTATGCGGCCTAAAAAAAAGAAAAAAATGATTGAGAATGTACCAACAGCGCTCTTTCATATGATACCCCACATGCCCTAGTAGCCCAACTTTGATTTTTTAAGACCCCCTTTAAGTCCCTGTTGCACAAAAAATATAAATATTTTAATGTCTTTCTTATTTGCAAAATAGTTGGGTCAACGTCATCTAAAACTATTCTAAATTTCAAGTTGATAGCATTAGTAGTTCTTGAGATATCCAGCTGTGACAGACAGACAGACTGAGTGACACCATTAGGGTTCCTTTTTTTACCATTTTGGTACGGAACCCTAAAAATGATTCTACACTGCCTACGTTAGACATGGTCGTTTACGTATTGTCGATGCATAACAATATCTACATTTTGGGAAATATTAAAGATCAGATAAACAGTAAAATTAATAAAAACTTTTGAAATTTATTCACAATAAAATGCTCTAAATACTAAATACTACTAGAATAATAAGTACTTATAATTTTTAAGTAATAATTTTATTTAACGTATGATAGTAAAACATTTTTTATTGCTAGACACAGAATAGACAACTAGATATTGCTTTCCGTCGACATAGTATGGTCCCCAATCTAATTCCTATTAAATAGACCTTTGGTTACATAGGCAGATGAGAGACCCCATAAATTGGTGACTAAGAGCTAATGATATTCCAGCACAATTTTAAGGCCGTCAAATGGCTTGTCCCAAACTTGTCAGATTCAAGTCTACATAACAGGGCCTAGGTGCAGTCCATTCACAGTTATTTTACCTCTGACAGCAGCAACCCAACAACAACCTTATTTTAAAGAGAACAAGATAATTTTGATTTAGACAGACTACTCAGTAGCAGCAACCAAACAGCAACCTTACTTTAAAGAGGATAAAGATCATTGTGATTTTGACAGACTTGTCAGTAGAAGCAACAACACAGCAACCTTATTGTAAGTCGAATAAAGATCATTTTGATTTAGACAGACTACACAGTAGCAGCAACCAAACAGCAACCTTATTTCAATGAGAATAAAGATCATTGTGATTTTGGCAGACTTGTCAGTAGCAGCCACCTTATTGTAAGGAGAATAAATATCATTGTGATTTTGGCAGACTTGTCAGTAGCAGCAAACAAACAGCAACCTTATTGTAAGGAGAATAAAGATCATTGTGATTTTGGCAGACTTGTCAGTAGCAGCAACCTTATTGTAAGGAGAATAAATATCATTATGATTTTGGTCGACTTGTCAGTAGCAGCAAACAAACAGCAACCTTATTGTAAGGAGGATAAATATCATTGTGATTTTGGCAGACTTGTCAGTAGCAGCAAACAAACAGCAACCTTATTGTAAGGAGGATAAAGATCATTGTGATTTAGACAGACACTCAGTAGCAGCAAACAAACAGCAACCTTATTGTAAGGAGGATAAAGATCATTGTGATTTAGACAGACACTCAGTAGCAGCAACCAAACAGCAACCTTATCTCAATGATAATAAAGATCATTGTGATTTTGGCAGACTTGTCAGTAGCAGCAACCAAACAGCAACCTTATTGTAAGGAGAATAAATATCATTGTGATTTTGGTCGACTTGTCAGTAGCAGCAAACAAACAGCAACCTTATTGTAAGGAGGATAAATATCATTGTGATTTTGGCAGACTTGTCAGTAGCAGCAAACAAACAGCAACCTTATTGTAAGGAGGATAATGATCATTGTGATTTAGACAGACACTCAGTAGCAGCAACCAAACAGCAACCTTATCTCAATGATAATAAAGATCATTGTGATTTTGGCAGACTTGTCAGTAGCAGCAACCAAACAGCAACCTTATTGTAAGGAGAATAAATATCATTGTGATTTTGGCAGACTTCAGTAGCAGCAAACAAACAGCAACCTTATTGTAAGTCGAATAAAGATCATTTTGATTTAGACAGACTACACAGTAGCAGCAACCAAACAGCAACCTTATTTCAATGAGAATAAAGATCATTGTGATTTTGGCAGACTGGTCAGTAGCAGCAACCAAACAGCAACCTTATTTTAAAGAGAATAAAGATCATTGTGATTTTGGCAGACTTGTCAGTAGCAGCAACCAAACAGCAACTTTATTGTAAGTCGAATAAAGATCATTTTGATTTAGACAGACTACTCAGTAGCAGCAACCAAACAGCAACCTTATTTCAATGAGAATAAAGATCATTGTGATTTTGGCAGACTCGTCAGTAGCAGCAACCTTATTGTAAGGAGAATAAATATCATTGTGATTTTGGCAGACTTGTCAGTAGCAGCAACCTTATTGTAAGGAGAATAAATATCATTATGATTTTGGCAGACTTGTCAGTAGCAGCAAACAAACAGCAACCTTATTGTAAGGAGGATAAATATCATTGTGATTTTGACAGACTTGTCAGTAGCAGCAAACAAACAGCAACCTTATTGTAAGGAGGATAAAGATCATTGTGATTTAGACAGACACTCAGTAGCAGCAACCAAACAGCATCCTTATCTCAATGATAATAAAGATCATTGTGATTTTGGCAGACTTGTCAGTAGCAGCAACCAAACAGCAACCTTGTTGTAAGGAGAATAAATATCATTGTGATTTTGGCAGACTTCAGTAGCAGCAAACAAACAGCAACCTTATTGTAAGGAGAATAAAGAGTGATTTAGACAGACTACTTAGTAGCAGCAACCAAACAGCAACCTTATTTTAAAGAGAATAAAGATCATTGTGATTTTGGCAGACTTGTCAGTAGCAGCAACCAAACAGCAACCTTATTGTAAGGAGAATAAATATCATTGTGATTTTGGCAGACTTCAGTAGCAGCAAACAAACAGCAACCTTATTGTAATGAGAATAAAGAGTGATTTAGACAGACTACTTAGTAGCAGCAACCAAACAGCAACCTTATTGTAAGGAGAATAAAGAGTGATTTAGACAGACTACTTAGTAGCAGCAACCAAACAGCAACCTTATTGTAAGGAGAATAAAGAGTGATTTAGACAGACTACTTAGTAGCAGCAACCAAACAGCAACCTTATTGTAAGGAGGATAAAGATCATTGTGATTTAGACAGACACTCAGTAGCAGCAAACAAACAGCAACCTTATTGTAAGGAGGATAAAGATCATTGTGATTTAGACAGACACTCAGTAGCAGCAACCAAACAGCAACCTTATCTCAATGATAATAAAGATCATTGTGATTTTGGCAGACTTGTCAGTAGCAGCAACCAAACAGCAACCTTATTGTAAGGAGAATAAATATCATTGTGATTTTGGCAGACTTCAGTAGCAGCAAACAAACAGCAACCTTATTGTAAGGAGAATAAAGAGTGATTTAGACAGACTACTTAGTAGCAGCAACCAAACAGCAACCTTATTTTAAAGAGAATAAAGATCATTGTGATTTTGGCAGACTTGTCAGTAGCAGCAACCAAACAGCAACCTTATTGTAAGGAGAATAAATATCATTGTGATTTTGGCAGACTTCAGTAGCAGCAAACAAACAGCAACCTTATTGTAAGGAGAATAAAGAGTGATTTAGACCGACTACTTAGTAGCAGCAACCAAACAGCAACCTTATTTTAAAGAGAATAAAGATCATTGTGATTTTGGCAGACTTGTCAGTAGCAGCAACCAAACAGCAACCTTATTGTAAGGAGAATAAATATCATTGTGATTTTGGCAGACTTCAGTAGCAGCAAACAAACAGCAACCTTATTGTAATGAGAATAAAGAGTGATTTAGACAGACTACTTAGTAGCAGCAACCAAACAGCAACCTTATTTCAATGAGAATAAAGATCATTGTGATTTTGGCAGACTCGTCAGTAGCAGCAACCAAACAGCAACCTTATTCTAAGGAAAATAAAGATCACTGTGATTCTGACAGTGATGCAAAATCGAGAGGAAAAATAAATGTGAAAGGACTGTAAGCGGCAATCGCTTTCAAAGCGTTTCCCTATCTCTACAACGACTTTCAACAGTATTGACATAAGCTTTCCGGTAGCATCATCATCATCATCCACAGCCTGACTTCACCCACTTCTGGGCAAAGGCCGCTCTTTTCTTGTGCCAATCCCCACGCTCCTGTGCCAGCCGCATCCAGGTTTTGCCCTCGATGGCAACAATGTCGTCCGCCCATCTCGCCGCCATACGACCGACATCTCATCTTCCAGTCGTTGGACGCCACTCCGTCACAGCCCTCCACCTGTCATCACTACACCTTGCCAGGTGTCCTGCCCAACTCCATTTGAGTTCCATAACTCGTTTTCCGATATCGAAAACCTTCGTAATTCTTCGGATCTCGACGTTTGGAACTCGGTCTCAATTCATTTTTACTTTTGTATCATCGGAGAGCAGTGGTGGCCCAGTGGTAACGGCCGCGACTTACGTGTTGTAGGTCGTATGTTCGAACCCAGACAGGGGCTTTACTTTGTGTAAATTATTCAGAACGGTGAAGGAAAACATCGTGAGGAGGCATGTCCTAGAACCAAAAATTCGAATACATGTGACATTTACCAACCCGCACTGGGCATGCGAGGTGGATTCCGGCCCACTCCCCGAGAGGCCTGTGGCCCAGCAATGGGAACGTTATAGTCTGATTGTGTATGTATCATCGGTTATCGCTGACAGAATGTCACATTGTCTAAGCAACAATCCTTAGTTGCGTCTTTTTCAAAGGTACATTACATGTTGTTTTATTTTTTATTCATTAGGTTTCATTGAATAATCTTATCATTACTGTTTTGTACCACTCCATTTTCCTGTGGTACTCTCACTATACAATCATTACTGGCAATCAGAGCTTGGGGTTTGTCTGTGTTAGTCATTTTCAGCGCTTCCAGTTGTGAAGAAATGAAGTGTTCCGATATATGCTCGCGGAGTTCCGTCTTTAGTCTGAAACTTTGACTACATTGGTTGCATCTGTGGAATAAATATTTGATTTTAATTTTTTTTTTTATTATTTTGGTAACCATACTTATTGCCATCAATATTATTTTTATAGTAACAGAGCCATCTGTTGGAGTAAGACGTATCTAATACGTACAGCCTTGAGCACTCCTTCCTTTGTCGGATATAGGACCCGTACACACGACGCTGTCTTGTACGTTTACTGCTCAAAAGTAACGAAGCAAGAAGTTCTAGCAAATAATGACTACTACACTTACTTATACAGATTAATTCCTAAGTGTGAGCGTGTATGCTTTACCAAGTCAGTGCTTTGCGTAAAAGTTCGATCACATATGTCACATCGGTAAGGTCTTTCACCAGTATGTATTCTGTTGTGCCGCTGCAGATGATGTTTGCATGTGAACCTGCAATAAAAAAAAAACATAGGTAAACCTTCCTCTTGGCTTTGCCAAAGTCGGGTAAAAAAACACCTATCCTTTGAGTTCTAATTATTAAAATTTTAAATCAGCGCCATCTAGCGATACACGTCAGCTTTTAACAAACGATTCTCTTGACCGATAGATGGCAGTATAACTGTTAATTTTTTTAACCCAGACCAACAAGAAGCAGCAGCATGATACTTTCTAGGAGCAAGCAATGAAAGGACCAGCCACAAACCAGCTGACACAATTTTTTGACATTAAATAATAGACCTTAAAATTTGTGATTCAAGGCGCAAAGTCACACGAGGAGGCAAATTATTTGGGCGTTGATGGTCGGATTTGCACTTTACGACTCTTGTTTTAAAGTGTATTTCTCAATGTCATCAGGAAATCCTTCATTTTTTTTTATTATTGCACCATGGTATAACACCTACATTGCGGCTTAAAAGTGCCAAAGTATAAAGAAGATATCACACAAAGATTCCAGAATAGGACCAGAATAGGATTACGACCCATCCTAATAAACTAGCATCAAACGGAATCAAACCTAATGAAAACCACAATATTCAGGTGGCTTAAAAAATTGGTCCCACAAGCAAGACTTGATATGAAGACCAACAAACTATATACAGATTAATGTTGATGAGTCAGTGGGCGCTTAACAAGAATGCCTAAAATTAACAACAACACAAAATGATGCTGATTGTCAATAGATAGAAAAATAACATTTTACGTAATACATCTTACTTCATCGGACAAGCATCACACTGATAAGGTTTGATACCCAGATGCCTCAGCTTATGTTTGGTCAGAGAACTGCACTTTGTGAATGTCGCATTACATTGATCACATGAGTGTGGTTTCACGCCAGTATGGGTCATGCCATGGGATTTGAGTTCACCTGAAATTATTTTAAAATGTTTATTAGAAGCTAGTCTTTTTAGCATATCAATGGCAAATAAGGTTGTGAAAATACAAAACAAATTCATCCACATTGCTGTCAACAGGAAAAGTGCCCAAAGGCTGGCAGCATTGCCACATGGTAAGGCAATGCTGATTCTATGGGCAAAAAATAGGCCAGCCATGTAGTAAATAGACATTATACTTTTTTAAATCAAGAATTTACAAAGATATTCCAAATATTGACCAAGAGAATATTTTCAAGAGCAAATATTGATAGTGTGAGAAATTGGAGATTTCTATTAAGTACCTATTAGTTAACAGACAACCGGTAAGCCAAAATTTCATGCAAAAACTCCTTTTATATACACACCTTTACTAACAAACTTCCGAGGACACAAGTTACAGGCAAATAGCTTCAATCCTAAATGCCTCTTCATATGCTGGTTCAAGTTAGTGCTAGAATCAAATCTCTTTCCACAAGTAGGACATAAGTAAGGCTTTTCTCTGGTATGAATCTTTATATGATTTGTTAACGTCAAAAGATGAGCAAAAGACTTTGGACATATAGGACAGCAATGAGGTTTTATTCCATTGTGCTTATTCTCATGTTCTGTTAAAGTGGCTTCCGTAGCAAATGACTTTGGACATTTAGAACATTTGAATGGGCGATTATTCTCATGACATAGTTCATGTCTTTTTAAATGAGATAGTTTTTTGAATACCTTGCTGCAAATGGAACATGATAGAACCCTGTCTTTCGATGCATGTTTTCTTTTGTGGGCAGATAAAGAGTTCACGGACTTGAAATTTGCTGAACAAACATCACATTGTATTCTTTGGTCTGTATTATGGTTAATTTCGGTCATGTAGGATTTACTTTCAGACTCTGATCTGTGCGATACCAAATGCTTGACGTATTTGTAATTGTAATTAAAAGTCTTTGAGCAGATGTTACAGATGTATTGTTTATGTTTGTGTTTTCGTTTGTGAGTGTTTAATTTTGCCTGTGATTTAAATTTTTTATCACAAACTTCACATGTTAGTTCTGTTTTTTGGCGTTTTGCTTGATGTACTTCAAGTTGACTTGCATCCGATATATCTGAATACATTGTTGCTATATTATATGGATCAATTTCTTCTTTAACTGCCATTTCAGAATCAACACTATCATCTAAGTTATTTTCAATTTGATATTGATTGTATTCATCTTCAAGTTTAATTTCAGTGACTACGTTGTTATTTTGCTTTATCTTTATGCTTACATCTTTGCTATCATCACCAATCATTTGTGCAAAATGTTCTTTCAACTCTGCATCAGCATTTAAAGCAGTGATCTTAAATTTGTGAAAGTTTACTAAACAACTGTAGCAACTACTGCATATCTTAGTTGGTAATCTGTCATTCATGTTCACCTAAAACAAAATAGAGTCAATTTGATATCAAATGTTCAATTTTTTATCACAATTTTGAAATTTGATTGTTGATTATCAGGTAAACGAGAAATAACGAATATCTTACCTGTATTGAAGTATATGATGTTATTAATTCAGCAATATTTACTGAGTCAATTTCTTCTTGAATTATTTCATACATTTCTTCGGAAACATCTCGTAAGCAAGTACGACAGCTTAAATCAAAGTTTTTTAAATTCAAAATCGCCATTGAAATGCTATTACAATAATATTTACTAATTTCTTTAACTTATCTTTCAAGTAATTATTTTCTCCACTTGAAACTGAAATCAAAAATAGAAAAATATAAGCAAAATAATACTTTAAAAACAATAAACTTATTGGTTGGTTAGTCGGGTCTTCAGGCTTTGGCCCGTTTTGGCCAATTTTATTTCCCCGTAATGATAAAAGTCAAAATTGACACTTTGACAGTAATAGTGAAGTAATAGTTTTGAAAGAATTGACCGTTCCTCGATTCTCATTCTGCACTCATACCGTTACAAAAATCGATTAGAATTATTAAAGATAGAAAAAACAACAGAAGATGATTTATTTTGTTTTTTTTTTTTTCAATTTGACGGAAGCTTGATGACTGTTTTGAGAATAGTGAAAAGTCTAGAAAACATGAAAAATCATCATCCTCTTGCCCATAACCCAATTTATTTGGTAGAGAAAAAATATTTATAACACTACTAGCTTTTGCCTGCGGCTTCGCTCGGGTGGAAGTCGAAAATTATACCACGGGAACGTATTACCGGTATAAATACCATCAAATGTGAAAGTGAGTTTGTTTGTTTTAGATAAGATTAACAACGATCATACATGAGGTAACAAGTACCTACGCAATATGAAACATCAGTCGTCACGTCATGACTGTGATGTTACGGGTTCTGGCTAACGAGTCGTTGAAGAATCGTATTTTTTTGTCATCAGAATTACGAAACCGGGTAAATTTTATGTTGATAATTAAATGGTCATCGTCCGTCTCCAGATAAGGAAAACTTAGACTAGAAAGAAGGGAAGTAAATATATTTTGTGTTTAAAACTATTCATTAAAAGGCCGTTTTTCAAACAACTTATATTTCTTAATGTTGCTAGGCTATTATGTTAGAATTTAGTTGAAATAATATGGGCCATGGATTTTTAAAGTGTACTAATCTGTTGGCTATTTTTGTGCGGGTATGATACTTAATTTCTACGTTGGATATGATTGTCATCTTATACCACTAGATGGCGTTACTTTTGGTATAGCTACGGTCCATTTCTTTTGTCAAACATTGATTTTACATTTAAAGTTATGCATTCATTAATTCCTGTATTTTATGTAACGTCAAATCGAATAATTAAAAGAATTTTAGAAAAGGTTTGTATTTAAAGATGTCAATTAATGATACTGTTTTACCAAACGAGGTGGCGCGCTGCATCCGGTCCCCACTCTTGATGCTTGCCGGCGCAGCGCGTTAGCTCATGGGTCAGTCTGTTACTAGCTGTGCTCCAAGCAAGTGATGTCATTTAAGTGTTACGTGTGCGTAAAAGTGAGTTTTATCGAAGAAGAGCCAACAATTAATTATTTATGTATACAATATCTGTCCAACCGTCATAATTATTTCTCTGATAAAAGTTGTCTTGCAACAATTATTATTGAAAAATCAGCTCAGGTGATAGCCTAGCCATTTGGGTAGGTAGGACCCGTAGGACACTGGACAAAGCTAATTGTAGATGGCGTGATCATAGCTAGGTCCTTATGGCCTTTAATAAATTTGACATTTCATTCGTTCATGAGTTTGGTTTAATTTCACAATTTCTTTATTTTTGGTTATTTCAATATTTTGAATCAAGTATTTGAATGGAAAGTGTCGGAATTTAAATACTTAAATATTTCCTCGTGATCAATTTCTTTAAAATATTTTGAACTCTGTTTAATTATTAAATAATCTTTACGAACAGTTTTTAGCCACATTCTTCTAATTTTACGATAGCGCCATTTTGACAGTTGCCTTCCCCATTGAATTCAATCAAGCACATCACTACTAAATCACCAAAAGCCAAACCTTTCATTCATTCAGTTCATCAGCAGTTCAGCTGTCACTTTACCAAGTTCAACTTGTGTAATCATTTAAAAATTCACGCGTGCATAATTTTAAAAATAAAACACGGAATTAACGAAACAAATACTCATTAAATTACGTTTATTTTCCTACTTTATCGGTAAGTTGTAAGTCATTATTTATGTTGTGTTTCTCAATGATAAATCTGTGCGTCTGATAACTATTTTAAATTAAAATGCGCTGTGTAATTTATTACCTGCGCACTAAGGTGGTAAAACTAATTAATCAACTATAGTTTTTGATTGTTTTTAGTAAGTACATACAACTGAAATAAAATGTATTCTTTAATTATTTCAATTAAAATAAATAACATCATTTTGTACCTAGCTCTAGGTACCTACTCATTTTAAACATTTGCAGTTTTTTTTTTTTCATAGACCATTATTTTTTTTAAATAGGTACCTAAGTACTTGAGTATTTTTTATATTTTATTTTGAGTGTTTTTTTTATATTTTATTTTTTTAAATAAGTACCTAAGTACTTGAGTATTTTTTATATTTTATTTTGAGTGTTTTTTACATATTGATTGAAAGTAATTTAATATTGATTACTTAAAGTTTTTTTTTACAAAGCTTTTGTTTTTTTGCTGAAAAAAAAAATTAAAACTCGTAAAAGCTTAATGGACCACCTGTAAAAAAATAACAACTTACTTACCACCTTAAAAAATCTTTAACATACATCCTTGAAATCTCAAACCTTCTCAATTTCATTGCACCCAATTTCCAGCTTTGCTTAAAAACACAAAGTAGATATTTCAAATGCACTTGTTTTGTGGGCAAGGTTTAAAACATTAGTGAAGATTGATTATTATGTATGTGCACATGTAGGCAGGTACCTACCTACTAATTTTATTCATTGAAAGCAGATCAAGGTCTGTAAGTTTCATAATTATGGTTACAAACCTTTTACTTATTTTTATTGTGAGTTTGCTAGAGTGAGTTGTTTACATTCAAGTGGTACCTACCTACCTGCTCCTGCTTTCTTCATTAGGCCTATCCATAATTATTGTAAAGTAATTCCTGCCAAAACCATCAGCTGCTGACCTGAATATCACAACTTCTATGTCAAAATATCATGTAGGTAGGTACTTAATGGGTACCTACATATTATTTTAAGATTTTTTTTTAGGGAGAAACAAACTGATTTAGCCAATGATTTCAGTAAATTTTGGTTCCTTCCTTTTTAATTTTTACATAGAAATCTTACCAGATTTCTGTAGTCATGTTGACACAATGGATACTTAATAAGCCTTGCTTCAGCAAGGATTCATTACCTTGAGCTTATACTTAGTTTGAATTTATAAAAAAAATATGTAGGTAAGTACCTACCTCAGAGAGAAAAAAAAACTACTTATAGCTAAGTAAGCTACTTATAACTAAGCTATAGACATAGTAATCTTTATAGGTAGGTACTAATGCTATAATGTAGGTAGCTGTTGTGTTCCCTGAGGCTAGGGCAGAAGATAGATTAGAAAATTCAATAAAATTCCATACTTACCTACTTAGTTACCTATTTCCTTTAAATAAGATTTAGTTTAGCTGAACTTTTTGTGTTAGAAAAATAGTCAGTAATTTTTTTTTGAGGTTGTAATGATTAATTCAGAATTAAAATGAAATGTAGGGAAGTAAGTAGGTAGTTACCTACATAAATAACAACTTATACATAAGTACCTAATTAACTAATCAAATTAAAAATATCCTAACATAAAACTAAATCTTTTCTTTCACTAGGAACAATAAGCGCGCCATTCGAATAAGTATTTTAATTTAGGTTTAGATTTAAATATTTGTAAGTCAACGTCTCTTCGGTAGGTATGTCCCGCGTAACAGTTATTCGTGTACCTACCTATTGCAAACTCAATAAACATAATAATTATTGTAATGTAACTGTGTAACTGTACACATACCTATTCAATCACTAATTAATGCAGAAACTGATGGACATTTGCATATTTTACGTGACAGCACACAAGTGACAGTACGTACTTATTTAATAACTTTTTCCCGAGACTTCGTCTGCGATCTAGGATGAAGAGTATTATCTATGTTCTGCCCCGCGCTCCCAGGCTACCTGTCTGTCATATTTCATAACAATCAGTTCAGTGGTTTAGGCGTGAAACTGAAAAGGTAACAGACAGGCAGAAAGAGTTACTTTCGCGTTTATTAGGTAAGTACTTTTTTTTTCGTCCACTATTTATTTTTAATTTTCTTTATAGGTATTACGATTCAATTAGTTAAAAAAAAACAGTCGAACATAGAACCTCCTCCTTTTTTGAAGTCGGATAAAAGCAACAAATGATCTCTCGTGGAGTCTTCAGACTGCTTGGGCTGTAAATTAACCTATAGGTAATCTTTGTCTAATATAGGTACTTATTCGATTTCAGTTGCACATTGATGTGCATTGATACTAAGCAAGACCTTTTCTCCATTCTGTTTTTCTCTTCCTGTCGCTATCAATCTAAATTACTTACTAAGTTTAACAAAATAAAATGTATGTAAGTAAATGTAATTAAGTATGTTTGGTGTAATTTGTAAACACAGATCCTGATCATATTTTCAGTAGCGTCCATAAGTTCCTTTATGGAACAGATTCAGGTATCAGAGTACATGGCAGGATGCAGGACATTAAAGACGAATCGTATCACAAAGTATTAAGCATGCTTTTAGCTTTCAAAGGGCACGCACAGGGAACGGATAGCGCCAAGCGCGTGATATCTCCTTTTCTCGTGATCATTTTGGGCTCAATGCCAGATTGTAATGATTAAAACTCACCTCTGTCTAATTCCAGTGTAACCTATGCCATATTCGTTTGGCAATATTGACATCTTGTTTTCTCAATCCAGGAATAAGTAGGTATAGATTTTTTCTATTCCCGATTTTTTCCGCCCAAGATAAGTCTTTACGAGACTATAGATCAGCGCCTGCTTGGACCTGGGAGCAAAACTAGGGCATCTATTGCTGTTACATTCAGATGCGTCTTAAGGACCAGCACTCTAATTGCGTAACACGGTTTTAATCGAAATCTGAAACATTTTAAAGCAAATTGCTAGTCCATTGCTTCATTTGTTCAAATTTGTCTGCTCGACAACGTAATAACATAACGCAATGAATGTTGTTGAACTGTCAAAATGAAACCGATTCCGACTGATAGTGTTACGCAATTGCCCCATCACTGATCCACCAGAACTTGGCTCCACTGACCGACTACCGCGGACTGGTAGGCTCGCCAGTAAAACTCGCTGGTGGATCACCGTAAGACTGCGGTATTATTACCGAATTGTGCAACGGTCCTGGGGGCCTACTCCCTAAGTCCGTCCGTCTTTCCGTCCGTCCGTTTATCCGTCCGTCTGACATTACGATCCATCAAAACAAGTGTAAAAGTTAAATTTTTCGAACGGGCAAAAACACATCGGGAGTAGGGACAACTGGCAAATCATGTTGTCATTCATTCTTCGTTCGGGCCCCGAACCAATCATCCATCCGTAGATGATACGGAGTAAGAAACGCCCGTAACGAAGGCCGAAACTACGGGCTTTGTGCTTAGGGAGTAGGCCCTCTGAACTCCTGACTGACTTACATGACAAGTCAAAGTAGTAAGTCAGTTTGACATTTGCACTTGTCAATTTAATCTTCGAGATGACAGACTTTAGCTGTTGCTCGCGTATATGAATCGGATTTTGTTCACACTTTCATGATTTCATGGGTTTAATTTTTTTTTGCGCGAAAACCGTAAGTATTCTATTTCTAAACGAAAAGTACCTAGCCTAAGTTACTCCTTATAACATCAGCTATACGCCAGTGAAAGGCCCGTCAAAATCGGCCAGCCGTTTCGGAGATAAGCTGGAACCACCAGACAGACAAATATAAATTATAAAAAATGTTTTTTGTAATAACAAAAATTTTGCCGATTTCGCTAATTTGCGTGATTTTAAAGACGTAATTTTACAGTCAAAATACTGTATTTCTATAAGTTTTAATGTACAACATAGAAGATCATTTTGATTATAATCTAATGAATGAATGAGCTACATTTTTATTTTGCGTCGAGTTTGTTGTGCGAGAATTAGGTTGTTTTAAAAGATTTTTTAATGGCAAATGTTTTTAATTTTTTTCATCTTTTTCCGGAAATGAATTGATTTTGAATTGAAGTTTATTGTTGTATTCATTTTATGAACGAGAGTTCTAAGTAGCCGAAATCAAAAGCAATTCTTTGCCAATTCTCTCAAAAATTTGACTAAGTTGAATATTTTTTTACTCAAAAATTTTATATGAAAGTTGTTTAAAGTGATTCATACATTGTTTATACAACTTTCACAAGAATACATTGTAATTTTTCCATACCCTTTAGACGTCAAAACGATTCGTAAATATGTGATATTCTAAACCTCTTACAGCAAAAAATCACAAAACAGTCGCCGGTTTAGGTCGATTAATTAAAAGTAAATAATAAAAATAAAAAAGTAGCTCATACATTAGATCATAATTGAAATGATCTTTCATGTTGGACATTAAAACTTAAAACTTTAAAACTAAACAAATACTATACCTACCTATTATAAATTTATAACTGTGAAATCGCGTCTGTAAAATCACGTAAATCAGCGAAATCGGCAAAATTTCGTGTACGGCCACATAATACCCTACATCATAATACTTTCATAATAATATGCATTTAGTAAAAATCTGTTATTTTGACATTACAAACAGACACTTCAATTTTATTTATTTGTAAGTATAGATGACCGCATAGACTTATTTGTTTAAGTCTATAGATGACCGTTTGTTTAATCTTACACGTGGAAACTCGAACACCTTGCTATTTACTAGCAGAAACTAATGTACAAAGATGTAATGTTCGTAACTAATCGGCTATTAAAGAAAGCTCCAGTGCCAACGTTTACACACACGTCCGCACAAAAATATATTCGTGCATTCCCTGTGTCCCCTACGTGTACGTTATGCTATTTCTGTACACCAATCTCTTGGCACTGTCTTCTCGCGTAATACTCTTTTAATGGTCCCTTATCGTTTTCTGAATGAAATGGTATTTGCCGGTAAAGGAGTAAGTATTGTTTGCTTTATTGTGGTTTTTATTTCCTTTTGAATCATAAGTGTGATACAACATACGCTTGAGGATAGTTATAATGTTTATCCTTGCAGCGAGACGTCTATCGAAATCAAAATAATATATGAACATCAAAAACTCCTATAATTAAGTACGATTAACAAGTAAACACCCAAAAGCTGCGACAGTTATCGTCTGATGGGATCTTTATGTAGCTCTAAGTTGGTGCTTGCTGCAATGCTTCAATCTGCTCTTCATACCTACCTACTTATTTACTTGCTTATTATTATGAAGTTATTATTATTAGAACTTACTTATTATGAAGCACAAATTCAACTCAACTCAAACTCTTTGGAAAATTGACTCATATTTTCATTACAACCTACCTAGCATCATTACTTCTAGAGCTGCATAATCCAGAGTCCAGACATGACATTTTCATTGACTGTTCTGCAGCATGATCACGTTTCCAGTATCCTAATTACGTAACAGATATCGCCAGCCGTTTATTGCCATTGAACCTAACCGATAAGGCTCTTTAGAGGTCGCTGTGACCTGTATAGTTTCACAAAACCCCACAAACCACAAATCTTTAGTTGCGTGCCGGCTGCCGGACTGTGTGGACGTGTTTTGTTTTCGCCATCTTTGTTTATATACGGGTGCGAGTTTTTAAGGTAAATTAATTTATTTTTTGTGCATTTTTTGTTAACTACGTTCTGAAAATTTCCGGATGTAAATCCGGAACTGTATGAAAAAGAAACCATATACATATGTAGTTTACAGTACATATGGACGACCTTCGCTCATTAGTAACGTTTATCATTCAAAGTTATCTTATATACACGAGAGTCGAGACATAGTAATTGCTCTTCTAATTATTTATATGTAAGACAGTATCATTGTAGGGTTTCAAGTACAAATTATATTGGAGATGAAATGAGAAAATCTATGTAGATATATTGCACAGAGAGAACTCAATTAAACTGTGAAGGTTTTTGTCGCAATGACACGAACGGAGGATAATTTTTAATGGAAATAATAGTTACAAATTGAAGCTCAACCTTTGACCGATGCGTAATAATAAATATACCCATAGAATATTGATCAAGAACTGAACTTAAATGTAGTTAGGTACTATGGCAGTTACTAAAACTTACGATGGTAATAATAACTGGAAAGTGACACCTCAAATTCCCCTAAATTAAAAAATAGTGATTATAAAAACTTTTTTTTAATGTTTTCAGTTAAACAATATACTTTTCCAATATTACTTACACATAAAATCATCTACTTACATAGTATAAACATCGACATGTTCTTGTCCACAGAGCTAATAACTTATTTCTAGATCTGCTAATCAAGGGTCATCCGTTGTCACTTAATTGGGACCCTCTACACAATTTGTTTGTGCGTACTGATAACAATGAAGGATTATTAATGTCAATTTATTGAAGATTACTGTCAGTACCTTTATGTATTTATCGCTATTTGATAATAACCGCGTCTTAGTGTCAATGCCTATAGGGGTCAAAGTCCGATGTAACCGGTATTTTATGCAATTACAGGTTTTAAGAGAAATTACGGTTTTTTAAATTATGAATAAATTAATAAATTAAAGAATATTATACGTCACGGCATAAGTTTATAAATAAGTTATTAAAATGGTATTTTTTAATTTTTTTTAATTAAGTAAGTATCTACTTAAATAATTTCGTATAAAGTAACCAAATTATGATCACTGTCAATAAATTTTATTTAAAAAAAAATCAGTTATGGAGACTGCTGACGGAAGTGAAAACTAAACGTAAAGCTATGCATAGCATGTCGCGGTGTCGTGGTGACGCGAACCCGTAACATTTTCTCCTACCAAAAATCGCTCAACGCGCCTAAAGAAGTTTTCACTTCAAAAAAACAAAGTGCAAATCAAAAAGTAAAAAAACAATATGACCCAGTCATGTGACTCGTTCGTTAATCTTTATTTGCATAACAACAATAAACAGGTATTGTGTGGCATAGACTATACACTAATATTGTGTGGGTTCAACGCCCGGCATTGGCACTCGAGTGTGTTGCCAAACAACCGTACGTTCAGTCGTTCAGAGCACAAGTTGTGGTTCTGAGTAAAGTGTCAAAACAGAGCCACCAAAAGGTTTCTTGGACAAACTATTCAGTTCATAGAGGAATTCTCGGGTAGCACTATTCTAGAGGAAATCTCGATACCTACCTAAGTAACCGAAATAGGTGGGGCATGCCTCATGGGCAATTTCGGTTACATAAGGCCCATAAGGGCATCAAAATTATTTAAGAAAACCATAACGTAAGCCAACGAGGGCAAATTATGAAACTCGATTTAATTTCCTTTTTGATGCAAGAAATATACCTTTAAAAAACCAAATACTTACACCAAATCCTCTAGGATCCTTCACAGTCTCCACTTGTTTTTTTATTGGACTTCCTGCTTTGCTGTCAAATCACAGGGCAGGGCATTTTACTTTCTCAAAAATGGTAAAACTGTTAGTACATAGGTAGGTACTTCTACTTACTACTTAAGTCGGTAGGTGTAAGTTGGGTGCCTTGCATCATAGTACCTAGACCTACTGATGAAATAAGCACCAAATTGCGTAGTATCTTTCATTCATTTTTTACGCTGAAAAACAAGGAAGTTTATTTACCGTTTTACTTGTAATCCTGATAGATACCTACCTATAATTATCACCATTATTGTAGGTACTTATGTAAATAAAGTGAAAAGTGCTAACTCGTGTAAATGCAAGTTCTACAAAGTAAAAATAAATAGTAGATGTAAATAAGTATCTAGATTTACAATGCGTTTCAACTAAGAATAGGAATGACCTTGCGCCATATTGTGAAGATTTTGCAAAATAGCATCTCGTTTACACATTTGCAAAGTCAGTGACATATTTTAACAAAAAAAAAATCCAAAAACAACTAAAATGGATAAGGATAACACTACAAAACTTTGCAAGCCTTAGATTTCTAGCTTCAGTTGACAGTTAGAGGTCATTGACTTTCCTAGTCTTAGTTGAAACCCATTGTACTTGATAACCTACTTCATTTTAATTAGACTTAAGTACGTGTCATATATTTGTACGCCTCCTGGCATAACATAGCGCTCTGTTCATCAAACATAACATCTGTATTTTTTTTTACCTATGTTAACAAATAAATAAATAAATAGGTACGTCGTCATGACTATCTAATACCGTACTTTTAAACCTATATGGTCTCTCAAACTGTCCTTGATTTAGCGATGTCTAGACTAGGCATTAACCTTATTAAAGGAAAGCTATACTACGGACTTATGATTTGTGCCAAGTAGATCGATTGACGGAGCCTTGTGTACTCGATACGTAGGTACACAAATCGGTAAGATTTGTGTACTTTACCTTCGGGTAATCTTACCAATTCGTGTACTTTGCCTTCGGGTGTGGTTATGTCACCAAACATTTATCAATAAATGGCGCAACGACTTGTTATTTCGTCGTTTATGAACAGACGCCAGCAGGTTAAGCCACCCGAAACTGTCAAATGTTCCCAATCAACCTTGAACCTAATGCTTTAGCGATAAAGATGAAAATCTATTAAAGAAATTTGACAGATTGTAGTAGCTTGATGTGCTGTGATTTAAACATATTCTACGTAGTTACGTATCGAAAGAAGTACACTGAAAGCATGCTTATTACATTAATTATTAAGTTTCGATATTGATCGTTCGTTAACCGTTGCCTTTTGCACTTTGCACTGCTTAACTTAATATTTAGGTTAAGTACCTATAACCGAAGATAGGTACACATGCCTCGAACTTGCAAAATTTTGTGAAAGTTACAGGCATTAAACCACGCACTATGCGTGCCAAATAAGAATAGTACTGTCAAGACGCCATTTTGTTCCGCAATAGTAGGTATGGCAATACTCGCGAACTTCATTACCAATGCATACTAATTTGACAGCTATCGTGTGAAGTTGAAGCAAGCGCGATCCTATTCTTATTTGGCACGCATAATAGTTAGGTTTACAGTACTTAGGTACTCGTACTAGAACACATGTCATCTGGGTATTAGCTTGGCTCGACTGACGATGAATCCCGAAAAAGCGTAAGGGGTCCCCGAAACGCAAATTCACAATTGATCAATGGGGTCTGCTTTTATAAGGGCCACCAGTTGGTGTGTTTGTGCACGGAAGGTATCTGTCAAACATCAAACAAAAGTTTGTAGGTTACGTAGGAGTTCAATATTTTTGTTTTGCAATGTTGAAGCCTGCAATTCAAAAAACATATAATTTATAAGCTTCCTTAGAACTGGTTTTCAAATAGCTTTTTGTTTTACCTTAACTTTGGACAAGTTTTTCTTTTGTTCCACTGGTTTTAGCTCCTCTTTTTTAAGTTCTAATCTTAATGAATTAAATTTTGTTGCACCGTACCTTGAATCGTCCATAATAAAATTAAAACAATGAGTTTATTTCGACAAAATCACAAATAACTAACAAAAAGCCATACCTAGGTAGGCTAGGTGTCGTGTCAGTGTCGTCACCTGACGGCGATTTTTATTGCCATCAATTTCTACTGTAGTAATATTGTCAATCTCTTCAATTGCACTTGGTAGACGATCAGTTTGCGCATCAATGTGTAATTGTGTATCAATCACGTAAAAATTGACAATTGCAATGGAATTAATTGATCGTTATCGAACCTGTAGATTAGGTTAGGTTTCAGTGACCATTGCATAACACAATTCAATCGCTTTCCTTTTGACAACTCAACAATATTCATTGCGTTATTGTCGTTGTCGCGCAGCTTTTGCAAACATATGAAACAAGCAATGGATATAGAATAAAATCTATCGTATCGTTATTGTAATTGTGTTAAATACTTACCCAATGGGGGTGTGCAGCAAGGGATATTATTTTTAACGGTCTTACTAAAATCTCCAGTAATATACGCCTTCGCTAATTAGGTAGTCACGACGAAACCTTCAAATCTTTGCGTTGTGTTGTAAGCAAGTTAAATATCAAAACAATAGAAATACAGAGTGTAAGGGACAGCCCTCCGCAAACTGATAGGGTAAATTCAGTATGTCATACTAAGATGACCGGTACATTAATTTTTTTCAGGAACGTTAAGGGAATCCAATAAACCTGATTTGTTTGTGTTTTTGTGCACAAATCGGAGCGTCTATTACTGGTTGGGAGGGGTAGGTAATAGGTATGCGGTGAGTTCGATGAACTCTGTAGCTAGACAGAAAGTGAACAGCTGATTTCACGCGTCGTTGGTTAGAGTATTTCAACATCCATTGCTGGTTTTTTTTTTTTTGCTGTTTTTTTTGCAGTTTTTGTTACATAAATGGAGTGCTGCGAACACACAATGCAATTTACATTCATATAATGAAAATGTAACTGAAAAAAAAATTGAAAAAATGAAAATTTTCCTGAGAAAATTTCCGGTGGAATATGATTCAAAATGAGGAGCTGAATGCACCCTGTTAGTTTGCGGAGGGCTGTCTCTTACACCCTGTATAATATAACCTACCTACTGTTTAATGGCCATCTTCAGTTGTAATAATTCATTTTTTGTTTTCAATTCGAAGACAGACTTGGCTAGAAATTCCAAGTCAGGACTAAAATAGGTACAAACACAACTAGGTTATTGAAATGGCAATTAATTGAAGCCATGCAAAAGAATCCTTGCAACAATGATTGTTGACTGATTTGTTTCTCCGCTGAAACAATCAGAAACCTGAACAATGCTGAAACGTTTGTCATACACATACCTACCTATAATGTATGTATGTAACATGTAGGTAGGTACTCATACATACTGCAACTGAATTAATTTTATTTCTATGCAGAGCTTTTAAACCTGTCACGTGTTTTTTAAGTATTTCTGTACTATTATTTACCTCGTTTGGTGGTCTAGTAAAATCTTTCGATTCCTTGGTCAGAGCTTTTCATCTCAATAGTAGTAGTTAGGGAGGCGAGGTAGCTAAATGGCGTAATTCAACGGCGCCGTCGAGACCTATCAAAATCGAAAGATAAAATAATTTCGAAAAGAAAAGCTCGGTTGGTAAAAACCATTTTAGCGGTGGGTTTGGCGTGTACGGTTTTTCAAAAATGTTAAAAAAAACAGTTACTTGGGCATTCTCGAGCGCGTCAGATATTCATACTACGTATGCCCCAAGTGCCTCTGATAACAACGGTATACTAATCTGCCGGTTTGCGTGGTGGGGGTAGGCATATAAAGTAGTCAAAAATGCAAAAAAAAAAAAATTACTCGAGCGCGTCAGATTTTCGGAAGGGGTGTTAAGTAGGCCCCAAGGAAGCTCCCTTTAAAAAAACTGACGATTTTGGTGTGACGATAAGTTACGATGAATTTTTGAAAATGCAAAAAAAAAAAGTTTTTTTGAAATACTCGAGCGCGTCAGATTTTCATAGGGGAGGTTTATCTCGGTATCCTGAAAGCATATTTTCTTAATCTGACAAAAATGTTGGTGGGTTCTCTTAATCTGACCGAAAAAGGTTTTTTGGTTTCTTTTTTTTCTTTTTTAGTTTTAACTTTGGACAAAAATGTAAAGAGACCTTTTTTGTGTAAAATAAAATGACCTTTTTTGTTTATTTAAACTTTTTTTTGTAAAATGTATCGTTCGCGACTTATATGCCGCAACGCGTTTTTCGGAAGACGAAATGGCTCCTCCACACTTCGGGTCATGCGGAAACCGGCAGATTTTGTATTTTTAGTAAGTTTTAGATTATATTCTTCAAAATAAAAAATAAAAAAATCGCGCTCGAGAACGCCGGATTAACGTTTTTTTTTTACAAGTTCGCGACCCTATAACTCGGCGGCGTCACGGACTTATCGTCAGATTAGTTAAATTTAGTCTTAAAACACTAAAATCAACCTCCAATATCTTAATCTGACGCGCTCGAGTATTTCAGACTAGCGATTTTTTTTACTAATCTGATCGTCTATCCTAGGCGCGCGTCACTACATATAGAGCTAAATACTTTACAAGGTTGTTCTATTAGGTCTAAGGTATCTCTCATATCTTAAACTGCCACGCTCGAGTATTACCGAAATTCCCTTACTCGCCTCCCTAACTATAGCCTAGATTCAGAATTTACTACCAATTAATGTCAATAGGCTCGCCCACATGGAACTTAAACATAATTAATTAAATACAATACACCTATGCATAAACCTTCGAAGAATACAGGGATGATGTTGAATGTTGAGTTACTTACATATAGTTAAGTACTAAAAAAAAAAAATAGAAAAAATAAATACTTAAAAAATAAATAGTGAAATAAAGTTTATTGGACTCAAGAGATAAGACTGCACGGTCAGCAAACCATTAGATCTGGATTCTAGACATACCTTTAGCTATCAGCAATAATGATTTGATGCATAAGAGATACTACATATTATGTAGTTGTGACGCCATGCTTAGATAATCTTCTGTAAGTATCCGTAGGAGTGACAACGGGCCTTTTTGTGTTGAAGTCCAAATGATACCTAAATGAGATATAGGTATAGATATAGCTTCCAACATTCATTTCTGCAGTCAGAAAATAACGTCGGTGCAGTGACCGAGACGTTGCGTTAATTTTTATGGTGTGGGCTTTTGATGTGGAGGAATGATGATATGAATTGAGAAGATAAGGTGGAGAACAAAACAAAGAACTATGGCTGGATTATGTGAAAGATGATAAATGGCTGGTAAGGTATTTAAAAAGGTATAAAATATACTGTGATGATGGCTGTTGAGATGTAAGAAAGAAGAAAATGCTTTGCCCTCCTCAGAAAGATCGGGATAAGGACAGGAGCATGATGATTTTTGCAATCGATTCTAATTAATGACACGACAATTACCTACAAAATTCGAAGTCCAACCCTGAAAAGCTAGGACCAAGAAAAACAAAACTGACTTTACTACCACAATACCTACGTAGGTTTCTATTCCATCTAGACTACGAGTGTCTGTCCGAGTGATCTCAGAGCTACAGAATCTTTGAAATGAATGTCCAAAAAGGAGCACGTGCAAGACTGCAGTATTCACCACTATTATTTAGTTTATTTTTTATTTTGCGATGCCAAGTTGGCTGATTGGAGTTGACCATTACCTTTTTTGTTTGATCTCACCAAAATAAAAAGAATACAAGCTGCCATTCTGGAATCGTGTTAAATTAACCGGTTTCTACCATTTGGTATCGGGTTTTACGCCTTGAATTTTTATGGTCTCGCTTCAAGCACTTGTTGCTATTTTGATTGCATGGAGCATAAGCAATAACGAACCGTATCTATCCCAAATAATTTAATTAATTAAAATTTGGAAGCCTCAAAAGCCAAAACCATTATGTGCCATGTCTTGCTGCTTTATGCTTTAACTTCATTCATCCTATAATTAATCATTTTAGTTTCGTCTGGAACTTCCAGCAGCTCATTTTATAGCTGTCATGTAATGAATGTTGCATTGCATGATTGCCAGTCACTCAGCCGTCTTTTGATAAGCCAGTCGCTACGTCACAAAATTATGACATAATTAAGTTATGCACTTAGGTACGATGGCTCAGGCGTAAAACGTCTCTTTCGCATAATGTCGCTTTCTCATCCAAGACGCCCGATTTCACTTTAAGTATGATTATATCGTAAGTAAGTTTTATAGCAGAAGGGATCTTATACCTAACTTATACTTATCGATAGATATTATATCAGCCTTTATCCTCCTGAGATCATAAAGATAGAAAGTCTATCAGCATACATCATTGGCATGTCCCTAATGTCCGGGACGTGACCGGATCGTGGACCTAAGTTTGGACTGTGTTGTTGCGCTGGAAATGGTACTGCTCTTAGAGTTATGAACGAGTTCCTAGAAAAACGTAACAAACTGATTTTTTTAGCCCCTGAAGTCAATACCTACACCATACACATCCGTAACACTGATGTATAACCAATATATAGAGCCACTGCATAATATTTTTTGCCATTTTTGTTATCTGCCACCATAATCTTTGAACATTTCAAACTAATTAACTAGCAATAAGGAGTTCATGTTAAGAAGCCATATAAGAAGTGCCTAACTGCCTACGTACTTTGACGCACATAAATATTAAGTATGTACGTCTTATTGACTTACTGCACGACATGACAGTAGCTATGTTTGATAGATATAGGTACTATCCCGAATTGTTGCAGATTTCGGCCGCAGCATGTGCTGTGATCGCTTTACTATACCCCCACCATGCACTTCGCACATAGCGAATAGGTACGGCCATAATCTAATAATAGGATTCTCACTTGTCTCATTTACCTACATAAATAGGCGCAAATACAAAAACATGGATGTCTGCTGTCTATGTAAACGTGACTCAAATACGATGTAATGTAAAACCTATTTGGTTACGTACACCGGTTAGTTCCGATTTTTAGCGCCACTAGTGACAGATGTCAAAATAAAAAGAAATAGGCGGCAAAAGCCAAAACCTTGAATCACTTGAACTGAAGTTCAAGAACCTTTGTAATATGAACGTCAGACGGTACATTTTCGCTGCAAAATAGCAGAAAAACATAATAGGTATTTCATCTACTTACCGTAACTTTTTTCGGCAAACAGGTAATTAAAATGAAATTGACTTCGTTGTTAGACTTATTTTTTATTCATTTGTATGGCCACACAAAATTTAAAAAACTGCATAAATGTGAGTTATTTTTGTCATCGACAAGCTAAGAAGATTCATTTGTAGGTACTGTGACAGTCGTTACGGGTACTTTTAGTCAGAAGCCCGAACCTGACAAGCAGTCTTACCAAGAGATATCGTATCACCCATTACCTGCCGTGTGCGTTACTGCAGCGGAATGTTGTCGCTTTTCAGGATTTCGTCTTCACAGGAATTAGTACCCAATCTCGTGTAAATGTGCCCGAAATTTAGAATTTGTGCGTCCAGCCGATCCAAAGATATTCACGAAAAACAGATTCCGCTGGAGTAACGTTACTGCAGCGGCATGTTTTTTTACCAGTGGTCGTAGCTGAATACAAACTAGCTACTTAGATAGATATAATTTGTGCCTAATTGTGCCCAAAAAATAGAATTTGTGCGTCTTGAGGTTTCAGAGTTATTCAAGATGCCGCTGCAGTAACGTTTAGCAAATTGCTGTATCTCTTAAACGGCATGACATACAACTACGATTTTTTTTACTACGATGGGTCTTAATTTGTGCTTAATTTGTGCAATTTTATTTTTTCTATAATCGACACCATTGGAAAACTAGAATTTTTTTTCAAAAACCCTAAAATCGATCCTCGCGCTTCAATGAGAAACCCTAGAAACTTACCAATTATGGTTATTTATACCTTTCATGAACTCAAAGCATCATGTGAAATTCGATGTTTATATTCCAACTCCTTAGAGAGTTATTCCATTTTAATTAAAATCTGGCCATGATATAATGTAACGCTCCAATACATGAGTTATTATTAAGTGACTGATATTATGATTATACTAATAATTAGTACCCTTATTAAATTGTTTATTCTTAAAGTTTCAGCTGAAAAAACCTTCTAACTACTTAGATATAAGAAAAAAACGATAGGAAAAGAAATCAAGCGATTAACCGAACAAATTCGAATGACTACATAAAAGCGGGCTCACAGTACATTGTGCCAACCTTCTTAAATATGTAGTACAACATTTCGTTTTTTGAAACAGTCTCGCACAAAAGTGTTACTTATAATTTATTGTTTTGTAAAACACGTAGGTATTACGTAAGTACGTAGTACATTATAACTCAATAGGTATTACGTACACACAGTGTGTAAGCCATAAATGATATTGAGGATTTGCAAACCTTTAAACTCTCAGTCAAATGTTAGTAAGTACAGCAATCTAATAAAGACCAAAGGTTTATTTGACGAGAAAGTGTATTTTTGTTGCCAATAAAATAAAAGAAAAAATACCGTTTATAGATTTAGTTTTGAATTGGAATAAAATAGCATGATTGATACCTCTGTAAAATTTTGTTTTATTATTTAGTTACCTACTTAATAGAAATATTCACAAATTGATCAAATTGAGGAAAGTGAATGTCTATATTGTCTAGATCTCAGCCAATTCGTCAATCGGAACTATTACACTCATACATATATAAAATACATCTACCCTATGCTATGCCGTCAGAACGACCGGGATAATAAAACATTACTTGGGGGGAATCCCCAGAGCTTGTCGTTGCTTCATTCGAAATTGCCGTATGGAATGGTTTTTTGTAAACATTCTTCAATGAAAAACAATGGTACCAACATTCGTGAAACGCACTGTTAGTTCGGTTCGGTGTTAACTTTGTTTGACACGAGTAATTGGCCGCCAATCTCGTGTGTGGAGAGCGTGTGCACATTATCTTTTTCCCAGTAATTCAAGGAATTGTGTGTATAATTACGACGCGTGTAATTTCGGCTGGACAATACGCATTGGTTTTGTGGTACATTGTGCTTATGGTGAAATAAATTAACTGTTCAGTGATAAAGAAGATCGACACACCTGTATTTTCTGTGCGTTAGAGTACTTCAAAGACATTCCATACTTCACAGATTATGCGTTACAAAAACGCACCGCAGTGCGCGCTCGCCCTTAGGTCACTTCCTACTCTCTGATGACTCTCTACGTCACATATTTATGTAAAAGTAAATAAATAGTTACCTAATTAAACCATTTGTACGCACCTGTACCCATCAAAATTCAATTATGCTTCGTGATCTCGTCCTCATTGTACACATGTAGTTTGTACTTCTCATACCCGCTAATCACATTATTTAAAGATGAAAACCTTCATCATAAAAAAATATTAAAAAATAAAAATATTTTATCTGTGGTCCGCCCGTTGGCGCGTGCTGTCCTGGCATCTGTCAATCATTGTACTTTTTTGTGCCGCGCGCTGATCACGTTTTTCGTTAAAAAGTTAAGAAAAATTTTAACGGAATGGAAAAATATCGAAGAATCCGAGACAAGGAAATGGAGGAGCTGAACGAGCGTCTGCGAGATCTGGAAAATCGAGTGGAAAAGCGAAAACGGAGTCGTCTTGAAACTCGAGTAAGTTTCTTGATAAACCTAACAATTTGTTTTTATTTTAAATCATTTTCCTAAAAATTTATTTACCTTGGGTGCCGCAATATGTATATCAGTCTCTAAAGGTTTCACGAGAGGTTAACCATGAGAATTAACTGTGCCATATACTTACGAAAGAACGACATCACACGAGCCGATGGCCTATACTTTCAGTGTTACAAACACGTCCCTCCTGGATGCTTAACAGTCTCGTAAGAGTTTTTACGAAAAGTTAACTAGGAGAACATTAAACTGTTCCGTATACTTAATAAAGAACGACATCACACGAGCTTCCACGAGAGGTTAGCCGATGGTATATACGTTCAGTGTTAAAAACACGCTTCTGTTGGATCCCTAGCAGTCTCTTAAAAGTTTTCACGAGAGGTTAACCATGAGAAAAATATCTGTGCCGTATACTTACAAAAGAACGATACTATATGAGCTTTCACGAGAGGTTAGTCGATGGTCTATACGTTCAGTGTTAAAAACACGTCTCTGCTATTAGACCCCTAGGAGTCTCTAAGAGTTTTCACGAGAGGTTAACCATGAGAATATGCTGTATACTTGCAGAAGAACGACACCACAAGAGCTTTCACGAGAGGTTAGCCAGTGGTACGATACGTTCAGTGTTAAAAACATGTCCCTGCTGTGTCCCTAGAGCTATCACGAGAGGTTAGCCGTGGATTTAGATTTATGCAGTCTGGAACTGAACTTCAATTGTTCTTTGTAGATGAGTATGAAGCTCGCTTCCGTGGAAGACACTACAGTCGAACACGTTCAAGGAGCTATGTGTCACTTGACCGAATCCGTTGCAGCCGGACTCAATGCCGCCAATTTTAACCCTTTTATTTAGCAGATAACTTCCAGTTGTTTTTCAAAAATTCCAAAATACTTACAATTCTAGATGTTGTATACAATCTAACTTAATTATGCTATGTTAGTACTTAAATTCTACTACAATACAACTAGAAGGAGGCTGTGATTGTAATGGTATTTATACCACAGCCATGTAATGTCATGTCATTGTAATGTCTTCCTTCAAGTATTGAGAATCTACTCAGAGAGGAGGGGGGCGGTACAGTTAGCTACCTTATCTATGGAACAGCAAGGCAGCCTGGCCACATGGTGGTCCGGTGAGCAATTATAGATAGCAATTAAGAAGCAAAACATTTAAAAGAAGTATGAAACACCTGTAATCTAAGTGGCAGAAGCAGTAAATGAAAGAGGAATCAACTGCAGCGGATTATAATGGCTGTTGCCATTACATCCACTGGCAAAGTCCTTAACAGTTTAATAGTCTCACAAGGGAGTGCATCAAATAGAAACGTTAACTGACTCAGCTAGACAACTGTGACATTTATCATGATAGTTCATCACACGGAGATCCTTAATGCTAGGAAATGAAAGAATGGATGGAACAAACAGATATTGATTATCTGATAATCTGGTCGGGCTATAAGCTTCAAGATAAATTCAATGACATCAAACGGTACTGAAACAGAACTGAAACTAGCTCAGATACACAATGGTGGATTGCAGTATTTTTCTGAAGTATGGAATAGTATTACTACTAATCCAACCATACATGAGTGAATCAAGGACTATAAACTACCTTTCACTGAGTTTCCTTTTGAAACTTCTGAATAAAAACTTCATTCAGAAATAAAGCAATCTTATATCCATACAAATTTTCCTAATAAATTAGATAATTTTATGTATTTTATCTATGGGCCTAGTTGCCTGATGATAAAATATTTATTATTATTTTATTATTATTAATAATAAATAATAATAATATTTAATTTTTAAGAGATTATTTAATCTTACAGTTAGGTGCCATAGAAACATGTTCTCCTGTCAATAATGAATTTTTATAATTTTCCCCAAAATGAAATGGCACTTGGAGATTAAAAATACAATAAGTAACTATGTTCCCACATACCATTTTAAACTGGTAGATTTAAGGACAGTATAGTCTTTGCCGACAAAAATGTATATACTTAATAAATGCATACTATTTATTACCCATAGGAAAATATCTTAGAGGTATCTCCAGTATATATTTGTATTTACAAATCATGGAGCCAGGTGGCTGTCAACTGAAGTTATTAGTGTCACTTTCTGTCACAATATATCTTGACAATATTCTGTGTCTTGCCTATTCAAATATGTAAAATGTTAGAAGGTGTTTACTACTCAAACTGCGTTAAAAAATCTAAGATTTATTATTAATACTGAAAATAGTGTCCTAGAACCCAGACAGTGCTGCCAGTATCTAGGATTTTTGTTAGATTCAGTCCAGTTTGCCATTTTACTTCCTCAGAAAAAGATTTTATAGTTTATCCCTTATTCCATAAAAATGAGATGCAATTAATAGATTTTGCGTAATTATTAGGTATTCTTGTTGCTGCATGCCCAACTGTAAAATATGGTGGCCTTAAAAACAACAATGAGAATAACAAGGCCAGAACTAGATTCAAATTAAAATTCAAAATCATTTAGGTATTTGCAAGTTCAACAAAACTAGAATCAAATTCAAAATCATCTATTTGCAAAGGTTGTTTCACATTTCAACAAATCACAATAGGATTAAACAATTTGACTTTGTCCTGGAAATATTCTCTGATGCGTTTGAAACTGGCTGGGGACTGGTATGTTATGATATCAAAAGCCATGGGCACTGGACTGCTAATGATAAAGTTCCATATAAATTACCTTGAACAGTGTTCAACCGTTTGTAGGGCTCAAAACATTTGCAAGCAAACTCAGAGTACTGTGAGGAATTACTTAGAATAGATATCACAATGTCATAGCTCCGCCTATATCATCATAAGATGTGTGGTACTTGTTTTACTTATTTAAATAGCTTAATTAGCCTTTAATTGTAGCAATGGTGCCAGGAAAGACAAAATATATGGGTTTATGCATCTTACATTAGTCCAAAGAAAACTCTATGGCAAATGTAAAATCTAGACAACCTAGCATAAAAATTGAATGGAAGTGATGTGATATAGCCCACAAGTCATTTGTTATTAAACTGTGTCAGCCCCGCATTGACCCTGTTTGCAAGCAGCTCCACTACTAAGTGTCAGAATGACATATCATGGCTCCCTGATCCAGGTACTTACATGCTCTGTAGATGCACGGTCTCACACCGATTGGCACCATATTATTATCAGGGACGCTTTCCTGAGAAGAGGAAGTCTGATCCTTTTAATTGATAGCTTCCTTGTTTAACAAAACAAGAAAACAATATGAATCTACTGTAAATCAGCGGATTCTCTTTTGTAGGAATCAAGATATTGACCCCTCCTAGGCTCAGTCACCATGGTGATATTATTTTTGACCACTAAGTTTCATTGAAGGATTGTCATATGACTCACTCAATACCCTAATGAGTGCGCTGTATAATAATTGTAAATAATTTTTCTAGTTTTAGGCCCCCAAAATGGCTCATATGGTAGTGTCAAGATTTCTTGGGGGTGGGGGGGTGGGGTGAGGGGTAACCGGGCTGGGTTTCTTATGTTTAAATTAAGACAAAAGAACCCTAAGTATGAAATACTTTGGGATCCCAGTATCGGTGGGTTATCTAATTTATTTCTTAACTAAACCCTTAGTTTAGAATAAGTAACAAAAAATTAGTAAGTACCCATTTAGCTCTTGTAACAGCACACAGAATTCAAACCTTGTCACTCATTAGTATTGATAACATTCGATAATGAGGATAACATTTAGATAAAGATTCCAGAAATAAATTAAAACTTCTTCACCTGGCAGATCTCAACTCAACTTGATATTATAATTTCTTAAAGAGAATGTATCCTAGCCCCTTTTTTTTCCCTATCTAGATTTTACTAAGAGTATAAGATAAGATTGTAAATAATTAATTAGAACTATGAGAAAACCTTTTCATGCCACCTCTTCTGCAACCATTAGTAGATGTATGAAACAAAACTTAAGTAGTAGTGGAATAGATATTTCCAAATTCACATAAACAGACATGCCTCTACTTCAACTTAAAAGATCTCTGAAGGAGGTATCAACATTGTGGTCATAAGAAAAGCTGCTGGTTGGAACACAAAATTATACCAACAATATTACCATTAGTAATCCTTGTGCAATCTAGAGCTTTTGCACAAGCTGTGTGCTCTATACACAGTGATTGTTACATTTTAATGTCAATGTTAAATGTCTGATTATAAGTAGATAATTGATGTGTGCCATATTAGATTATTAATGAGACTAGTTGATTCAGGACTGAATAAGAATTCCAGGAACTAATAACATTTAGAGAATTTTAAATTAAGTTAAGCTAACTGGAAGACTGGTTCATAAATAGAAATACATTTATAATGAATGAGTAAGTAACAAACCTTTGATTATTTACATGTCACATGTTACATGACATGTAAATAATCAAAGTAACAAACTTAGAATAACATGGTAAGTTACAATGTTCTATTATTAAACAATATGCTGAACTTATTACCAACACAACTTTGTTCTTTGAACATCTACATGTGTACAATGAGGACGAGATCACGAAGCATAATTATATAGATCGGACTAACTTACCTAGTGACGTCCGATCCTTAATTATGTGAAGTGATCTCGTCCTCATTGTATCCCAGCCCTTCCCAGATAATCAACCTACTTATGTGTAATGGATTGCCTTATCTAAACCCCCTCTTAAAAGTTGTGTTGTGCTGTATGCACTATGCCGGGACTATACAATGCCCGTATCGGTCATCGTGAAGTCCCGTTCTTATGCTTTGAAAGAATGATTGACAGATGCCAGGACAGCACGCGCCAACGGGCGGACCACAGATAAAATATTTTTATTTTTTAATATTTTTTTATGATGAAGGTTTTCATCTTTAAATAATGTGATTAGCGGGTATGAGAAGTACAAACTACATGTGTACAATGAGGACGAGATCACTTCACATAATTAAGGATCGGACGTCACTAGGTAAGTTAGTCCGATCTATATAATTATAATACTACCAATTTAAGAAGGTGGGCATAATGTACTGTGAGCCCGCTTTTATGTAGTCATTCGAATTTGTTCGGTCAATCGTGTGATTTCTTTCCCTATCGTTTTTTTCTCATATCTAAGTAGTTAGAAGGTTTTTTCAGCTGAAACTTTAAGAATAAACAATTTAATAAGGGTACTAATTATTAGTATAATCATAATATCAGTCACTTAATAATAACTCATGTATTGGAGCGTTACATTATATCATGGCCAGATTTTAATTAAAATGGAATAACTCTCTAAGGAGTTGGAATATAAACATCGAATTTCACATGATGCTTTGAGTTCATGAAAGGTATAAATCACCATAATTGGTAAGTTTCTAGGGTTTCTCATTGAAGCGCGAGGATCGATTTTAGGGTTTTTGAAAAAAAAATTCTAGTTTTCCAATGGTGTCGATTATAGAAAAAATAAAATTGCACAAATTAAGCACAAATTAAGACCCACCGTAGTAAAAAAAATCGTAGTTGTATGTCATGCCGTTTAAGAGATACAGCAATTTGCTAAACGTTACTGCAGCGGCATCTTGAATAACTCTGAAACCTCAAGACGCACAAATTCTATTTTTTGGGCACAATTAGGCACAAATTATATCTATCTAAGTAGCTAGTTTGTATTCAGCTACGACCACTGGTAAAAAAACATGCCGCTGCAGTAACGTTACTCCAGCGGAATCTGTTTTTCGTGAATATCTTTGGATCGGCTTTACGCACAAATTCTAAATTTCGGGCACATTTACACGAGATTGGGTACTAATTCCTGTCAAGACGAAATCCTGAAAAGCGACAACATTCCGCTGCAGTAACGCACACTACCTGCCGATGTATTCTGTAAATATCTCACCGTGAAAACTTAAGTGAAGTGAGCTGTCAATAGTATGAATCCCTAGCAACAGGTGGAATGACAGCTCGCTTCGCCTAAGTTTTCGCGGAGAGATTTTTACAGAATAGACTAGCTGGGTTGTGGGTTGTGTCACACCATGTAAAATACTAGTATTCAGCTGCATCCGGTTAGGCTGGAAGCTGATGGCCCCAACATAGTTGTGAAAAGGCTTGGCAGATGTGATGACGATAGACTAAAGATCGATACGGGTCTATAAAGTAAAAGAGTTTGTTTTTTAAAACCACTGCCACGCTTTGCTTTTGTCTGATATTCAAATAAAAAATCGTCTGCATAAGTACTTATAGCTAATACCAATATTCAACACTTTACTTAATGTCGGGAGTTGTACTACAGTAAAATAATATTCACAGTGAAGGTCATTTTTTCTTCTGCCATTAAGCGTAAACTGCTCAATTTCCATCACGTTTTGCTCAACGCATTCAGTAGGTACCTACATTATTTTGCACGATGTGTAATGGTTGTGTTTCGTTCTATACTTGGGATCTAGGTACTATGTCCTGTGGCCATGGTTAACGACTAGTCATGGCTGTAATCAGCATACTTAGTGGCATTTGTGTTTTCCACTTGTCTTTAGTAAAGTTTTGTACACCGCGCGCGGCGGGCACTTTATCCTCCTTATTCCAAAAGTCTATGCTTACTCGTGACAGTTATCTTACATACCTAATTATATATTTCAAAAAGTGCAATTTGCAAAAGGGAAAGATATGTTTTGGGCGAAAGTTTTACTTTCTTGATCTCACTTTTCATATACCTGCGTATCAACTGCCAAGGAAATAAACATATATATTATATACTTGATGGTTTTAATAATTCCCAAGGCTATGTATTCAAAAGAATGCATAAAAACCTCGCAGTTAAATAGAGGACCCAGTATAGTCCCCTGCGGCACTCTTTATACAAACATCGCATGCACCAACCAATCACGTTCATGGCTCCAGCTGCACTATAGTGCATGATTAGCGTGTAAATACATCATAGCGCCACCAAGTACTGCAGTCAGTAATATAATATAAGGTCGAAGATCGCAACTGCATAATAATTCAAGTTGCTATGTAATAGGTATCGTGATTGATAAGATAACCTCTTTCACTCATTGACTTTTACATTTTATCAAATGTTACTTCATCTTTCGTAGGTTCTTTTAATTAATAACTGACAAATTAGCTTCTAGCTGCAACTTACAACATAAACCACTATCTGCAGATATATCTGTATGGAAAAATGTTTAAATCATGTTGCCATTTAAACTTAGCTAGGTACATAGGTACAGTAACAGCCAGAAGTCGACTAGCAATCTCACAAAACCATGGCATAGCAATATTAGTTTACTTATGACCTTCTTCGGCGCCGCAGCCTGTATAGCGCAGGCGATAATGGTCATTGCGGTGTAAGTGGACTTCTGGCCGTTGACTGTACCTAGCTAATTGCTCTTCAATTATCACCACGACCGCAAAAATGTAAAGTTTTCGCCATTCCTTATCGCATCTATGTGGAATGCGATAAGTTCATGCACCTTAGCATTACTATCTAGGTGTTTGTTTATTTCTGTTATGTTATTTTTTAAATTATTATCTGCAGAACTAAATAGGTATATATCTGCGTCGACTGATATAAAGATTATAGTCATTATTAAGTAGATTATGCAGATCACCCATGTTGTTTACTACCTTTCACTTACCACTTACCTTTATCGTAAAAATAACGTCATCAACTGTATGCCGTACCGAATTATTTTGGGATACCTACTTTACCTTCAACTCGACACAGCCGGTCTATTCTGTACAAATCTCACCCTGAAAACTTGGGTGAAGTTAGCTGTCATTCCACTTTTGACACTTCACCTAAGTTTTCACGGTGAGAATTTTACAGAATAGATCGGCTAATCCCAAACTGGAAATTAGGGGTGCATCCGATACCGATAGTACCGATACCGATGCCGATATGTCGGCGATACTTCAGGTTTGCCGATATATTATGTCTAATAATTTTAATTTAATTTTAATTAATTTATTAATTTGGTTTGGTTAATTTTGTTAAATTAATTTTAAAAATTAACTCAACTTGTGTTTTATTTATTTTACCTTCATTTAAATACAATAAGCGTATCGGCTGGGTATCGGCATCGCCGATATTTTTATACGAGTATCGGTATCGTATCGGCAAAAAGCTACCTACTAAAATCACATGTGGGGAAACCCTATCTAAGTACTAGAATAGGTACAAGAACAACTTGTTTATAATAGAATAAAATAAACTTAACAGAACGTTATCCAAAGGTGATTTGCACATCGCAATGTCATTCAGGGCGTTTCGGTCATTTGAGACGCCAATAGACGGAACTTGTAAGCAATAGGTTTACTTAATTATTGCAGACTATTAAGTTATATTGTTAGAAATTATTTTTAAAAATCTGCGAATCTAATTATATATTGATCAAAATATTGACTGTATAATAATACGTTCAAGTGTCTGAAACTTTTTCCTACTAACGGAACATAAATTGGGGGAACGATCACTATCTGCCAACCATCGAACTCTATAGAATGTTATACTTCATGAATGGAACGTTCAATGAGGAGACGAGAATCAATGACCCAGTTCAGTCACGAGATGACCTATTCAGGACAAATCGATGCCTTCTGCATCTGAACCTAAAAGCTGTGTGATGCAAATAGCGAGATAGATATAACATAAAGATAAGCAGATACTGGCAGATTATGAAATGTGACGCACAATAATAGTCTAGGACAAAAATAAAATGTAGAACGGTCTACTTTATAATATTGTAGTCAATAAAATAAAATAAAATAGAAACTGTCCGCTTTGTGATATAAAAACAAAGAAAAAATAATAATCATTTCGCAGTGTTGTTACTCAAATAAAAAAAAAGAATTAAAAACTAGGACACGATTTTATTGGTGACCAAGGTTAACTAAAAATAAAAAATGTAGGTAGGTACCTATAGGAACGACACGGTTCTATGGCACGAATATGGGTGCTTTACATATTTTTTCTAATGTTTATACATAGTACGTAAATGTATGTATGGGCAGGTGCCCTTCATCAACAGAATCGGCCATGTCTTTATTAAGTGGTAATGTGGGTAGTCCAAAAAAAAGGATCACTCGAGTCACAATCAAAAGTTATTAAATCGCACAAAATATCTTCCTTACAGAATCTCACTACAATCTGTCCACTAGTAATTAGGAAATCACTTAGTTAAACGGTTTTAATTATTTTTGAAACAAAAAGGCGCAAGATTACTCGGAACAAAAGCGATTCGTCGGATACGTGGTGCGCTCGCCGTTGACGTTAGGAAAAAACTGACGTTCAACATGGCCGCGCTGACCATCGCCTCGACGCTCCGCCAGACTGACAGTTGTCAAATCTCGTTCCGACGTATCTGTTAACAGATGGCGCTAGCAATGCGCCGTCACGGCCGGACTGACTTTCGACCGTCCTCGGGCGCATCAGATCACAGTCCTGTAACAATCACACAATCAATCGAACAGGTGTCAGTAAATCTAACCGCTCGCCCAACCTGACAAACTATGACTGGTAGACATGACATTACTCTCAAACTAAACATAACTGTCTCAGAAGAAAGTGTGTGTCCTTTCGACCACTCATGGACCTTTCTTTAAACAGTTGCCAGACAAGCAATGCACTCTAAACTCGATCAGCATGTTCTATCAACCAACCCTTCGGTTTGGCCCGGACGATACCGTCGTGTTGCGATCAACTTTCCTCACAATATTAACCTGGACCGGACGGGTGTGTCCTTTCGACCAACTCGTGCTTGGCCCGGACGACACTGTCCCTTCGACCAGTGAACACTTAATGTTGCACCGGATGAATGTGTCCCTTCAACCAGCAGCTATCAGCTGCATGGCCCGGACGACATTATCCCTTCGAACAACTTCACATTATTGAACACTTAAGGTTGGACCGGATGAATGTGTCCCTTCAACCAGCAGCTATCAGCTGCATGGCCCGGACGACATTATCCCTTCGACCACCTTCACACTATTAAACACTTAAGGTTGGACCGGATGAATGTGTCCCTTCAACCAGCCGCTATCAGCTGCATGGCCCGGACGACATTATCCCTTCGACCACCTTCACACTATTAAACACTTAAGGTTGGACCGGATGAATGTGTCCCTTCAACCAGCCGCTATCAGCTGCATGGCCCGGACGACATTATCCCTTCGACCACCTTCACACTAATCGATGACTACTCCCAACGTCCCAGAGTCTGGTACTATATGAAATGTCAAGATTTATGTTTCTACAAGATTTACCTCACTCGAAATTTATGACGTACATTTTATTTCATCGCCGCCAATGCTCGTAAGATACAAAAGATTATTGCGCACAACACCCTGGGAACTTACTAGAGAAGCTTTCTTTTATCAAAGAGCAAGATGATCCGCTATCAAATAAAAAAGAGACGAGCTCACCGGATGACGTCCTCAAGGTATCCCTCGACAACCGTTGTTCACAGAAATTGACCTCTTTCCTTGCAGCAGCTCCACCACCTTTCCCCTTTTCTTGACAATTCATTGCTATGTGTCCCGGATTACCGCAAATGTAGCAGGTTACGGTCGTAGTCTTCTCGGAGGTACGTACGGTAGTTGAGGGATCTTCTCGTCGCTTTCTACAGTCGGCTTGCCGATGTCCAGGGAGTCTACACCAATGACATGTACCGGGAAATCTTGCGTCAGCAATTCTAGGTCGCTTGAAATCAAGTTCTTGGTTTTCAGTAACCTCCAATCTTCGCTTTAGTGAAATGCCGCTTAAGATTCATATCTGCGTCGGCATCTTCTGGATTAAACTGTACGAGCTATACTGCACTGGACTGGGCGCTAGCACTTGCCACCGGTGGTTGCGACGTTGCTAACAAACGAGTAAATAGTGCTTCCATATTACTCAACAACTTCAAGGCGCTATTTTCGTCAGGCGGTCGTTTTTCCGCGGTCGGTAGCACATGGGATCCCACTTCTGATATGGGCAGGTGCCCTTCATCAACAGAATCGGCCATGTCTTTATTAAGTGGTAATGTGGGTAGTCCAAAAAAAAGGATCACTCGAGTCACAATCAAAAGTTATTAAATCGCACAAAATATCTTCCTTACAGAATCTCACTACAATCTGTCCACTAGTAATTAGGAAATCACTTAGTTAAACGGTTTTAATTATTTTTGAAACAAAAAGGCGCAAGATTACTCGGAACAAAAGCGATTCGTCGGATACGTGGTGCGCTCGCCGTTGACGTTAGGAAAAAACTGACGTTCAACATGGCCGCGCTGACCATCGCCTCGACGCTCCGCCAGACTGACAGTTGTCAAATCTCGTTCCGACGTATCTGTTAACAGATGGCGCTAGCAATGCGCCGTCATATGCATCACGTACACGCGTATCAGTGTTTATAGCGTTTAAAACCAATTAACTCTTGTTGAACAAGTTGACATTGCTGTTTATGCAGTGCAATGTTTATGGAACAGCAATGATATAGTAACATGCTTACCTACATTTGCGTTGCCTCGTCAAGCTGTCTACGAAAACTCCACCATCCAATTTCTTTTTGGAGTACATATTATCTAAGAAGCCATTGCGGTCTGGCTCGTGGTTACACCGGTACAGAAAATGATAAACCGATAGTTACATTATAAACACATAGGTACCTACACCTATTTTAGATTATTATCATTAATTTTAGGCTGAATTACGGTGACAGAGCCTAATACACTCTCGTAAAATGTAATTTGATTTTCTTTTGTTCCAGATTAGAAACCGAAACACGCCGAAGGCACGAGACTCGAAACGAAATAAAAAAATCTAGTCAATAAATTCACAATTTTTTTACAAAATATTAAAAATGAGATAAACCACTGTGTTATTAAAGTAGATTAAGATTTGTACTTATTTTATTCGGTAGTAAGTTTTGTTTATAAGTGTAATTATGCAGATTTTAAAAGCACGTTTCGCTCTGAGAGCGACTGCTTCACAGTTTCAAGCATGGAGTTCTGCGAAAGGAAGGACTGCTTCTTCGGTGAGTTCTACTTCATTTTACTTTCCATTTTACTCATTATCTTACGGGAAATTAGCACTTTGGTTAATTTGGTTGGACTTTACATATTTCATCCTCACTCGTATTATCTAGAAGGGACGAGATCAATGCTTGAGTTCAACAGTTCAATAGGTCTCAAAACCTGATGGTGTGCGGGTAGTTAGACATTGGCAAATTATGTATCGGTTGGTTGGTTCCTATCTGTTTATCATCCAGACCGAAAAAAATATATAAAGGAACTTTGACCTTACTCAACTCTTCCATCAGTTCTGTCTAATAATTAGTTAATTTCACACGCCCCTAATTTAAATAACTCTTTAAATTAAAATAACGCTCGTGTGTCGTGCCTTATCATTATCAAAATTCAAACAATGATGATATAGTCATCACGGCAGACAATAATAAAAAAGTACCAAAAGACGCTTGCGCAATAAAAAATTACATGGGTTCATAAACAGATACGGTGTACAGTATTATCAACCTCACTTATAAACTACTTACTAAAATGAAAATGTCCTATAGATAAGTATGTCATTTCAATGGTGGTAATGACGTTTAATTCAGATCTCTAAATGCATCAACAGTAAAATTGACGGTGCAATGTCCAGCACACCGGATACAATCCAGCACAATAGTCCGAAGATTGAAGAAGGAAATTTTCACTGCTGAAAATGGTTCTCTCTGAAACAAACTACGAAAAGGGCAAATATTATGAAGTACATCTTATCATGATAATGATAAGAGAGTTACGAATATTGTTATTGCTGACTTAAGGAAAGGGAAGGCCAAAGAAAAGAGCGAAGAGATGAAATAGAATGGAAGGAAAGGGAGTGAATGGAAACGTGACAGCTGATAGGTAATAAAAGAAAGAGAGTTTATCTTGTTAAGGGGATACATCGATAATTTTGTTTTTAAATTTCCTATAAAACCAAATGTATACGATGATTTAACCGTATACATATATATGTATAACCGTATATATGTGTTATTAGACTATTGTCTACTACTGTACTAAAACCGAAAAACGATTAAGTACTTGAAATTTTTTCGATAGAAAAAAAATCCAAAGTAGCACAGTCTATTTTCTGTTTTATACGATTATACGTAAACAGTTCCTTATTGTGCAGTAAAATTTACTTTAAATCTAAGGTATTTAAATATGTTAAGAACTTACTAAGCGGATGTCTTAAATCTACATTTAAACGAAGCGCGTTTAAATTCCGGTGCGCGTGAGTCTTCTATCTCACGCGTCAAACTAGACAGGCATACATAACACCATGTCACTTACAAGCTAAACCACGCTTCGATATATCCTCTTAAACGTCAGATCTCTCAATATGAGTTGTATGACAAGCAGAAAACAATCAGTCATCATCACAAATTTTGACGTTTAATCCCACTTTAATCCTATCTCTAGTCAGATAATCTTTTATTCTAGGTGTCCGTGATCCGTTCAACCTTTGTCCTTTGGTTACCTACTTAGATTGATTAGATTCCGCTGTTGTTTATGTCAATACAATGCACGCTTCTGTTATCTTATCGAGAAAATTACATGGCTTGCCCATTATCATATTCATCGTATTAGTAGTAAGTATGAAGAAGGGATTTGCAGTTGTGTTCGTTTGTTTCGGAAACGTTATTATTTATTTAAACTTTTCGCGCACAAAAAGGTACAAAGGCTAGTATTTGTCTCGTTAGGTAGGTAAACGTCCCAACATTTTCTGACCAATCAGAGTTCCATGGAGTGCTCTCACTTGAGAACCATCAGACCTTGGGGTGATGTATTTACTTCCATAATAGAACAGAATTGCCGCGCCCGCGCTGGTAGTGTCTAGAGGCGGCATCGGCAGTAGGACTAGGTACTAATTTACAGGGTTATTGGTAAAACTCCAGCAACCTCTTAAGGGGTCATTGTACTCATCATTATGAACAACTTTTATTATGGGACCAAACCTGAATACGCGAAAAAAAATCTATGTCAAACTCGTCAAAATGTAGGGAGCAGCTGATTTTTTTTTCGCGAAAGTGCATTGAGCGCACAACTTCTGTCACGGACCGCCTTCAATAAAACCTTCAGTTTCTACAGGGTCAAATTAAATTAGCTAGCGAAACTTGATGGATATCGATATCTAAACACGACAAAATAAAAAATAACATGTTTTTTTTTGGCTCTGCTACCGCTGCGCTGCTGGTGTTGTTACCTACTTACTTGAGTTGAGAAAACCTGTTTTTTTTTCTGTGAAGTTTACACAAAGAAAACTGATATTTCATGATAGCAAGATAGTGTGTGAGTGTGAGTGTGTGAATGTGAATGTGAGTGTGAGTCATTTGTGTGAGAAAGGACGTGTGACAAGGAAGTGAGGTAAGAACGTTGGAAAAGGCAGTTAGGTAAATAGTTCGGTAGGTTAAGGTTAGAACTGTGTCTGTGACCAACTACGTGCGTGCTGAATTGGTCGCAGTAGGTTACTAAGCATACCCATTTAAATATTTGCTAAATGACTCATTTTTATTTAGTTTAGTCAGGTCAGTTTTTACTGCCGAACCTGATCATAAACATGCATTGTGGAATGTTTAATTTACCAAAACTACAATAAACACGCTTTTTAATCAGTACCAAAGAAAACTACGGCTGTGACTGCGGCTCAGAGGCCCTACTCCCTAAGTCCGTCCGTCTGACATTACGATCCATCAAAACAAGTGTAAAAGTTAAATTTTTCGGACGGGCAAAAACACACCGGGAGTAGGGACAACTGGCAAATCCTGTTGTCATTCATACTTCGTTCGGGCCTCGAACCAATCATCCATCCGTAGGTGATACGGAGTAAGAAACGCCCGTAACGAAGGCCCAAACTACGGGCTTCGTGCTTAGGAAGTAGGCCCCCTGAACGTGGTAGACGTAGAGTGTATTTATCTTCTTAAGTAGGTAGTTCTCTCATCTTCGGTTTGATGTGATGTGTTGTAATGTAAGCCAGCACGCTTAGCATGACCGCCATAGAAACGGGTTTTGTCGACGGAAGAATAGACAACATGACATATTGTAGAAATATTTCTACGCATTCTACGCGTCTAAGCATGGCAATGTGTAATGTTGTGTATTCTTCCGTCGACAAAACGTCGCCATGCTATGCGTGCAGGCCTAAATGACCTAATAACCATGCCAACTGATATTGTATTAACATGTAAACAGATAACGATATCGGAAACAAATAAAAACATCCTTGTGTCACTAATAAAATAAATCAAGCCGTACTTGGTTAAACTATAATGTTTGTAGGTAGGTACCATATTCTTCGCAGTAGCAAACCTAGCAACGACTAGGAAGACCAAACGGACGATGGATGGATTGTGCGAAAGTCAGGCAAAAGGGGCCTCATACTGAGGTAACGGCTAAAGAAAGACATCTGGAAGAAGTCGTGCTCCACCAACGCAAATGCATAAAATCCGCGATGTCTACTTATGATGAAGAGAATCTCATCTAATTTTCATCAGAATAAACCGTTAAAAAAATCATTAGAGTACTTATATATGGTATAGGATGCTAGCTCTAACTTTAATGAAAATACAGATAGAATTGTCACTTTATCTACGTATAATAACTACGTACGTATACCTACTTACCTAATAATAACTTTAGAGACAACTATATACAACTATCTTGTCATAATCGTAATATTAGATGTGCCAATCTTACTCTGAAAGATATTGTTCAGTGCAGTAATCTCAAGAATTATATTATTGAACCGATACTGACGAGATTGTGCTGCTTGCCACTCCTCAAAATCGTGACAGCGTGCATTTTAAATGCAACATTACCTACTTGCCATAATATTTGCTTGTTCTACTTACAACTAAACATGATTATAGCCTTAAACTAATAGACCTGAAAGACTCAATTTACATTGCACTTCAAAAAGCCGCAATTTTAAACACCTGCAGAATATTGAGAATGTTCATGCATATTTAGGAAAACGAAATCTCTCCTCATTCTTCGTAATAAAAATTCACCACACACCCTACATTGACTTAGCTTGTGACCATTAATGTAGCTTAAACTAGCCAAAGAGCTAAGAAACAAAACTTGTTTACCAAAATAATATACCAGCCTATTATTGTCCCACTACAAGGCAAAGGCATCTTCTCATCCAGAGAAGGCACCAGCATTGATCACCACGCTAGCTCAAGACGGGTTGGCGGTTTCAGACTTGTATTAACTATAAAGTCCAGGTTTCCTCACGATGTTTTTCTTCACGTCAGTAATGTCCAAGATAAACTCAGAAAGTTCATATGAATTGAAAAAATCACATTGGTACTTGCCCGGATTTGAACCCACAACGTCGTGCACGAGAGGCGAGGCTTTAACCACTGGGCCATCACGACATACAAACGTCAATATAATATCGTATCATTTATAACTATATCGATTCATAGAAACCTAAGTGTCGCTTGTGCGGTTGCAGTTTGCAGCCCATCTCGGACTTGTATACCTTTATTCGTGTGCCTCACCACACAATCCTCATATTTGAAAACTTCAAGAAAATCAATTTTGAGAACGCCAAAAAATAGTACTGAAATAGTCATAAATAGTACCATTGGTCAAAAAAATAGTACCATTATGCTTCCGGAGTTATAGCTATCAGTTGGTGAGGATTGTGTGGAGAGGTTCACCACACAAGCCTCACCTCTAGTGCAAGCAAACGGCTGGGAGTATCGACTTGGTTTCAATTCCAAAAAATAGTACTGAAATACTACTGACGCTATGCCAAATCTCGAAAATAGTCATTAAGTGATTCCAGAGATATATAGGTGTCTTGGTGAGGATTGTGTGGGGAGCTTTTATGATTACCTGATTACTGCGGAACGCTTACGTTTTTGAATTGGAATTTAGTGTCAAAAAATAGTCAAGAAATACTACTCTCCAACCATGATAATTTCGACCTGGTTTACTATGTAGAAGTATGTTAAACTTCCACGTAAACTTCTACATACATTTTGTTTTGGTACAGTCGTGAACACTAAAATTACAAATCAATTTTTATATTGTTATATATTAATTTAAAACAGTAATAAAATATTGCAGTTACTTAATATATTTTTTTCTGTCAAAGTTTAGGTAATATTTCTAATGTTTACTACGATTTCAGTTCTAGACATTTCCATCCGGTTGGCTTTATGACTTAACTGATAATTTGCTATAATATAAAAGACTAACCGTATTATTCATAAAAAAAAAAACTCAAACGCCTAGTTATAAACCTGTTTTAGTTAAAAACTGTCTTGTCAAAAGACAAAACACTTTTTAACTATAGGTTGATTATGCGTTTTAGTTTTTTTATGAATAAGGGAGTAGGTAAGTCCTTATTTCAAATATTTTTTTCGTAGTATGAGTAATATTAAGACTATCTGCCTACTTACCTATTACTAAAATACCTACTTACTGTACTTACGGTGCCGACAATTTTGTTTACATTATTAGTAACAAAACATTTTGTGAAATGTAAACAAAATTGTCAGCACCCATTCATAAAAATATGCCTTTAATAGTTTTTGTCGGCACCCATTAATCAAAATATACCTTTCATATTTGTACAGAGGTCGGAATAGGTACAGTATAATTACGTAAACTTTGAGCAAAGAAGTCACAAGAGTGGATAATGCCTCCAATAAAATCCCGGAATCATAAACGTAACGATTAAATCTCGATAGCAGGACTCTTGCGCGAAAGATACTTGCGCGAACCCACTTGCACGAAAAGACATTTCCGCGCATGGACTTTTGCGCGAAGGGATTTTTGCGCAAAGGGACACATGTGCGAAAGACACTTGTGCGACAAGACATATCCGCGACTGGACTTTTGCGCACATGGGCGTTTGCGCGCAAGACACTTGCGCGAAAGACTCTTGCGCGAATCCACTTGCGCGAAAGGACAAGTTAACATCACGCCTGTATTCTTTCAAGGGATTGGGCAGGGATGTACAGTACATTTTTTTTTTTCTTATTTAAGTAAGTAAAAGTACAGAAAAATTCTAATAATATAGTTATCTTATTATTGTTATTTCTTTTAGTTTTTTTTTTCGACATGGGTGCCATTTTCATGGTTTTTGAGGTCACTGAAAATAATAGTGGGGTCAAAATGAAAATCCAAGATGGCGGCTGCAAAAGTTTTAAAATTTTTCGTCATGGGTGTCATTTCCATGGTTTTTGAGGTTGCTGAAAATGATAATGAGGTTAAAATGAAAATCCAAGATGGCGGCTGCAAAAATTTTAAAATTTTTGTCCTGGGTGTAATTTTCATGGGTTTTTGAGATCGCTGAAAACAATAATGAGGTCAAAATGAAAATCCAAGATGGTGGTTGCGAAAATTTTCAAATTTTTTGTCATGGATGTCATTTTCATGGCTCTTGAGGTCGCTGAAAACGATAATGAGATCAAAATGAAAATCCACGATGGCGCCTGCGAACAAATTTTTCTTTTTAAAATTCATTTTGATTTTGACTTCATTATCGGCTTTAGCGTCGTCAAACACAACGGAAGCGACATCAATGACGAAAAATTTGAAAATTTTCGCAGCCGCCATCTTGGATTTTCATTTTGACCTCAATATCGTTTTCAACGACCTCAAGAACCATGAAAATGACACCCATGACAAAAATTTGAAAATTTTCGCAGTCGCCATCTTCGATTTTCATTTTGACCACTTTATCGTTTTCAGCGACCTCATAACCATAAAAATGACAACCATGACGAAAAATTTGAAAATTTTCGCAGCCGCCATCTTGGATGTTCATTTCGACCCCACTATCGTTTTCAGTGACCTCAAAAATCATGAAAATGACACCCATGTCGAAAAAAAAAATTAAAATAAAAAAATAAAAAGATATTTTTTTGATATTAGAAAAAAAAACTTAACAAATGAGTAGGCACTCAAATGTTTTTTCTGTATAATTAATTTACTGTACATTCCTGCCCAACCCCTTGAAAGAATACAGGTGTAATGTTATGAAGATCTCATTTCCGCAACTTTTTCGCGCGTCCATGCGCGCAAAAGTCCATTCGCGCAATATTCCAGTCGCGGAAATGTCTTGTTGTTAACTATTATCAGAAACCAACTTTGTGTCAGAAATTAACTGTGCTGTTAGAGTTTTTATTCAACTTTTAAATTAAACTTTAGTTTGTTTCTTCTTAGATTGTCTTTTTCTGATCACAACCCTACCTACACTCAACATTAATTAATCTTGTTTGGTAATTTGGTAAACATTCATTTTTGGATAAAGGCAGAAATCCGTCTGCCCGAAACCCGACACTCTCCCACGCATTGCAGTAGCAATGAGAAAGTCAAAATGCCAAATTTTCGGACGCCGAATATTCAGCGCTTCGCCAGATAGCGTGACTGAGTATTTGGTATTCAGCTAAATCATTATTCATGGCATAATAATAAAATATCTTGTTTTATTTATCTCTACTTTAATTAATCTGTTACGACCGAATAGTTTTGTAAGGAAAATTCAACATTATAATGTAGGTTATGATATTCTGTAAATTCAAACCAATCGCAACCCGGCTTCGCACAGGAAGCATATTTCTATACTTACACTTAAACCTTCCTCATAAATCACTCCGTCAAATTGGTGAAAACCGTATGAAAATCCGTTCGGTAGTTTTTGATTTTATTGCGTTCAGACTTGGTTCAGACAGTTCGCGTTAAACACATACTTGAAATACCTACTTAAAATAGCTACATAACTAACAATGCAACCAAAAAATACCCTTTTTAATACAACCAAAAAATAAGGTGACCACTAAAAATACGTACTTAATCACTTTTTGCTCGACTGTACTCGACTCGAAAAATGTATGTAGAAGTTTACGTGGAAGTTTAACATACTTCTACATAGTAAACCAGGTCGAAATTATCATGGTTGGAGAGTAGTATTTCTTAACTATTTCCACTCTAGATAGTCTAACCCAATGTCAAACCCTCGACTACCTTGCTGGTCTAACGCGTCCCAATATTAACCCCTTTGTCTTCACCCCAGTCGACCCAGGCGAGATCAGAAAGATTATCCTTTCCATTAAATCCAAAGCCATTGGCTGCGATAATATCAGCCGACATATGATCGTAACGGCTCTTGACCAACTCCTTCCTGCAATCTCCCACATCATAAACTTCTCCCTTTATACCGGTGTTTTCCCCTCCCTATGGCGAAAAGCCCTTGTTCGGCCCCTACCTAAGATACCCAACTCTTCTCTTCCCAGTCACTTTCGCCCAATTTCCATCCTTCCCTTTCTGTCTAAAGTGCTCGAGGCCTGTGTTCATAAACAATTTTCCCACTTTATTCACCACAACTCCCTCATTAGTCCCTTTCAATCCGGTTTCAGGCCCGGGCACAGTACCGTTTCAGCTCTCCTTAAAGTGACTGACGATATAAGGCGGGGTATGGAAGACACTAAAGTTACAGTCTTAGTGCTAATTGACTTCTCCAATGCTTTTAATACCGTCAGTCACGAAGTCCTTTTATCCATCCTTTCCTATCTTATGGTCTCTCCGGAGGTATTGGAATGGTTTTCCTCTTATCTTCGAGGGCGTCAGCAGTCCGTTCATGCTGGGGACTCTTCGTCGAGTTGGTGTGATCTTGCAGCTGGCGTCCCTCAAGGCGGTATATTATCTCCTCTTTTGTTCTCCATTTTTATTAATCTCATTACTACCGTGCTTCGGACTGCGTATCATCTTTATGCCGACGATTTGCAGCTTTACAGCCAGGCGAGTGTTGATAACATTTCCGATGCGATTGAGGAGCTAAACCGGGATTTGCGTGTGGTTAAGGACTGGTCTGACCGATTTGGAGTGGCGGTTAACCCTACTAAGTGTCAGGCTATTATAATAGGGAGTCCCTACAGTATAAGAAAGCTGAATGGTTTAACTGTGCCACCTGTAATCTTTGACAACTCCATCATTCCGTTTGGCTCCGATGTTAAGGATCTTGGTCTGCATGTCGACACTCGTCTTGACTGGCGAAAGCAGGTCGCTACTGTTAGTAAAAAAGTCACCGGAACGCTGCGGTCACTGTATCGGTTGAAAAACCTTCTCCCATCACACATAAAGGCAATGCTTGTACAGTCCCTAATCTTTCCCATAATTGACTATGGTGATGTGTGTTACTACGACCTGAATGCAGATCTCCTCAATAAACTTGACCGCCTTCTCAATAATTGCATTCGATTCGTTTTCAATCTTCGTAAATATGACCATGTATCCGCGCACCGTTTGCTTTTAAAATGGTTACCTATTCGTCAGCGCAGAGAGCTGAGGGCTCTCTCTATGTTGTTTTCTATTCTTAACAAACCCACTTCTCCTTCGTACCTGACTTCCCATATTCAATACTTGTGCTCTGCCCATAGTATAAACCTTCGCTCCACCAATAATCGTCTTTTACGATGTCCTTCTCACCGCTCTGGTTTCATTCACTCTTCTTTCTTTGTACAGGCGGTCTTTCTTTGGAACGCGCTCCCTCTGAACATCAGGATGGCAACCAATCGGTTGTCTTTTAAAGTGAAGACACGTGAGTATATACGTGAGAAGTTGGCAAAAACATCACAGCGCTAATTTGCTGGTTCATTTTCTCCTCTACTGATCGTTATTTCTCCTCTACCGATCGTTATTTCTCCTTACAAAGTTTATTCCATTTATATATATGTATGTATGTAGGTATATAATATGTATGTATTTAATCTTGTATTTTATAGTTATTTTCGTGTTATCTATCCTTTATGTTGCACCTGCCATGTTTTCTCTCTGCATCACCCTAAGGTTGACTGGTAGAAAATGCCTCAGGCATTAAGTCCGCCTTTGTACGGTATTTTTTTTTTTACTTGTGCATAAAGATTTAATAAATAAATAAATAAATAAATAAACTATTTTTTGACACTAAATTCAAATTCAAAAACGTAAGCGTTCCGCAGTAATCAGGTAATCATAAAAGCTCCCCACACAATCCTCACCAAGACACCTATATATCTCTGGAATCACTTAATGACTATTTTCGAGATTTGGCATAGCGTCAGTAGTATTTCAGTACTATTTTTTGAAATTGAAACCAAGTCGATACTCCCAGCCGTTTGCTTGCACTAGAGGTGAGGCTTGTGTGGTGAACCTCTCCACACAATCCTCACCAACTGATAGCTATAACTCCGGAAGCATAATGGTACTATTTTTTTGACCAATGGTACTATTTATGACTATTTCAGTACTATTTTTTGGCGTTCTCAAAATTGATTTTCTTGAAGTTTTCAAATATGAGGATTGTGTGGTGAGGCACACCTTTATTCATTTCCCTTACAGTCGGTACTAATTCCACGGCGGGCTACCATGACAATCATCTGTTCACTAGTGTTATCGATGTCCGTAAGGATTGAGTCGCCAAATTTCGTATCTTAATGAAATTTAATACTTATTTAGTAGTAAGTTTAAAAATTTTGTAGGTTCGATCCTCGATTTTGTAGGTATAATACTTCAAAAGATATATGAACTTATAGGTGGCAACTCAATCTAAATGTTTGGACTGAGTCGCCACGTCAGAACTAAGAACATCATGGATGAATGTTTATCATAATTTGGTATGATTTAGTAGTATTTGAGAGTATTTAGTAGACAAAATCTGAGCTCGGTAGTGTTAAAATTAAAAAAGTTACAATATATTATGTGTGGCTCCTCAGACCATACACATACGACTGGTCATTTTTCAAAGAAGCAGTAGTTCAATTTAATGCGCAATTTCAACATCATTTAGTAGTAAGTATATTAGATTTGTAGGATAAGAGTCGGCAATCACAAAAGAAAGAAATGGGAGATATAGCATATTTAATGTGGCTCCTCAATTCAGATGCTTCGGTAAATAGATTTGCCTCTAATCTACATAATCATGTGACGAAATTTGGAACAAAAAACGCCAATATTTTGTATAAATTTCTACAAAATGTAGGTATAAAAAAATACAAAAAAAAGTACATATTTACGAAGTTATTAGCTATTCTTTAATTTCTTATGAATTTTTTTTGTAGGGTGACCATGAATACGTGATTTAAAAAGAAAATGTACGTTTCGTGGCTTATAGAAACAAAATCTATTTTGTCGCATGTTTTCAAAGTCAGCCTGTATAGTCGGATTTGCACAATTATTTTTTTGTTTGAAAGGTTATGCTCTCGAGGTGGTCCCACTGTCACCAAATCAGAATCTGATGAGGAGATCCCATGGAAATCGAGGGAATCCCTTAAATTTTCGTTTATTGGCAACGACACTACCAGCCGCACTACCAGTAGTGTCGTTTCCAATTAACGACACTACCAAGCCTATTTTTTTTGGATTATATTGTACAGTCAACACAGCAAACTTCATTATCATCATAGTTTCATCATGGAACTTGTGAAATTTTTTAAGGGTGTAAAACACTAGAGGTAAAAAAAAACACCTAAAACGATAATGAGGTCAAAATGGAAATCCAAGATGGCGGCTGCAAAAATTTTCGCAGCCGCCATTTCAAGCCGACGCCGCGCGGCGCAGCGGAACGTGTCTACATTCGCCACGTGCTCCCGCCCCGCCCTGCGTCTTTTTAATTTTATTTTTGTATTCTTCTTCCTCTTCCTCTTCTGCAAGAAGTCCGATTATAACAAGATCCCAGTCTATCATTATAATTTCACTCGAGCACTCGACCAAACTGCTTCAATTCTACACGAAGTCTGGACGGAAATAGTAGAGACTGTAGTAGAGTAGTCGCGCGGCTTCGTGAGGCGCAGCACCGCTCTTGCACAACGCGCGTACCGGCGAAGCACCGCTGTGTCGCGATGCATCGCTATACGCTGCGAGGCATCACGAGGCGCAGCGCTGCATGGTGCAACGTATTCTAAATTCTCACAATGAAATGTGTATATTTTCGTGTAGAAAATAAAGTTATATTTTGAGTCGCTCTTTTAAAATGTGCGCGCAGCGTCGCGTTGCGTCGCGTCTCGGTGTGAGCTGACCCTAACTCGCGCATTTGCTCTCGGAGACCACAGATGGGCATCGGGACTACTCAATTATTGTATTTCGCGGGTTGCGATTCGATTAGTGGACCTACCACTTATTATGTGCTGTTTTTTAAAACATATAGTATAGGTATAGTTCCTTTTTAGGGTTCCGTACCAAAATGGTAAAAAAGGAACCCTTATGGTGTGACTCAGTCTGTCTGTCTGTCTGTCTGTCTGTCACAGCTGGATATCTCAAGAACTACTAATGCTATCAACTTGAAATTAGGAACAGTTTTAGATGATGTTTACCCAACTATTTTGCAAATAAGAAAGAAATAGAAATATTTATACTTTTTTTGCAACATTGACTGAAAGGGGGTCTTAAAAATTCAAAGTGGGTTTACTATGGTATATTGGGTATCATATGAAAGAGCGCTATTTGCACATTCTCAAACATTTAAAAAAAAAATGTAAAAAAAAATACCGTTCCCCCCCCCCCCTTTATCTCCGATGTTTGCGAAGCGAAAAATCTGCAAATATTCTATATGATAGAAGTTTGTGTAAAGATTACAGGAAAAATAAAACGATGTCTCTAAATAGCACACTTTTTCAGAAATCGGAACGGAACCCTCGGTGTGCGAGTCCGACTCGCTCTTGACCGGTTTTGTAACATTGTTATTATACGTAATTTGCATAATTATCTTTGTTGGCACATCTTGATTTCAATTGTGATTTGTTTTAAAACACAAAAGCGCTTCGATACAAAATCGTAGTTATAACCGCTTACCATAACATCAGAGGTATCAATGGGCAGTATGAATAGTTTTTTACAATTAGTAATAATGTGTTTATTTATTAGGTAAGTTAGTATTTAAGTGGCAATTATTTAGAACGTTTAGGATGAACACTTTATTATTTTTCTCCTTTACGAAGTGACAATTCTGTTAGAAATAAGTAGGGATTTTATTAAAGAAATAAATTTCAAAAACTAGTCATCCTGGTTTCATTTAACATCATCATCATCATCATCATTTCAGCCGAAAGACGTCCACTGCTCCCCCCAAAAGGGACCTCATTCTTAACTCGATCTCGCAGAAAAACACCGAGCATAACCCTCTTCTTTGGCTTTTGGGTGACCTTGAGCTTTCTTATGAGGCCCATTGTAAAACGCTACGTCTTAGTGCCGTAAATCATAACTGGCAACACACACTGGTCAAAGACTTTTGTTTCGAGACACTGCGATATTTTGGACGAGAAGATCTTCCGTAGCTTCCCTAACTTAACGAAGTTGGACTTACCTAGTTTGACCGTTTGTCCCAGGTACACACACAACATGGTCACCCTCAATAGCGAATTCTTAATGAATATCGAAAAGTATTTTTTTTTTCAGATACCGAATATACACAATGTAGATTTGTACATAAGTATTTAGTAGACATTTATACTAAATGTTAGTGTCTCTGGTTATTGATTCCGTTGTGATCTCAGGTAGATACAATCAATTATTTATTTGCAGAACGTCAGGACTGAGGAGCCAAATAAAATGCGTTTATTTACTAAATTCACTCAGTTTTACTACTTTCTCTATATACTACAAATTCGAACACACTTACTACTAAATGTTCTTTGGAGTGGAATATAAATTGACCAATTAATTTCATGGAAATTCACGTTCTTATGATTGATTGATTGATGGATTGAGGAGCCACATTAAAAGTATTGTATATTCTTCAATATCAACAGTACAGGACTCAGATTTTTAGTAGGTACTATACACAATTACTACTAAATCATACCAAATAATGATAAACATTCATCCATGACGTACCTAGTTCTGACGTGGCGACTCAATCCAAATATTTAGATTGAGGTGCCACCTTTATGTTCATATATCTTTTGAAGTATTATACCTACAAAATCGAGGATCGAACCTACAAAATTTTTAAACTTACTACTAAATAAGTATTAAATTTCATTAAGATACGAAATGTGGCGACTCAATCCTTACGGACATGTGTTATCGTTATCTAAAGCAGTTCATCGTAAAGTTTATGTGTTTATTGCACTTATGTCTTTATCTTAGGATTCTTAGGTTATGCTTACGACCACGAAAATTTACAACACATTTACACTGGATCATAATTGACAAGATTTTGTCGTATTTAGGTATATTTTGATAAGGATTTGTTTGTTAACTGTTATATTTGATTATGTTTATGACGCATTGGGTTTGGAAAGAAGTTAAGTGAGTATATTTCCAATGATGTAGGAATTCTCATTATTGATCTATTGGCGGTAGTTTATTTGCATCAGCTGTCCGTTTTATTATTGCACTTCGATCTCAACGTTATTTAATTATGATAATGATGTTGTTGACTCTTGTGTGGAAATCGGTTGTCATGGTATGGGCATGTGATGCGGAGAAATGAGGAAAATGTGGTCAAGAAAGTTTTGAGTACCTACCTATGAATGTGGATGGCTATAAGTATACGATGAGACGGATGAGGGGAAGACCAAAGAAACCATGGCCTGTGTGAAAGATGATATACTTATCATAATTTTATTATTTATTATCATATCTTTCACCAAGATGACGACTAATAGAGAAAGACATGTCGCGGCGACACCAAATAAGTTGGCATAAGCAGGAGAATGATGTTGACTAGGAAAGCACGCTAAGCCGTTGGTCCCGGCTGTCATTCGTGAATTTTTGAGTCGTTAAGGGGCGTCAGAAGCCCGAAAGTCTGACAATCAGTTTTACCAATGGGTACCTATCGTAACTGGGTTGTGGAGGTCAGATAGGCAGTCGCTCCATGTAAAATACTTGGTATTCAGCTGCATCCGATTAGGCTGGAAGCAGACCCCAACATATTGTATAAGTAGTTGGGGAAAGGACTTGACTCGGCTTTGATAAGTTTATGTATCAACATTGTAAATTATTCAGAATTCAGGCAAAGACTAAATTTACTATTTAACGATGAACGAGGATACATTAGGTAACAAGTTAACAACCTCATTTGTTACATGCAATCAACATAAAGTTCACATAACAACAATGGTTGTCAACCCAGGCTGGATCCATTTCTTCGCATTAGTTTGGCCGAATATTTTTCCAAGCCTTCTTATTTATGACTTCTATTCATCTTGACACGTCTTCCTACACCTTAATTGCCCGCTCTTGGCCATGATTCCGTCTTTTAGATCTTCCTAACATAGATTACCTGCCACCCAACATGTTGATATTTCATAAACAAACCAAAAAATTGTCTTGACGTAGAACAAAGCATTGCCTGGCTAGCTCCAAAAAATCCGTCCTCCAATCCAACCATGAAACATCTGTATATTTAGCGGCAGGACAAACAATCACTATTCACTTCACTACTCCAGTTTGGTTGGCATCGATATCAGCTGAACGACCATTTCTAAACAGACGCTATTCCCTACCTATCCTTCTAAGCGTATACTACTAATGCGAGGGACTTCAAAGATGTCAAAAATTTATGTCAAGTATTTTAACCAATCATAATCCATATCAATGTTTTCTTATTCCAGGATGCGAAGAATGTGGAATACAAGCCAATCAGAAGCGTCCTGGTGGCAAACAGAGGAGAGATCGCCATTCGAGTTTTCAGAGCATGTACCGAACTGGGCATCCGCTCCGTCGCTATCTACAGCGAACAGGATAAACTGCAGATGCACAGGTAAGGACTAAGGACCAAAGTAAATCTTGCCCTATTATTATTCTACCTCTCGATCGCGTTACTCTGACTGCCGATTGATAGCGGAAAATCATAAAAGAAGCCACTGAGACATATTGCCACGATATGTACCTAATACCTACCTCTCTCTGAGCTATACTTTGCGAATTTGAAAATAAATAAACCAGAGTCAAAGAATCTTCATAAAAAATCTAAGGCGTATTTAATCGACACCCTAATATTTTCCATTTTGATTTCTTAAAAATATGAGTAAATATTTCCACACAATATTATACCTAGGCATAGCGGACAGTCCTTTGTGCAGAGCTTGCATGGAGGCTGAGGAAACTGTTGCGCATGTGCTGTCGTCACCCATTACTTAGTTAAACATAATGTTATTTTTTCAATTAGGTGATTTTTTTGATAGTATTTCCCATTGATATATTAGAGGTAGATATGTTACGCGCTAACCCACGCCATCACTAAACCTGGACTCGGCGCACGACTACATGCACCGAAACGCCAGTTCGATTGTGACTAATGTCAATTGTGTGCGTAACACAATTTAATAAACTGCAGATGCACAGGTAAGGACTAAGGACCAAAGTAAATCTTGCCCTATTATTATTCTACCTCTTGATCGCGTTACTCTGGCTGCCGATTGATAGCGGAAAATCATAAAAGAAGCCACTGAGACATATTGCCACGATATGTACCTACCTACCTCTCTCTGAGCTATACTTTGCGAATTTGAAAATAAATAAACCAGAGTCAAAGAATCTTCATAAAAAATCTAAGGCGTATTTAATCGACACCCTAATATTTTCCATTTTGATTTCTTAAAAATATGAGTAAATATTTCCACACAATATTATACCTAGGCATAGCGGACAGTCCTTTGTGCAGAGCTTGCATGGAGGCTGAGGAAACTGTTGCGCATGTGCTGTCGTCACCCATTACTTAGTTAAACATAATGTTATTTTTTCAATTAGGTGATTTTTTTGATAGTATTTCCCATTGATATATTAGAGGTAGATATGTTACGCGCTAACCCACGCCATCACTAAACCTGGACTCGGCGCACGACTACATGCACCGAAACGCCAGTTCGATTGTGACTAATGTCAATTGTGTGCGTAACACAATTTAATAAACTGCAGATGCACAGGTAAGGACTAAGGACCAAAGTAAATCTTGCCCTATTATTATTCTACCTCTTGATCGCGTTACTCTGGCTGCCGATTGATAGCGGAAAATCATAAAAGAAGCCACTGAGACATATTGCCACGATATGTACCTACCTACCTCTCTCTGAGCTATACTTTGCGAATTTGAAAATAAATAAACCAGAGTCAAAGAATCTTCATAAAAAATCTAAGGCGTATTTAATCGACACCCTAATATTTTCCATTTTGATTTCTTAAAAATATGAGTAAATATTTCCACACAATATTATACCTAGGCATAGCGGACAGTCCTTTGTGCAGAGCTTGCATGGAGGCTGAGGAAACTGTTGCGCATGTGCTGTCGTCACCCATTACTTAGTTAAACATAATGTTATTTTTTCAATTAGGTGATTTTTTTGATAGTATTTCCCATTGATATATTAGAGGTAGATATGTTACGCGCTAACCCACGCCATCACTAAACCTGGACTCGGCGCACGACTACATGCACCGAAACGCCAGTTCGATTGTGACTAATGTCAATTGTGTGCGTAACACAATTTAATAAACTGCAGATGCACAGGTAAGGACTAAGGACCAAAGTAAATCTTGCCCTATTATTATTCTACCTCTTGATCGCGTTACTCTGGCTGCCGATTGATAGCGGAAAATCATAAAAGAAGCCACTGAGACATATTGCCACGATATGTACCTACCTACCTCTCTCTGAGCTATACTTTGCGAATTTGAAAATAAATAAACCAGAGTCAAAGAATCTTCATAAAAAATCTAAGGCGTATTTAATCGACACCCTAATATTTTCCATTTTGATTTCTTAAAAATATGAGTAAATATTTCCACACAATATTATACCTAGGCATAGCGGACAGTCCTTTGTGCAGAGCTTGCATGGAGGCTGAGGAAACTGTTGCGCATGTGCTGTCGTCACCCATTACTTAGTTAAACATAATGTTATTTTTTCAATTAGGTGATTTTTTTGATAGTATTTCCCATTGATATATTAGAGGTAGATATGTTACGCGCTAACCCACGCCATCACTAAACCTGGACTCGGCGCACGACTACATGCACCGAAACGCCAGTTCGATTGTGACTAATGTCAATTGTGTGCGTAACACAATTTAATAAACTGCAGATGCACAGGTAAGGACTAAGGACCAAAGTAAATCTTGCCCTATTATTATTCTACCTCTTGATCGCGTTACTCTGGCTGCCGATTGATAGCGGAAAATCATAAAAGAAGCCACTGAGACATATTGCCACGATATGTACCTACCTACCTCTCTCTGAGCTATACTTTGCGAATTTGAAAATAAATAAACCAGAGTCAAAGAATCTTCATAAAAAATCTAAGGCGTATTTAATCGACACCCTAATATTTTCCATTTTGATTTCTTAAAAATATGAGTAAATATTTCCACACAATATTATACCTAGGCATAGCGGACAGTCCTTTGTGCAGAGCTTGCATGGAGGCTGAGGAAACTGTTGCGCATGTGCTGTCGTCACCCATTACTTAGTTAAACATAATGTTATTTTTTCAATTAGGTGATTTTTTTGATAGTATTTCCCATTGATATATTAGAGGTAGATATGTTACGCGCTAACCCACGCCATCACTAAACCTGGACTCGGCGCACGACTACATGCACCGAAACGCCAGTTCGATTGTGACTAATGTCAATTGTGTGCGTAACACAATTTGTGCGGTCCACGTACGAGGAGCGCGAACCATATCTACCTTATTTACGATACCGTTTGTTTGTTTTATTTACCGTATTTAAGTAATTTGCCATTCAATAATACGCTCTAGATACTAGACAGTAAAACTTTTTTTCCATAAAGAAGTATAGATTTTAAAGAACATAACTACCTACTTAGAACAAAAAGTATTATTTTCTCGCAAATCCCGCGGGATTGATGACCTCGATCCTGCAGGTTTGCGGGTTTGGATTCCCTAACTACGACCATCTTTGAAAAAAGCCAGAAAGATAAAAAGAACCCCATTTATTTTTTAAAAAGCGTACCTAATACTGATACTCATTAGAAAGTCAAGTTAGAGGATCATATAAATATGTCCCAAAACAAACGCATCGTAGAGGATGGAATAGGAAATAAACTGTGATAGATATGAAACATAAACACTGTCCGATGACTAATACAATAGACATGTTACGTTGTGCCTGGTGTATTTAAATTCACAGAAATATTAATTAATTCGAGTACCTAGGTATCCTTATAAATAAATATTAATAACTTTGTACTCGCCGCGGTAGTGCTGGTAGTTACCGCTAGCTTCACGGAATTTGCACTGAGTGAAATGAAATCCTGTTTAATCAATTGAAAGTTTTATTGGAACGATATTCTTTAAAGCGTCTTGCGGTAGGAGTAAACTGGCAGAAATTGTCACGTAACGAAAAAGCGTTACGCCCCGGAGAAAGTCGCATGGAGACTTTCTCTCTCTCTCTTCTTCCTTTCTTTCCTTATCTATATGTAGAAAAAGACAAAGAGAGACAGAGAGAGGGAGAGAAAGTGTAATTTGGTCAAAATGAATATCCAAGATATCTGCTGCGAAAATATTCAAATTATACATCATTGGTGTCGTTTTCATGATTTTTGAAGGTGTTAAAGCCGATAGTTACGCTAAAATGTAAGTAAATCAAAGATGGCGGCTGCGATTTCAAAATGTTCGTCATCGATCTCGTTTTCATGGTTTTCGACGGTGCTAAAGCCAATAGCGAAGTAAAAATGAAAATCCAAGATGGCGGCTGCGAAAATGTTGTTTTTGTTTTAAATCATACGTGAGACGGAACTTCGTTCCTGACGCCTCCGTCAAAACGAAGTTCCGTCTCACGTATGATTTCGAAGGTCCTCTGACCGCACACATTTATTTTATTTTATTACAAGTGTAAATAATTATTAGTAAAACAATTTTAATTGTATCCTCTTAGCGTTGAATTTGTTTTACTCTTTGTTTTGAAGTCTAAATTGGTGTGGTATTTCTTCGCGAACTTCTTGTTGTGGTCTCATCACCATAATTTATAGATAAGTACACACGGCTACACATCAAGCTATACATTTCCAGTTTACACTGACCTCTCATTATAAGGAAATTCTATACAACGCAAGATCAGCTTATACTGGAAATGTATAGCATGATCTGTAGCCGTGCGTACCAACGTATGCATGGACTGATTTTTAAACGACAGTTAACATTTATGTGAGGAATAAAAACTGGGGTTTGACAGCTTTTGTATAGAAAATTTTGTCAAACCGCATATTTGATCAAACAAAAGTTATCTGACGGTTGAAGTAGCGGTTGAAGTTGCCCGTAGCATAATCAGCTTTCGCTACTCGAGTAGCGGAACATCATGCGAATCAGTTGAATTGAACTAAGTACTGCGGTATCGCGGCGGAGGTGTGCTAGGCCCTTAATGTTATTTAAGCGCCCATTACATTATCCAATTTATAGAGCGCTAGATGAGCTAGAGTGCTAAGTTTGTATTGTGTAAAGGCAGTTTACACAATACAAATGAAGCAAGCTATCTCATCTAGCGCTCTATAAATTGGATAATGTAATGGGCGCTTAACTCTACAAACAGTAAGTCAGTAGTAGTCCTGATTCACCCAGTAACATAAACTAAATAGTAGTTTTCACCAAGTAACTTATATTTACTTGCAGGCAAAAAGCCGACGAGTCATACATCGTTGGTAAAGGTCTACCGCCCGTAGAAGCGTACCTCAGCATTCCGGAGATCATCAGGGTAGCCAAGGAGAATGACGTTGATGCAATACATCCCGGTTATGGGTTGTTGTCCGAGAGGTAAGGATTACTTCATTATTTTTGGGCTAAAAAGTACCACAAACCTAACTACGCGCTGAAAATCCCGAACGACATCACGGCAGAGCTAGGCGAAGCTGTATAACGTTATCGCCTACTTCAGCCTATTTTAGGGGAAACTCTGTGACCATCCATCTTCCTGCCCTTATTCCATGTTACTTGGGGTCGGCGCAACACGTTTTCTTCTTCCATTATCCCCTGTCAACCGTCACGCTATTATTCACTCCCTTCTCTTTCATATTATTCCTCACACAATCCATCCATCTTTTATTTATCCTATGCATGATATTCCTCTGCCTTTCCATCCATCAACATGTATATTCATCACTCTTTTAGTCACAAATAACCATACTCCTAAATAATAATTTGAAAATTGAAAATCCCACGTCCAAAATGGTCCACTCCACGCTACATTTGTAAAAAAGCTGTGGCTATCAACTGAACTAGTTCTTTTTTAATATGATCTGTGACAGTGCAAAGACTGAAATTACATGATTTCTGCATATAACCTTCGGGGAAAAATGTCTGTTAATCAAAGTCATGGTCAGAAATTATTTCAATATTGCTACATAATAATATTATCTATTACCTTACAGGTCAGACTTCGCGCAAGCGATCCTGGATGCTGGTATCCGGTTTATCGGACCCTCCCCCTCCGTGGTGCAGCAGATGGGTGACAAAGTCGCCGCCAGGAAAGCTGCCATCGATGCCAGTAAGTTCTTGATTGTTAGATAGATGTTGAAAGTCAGGGCTTTTGGGGAAACAGTAGAAGTCAATAAATAAATTATGTAGTGTGGATCGTCACTCAACGCCAACTGATCAGGATAAAACGAGCCTCATCCGCGACAGACCGATTCCACGTACGCACGGCTACAGATCAAGCTATACTTTTCCAGTATAAGCTGATCTCGCATTGAATAGGATTTCCTTCAATGAGAGGTCAGTGTAAACTGGAAATGTATAGCTTGATGGTGTAGCCGTGTATAGGTGCTTTTAATTTTTTTCATGAGAACTGGGCTTCCAGTTCCCATCTCTCACACGTAACTTAGTGGACTCTTTAACACATGGAAAAACTTGAATATATTCAAATATAAAATATTTTAATTTTGAATAACGTAAAATACACATTACTTAACCCCCGTTTCCACGAGCGTAATAAAATCGCGGCGGGATTTTATAGCGCATTGGATTTTCAACTCTCTGCTTAGCGCCGGGAGTTGAAATCCAACAGTGTGTTTTTCGTCGCGCTGGGATGCACTCTGTTTTTGTTAGGTTGGATTCTCAACGCTCGGCTCAACAACGAGCGCGATAAAATCCCGCCGCGATTTTATTACGCTCGTGTGAACGCCGACTTACTAAAAACCGACTACGACTGTCAAAAATCGCAACTTTTCTGCAACAGTATTTTTATCTCACGAAGCGACACGCGCTTTACTTGTGGTTACCAAGTGTGCAAACACGCTGTGAATCTGTGTGTAAGCGTAGGAGCTCTGGGTACCGTTCGAGACAATGGCGAAGTCAGAAGTGTGTGTGTTATGTGCTGACGGTACTCGTCTTCACACACACAATCACAGCGTGTTTGTACACTTGGTTAACACAAGTAAAGCGCGTGTAGCTTCGTGAGATAAATAAATTCCATAATTTTTGTTTTCAGAGGTACCAATCGTTCCTGGTACTGATGGCCCAGTAACCACAAAGGAAGAAGCTTTGGAGTTCTGCAAACAACATGGTCTTCCAGTTATATTCAAGGTACATTATTGTTTACTAATTATCTACATAGATTAACATATCATACAATGTCATCATGACGTTTGATGAGTGGGTGTGTCCCTGCTTTGATCTGATACTAATTGACTGATTAATTAGTTGTTACTAATTAAAATTCATACTAAGGTATAGGCATATATTAATGTAAGTAATTATGGCCGATAATAAATTAATTATGCTTGGTCATTGTTATTTACGTCAATTTTTGTGGGTATGTCAACTGACGTTGTTTACTACTTTCAAAAGTTGCTAATCAGGCTACCTAGAAGGCAAAATAGTTCCGTCTTTATGATTATGTTATGTTGTGACGATGCAGTTGTCCTGAGTTCTTTTTTTTTTCTAGTCCGTGACCTTAAAGCAGTTATTTATTCCAGTCTTTATTTATTGTGGTGCAGAAAAAAAATCTTGAACCTACGCTAAAGTCCGTCTCATGATAGAAGTCCCGCGGCAATAAGTGGAACTAAATAAGTGGACGTACATAGATCTATTTACGAAAGAAGTTTTTTTGTATTTCTATGGGAACGTAGCGTCCTAGCGTCGCGTCTGCAAGACTTCTCTTGTGAGACGGACTTTAGCGTATGTTCAAGATTTTTTTTCTGGACCACAATAAATAAAGACTGGAATAAATAACTGCTTCAAGGTCACGGACTAGAAAAAAAGAAGTAGGTACTCAGCGCCACGCATATCGAAAGTGAAGTATCGAGTGTGAGTGGTATCGATAGTCGATACCACAGAACAGATAAAGAGGTTAGAAAGGAAATAGGTCCTGATTTTTTATTTATTAGAACGCGTGTCGCTATGGGAACGTAGCGTGACTCCTAGCTTCGCGTCTGCGAGACTTCTTTTGTGAGACGGACTTTAGCGTATGTTCAAGATTTTTTTTCTGGACCACAATAAATAAAGACTGGAATAAATAACTGCTTTAAGGTCACGGACTAGAAAAAAAGAAGTAGGTACTCAGCGCCACGCATATCGAAAGTGAAGTATCGAGTGTGAGTGGTATCGATAGTCGATACCACAGAACAGATAAAGAGGTTAGAAAGGAAATAGGTCCTGATTTTTTATTTATTAGAACGCGTGTCGCCACTTGCCTCCCAGTCTTTAACTCCATTACAAACAAGAGACTAATACGTACGCGCATTACTCTGTCTTATCGTGTTGAGATATCGATACCCATCACGTCTGTGAAGTATTCACAAAAAAAACTGATTTTTAAACTAATATCTTACCGGGCGCACCGCGTTGATAGTGTAGTCACAGTTTAACCCCAAAAAAAACATAATTTCTTTTTAGTTTTATTATCTTTATATGTCGGTGCCCATCGTCTACTGGGTTTCGCTAGCTAATTTTATTTTTATGTTTGGGCTTGGATTAAAGTCAAAACTCGCTTTGTAATGAGCCAGTATTCGTTCCTCGTAACAAAAAAAGATTTTTGGAATGTACTAAATATCATCAAAATTATAACAGAGGACCTATCATATCACATGAAAATTACTAAGTAACTTTATTTACTTTCCAGGCTGCATACGGTGGGGGTGGCCGAGGCATGCGCGTAGTGAAAGAGATGCACGAAGTCGAGTCCTCGTTCGAGCGAGCCTCGTCCGAGGCGCTGGGAGCCTTCGGCAACGGATCCATGTTCATTGAGAGGTTCATCGAGAGACCGCGCCATATTGAAGTGCAGTTGTTGGGTGAGGATATACTTACTTACCTACATACATAAGACATCCGCAGAAGAACCAAAGTAACCGACATAGCCCGAAGAATTGCCAAACTTAAGTGGCAGTGGGCAGGGCACATTGCTCGCAGAACAGATGGCCGATGGGCCCGAAAGGTTCTGGAGTCGGTACCGAAAGACGTAACGTTGGAAGGCTTGTGAAGACCGCAGGAATCCGCTGGATGCGGGAAGCACAAAACCGGTCGAAGTGGCGGTGCCCGGCAGTGGACGTCTTTCGGCTGAAATGGTGATGACGATGACATATAATATAATTAATCATAGCATCACGCTTATATTCCCTGAAGAGGAAACCAAAGTTGTTTTCAGTTTTGGGATGAAAAAAAAAGTATTTTCAGTTGGACTCTTCTTTGAACTGAACTTTGTCATCCTTCCAGGAGATGCAGGTGTATTCACGAATATGCACAAATTTTGCTAAGCTTGCGTTGTGTAGAACGCCTTGTCTATTCTGTAAAAATCTCATAGTGAAAACTTAGGTGAACTTGAAGTGACCTGTCATTTGGTTATTCCACCTGATGGATTGTCACTATAGAAGTACACTTGACTTGTGGCATACCCGGTGATCGGTGGCAGGAGCTTGCTCGGAACCGAGAGAGGTGGCGCACTTCAATCCACAAAGCCACTGAATGCTTTGAAACTAATCGTCTTGAAGACCTAGACAAGAAGACCAAGTACGTAAAAGTCGCCCAAAACCCTCCTATACCTACACTTACAACGATGCTGATCAGCTCTTCTGTACACAGTGTGACCGGGTTTTCAAGACCAAATTTGATTTTGGCAGTCATCAGAGAGCTCGCGAAAGGAAAGATAAATAGTCTGGGTCGCTGTCACAGGATACGGTGAAGAGGACTATATATATTGAAGTATAGACAGCCCACTTCACCTAAATTTTCACGGTGTGTTTTTTACAGAATAAATCGGTTAATATGCTCCTTCTTGACAGTCATTTAAAGATGAAAATTGACAATTTTTTTTTTATCGTTAGGTGACAAGGCCGGCAACGTAGTCCATCTATACGAGCGTGATTGCTCTGTACAGAGAAGACATCAGAAAGTAGTAGAAATCGCACCCGCTCCCGGATTGGACCCTGAGGTAAAAAACTATTACTACCAACTTAAAAACTATTAAGAACAGTAATAAACAGCAAGTCTATAATATTCAACCAAATATTGTTCAGTACCTAATAGATAAAATAAGACGATCAATATAAGAAACCACTTATCGCACAAGCATAATACCTATTGAAAATATAATCACACAAGCATATTTAGATCGCACAGAAAGGTCACTAACTAAACTAGAAACACAATGTTAAAAGTATAAAAAAACAAAATTGTGTAGGTATATAAAAAGAAAATAAAAAACAAAGTCCTTTACGAGACCAAAGCAAAAAAAAAACAAAAAAAAATCAACACAAAAATTATTTAACAAACTGTGAAGCGTGCGCATTGCTCAAACTGCTGTGATTGGTTCAATGATAAATCAATCAACAGCCAATCGCATCAGTGACTTGCGTTTAATTTTAAAAACTGGGCGTTACTTTTATGAGACAATAAACAAAGTGAGCAACTCCTTTGCTCAGTAATAATAACAAAGAATTTGTTTACTTTTCCAAAATGGAATGTATCAAAATTTTATGTTTGTTTACTTTTCCAAAATGTAGCATTATCAAAATTATGTTTGTTTACTTTTCCAAAATGGAACGGATCTAAATTATGTTTGTTTACTTTTCCAAAATGTAACATATCAAAATTATGTTTGTTTACTTTTCCAAAATGTAACATATCAAAATCATGTTTGCTTACTTTTCCAAAATGTAACTTATCAAAATTGTTTGTTTACTTTTCCAAAATGTGACGTACCTATCAATATTATTCTATGTTTTCAGACAAGAAATAAGATGACAGAGTGCGCCACGCACTTGGCTCGCTCCGTGGGCTATGAGAACGCGGGTACTGTGGAGTTCCTGTTGGATGATAAGGGCAACTTCTACTTCATTGAGGTCAACGCTAGGTATGTATTAGGTTTAAAGCAGAGAGCAGCATCATAATTATGTAGACAGAGGTTAAAAATGTAACTAACCATGATCAATGGCAATTGTCCATTTTTAAGTGATTGATACACATTGATGAGCAAATGGACCCAGTTATGCAGACAAGATCCAACCAACGTTTTGTTACTTTTGAGTAAATACGATTTGAAGTTTAGGAGTGAATATAAAAGTACCAAGCAGAGGAATACAAAAATGGAAAGTTACTAATAGTAATACAGTAAATTAGCATTATTTTAAATGTAATACCACTGGCTAGTTGTACATAGTTTTCTTGATTTTCTTAAAAAACTACCCGTGGATCTTTTATGCAAAAAAGAAATTTGTCAGTAACATTTTTACACGGGGGATCCAAATAAAAAATATATGAAGGTTTAAAAATCTTTTTTAAAGGGAACACAAATTTTTTAGTTACTTTTACTTTATTATGTAGCCCGACGTTTCGTACACTTGCCCCGTGTCAAAAGATCGATAATAGTTTCCGAAATTTTGGCTTAAATTGATATTGTGACAGCAAATAAAATGCGATAGTATCCGTAGCTTTTAATTTTAATTGAAATCTTGAAAGGCTACATACAACTAATCAAGTTCTAATCCACAATCGATCTAATAGGATCGCAATCTTCTTCCACTTCAAGCTCAAAATGCGTCTACATCATCTTGTATATTACTGTCACCAGTCATTTTTTTGTAGAACGGCTGAGCATCGCTCGGAATCAAATGCATTAAGCTTCTGATATTGTTCAACTTAGCTTCTGATATCATCTTACCATGAGGCCAAAGCATTTGCAAAAGATTTTTTGATATCAAGCATGGTCTACTGCGGATTTTTTTTTTTTTGATAGAGAAAAAATATTTTGCAGAAAGGATCCAAGCAACCTGTTTGGGCTTAAAAAAATAATACATTTCATTTTTTTTGAGATCCAAGAGTCATGGATCTTTTTTGCTTTTCTTTTAAAACGTTAAATATGTTTTGGTACATGTAGTGTCATAGAGGTTTGTTTGGTGAAAGTGATGAGACTGCTTGGATCTTTTTTGCATATACACTCCTTTGCAAAAAAAACGGGCAGTTCGGATTTTTCTACATTATTGGTAATCATTTAGTTCTCATGAGGTTTTAATAGGCAAACTATGTTCCTGGCACATAATAAAGAGTCTGGGTATGAAAAAAAGTTAATTTCAAATTCAGAACTGTTGTTTTTAATAATAATAATCCCTTTTTTAGTTTAGGACTTTTTACTTACTATTCGCGGGTTTGCGGTTAAATGGTTATCAGGCAACTAAAACTAACTTCTCGTTATTTTTATTAGAATAATTTATGTTTGTCGCATAATCCTGCCTCATTGTGACTTAAAACAGATATCTTTGTGTCGATTATAATGGCAGAAAAAGCAACAAGAGCTAGTAAAATTATAGTGTTGCTGGAAGTGGGGTGTAGCCAATGTTACGGTTCACAGCCGTTAAACGTGAGTGGTTCCACCGTCCAAAGAACATGGACTCGATACCAAGAGACAGGTTCCGTTCAAAGAAGGCAAGGTTGTGGCAGAAAACGTTGCACACAACCTCGAGACGACCGCTTTTTAGTGACTCAGGCATTGAGTAATCGCAAATGCAGTTACATAGACCTCAAAAGAAACCTTGAAGAGGTACGAGGAGCACAAGTTAGCCTATGGACAGTGAGGAGGAGGCTTTTAGCGGTTGATATACGCAGTCGACGACCAGCGCGGGCCCCCAATTTACTCCGTGAGTACCGGATTGCTCGACCGAGGTTCACTAGAAATTGTCTATCTTGGACACTAGGTAACTGGAGTAGCGTACTCTTCTCCGATGAGGATCGAATTTGCCTGAATGGTGAGGACCGACGTCGGCGTGTGTTACGAAGACCAGGGAAACGCTATGCCGACGTGTGTTTTGAAGAAATCACCCCTTATGGTGGAAGGTCCGTTATGTTTTGGTCGGGCGTAACTTCCAGCTATCGTACCGAGATAGTGTTCATTGCAAATGGCTCACTAAATGCGCAAGGGTACATAACAGGAATAATGTGTCAACATGCACAGCCCGCACTGACTGTAATTGGTGAAGATGCCATTTCATGGACGATAATGCTCGGGACCACCGTTCTGGCGACGTAGATGCTTATATGCAAGAGGTCGGTATTCGTCGTCTGGATTGGCTAGCGCGGAGCCCCGACCTTAACCTCATTGAGCACGTCTGGGACCTCCTAAAACGGCGAGTACGACCTGTCCAACGACCTTCCACAAAACATCAGGTGTGATTTCGGCTGAGTGGGAACACATTCCACAGGACACCATCAAAAACCTGGTGGAAAGCATGCCAAGACGATTACATGCCGTAATCGCTGCAAGGAGAGGTCATACTCGTTATTAATTTTTATTGTTTAATGTCTTTTTTTATTAAAATACCATAAAAATACTCGTAGTCTTAATTTAATTATACCCTAAAAATTTCCATTTTAACACGACTTTCTGTTTACATTGACTAAAACACCGATTCCAGGATTTAAGCGTTAAAAACTATATTCCCAATGATAATAAGAAATTTCTAGTCATTTATGCTAACGACATACTAAAAATATTAATATTATCCATAGAAAAGCCAATAACTGTAAGGTGCCCGTTTTTTTTGCAAAGCAGTTTATAAAGTTCGATGTGTAGATTCTAACTATATATATAACTCGATTTTCAACAAATTGCTGGTTGGATCTTTTCTGCTTAACAGGGTCCTTGATCGTCTCGTCGCCGTTGAATTTTTGATGTTCAAAACTTGCGAAAAATTCTAAGCCATGCAAATATTTTCAGACTTATTCTCTCATAATCCATCATATTGAAAGTGTAACGGGCTTGGAGCATTGGTATGGCCAAATGGAGCTTATGGAATTATAAAAATATTTATTTTTAAAATTCTATGCTCACAAACCCATAATCCCCTTATGTCTATAATGGTGAACGTGTAGACGAAATTTTATTGAAATTAATTTACGTAAGTACCTACCTACTTAAAATAAAATAAATAAAACCTACCTACTTACTTAAATTAATTTCGATTTAATTAGTAAAAGTTATTTCTCTTATAAATTGCAAATTTTGAGGAAACTGCGATTTTTTTATATCGAGCCAAATTGCTAAAGCTCATAATATTTATCTAAGAAAATCTTAATTTTTTACAACAATGAAAAAAATAAGGCGAAATGTAGTTTCTTAGGACAAAAAATTATTTTACGTGCAGCCGAATTCCGTGAAGGTCCTCTTTGTTGGACACTAAACGTCCATACGCGCTATAACAATAAAACTTCTATTGCATCTTGTCCAGTGTCCCGGAACGGGTTACCAGTTAACCATACTTTTGCTTATCCCAGGTTGCAAGTCGAACACACGATCACAGAAGAAGTAACCGGCATCGACTTGGTACAATCCCAGATCAGGGTAGCAGAAGGTATGACCCTCCCTGAAATGGGTCTGACACAGGACAAGATACACGCCCAAGGATATGCCATACAGTGCCGTGTGACCACTGAAGATCCGGCTAACAACTTCCAACCTAGTACGGGCAGGATTGAGGTGTTTAGGTGAGTTGTATTTTATTTGTATAGCCTTAAGGTTGCTGTTTGTATGTAAGGAGAGAATTTTGAATGTTGTGTCTTCAAAGTTAATGCTCAATTTTTACTGTACGGAAAGAAATGTGGTATGTAAGGGAAAATGTACCTTGTTTTGAATGCAGTATTGGTGAGGTTGGCATTATCTGTATTGAATGAAGTTAAGGTTGTGGAATGTAGGGCCATCTGAGATCAAAGTATCAGAAGGTATGGCCTTATGAAGCCGACCCCCTGACCCTAACTTGCCTTGATTGGGTAGCAGAAGGTATGACCCTCCATGAAATGGGTCTGACACAGGACAAGATACACTCCCAAGGATATGTCATACAGTGCCGTGTGACTACTGAGGGTCCGGTGAATAACTTGAAACCTAATACCGGCAAAATTGAGGTGTTTATATGTGTTGAACCTTGTGGCCTGTATGTTAAAGTTAATTTTTGAAGTAAAGTAATAAGATAATGAAGGTAATTTGGACCTTGTAACTTGTGGGTCAAGGTTTAGATTTGAGTGTAAGGAACAGAATGTGGTGCTAATGTAAATTGTACCTAGTTTGTGTCTTGAATGCTACGCTTAAAAACACTGAAATAATTATTGTGGTGTTTAGCTGTTCAAGTGAAATGGACATTGTGGCTATAGGAATAGAACAATTTGAACTTTAACTCTTAAATAAAGTGTATTTTTCTCAGGTCTGGTGAGGGTATGGGTATCCGTCTGGACTCCGCTTCCACATACGCCGGTGCCGTCATCTCTCCCTACTACGACTCGCTTCTTGTCAAGGCAAGTATTTTGAACACTTCCACTATTTTTGTACCGAAGTTTCCAAAAATTCTATTGGGATTCGAATTTCTAAGCCACATAGAAGATACTATTTACCGCCAGGTCTGTGAAAAGAACTTAAAAACTTGATATATTTCCCCAATATGGAAACAAGGTCTTAAGGAGGATGCGAAAAGCCCGCGAAAATTAATACGAATACTTCTAGTCTTAGTCCCGCTGGCACCACAAATCACTAAATACGTTTAGCGCTAAAGGCATTCAAAACTTCGTTCTGTTTCTGTCACTCATTTAAACATGACACGAGACAGGATGATGTTTCAAATATGTTAACGCTTTAAGGCGAAAGCGCCAGGTTAGCCCGCGAAATTCAAAATTTCTTAGGTTTTTTGCAATTTGTAGGTCAGTGTGAGCTTGTATGTTGATTAAAATATGATTCGCGGCCGTAGCTAATATGCCTTTAAGTTAGCATTTACCTCAAACCTCATGATTTCATGAAATCGCTAGATTTGAGGTAAATGCTAACTTATGGAGTTGTATTGCTGATTCTAATGATTATAATTCTGTAAAGGCATATTAGCTATGGCCGCGAATCATATTTCAATCAACATACAAGCTTACACTGACCTACAAATTGCAAAAAACCTAAGAAATTTTGAATTTCGCGGGCTACCCTGGCGCATCAACCTTAAGTACCTATACGTTTCTTTTAATAAATACTTTAATAATACAATCACAGGTAATCTCTCACGCCCACGACCTACCATCCTCAGCCGCTAAGATGAACCGCGCCCTCCGCGAGTTCCGTATCCGAGGTGTCAAGACCAACATACCTTTCTTACTCAACGTACTTGAGAACCAGAAGTTCCTTAATGGTAAGTAATAAGTATAGTATTATCTCCTACACCCGCGACTTACCAACATCAGCTGCTAAGATGAACCGCGAGTTCCGTATCCGAGGCGTCAAGACAAACACACCTTTCTTACTCAACGTACTTGAGGACCAAAAGTTCCTTAAGGTAAGTAATAAGTATCATATTTTTATCTCCCACAACCGCGACTTACCAACATCAGCTGCTAAGATGAACCGCGCCCTCCGCGAGTTCCGTATCCGAGGCGTTAAGACCAACACACCTTTCTTACTCAACGTAGGTACTTCAGAACCAGAAGTTCCTTAATGGTAAGTAAGTACAAGGATTATACTGAGTGCTAATTACAAGGAAGAAAAAGTCAACAAATTAATATCTAGAAAATTTTCTATATTCGCAGTATTTGAATTCATTAGCACTAGTACTTTTTAAAATGATAGTAGGGGTTTTTGGCTAAATTAGGGCCGTTTTCAAAAAACTAAATAATATGCAGTTTTAGTTTTTGTCTAACTTAGCTAAGTCTTTTGCCTAATTTACATTACCCTTTCATTTCATACTTTGGAATTTAAACCTAATGATTTATCACGAATAGGTAGTCACCCACATAATGGTAATCTTTTTGGGAATAAAAAGTATAAAGGCTGACTTGAAGGAGTCAATATAAGGTTTAGGATTTTAGAGATGTTTTCAAAGGACGCTACAAGTTGCCCATACAATCTCTTTACTGTTATTTTCCTCCACAGGCGCCCTAGACACATACTTCATCGACGAGAACCCTCAACTCTTCATGTTCAAAGCATCACAGAACAGAGCACAAAAGATCCTGAACTACCTCGGCCAAGTCATCGTCAACGGCCCCGCAACTCCTCTGGCCACTAAAATCCCGCCTGCAGTCGTCAAACCATACATTCCAACGGTACCGCTGGGTAAGTTGTTCACAAAATGTAGGGAAAGATAAAATGCATCGTGCTCCATTTTAGGTGCCTCTGAAGGTCAAAATATAATGAGTTTGAAAGGTGAGATTTTAAAAGGTGTTTTAGCAAATAATGTATGTTTGATGTTAAATGGTGTAGCTGGGTGTTAGATTTCTAATAAATGGGAACAGATTAGCATTATTTTTTAATAAAATCATTGTGTTTTAAAACTATAACGGCCAGAATAAACAAGGTTCATTTAAAACGAATTGGAAAGCAGAAATTAACTTGGATTTTGCATGAGCAATAAAAAAAACGATAAAATTGCTATTAATAAAACTGGCGATTATTAACATCATGCATTTAACACGAAATAAATCGTTTTGTGCCCATTAACAATACGAATGGTCATCAATGGAGGATGAAGTTTTATGAAAAAAAGAAGCTAATTTAAACAATTTTTGAACGATTTTTTTCCAGTTTTACGCAAAGGGTATGGTAGGTTTCAAGTTGAATTTTATAAATAAGCTATATTTTGCGATATTATACTATTATGAGCAATGTATAACATAAAGCTTCGCCTATTTATTTAGCAAATTAATTATAATAATTATATTTGGGACACGACTCATGCCATTGGAGCACGGGCTATTAATAAGAACTTTATTTTATGTTCTATACATTTTTATGACTAAAATTTCATGCTTCATTATTTTATTTTCAATATTGAATATTATGATTTATTTTTATTGCCATTAATTTTGTCTTTAATCCTGTTTGTGAACTCACAGGAGATACACTGATTATAAAGGTTTTGCACCACCTATAAAATAGCTTATTTGACACTTATTGCAATATTGCAATATGAATAGTTTTAAAAAAATTCAACGAAGGTACACACAGCGGCAGGTCAAGTTACCACAAACTGTCAAATTTTCTCATTCGATTTTGAACTTAAACGTCAACATTTTAAGGTTTAAAATCATTTGAAGAAATTTGACAGTTTGGTTTATCCTGATGTGCTTTTGTCAGTACATTTTTTAAATTTAAAATCAAAACCGGGTTTAATACAGTTGGTGCAACGCGCCAACACCAAGCCTATTGCCAATTTTTATTCACACCCACAGATGACACAGACACAAAACGCTGCTATTTTACAAGTGCTACAAAAACTTTTATGATCACAAAAATATATAATTGATGTTGTATTTCTGTACCTACTGGTATTCATAGCCATTTTTTTTAATTCGCACGTCACGCATTCCCGCACAGTCATTATTTCAGTTAACATGTTTTTCAGACTTATCCCCTGAGGCTATTAAAAGACAAGAACTAACAGGGGAGAATACAGGTGAGCCTACTTCTTGTTCTAGATTTAGATTCGGACTAGTGATGGAATAAAGCAGTTACAGTCTTTGTAGCTGCTATATTCAACTATTGCTAAAATGATTATTGCCTTGTGGCATTAAGTCCGCCTATTGTACACGAAGTTTAAATAAATAAAATTATCGCTTAGGAACCCTTCATGATAGCATTCACGTTCTGGCAAAATATAATACAAAAGAACCCGAAAAAAAAATGCATTTGTAGCGCAATCACATGCTACGCTTTTGCGATATGAAAGAAAATAGCAAATAGCGTTCGATCGCCGTAGCCATGCTACATAACGAAATTATGTGTACTACGAATTTTATCCAAAAATAGCAATGATGTCCATGACTACTTCGGACCCTTTGTAAAGGATTGTGTCATTTTTAAGCTTCGCCCGATAATTTTCTTGGCTGTGGTGTATCGCACAGGAACCGCTCATGACAGCGTTCACGCCGTTCACGTTCTGGCAAAATGTAATAAATACAAAAGAACCTGAAAGAAAAGCATTTGTATCGCAACCACATGATATGCTATTGCGATATTAAAGACATTAGCAAATAGCGTATCGTCTGCCGTAGCATGCTACATAACGAAATTATATGTGCTACGAATAAAATAACAATGATGTCCATGACTACTTCGAACCCGTTTTAAAGGATTGTTATTTTTAAGCTTCGCCCGATCATTTTCTGGTTGTGGTGTATAAGCTTTATACGTGTTCCAGACTGGAATGTGCCTTGTGATTAATATTTTCAATGTTTCTATTATGTATTTTATTTATTTTGCTTTTTAAATTATGATATTTTAATTTAATTTGCGATTTGAATCTACATAGTACGAGAAGTTTTTATATGAGTGCATCTCAAAAAGTCAAAAATGTTGAATTCGGTGGGAGGGTAAAAAAAAACTTATTTAAATAGATCCCTACATATTATGCATGTTTAAAAATTTAACCAAAAAAACAGCTGTAATACAACTAGTGTTTTAATTAATGCAATTTTACGAATTTTGCGTGGGCGTTAGAAAACGATAGACTAATTGCATTGACAACCTCGTTTATATGGTTAATAAAAAAAAATAAAAAAGCAAGTACTTTCTTGGATAGTCCACAGCAACCAAACCACAATGACGTCTACCATGCATAAGACCTCTTTTTGAGACAGTCCGGAGACCGATCTGTCAAGGAAACCGAATACGAGTGAAACTAGATCTCCATTTTGAAAACTTACTAAACATACCTTACCAAAACCTTGCAGCCATCCAACCACCGAAAGGTTACAAGCAGATTCTAAACGAAGGAGGGCCTGAGGCCTTCGCGAAGGCGGTCCGTCAGAACAAGGGTCTACTCCTCATGGACACAACCTACAGGGATGCCCATCAATCTCTATTGGCGACTCGAGTGAGGACACATGACCTATTGGCCGTGTCCCCGTATGTGGCCCATAACTTTAGCAACCTGTACTCGCTTGAGAACTGGGGTGGTGCTACCTTTGATGTCGCTTTGAGGTGAGTTTGCGATTCTCTTCTTTTTATAATTTTTTCCTAGCATAGGCTGTTAATTAACACATTGCTTCAAGAAACTACTCGTTTGAAAAGTTACAGTTGTTTGGTATGCTGCCTTCAAGTGCCTTCTTTAATCTTAGTACAGAAAGCGCCTTTTGATTTTTACCTTTGTTACTGATTTTGGTATCCGAAGGTAAGTTTCAAATCTACGTATATAACTTGTCCTAACCACTAACCAGATTCTTCTCCCAGGTTCTTGCACGAGTGTCCATGGGAGCGTCTCCGCGACATGCGTCAGATGATCCCCAACATCCCCTTCCAGATGTTGTTGCGAGGAGCCAACGCGGTCGGCTACACCAACTATCCCGACAACGTGGTGTTCCAGTTCTGTGATATGGCTGTGAGTTTATTACTATGTGACTGATTTGATTGTTTTGTAAAGTGGGTGATGGGCTTGATTAGTTAACGATAGTTCAAGAGCAAAGTTCAAAGCAGGGCAGTGGGTCTTTTATCCAAAACGTCAAAGGTCTCTAAATGGTAAAAAAGATTAACTTTGGTAATGATCAAAAAATAAAAGGCAATTCTTGAATTACTAAGGTGGATTCGAAGAATTTTATTTTAAAGCCAGAAAGTATCCTACCTACAGTGGCTTTACTGAGGGTATACTCAAACTAACCCCAAGGCCAACTCAAAACTAACATTTAACTTAAAAACACCTTAAACTTTCAGGTCAAAAACGGCATGGACATCTTCCGAGTCTTCGATTCCCTCAACTACCTTCCTAACCTGATCCTCGGCATGGAAGCCGCAGGTAAAGCCGGTGGAGTAGTGGAAGCCGCCATCTCCTACACGGGTGATGTGTCAGACCCTAGCAAGAAGAAGTATGACCTCAAGTACTATTTGAACTTGGCTGATGAGCTGGTGAAGGCTGGTACTCATGTACTGGCGATCAAGGATATGGCTGGGTTGTTGAAGCCTCAGGCTGCTAAGTGAGTATTGTTATAATGAATTGTTTTTATTGAGATAAAAAAAGCAAAATAAAAGAGCTATGGCTATTTTTTTCTGGCACAATGTTTATTAAACAAAAAATTAAATTTGTTTAAAATTAAACGGGTTGACCTGCTGCAATCATAGCTTCGAATAAATTTCATTATTTTTAAGTACATGCGGCACAGTAGGTACAAGCTACGCTTCACTTTGAACACGTCAAATTCACATTTTACCTTCTCCATTTCCCAGGATGTTAATCGGCGCGATCCGCGACAAACACCCGGACGTGCCCATCCACGTGCACACGCACGACACCTCAGGAGCCGGCGTGGCGGCGATGCTGGCGTGTGCTGAGGCCGGCGCCGATGTCGTGGACGTGGCCGTGGACTCCATGTCCGGGTTAACTAGCCAGCCCAGCATGGGAGCTCTGGTTGCGTCGCTGCAGGGAACTAAGTTGGATACTAGTGAGTTTTCATCCAGTATTTGGCAGTCGGATAAAGGACTCGTCCATGTTTTGGCCGCGAATATTTTCTGCGTCCAGATGACCCCAGCTGTTTACTTCAGCGATTTTAACTACATCTTAGTATATGCCTTACTGCACAGTCTACTGCTGGTTGTAGGTCAGATATTAAAATCTTAAATTCTTCACATTTGGGTGACCACTACCGAACCTCTTCAAATGGCCCATTTCTTTAACGAAAACCATAAGACCATTAGGGCTAGGCTAGCAGGACTTAAGCTTTAGCAGCAGATTAACTATATTTATACCAGAACACTTTGGTAATATCAGAAGCTTATTGATTGATCAGCAAGTTCGCATATAACAATGATATTTGTAACCAGTACCGCAATTGCGTAACACACTTTCAATGACATTTGTACATTTTGAAATTTCATTGCTTCATGTGTAAAAAATTGGTCTGCTGGACAACGTGAATTTATAACGCAATGAAAGTTGTCGAATTGTTCAAACGAATGGCATTGCCATTGCAGCAATTACCCCGCTGATCTCATATCCATCCCCAAAGCTGCAGTGTATAATCATTAAAATCACAACTTTTCTCCCTACAGAGATCGCCCTCCAAACCGTATCAGAATACTCAGCATACTGGGAACAGGCACGTACCCTGTACGGGCCCTTCGAAGCCACAGCGACCATGAAGTCAGGCAACGCAGACGTGTACCTCAACGAGATCCCCGGAGGACAGTACACCAACTTGCAATTCCAGGCCTTCTCACTTGGTCTTGGCAGCCAGTTTGAAGAGGTTAAAAAGGCTTACAGGTAAGATTTTTGACTATGTCAACTTGGTTGTCTTCCTTAGGAATTGGAAAGATGAACCGACAGATGGCAGGAATGTAGCTAGGTCTTAGCTCGGTAATGAGATAAAACAGACATGTAATGAAAAAGAAAAGGCAGTGATAAACACCGCCGACAGTAGTGAAAACTTAAAACTTTGGAATGCGCGTCGCCAGTCTGGCGCATCACGTCACATTAGCATGTCGATGACGCGAACCCACAAGTTTTTCCCCTACCAAAAATCGCACAATGCGATTAAAGAAGTTTTCACTTTAAAAAAAATAGTCGGGTTCTCATGCTCTCATGGTATGGATGGTAAATTCCTATGAATAGTCTCCTTGCGAGAACTTTGCTGAAGTTCTGGAGAATATTCTTTGGAAAGGGAATTTACGAGAATTTAAAAATTGGATGACTATTGTATTAATAATTTTTTAGAATAATAGTTTTGAGTGCATTTGAACGTTTTACAAGGATTATGTCAAAATAATCTACTACACAACTTAAATACTCAGTAAATTCTCCTAAGCGAGAACATTCCCGAGAAAATTCTCATAAGTTCTCTTAAAATTTCGTAAGGTATTGATGTTAGGAGCAGAATATTCTCGATCGGAGAACATTCTCCTGAGAGAATTTTCTCTCGTCTATACCTACTCTCATGATGATAGTTTGCTTAGTGACAAAAGTAGTAATGGCTTTTTCAAACAAATATATAAGGTCTTTTTATTATTGTATGCGATGCGCTGATATAACGCCAAAAACTTCGACTACCCGATTTCACTCCATTTTTCACTTTCCAGGGAAGCCAATCTCCTTCTAGGCGACATCATCAAGGTCACTCCTTCATCGAAGGTCGTGGGAGACCTGGCACAGTTCATGGTACAGAACAAACTGACAGCAGACGAGATCAAAGAAAAGGCTGAGGAGTTATCGTTCCCTAAGTCTGTTGTGGAGTACCTGCAGGGAGCCATCGGTATTCCTCATGGAGGATTCCCTGAACCACTCAGGTAGGTTTGAACAATTGTTTTTTTTGGGGCCTGTTTCATTATCCAAATTAATGAAGATATGAAATATATCTTAATATATATATATATATATAGATATACCCATGGGCACTTTGTGGCTCCATCGTGCCATATAGGTAGTAATTTGTTGATCCGTTTTCACTTGTTGATCCGGGTGGTATTTGTTGATCCATTGCCAGTCAAACCATACGTAAGTGGCTCTGATTGGAGCCACAAGTGTTAACGCGAGTAATAATAATAATTAAGACATTTTTATACAAATCCACCTTTTTTGCATTTGAGCACTAGTTGATCCGATTCAAATGAGCCAATCAGAGCACACCATTTTTCACGGGCTTTGTCATTGGCTACTATAGATAGATAGAACATGGATGGTATTCAAACAAATTAATTCTTGCATTATACAGCGTGCCGCCGCTATCGCGACATTAACTTCAGACGCGAACATGGTTCCGCGTTTTCGTTTTCGGAGGGTTTGGTGAGTACTGGTGAGGGGGAACGGGAGAGGGTGGTGAGGAAGGGGGGGAGAGGAGTGGAGGGGGTGGTAAAGGGGATGTGGGAGGAGTTGTGAGAGGGATAGAGTAATGAGGGGGAGGATGCAGAGGGGGAGAGGGAGGGAAGGCAGTAGTAAAAGAAGAGATCGAGGGGCATGTTGAGGGGGAGAGGGATAGAAGGCACCACTGTGAAAGGCAGAGGGGGAAGTTGGGGAAAGGGGAAGGGGTATTAAAGGAGAGATAAGGAAGGGAAGGGAGCCAGAGGGGAGTAGGATACAGGGAGGGGGAGAGGGGGAGGGTGTAGTGAGTACTGGTGAGAGGGAAGAGGACGGGGGAACGGGAGATGGTGGTGAGCAAGGTGGGGGTGAGGAGGAGAGGGGATGGTGAGAGGGGAAGGGTGAGGAGTGGTGGGAGGGATAGAGTTATGAAGGGGAGGATGTGGAGGAGGGTTGTTTTGAAGGAAAAGGGACGGGAGGCAGTAGTAAAAGGGGGGGGAGATGCAGGGGAAGAGTGAGGAGGAAAGGGAGGGGAGGCAGTGGTGAAAGTTGTAGGGGGAGGTTCGGGGAAAGGGGATGCGTGAGGGGGTGAGAGTGAGAGGGAGATGTGGGGGGTGTGAGAGGGTAGAGGGAGGGGTGAGATAGGGAGGGGAGCGGGTTGGTGAGAGGTGGGCAGAGAGGGGACATAGGGAAGGGGTTAGAGGTGGGGTGAGAGGGACGAGCGCCTTTACACGTTAAAGTTGATTTTTGTATAGCACTGATTCATTGAAGAAACCCTGCATGACAGAAATGACATGATGAAAAATAGAAAGTCGAAACCGCACAAAAACAGAAGTTAACTCCAGTCGTGCGTCGGAGCTAACACACACACTTTTTTTTGTAAAAGCATACTTTTATAGATAACTACACCCAGACTGAGGACATACAGACATGTGCTTGGACACAAGTGCTTGTCCTGGATGGGATGTGATGGTATGGAATCGAACCTACGACATGCGGCATGATAGGTGGTATTTTAACCAAATACGCCATTGTGGCCTGTCACTGTCAGAATGCTTCACTGTTAATGGTGTTGTCACATGTAACATCAGGTCACAAAAGCGCACAAAAGCTTCTCTATTATCTTCTATACCTCATCATCATCATTTCAGTTGAAAGACATCAACTGCTGGACATAGGCCTCTCCCAAGCACCGCCACTTCGACCGGTACTGTGGTTCCCGCATCCAGCGGATTCCTTCTTGCGATCTTTATAAGGTCATCGGTCCACCTTGTGGGAGGCCTTCCAACGTTACGTCTTCCAGTACGCGGCCGCCGGCAATTCTTTGGACTATGTCTTCCCGAACGCTGCCCAGCCGAGTCGTATTCGACGACTGACCGCTTTCTCGAAATTGGACCTACATAACTGGACAGTTTGTCCTAAGCAACATACTCGTCCAAACTTCGAGTGTAGTGTCTCCGATCTTCATGAGAGTGGGTGCTACATGGGCATTTGACGTGACCATCCATGTCTTATCCATGTTCATTTTAAGACCCACTCTTTCGAAATCTCTACTGAGGTTATCGAGCATTGTACTAAAGTCCTCCGTAGTCTCAGCCATGCCTACTATATCGTCGGTAAACCGAAGTTGACTGACGTACTCGCCATTGATGTTGATGTCTAGCCCTTTCCAGTCCAGAACCTTGAAGGCATCCTCCAGTGCAGCGGCGAACAGTTTCGGAGAGATAATGTCTCCCTGTCCCCCTCGCTGCAGAAGGATAGGTTTGGAGGTACGGTCCTGGAGTCGGACTGACGTAGTGGCGTTTTCGTACAGACACTTCGGCCGCCTAGACCGCTAAACGTAGAGAACTGAAAAAACTCCTTGCAGTAATGCATACTTAGGTTGATCCACTCGATTTTATATTCGCATTACTTCATACATTGTTGGATCCGCTACCATACTCGAGGTGGATCTTACAATGTACGAAGCATTACGAATATAAAATGTACTACATCAACGTACGTATGCATTTCTTCAAGGAGAGTATAATACGGAACCACATAGTACTTATAACCAATCGAGGTGGATCTGACAATGTATGAAGCAATGCGAATATAATTAATCGAGTGGATCAACGTATGTATGCATTTCTGCGAGGAGAGTTTAAAACGGAACCACATAATACTTATAACCTCATGTTCGAGGTGGATCTAACAATGTATGAAGCAATGAGAATATAAAATCGAGTGGATCAACGTTTGTATGCATTTCTGCAAGGATAGTATAAAACGGAACCACATAGTACTTATAACCTCATATTCGAGGTGGATCTAATAACGTATGAAGCAATGAGAATATAAAATCGACTGGATCAACGTATGTATGCATTTCCGCAAGGAGAGTATAAAACGGAACCACATAGTATGCTGTGCGTGGTGCCGCACCTCTTAGTAGAGGCGGATCTAACAATGTATGAAACATTGCGTACAGAATATCGAGTGGATCAACTTATGTAGGTAGAAAATTACTATCATTTTTATGCAAGGAGTGTGTAAATCAAAAAAATTAATGTTAGAAGTATCTGAAATTCACTGTATATGGAACCAATAAGTATTGGTCTTCAGATAAAATTCGGAGCCAACAAGTATTGTTGAGTATAAAAAAAATGACCGTTACGGATCCACTTTTGTTTAGATGCTAGAGTAAAAAAAATGTTGAGTATAAATATATTTCTGAAAATATATTTGGCAACATCGCCAAGCGGAAGGCGACGTTGCCACTCCGCTCGAAAAATATTAAACCGGAGTCAAGTTATTCCGCATGAAAGGTGGAGTCAATAATGCATTGGCTCACTGCTGGATCAACTAAGTGTGGGAAAGGGTGTTTATATATATATATATAATTCTTCTGTATGTGTGTTTGTCACCTGACTCCTCCTAAACGGCTGGACCGATTTTGATGAAATTTTGTGTGTATATTTCAATGGGTTCCTGGATGGTTTGAAAACACAATTGGAACCGTGGATCGTTCAGACAGGACAACGTCTGTCGGGTCCACTAGTTTTTTTATAAAATCTCTGCCATATAAGTTAATTGAAACTTATTTGGAATCTGTCATAGGCTAAAAGTAAAAAATTCATTTGCAATTTTTTTTTTATAAATAATTTTGCAAATTAATTTTTGATTTGTGGGGTCAGTATTAAATTAATTTTACTGTGAACCTGTAGTCTTAAGGACTGTAGATCGGATTGTGCATTTCTACTTGTCTTGTGGGTAAAAGTGAGAGAAAGACCTATAAGTGCGAGAAAACTCCAGATTCAAGTAATCGCTACGTACGTTATTTTAAATGTATGCAATGCATGTAAAAACCTGTATTGTTTATTCTAGATCTCAAGTGCTGAAGGACATGCCGAGGATCGCGGACAGGCCGGGCAAGGAGTTGGAACCTCTGGACTTCGACAAACTGAAATCAGACCTCAAGGAAACGTATCCTGAGGTAAGCAATAATCAAAACATTTGGCTAAGAATAAAAACTAACGATAAGTAAGTACAAATGGCAGTCTCAAAAACACTGCACACTTCACCATTTCAGGTTTTGAGCTGGCGGTGGCTCAACTCCCCAGCAATACAATAATAAATATAAATAAATAAATATCCTTGGACATTTCACACAACGCCATCTAGTCCTAAGCTAAGCAACCTAATGCTTGTGTTATGGTAACGAGATGGCTGATAAACTACTTATATACATTTTTTTTTTTTTTTTGTAAATACATACATATTATAGATAGAAAAACACCCAGACTCTGAACAAATACTTGTAGGTCGTACAAATATTTGTTCCGTGCGGGAATCGAACCCGCGACATGCTGCGCAGCAGTCAATCGCTCAACCACTGCACCAACCGTGTCGTCAAATACGACTCTGCCAGACAAAAATAATTAACTCATATAGTTTGAGTCATATACACTAAGGCCGAAATAAGTCTGAACATAGGCACTAAGAACTCTCGCGTTTGTTCTCTCACTCACACTTGTCTCATGCTATTAGTTTGCCGATGCCACCAACCACCGACCAGGCTTTCCGATGCGCATGGCATGGTGCACTGATGTTTTAGTATAAGTAGGTGATTGACTATCGAGAAATCATTTGTAGCCTAGTTCAGAGCTGCTACTTACATGACGCGAACTGTACATAAGGTCGTTTCTGAAATTAAATCCCATCAAACATACGCACTCTGAAGCACAGAACCGGTCAAAGTGGCGCTGCTTGGGAGAGGACTATATCCAGCAGTGGAAGTATTTTGGCTGAAATAATGACACACACTCTTTCTAAACTAAAAATTTGGAACTCAAGGTTTCAATATTTTCAGGTGACCGATCAAGATGTTATGTCTGCGGCCATGTACCCACAAGTTGCGAATGACTTCTTCCGCATCCGTGACAAGTATGGACCCGTCAAGCATTTGGACACTAAGACTTTCTTGACTGGACCTACTGTAAGTACCACCACAATAGTCCAAGTTTACTTACCCATTACATTGTTTTAGTCTCTAGCTCTATCCAACCATTTATTTTACTTTTGACATCGACATAACCATGCCTATGAAGTTCCCTATTTTATCGACAGGTAACCAACCATAGACGAAAAAATGCAATACTTCATGGACGCTCTCTAGTAAAATAAACGGTTGGAAAGATTATAACAGTGGCAAAAAGATTTAACAGTGGCGTACAGTGGCGCGCAGCAAAAAAATTCAATTGCCCTAAGTATTTGGTTAAAAATTAATGTAATTTTTTTTTACTCACTCCAGCGACTTCATCTCTTGCGTTGGACTTTTTATAACCACCACAAAATATCTCAAAAATGAATGATAGATATAGATACACTAAATGTAGAATGTATCAGACATGTCATTTTTTGGATATCTGTAGTGGCTTTGAAAAAAGCCTTTTTTCTCACATCACTACTGCATCTACACTAACTACCTACTATCTAAAACACTGTAGGTATGTTAGAAAAAGAAATTGCTGTGATTTGTGCCTGCCGATTATGCCACGCATCTATCAAAATAAAGTACTTACATAGTTTAATAAAAAAAACTTAAATTTAATCATATACTTAATCTATATTTACATTTTTTTTTTATACTTTTTGTTTTTTTTTTATTATTATTTTATTTTTTACCTGCCAGCTATACACTGGCAGTAAAAGTGGCCCAAGCCCTAAACGCGCATTTGTGAACAAACTAAACCTATTCTTTGGGATTTTTACTTTTCAAATTTCACATTGGATTCGTTTAAAATTGACTTGTAAGTGTAAAAAAAATTATATCAAACCTGTTTTGAAGTTTTCAAGGAATGTACATACTTATGTTGTTTTTTTTTTTACTTTCAAGCTCTAAAATTTTAATTTTTAACGGTTTATTATTGATTTGTAGGATAAGCTAATCTCAGAAAAAATTTGAACCACATAGAGCTATGTAGGCCGCTTGGTCCTGCTTGTAAATCGACAAAAGGCGAACTCAGTGTCAGGAGTCAGTGATTCTCAATGTACCTCGTAAATCCTGAAGATTTACTATAAAAAAGAATGACGACACTTCTTTATCCACCCACCCACACCACCATAAATTGTTAGAACATGGTGCACCAGCTCCCGCGAAATCTACTTCATCATAATGACTGTAAAAAAAAACTATTTGTCACTGTTGTCAGGCTCTCCAAATGGCATGAGAAGGCACTTTTAGCATGCAAACAGCCAGACGAAAGATGAAGGAACATGTTTTATGCACCCAGAGACCAGCAAGCACCATGATCAGAACACGCCAGACACGCGTCTAAACGTACTCTTCCCCACACCGTAACAGACCCATAACTGTAAGTAACGAGTTGTTGGGATATGATTAGAGAAACAGTCTTCCCGTCATTTATAATACAATCTTTTATGACCATGTGGTTCTGGAGCGAGGTGGGCTGGTTGGAATAATCACCGACGGCCGCCATGGCCCACGCACAATGGTCCACCATCTGGTGCCCGTAGATATCTGCTTTTGTCCATAAACAAAACATTGATACATAGGCGGCTCAGTCTTTTTACACAATGATTATGATGAAATAGTCTTCGCGGTCGCTGGTGCTCCTTTGTCTACCAATTTTTGGTCGACTCGGATAAAGCAGAAATCAAGATTCCTTTTTACAGCAGATCTTCAATATTTACGAGGTAAACGGTTAATAATACACAAGGCAAAAAAAGTATGTAAGGATCATAGAAGGTGGCGTTTTGTAGTTTCTGCATACCCCCCATGGGCAGAAGGCGTGAGTTTGTGCATGTATGTATTTAATTTATGTAAGTAGGTGTATACAAACACTTTTACAAGCAATTTTAAAACTAGATGAGGTCCACATTTCCTATCTGACTACTCTGAGAAGGCTGAAACAAACTCAGAGGTCACAGACTCTTCTAAAGACCTAATCTTGGTCAGATCATGTGAAGACCATGTAGATTTGTGTCTGAAATGGTTTTTTGAGGAAAGAACCACACAGATTGAGTGGACCTGTCCAGTCAGTGCACGCATTTGTCAGTAATCGTGCAGCTCAACTCAGAACTTAAGGAGCTCAACGATTCAACGAACAATACCAAAGAAAGGACATTTGAGTAGGCCGCATAAATTACTCAAACTGCCAGACCATGATGAAGACTAACTAAGAAACCACACAGTCTTCATGTTCACAATAATACATTGAGCATTACAGCCCCCTGACACTGAGTTCGTCTTTCGACCAGGCCCAACGGGCCTACGTAGCGCTGTGTGTTCTATTTCTTTCCGAGATCACCATAACATAGCATCAGTGCTTCGACAAAAACCCGTAATAATGTTTTTACAGCTTGAGTTAAAATAACATTCTTAAGGAACTTTAAAAACAGCTTTGGCATAATTTTTAATTGATTAACCTAATGCGAAATAACCAATAGAGAAGCTACTATTGGGATCTATGGTCATTAAAAAAAATGCCAAAGAATTTAGTTTACTTTCCTCACAAATTCGCTTTTAGGGGCTTGGGCCACATCTACTGCTGCTGAGTGTATCCATCTATCATCTATATCTATAAAAATAGTATTTTTTCGATCCGGCTACCCGTATGAAGCTAGGGCGGGTCGTTAGATTATTTATAAATGAGATCAATGCATCTCTCTTTTTGAAGATATATATCTAAAACCTCATTGTAAAAAGTTTCAGATTGTTCTAAATTTAACAAAACCCCATTTTCTAAATAAATTAATGAAAGATCAGTTATACGCTTTTGCCCTTTTGTGTTTCGTAAATATGTGTGGATGCGGTTTACGGATGAAAATGATCTTTCAGCAGATGAACTAGTAACTGGTATTGTGACTATTAATTTAGCTAAACGAATGACTTCAGGAAAAAGTTGGTACATATTATTATTGGTTAAATGATCTATAGTTTGTAAAGGATTCAATTCTCTGAATTCTTCGCTTTCATAAATACATTTAAGCTCACTATGCAAATGATTGAAATTAAAATTAAATGAGCTATATCGTTCTTTAAAATCATTAAAATAAGTTTGAGGAAAATCTGTGGAATACTTTGCATAGTTTTCCTTGGCAAGCAACGGTAAAAAGGTAAGATTTCTAAGATTGCTAAGTCTATTACGTGACTCAATTAGAATGTTGTCAATAATACCTCTCAAAATGTTCTTATAATGCATCTTCATGTCATCAACATTACTTTTGCGATTGGGTGAGCCGCGCTCTCTTATAGCGTGTTCATAGATGTTATCAAAATCATCAATGAATTGGTCTAGAAAATTTTCAAAACTATTTATTTGACTCATGCAAAAGTTAACGTCACAAGTTTGCGTCTGCAACAAATTATACAGGAAATCAGATTTTTCAAAGATTTTGCTGAATACTTTCAGTAAAAATATAAATTCAAAGTTTTCGAGGGTGGATAAAATTGTTTCGGCTTCACACAAAGTTTTCCCATCCCAGGAACTGGGATCATTTACAATATCATCAAAAACTTGGATCAAATGATCGACTTCATGTGAAACAACATTGATTGTTTGAGAATTATATGTCCAATGAGTAGGAGCTACATGTGGTATTTTTTTTGCATTAGCACACTCATTGTAACTTGCTAGTTGTTTTGTATTATTGTTAAAAAATTTGCTTATTGATTTTATAACACTAAAAAATCGATAAGTTTCAAAGGTTTCACAGGATTTCGATAGAACAAAATTAAGAATATGGTCAGAACACCAGACATATAATGCATGTGGACATTGCTTTCGAACAAGCCCTTGAACTCCATCATCTCCAGACATGACAATATCTCCATAATATGTTTGAGCAACTAATTTGGAAGAACAATTGAAATTGTCTAAAGTATCTAGAACAATCTTACTGAGCGCTTGAGCTGATCGGTCAGAGCTAACATCTACGAAACTGATAAATCTATTCATTATTTCATTATTATCAAAATAACGTAAAACTAAAACAAGTTGCTCTTCACCATCACCTAGAACTTCATCTATCATAACCACTATAAAATCAGTTTTACTAATTTGTAACTTAATTTTGTTTAAAATAACAGAAGCAACTGACGACATGAGATCCTTTTGTATTTTATAAGAAAATCTAGTGAAATCATTTGTTAACGTTTTAAGATGCTGTCCAAAAATGACATCATATTTGCCTGTCAATTCTATCAAGTCCACAAATAATGTATTTAGATACAACTCTATTTCATCATGAGGTCTAAAAGGCAAGTCCAGTTTACCCAAGCAACAAGTAGTACTAATTAACCGGTGAAAAATCTTTCTATTAAATTCGACTTTAGCGTTATAGCGCTCGCTATCGCCTTCTAATTGTACGCTTAGTAGGCCCATTTCATTTCGATTCTGACCAAAAGAAAGCATTGCCATACACGCCTGCTTATGTTCCTCCGATTGTTCATGTTTTTTGGCCAGATTCGGGAAGTTGTTTAAATCACCGCATCCCGTGTCGTTCCACACACATTTCGAAGTAGCAAACAAGAGACAAGGATAACAGAATAAAAGATTTGAATGGCAGCACCCAGTTAGCCAGGTGTAATCATCATAATATTTTAAGTTGAAAAGATTATTACCCTTTTCTTGAGATAAAGAAGAAAGCTTTGGAGTTGGTCTACAAAAAGATACAATTTTTGTTTTGTCATTTAACGAAAACTGACTATAGGGGTTTGCACGTAATTTATCTAGACAAATGGCATCTTCGCCACAAAATGAGCACTGTAATTTATCCATATTCACACAGACACAGCAATTCCTGTTTAAAACAATTCACAAAACCACAATAGAAGAAAAACAAGGATGAATGAATAAAATTGAATTTTGAAATAATGAAAAATGATGGCGAATAGCGATGGGCGTCGGGCGACTCGAGTTATCTAACCCGAGTAACTCGGGTCAGACCGTAAGCGAGTCAGCCCGAGTCAAAATATCTGCAAACCGAGTTGACCCGAAAAGCGCGCGCGGCGGGCGCGGACGGTGCGGTGGGTTGGCGGCCCGCGATTCGCGAGGCCCGAACGACTCCGAGCGAGCCCGAGTCACCCCGACGACCGAACGTCCGAGCGGCGAGTGAAAGAGATAGTTCTCGTTGTTGGTTTCTTACCAGACGGTTAGGTTAGTCAGACAGAACTGATGAGAGAGTTTAAATAAGAGCCTTTAGATTTATAGGTACATACGGTCTATTTCAAAGTTGATTAGTTTGTATTACAGTTATTTTTATAGAGTTACCTACAAGGTATTTTTTGAACTTAAGTTAAGACTGGTATTCATTCAGAAATAAGTGCCATTACTTAGATGTTGATTAGCTTTTTTTATAGGTGTTAGTTGATAGATAGATGACCAAATACCAAACGTAATTTTAGTTTCTTATTATTTACTAGTTAAAAATGTTACCATTCTTTTGCACTACATATGTAGTTCGTTTTGTGATGTGATGTTTGTAAACACTAATAATAATAAACGTCAGATTTTTGAACGGGCTCAATTTTATTTAACTACCATTGACTCGACGCCACTCAGCCCGCCGGACCCGACCCGGCGAACCGTGAACGTAGCGAACTAGCAACCCGCGGAACGATGTACCGAGTTGAGCATTTGCTGACTCGGACGGACGACGCGGTGGCGCGACGGACCTTAGACTGCGTCGAGTCAACTCGAGTTGCAACCCGAGTTGGTAAGCGAGTCAACTCGAGCTACTCGAGTTACCAAAAAGTCAACTCGGCCCATCGCTAATGGCGAATATGGCGATTGGCGCGCGCGTCACAGATTAAGCAGAGATGCTACGCATGGCGCGCGTTTAGCGTGTAGTTACCAGTTACCACAAATACCACAGACTAAGTAGTATTGTAGTAACCATACTGACCATAGATAGAAGAAAGTACGTAGTATCTCTAAGTAGTCTGTGGAAAGCCTCAAGCTCAGGATGAAAGTAAAGTAATATTTTGTAATAAATTGTAATAGGATATTAGATAATTTTCCAGGCGACTAACAACTTAAGGTTGATGCGCCAGGGTAGCCCGCGAACTTCAAAATTTCTTAGGTTTTTTGCAATTTGTAGGTCAGTGTGAGCTTGTATGTTGATTAAAATATGATTCGCGGCCGTAGCTAATATGGCTTAACAGAATTATAATCATTAGAATTAGCAATACAACTCCATAGGTTAGCATTTATCTCAAATCTAGCGATTTCATGAAATCATGAGGTTTGAGGTAAATGCTAACTTATGAAGTTGTATTGCTGATTCTAATGATTATAATTCTGTAAAGCCATGTTAGCTACGGCCGCGAATCATATTTTAATCAACATACAAGCTCACATTGACCTACAAATTACAGAAAACGTAAGAAATTTTGAAATTCGCGGGCTAGCCTGGCGCTTTCGCCCGAAAGCGCCAGGGTAGCCCGCGAAATTCAAAATTTGATACGTTTTTTGCAATTTGTAGGTCAGTGTGAGCTTGTATGTTGATTAAAATATGATTCGCGGCCGTAGCTAACATGGCTTTACAGAATTATAATCATTAGAATCAGCAATACAACTTCATAAGTTAGCATTTACCTCAAACCTCATGATTTCATGAAATCGCTAGATTTGAGGTAAATGGCGTCTGCACATATACGGGGTGTAAGGGACAGCCCTCCGCAAACTGATGGGGTGAATTCAGTATATCATAGGTACTAAAATGACCGGTACACCGGTACATGAAATTATTTCAGGAACGTTATGGGAATCCAATAAACTTGATTTGTTTGTGTTTTTGTGTACAAATCGGAGCGTCAGTTACTGGTTGGGAGGGGTAGGTAATAGGTAAGCGGTGAGTTCGGTGAACTCTGTAGCTAGACAGAAAGTGAACAGCTGATATAACGCGTCGTTGGTTAAAGTATTTCAACATCCATTGCTGGTTTTTTTTTCCTGTTTTTTTTTTGCAGTTTTTTTTTACATAAATGTAGTGCTGCGAACACACAATGCAATTTTACATTGAAATTATGAAAATGTAACTGAAAAAAAATGAAAATTTTCCGGTGGAATATGAATCAAAATGAGGAGCTGAATGCACCCTGTTAGTTTACGGAGGGCTGTACTTACACCCTGTATGTAGGTAATAGGTACAGACGGCAGCAGGTCAAGCCACCCGAGACTGTCAAATTTTCCCAATCAACCTTGAACCTAATGCTTCACTACATAGTATAAAACAGAGTCGCTTCCCGCTGTCTGTCTATCCCTATGTATGCTTAGATCTTTAAATCTTCGCAACGGATTTTGATGCGGTTTTTTTAATAGATAAGAGTGATTCAAGAAGAATGTATAATAAACGCGGGCGAAGCCGCGGCAAAAAGCTAGTAAGTGATAAAGATGAAAATCTATTACAAGAAATTTGACAGATTGTAGCAGCTTGATGTGCTGGCGTCTGTACCTAAACTAGAGAGCTTCTTGTACACACGGCTACACATCAAGCTATACATTTCCAGTTTAAACTGACCTCTCATTGTAAGGAAATCCTATACAATGCGAGATCAGCTTATACTGGATTTGTATAGCTTGATCTGTAGCCGTGCGTACAAACCGACAACGCGAAAAAGGACAGACGATTTCGGTACAAGTTAGTCCTTCTAGTTATTTTACACCAGACTGGCGACACAGCAACCTTATTGCAATGAGAATAAAGATCAGTTATTTAGACAGTGATGCAAAATATTAGAGGTAAAATAGCTGTGCCAAACTGGTTCACGTCTTGAACTTCAGCGTATTTACAGTAGAAATGCTCTGACGACGACGCGACGTGTCGTTTTATTTCTTATGGAATTTGAGCAAAATTTTACATCACTTATTAACTTCTGTCTCTTTCTTGTTTTAAGAAAGAGAGAAGATTACAATAATACATTATATTATTTAGATGTTGCACTTGGTAGATCCAGTATAAAATGCATCACTTTCAACAGGTTGGCGAAACTATAGAAGTAAAGATCGAGCGCGGAAAGACGTTAGATATCAAGACAGTCGCCGTGTCAGACGAGATGACAGCGGCAGGAGAGAGGGAGGTGTTTTTCGAGCTCAACGGACAGCTGCGCTCCGTGTTCATTAGAGACGAGAATGCTAGCAAGGTAAGACGTCAGACAGCAAGACAGTCGCCATCTCAGACAAAATGATAGCGGCGGGAGAGAGGAAGGTATTCCAACGGACAGCTGCGCTCCATGTTCATTAGAGACGAGAATGCTAGCAAGGTAAGAGGTCAGACAACAAGACAGTCGCCATGGCAGTCGAGATGACAGCGCGCAGCGGCGGTAGAGAGGAACATATTTTTCAAGCTCAACGGACAGCTGCGCTCCGTGTTCATTAGAGACGAGAATGCCAGCAAGGTAAGATGCCAGACGGCAAGACAGTCGCCTTGTCAGACGAGATGACAGCGGCGGGAGAGATGGAGGTGTTCTTAGAGCTCAACGAACAGCTGCGTTCCGTAATCAATAGGGACGAGAATGCTAGCAAGGTACATAGCAAGGCAGTCGCCGTGTCAGACGAGATGACAGCGGCAAGAGAGAGCTACGCTCCGTGTAAAGGTGTATAGACGCAATACACATACAGTCCTACCAACTTATCTGTTAACTGAAAGAGGACGGCACCGTCGATTCAGTGTTGCTAATTAATATAAGGTGCCCAAAATTGAGCAAGTTTTCAAGAAGGAAATTTCACATTAAACATGCTTAATCGTTTAATAAGAATTACAGTTTGATGACATTTCAATATTATAATTGATGATAATCGAATGAAATTTGAACATGACGGCCGTAGTTCCAATTTTCGCCATTTCACAGATAAGTTGGCAGGTGTAATTGGTTGCTCAGTCACCGGCGGGTACGGTCAACTAAACTGAATAAAATACCTTACGGACTAACATACATAAAAATATACACAGTAACACTGATTTTATATGCAAACGGTGCCTCCGTTTGCATATAAAAAAAAATCATACCAAACTTGCCCAAAAAAAGCCGAACAGACGGATTTGTCGGTCAACAGGTCAAATGCTCGGACTTACTTAAAAAATGTTCTCATTTGATAGCGAAATGACAGTAAAAATGATATCTGCTAATTAAAAGTCCGACCCACGGACCATAGTGTATAAATGACACGAACGCGAGACAGAGCGTAGTGTCGTTCCCTTAGATAATAATATACATCGTTCCCGTTGGTCGTTCCATACAAAGCGAGCGCTCCCCGCCGTATAATGGCCCTGGCTGGGCTGATCGCACGATTAGGGTGCGTTTCCACTGACGCGGAGCTGGGCGGAGCGGAGAGGAGACGTGCAGGAATCGACCAATCATAATGGTTGAAATCCTCATCGCGTCTCTTGTCTCGTCTGTAATTGGACGATTCCTGCACGTCTCCGCTCCGCTCCGCCCAGCTCCGCGTCAGTGGAAACGCGGCCTTAGTTGACCTCCAAGTGCGGCGACGAGTCGATGTTTACAGCAAAGTTGCCGCACGCACACAAGTAAAGTGTTGCAATAAGTATTTCCTCTCATCTCACACATTGAAATAATCACATTCTGTGGTGGGGCGTACATTTTTAGAATGTTTTATCTCTGCCTATGTAATTGCTAGGCCAATATTTCACTAAATAAGTTTATTTTTATCAGGAAATGAAAATTCACCCCAAGGCAATCAAAGGAGATAAGAACCAAGTTGGAGCGCCCATGCCAGGAACAGTACTCAGTAAGTATCACGCCAAAGTAGCCCGCGAAATACAAATTTTCTTACGTTTTTCGTAATTTGCAGGTCAGGTTTGCAGATTTTATGTTTTACTAGCTTTTGGCAGCGGCTTCGCCCCCATGGATGTCGGAAATTATCCCACGGGAACGTACTACGGAAAATTCCTTCCCTAATCCCTGTCTACATTATAAACAGAACCTCTATGCAAAATTTCAGCTTTCTAGGTCCAAGAGTTTTGCCTGGGCGTTGATGAGTGTGTGTCAATCAGTCAGGACTTCTCTTTTTATTTAAGTATACAGTATGTTAACTAACAGAGGGCGTTCCCGTTAACCCGCAATAGTATAGCATTCATACATGCAAAAAAAAATATTACCATTCGAAAACAAAATGTTTTAATTTTTTTTAATATTAAAATATTCACTAAAAATGTTAAATTGATACGTAACAGAAACACTCTGTACACGCGTACTTGAAGGACGGCAACTGGGCAATTACCTATTTATGAATGGAGGGCCGCGCGTGCGGCGAACTGATGTGCCTAGCCCCACCCCCTGCCCCCGGATGTCCACCTAATTTTAGTCGGAAGTGTCGGAACTAATATCACGCGCTGACCGGACGTGCATTATTTTTGCATTGCAACATCTTGCGTCATTCTTGTGTGAAAAATGCCGCGTTATCGTTAGTTCAGTGCTCAGGAGTATGCGAACATGGTGCTCATTTATGCTGAGTGTAATTATGATGGTGCACGTGCTCCGAGGATGTATGCTGAGGTGCCCCAATGCACAAATCAACCGCGGAATTCTCGTGTTATTGTGAGTGCCCTGGTTTTTTTATTTACCTACTATGTTTGCGAATAGGTCCTTCCAAGTCCAAGATGCCTCAGTGACGCATTCCTTTGTCAGGCGGGCGTTTGAGACGGGTTGTTAAATGTTATTGCTAAAACTACACATCCATACTAATATTATAAATTCGAAAGTAACTCTGTCTGTCTGTCTGTCTGTTACCTTTTCACGCCTAAACCACTGAACCGATTTCGATAAAATTTGGCAAGGCTATAGATGGTATCCTGGGGACGGACATAGGCTACTTTTTTTTTTCAAAAATAATCCTACAGGGGGTGATATAGGGGATGAAAGTTTGTATGGGAAACTCAGTATTTCTTAAGTTAGGGATGTGAAAATTAAAATGTATGCTTTTGATAGGAAATAAAGAAATATGCGGTTCAGCGTTTTTGAAAAATCATCCCCTAAGGGGGTAAAATAGGGGTTGATTTTAAAATTTACAAAACTGCACGGATTTCGACAAAATTTGGCAAGGCTTTATATAGCATCCTGGTAAAGGACATAGGATACTGTTTTTTCCATAAATAATACTACAGGGGGTGATATAGGGGATGAAAGTTTGTATGGGAAACTCAGTATTTCTTAAGTTAGGGATGTGAAAATTAAAATGTATGTTTTTGATAGGAAATAAAGAAATATGCGGTTCAGCGTTTTTGAAAAATCATCGCCTAAGGGCGTAAAATAGGGGTTGATTTTAAAATTTACAAAACTGCACGGATTTCAACAAAATTTGGTAAGGCTTTATATAGAATCCTGGTAAACGACATAGGATACTATTTTTCCAAAAATAATACTACAGGGGGGGATATAGGGGATGAAAGTTTGTATGTGAAACTCAGTATTTCTTAAGTCAGGGATAACAAATTCTGGTGCGGAGCGAGAGTGCATGGGAGGCCGTCACCTCCTTCTGCGAAGCAGTGATGCTCGCGAAGGAGGAGGCGGAACGCGTGAGGGAGAGGCAGCCTCACGCCCTCAGTCGCCGCAGGAGACGCCCTGGGCGGCGGGAATCGCGGGGCGATTTCCGGCCACCGTAGGCGCGGGCCTGCGGACGGTGAGCAGCGGGTAGCTCGCCGTCCGGTAAGGACCAGGCCCGAGTCGACGGCGCGTCGTGTTCCACGCGCGCCTCAAAGAGATGTCAGCAAGTGACGGGGCCCAATAGGGCCGACGCCGCTGGGGTCGCGGGTTGTCTGAAAGGGTTACCGCGGCCCTGGCATAGGCAACTGAAGGAACACGGGTGGGTTTTAGTCAGTAAAAGTCTGACACGCCCTCCCGCTCCACCCAGAGCGGGAGAAGTTATTTGATGACAAATTCATGCTATTGGTAGGAAATTAAGAAATATGCGGTACAGCGTTTTTGAAAAATCGTCCCCTAAAGGGTACAATAGGGTTTGACAAATATTTGTGTACCTACCTCTTTTTAAGAGATTTAAGGTATTGGAAATGTAGTCATAGTTCGAATCTTGAGGTAACATTTAGTCTTTATATTTCATTCGACGTTTTTACGAGGAAATTATTTGAACGAGTGGACACTCGGACAAAAGTTATTTGTGCGAGCGTGACTGGCATAATAAATTTTAAGTAATTAACAAAGTCCCCCCGCCGCGTAAGTCTGTTTGTTTGAATGCGATAATGTCAAAAAGTACCGAACGGATTTTCATACGGTTTTCTCCAATGACCGGAGTGATTCTGATTCAATGTAATTCATTATTTTTTGGTTTAAATTGGCTGAAATGTGACGAAGACTGTTGAAGGTGTCGGAAAAAATCATGCCGACTGGTAGCTTTATGCCTACTATACACGGTAACGATATATCGTAGCGATTTGAGTTTGCACAGTTATATCGGACGGCCCTATGTTTTCCACATAAACGTTCCCATGGGATATTTTCCGACATCAACGCGGGCGAAGCCGCAGGCAAAAGCTAGTACTTCCATAAATGTTTAATTTTACTGATAACAACCCGACGACGACGTCTTTCTAATTCATTATCCGCTACCTAACTAAAGTGCCCTTGGGAACTCTAGTTCCCAGACGTTTTATGCCGCCATTATAAAAGTCGCCGCTCGCCATTCAGCGCGGCGCGCGGCGGCCGGTTCGCTCGGCTTTGTGAGTATTCGTGAGACGCTCGGCATCGTGCGTATTGCAACGTTGCCGGTTTGGGCAATGCTACTACGCTAGGTACTATTCCGCGCTACTATTTTGATTTTAAACAGGATGTTTCGAATTTATTGTCAATTAATTATTTTTTTGAATTCGGATTATTTTATGCTTATTTTTCTATGCTGATATTTTTATTTTAATCTATTAATGATATAGATTAACGAGTTTAGGGGAACGCCCTGTGTAATTTAACATACTGTATACATATATATATAAGTAGATCAAAATATGATTCACGACCATAACAAATAAAATCTTCAATACAACTCTCGAAGTTTATACAAATTAACCCATTGAATGACTATTTCGTGAAATCATGACATTTGAGGTGAAGTTGTATTGATGATTTTAATGATTATAATTTTGTAAATATATATTTGTTACGGTCGCTGATTACTTATTTTTTTACCAAAATACTACGTTATAGCATCCCCCCTATTCAAATAGATTTGCCCACGGTCAACAGCGGACATAGGTACTCGTAAGAAAAATATTAACCTTTTCATTTCCCTACAGCAATTAAGGTGAAAGAAGGTGACAAGGTCGAGAAAGGGCAACCAATCGCAGTCTTGTCGGCCATGAAAATGGAGATGATCGTGCAAGCACCCAAAGCGGGAACAGTCAAATCAGTATCCATCACCAACGGACAAAAACTAGAAGGAGACGACCTAATCTGCACCATCGACGACTAAACTTAGAGTCCACTTTTGAATGACAGCTTTGTGATAAGACTTAATCCGGCACAAAATCATTTTCGCAAAAAGAAGTGAATTGATATAGAAATATTTACTTAGCATTTTAATAGTTATTTTTAAGAGTGTTTTTATATTATGATTTATGAATGTTCCGTTGTACTTATCAATTTTTGAAATTTTATTAAAAAAAGACATTTTTTTTAATATTAAGTACTTTTATAGAATGATCATGAATGGGTTTACGTTTTGTATATAAATATTATAATAACACACTATCTAATAGTGTCAATTTACAGTGACTTAAAAGCATCACAGTACAAAAGTGAATGGAAATTAGTTTTAATAATATTATGGAAAATATCTTGGAAAATCGAATGGATAATGTTAGGGACTGAAATATTGGATGTATTGGAATATGCAACGCGTAACCAGGGTGTAATGTTAAGGGCCTCACAGACTAAATTCAATAAGTAGGTACTGTAAACATTAATAAAGGGTAGAAATTAAAAAAAAAAAAGTTTTTTACATTTAGTTCTCTATTTTCTGTTACTTCCTGTAATTATGTAGTTTGTAAATCTAAATAAATAAATTTAAGATAGGTAGGTACTTAATTTTACTTTTTATAAAGCGACATTTCCACATAGGACCAGTCGTGCACAAGTTTTCTTGTCAAACTGTCTAATAGTAACTTGTGCAAGTATAAACATATTATATGTATACTTGCTACTCAGTTTTCATGCAAGTTGTTATTGCACAGTCGCCGACAATAATTCTCAAAGAAGCTGCGTCGTACTCGTATGTGAAAAGGCGGCCTTTTATGTATGTCAGTAGTATACAGAATTAAAAAAACCTACAAGGTTTTAAGGTTGAATCTCTGAGAGCATTTAACCTATTATTTATACATTTTACGTAGGTACTTATGTGTAACAAAGTTTAAGGTACCTAGTAGATACTTTTTACTTACAATAACCTCAGAATTCAGTCTGTGAGGCATTAGAAGAGTATAGACACGTCACAACACTATTCCTATTGCTAACCTAACCTGTGACCTCTCTGTACTTGTTAAGTTATTGTTATTATTTCATTATCGACTTATCGTAAAACGATTCGAGTTCCGGTGCTCATTTGTTATTCATTATTTGTTAAATTCCTAGCATCACTATGTTTTTATTTAATAAAAATGATTTTTATTTAATGAATTTATATTTTTAATTTATATATGTAGGTACTTCATTATTTGTAGGCGTGTTTGATTCGAGCCCCATTTTTCAATCGTCAGATAACTTCTATCTGAGGAATAAATAGGGAGTTTGACAGATTTTCTATAAAAAAGCTGTCAAAACGTCAAACATTCCCCAGATAAAAAGTAGGTACCTATCTGACGATTGAAAAAATTGTTAGTAAATGATAAATGATAAATGATTTATTTTCTGTAAGTAGGTTTGTACAAACACTTTTACACGTCAAACATATTTTTTTTTTAAACTAGATGAGTTCGACGTTTCCTATCTGACTACTCTGAGAAGAAACGCCGAAACAAACTCAGAGGTCACAGTCTCTTTTAAAGTCCAGACATAATCTTGGTCAGATCATGTGAAGACCATGTAGATTGCAGTCTGAAATGGTCTTTTGATGAAAGAACCACACAGATTGAGTGGACCTGTCCAGTCAGTGCACGCATTTGTCAGTAATCGTGCAGCTCAACTCAAAACTTAAGGAGCTTAACGATTCGACGAACAATACCAAAGAAAAGACATTTGGGTAGGCCGCATAAATTACTCAAACTGTCAGACTATAACTAAAGCTGAGAAAAGGATAAAATAAATAAAAAACAATGATCCACGTAGTCTTCACATTCACAATAATTAAAAATAGTATAAGTAATACTTTACAAAGTAAATATTCATGTCATTGTATAGAATATGTAAAAAGGTATTTAAATCAACATTAATAGTGTAAATTTATTGGAGCAGCTCAATCCCAAGCCTTTTTGTCCTCAATATAGTCTTTGACAGTATAAAAGGCTTTCTGACAAAGTTTCCGCTTTATACAATTTTTGAATTTATTAAGGCTTAGTTCTTGAATGTGGCTAGGTAGTTTATTATAAAAACGTATACATTGGCAACTAAACGAACCACTTATTTTCTTAAGCCTGGTTGTAGGAACAACAAATTTGTGTTTGTTTCTAGTATTCACATTATGGACGTCACTGTATTTTTTAAACAAATTGATATTTTTATGAGCATACAAAAGATTTTCATAGATATACTGAGAAGGCACAGTCATTATATTAATTTCTTTAAATTTATCTCTGAGGGAGTGTCTGGGACTTAATTTGTAAATTGAGGGAGTGTCTGGGACTTAATTTGTAAATTTTGTAAATTGAAAAGTAAATGTGCAAGTAAGTAAATAAAACTCGAAGTATAATTCAAAAGTATATTTCTGTATTAATTAGATAATACTTACAATATTTTCCATCCCAATCGTAACATTGATTCATAAACAACTACAAATTATTCGATACAATGTTAGTGTAAACCAATGTATATGAATATTGTTAAACAACATTTACGACAAAAGAAAAAATAGTTTACAACTAAATAGTCTTTTAACTTCGATTAAATTACGTTTAGGGGCGAAGACTTTGCGGACGAAAGAACCGAACTTCTATATTTTTAGCAGAGGTTTTTATGACATTGCATAATAATCCTTATTATTAGCGTCTTAAAGTGCAAACGAGACACCCTAGAAGTCGTTTGATGTCATGTTCGTACAATTTTGCACTTTATGGCACTTCACTGTCAGCAGAAAATATTCTGCTGCAGAGTCCTGGTCCTTATTGGTCTGTGCGGAGCCTTGTCAGGTTGTCAGATGGGACGACGGCATACTTGATGTAATGGGTAGGAATAGATACTACCACTGCCTATTAATGGCATAGAATAATAATGATACAGTAGTTTATCTTCTTAGAAAACGGCCTAAACGACGCGCTTCGAAATCTTAGTCAGTCTCAGTTACGGACAGACACTTATCCTACCGAGCAGCCCGTACGGCAAAATGATGTATTTACGACGACAAAAGTAATAAACAAACTCATTGAAATACATTTTTTTTCGTATGCCAGATATGTTCTCAAACTTTCAACAAACAATAATAAAAAAAAATATGGGGGTTTTTTATTTTTATCCTGCGTACATTCAAATCTCGCAAATAAAGTAAACTTGCTATCCCTAAAATATATCATTGTTTCGGAGGGTGAAGCCAGGATTCCTCTGCAAAGCTTGCTGGACCATACAGTCAGAAGATTATTTGAAGTACAACAAGAAAATATTTCTCTTCACCTCCAGAAATATTTGAAGTCGATGTTTACTACAAATGGAGGCTGGATGGCAGTGGGGGGCACAAAACAGTGCTTCACAGACAATCTAAAGTACTCGGATTCTTATATTATTTTGTGCATTATTGTTCCTCTTGTAATATACAGGGTGGCCGGAACATTGACGTCCAAAAATAAAATTTCGGTCCCTCGTATTGTGGGGTATTCGAATCACCCCCATGTATGTTCCGCGACTTTTCATAGTTTTCGAGTTATGAATTTTTTTCTGAATGTTTGAAAATTTTCGACCTGACCAACCTAAAAAAATTCTAAAAAAAAAAGTAGAGGGTTTTATCGAGTTTCTTTTTTTGCAACTGAATTTTCATAAGTAGTACTTTTATGCATAAAATAATCAGCTTCGTAACTGTGATGAAAGTTATGAAAATGTTGATCTAAAGTGAAAAATTTACGTTCGGTAAATTATGACTCAAATTTTCAACTTTAAATTAAAAATCTTAACAGGTGACTTCATAATTCCTAAGTAGGCTTCAAGAATGCGCCAGACTCTCAGCTTTCATAATCATAAAAAAATGAAGTACTTAATAGGGCTACTTTGTTTAAAATCGGCCTTCAAAGACAGCGAGGTGGAAAAATTCTTAAAATTACCCATCTGAGTAATTATTTTTTTTTGGCTATTTTCTCGTTCCTAAGGTTAATTAATGATAAGAATACTGAAAACTAACCACATTATATTCAATATTCATAATTACCACACGTGGGCGAATGAAAATCCACTCGAAGTGAGAGCTTCGACATTTCAACATCGCTTCAGCGTTAACTTGTGGTCTGGTATCCTCAATGGCGAACTAATTGGTCCGTTTGAACTGCCGTCCAGACTTGATGGAGAAACATACAAAAACTTTTTGGAAAATGAACTTCCATTGTTGCTGGCAGATGTGAATCTCGAACTCAGACGAACCATGGTGTTGCAAAATGACGGCGCCCGTGTCACTATGCAACCCAGGTCCGAAATTACTTAGATGAAACATACCCCAACAGATGGATCGGACGCAGCGGACCAATTAGGTGGCCTCCACGCTCACCTGATCTCAACCCCATCGATTTCTTTATTTGGGGCTATTACAAGGAAATAGCATACGCCCGAGACTGTTCAAGTGAACAAGAGCTGAGGCAGTTGATTGCAGAAGCTGAACGTGTTGTGAGAGAACAGAGACGCTTTTAGACGATTGCCAGACAATTTCTTACGTAGGTGTAGAATGTGTATTGCTGCTGGTGGTGGCCACTTTGAAAACCTTTTGTAAATGTTAAAAATAAATTAAGTACTTTTTTCACATTATCATCTGTGTTTTATTCAAAACCACTTTTTACGTAAAACTTTTCTTACCCAACTCTGAAACTATTTGTTGGTTAGTTTTCAGTATTCTTATCATTAATTAACCTTAGGAACGAGAAAATAGCCAAAAAAAAATAATTACTCAGATGGGTAATTTTAAGAATTTTTCCACCTCGCTGTCTTTGAAGGCCGATTTTAAACAAAGTAGCCCTATGAAGTACTTCATTTTTTTTATGATTATGAAAGCTGAGAGTCTGGCGCATTCTTGAAGCCTACTTAGGAATTATGAAGTCACCTGTTAAGATTTTTAATTTAAAGTTGAAAATTTGAGTCATAATTTACCGAACGTAAATTTTTCACTTTAGATCAACATTTTCATAACTTTCATCACAGTTACGAAGCTGATTATTTTATGCATAAAAGTACTACTTATGAAAATTCAGTTGCAAAAAAAGAAACTCGATAAAACCCTCTACTTTTTTTTTTAGAATTTTTTTAGGTTGGTCAGGTCGAAAATTTTCAAACATTCAGAAAAAAATTCATAACTCGAAAACTATGAAAAGTCGCGGAACATACATGGGGGTGATTCGAATACCCCACGATACGAGGGACCGAAATTTTATTTTTGGACGTCAATGTTCCGGCCACCCTGTATATAAGTATTCCATGAAAAAGAAAAAAAGATGAAAACCCCGAGCCTATCATTGACAAAGTGATGTCGTCCTAGTGGTTTCAAGTTAATCAAAGAAACCAATGAGAGCATAAAACAAGAATTCGATACTACCGAACGACAACTGCGAGCTATTACACCAACAACTTTAAGCCTCAAAGAAAAATCAATCACATTCCAATCTGTAGAATGATGGATGGCAAAACATGTAATGTCCTCATCCTCGCACAAACTGCATCAACCCAGGCGTGAAATATTTGTAAGGTAACACCGAAGGAAAATAAAAAGGGGAGGACTTTGCCCAGCACCCACTGCAGTAGGCTAATAAAAACAAAACTCCGAAGGACGTTAAGACTTCAACTTAGACAATGTCTTACAACGACCATGCAATACTTCTGTCTACAAATATGGCATATCCATTTTATACGCATGTTTCGTATTCTTTCTGCACATAGCATATAAAATTGATATAAAAAAATAGCAAGCTAGAGGCACCGAATTGAAGGATGAAGTAAAGAAGAAGAAGACAATCGGAGTTATTCTATTAAAAGATGGGTTTAATTACTCAATCATCCAGAAAAATTATCGTCTTTCTAACAATGCTGTTCAATGCTGTCTTTCGGCTACAATACTTACTATCGAAAAATGTGGAAGATATCACAAAATAAAGAATATTGTTCTGCAGTGTTCCTGGATATCCAACAGGCATTCGACAGGGTCTGGCACAAGGGACTTTTGTATAAAATCAAATCTCTTCTACCTAACTCTTTTTACATGATATTAAAATCTTACTTAGACCAATGAAAATTTCAAGTTAAATATGAGGAAGAACTGTCTAATCTTTACGAAATGAAGGCCTCAGTTCCACAAGGCTCTGTGCTCGGGACCGTACTCTACTCGATCTTTACTGCAGACTTGCCTAATACTGATGGCGTAATAACGGCGACCTATGCAGACGACACTGCATGCCTTGCGAGTGACAAGGATCCAATGCAGGCATCCCAAAAAACGCAAGTCCAATTGAATAAAATTGATTTTTGGCTGAAAAAATGGAGAATACAACCCAGTATGACTAAGTCAGTTCCAGTGACTTTCACTCTTCGGAAGGGCGATTGTGCCCCAGTGTACATGGAAAGTAAACCACTGCCGTTCGGCAGTGGAAACAGCAAAAAAAATACAAAGTAATAAACGGTGAGTGGTATAAAATGAGTCCTACTGTATTTTACTGTGTTACTGTTTAGTAACACAGTAAAATACCTCGGGCTACATCTAGAGAAGGCTTACTTGGGCCAACCATATTAAGGCCAAGAAAAAGGCAGTCACCATAGAAATGAAAAGTTTATCCTGGCTCCTAGAAAGACAATCAAAATTGTCTCTGAGTAACAAAATACTTGTTTACAAAGTTATAGTCAAACCAATCTGGACTTACGGAATAGAACTCTGGGGATCGGCTAGCAACTCCAATATCGAAATTTTACAAAGGTTCCAAAATTTAGCCCTACGAACAATCTCAAATGCACCCTGGTTTTCCACAAACACAGAAATACATGAGCACCTAAAGATTCCAACAGTGAAACAAGAACTATGCGAAAAATGCAAAACATACAAACAGACACTGCGCAAGCAGAGTCTTAGCCAAGAACCCTCTAAACAGACAAGGGTATATAATCCCCCTGAAGAGATGGCAAATCCTAAACTTGGATCAGAGACAGTAAAAATTTAAAGTTTACTTAGTACTGAACTCATAATGTGAATGTTCAATGGAACGTCCTGGAACGTCACAAAAAAATCTCACACAGTGACACCATCTGATTATGGCTAGAAAGCCGATTGCAGATAAAAAGAGAGGAAAAAAAAATTTTACATGGGCTATGTATTAATTCCGATCCCCCAATATGTAACCATCGACAACTGAAAAAAAAACCAGCCAAGTGCGAGTCGGACTCGCGCACGAAGGGTTCCGTACCATTATCTATAAAATGGCAAAAAAATCACGTTTATACCATTCCCCCTGTAAAAAGCTTATTTTATTCACTGAAAACAGTGAATAAAAAGCACTTTTACTCACTGTTTTGATGTTTGAAAATGGAACACACCAATGTATTCGACCACAGATTTAGAGTACCTAGGCTAGATACGGCATGTTATTAGATAGTATGAAAACCGAACGTGTCATCTTTTTTATACCTACGATAACTTCACCCCAGCCATTTAGTGATGTGCTCAAAGTAAACATAATTGTTTCAATCGCTAAGCGTCACTGAGCTAACAGACTTTTTTTAGTACGAACAGTCGAACATGCAGGGCACGCTTGGTCGGATGGCTTGCCGTATCTAGTGTAAGTGTAATCTGTGTATTCGACCTATATTGATGTGTTCTAAATTCAATTTGATTGGTCGACATTTTCGACAAGGAGTTTAGCATTAGAATAAAAACTGTTTTGTGTTCTTTGCTGTCCTTAGTAAATTGGCGCTATTTTGAATACTGTAAGTTGTACGAACACAAAGTTTAGTGTTACTTTAATCTTTAATTTTGTGTTTTTTTTAGTGTTGTTCTAATCGATTAAAAATGCATTCTAGTGATGAAGATGTGTTAACACCCGAGTTTATGAAAGAGAAGGCGGCCGATATAGTGGAAAACTTGCTACCCAAAAGATCACGGCTGGTTTACATCAAAGCCAATTTAACTTTCCTTTTTCTTCATTATATGTCTATTTTCACTTAAATCTTTCTTTTTCTCGTAGTCATGGTATAAAGTATAGTATGCAACTCTTGAATAAAACGGATTTATATCGAGGGCCATGAATCACTCGCGTCGCTCAGGATTCTACTGAATCGCTCCCTACGGTCGTGATTCAATCGTTAAAATCCTTCACTAGCTCGTGATTCATCTATGGCCCTCGCTTTAAATCCGTCCTTTATTCACTAATTGCATAATATACTATTGTTGTATGGGAGCCCCTCAGCCCCCTTAAATATTTACTTATTTTATTCCGTTTTTTAGTATGTGTTGTTATAGCGGCAACAGAAATACATCATCTGTGAAAATTTCAACTGTCTAACTATCACGGTTCATGAGATACAGTCTGGTAACAGACGGACAGCGGAGTCTTAGTAATAGGTAGACATTTTGAGATTTGGACTAAGAGCGACGTGGTCAATTTGCGATCCAGTCATTCTGATACCAACCCTTTGTATACCCATTTTGGTTCAACTTACGTGCCGCGATCTGTACTCTGTGTTAATGGCTTATTTGATTTTCCTAGATTCCTTCTTTTCGCTGGAAATTCCTACATCATAAAATTATGTACTAGTCTATGTTCTTTCGTCAGTAAGTCGTAAATATAAAAAACTTATGGCATCGACACATAATTTATCTTGCGCGTTTGTCATCCGATTCTCGGCTATTCAAATATCAAACTGTGAAAATTCTAAGTACTTATATTTTAGTGAAAAAGTCATAAGTTTCGAACGCCTGCATTAATTGGTTACCCTCCCACTCTAGCCCCCTTTTCTAAAGAAGTTGTTTGTGGGTATGAGTGGTAACAAATTAACGAAGGAGTTATTGAGTATAGAATATATTATACATCTACAGTAATATTATAAAGTTAAGAATGTATTCAACAATCATATTATTATTAACCTTTTAACTGACCCAACAGACGTTGTCCTGTCCAAATTGCAATAACTTATAATAACTTATACAAAATTCCCATAGAAAATGCACTTTCAGTTTTCCCGAATATTTCAATTTTCCCGGCAACTTTTGTCTTCATAAAAACCTTCCCTGGATTTCAAATATTTGAAAAAAGAAAATTTACGAATTGGTTCAGCCGTTTTTGAGTTTTGCTCTTAGCCATTTGTCATTTAGCATTTAGCCATTAATTTTTATTATTTTTATAGAAGATATTTGTCACAGTTTCTTCTTTTACATTTAAAGTAACTGACAAAGTTTATAGTCAGGTAAATGTCTCATAAAGTCATAATTAATCATAAGATACTTTTGGCATATTTTTAATAGTAAGATAACTAAGCATTTAGTTAGAATCTAAAGCTTTTAGTAGAATTCGATTAAATATTTTTGAGTATGTTGTATACAGGATGAAAAAAACTAACATAACATTTTGTCCACCCGGATCACCATAATTTTTAACAATACATATATATCTCTGAAACGGATCACAATAGAATCTAGGACATCAACAACATGCTATATAAATACTATAATTACAAATCGGATGACCAAAAAGCGCAAAGAATTACAAAATTTAATTTCACATATAAATGAAGACTGCGTTTCCACTGAGCGATACATGCAGAAGTAGAGCCAATAACTGCTTAAACACACTTTTATATACGTAAACGTACATTACCTACCAGTTGTAACATTGATTGATTGATTTCTCAGCAGTGGAAACGCCGCTAATATTATACAATAAGACTATAAATCGAAAAAGCTCTAGGAATCAATTTGTACTCGTAGAGCTACCCCGTGCCAGCGGGGGAATTTTGAACAATATTTTTTTCATCTATTCATTTAGTGTACGGTTCACGTACAGAAAAATCGCTAACGCCGCGACCTGCTTTTCGCTACTCGTTTTATTTACTTTTATATTGATAATTTTTTAGTCGACCAACCTTAGCAAGTAAACCGCGGATTAGCATCCAACATAACTTTGTGTAACTTTCCAATAAACTTGGGATCGTGAAGTCTGTGGTTTTCGTCAACTACTCTGAGCAATCTACTCTGAGCCGTACATTTAGTATGTCCTTTACAAAAATGACTTTTTATTTTAGGTATTTTGACGTTATACAGAGTGTTTGGAAGCTGGGTACAAAGCCTTAACGGGGTGATAATGGTGTCAACCATTTTGAGCATCTTGAGCCATACACGTCTTAGATGAAGTATGTTTTTTTTTTAACTGCAAACTTTTACTTCTGTTATAAATAACACAAATGCCTGGAACCTCTTTTATTAGATTAGGTACACACCAAACAAACCACAAAAATGAAAAAAAAAATAACATACCACCCCTTGTTTTGTTGATCTAAGATATCAACTTTAATTGGGGCACTGTTGGCAATTAACTGACAGAAAATGGGTTATTTAAAAAAAAATAGAAGTTAAAAATATAAAAAACCTACCTACTTCGTCTAAGACATGTAAAGTTCAAAATGCTCTAAATGGTGTCAACTATCACCCCCTTAAAGCTTTGCAGCCAGCTTCCAAACAACCTGTATAATAATACCGTTACGTCACTCACAATTATTTCAATCTCATTAGGTACGAGTTTTCGTCAAAAAGCACTAAAATAAGTAGGTAGGTAATTGAATAAAGGAACTACCAGGCTTTAAGTTCTTACGGAAATCTAGTCATGGCCTGATAATATTAACACTAATATTTCAATACTAATATAATAATAATAATTTGTGGACATAGATAAACATAAGTAGTTTTTTTTTTACTTTTTTAAAATAATATAACTGAAATTTCTTAAGACTTGAATTGATATTTAAAATCCAAATAATTATGAACATTATCAGTACCAATAGTCTTAGCCTAAATGGGGCAAATCAAGCCCTATCCCAGATAATAGGCAAGAAATATATTAATGTTTTGCCTCCGTTCCTAGTCAACATTGCTACATAATTGTAGCAAAATTCGTCATACCAAAATATACAGTAACCTTTGAACATAAAGACTAATATCGTGTGCATAGATAATTAAGCTAATCTTGTAGAAAATTAGCCTCAGATTCATAATTGAAAAATTGGTTTACAAGTTGCCGATATATCCAATGATGCATAAAACTATTTAAGTAATCGAAGCACTTTAACTAGAACATTGACTGATCGAAGATTACATAGAGAATATACCAACAAGCATACAGTGTTGGTCCCTAAACTAAAATTTAAAACTAGAAGTCAGAGAAAGTAATCCTACACTATTAGAGACAAAGGAATGAGCAAATAAGAAAGATATGTCACAACATAATAATTAACAATTTCTTACATCGAAGTCTTAAAAAAAAGGAGAAAAAACTTTTACTTTACACTTGTGTCATTTGGGAGCACGTGAATTTTCGTGGGCCAGCCGGGACATACTTATGACAGCGTTTTGAAAAATAAGGGCGGTTTGCGAGAACATTCTTTAAAAGAATCACGTTTACTTCTGTTTTGATTTAAGGTTTCAAGGGAACGGTGTCGCTATCCACCGTATTGTTTTAGGCTAATATTATGGCTTCTTGGTGTGACAAAAGATTTTAAAAGCAGTCGACTTTTCTGGTCACCATTTCAAAAGGCTTTTGTTATCCTAGCTACATTTTTCAGCATTGCTAAGTACAGACGCCAGCACATCAAGCTACTACAATCTGTCAAATTTCTTTAGTAGATTTTCATCTTTATCGCTAAAGCATTAGGTTCAAGGTTGATTAGAAAATTTGACAGTTTCGGGTGGCTTGACCTGCTGGCGTCTGTACATATACATACTGTTTCAAAGAATCTTTTGCGTCACTTCGGAAAATCTAATTGCGCAAAACAACCACCCTTGTTTTTCTTGTATTTTTTACCCAATCGTATGTTTTGCAACTTCAACACCTATCCCGTCACTAAGTTGATGCAATATTTATCGAAAATAAGGAAAGAAACAGCTGACAAATTGGCTATTATATTACGCTCAGCGTTGATTATATCCTTAGAAATTTTACAAAATTTGTTACGATAGCATTAAAGGTGTATTACCAGAGTTGGCAATTATCTTTTAAGTTAGAGTTTAAATATATTGACATAATTTATTCATGGTAAGTATACAAAATAATGTCAAAAAAATATGATTTATAATAATAGCAATTACATTGATTAGGTACAGGAATTGAAATAAAGTTTACGCATTATTAATTGAAAATGTTCTGGCCTATTTTCGCACGGAAACACTTAAATACAAAATGATTATTACTTTCATAATAAACTTTGGCGCGAAAATCTCATCTTTATTCAACTTAGCACATAAATTCCCTGATTCAATTATGACCGCGTAAAGTCAGTTTCAACTCGCCTAGTTGATTACATTTCAACCCGCGTAAATATAGCTGATTCAATTTCAACTTGCGTAATTCCGCAAAACGCCGCGGAAACTCAATCTATTTCACCAGGGTGCAAAAGTGACTTATCAATAGTATGTGAGAATGTATCTACCAAATCTTGTGGGGTCATGTCGCAGAGTCTTTGCGGTATGTCCAGTGTATCCTCGATGGAGTTCACAGAGTTTTGATCGCTTAGAGACAGACTGGTGTCTGTGTCATCGCCATAGCAACGACGCTTGTGGTCTGAAGGAAAGTTGTGGTAGGAATGTTCGACGCGAATCGCTTGCATTGTGTTGCTGTAAAGAGAAAATCATGTTTCAGTATTTGTGTTGATATGTTCGATTTTCTGCCCTAAAATGTGTTCCCTACTTTCATATTTTGATTAAACTACTTAATTACTATACCTATTATCTTATCTTTTCAATGACAAATTGATGTTAACTATTAAATGTATCAAGGCTACAAGAGATTATGGTAAAACTATTCAAACGTTGAACATAACATTTTCTAATTAACACTGTCTGAACAAATTACTAAGAAAAAAAAACATTTTAAAGGCTAGAAAAATACCATTCATACATTCAGAAAATTATTTTTACCTTTTATACAAACAGACGGATTATAGTCACCTGGTTTTCCTAAGAACAGGTCGCCCCATTTCGACTTGAAGTTCCAAGGAGTACAGCTTAGCTAGCGACTCTAACTTTTCCTTCTCCTCAGGATCATTGAGACTTGGCAACTTCAGTTCAGTTTGGCAAGAGTCTTGGAGGAACTTGGAAAGCTGTTCATTAGCAGCACTCAGGATTAGGAAACCAGGTCTTTCGTCCCTTATTCTGCGACACCCGGCCCTTATTTCTCTCACTTCAGTCACTACAGCATTCCCCATAGAATGCTCACTATAGTAATGATCACTTTGCGGAGATTTCTCACTCAAATTCAAGTCACTCGATGATGTTTTCTGTAGCGAAAAATTCGTGCGTGGCGTCTGGTTAAACGATTCATTCTGCTGCCCCGATTTCTCCTGAAAGGCCTGAAAGGACTGAAAAAACGTCTCGTTCGCGTTTAGACCAGATACACCCGCATTTTTTATATCGCTGAAACTACTGAAGGAGGAATGCGGTTGGAGGATGTCCCTGTTTTCTTTTGAAATAGCCTCGTCTTCCAAATCGACTACAGTTTTGGAATCAGACATCATTGCGTCATCGTCGTTTCCCGAATCAACTTTAGCCCGTTTCTTCTTGAACCTATTCTTGCAACTAGCCCACCCACTCTTGACAAGCAACTTCTCCTTCTTCAACCTTTTTGGCGGTGGCATGTTACTGGCGGATTTAGGAGAATTATTGTTAACGGACTTTGAAGATTTGAACGTGAGGCTTTTGTTGAAGACTTTCAGCTCTTCGATGCCTGGCCAGTCAGTGAGCTCGTCGTCTCCTTCTCTATCGCTATCATTTGTTACCACTCCATCAGAATCACTGCTGCTTAGTGAGCTTGATTCATTCCCCGCAAAATCCATCCCGCTGATAGAATCATCAAACATCAAAGGATTTCTTAAGGATGGAGGGTGAGTCTTGTTCAACATCTTAAACTTTCGATGGTATTTTCCATCAAAACTGTTCTTTCCAGAGCTGGTTGTGGGGTTGAAGAAAGGTGGTAAATCAGTCGTTATTTTGTATCCTGTCAATTTAGATAGGGTAGGTGTCCCATTTTTAGAAGAATTCTTATATACGAAGTTGAAACTTGAGCTTCCTGGCAATGAAGGAGTGTTTGTGAGTGTAGTCGGTTTTATGCCTTCTGCATTCTGAGATTTGAGTACGATTTTGCCTGGCTGCAGTACGAGATCCTTTTTAGGGAGGTCTGTATCGTACTTTCTTGATTTAAAGTCGGTTTTGGAGAAGTAAGCAGACTTGGACGAGCATCCACCACTGAAGGACCTCTCCCTCATCTCGCAAACATCTCCTTTGTCCCGATGAGACCATTTCCTCTTGCCGCAGAACGCGTTTCTGAAAAAACAGCTAACAAGCCAACACATTGAGGATTAGTACAACTTGCCTTGTGTAATAATAGTTCTGTTATGTAAATAATAAGAAACAATACAAAGACCATATCCCATATCCAAGCAGTTGGTACAAATGCCGTAGTCTGGGAACTAGATGCAAGTCTATTTATAGCATTTTCCATGGTGAAGGATATAAAGGAAAACATCATTGTTTATCTGTGGAGTGTGTTTGTTTGTGGAGTAATAGATGGTAAGATCATCTTAGGATGTAGATTCAAATCCTGTCAGGCATTTAGTTTTGCATTGTGTAAGTAAACTATTTCATCACCACTGCGACATCTACCACCAACCCGGACTGGGCCCGCGTGGTGGATTACATCTTAATCCCTCTCACAGAGAGGAGACATGTGTCCCAGCTATGGCAACATTATAAGCTGATTATGCATTATTGTTTATGATATTCTGTTTTTATGGACAAACAAATAAAGACAACACTTTCTTCGCAAGTGTGACTACTACTTGATGATGCGCAGTTAATTTTAGGAGTAATCAACTATTTTATAACATAATTGTCAGATTTTAAATTAAATGAGAGATTAACAGCACCTAATTACTTGCTTAACAAAATAATTCATAAAGTAATAAAGCAAAATTGCAATGTTTAGATATTTATAGAATACAATGTCAATCATGAAGCGGATATTTTAAAGTATTTAAAACGCATACCATATTTTATCATCTTTACTGGCCTAAGTAATAATAGATATCATACCTGCGAGTTTCCCTTTTAATTATCAACTGTGAAATAACATTAAGAGTAGAGGGTTCATAGCAAAATAAATATAAAATAATAACTTATGAGTATGGAGTACTGACCTTTCTGGTTTTGTGAGTGTCTTGTGCTTATTTACATGTATTCCCGGAGATAACACTTGGCTCTGGAGAATTATTGTAGCAGGCAGTGCGTTTGGCTGAAAAAACAAAGCATTCATTCTGACATTTTGACACCAAAGACCACAACATCTGTTTTAAATACATACCTACACTAAATGGGTTGTGGAGGTCATGAAAATACAATTTAGCATATTAGGAAAAATTGTTCCAGTTACGAAACAAAGCTTGAGTTGCTATGAGGAAAAATATTATTTGTGGCATTTTCAGTAAAAACCTTGACTGAGATATAGAAAAAAATAAAACAATATCATGTAATTATCACGAATATCAAGACAATATTTCAAATAAAAACTCCACACACTCACCTCAGTAGTCACACTCAAAATCTCAACAGGGGGTGATCTTTTCCCATCTGTATACTCCACAGGCATCTTCTTATACTTCCGTTTCCTCCTAGCATTTGCTGGTCTGGTTGGCGAGAAGTTTTCATTGAACGAATCAGACTCAAAGTTCCCGATCTGACAGTAATGCCTGGATTTTAAGCTGGATTTGTGCAAGCTGAGGTGGGGGTCATCCGAGTCTGATAATGGCTGGGTGATGAGTGGGGCCTGCGGAGGACTGCTGGAGCTTCCATCTTCAACAAGACTCACTGTAACTGCAGCTGCTGTAAAGATTTTGTGAATCTAAGGACTGAGTATATTTTTTTTATAGGTAAGATTTAACAAAGGGTGCCTTAAACCTAATTCTAAGTCCTAACTATTATTATAAAAATGCAAATGTGAGTTTGTTTGTTACACTTTCATGGCTAAACGGCTGGACCGATTATGATGAAATTTGGTATGGGGATACTTTGAACCCCTGGGGACGGACACAGACTACTTTTTAGCGACATACAATGCGGGCCGAAGCTAGTTACAAATATTTTGAAAAGAAAATGTTGACTACTAATAACACTGTCAATTTTACGGCAGTAATTTTGCTCTGGGGAATACTATGATTCATGAATTCCAGACAAAGTCATTCCATATGGTAGTCACTACAGCCCGAATGTCTGAAATTACTAGCATAGTGACTCAATAGTGTTCACAAAATGATGAGCTGTAGAAAATGGATTAAGTAGTGATAAAGTAGGTAGGTGCCTATTACAAGACAAAAACAATTTTATTAAGTACTTACAATGCAAGATTTTGTCCATCACAATGAATAAATATTCTGAAAAATACTTATTATGCCACTGTCCAATATTTTTATTAGATTGAATGAATAGTAAAATAAAGTTGAACAAACTCAAGTGCTATGTCAACTGAGCTCATAAAAGTTTCATAAATAATTCATCCAAACAAAATAAAGATAAAATTTGCACAATAGCTTGGCAAGATTTCAAATGTTTGGCACAATTTTAAAATAATTTTGTTGGCTCCAAAATAAATGGATTTAGGAAAAATAGTACCTACTAAATTTAATTTTATTGCTATAAAATACCATCTAACATTTTTTATATTATGTTTCTAATGTGTACTTCCAAATTTTAATACTTTTGTCATAATTGGATACCATAATAATTACAAAAAATATACCAGGTGCAGTAACAAAGAGTAGACGTAATGTTATAAAATCATCAAACAATAAATCCTTGAATAAAAATTAGAAGCAAGGTTTACACTTACGTAGGTTTCCGGCAGATCTAGTCCGTCGGCGGAGGCCTAGCTTCCTCCGCTCCTGCCGGCCGCAGTTACTCTCCTCCAGAGCCAGGTTAAGGTCATGAGACAACCTCTCCATCGCCCCTAATGACCCTCAAGCGAACCCATATCGTGCCATTAAAATCTAGAACATACGATGCACCGGCTCACTTTGTTTACGCCACCTCGACTTTTATGACCTACTTCCCACCTGCCCTTTCACAAATTCCAAGAGTAAATAACACTATCAACTCAAAAATCAAATAAACACAATCAAAACAACAACTTATCACATCGGATCACATTAAAAGTGTACATTTCTTGTCCTTCCCGAATCTAACGGAATGTTTATTTTTAATATTAATATGCACGATCATCAAGAACACTTTCTACAGTCACAGTTATGAGACATAGAATTTTAGTCAATTAAAATTATTAACATCCATTTGCCACTTTCTTTATAAATCGAATTTTTTGCCGTGCATGATTTTGACAAAAAATAATAATCCCATCACGACATTCGATGAATGAATGCAATGCACCACAGACTACGTTCGTAGAATGAACTGAATGGAATTAATTACTCTGACCACAGATGTAGTAAACATAATACACACCCGACGGCAATTTGAGTTAGGTCAGTTGGCATGCCAAGCGCCAGTATAGTACAGGGGCCGTAGTATGACGTGAAAAAAGATCATGGATCCATCATGATTCTGTTGAGAATAAAGGACGGTGCTATAGGTCGCATCTCGCATATAGCTCGTCTCTCTCTCACACTGGAACCTCCATCAATTATCTTTTCACGTCATAGTACCCTGAACCCTGCGGGACCGTTTTTAGTTTTTACTTATAATATTATTGACCGAGCGAGCGGAGCATCTCTGCTTCAAGTCTGGCAAAATTTGTTTCATCTGTTTGATTGTTGGCCCTCTACAGCCTCTACAGTACAGCTGTCTAAGACGCGACAAGGCCAGACGCCGTACTATGACGTGAAAAAAGATCATGGACCATTATGGTTTCCTTTTTTAACCGTTGTGAAAAAAGGATGGTGTATAGCCAATGACCTATACACCATCCTTTAGTACGGCGTCTGGCCTTGTAGCGTCTTAGACGGCTTTATCAAAATTTTTCAGAAGAACAACCTTTAGTTGTTCTTCTGAGGTCATTGGTCATTTAGAGTTCCGTCTCTCTCTCACACCCCTGGACGAAACTTGGTAATTGTTAAACAGGTTTTTTGAATTTTTAGATTTAATTTGTCGTCGGGGATTTTTAACCGACTTCTAAAAAAGGAGGAGGTTCTCAATTCGGATGTTTGTATTTTTTTTTTTTTTTTTTTTTTATTTTTTTTTTATGTTTGTTCGCGCATAACTCCGTCGCTTGCCCACTGATTTGAAAAATTATTTTTTTGTTGGAAAGGGTATACTTCCCAAATGGTCCCATTTTTGTCAAAATCCAGTTCTGATGATGGGATCCTGGAGAAATCGAAGGAACTCTTCAAATATTATAGGCACACCTATAGCGATTTGGGTATTTTTTATAGTAGCTCGTGCATTTACTATCAGAAAGCACCACTTGGTGAAGTGGAACTGATGATGAAGACCACAGATGGCTACTGGAACTACTCAATGATAAATATTTCACGGGTTGCGATTCGATTACTTTAATATGGTTGCTAAGCAATTTCCGCTCGTCGCACAATGCGTGTGGTGAGTGGTTGTTGCGGAGTTCTCCTGGTTCTTACCAGCAGAACTCCTCAACAATTAACGTCCCAGCATCGGGAAAAGCAATATATTGTAACATGTGATGAGCAATTGACATTAGACTATTGTAAATTATACAAATTATAAACAGACCCACTAAAAAGCGAGAAATAAAAACTTTTTAACAAAAAAAAAACCGACTTCCAAAAAGCACTACAAAGTGAAAAATAACTTTGATTTCGGAAGTCGGTGGCAAAAAAAAAAGAAAGTAAGTAAATAAAAAAACGAAAGATACCGACTTCCGAAATCAAAGTTATTTTTCACTTTGTAGTGCTTTTTGGAAGTCGGTTTTTTTTTTGTTAAAAAGTTTTTGATTGGAAGGGTACTTCCTCCAAAGAGGGGCCAAAAGGGGACTACTGGATTTCTCCACCTTATGAGATACGTTTTTGATGGTTCTTTTTAATTTTAAAGGTAGCAGGCAAGAAGCAAGGTCTCACTGCACAAGTAAATGAAAAAGTCCGAAAATTGTTAATCTTTAATCCATACTTAATATTATAAATGCGAAAGTAACTCTGTCTGTATGTCTGTCTGTTACGCTTTCACGTAAAAACGGCTGAACCGATTTTGACGAAATTTGGTACAGAGATAGAACAGACCCTGAGAAAGGACATAGGCTAAATTATATCGCGAAAAAAGGCTATGGAGGCGCGATATAACCGAAATCTACGCGGGCGCAGCCGCGGGCAGAAAGTTAGTTCTTTTTAAAAATATTTTTAAATCTGTCAGTCTTCAAGACCTTTTCTAGGGAACGCGTGAAGGTATCAAGCATAGAGTACATTTTTATTTAGGGTAGTATCCAGTTGAAATTGATATCAAATACGTAGGTCTATGGAAGTCCTAAAAAAATCAAGCTTCTAAGTCAACACAATAAAAAATACGGTCATTTATTCAACATATTTTCAGTTGACCTAGAATAATGAAATTTGGCAAGAAACAAGGTCTCACAGCACAAGTAAAGAAAAAGTCCGAAAATTGTTATTTTGTAATAGAGAATGCCGAGGGGCAGTACCAACTGGCGGGGGAGCGTGTCACAACCAAATTTAGTTCATAAAATTACTCCTATTTTTTTAATCAGATTCGCGTTTTTGTTATGAGAAAGATTCCCGGATTTCGGACATCAAAAATAAAAGTACTTTTTTATTTTGTACCTACTTACGTATTTTCCACGTATAATTATGTCAATGTCACTGCCATTGCACTTTTTAAATATTTTTTATTCATGACCATAGATACAAGTCTTTCATTCGGATACATAGATGGATTATAACAAACTTAATATTACAATACACATTTCCAAATGTTGCTACTACGTAAAAAATATAGCAATATACACAAACAAACAAACAACCAACCATCACCAACAAACATTTAAATGAACCATACCGATTTGCTTTTTAGTACCTACGTGATATTATGTTATTGTATGTTATGTGTGATAATAATAAAGTCTTTAGGTCACGCTTTGCGTCATAATAATTTAAATGATTATTTTGGAACACATTTTATGCATGATTCAAAAAGAGAAAGTGACTTTTTATTGTGACGTATTGCATTTGTTTTTTGGCTGATTTATATTATTATCTGTAAGGCCACGACCGCACAGACAGGCGGCTTGCTTATCGTCTAGAGCCTAGCGCGTCACCTAGCGAGTAGCTTAGTAAAACGAACGTTCTAAAATTAACGAGACCGGCTGTACTGCACGCTTAGCGCCTAGCTAGTCGCTTAGCGTGCATCCATGTAAACAAACGTGTTGGTTTTTTGTTGCGAGGCGCGAGGTATTTTAGAAGAAAACAATGGATGAAATATTAATTGCTTCAGTTTTTAAAAGAGAACCTCTGTGAAATCCAGCTCATGAACTCCATAAAAATGTAGTAATCTTAAAAAAAATGTAGTAGGTAATCTTAATTTATATCATGAACCCAACATGATGGATAAGGGGCCGTGAACTGATATATTTTAAAGATGAATTTTCTGTGAGTAGTAGTTTTAGAGCTATTTTTGAAAGTGAAATCTCGTCAACGTGCCGACAGGCAAATGTCCAAGGCACCTAGCACCCTACCACGCAAACCACCTCTAGTGCGGCCACCGTATATCCAAGCAAATAGCCAGAATGCTAGCTGCTAAGCAGTAGGCGCTAAGCTAGCCGCCTGTCTGTGCGGACGTGACCTAATTCTTTGGCGCCGTCACGAATGACGTTACTTTCAATGTTGGTTTCATACTATTTGAATGTAATTAAAAACACGAAAACGAGGGCTCAAGTGCTTTTTCTTAACGTAGTCTTGCAGGCGACGGCAGCGGCAGTGCCGCCCGACCGCAATTCATGGCTGACGCACCGACACCTACTGGTTTCTTTAGGAACATAATATCACCACAATGAATACAGAGTATTGGTGTTTGCACTTCCCTCTAACTGGTCATGAAAAGTATTAACTAGTAATAACAATATTTGTGTAGGGCGGATATAGTTTCCATTGTACATTTTTAAATGTGGTCGATACATTAATGTAAATATGAATAAATAATTAATCAATTAACCATATCTACGTTTTTCATTTTTAATATCCTACCTTATTATTACTAACATTTCAAGTTCAAAATATGGGTGTACTCTAATAATATGTAAATACACCTCTGCCTAACTCTTTGGGTAAAATAAGCCTAATGTCATGTTATGTTCAAGTTCTTATGAATCAAGGAATAAGTAAAACCAGTACAAAATCGATTGTTGGTTTAGCCAGCACTTAAGTACTGCAAGTACCTACGTAATTGATTCATTACATTTAAAAAACTGACAACATGTATATTATTATTATTGACAATGAATGTATTGTTTATTTACCCATCAGGAAAAACTAGCACAAAATCAAGAATAAAAACATGACCGATATTACTACCTTATTTCTCACTAACTCCACTATTTCGAATCAGTAATTTTCACGAACCTAACTTCAAAATATTAAGTACCTAGTAAATGGGAAATAAATACAAACTGCGGGAATCCATGTAAAAAACAGTTAACATTATAGGAAGAGCATTAAATTCTCCTCTAAATACACTGGGTTTGGTTGTGTCACCGGACTTTTCGTTTGGTACAGGGCGCCCTATATTTGAGAACAATCTCCTTTATCACATACTAAATTTTTTTTTTTTGGTATTACAATTCATGTTTGTTTTTGGTATAAATTCTTTACGGAGTGCGCACATTGCAGGGTTCATTGTGTGTGGTCCGACATGCACTTCGCCGGTTTTTTAATACTTTTTCGAAAAACTAATTTACGAAAAAATCAATCTTGAAATTAAATGTATTTTGTTGTGGTGTTAAACAAGTCTTTTTAATTAAAACACTACAATACGTCCTGATTAATTCCATACGTCACATCGTCATCAAAGTCAATGTGTCTTTTGCATGGCTCCAAAAATCTATAATAAATTTCCTAAAAGCTGGAAGCAGTTAAATGATGTAGCGTACAGAAAGTTATTAATTTTATAACAGATAAAGCTTATTATAATTTGAATGAGTTTTTTGACGAGAAATTTTGATTATGTTTTGATGATGTATTTTTAATGTTCTTATATTTATCATGACATTTTTAATTAATTTGACGCGGAGTGACATTAATAATATAATAATATTATTGTATTAATAATATTTGCATGCCATTGTTTTGAGGCAAACGTGATGATCTGTTTTATGTTTACTATTAATATCCCTTGCATGCTGACAGTTTGTGTTGCATGTATTGCACTCATGTTTGAGCGAATAAATGATTATCTTATCTTATCATCGCCTTTCTTGCTATATTTTTACACAATAGATCATTCTTTCAGATGACATCGTCGGTTGACGAGGCAAATCAAATGTCAAAAATGTAGGTAAACCGAAGACAGAGGTAAACGCTATAGGTACTTACTTACATTTTAGCGTAAGTATTTTAGTGCATTTTAGTGTATGGTAGCTTTACCTACATTTTTGACATTTGATTGTCACTGGCATGAGATTGCGACTTGAATTTGGACGTTTTAAATTACCGTACGAGAATAAAAATCCCTGTCCCAATTAACTTTCCATCTTTACTAACACATTTTTCCCCAAAGATCTTTGAGGCTTTGATGTTTTTTATTTATCCGCGAGAATGATATCAAATTATGATTATATTTATTTTTGTGTGGTTTATTGTATGTCACTTGTGTACATGACATATATATTAGTATTTAATATTTAACTAACAATATTTTTTGTGTTTGTTTCAGTGTAAAAATATTTCACCCGTCAACAAGTCTCACATTAAATTTTACATTTTCAAACGCGCGTAATTTGTCGAAAACGCTAGACGCAGAGGACGCCATATTGCTCTGTGGCTATGACGTCAATTGGCTGTGTAAACAAAGCTATGCCTATTTAAGCTGATCAGTTGACATTGACACTTTTTAATTGACATTTTTTATTTGTGATAACATGGCGGCTATGATTTCATGGTGTTAGAAAAAAGATTTCAAAAACTGAAAACATTGAATTGAATTTTAAAATTTATATTGCTATTTTATAAACTAAAATTAACATTTTCCGACTGTTTTTTGCTTATGCTATCTAAATAATATATTTTCTGAATTTTTCTCATGTAATACCGTATTGGTCTTCTGATACAGTTTGCAGGCCCAACATGGCCAGAGACCGCACAAGCCAGGTTTGGTAGGAAAAAGGGGTGGCCTTTGCCCAGCAGTGGGACACAATGTAGTCTAATAATAATAAAAAAGATCTTTCTTAGTTTTCCTTCCATAACAGCAGTCGATTTCACACTGTGTATGCTCTTATTCCATGGTTTATGAACTGATTCCACTTACATATTTAAAACCGAGACAAAACGTGCTACAAACATCCAACTTTACAATAGCAGTAGCTGATTACTGTCAGCTCAGCACACTCAGCAGCTTGCACTGAGTAAACAAATGCAAATACATACCTACATAACGGTCAAAATCATAACTTTCCTTTTTGCTTCGCCGTAATCGGGTAAAAATTGGATCAAGTCTCAAGTTTCCTGCAAATTAGACGTGTATGGCCGCCATAATACATTCTATGCTTGGTATCCCAAAATTGATGGTCATACCCATACCTGGAACGTTAACTAAAAAAAGAAAAACCGTTGCTTGCTTTGTAGAAGTTGGTTGTCAATTTTTGCGCCAATTTCATTATTATTTTTATTTTGTTATTTCGCTCTCACTCTCTGTTTTGCACGTGAAATTTTGTGTGAGGATACCAATAACGATATTACACAGAGGTAATGTATTGAAAACGAATTTATTTTTGCGATTTTAACGAAGAACCGATAATAGTAGCGTCAGTGTGAGCGCTATTTTCGTAGATCGTTATTACATAGAAACTATGATGTAAACTACAGATTATAAGTTTTTGCATATACCCAATACGATAATTTAGACGATCAGGGGTTTCGCTAAGAGATTCAGTTATTTCTAGCTATTACATTTGTGTTGGTAAAATCGAACGCAAGCATCTTTCCAGATTGTTTATTTTTGCTTATTTATCTCAGATGTGGTCTCCTCGTGGCGCATAGAGCCTCATTTACGAAGCCTCACTTGAGATCACAAGTCCTAATATCGTTATAGTAAGTGAACCTCACTCTCATTCTGACCTCGATCAAAATGCTTGTCAAAATTATATCAACTATTGTTAACTTGACCTAGTTACGTATCCAACCACTAATAATATGTTTTATTATCTCCAAAATTTAAATATACTACCATAACACGCTAAGCACCAGGTGACATATCCTGATATACATACTGATGGTTTTGTCCCAGGCCAGTCTATAACTGGTGATACACATCTAGAACACACTGCACAGGCCTGTATATATTGATTTATACACTTTTGCAAACATTTATTAAGACATTTAGAAAAGAAGCAAATTCTGTAAATAAAAAAAAATTAAAGTCCACTTGCACTACTTTTGCCTCAAAGGTCCCTTGGCACTGAGTGTGTTAAATATTTTTGTACCTACAATTTCTTACTTACTAGCAACATGGCACCAAATAGTTCCCTACTTAGTTCTCACTTACATTCACACATATTGAGCATAATGTACTAATAATGATTTTGATAATTTATTTCCTAACTGGTTTATATTCTTTTCAGCGCCAATGGAGGGCGCGGTGACACCAGAGGGAGGTCGTCGTACTCGCGCGGCCCTCGCCGAGATCCCGGTCCGGCTGGATCGTCTCCGTGTCACCCCACTGCAGCCGGTCACTAACATCCGGGAGCGCTCCCCAGCCCTGCCTGCTGGGTATCTGAGTCCCGCACCATCGCCTGACGAACTGCTGATTCAGCAGAGAGGTATAACAAATTGAACTGGTCTTACTTAATTGAAACAGTGTTAAACTGTTCTGTTTTATTTTAGCCTAATAAGAGTGTACTAACTTCTGGGCTCCAAGCTCCAACAATGTAATAATATTCAATCAAAGTACAATACAAGAAGTAGACCTAATTGAATGTCTAACCAAATACAATTTTTAACAAATAAACATTACAGTAGACTTACATTTTTATAATACTTTAGAGGCATGAGGAACAGGGTGTTCAGTTCACTCATCCTCCATTGAAAAGGGAGGATCCTCCGACCAGACGGGTGTTGTGTCTGGTGGGCTACTGCCCGACGGTTGATGTCGGGACGTTGTATATATGCTAATCGCGTGGTAAACTCTAATTGCGCGATGCAGGTTTGCGTGACGTCATGTCATTGATGCGTGGCTCATATGTGGCGATGTAGATGCCGCCACATCACTCCCCTCCGGAGACCGGAGGTCGATAGTGGGCTGAGTCGTGTATCTTGCGATGCTTGCCAGTACCAGTTGTGGTTCCAGTGAGTCGGAACCGGGTTCCGCATAGTTCACGGTGAGTCGGAACTGTCTGCGGTGATACCCCAGTGAGTCGGGGTGGCGCTGCGTTATGCTCCAGTGAGTCGGAGTGTACAGCGCTGGGTTGAGGCTGAAGGTGATGACCAGGAATGCGCGTCCGCTGCATGCTGGTGGTCAGGATACCTGTTGAAGCCGTGGATGCTGGCTGGCTGTGTGACTCGCCGCTCGAGAGCTTGAGGAAGTGATGCTGATGACGTCACGCTGATGTAGTTGCACGAAGGCTGCGCTGACGTTCATGCCCGGGGTCACCAGTTTAGAGGCATGAGGAACAGGGTGTTCAGTTCACTCATCCCCCATTGAAAAGGGAGGATCCTCCGACCAGACGGGTGTTGTGTCTGGTGGGCTACTGCCCGACGGTTGATGTCGGGACGTTGTATATATGCTAATCGCGTGGTAAACTCTAATTGCGCGATGCAGGTTTGCGTGACGTCATGTCATTGATGCGTGGTTCATATGTGGCGATGTAGATGCCGCCACAATACCACTAAAAGTTATTGATTTCAGTTACCCAGTAAAGTTTTAACTAAAGTGCTACAAGGGTACCTCCTTTTTTGAAGTTGGTTAAAAATAGTGCATTCAATCTTAAAAGAGTTTCTTCTATTTTAAGATTGAATGCACTATTTTAACAGACTTCAAAAAAGGAGAGGTTCTGTATTCAACCCGTACAGTGGGCTGCATCAATTGGGTACCCCAGTTGTATTAAAAGTAACTTTGCTACAACTTTGCAATTCAAACAATACATCCATAAGAATAATACAAAAAGTGTTTCTAATGCCTGGACGAGATTCGAACCATCGACTCATTGGTTATACAATGATTGCCGCTAGCTCTTACCAACTAAGCCAGTTAGGTAGTTAATATCTCAACGAATTATAAATCTACTTGGCGTTATAACTCTGTCTCTGTCTATGAAATCGCAGTGAATGAATAGTTTGTTATTAGAGGGTAGTTAATTAGTTATGCATACATTTTACTAATCTATAATGAAGTTACCGTCTGATGAGTCTAGTTTTGCTTCACCTTTCGCATTTGTCTAGGAACCCATTTGTCTCAGTTGGTAAAATATGTCTAATAAAGTAACTGTAAATTATCAAATCAAATTATTGTAAAATACAAATCTTTGTAGTTTTGTTACATAATATCAATAAAAAATATTATTAAATGATTATCAAAGTATTTTATTTTTCTTGATTTTTAAATTCTTTAGAAATATTACTAAAATAAAATAAAAATAAATAAAAAAAAAACAAAATAAAAAAATACAATTAAAAAATACAAAAAAAAAATACTTACTTAAAATAGAAAAATACTTTATATTAAAAAAATATATAATGCATGACAAAAAACAATTTGTGCTTAAGATTTGAACCTCCAACCTTATGCACGGCAAGTGGTCTTGAAACCTCTGGTCTATTTAGACGTTGAATAACTCTTCGCAAATGTCAACCCTACTATTGCTTGTCGTTATACGCAATATTAGAAGTATTAAAGTTTTATTGAAAAAGACAATAATAAAAACAGACTTAAGTAAAAATAAATACTAACATAAACTTATTTATTCACAATAACAATACATTAAAATTATAATAAAATGTTTTTGCAAAATACAAAAACCCACTTCGGACTATCGCGGATTTGAACCCACATGTCTTTTGAGGAGTACCCAATTGATGCAGCCGACTGTACGTAGGTATGTCTGCGATTTTCTCAAAAATTATTGAACCAATTTTGATGATTCTTTCACTATTGTGATCTACATATTTTCAGGAAGGTTTTAGTCTATACTAATATTATAAAGAGGTAAAATTTGTTTGTAAGTTTGTAAGTTTGTAAGTTTGTATGTTTGTAAGTTTGTATGTAGGGGGTAATCTCCGAAACTAATGATCCAAGTCTAAAAATTTTTTCACTGGTAGAAAGCTACATTATTCCTGAGTGCTATAGGCTATAAATTATATTTATATCATGCATATTAGCCGAGCTATCACAATTTTTGTCGCACAAGTCGGAAAGAAATACGTCTTTAAACAGACTTTTTTGCATGCGCTGCCTAAACGGTTGTATAAAATTGAAAACAATGTATGGCAGTCTGGTTCGTCTTAAATAATTCTACAAAAAAGTCCGCAACACCATATTTCTATCTTTTATATTTTACCTTTTATACATCTTTTATTGTTTTAAAAAAGTATTTTTTAGACATACTTACGTTTGGATGATTATTTAAACAACAACACTTTAATCCTTATCAAAATAAGTTATTTTATGATCACAAGGACATCATGGAGATAAGATTTGGCCTTTACAGTATGGCAATTGGTCGTACAGTTTCGGAAATAATATAAAATTACTAAAACGCTAAATAACTTTAATTCATACCGTTCCTCTTGAGCAAACATGTTTAGTGCGGACGTTTTATCAATTTGTACTATAGATGGCGTTGTGCAAATAAGTAATTTTTCTGAATTGCGAGATTTATTATTTCAATAATGTCGGTGGAATACAACGGAAGAGTTTGTTTTTTTGTTAGTTTGTTTGAACGCGCTATCTCTGGAACTACCCCAGTCGGATTTGAAAAAAATCTTTTTGCATTTTATAACCAAGTTCTTGAGGAGGGCTATAGGCTATTTAACATCACGCTAGGGCCCTTAGGAGCCGAGCGCGAAGTAATAGCGCGGGCAGGCGATGCAGAAGGATATAGGCTATTTAACATCACGCATTCACGCTAGGGCCCTTAGAAGCCGAGCGCGAAGTAATAGCGCGGTCTGGCGATGCGGAAGGATATAGGCTATTTAACATCACGCTAGGGCTCTTAGAAGCCGAGCGCGAAGTAATAGCGCGGGCAAGCGATGCGGAAGGATATAGAATATACGGCCGCTAGCAGCCGAGCGCGAAGTAATAGCGCGGGGTCGGCGATGCGGAAGGATATAGGCTATTTAACATCACGCTAGGGCCCCTAGAAGTCGAGCGCAGAGTAATAGCGGGGGCAGGCGATGCGGAAGGATATAGGCAATTTAACATAACGCTAGGGCCCTTAGGAGTCGAGCAAAAATAAAAAATGTCAGAAACGAAGTAATAGCGCGGGCAGTCGTTGCGATGCGATGCGTGGGGGTTAGTGGGTGGGGGGGGGGGGGACAAGAAATTTTACGCGGACGAAGTCGCGGGCAGAAGCTAGTATATAATACATTAGCTAATTATTCTTATGTACGAAGTTATATGCATAAATGTACTGTATCTCCGGCATTTATAAGCGTATTTTTTGATGATTCTTCTTTTCGTTCCTCTTAGGCTTATGTAATTGTACATAATATTCAACTAAAAATGGGAAACTTTAAAAAAAGTAAACACCTACTTTTATAACATAAAACTGGTAAACTAACTAAGTACATAAAAATTTAACAGCTTATGAAGTCGGTGTCTTTGATTCTTCAATGCACCTAGCTTGGCTTCACTTTCAACGTAATATATTTTAAAATATTGATATTACCTCCATAATACAAAAAAAAAAAACTTACCATAACTGTATGATCCATTTCAAGCTCACTTAGTGAAACTTAGTGCTACTTGAATGGTTTTAAATGAGTTGTCCGGAATTTTGGTATAAAAATGAGATTCTTATTTGCAGATGACTTCATAGAAAGAACCAAACTTTGTATTTATTTGACGAGTGGCTTGAGACTGCGCGACTGATATGTTTTTAAATATACAACGGGATTTTTTTGTATATTGTTCATTTGTGACTTAGGTACGTAATACGGGCTGGTATCCGCAACTCCACGTCAATGCGCGTATTTTGCGTATAAATTAATTTTATAGTCTGATGGTAATTTTTCCAATGAATCTTCAAGAGTGTTTGTCATTAGTGCGACAAACATGTGTGCGACATGTCATTAGTTCGACAGGTCGTTTGTTCGACAGGTCGTTAGTGCGACAGGTCGTTAGTTCGACAAGCAATGTACGTTTAACAAATATGACTTATACATAAATAATAATAATAAATAAATAAAAAGCTTGTATTGATTTCTTACTAATTAATTAATTACAATACATGCATTATTATTTAAAATAAATACAATTTAATTAAATTTTAATAAAAAAAAAAACATAAATTATTCTTTTCTCAATAATGATACTATCAGAGTTAGTAGAGTAAATAAAAAAAATATTAATTCAAAAATTCATTTCAATTTAAATTTTGAATAAATATTAGTAAAATGTCAGAAAATAAATAATTGTAAAATTGATTAAATTATAAATTGAAAATTATTAGAAATTATTATTGATGTTAATGCAAAAATTCATAATAATTAGTTAGTCATTTTTTTTTGTTTTAATTATTATTATTATTTAATTTACTTTGTTACTGCATTATAAGGACCCAAAATCGCGAAAAAAAAATCAGCGGCCCCCTACATTTATGTTCGCATAACTCGTCAAAATGTAGGAAGCAGCTGATTTTTTTTCGCGATTTTGGGTTCGGTCCCATAGTAAAAGTTGTTCATAATGATGGTCTCATTAATACCCTAGAGTTATGGGAAATAAAAAAAAAACACTATGTATAAGTCATATCTGTTAAACGTACATTGCTTGTCGAACTAAAGTCCTGTCGCACTAACGACCTGTCGAACAAACGACCTGTCGAACTAATGACATGTCGCACACATGTTTGTCCCACTAATGACATACACTCAATCTTCAATATTCGTTGAGCTGTTGGAATATAATGCACAATTCAAACAATTCAACGTAGTTATAGAATGTCTCATGCATTAAGTACACTACTGTATTTCAAATAAACTATTTACGGAGAGATCTGAGACTGCTGTTCTCCCAACCATGGAAACTTACAAAAGTATTAAATCTTACAACATTTTCCTGGTCTGACAGTACAGAACATACTTTAAGTTAAGAGGCTACCGAGCGCACAGTGGCGCCCTCATCGTTTGTTTGGTTATTTATTTTATTTTAGAATGAAACTGCAGAAAATAGGCACGTTAAGTTGTGCTCCACAACACTATACGTTATTATTATTACAAATAGTAGTTTTACATTGTTAAGTTTTATTACAATCGTTAAAACGGAAAATAATGGCCACTAAGCTCCGTTTTAACGATTGTAATAAAACTTAACAATGTAAAACTACTATTTGTAATAATAATAACGTATAGTGTTGTGGAGCACAACTTAACGTGCTTATTTTCTGCATTTTCATTCTAAAATAAAATAAATAACCAAACAAACGATGAGGGCGACACTGTGCGCTCGGTAGCCTCTTAAGGCGGGGTGCAAGCAAGCGCCGTAGGTATTAAATGCTTACCGCAGCCCCCGCAAGGAGTAGCGATACGTAATAAATTACGATGCGCGGGAAACGCGCGCCAAGCGCACCGCTCATGAGTTCATGAACTCGAGTAGGTACTATGTTGCGTCACAGAATAGAGCAATGCAGTAGATAAACTTGAACTGATTAGTATACAAGTTTATTTTGTTTTATTTTTCTAGTAAGTATTTTTGAAAGTTTTAGACAGATTATTATTTCATTGTAAACTTGAACAGTTAAAATAAATAAAAATAACTACTTATACTTATTTATTTTTGTGAATAAGGTGGATTTAAAATCTGACTGACACGAAGACCTTTACCCGTACGATTCAAAACTAAGCGCCGCGCACCATTTTACTTTACGTTCATTCCCCTCGACAGCGACACCACTGAAAACGATACCACTGGTGTGGTATTGTGGGGAATGACAGAAACTACTATTCCCCACGCCATGCGACACCACCGACTGTATTGTGCTGTTAGTGATGTCCAGCTACATAACAATGATGTGTTACATAACAATTTAGACCTTATTGACATTCATGTTTTCTTGTTAAATTTAGCTTCCAGACCATTTACCAAGTATCTTGGACCAAAAAAACAAATGGTTTGTAAAATGTCTATAAGGTCGAAATTAGCTTGACACCCTAGAAATGATGTGCATAATAATCTAGACACTTTCTGAGGTGGCAAGCGAATTTAGACCTTATTGACATTCATGTTTTTTTGTTAAATTCAGCTTCCAGATCATTTACCAAGTATCTTGGGCCAAAAAAACAAAGGGTTTGTAAAATATCAATAAGGTCGAAATTAGCTTGACACCCTAAAAATGATGTGCATAATAATCTAGACACTTTCTGAGGTGTCAAGCGAATTTAGACCTTATTGACATTCATGTTTTTGTGTTAAATTCAGCTTCCAGATCATTTACCGAGTATTCTGGACCAAAAAAACAAAGGGTTTGTAAAATGTCAATAAGCTCGAAATTAGCTTGAGACCTTTATCGTTTTCAGCGAACTTAAATACTACGAAATGACCGTTCATTCCCCACGACACCACTGGTGGTGTCGTCGGGAATGACAGAAACTAGTATTCCCCACGACACCAATGACTGCATTGTGAGTGATGTCCAGCTAATTTTAAACGTAACAATGATGTGTTATTTTTAAACGACTTAAAAAACGGAGGAGAATATCAATTCAGTTGTATTTTTTTTTTATGTTTGTTACTGCAGTACTCCGTCATTTAGAAGCCGATTTGGAAAGTTCTTTTTTTATTTTATTCGTTATGTCAACACAAAAAAAAAAAAACGGAGGGGCATAACTTCTTATGCTCTAGTTTTTTTTTCTTGAGAGGACGTGATTACGGTCAAAATGAAAATCCAAGATGGCGGCTGCAAAAATTTTCGAATTTTTCGACATGGGCGTCAATTTCGTGATATTTGAGGTCGCTGAAAACGATAATGGGGTCAAAATGAAAATCCAAGATGGCGGCTGCGAAAATTTCCTAATTTTTCGTCATGGGTGTCATTTTCGTGATATTTTAGGTCGCTGAAAATGATAGTGGGGTCAAAATGAAAATCCAAGATGGCGGCTGCGAAAATTCCCTAACTTTTCGTCATGGGTGTCATTTTTGTGATATTTTAGGTCGCAGAAAACGATTGTGGGGTCAAAATGAAAATCCAAGATAGCGGCTACGAAAATTTCCAAATTTTTCGTCATGGGTGTCATTTTAGTGTTATTTTAGGTCGCTGAAAACGATAGTGGGGTCAAAATGAAAATCCAAGATGGCGGCTATGAAAATTTCCTAACTTTTCGTCATGGGTGTCATTTTCGTGATATTTTAGGTCGCTGAAAACGATAGTCATTCATTTTGACCCCATTATCGTTTGCAGCGACCTCAAATATCACGAAAATGACACCCATGTCGAAAAATTTGAAAATTTTCGCAGCCGCCATCTTGGATTTTCATTTTGACCCCACTATCGTTTTCAGCGACCTCAAATATCACGAAAATGACACCCATGACGAAAAATTAGGAAATTTTCGCAGCCGCCATCTTGGATTTTCATTTTGACCCCCTATCGGTTTCAGCGACCTCAAATATCACGAAAATGACACCCATGTCGAAAAATTTGGAAATTTTCGCAGCCGCCATCTTGGATTTTCATTTTGACCCCACTATCGTTTTCAGCGACCTAAAATATCACGAAAATGACACCCATGACGAAAAATTAGGAAATTTTCGCAGCCGCCATCTTGGATTTTCATTTTGACCCCACTATCGTTTTCAGCGACCTCAAATATCACGAAAATGACACCCATGACGAAAAATTAGGAAATTTTCGCAGCCGCCATCTTGGATTTTCATTTTGAACCCACTATCGTTTTCAGCACCCTCTAAAACCATGGAAACGACACCCATGACGAAAAATTAGGAAATTTTTGCAGCCGCCATCTTGGATTTTCATTTTGACCCCCTATCGGTTTCAGCGACCTCAAATATCACGAAAATGACACCCATGTCGAAAAATTTGGAAATTTTCGCAGCCGCCATCTTGGATTTTCATTTTGACCCCACTATCGTTTTCAGCGACCTAAAATATCACGAAAATGACACCCATGACGAAAAATTAGGAAATTTTCGCAGCCGCCATCTTGGATTTTCATTTTGACCCCACTATCGTTTTCAGCGACCTCAAATATCACGAAAATGACACCCATGACGAAAAATTAGGAAATTTTCGCAGCCGCCATCTTGGATTTTCATTTTGAACCCACCATCGTTTTCAGCACCCTCTAAAACCATGGAAACGACACCCATGACGAAAAATTAGGAAATTTTCGCAGCCGCCATCTTGGATTTTCATTTTGATCCCACTATCGCTTTCAGTGACCTAAAATATCACGAAAATGACACCCATGACGAAAAATTAGGAAATTTTCGCAGCCACCATCTTGGATTCTCATTTTGACCCCACTATCGTTTTCAGCGACCTCAAATATCACGAAAATGATACCCATGACCGAAAATTAGGAAATTTTCGCAGCCGCCATCTTGGATTTTCATTTTGGCCCCACTATCGTTTTCAGCGACCTAAAATATCACGAAAATGACACCCATGACGAAAAATTAGGAAATTTTCGCAGCCGCCATCTTGGATTTTCATTTTGACCCCACTATCGTTTTCAGCGACCTAAAATATCACGAAAATAACACCCATGACGAAAAATTAGAAAATTTTCGCAGCCGCCATCTTGGATCTTCATTTTGACTCCACTATCGGTTTCAGCGACCTCATATATCACGAAAATGACACCCATGTCGAAAAATTTGGAAATTTTCGCAGCCGCCATCTTGGATTTTCATTTTGACCCCACTATCGTTTTCAGCGACCTAAAATATCACGAAAATGACACCCATGACGAAAAATTAGGAAATTTTCGCAGCCGCCATCTTGGATTTTCATTTTGACCCCACTATCGTTTTCAGCGACCTAAAATATCACGAAAATGACACCCATGACGAAAAATTAGGAAATTTTCGCAGCCGCCATCTTGGATTTTCATTTTGACCCCACTATCATTTTCAGCGACCTAAAATATCACGAAAACGACACCCATGACGAAAAATTGGAAATTTTTGCAGCCGCCATCTTGGATTTTCATTTTGACCTTGAAATACAAAAAAAAATAAGAACATACCTAATTAGAAAAAAAACTTAATTTAAAAAAAAAATCTTATTTATGTAGGTATACAGAAAAATACATTTGAGGGCCTACTTATTTTCTGAACATCCCTGCCCAACCCTTTGAAAGAATTCAGGCGTGATGTTATGAAGAAATCTCATTTCCTATCCGATATTCATTATAAAACCACCCGTACTAACTTTATTCTGTGGCACCTACCTATTTGAGATTTGAAAATAGTGAACCAAAAATTTGCGCGTCAGGCGGCTTTATAAGCTCCAGTGTAGGGTTCAAATTCAACTGTTTTACACACTTGATGCGATTGGTAAACATAGGCCGTGATAAAAATAAATACCAATAAAGCTTTTGCGCGCGTGACGTCTTTATTTACATAGGCATAGCGTTCAAATTCAACTGTTTTCAACACATGCTAATTTGTGCCGGTCGCAGCCGGTGACAGAAGTTAGCGGGGGTGGCGGGTTCGAAAAATTGGCACACGTCCGACCTCCGTCACGTTCCGCTCGGGACTAAACGGCTCAGGGCGAGCGTTTGCGAAGCTGAAAACAATTGATGCTGGAATTAGTGGTACAGGTATTTAATATTTCACATTATGACGGCCGTTATATCTCGAATTTTTTACGACCTTTATTATGGTATAAGTTTTATTGTTCAAAGCCTAATGTAACTCAAATGAAATAAGATTAAAGATCACAATTAGACTTGTCTTTGCGATTTAATTGGATGCAGTAAAGTGCAAGTAATCGTGTATCGGACGGCCGAAATTTCTAGATCGAAGTCTGAACTAAGTAATATATTTTTTTCAAAATTTAAATACGTGTTATCTACGAATAAAACACTAAACAAAACGACGTTTTTACGGCTCTCCCGGCCTTAACCTACAAAGAAGTTTGCTGCCCCTTTAGCTCTAACATCGACTCTGCAGACTAATAAAACAACCTTTGAGATTATTAAGTTTTTATAATTATTGTAAGATACAACACGCACAGAAGTTCAACTAAAGCCGTGTACAGACGCGTGTAATGTGTAATGTAATGTAACGTGTAATGCACCGCAAATTTTTCGTGTGGACGGGACTACGAGCATTACATGTAACGCTCGCGCTGATCCATCGGCTCGGTGTTTAGCGCGAACACAATGGCTCTCGCAGTCGAACACTTACAGGATTCGCGTTGAGTTTATAATGCCGTCCACACTATTCGCATTACATTACATGATACATTACACGATACATTACATTACACTTAACATGCGTCTGTATACGGCTTTAGAGGTGGCATTAATTGAGACACAATGTGGGTTACCTACTTGTTGTTGATTATTCCTCATTGCTGATTAATAATAGTTACAAATTCCTAATTAAGCAATGATAACTTAATAAACCAGAATAAAATGATGCATCAAAAACAAATTAACCACAAAACATTCCACAAAATCCTTAGGAATAGAATAGAATAGAATAGAATAGAAAGATGTTTATTTCCCTGGTTCATATGTTACATTATGTCCACAGGTCGGTGGTATATTCGGCCTGTGGGTGTGTCAGCTACTTACAGTCTACCTATGTTTGTCTGAGAGAGATCTATATAAGTGTCGTGTAGTGTGTGCTGTGCGCTTGTTAGTGTGTACAGAATAAAGTTATATAAATTTATAATATTGTTCTATATTGCCCTACCTTATTTACAGCTATTTACAATTTATGGGGACGTGGAGCGGTCGTTCGCTTGCTGAGCAGCCGACTCCTGTCTTTTTTTGGTACATAGTCAATTTCACCTAGTCTAGTATTAGTTAGGAGGGGGTTGTGCTGTCCGTATCCGAGGTAGGCGTCACCAGGGGTCTCTAGATCCTCGATGTGCATTTCGCGGAGTCGGCGCAGCATGTCCTCGTTTAGGTCTTGTGCACGGAGGTGCCATGGATCCCAATCGAGCATATCCCAGAGTAGTGAGGTTTCTAGGCGTCTTGGGAACTGTCCGCTGGTCTTGAGAGCCATTCGATATTGGCGTTCAATTTTTAGTAAGTTGCTCTTACTGTAACGTGAGAGTAGTTGTACCACGCCATAATCCAATATAGGAAGTAGGCAGGCCTGAATGACAGCAAGTTTCACAGTCATATCCGTCTTGGCGTGCCACCCTATGATAGGGGCTAGCGCGCCGCGTGCTCGTCGCGCCTTCTGCACGACGTAATCTGTCTGTTTGCCCATGGTCATGGTCTTGTCTAAGTGTACGCCCAGATATTTTATGCTATTTTTATATTCGACTACCTCGTCTTTGATGCGAATGGTTCTGCGGTAGTTTCTCTTGTGAGTGAACATAACACACTCCGTTTTGTCTACATTGCATTTTAGCCCCCAGCGACGATAGTAGTCGATGACAGTGTCAGCGGCCCAGCCCGCGCGCAGTGTCGCGCTGTTCGGGTCGGGAGACCTGTTAAGGATGCACAGGTCATCGGCGTATTGCGAGAGTTTGAGTCCACGGATACGGTCCCATTGGTCCCAAACGTCGTGTACGTACAGATTGAAAATTACCGGACCCAGGATAGAGCCCTGGGGGACCCCGTGTGGCACCTGTTTTTCATCGCCGTTGGTGGTTCTAAAGCGTCCGTAGGTTTTGCGACCGCTCAGGTAATTCTCTATGAGTTTGATGATGTTGTTCGGTACGTCAGCTGTTTGAAGCTTCTTCGTCAGACCTTCGTGGTTTATTGAGTCGAAGGCCTTCGAAAGATCTGTCAGGACCATGGCCACATTTTCCCTCACTTCCAGCGCATCCGTGATGAACTTGCCGGTGCGGAGGATCTGAGTGCCTGTTCCTCTGTTCTTGGTAAAGCCATGTTGGAATGGCGGTTGGAGTCTGTCGGCCGTCTGTCGGAGGCGCGACAAGAGCAGGCGTTCGTGTAATTTACCCATGATGTTTAGGAGAGTGATGGGTCTGTACGATTTGGCGTCCCTGTGATTCTTGCCCGCTTTATGTAGGAAGATGCACTCCCCAATTTTCCATCTCTTGGGATAATAACCTGTCAGTAATAGGTAGTCAGCTATCACTTTGTACCTGATGAGAAAGGGGTCGCCTCCGAGTTTAAGGGCATCTGCTTTGATTTTGTCCGGGCCAGGCGCCTTCTTATTTTTAAAGCGTCTCAGCGCGAATCTGATTTCCTCTATGGAGGTCGGGTCGAGAGGCTGGAACGGTGTGGTCTCCTCTGTGCTCTTATCTTCGCTGTTTATCTCGGCTTCTGTGACGATCGCTGCATCGACCAGGGTGTCGATGGTTTCTTTCTCACTGTTGCAACCCTCAATGTGGGGGAGTCTCTGTACTGGAGCCTTCAGGTTGCGTTGTATTCGCCACATCTGGGTTCTGTTGTTCTGTGGATCGTTTATTATCCGGGTCCATTTATCGCTACTATGTTCCACGAGTGCTTGTTGGACCTGGCGTTTCATGCGATTGTAGGTTCTTTTTTGTTCCGTTATTCTGTCCTGATTAAAGCGTAATCGCCAAGCTTTACTTTTTGCTTGGTTTCTTTCGTCAATCAATTTGTTAATCTCTTCGGGAAGTTGATCTCTTCTGTTGTTTTCATGTAGTGGCGCATACTCATCCAAGGTTTCTGTGATGGCTTTTTCTAGTTGTAGTATATATTCCTCACATGCCGCGTCGGTTGTGATTTCCTTTGGTAGGTGCGTGGTTTTCTCCCATAGAGTTTTTTGGAATTGTTGTCTAATTTCTTCGTTGTTTGCAACAGCGCGGGTATTTCTTACCAGTGTTTTCTCTCTGTCCACCACTATGCTTATGTCCAGTAACCAGGGCATATGATCGGAACCGACGGATGTTGTTTGTCGGCATGTTATGGTGTCGAAAGCTTGCACATCATGCGAGAAGATGGCTGCATCGAGGATGCCATAGCCCGCACTGTAGGGTCGCGAGGGGAGGCCTGTGTGGTGTATGGTGCAGACGTCGGAGTTACAGAGGTCGCGGATGAGTATTCCCGCCCCTGCGTCTCTCGTCTGGTTGAGTGCGGTCATTTTAAGGTTGAGGTCCCCGATGGTGATGTTTGGAGCTTCGGTTATGATGTCTTCTAGCTCATCATTAAGCGCTGCGGCATCAAAGTGCTCTGATCTGTGCGGTATGTAGATCCCCTTGATTTTTAGGGAATCTCCAGTCAGATGATCATAAGTGAGGTTGATAGCGACGCCTTCGATGAGGCGGTCTCTTTCTTCGGTACCTGGGGTTACGTCGGTCTGACTCCAGCGTATTCCTCGCATCACGTACATGGCTGTAGTTAGATGCGACGCGATCGAGTGCGTGATCTTGTCGTAGTTCAGGAGATCCATGCGGATTTTGGAAAAGTCCACCCGGCACTCGTTAACTACTATTATATGTGGTTTATAGCGGTCGGCTAAGGATTTTAGCTCAAGGAATTTACCTTTCAATCCTTGCGCATTGAGGTGTAGTATGCGCAACTTATGATATTGATTTCTCGGATTATTTGTTGAGAATTTTTATGAGAATTTCATGTTGCAGCTGTAGCTGGTGTAATATTTGTTTCATAGTTGTTTCTAGCCCTTGCTCTAGGGGCTCCATGCTGTTTTCTTCATTTGTTGTGTGTTCATTTAGTTGCATTGGTGGCTGGTGCTGTGGTTGTGATTGTGATTGGGGCGCCTGTTTGGGCAACAGTGGAAATTGTGAAGTGGAGGTTATGTTCACATACGAGACGTTTTCCCGACGGTATCTCAGTGCTGCATATCTGCGTTCAGCTGCTTCTCTTTTTTTCCTTTCTTTTTCTTCGTGTTGTGCTAATTGACGGTCCACTGCCTTCTGGAACTTCTCGCATTTAGCTTGGTTGGCCCCATGGCCCGGTTTTTTGCATGCTGTGCATATTTCTATATCCATGCCTTCTTCGTTTTGAATTGTGGAGGTGGGGTGTTTCTTCTCACCGTGACACGCCGATGTCGCATGCGTGAAGAGGAAACATTTCTTACATTGTACTACCCTCTTGGGGTCGTCTTTGTATTCTTGAGGCTTCATGCTGAAGGCCCCGAAGTACGCATGCTTTGTTGTCTTCATAAGCGTGGCGATTTCATCGTATGAGTGGGCACCATCAAAAATAAATAATTGTAGGTTACCTTTAATTGTTCTCATTTTAATGGGTCTCACACCGATGCACCTCTCCATTTCCTCAAGGCATGCCTCATTCGTCTCATCGTAGATGTTCGTGATGAGCACAACCTTCGTCTGATGGGTCTGCTCGGCTTTAGGAACGCGTGCCACGAAGCGGAGCCCGTCGTCAAGTTTCCTCAACTCTTCTATAATTATTTTCCTCATGTCCGCGGTGTATACGCGGATCGTGATAGTTCTTTTGTTACTAGCCATGGCGTTTCTAGCTCCATGCTCCGTTGTTATTTTTCTAATTTTTTGAAGGTATTCCGGATCGTTGATTTTCTTGACGTCTGTTATGATTATGTCAGGGATGTGAGTGGATGATGTGATCACTCTCGGTTGTCGCTGGGTCGCTGTCGAGTTAGGAGTGACGGAGCCTCTCTTTCTCTTCTTAGGTTTAGGTGAGGTAAAAGTGACGTGCGCATAGTCTTTTTCCCTTTCCAATTCGTCTTTGTGCTCCTCTTCGGTGGAAAGCGAGGAGAAGCGGTTGCTTAGTGTTATGGGCTGTCGCTGCGAGGAGACAGTCGGACTAGTGGCGCGTGCTTGCGCCGTCGCATGATCTAACTGAGTCGCAGAGTCGGGGCGCAGAAGCGTCGAGACGGTCATGTCTTCGCGCGCGCTCGCAAATGGTTCGACATTGCGAGCTCGCGCAACAGCGGTGGCTTCATTCGGTTTCGTTCGCGCGGCGCTAGCGGTCACGCTGCCGGGCGCCGTCGCAGAAATCGCGCCACCAAAGGCGTGACGCGGTGTCCGGCGAGTGGGGCGGCCCGACCCACATAGCGATAGCTCAGCCCTTGTACTTTGGGTCCTGGGTACATCTCTATATTTGGATACTATTTTGTTCACTGTGCCACATTCACAGGTCACATTTTCTTCACTTTCAAGTCCTATAATTGGCATGTACTTAACATTTAACTGTCCGTTGCACTTGCGGCAGTCTACCTTATTTATTTTGCAGAAATTAATATTACACGAATATATATTAATTTCGTTTACACTGTTCACTAGGTGTCCGTTTGAAATATTTGCTGACGTTTTTAAAAAACATTTCACGGCACTTCTCTTGTTACACAATCTACAAGTTAATTGTTTAATCTTAGTTTGGAGTCCCTGCCACTCATGGAATTTTTTAATTACGTTAAATTTAGCGCAGTACCAACAAGCAACTGCGTATTGTCCTTCATTGTCCGGGGAAAGTTCACTTACACTAGCTAATTTATAGTCACTGTTATTTTTATTGTTCACAATTGCACTGTCCGTGTCCATTACACTAGTTTCACTGTTTTTGGGAGGGCCTAAAGGGCCTCCCTTAGTCTCCACACTCATATGAGCGCAAACTGATGTAGGTAATCTTATAAAAGTATTGCGTCACTCGCGGCAACAGGCACGGAGCGCGAGAGAGCTCCGTGCGCACGTCCACTCGCCACGGCTACCCTCTCCACAAAATCCTTAGGCAAAGAATAGCTTACAAAAATTTAAAATTTAAAAAACCCCCAACGCAAAAAAGAAAAGGGAACATTTAAAAAGTCAAAAATAATACCTATCGTTGAGCCATTAAATTCGATTGAGTAATACCTATATATTTTTAATTACAGAAATTGATGGATGGCACGATAAGATTTGCTCATTGAATTGGCGCTATAATTTCGCGGCGGGGTACCGCATATGTACATAGTCAATCAAGTGAAGGGTCTGACTTACTTATGCGGTACCCCGCCGTGACATTATAGCGCCAATTCAATGAGCAAACCTTATCGTGCCATCCATCAATTTCTGTAATTAAAATATATATAGGTATTACTCAATCGAATTTAATGGCTCAACGATAGGTATTATTTTTGACTTTTTAAATGTTCCCTTTTCTTTTTTGCGTTGGGGGTTTTTTAAATTTTAAATTTAATTTTTATTATAACATTTTTAAACTTTTTAAACAATTTAACAACATAGAAATGCATTTTTATTACTGCAGAATGTTAAGTTTCTCTGCACATAACATTAACTTATAATGATGCCACCATCGTACTGCAAATAGAATTAAATACTGATAAAAAAAACGAATACAAACACTACTATCTGCTATTTTTTTTTCAAGAGTGTACTAGTGTGCTGGATATCCTGGCTGCAGCATCAGCTCATCGTGTTGCCACCATTGCATATGTAGAATAAAATACTGATCAAAACGAATCCAAACACGACATATCTGCTATTACTTTTTCATGAGTTTTCTAGTGTGCTGGATATCCTGGCTGCAGCATCAGCTCATCGTGTTGCCACCATTGCATTGTATGTAGAATCAAATACTGATGTAAATGAATCCAAACACGACATATCTGCTATTACTTTTTCAAGAGTGTTCTAGTGTGCTGAACATCCTGGCTGCAGCATCAGCTCATCCTGTTGCTACCATTGCATTGTATATAGAATCAAATAAATGAATCCAAACACGACATTTCTGCTATTATTTTTTCAAGAGTGTATCCAGCACACTAGTGCTGGATATCCTGGCTGCAGCATCAGACCAAGAATTCCATAATCTTGCATATATAGATAGCATACATGGATGTTTAAAATTTTAGGTCACAGTAAGGTTTGAAAGTAAAGTAAATACCCATTACGCGTCTAAGATCCCTACCGCAGCTAACAAAAGAGCGGATAACTTTGAAATGGCTGAACCGATTTTGATAAAACATGTCTAAGAACCATCGCTGGAAAACCTGCTTTCAAATAAAAAAAACCGCATCCAAATCAGTCCACCCGTTTAAGCGCTACGGTGCCACAGACAGACACACAGACACACACACACACACACATAGTGGTCAAACTTATAACACCCCTCTTTTTGCGTCGGGGGTTAAAAATAGCATTCAAGATTGAAATTCAAAGAGAAGAAGAATATTACCATGTTTTTACCCAGTTTTTGCCAGATTTGCATGTTTTGTAATGCACATTACGATTCATAATTTTATTATAAACAAAAAAAATTTAAAATGAGTTATTCTAAATCAGAGTAGGACAGGAGATATTATTTAGTTTAATTCATAACTAAAACAGCCAAATTCTTTCAAACAACTTTTCGTTTGCAGGGCGCAAACGTCTGCCAGTAACATGGTCGCCGGACATCGAACTGAAACGAAACTCCTCATTTCACTCCACCATACGCACACCACCTAAAGATAACCACTTATCACCCTTGAAACTCGGGGTCACCCTTCGTTCTACACCAAGAAAGCGCCTATTACTCGACACTGAACGCATACCACTTACTCCCGAAAAGATAGACTTTACCGACATAAGCACTCCTCAGAAATTCAAGATCACCAGCCCCATTAAAAGCACCCCACCTATGAAAAGGTGTAGACTGGAAAGAACATTGAATACTGAGTGTAAAGGACCTATTGATACCGCTCTAAAAGGCTTGAGTCCTAACCAACTCATTCACATGATCAAAACCATCACATATAAGCACCCTGAAATTGAACAGGAGATCAGGAGTGATATGCCGGTTCCGGACCTAACGCCTCTTGAAGAAAGATTGAGTTATTTGAAGAGCAATATTTTCAAAAGTCTCCCTACATCTCGTCTTACTTCTAAAACTGATTCCCCAGCATTCTCTCGGGTTTCTACGCATTTGGCTGCGTTCAAAAAGTGTGTCGTCGAGCAAGGGAAAGTCTTGGTTGAATCGCAACATTGGGAGTCAGTCATCCAGTATGTCTTTCTGGCTTGGAACTATGTTAAAGCTACTCCTGTTTGGGACAACCAGCCACATAATGCTCAAAGGAAACAATGTTTTAAAGCCCTTACAACTTTTTGCATGACGGCGCTTAAAAAGGGTGTTATGCATAAAGAATTGTTAGTTGATGTGCAGGACAAACTGCAAGGAATGGTTGCAGATAGTGAGGAAATATCGTCGTGCTTGAAATATGTTCAAGGTCAATTACAAGATTTCTTGTAATTTGTTTTTTTTTGTGATAGTTTTCTAAGGTGGAGAATGGTGTTGTAACAGATTCTATAATTGTTAATATAAGACTGATAAAGATAAGTCCACGACAGTAAACTATTGATAATTAATACATATAAAAATATATTTAGATAATCCGGAAATATTAAAAAATAATTTGGTTTAAAAAAATCGTGTTACTGTTACCTTGCTTTTATTGATGTGGCATATTTTTTTTTCTTTTTTCTTCATTTTTTTTTCCTATACATAATGTTTAAACAATTATGGGATCTGATTTCTTTTTAGTTCAATTTACCTCAATTAAGATTGTAGATGCAATCTTTTATTTTCTTTTTATTGTTTTATTATTGTGTCTCCCTTTTACTACAGAATATGGGCCTATTACTTTATACCACTATGACAAATGATTCTTGAGAATATTTTCATGACCAATTCTCTAATAAATCGCTCAATTGTATATGACATCCATGAAAGTAGTCCCATATTATGTAACAGGGCGAATTTTTGCAACATAATTGTTGAACTCTTTTCATATAAATGAAATGATTGCCATTTAATCAAAATTCTATTATTTATTAATTGAAAGTATAATTTTAATTATAAATCAATGTCTTGAATGTATTCCCAGTTAGTAAAAATGTGCCTTTCATTGCATTTAAAAAATGATAATTATTTTTAATATCAAATATTTTTCTTTATGAAATCTTTTTAATTTAGCATAACTTATAATAATAACGCATAACTATAGACTTTGGTAGAGCTGAAAGGAATCAAATTTTTTTTTAAAGTAATATTTTAAACAAGTTTGTCTTCCATATTTTTATGGATACTTAATATTGATTCTTTTCAATAAAGCTGTGACAATACCAAAGTATTCTTACTGTAGTTAAATAAGTATAATTATGTAAGTTTGGATATTTCTACTGGTTGTAATATTTTGTCATAGCTGTAGTAACGAAAAAAGTATCATAAATCTGGATCACCTTAACTTTTCTGATTTTGTCTAAAAATAGGTATGGAATTGATAGAAAATATTCCTACTCAATCGGCGGAACAAAAAATGTATTGAAATTATACTTGCTTACTATATTTTAGATATCAAAAGTGTTTTTTTGATAAGCTACTTAGTACTTACAATATCTTTGACCAATTATCCATGTTTTGGTAGAATTATCCATGTTTTGGTAGAATAAAAGTTAATGTTGTGCCTTATTCTCTCAAGTGATTGACAAAATATCACATGATATTGTTAGTTTACATTTATGATTAAGCTTAAATAAACCGCATTTTTGTAATACTTGGCGTTTGATTTCAATTAGTTAAATAAACTAAATGCAACCTAGTTTTTCAAGAAAAACGAGTCGTCATGTCTAATAGTCTCTAGCCCACATTCGCACGGACTTAAAAATATCGCGGTGGGATTTTATCAAGCACTGGATTTTCAACTCTCTGTGTTGAGCCGAGCATTGAAAATCTAACACATCCCAGCGCATCAAAAAAACACCGTTGGATTTTAGACGGTCGGCGCTAAGTAGTGCGTTGAAAATCGACCGTGCGACCCTCGGCTTACTAACTCTACGTCCCATAATTTATGTCTGGGTAAGTGGGTACCTACCTACTGTAGGTACACTATTCCAATTATAAAATAGACTACTCAAACACATTTCTTGTCGTAGTAATGCAGCTTCGTGAACTTCACAGTTTTTATATGAGCTTGAAATAAAAGTAGGCAGGTACATACTTAGATATTATAAAGAAGCCAGCAGGTCAAGCCACCCAAAACTGTCAAATTTTCCCAATCAACCTTGAACCTAATGTTTTAGCGATAAAGATGAAAATCTATTACTTAAAGAAATTTGACAGATTGTAGTACTTAGTTTGATGTGCTGGCGATATCTTCAAGCCATCCATTCCACAGACTTATATTGGCTAGATTACGCAAGTCTCATCGTCTGAATAGAAACCAAGCGTGCCATTATTTTTCCACCTACTGTGACGTCACATGAGCGATTTAGTGATGGGAACTCCCCATCCGCGAGTAAACGATTCAAAACGATTTAAAGGTCCCGCCGCGTTTCGCCTCGTCTTTGGAGCGAGAAGTCGCGTGCGAGCATTCCGTCCGCTTGCATCTTATACCTACTTGTTTCACACTGCTTCCGGTTGTGCGGTGTGCCTAGGTATCCCGAAAGGGAAGAGGGAGTGTTACGTAAAGATTATTTGAGTAAAAAATAATAATTTTATAATATCGATTTTGCAATCGATTATTCGAGTTCATCGACAGAGGAATGATAAATCTAAAATAATTTGTTTTTTTTTACTGAAATGTTAGTCATTTTCGATTATGTCATTATATAACTGGTTCTTATTGGTTGGTTGAACCTAATTAGTCTTATTATGTACTTTGTTGTAGGAAAGTTACAACGTTAATAAAAAACCCTAGAAGACATTTTATCTACAAAAAGAAAAGCCAGTAGAAGTCGCTATGAAATAAAATCCGATCCAGAACTAAGTAAATAAATTAGTAAAATAAATTTAAAATATTTTTAATAATTCCTGAAAAAAAAGAAAATGTAAAGCTTGCGGCGGGTTCTATTCACTGGCACCATTCTTTAATCCTAAAATTCTAACAAAAAACCGGGAACAGATTCGATTAGATGAACACTTTTAAATCGGATCTCCCGCCTTAAACAATACGCATAAGAGTTCCGACATCGACAACATCTAAGTACCTACTGATTTCTATAAAACATAGAGAATTTTAGGTTTTAGAGAACGATGCCAGTGAATTCGAGCCTAAAGTCAATCCACTAACTCCAGCATTAGTTAACGCCTTTAATACATCAATTATAGTCAGGCGTCGAAACTTTTTTGTTTCCGTAAAGATGCCTTCATTAAAATGAACAGAGCAAATTCGACTATATTGTGTTGGGAACCAATTTTCATGCCCCGTCGCTTCAATCCATATTTATTTAACTTTGGTGTCACTTGGAAATCTGTAAATATAATTAATAATATTCTAAACAAAATCACTAAATTGGCACATTGGAGTAAAAAAAAATATACATGTCACAAAAAACCCAACGCAAACATTATCATTCCTGTTTCCAAAATCGATTAGAATCGAGATTGACTGTACAAACTGTGTGTACAACACTATTTGCTTTATTTGACAGAAAAATGAGAATAGCGACTGTACCACGAAGCTGAGCGACAAGTGAAAATATCGATCATTTTAATTTTCATTGCGTGTTTTAACAGACAAGTCCTACATACTGCCTTGTAACTAAAAACGGCAATGTATCATGAATTATTTGATACACATTCAGTTACATAGTGTTCATTGTAAGAACACAATGAACACAAAATAATTGATTTTGCAATTAAAAACACATAATTTAATAACAATATGACTTATCGATGAAAGGAAACGTTTCCATTATCTCGTCCCACTTTTTTGTGTAGTTTCTACAGCTCAATACCGCATAATTTGGCATTTTTTAGTTTTTGGTTGACGTCCGGCATCAAGAACGTTCGAGCGCGGACTGAATGGAAGCGGCGCTGAAGGAAGTCAATTTTACTCGCTTTTTACACGCGAAGTACATACACTTGCGTCGTCTAGCCAATATAAGTCTGTGATCCATTCCATAAGCCCATGTCCTTTATATAGTTAATAGAGAATAACATGTTTACGTCACCGAATTCACCGATACACATCATAATGATACGGTACCTACCTAATTTACTAACGAGTTAATTAGGTACCGTAATAGTATGACAATAACCTACTACTTAATTAAAATTTCCAGTACAATAAAATTCTTAAATTACTACTTATCTCATTATAATTTTTAATAGGTAAGTACCTAATTAGAAATTACCTGGGTTCCTTTAAAAGGGGTCCCAATTTTATTTTTTAATCATAAACGTTCTGGATCTCGACAAGTGATAGTCTCAGTAGTGCTTAATTTGACCTAAAAAATTGTTTTTTTAAAAATGGAAGAAGTTGTGTATTTTATCTCAACTAAGCTCATTGTTAACGGCGAGCAAAAGGGGGAAAATCGCAAAGGTAAGTTAAACATTTTACGATTTCATAATAGATATTTGTGATTTATTTCAATTATGTACCTACGTATTAAAATATCTACTTATCATAACCATTGATGTCTATATTATCATAACATTTTTATTGTAAGATATTTGATATCAGAATGGTTCCATAATTGCAAAATGTAGGTATATAATTATGAAAATATAGATCAATGGATGGTTAGGTACAACAAAAGTAAGATAGAAAGATAAAATAAAATTATCCGAGCTCCCAACTTTTAGATGAAGCTTGCCCAACTATTTTTCAAATAAGGAAAAAATTTTTTTTTTATATCTATATGGGTATCATATGAAAGAGCGCTCTTTGCACATTCTCAGACATTTTTTTTTCTTTTTTAGTCCACGTAGTTTTCGATGAAAAATATAAAAAAAAAAACACCGTTCCCCCCTTATCTCCGAAGTTTACTATTTTTACTAAGACAAAAATCTGAAATTATTCTAAGTACCTATGTGGTAGAACTTTATGTAAAGATTACAGAAAAATAAAACGATGTCTCTAATATAGCACACTTTTTCAGAAATCGGAACGGAACATTCGGTGCGCGAGTCCGACTCGCTCTTGACCGGTTTTTTTATTATTAAATCGTGCTACAGGATTTTTTCTTAGACCTAGATACTAAAGCAAAATATTCAATATTTTTTATGCTGTTCCAGGTATCAAAGCGACGCCGTACGTGAAAATGGAAACCTTTGCACTTACACCGGATTCAGAGACTTCTGACTCAACAGATCAAATAAGTTCTCCTGAAAAGACACCATCGACAGATATGTGGATGACACCAAGACGTCGTCGCACTAAAGGGGTGGACTTCCCGAGAAGTAGGCGTATCAATTTCGATTTATCTGAAGATGAGGAGAAAATTTAAAGGAGTGAAGAATTGGGATCTGTTTTTCAAAAGCCTACCTACTTGAACTTTTAGAAAAGATGACTTTATAAACAAACACTCATTAGGTAAGTGCCTACTTAGATTAATTAGTTAATCTAAGTAGATACTTATCTAATGAGTGTTTGTATTAAGTACCTAGTTGGTACATATAAGTAGGTAGGTACTTATAGTTAATGTTTTGTATGTAATAGTAGGTATTTTTTCTTTTAATATTTAAAATACCTAACACTAACATATTGTTAAGACAAGTAGCCTATACCTAAGTGCCTGTAAATAATTGTTGAAATCCAACTGGATGTTCTGTTTTTATTTTATTTTTTAGTAAATACTAAGTACATAATACTTAATTGTTTATTTTTAAACAATGGAAATGTTTTTTTCGATCGCTCTGGTATGGGTCCTGTTTTCAAGAAAAGTGCGACATCCGCCGATCTTTTCGTTATTTCTTAGTCACTAGTACCTACCCATACCTACCTACAGTTAACTGAGGTGTCAAAATGTTTGTATTGACGAGGTCTACAATGTAGGTACCTACAAAAAAGTATAATTGAAGTCAAATAAATAATGGCTCTAAAATGGTCATATTTTTGGGGTCCATAATGTACCAGCTACTTATTCTTATCTACATGCGCATATTGCGCATGTTTAACTTACTTATTACAATTTATTTTGACAGGTAGATTAAAATAGTCTAGTAAGTATGTAGGTAAGTACATAAACTTAACTAAAACTAAAAAAGGTGTTTTTTTAAAGCTCTAACTCATAAACCGTAAATAATTTTGACAAATAAAAAAAATATGATATTTTCAAGTCCTTTTCGCATACCTACAGTGATGGAACTCAAAACATAATTAAACATATTTTAATGCACCAAAAAATCTTCGGACATACCTCTTAATAAGTGATGGATTATTTATTATTAAACAGTTAATTTCTTACGATTTTATTTGCACTTATCGATATAATTTCGGTGCGCGTGAGAGTCTTCTATCTCGTGCGTCAAACTAGACAGCCATAACGCCATCTATACCACGCTTGGATGCAGGGCCTTAAACAACTAAAATGGGTTTTGGGTCACGGGAAGTGTCAACCAGTCATTTGGAGATTTCGTTGAACCAACCATGAGCAATCGGACCACAAACTGCTCGAAAATATAATTAAGTAGGTACCGATGAGGTTATTATACTTCCGCCGCTTGAGGTTTTCTGCAGCCACAGCAACAGTGCCAGCGCACAGCACGCCGAGCCAGGAAGATGGGATTGCGCATGACAACGACACGTTGCATCCGAAGTTGGGACACGTGTGTCGATACTGGGACTCCCAACCTAAGGGCTACCTTCCATGGAAATAAAGACATGCCGTCCGGTTTCTTGCCATCGACGCAGCCAAGCCATTGGGTTCTAATACAACTGGAACGCCGACGGTGACAAGGGCTTGTCGGATGATGTCATTGATGTTCGCGTAAGCGACACGCCTACGGCGGCAAGACTAGCGTTGCCGGAGAGTAATATTCCGAAGTATTCCCGTCGGAAGTATTCGGAAGTTCGCAAGTTTTGAGTACCTAGTATTCGCAATTATTCCCCGAGCTAAGTACATGTGCGGTCACGCAAGTCTATCTATTAAAGTTTGACTATTGACCGCTAGATGGCGTTAATTAACGCCATCTAGCGGTCAATAGTCAAACTAACATTACATCGTGCGTGTTGTTGTTCATTCATGAATCGAGTAATATTCGATTTGAAAACTTCGCAATACTTCCGAATATTTCTTTACATCTACTTAGATAATAAGTTTTTGTATGCGGTTTAGGTGTGAAAGTGGTAGAGAGGTAAATAACTACATAGGTAGATTACCGAGTTTATAAAATATTTTAAAGTAAGTATCAAGAAAGAAGTCAAGGTTTGACTTCAAGTGCAAAAACACACCGTTTTCGAGATGAAAAGATGATGAAAAGAAAAAAAGAATGTACTCTATTTTTTTTTCTTTTGCTTATATCTCGAAAACGGTGTGTCCTATCGCAAAAATAATCAAAATTTGGCACTCCTTAAAACCCATAAATCCCTAAACCTCAACATGTAGGTAGGTACCAAAAAAAAACATAAAGAACACGTTAAAACTGCCGCCTCCTTGCGCCCCTCCATGTACAAGACAATCGGCACCAATATCCGCACAAAATGGACATTTTAAACTCAACCATACAAAAATAAAACAATAAGTACCTAGTCACTGGTAGATAACTACTTACAGGGAATTATTCCCGCTAGTAGATAACTACTTACCTACGCGGAAATATTCGCGCTAGTACGTAGGCATCGAATAATACTCGTTGATTTTATGAATGAACGGGCTCGAGCTTCCTAAACTAAATCACGTGTGCAAGTGCAAGTGAACGCCGGCTCGCTGCTGGCACCGCGCGCCGACCAAATTCGGGTACTTATTGGATTATCTTTTAAATTCGACTATTGACCGCTAGATGGGGGCGCAGTTCTCATTACAAATTACATATATTATGTGACATACTAAATGTAAGGCAAACGGCAGAGCTCGTACAGGGTACTTTTTTTGTTGTTGTGTTATAGAATTTGTACCACATAATAAGACAACCAAGCCATTTATTTTCATGTAAGTGTATTATTTTTAGAAGTGCGGATTAATTAATAATGACAATAAAAAGATTTGAATAAATAAACGTAATAAATCGTAAACTAAACGCAGTTATGTTTTTAGAAGTTGCCATATTTAAAATAACACAAATATCGAAATGATAATTAATTATTTATAAATAGAAATAACATTAAATATAATTAAACACTTAGATATTATACCTAAGAATGCATAATTGTACCATTAAACCATAATAGTTAACGATATAATGATGTGAATGATTTTCGTCGTCAATATTTTTTTTGTTCATATGGCAATTATTTATTGACAGGTAAAGAAAATCTTGTCTGTCAGTTCGATTCTTTGCTGTTGTTTTGGATTGTGGTTTGTGACTGCATCTGAGCATTTTAGCGAATTATCTGGCCGTTTTTACGTTGAGTTGAGCATCTGCTCCTCCGTACTCTATCTCTTGATAGTAGTTTCGCGAAAGGACGCTATATTAACTGTGCTGTGCGTGTGTACGTGCTATATTTAAAATGACGAGCTTGCAATGTGTTAATTGCCACGTTCGCCTGTCCCGAATAAGAAGGCACGCTTTATCCGATGAGAGTGAAGATCTGGTCAATACTATTCGACTGTGGACATATCCTAGAGATGTAAGTAATTTACGAATAACATTCTGCATAGGAGTGGGCCAGTGATGAATTCTGTGATAAGTTTTACGTGTTGAAAAGTAGTCCTTGCCATAAACCACACCATACCACACTTAAATATGTATGTCTGCTAAAACTAATCTCAATATCTACTATTAGAAAAACTAACAAACACGGTTATGTGTATTTATAACATACAAATAGGCACCTAATAACAATCTATTTATTTTTATATTATTCACATAAATGTACATGAAAATAATTAATTATACAGTATAAATGAAATACAAGTATGTACAGTCAACGGCCAGAAGTCCACTTACACCGCAATGACCATTATCGCCTGCGCTATACGGGCTGCGGCGCTTATACCTATACGGGCTGCGGCGCCGAAGAAGGTCATAAGTAAACTAATATTGCTATGCCATTGTTTTGTGAGATTGCTAGTCGACTTCTGGCTGTTACTGTACATAGATCAAATAGAAAATATAAATATTTTTGAGTTTAGAACAGAAAAAATAATTATAACAACACCTCAAATAACCCGCCCTGAACTGTTCCTGGCGCAAAGGTGCCCATAACACTTGTAGCATTGCCACGTTGGATGGCAATAGCTAACCTCTGCACCAAGAACGAGCCGTAGCGGGAGTCACCTGTTTTTTCATGGAGTTTGTGCCCTATCTCAAACACACAAATTGTTATTTACATGTCTTACTTGGTTTGTCTAAGAGTGTTAGAATAGGTATTACTATGCTATTATGACCGCTAAAAGGAGAGGAAAGTGTATGAAATAATGTTGAACGGTACTCCAAATCACTTCATTATTTCCAGATAACACCTGCTGACCATGTTTGTCATGCATGCTGGCAGCTAGCTGCTCATTCACATTCATCTGATAGTATGCCGAGAAGACGAGTTGGCCATCACAGTGTTTGTGTTGTATGCGGACGCTCCATACTAAGAATTAGTCGACGCAGGATTTTGGTTGAAGGGGCAAATGCAGAAGAACACAGAGTGGCTAATACAGTTTCTACTTGGATCCAACCACGAGAGGTATAAAAACATGTACCTACTATAACTATTATTAATTATCTTTATTTGATTTAAACTAAGAAATAAAATAATGGTACTTTTTATTTCAGCTTCGTTCTGAAGATGAAGCTTGTGTGCCATGTTGGCTAAGAGCTAGAAGATCTAGGATTGCTCTACCGGTTGAAGATATTCAACCCCCTTCACCTGATCATGTGGATGGTGATCATACTCTTTTAATGTGTGCTGTATGTGGTCAGAGTCTGTCCACCACAACATCAGATGAAGCGTGGAATCCCAACAATATTGCCCGTTTGTTGGAACACCAGCAGGTATATATGAGATAATATATTTATAGTAACTAGGTTATAAACACTTGCCTTGCAAAGGGCATTACACTTATGCCGGGCACAGATTGGTGAAATGTAACATAAAATGTATCACACGTTGAAACAAATTCGCCGAGATGTTGTGTTACATTTCATGTTGCATTACACAAATTGGGACGGCTAATTTGTGTTTGTTTGTATTTGTGTTGTTTGTGTACATGTTACGTTTCACCAATCTGTACCTGGCATTATATGTTGCTAACTCTGGGACACTCATGATGTTGGCTCTACTAACAGCAAAAGGATATACTGGTCCTTCTATTGTCAAATGAGCCCGTCTACTCTACTCCAATGAGCAATAAATTCACTCATAGTAACAACATAGCTATTTAGCAAGGGTTTTCTGTAAGGTGAAGGAAACCAATTATTGTATCTCAAGAACTGTTCTCCAGCTTGGGTTGCTCAAATTCAATCAGGAATCTCGCTGTGTCCTACCTATTTTTTGTTTGTTTTTCATTTAGGCTTGAACATGTTAGGCACAACTTATGTCTATCGAACTTAGTACTTAATTTGTATTTCATCAATACTATTTTGATAACTATGGCCATCTCATGAAATGAATTATTTACAGATGTCATCCATGAATGAAGTTTGTGGAGTTTGCTGGGACCAAGCTCGAGATTTGAGCTTACAAGTTCCAGAAAGACCAGAAGAAATATCCCAACATATTGTGTTGCCCAACATAAGAAGAGCGGCTGAAACACCAGGGCATTGCATTTTCCAAGAATGCATGGAAACAGAGCGAAATGTTGTGCCCGAAGAAACCAGGCGAGAAGTGTTGATTAGGTATCAATATTTTATACCCAGAGGTGCTCGTATTTGTTCTCTGCATAGACAGGAGGCAAATTATGAAAATCTCTATACTGCTGAGTATAGCCTTAATAACTTTACTTCCATACACATAGAAGAGATTATTTTTATATTAATGGAAGGACTTCATAACATCTCATATGAGAATATTCAAAACTACCCTGATAACCAAGTAAAGTACTTTATAGGCATAAGTAAACAAGAACATGAACAAATATTAGAAGCAACACCCAGGCTTAGGAACACGCATCGGGGTAGTTTTGCATTAACGGCCTTATTGTGTAAGTTAAGGACTGGAGATTCTGGAGACAGATTGTCGTGCTTATTTCAAGTACCCAGAAGGACTCTAGAAACATTAATGTCTGTAGCAAGAAATATCTTGTTAACAGACTATGTTCCACAATTTCTTGGTTTTTCTCATTTAAGAAGGGAGCAGGTAGCAGCAAGAAATTCCTACATTGCCAATCACATTTTTGGTGAGCCTGATGCACCACCTGAACAAAAACCCGCAATTACAATAGCTGATGCAACATATATATATACACAAAAAAGCAGTAATTACTTGTTCCAAAAGGATACATATTCCCTACATAAATATAGGAATTTATTAAAGCCATTTATCCTCTGTGCCTCTGATGGGTATATCATAGATGTACGCGGACCATATAGTGCCACTACAAATGATGCGACCATAATGAATGATTTACTAAACGAAACGGCATTCAATGATTTTTATAGAGAAAATGATGTTTTTATTCTTGACAGAGGTTTTCGTGACTGCATGGATAGTCTGCATGAGAAAGGATACATAGGTCATATGCCTGAAACTAAAGAAGACGGCCAATCACAGCTATCCACTCTTGCAGCCAACAGATCTCGGTGTGTCACTATAAACAGGTGGATGATAGAAGCTGTGAATGGCCGTTTTAAGAGAGATTTTAAAATATTCCGCCATGAATATTTTAACCGTGGTTGTCGCAATCTAATAGCAGATTTTAAAATAGCAGCTGCTCTGCTGAATGCGTTTACTCCGCCATTCACAGACAATATACATGCAGAGCAGTTTGTTTCAATTATATATGAGCGCCTGTTTTTAACCAATTCTATAGCTGAGTTAGTTATGGAACATAATTTAAACAGGCGCGGTTCCTGGTTTGCACCCATAGATGCGACAACCCTATCTTTTCCGCGGCTATCCATGGAGGAATTGATATTGTTTGCATGTGGTATATACCAAATTCGCCAGGCCCGTTCATATGTGGGTGAGCATTTCCGCTTTCATGGAATATACACATTAGAGGTATCCCGAGAGAGCATAAATGGTTTAGAGGGAATAAACCCAATGTTGCTTCGTGCTAAAATAAAGTCCCGCCATTCTTCTGCTAAAACTTATTTTGTATTTATAGTTGCAGAAACAAACATGAATGGCCGGGACGCAATCATAAGTTATTGCTGTAACTGCATTGTAGGTTTAAGAACAGTGGGATGCTGCTCACATGTAATGAGCATTATTTGGTACCTAAGCTATGCTCGCCATGAGGGTCTTACCCGACCTGCACCCTTCTTAGATGAAGTAATATTAAGAATAAATTAATTATGAGTACTTACAATAAAATAAACTGTACTTACAAAAACAAAGTATTGTTTTATTTACCTACACTTAAAACCCCATCAGAGGGCTTAGGCTCGTATTTATAATCAAGTAATTACTTGAGTAATTACTTGCTAATAGTAATTTCTTAATGATGTCATTACTTGAGGGTAGAATTCTTAAGTAATGAAAATGGTGACTATTACTTGGCTAAGAATTACAAGCTTTGACAGTTCTAACTTCAAGCAATTACTAAAATATAGAATGAAAATCACTACTTGAGCAATTACTTTTACTGAAGTAATTGCTTTTACTTGACTATAAATACGAGTGTTAGTGCGAGTTTTTATTATACTTACTCGATCACGTTAACGTAAACGTCAGTTTGTAGTGAAAATGAATAAGCGCCGCCTGGTGACTATAATGGGAAACACAATTATTCCATACGAATTGACATAAGGTAACGATAACGTAAACGCGATCGAGTAAGTATAAAAACTCGCACTAAGGGTCAGCTTACACCGAGACGCGACGTTGCGCGCACTTTTATACAAATTACAACTTTACCCATTACACCACAGAGTACTTCTTATAAACACTGCGCCGCGCTACGCAGCGAGGCGCCGCGAGCCGCGAGCGGCATTTCAACATGTATCTTTTTGTGTAGTAAATAAAGTTATATTTTGTATAAAAGTGCACGAAGCGTCGCGTCTCGGTGTGAGCTGACCCTTAACCCTCGTTTCCACGAGCGTAATAAAATCGCGGCGGGATTTTATCGCGCACTGGATTTTCAACTCGCGTTGAGAATCCAACCTAACAAAACCAGAGTGCATCCCAGCGCGACGAAAAACACACTGTTGGATTTTCAACTCTTGGCGCTAAGCAGAGAGTTGAAAATCCAGTGCGCGATTTTATTACGCTCGTGGAAACGCCGACTAAGCCCACAGAACTTCACCGTTATCAAACTGTTGCAGTCCGCTACTGGACATAGATATCTCCTACTGCACCCCACTGAGTAGGTAGGTACGATCCTCATCCCAATCTACCTGGTAGTAAAACACTACACAAAACACACATACCTAATGGTAAGTAAAACATTTACCTACTTTATCACCAAAACAATGTTTATGTACCTATATTTAACAAACTACATTGGTACGCACGGCTACAGATCAAGCTATACATTTCCAGTAAAAGCTGATCTCGCATTTTATAGGATTTCCTTGCAATTAGATGTCAGTGTAAACTGGAAATGTAGGTATAGCTTGATGTGTAGCCGTGTGTAAAAACCGGTCATAACTTTTACGTCCGAAGTTCTAAAAATCTAAGAATTTAAAAAGGGCTTGTTTATCATAATAACTATCAATTAAAACAAAAAAAATCCCAAAACACGAAACTTTATTAGCTGTACGAAATTCCCATACAAGCCTGCCGTTCGCCTTTGTGTATTTGTTTACTTATGTCCCGCATTGGTGATAGTGCATTCATTAATGAAACACAAAATACTAACTTTTCCTAGTATACAACGTGATACATTAAATTCGCAAAACCTCTTAAGGGGTCATTGTACTCATCATTATGAACAACTTTTACTATGGGACCAAACCTGAAATCGCGAAAAGAAAATCAGCTGTTCAGTAGGTAGGTACATTTATGTTCGCATAATTCGTCAAAATGTACTGAACAGCTGATTTTTTTTTCGCGATTTCAGGTTTGCTCCCATAGTAAAAGTTGTTCATAATGATGAGTCATTGTACTCATCATTACCCCCTAAGAGGTTTTGCGCATTTAACATCACACGTTGTACACATTCTCGAAGTAGCTATATTCGTAAAAACTAACAAGCATCTAACATGTAGTGTGCGTTTCGACCGCGCGGCCATGACGTTATTAAAAAAAAAGCTGCCAAGATTTTGTAACAATTTGTAAAAGTTAGAAGGGTTAACGTCTTAACGTGGCCGCGCCATCGAACGCGGAGAACCGCACGGCCACGGAGATCTTTAAAACTAAGCGCAGTTTTAAAGATCTCCGTGGCCACAGACCTGAAATTTAGGTAAATAACAGATTGAATTTGTAAAAATATAAGTAGAAAACAAATTCCTAGGTTAATATTTTAGGAGCTGTGAGACTAAAACCCGCGCCATTGAAACGGTGAAAAACACGTTATCGCCGTTATCTCGCTAAAAAAACATCGCAAAGGTCTAAAGTTTTTTGTAAAACCTAGACTTGAATTTGTCAAAATTTGTAATAATACAGAAAAAATCCAGGTTTATATCTCAGGAGCATATAATTACAATACGGTATCGCGTAGAAATAAGTCGTGAACGTGAATATCTCTCGAAGAAAGTAAGTATTAGCGAGATATTTTTTCCACCTATTTCATTAGAAATTAAATCTCAAGGATTGATGTCATAATCACATAAGTTACAAATTATTTAGTTTTTTTTTAATTTTTGACAAATTCAAATCTAGGTTTTACAAAAAACTTTAGACCTTTGCGATGCTTTTTCAGTGAGATATCGGCGATAACGTGTTTTTCACCGTTTTAATGGCGCGGCTCCTGAAATATAAACCTAGGATTTTTGTTGTATTTTTACAAACTTTGACAAGTTCAAATCAAGGTTTTACAAAAAACTTCAGACCTCTACGAAGCTTTTTCAGCGAGATATCGGCGATAACGTATTTTTCACCGTTTCAATGGCGCGGGTTTTAGTCTCACAGCTCCTAAAATATTAACCTAGGAATTTGTTTTCTACTTATATTTTTACAAATTCAATCTGTTATTTACCTAAATTTCAGGTCTGTGGCCACGGAGATCTTTAAAACTGCGCTTAGTTTTAAAGACCTCCGTGGCCGTGCGGTTCTCCGCGTTTGATGGCGCGGCCACGTTAAGACGTTAACCCTTCTAACTTTTACAAATTGTTACCAAATCTTGGCAGCTTTTTTTTTAATAACGTCATGGCCGCGCGGTCGAAACGCACACTACATGTTAGATGCTTGTTAGTTTTTACGAATATAGCTACTTCGAGAATGTATAAGTACAACGTGTGACGTTAAATGCGCAAAACCTCTTAAGGGGTAATGATGAGTACATACAATGACTCATCATTATGAACAACTTTTACTATGGGACCAAACCTGAAATCGCGAAAAAAAAATCAGCTGTTCAGTACATTTTGACGAATTATGCGAACATAAATGTACCTACCTACTGAACAGCTGATTTTCTTTTCGCGATTTCAGGTTTGGTCCCATAGTAAAAGTTGTTCATAATGATGAGTACAATGACCCCTTAAGAGGTTTTGCGCATTTAACGTATCACGTATCATCGTATCTAGGAAAAGTTAGTATTTTGTGTTTCTTGAAAAAAGGAATAACTAGTTAGCTAGTTATTAACTAAGTATCTGTAACCTTAAGGGCGAGCGCGCATTGCGGTGCGTTTTTCTACCGCATAATCTGTGAAGTATGGAATGTCTTTGAAGTGCGCGCACTGCGGTCATGCGTTTTGTTACTGTAGGCCCCGCCCAGTGCGGCAGAACTACCGGAAACGCACCGCAGTGCGCGCTCGCTCTTAGATTGAAAATGGATCTTATGCACCGTTTTTGGGCTTTAAATATAAACTCCCTTTCGGAACAAATTACCCCAGAATACTATACCAAACCTTAGAATAGAGACCACCAAACCGTGATATGCAACCATTAATGTATCAATCGTATCAATGTTAACTTTCTTGGACAGATTGTAGAGAGCATACCGACGGTGAAGCCAATATCTCTTAACTGACATTTTTCGAGAAATTCTCTTTTTTTTTCATTTTGAATTTAAAGGTGTCATTCGCTTGTTTCAGTGAAATCTCCTAGTGTATTTTCAGTTGCAACAGCAGCAGCATTAAGTTAAAATGTGGAAATAGGTACATACCTGCCAACTAAACCAACGGGTCTATTTCAAGTGTTTATTTTTCAGTTTGTGTAAATTTTTGACTTTGTCAGTTAGGTGGCAAGTAGTTAGGTGTTATTGGCACTTCGCCGTCGATACGCAGACGTCAAACTTCTTCAGCCTGCAGTTTCCAAGTTAATTGACTGTCAATCAATATACTTACTCAGGAATTTAGCCACGTTAACGCTATCAACAGTTCGTTCTATAAAATTATTTTTTAGGTATAAAAGAAGAATTTTTTGATAGAAATTGAGGTATACAGGGTGGAAACTTTCAGCGGGACAGTAAGGGGAAGTACCTACCTTATCCGTTGCAGCTACACGAAAATGGTCTTAGGAGACTATCCATAATTTTTTATGGAATTTTGATGCCCATTCACATTTTCAAAAAAAATTAAGTAGGTACAGTTAGCAAGAAAATAGCCATTTTACACAAAAACATTTTTTGATGCCAATCGATCCTGTTTCTAATTCAATTCAATTCAATTTCTTTAATTCAGACTAAAAGTGTCCATATAGTGTTAGTAAATACATGTAAAAGAACTTAAAAATAAATGTTAGTATATACAAGAGGAACTATTATCTAACGTGGATGTGTATCCACTGCCTCCATAGAGGACTTTCTACCCTCTCAGCAATGACCTTCAGGTAGCCGTTGGAACTGTCCCTCACCCTGCGCATCAGCGATGCCGCTCGCTTACGGATTATGGCATGGAAGCCATCCACTTGTGCGTCAGCAAACATCGCCGATGCGCTGCAATACCTAGGCAGCCCCATCAGCAACCTGAAAGCATTGTTGTACTGGACCCGCAGGGAATACTGAATACTGATCAAAAACTTCTATGGGACCAACCATCGTTGTTGTACCTACTCAAAAAGTCACAAATTGCAAAAAACTTTTCCCTTACATTTTGTAAAGAATTTGTGTAACTGAAATACTTACAAAAAATAAAATAAAAGACAAATGATCACGTAGAATTTTACACATATCAAAAAGAAGCCGTATTAATTTTCTTTTTTTATTAACTAACATAACTTGATGATGTTATTCTTATTTAAAATCTTGCTGTTTCTTGCCCTACGATATCAAGTGCTCGAAGTGACCGCCATTTTGACGAACACATAAATTGATTCGTTTCTGTACCGACCTAGTGGCTGCTGACAATTTTTTTGTATGAATTCCATACAAAATTGTGGTTAGTGAGTCTTTAAGTTCTTGAACACTATCGTATTGCTTTTTGTAAACCTCAGTTTTCAGGTAGCCCCACAAAAAGAAATCTAGAGGCGTCAGATCGACTACGTGCTGGCCAAGAAATAGGACCACGTGTTCCTTCCATTGATCACCAAACTGTCGTCGGTTCAAAGTCGAACGCGTACTGCGGCTATTGTGAGGTGGAGCGCAATCGAAATTTGAATTGTTTTTAAACTTGTCTTTTTATTCAGTCAACAAAAATGATCTCAACCGTCACTAAAAAGGCTTTTGCGTAAAATTTTCATACAAAATGTACGGGAAAAGTTTTTGCAATTTGTGACTTTTTGAGTACTCCAACGATGGTTGGTCCCATAGAAGTTTTTGATCAGTATTAGAAACAGGATCGATTGGCATCAAAAAATTATTTTGTGTAAAATGGCTATTTTCTTGCTAGTAACTGTAATTTTTTTTTTGAAAATATGTGAATGGGGATCAAAATTCCATAAAAAATTATGGATAGTCTCCTAAGACCATTTTCGTGTACCTAGCTGCAACTGATAAGGTACTTCCACTTACTGCCCCGCTGAAAGTTTCCACCCTGTATAATTATGTATAAGATTATTGTCGTTGAGACAGTTTATTATTAATTTTAGAGAATTATTTATTTCATCTTCATAAAGCTTTTTGTTGAGGCAGTCTATTAGAATCGTACTGTCGACGACAAATAACACGCAAGGGTATGGGATGTGTCGGGTTAAGTCATTTATACAGGGTGACTTTGAAAACATGCGACAAAATTTAAGGGGGTGTTCTACGCATCAATATGAACAACTTTTACTATGGGACCAAACCTGAAATCGCGAAAAAAAAATCAGCTGTTCAGTACATTTTGACGAATTATGCGAACATTAAATGTACTGAACAGCTGATTTTTTTTTCGCGATTTCAGGTTTGGTCCCATAGTAAAAGTTGTTCATATTGATGCGTAGAACACCCCCTTAAATTTTGTCGCATCTATTCAATTTCACCCTGTATACAGCAAGAATAATAATGCATTCGTGTTCGTACGGTAGTACCTACTGATAATTAGGTACACCTATCCGATATATTCTCGCTCCCGTACAAAAGGTGTAAGAAGACGAATATGTACTTAACTACTTATTTAAAAATGGCATTGGTGGTAATGTGCAGTCAGCATCAAAAATATCGGGACGAACACACTGTTCAAAATAATCTCAACAAGGTTAAAGTTCTTGTCAGAATTACAGTTGTCGTGTATCGTCTTTATTCTGAAACATTCCTTGTGTCATTGAGTTAATATTTCATTTTGAACAGTTTGTTTGTCCCGATCGATATTATTGACGCTGACTGTACCTACTATACTTATTACCTCATTGGACTGTACCTACAGTTTTTAATTAGGTAAGTAAGTATACAGGGTTACTGGTAACTCGACCACTTTCTTGCAGGACGTCAACGACGACGAAGACGTCGACGTCGTTTCTTGTAGGGTTCAAATGCAACAAATTAAGCCACCAAATGTTCTACCGAAATTCAGTATTTTTTCGTAATTTTTATTTTTATCAGACAAAAATTACAAAAAATAAAATGTTTAATTAGTGATTTTTGTCAAAGTTTTAGGCATTTTCAAACTTTTAATTATTAGCAAAGATCTGCTACTGCATCAGCTAATATATTACTAACTTAAATTTCAGTATAGTTCCGCCGTAAATCATTTTTAAATTGGATTTTTTAATAAAAACTAAAAATCGAAGAAGTAACTCATAAACTACTGAATTTCGGTAAAACATTTGGTGGCTAATTTGATGCATTTGAACCCTACTATGACGTCCTGCAAGGAAGTGGTCGAGTTACCAGTAACCCTGTATAAGTAGGGGAAAGGTGTACGAGGGGAGAATGCTTGTAGTTCAGTGTGGCTGACACTGGCTTGGTCACCATCAGGGATTTTACTTTTGATAACACAAAGATTTAGTCGTTAATTAGTCGAAATTTGTCGCCAAATATCAGAATTTGTCGGTCACTGGTTCAAAAGTTATAAGGGGTCATTGGTGGCCGATCTGGAGAGAGTCTCCCCAGCTTGGCCACCTTTATATCTCAAAAACTAGGGCACCTAGCGAAGATCTGTTTTCTCCCAGATTTAGTCGCTAATTAGTCGAAATTTGTCGCCAAGTCACAGATTTAGTCGGGTCTTAGTTTAGAAGATATAATGAGTTCCATTTTTAAGTATAGACCAAGAGCTAGATCAAAGATTAAAACTCTTCAATCTAGCTCTTGAACTATACTTAAAAATTGAACTCATTATATCTTCTAAACTAAGACCCGACTAAATCTGTGACTTGGCGACAAATTTCGACTAATTAGCGACTAAATCTGGGAGAAAACAGATCTTCGCTAGGTGCCCTAGTTTTTGAGATATAAAGGTGGCCAAGCTGGGGAGACTCTCTCCAGATCGGCCACCAATGACCCCTTATAACTTTTGAACCAGTGACCGACAAATTCTGATATTTGGCGACAAATTTCGACTAATTAACGACTAAATCTTCGTGTTATCAAAAGTAAAATCCCTGATGGGGGCCAAGCCAGTGTCAGCCACACTGTAGTTCATACCTAATCAACTTCGGGAAAAAGCGTTTATTCATAGTAAATTTATATGTCTACCTTGTCATACTCAAAATCTTAGCTCAAAATGTTATTTTTTTAGATGTGTTATTATTAGGTATTAATTCTCATTTTTTAAAACACTACCAAAGAATCATCTTGTGCACGCCGTGTGTGTACAAGATGATTCTTCTGATGATGATCATTCTTTGGTAAGGGGCAAGATGATCCTGGGGCTCATGTTGCCCCCTATTTCGGGAATGTCCTAGTTTTGATAGAATTAAATCAAAAATAACCCATCAGAGTTTACCAAACCTTTTATTACGAAATCAAATAGATATCTTACAGACCTTCACTTAGGTAGAATGAGCCACTCTTATTAATGGTCAGTCTCAATATCACTAATAGGTAACAATCATCACATTGAGATCAATAATAATTGTTAAGTAGGTAAAGGTTTAAAAATATTATAATAGGTCGGGGAAAAAGTTTTTTCGTATTTTATAGGTATAAAGTTATAATAAAATCTCTTTGGCTCTACTGTTTGTATCTGGCTGGTCTTGATATCATTGAAAGTTTAAATTTTAAAGAACATGATTCCAAATTCAAATTAGAAAAATGTGTGATTTTCATTTGTTTTTCGTACTGTCAAGATGAGTGAATCTAATGAAGAAATTCGATACATTTTAAAATTTTACTACAAAAAGGTAAAAATGCAACGCAAGCCGCGAAAAAATTTGCGATGTTATGGACGTAGTGCAGTGTCTGTGAGAGTAGCACAAATTTGGTTTAAGCGTTTTCAATCCGGAAATTTTGATGTCAAAGATGCGCGACGTGCATCTTTGACATCAAAATTTCCTGGTCGCCCTATTACGGATTAAATGGATGCCATTTTTTTAAAAGTGGAGCAAAATCGGCATATCAGTAGTTACGACGTAGCTGAAGAACTGGGAATTGACCACAAAACAGTTTTGATCCATTTTTCAAATGACACATAACTAAATAATAAACTATGAAAAAAAAGTGTCTTGAATTTGTATATAAAATACGAAGGAACTTTTTACCCGACCTAATATGTGGGCATCCAAGCAAAAAGGGTCCAGTTCCCAAGATATAAGAAGTTTTGTAAAGTTGGGTGTAAAAATTGCATACTTACAATTTTTTCAGATGTCTGATAAAAAAAAATATGTGCCATTTTTGGAATATTTTTTGAATCCTTAGGTACTATCAATTGACTATTTCTAGATACCGAATCTAGTCTTAACTCAATACACCACTACTGGACCCTTTGTGCTTGGACGCCCACATAATAATCTTCTAAAATAATTGAAATGACAAATCTCACTATCCATAGGAAAATCTATCAAAATCTAAAAAGTAATAATTAATTAAATGAAATTTTTATTTATTCTATAAATAGTATATCGGAATCAATTTGACACGTCAGATTAAAAAAAATCAAAAATAAGCTAGATGAAGTCGACATTTCCTATATGAATATGGTAGGTACCTACCCTAGATGTGGCGAAACAAACTCAGGGGGTCTCTCTTTTAAAGTCCAGACATAATCTTGGTCAGATCATGTGAGGACAATGTAGATCCATGTCTGAAATGGTCTTTTAAGGAAAGAACCATACACATTTGAGTGGACCTGTCCAGTCAGTGCAAGCATATTTTGTCAACAATTGTGTAGCTCAACTCAGGATTTAAGGAGCTCAATAACTCGGCGAACAATACCAAAGAAAGGACATTTGGGTACATCGCATAAAGTACTCAAAATGTCAGACTCATCAATAAAACTAAAACAGAAAAAAATAATAAAAAAATTATCCACATAGTGCACACATTCGTGTGACTGACACTGGCATGGCCACCATCAGGGGTTTTATTTTTGATCCAAAAGTTAGTCGAAAATTGTCACCAACTATCAGAATTTGTCGGTCATTGGTTCAAAAGATATAACGGTTCAGATGTGGCCGATCTGGAGAGCGTCTCCCCAGCTTGGCCACATTTATATCTCAAAAACTAGGGCAACTAGCGAAGATCTGTTTTCTCCCAAATTTAGTCGTAAGTTTTCGCGAAGTCGCAGATTTAGTCGGGTCTTAGTTTAGAATATAATATAATGAGTAAAATTTTTAAGTATAGTCCAAGAGCTAGATCAACGATTTAATCGTGAACTCTTGTACTATACTTACTTAAAAATTTAACTCGTTAGGTATGTCTTCTAAACTAAGACTAAGGCTCGTATTTATAATCAAAGTAATTACTTGCTACTAAGTAATTTCATACTTGAGGGTAGAATTCTTAAGTAATGAAAATGGTGACTATTACTTGGCTAAGAATTCTAAGCTTTGACAGTTCTAACTTCAAGCAATTACTAACCTATAGAAAGAAAATCATTGCTTGAGCAATTACTTTTACTTAAGTAATTACTTTCATCCCAGCGCGACGAAAAACACACTGTTGGATTTTCAACTCCCGGCGCTAAGCAGAGAGTTGAAAATCCAGTGCGCGATAAAATCCCGCCGCGATTTTATTACGCTCGTGCGAACGCCAAATTAATCTGTGACTTGGAGAAACCTTGCGATTAATTAGCGACAAAATTTGGGAGAAAACAGATCTTCGCGCTAGGTGGCCTATTTTTTGAGATATAAATGTGGCCAAGCTGGGGAGATGCTCTCCAGATCGGCCACCTATGAACCCTTATAACTTTTGAACCAGTGACCGACAAATTCTGATATTTGGTGGAAAATTTCGACTAATTAGCTACAAATTTTTTATGTTATCAAAAATAAAATCCTTGATGGTGGCCATGGCAGCGTCAGTCACACCTCACATTCACAATAATTAAAGTAAAAAAATATAATTAGGTAATACTTTTTAAAGCAAAGGTTTATCATTTTGTATTACCGATTTTGCATAATAACTAACTTAATAATCTAGGATTTGAACTTCTCTGGCAGCCAGCCAAATCAGGGGAAGTCTTTACAGGTGCTGTTTGCTGTTTAAGCAGGGTTGGTTTCAGTTTTTGGCCCTTTGACTTTTTTGATGTTTCATAATTTTGTTTTTCCATTCATTAATCTTACCTAGACCGTTCATTTTGGTGGCCAAATTATACATTAGAATATTGTAAGAGACACTCTCAAATAATTTGTGGGGCTAGTGGCTAAATAATAACAGCCGCACGGGTCGATCGAAGGTTAAGCTACGTTTGTCGCGGTCGATTCGTGGGTGGGTGACTCCAACGTAGTTGGGAAAAGGCTAGACAGATTGATTTAACGTTCTGTCGAGAGCGTCTTCAGTAACCAGGTCAGAGGAAGTCTGGTCATCACCGGTTTGCTGTTTTATAATAGGCTGTCTCTTCTTTACCATCTCAATAACATGTCTACGTTTCATATGCTTGTTACGATTGGCCAAGTTTCTAAAGTCTTTTGGACAAAAGTTACAAGAAAATGGTTTTTCTCGAGTATGCTGAAGCATATGACCTTTCAAATTGGAGCCTCTGCGAAATTTTTTATTGCACAGTGTACAATGATAGAGAAAAGAGTCCATGTGAGTTATCATATGGTTAGCAACATATCCTTTTGTACGGAAACTTTTTCCGCAGTGGTCACAGGTAAACGGTTTGATGTCAGTGTGAATGCTTTTGTGGACTTTTAATTGTGATACACGAGTAAAGGTTGCGTTACATTTATCACACAGATACTTTTTTTTTACAACACTATGTAAAATTTTGTGTAATCCTAATTGTTGTTTACTCCCAAAACATTTGCCACAAGTTTCACAAACATACTCCTTTTTGGTTTCGTGAATAATTAAATGTTTTCGAAAATCTTTAGCGCTTACAGTATTCTTATTGCATATTCTGCACTTTAAATCAAGTGGTGTTTTTCTTAACATATATTTGTAATATTTGTTAACATGCTCCATTAATTTGCTGTTACTATGAAAAGGAGTGTTGCATCCCGAGCAAACATAATCAGAGTCTTCGTGAACTTTCTTATTATGCTTACCGGCTTGATACAGTTTAGGAAATTTCTTAAAGCATTTATAGCAAGAATAACGTAAGTCATTTTCATGTCCTCTCACATGCTTCATAAAACGTTTGAGATGTGAGGTTTTATGTCCACAGTCAGTGCATTGGTAAGGGTTACAGGAGTCGTGGTACTGCATTGAATGTTCCTGTAGCTCCTGAATACTCGGGAATAGTGTTTCACAATAATAACACTTCCATTCATAATCCTTCCATGAAATTTTTATATCTTCTACATCTATGTCTGTACTTTTGGTGGACAAGTTACTTACTTTTTTAGTTTTCTGTATTTTATTTTTGTTAGTTTTAGAATATACTCTTTTAGCCAATTGTTTGGGTGAAATTTGTATTGCTTCTGAATTGAGTTCTTTTTCTGATGTATCTTTTAAGATGTTTTTATTATTTTCAACATGGCTTAAATCAAGAGTTTCAGCATGTTCATCTTTTAAATCAGTATTTTCTTCAATAATTTCATTAGAAGGTTGTTCATCTTTTAAATCAGTATTTTCTTCAATAATTTCATTATGAGGTTGTTCATATTTTGAATCAGTATTTTCTTCAATAATTTCATTAGAAGGTTGTATTTCTTGCTTATTCTCAATTATATGTTCTTCAGTGTATCCATTAATCACAAAACAGTCGAATTCATTATTTACCTCAGTCTTGACCTCACTATCACATTTTTCGCTAAAAGTACCATCATCATATTTTACTTCCATTGAATCTTGACTGTGTTCGTCTCGATCGTCAATAATACCGTCTTTATTATCTGGAGGCTCATACATGATTTCATCACAAGAATCACTTGCAGCAGTATTTATTTGTACAGGAATAAAGTCACTAAGAAATGCCTGCGCCTGTTCAACTGCAGTTACGAAAACAAATGCTTGTTCTAAGGATTTTATACATTTTAAGCAGACAGTCTTTGGCAGTATATTTTCCCGAAAATCCATAACTATGTTGAATCTTGATAGTATATTGATGACTTTCTGGCACGTTTCTTCGTCAGTCAGCAGGTTTGTGAGGGTATTGTGTTGTTTTAACTCGGCGCAAAGGCGACAGTACATTGCATCTTTTGTATTATTCATTTTGGAGGGTTAGATCACAGGTTGTTGATAACTTTATGAACGGCCACATCAGCCAAGTGAGTATAAGTAAGAACAAATACTTAAAAAATAAATGCCGGTGACAATAATAATATTTTTTTACAAAATAAACACGGCGACAACGCCACAGACTATAAAGAGCAGTGTTGCCACTTGCCAGATGACCATCTCGCGTTCCCCCCAAACCTTTCCCGAAATCCCCCCAAGATTCAGGTTTTATAAGAAAAATCCCCCACAAATGGTAAAATATTTTTTTATATTTTTACCGACCGAAAATTGTATCGCTGACGGTAAAAAAAAAAAAAATACCTTTTATATTTTGCATTTTTGCATATTTCTCTTATGGAGTTATTTGGTTGCAAATGACCTTGCCTACATCTCCTTAATTGATTGCTGACATTATTAATAATAAACTCTGTATACATACCTACATGATGTGTAAATGGTTGGTCCAAGTCCAAGTGGTACCATAATCAGAGCTACAATTAAGTACTTAAATAAAACTTAAGACATGATTTCATCTAGGTAAGAATTAATGATTAAACGAACTTACCTTAAGTGAAGTTCGATCATAATTATACGAAGGCTTTATCCGAAGAGATTAGGATATATAGAGATTACTTGTAGTAGACATACGGTGTCGCCATCTGCACTGTTTGAGAGTTTTTTTTTTTTTTCTCAATTCCCGCCATCGTATGACAACCCCAGCGAACTTCATTTACTTCAGAGCATCTGGTTGATATTTGAATACACTGGGGAGATGGGAGGGTGGGATCCTAATCTCTTCGGATAAAGCCTTCGTATAATTATGATCGAACTTCACTTAAGGTAAGTTCGTTTAATCATTAATTATACTCGGCTTTATCCTCAAGATTAGGATATATAGAGATTACTTGTAGATGTTGAGAGTTCATTATGAAAATATCAATAATAAATTAAACACAGTTTTGAAGAAAACAATATTTCCTTCAATGCAAAAATAAATTTCATAATTTTCTCATCATCAATAAAAACCCAAGAATCAGGGCAACTTTTTGTTCCGTTTTGAGTACCTGAATTAAGTAGGTAAACAATTCTGTTAAATCAATAGTTATTACAATTGGAACCGAGGCTACATAATTAAAATAATCAACATTATTTATTTTTCAAAATTGCACCATTTTTGAGGCACGTATGATATTGCTTTAGTGAGTTCTCTGACAGTGAGGGTATCATTAGCGGTATAGCGGTACCTATAGAATCTGGTGGCACATATCTTTTCAGAAGGGTCCTGATAGTATTCCGGCAACCAGGGTTAATTAAGTTTTTAGTTGATTGAAATACCTATCAAAGGTTCAGTTATGAGTACCCACACTGTTAAATAACGGTTAGGTACCACGGCTGTGGGCTGTGGGATACATCGGTACTGTCATGGTACCCTTAGCCTTATCATTAACTATTTTTCTAAATGCCTTCAGTATGGTAGCTATTGGAGGAAACTGAAGAAATAAGTATCCGACCACGAGATTGTGAATGCGTCCATAACAGATTCATCAGGGTCTCTATGCCAGGACGGACGCCACAGAATATGTCTGTGGGACGACTATTTTTTTTTTTTTTTTTGGCTAGGTACTGGCAAAAGCTAATTCCTGGAATTCCGAAACTATTTATGACGCGAATACTAGTAAAATACGTTCTTCACCCAAGTAATATTCGTGAGGTGAGGAAACTGAACAGCTCCCATACGGTTAATGTATGAAGTAGCGGTGGTATTATCAATTCGTAATAGTTTGCAAAGGTCTAAGTCCTAAAAAGGCGGCAAAACTTTCCAAATAATTTCTATATAGCGATCTTTTACTGTAGGTCCACATCCCGGTCGTACGTTCGTTCCACAGGCTGCTCCCCAGCATCCCATAGTTGAGGCATCACTATAAATATATTCTAGACTAAAGTTAACTTGTTTTATTTTGTTAAAGGGACTTTTCAAGCGTGAGCCCACCATTTGAGGTCTGGCATGGTAGACTGTGGAATAGTCATATATTTGTCACAGTTGACATGGTCTTTTATGTTCAGTTAGCGCTCAAGATCCATAATGTAAAGCCAGTCGTATTCAACGGCTGGGCATGCAGGGGTGAGCAAACTATTTAAACAACAATTAAATTAAAATTTGATTCTACCGTTTTTCTGTAGGCAAATCTGTAACCGTTTTGAGTCTTTAATCAAACCCAAGAATTTACAAGAATAAGGGATAAGAATACTTTTTTCAGTATTTACTATGAACACTAGAGCCTTCGATCAGAACTTTAGTAGTGTCCGATATGTTTTTAGGCATGATTCTAAAGAGTTTGAATAAGTTAGGTATTAACTAAATAAATATTAAAGTATGTCCGCAAGATCTAAGTAAACCGATCACTGGTTTCATGATCTTCGTGCAAATAAAGGCCATGTAAATCATGGTTCAGGTTCATGGTAGTCAGTCCCCTTTGACTTTGGAATGACCAAGACATTAAATTCATGTCAGCCATTTTCAAATTGAAAGCGAAGGTATTTTTTAAAATAATCATGAATTTGTATCAAAAAATTTAGGTCTTTTAGATCAAATTGTACGCAATTAGCAATCCTTAGGAATAAGCATAACGGCCGTACGTAGCGCTTCAAGTTTAAAATGTCATGTACTTATAGATAAACTTATTTTAGTGGCTTTACATGTAGAATAGGTACCCAAATCTTGATTTGCCTTTTTATTTTGGAACTAAAATTTTGGGTAGGTACAAGAATTGCTCAGCACAGGATTTACACTCTGCGAGGGCTCTTATATAGGTAGGTACTAGGCAGATCATCAATTTGATCTTTCAAATTGAGCTTTCTCAGAGATGGAGTAAAGCCTTTTCGTAGGAATAGTGGTCTCGTTCACAGGCCTTGAAAGTGGAAATTAATAACCATCAATCCGATCTGATAGAATGTTCATACCACCCTTCAAGTGACCACTGGTTGCGAAAGTAAGATAGGCTACGGTATTTTACCGATTCTATCGGCGCGACGGTGGCTGCGAATCCGATCTTGACGCGACGATTGTTTCGAATAGTTGTCTTGATGACTCTTTTAAGTAGGCTCCTTCGTCGTCTGAACCCTACCACCTCCACCACAACAGTTTAAATTTCTCTGGTGTGGTTTATTTTTACAAGTTCCTGCGTGTGACAGATCTGACCATCACACAGCAGTTTGATAGCGTTCATGAGTAGTTTGATTAGTGCCTTATTCTCTGGTTCCGATGAAATCGGAAAGGTGAGCGCTTCAGCTAAACACGATGTCACAGAGGCAGTTTTTTTTTTTTTTTTTTGTTTGAGTTCGATGCCTTTGTCTCTGAGATGGCAGCCTTGACCTCAGAATTGAGAACGGGGGCATCAATTAAAGTGCAATTAACTGGGGGCAAATATATTTCCAAGAGTTCCGTGCGCTCTTTATTAGATAAGCCTGTAGCAACTATGTGCTGCAGGCGAACGCAACATCAGAATGAGTATTCATACTATATATATTGGTCCGAGAGGAGGGTGTCCTGCCCTAATATTTCCAGCAGTTCAACATCAGCACCAATGCTGCAGGTGACGCTTCTGTATGCAGCGGTGTCATAGGCACCCGCAGTGACAGTGGTTGCGGATTAACATCGACGCCTGTCGTAGTGATAGGCATGTCTGAACTGGACATTAAACCGTTTTAGGTATTTATTTAGGTAAAGTGACAGCCCCATAAGCTGACCGCATTACCCTAGTCTAATAGTAGGACTGCACTATAAATATGGGTACTAACCTAAAACTCCTATAAGTCGTTATTATAACTCAAGTTAGTAAAGTGACATTCCCGAAAAATGCCCGCATTACTTTCGATATCAGATTTAATGTGGTTACATAATGTAGATAATGCACCTTTAACAGTAAAGTAACAGTCCCACAGACTGCTCGCAGTACTATATGATAATCGCAAAGTGACATTCCCAAAAAATGCCCGCATCGCTCTCGTTATGAGACTAATCGTGGTTACATAATTTAGATAGGTACCTTTAATAGTAAAGTAACAGTCCCACAGACTGCTCGCAGTACTATAATAATCGCAAAGTGACATTCCCAAAAAATGCCCGCATTGCTCTCGTTATGAGACTAATCGAGGTTACATAATTTAGATAGGTACCTTTAATAGTAAAGTAACAGTCCCACAGACTGCTCGCAGTACTATAATAATCGCAAAGTGACATTCCCAAAAAATGGCCGCATTGCTCTCGCTAACCCCTCAAGTGTCTGAGTTTGGCTGATTTTAGACCCAAAACCCCCGCGAGTGGGGAGGGTTGGGGGTAAGTTGCGAACCCCATAGGTTCACAACTACTGATAATGATATGTTTTCCATCGGATGATGTTTTTTTACGTTTATATATACGTGATCTAAGCTTATATACCTATTATGTAAAGTTTTGTCCTTTTGCACACTTGGGGTGCATTTGACACGCGGGGGGGGGAGGGGAGGTTAGCTGCGAACTCCATAAGTTCACAACTAATGATTTGATTGGTTTTCCATCGGATGATGTTTTTGTACATTTATATATATGTGATATAAGCTTATGTACCGAACAAAAAAACGGTTTTTCTTATGCACACATGGGGTGCACGCGACACTTGAGGGGCTAAGAGACTAATCGTGGTTACATAATTTAGATAGGCACCTTTAATAGTAAAGTAACAGTCCCACAGACTGCTCGCAGTACTATACAAATCACAAAGTGACATTCCCAAAAAATGCCCGCATTGCTCTCGTTATGAGATTAATCGTGGTTACATAATTTTGATAAGTACCTTTAATAGTAAAGTAACAGTCCCACAGACTGCTCGCAGTACTATAATAATCGCAAAGTGACATTCCCAAAAAATGCCCGCATTGCACTCATGTTGTAACTTGGTTCAATAATCACGTTCCCACAGATTGCCCGCAGCACCAGTCAAATGTGAGAATAATGTTCGTAAAGCGTAAGCGTCAATAAGTAGGGGCAATCCCCTCAGGTTAACCGCATTATTACATTATCAAACATGTGGGTAGATGAAAATTTTTTACCTTCAATGCATCAAAGGCGCTCGGGCAGCGGCGGCGCGGGCGCCGACGTGCCACGCCGCCGCGACCTTAACCTTGAACGTGAGCGCGACGATGTAGACGTCGAACTTGACGAAGAACGCGACGGTGACTCGACGATGATGATAACCGCCTCCCTGCTGCTTATGTCGTCGTGCGCGCAATAAATTCCGTTCTAACGTCTTAAATTTACTGGCAAAAGCTTCATAATTCTCTTCCACTGGTTGAGAACGTTTACTTAGGGTCAGAAACTAAGAACGAACGATGCACAGCACAAAATTTTGAAATTTTTACAGAAAGTGTGCGTATTGGCGAAGCACTGAATGTGTAATGAAGTTCGCTGGGGTTGTCATACGATGGCGGGAATTGAGAAAAAAAAAAAAAACTCTCAAACAGTGCAGATGGCGACACCGTATGTCTACTACAAGTAATCTCTATATATCCTAATCTTGAGGATAAAGCCGAGTATAATAAATACAATAACTTTATACTGTTAATATTGGGTCACTTTCTCTCTTCTTTCTATACCTTTGTTGTTTCTTTTTTTGTTGTGATAGTGCCAATAACAAAATAAATACCAAGGCGCAAAGACCAAGTATGATTTAATCACTTCGTTCTAACCACGGAGTAAAGAAAAAAGTGGTTCTAACAGACCGTAATGGCGATTGACGGTAAAAACCTGTTTGTCCGACAAAGCGAGCGACCGACTGACTTTTCCCAGATTACAGATGAAAAATCCCCCCATTCCCTCCATTCCCGGTTTTTTCCCTCCAACTATCCCCCAAAAATATTGTCCCCCCAATTTTCGCCCCATGACTATAAAAAACCTCCGAATTTGGTGGGAATACCCCCAATCTGGCATCACTGATATAGAGAACAGGGCAGGGTTAAGACTCACAGAGTGCCAGTGTTGCCAGATGCATTGAAACTCCATAAGTTAGCATTTACCTCAAATCTGGAGATTTCAGGAAATCATGAGGTTTGAGGTAAATGCTAACTTTAGGAGCTGTATTGCTGATTCTAATGATTATAATTCTGTAAAGCCATATTAGCTACGGCCGCGAATCATATTTTAATCAACATACAAGTTCACACTGACCTACAAATTGCAAAAAACGTAAGAAATTTTGAATTTCGCGGGCTACCGTGGCGCATCAACCTTAATCAGTCATACATATTTTTGAGTACTTTATCATCGATTTCGATGATAGAGCATGTTTTTCACCAATCCGTTGCTTTGTATGCAATAATGTTTGTATTCTATTGCGTTGTTTTGTCTCTAAAATAGATGAAGAGAACTAGTAATGTGGCCGTATAAAAAAAATGAACGACGTTTTTTTAACAAATAAATTAACCATGTAAATACAGCAGACAACATTTAATATTATTATAATTACGGACGGCATTTGAGTGTGTTATTTATTTTGTTATGTTACGTTTTAAGCAGATTACGGCAATTTAGTCTATAAAATATGAAAATTCTGTATAAATATCTGTATCCAATGCTAATCTGTATCGCACATCGAAAATCTGTATAAATACGGAGAAATCTGTATATATGGCAACACTGCAGAGTGCCCACAGCACGCCCACCATGGACCTAATATACTATACTAGCTTTTGCCCGTGGCTTCGCCCGCGTGGATGTCGGAAAATATCCCATGGGAACGTGTGGAAAACATAGGGCCGTCCGATATAACTGTGCAAACTCAAATCGCTACGATATATCGTTAGCGTGTATAGTAGGCATAAAGCTACCAGTCGTCATGATTTTTTCCGACATCTTCAACAGTCGTCGTCATACACTGAATCACTCCAGAAACTTTACAGAAAATCCATTCGGTACTTTTTGACATTATCGCATTCAAACAGAAACACTTACGCGGCGGGGGGACTTTGTTAATTACTTAAAATTTATTATGCCAGTCACGCTCTAATAAATAACAAATAACTTTTGTCCGAGTGTCCACTCGTTCAAATAATTTCCTCGTAAAAACGTCGAATGAAATAAAGACTAAATGTTACCTCAAGATTCGAACTATGACTACATTTCCAATCCTTTAAATCTCTTAAAAAGAGGTAGGTACACAAACATTTGTCAAACCCTATTGTACCCCCTCAAAAACGCTGTAAGTACCACATATTTCTTTATTTCCTACCAAAAGCATAAATTTGAATTTTCATATGCCTAACTTAAGAAATGCTGGGTTTCCCATCTTTCATCCCTTATATCATCCCTTGTAGTATTATTTTTGAAAGTATCCTATGTCCTTTCCCAAGAACTAGGGGTTCTTGGGAAAGGACATAGGATACTTTTACCCCCTTAGGGGATGATTTTTCAAAAACACTGAACCGCACATTTCTTTATTTCCTATCAAAAGCATACATTTTAATTTTCACATCCCTAACTTCCCATACAAACTTTTTTTTTTGTTGAAATTTTTTTACTGAAATTACAATACAGCCCCATATCATCACCCCCTGTAGGATTATTTTTAAGACAAAAAGTAGCCTATGTCTTTTCCCAGGATGCTATATAAAGCCTTGCCAAATTTTATCGACTTCCGTGCATTTTTGTAAATTTTAAAATCAACCCCTATTTTACTGCCTTAGGGGATAATTTTTCAAAAACGCTAAACCGCATATTTCTTTATTTCCTATCAAAAGCATACATTTTAATTTTCACATCCCTAACTTAGAAATACTGAGTTTCCCATACAAACTTTCATCCCCTATATCACCCCCTGTAGGATTATTTTTTAAGAAAAAAAGTAGCCTATGTCCTTCCCCAGGATGCTATATAAAGCCTTGCCAAATTTTATCGAAATCCGTGCAGTTTTGTAAATTTTAAAATCAACCCCTATTTTAACCCCTTAGGGGATGATTTTTCAAGAACGCTGAACCGCATTTTTCTTCATTTCCTACCAATATCATAAATTTGCTATCCCTAACTAAAGAAATACTGGGTTTCCCTTACAAACTTTCATCCCCTATATCACCCCCTGTAGTATTATTTTTGAAAAAAATAGTTTCCTATGTCCTTCCCCAGGATGCTATATACAGCCTTGCCAAATTTTGTCGAAATCCGTGCAGTTTTGTGAATTTTAAAATCAACCCCTATTTTACTATATTTTACCCCCTTAGGGGATGATTTTTCAAAAACGCACATGAACCACATATTTCTTTATTTCCTATCAAAAACATACATTTTAATTTTCACATCCCTAACTTAAGAAATACTGAGTTTCCCATACAAACTTTCATCCCCTATATTACCCCCTGTAGGATTATTTTTGAAAAAAAAAAGTAGCCTATGTCCGTCCCCAGGATACCATCCAAATTTGCCTTGCAAAATTTTATCGAAATCCGTTCAGTGGTTTAGGCGTGAAAAGGTAACAGACAGACAGACAGACAGACAGACAGACAGACAGAGTTACTTTCGAATTTATAATATTAGTATGGATAAACAGGACTGAGCTCTCCAAAAATCGTATCATACAAAAATTAACCTTGGGTATTGTACTTTAGGTTTACTTTTGATAGGATATCTTAGGCGAGGCAAAACGAGCCGAGAGAGAGAGCCCGACTTGAGTAATTTGTCCCTTTTGCTCAATTGCCAACAGATAAAAATGATAAAGATGGTAGAAAAAATTCAACAACTGCAAGTAGGTAAAATAAGTTACGTATATTTTTTTTTAGCATTTAGATTAGTTTTAAATAATTTTATTTATAGGTTTACAATCTGTATATCATAGTCAATAATTTTATAAGTAAGTTCCTGAGTAAAATAATCAAAATAATATCATTTTGATTATTGTTTGGTAGCTATCATATGATTACTCTGGTAACACTGAAATCTGACATCAATGGTTTCATGGCGGTTTTTTTTCAATTTATATAGCGAAAATGGTGAGAAAGTGTTGCATAAAGAAATGTAAAAGTGAATGTTATGCTGGTTGTGGCATTTATTTTCACAGACCGTAAGGAACTTGTAAGGTTAACAAAGATTTAAATAAATCTCGATAAAAGACCTAAAATTGTTACTAAATAATAACAATTTTGAGTCTAAGTAGTGTAACCATGCTCTAAACGTTTTGTAGACAGAAGACTTAGCGTCTTCTGTCTACAAAAGCTATAAGTATTAGTGTATTTCTGATTAAAACTATTAATATTAGGCGCATAATAAATACAATTTGTACTTATGTATCGCATGATTGAAATAGCATTATTTTTAAGTTGTTTACAGCTTTCCATCCAAAGAAGAAATTCAACAAATATGGTTGGATGTAATTCCAGAATCATTTTAGTTCCCTTTGCTTCAATTACATACTTACCCAAACCAGCTCTGTAGAGTAAACGAAAAAATAGCAAAAAAGTACCATGGTCCCAGAACGAGATTCTACATGCCTACTTCATCATAAGCCACGTATACCTACGTGATCAAATTTGATGATTCGCCACAAGACGAGTCTCACCAGTATTGTAGTTCTTCCTTCTTGCCTCAAAAACATGGGTAGGTACACGATTCAACACCAACATAGAACACAATAATGTTCAGTTTCATAAAAGAGCTTTCGAAAAAGGTCTATTTCTTTATAAACTCCTTTGCAAAAAAAACGGGCACCTTACAGTAATTGGCTTTTCTATGGATAATATTAATATTTTTAGTATGTCATTAGCATAAATGACTAGAAATTTCTTATTATCATTGAGGGTATAGTTTTTAACCCTTAAATCCTGGAATCAGTGTTTTAGTCAATGTAAACAGAGAGTCGTGATAAAATGGAATTTTTTAGGGTATAATTAAATTAAGACTACGAGTAATTTTTATGGTATTTTAATAAAAAAAGACATTAAAAAATAAAAATTAATAACGAGTATGACCTCCCCTTGCAACGATAACGGCATGTAATCGTCTTGGCATGCTTTCCACCAGGCTTTTGATGGTGTCCTGTGGAATGTGTTCCCACTCAGCCGAAATCACACGTTTAAGCTCTCTGATGTTTTGTGGAAGGGGTTGGGCAGATCGTACTTGCCTTTTTAGGAGGTCCCAGACGTGCTCAATGGGGTTAAGGTCGGGGCTCCGCGCTAGCCAATCCAGACGACGCATACCGACCTCTTGCATATAAGCATCTACGTTGCCAGAACGGTGGTCCCGAGCATTGTCATCCATGTAAATGGCATCTTCACCAATTACAGTCAGTGCGGGCTGTTCATGTTGACAAATTATTCCTGTTATGTACCTTTGCGCATTTAGTGAGCCATTTTCAGCGAACACTATCTCGGTACGATAGCTGGAAGTTACGCCCACCCAAAACATAACGGACCTTCCACCATAACCGAGATTTCTTCAAAACGCACGCCGGCATAACGTTCCCCTTATCTTTGTAACACTCGCCGACGTCGGTCCTCACCATTCAGACAAATTCGAGCCACATCGGAGAAGAGTACGCTACTTCAGTTACCTAGTGTTAAGATAGACAATTTCTAGTGAACCTCAGTCGAGCAATCCGGTGCTCACGGAGTAACTTGGGGTCCCGCGCTGGTCGTCGACTGCGTATATCAACCGCTAAAAGCCTCCTCCTCACTGTCCATAGGCTAACTTGTGCTCCTCGTAGCTCTTCAAGGTTTCTTTTGAGGTCTATGTAACTGCATTTGCGGTTCCTCAGCGCCTGAGTCACTAAAAAGCGGTTGTCTCGTGGTTATGTGCAACGTTTTCTCCCAAAACCTTGCCTTCTTTGAACGGAACCTGTCTCTTGGTATCGAGTCCAGGTTTTTTGGACGGTTGGACGACTCACGTTTAACCGCTGTGAGCCGTAACATTGGCTACACCCCACTTCCAGCAGCGCTATAATTTTACTAGCTCTTATTGTTTTTTCTGCCATTACAATCGACAAAAAGATATCTGTTTTAAGTCACAATAAGGCAGGATTATGCGATGAACATAAATTATTCTAATAAAAATAACGAGAAGGTAGTTTTAGTTGCCTGATAACCTTTTAACCGCAAACCCGCGAATAGTAAGTAAAAAGTCATAAACTGAAAAAGGGATTATTATTTTTAAAAATAACAGTTTCGAATTAAAAATTAACTTTTTTTTCATACCCAGACTCTTTAATAAGTGCCAGTAACATAGTTTAGCTATTAAAACCTCTTTAGAACTAAATGATTACCAATAATGTAGAACAATCCAAACCGCCCGTTTTTTTTGCAAAAGAGTGTATTATTTAATCACAATATGTTTGTAATACAAACAATAATTTGAAATCACTTATGGTCAACCGGACGCAAATTATCTCTGTGTAAACGAATTTTCCTGTTTGTCATAAAAATGTTTGGTCACCCTATTAGAAGGAGATAAACTGCCTCAATGTGACATATCTCTCTCTGCTCGTGTTTTTGGTATGAGAGCTCAGTCCAGTTTGTATATTAGGTCCATGACGCCCACAGACTACAGACAGAGAGAGATAGTAGAGAGTAGAGATACAGTATCTCTACCACCACGGTTGCTACCTGTGCATGGTAGATTTTTGTGAGCATCACTGAACACTATTGTAGTGCCACTCTATCGACACACTACCACTACCGACTGCCACCGACACACTAGTGAGACACCACTGAAACCCCATTGAAGGAAACACCACCATCGCCATCGACACACTACAGACATTGTTTTGCCACTTGCAAATTTGCTGTTCTGTAAAAACTTCAATGGCGTTTCAGTGGTGTCTCAGTAGTGTCATAGTGTGTCGGTATCGGTAATACTAGGTACTTAGACTTTGGTGTCGGTGTGTCGATAGAGTGGCAGTACAATAGTTTTCAGTCTACGTTTTCAGTGCTGTTCACAAAAATCTACCATGTGACCATAGAGGTACACCAAACCCTTAGATAATATACATCTAGATCGAGCCACCGCGTGGCCGGTCATGATCATGACACAGCAATATTATACTTTTTCTAGGTTATGTAGTATGAGAAATGAGGTTTTACGTAAGAAATCTTCCATATTTTGGACTGAAACCCATGTCAATACATTCGCACAATGCAAAAACTGTCCAAAAATTTTAAATTAATCGACGCAAGATAAATTTTGTAACAGTGAAATATTTTTTTATAAGTCTATGCAGTGAAAGTACTTTGTTTGGCAACATTTTGAAATTTTGCCATGCGAAAATACGGCACGCCGCGCCGTAAGGGACAGAAGGTACGATGCTTTGTCTCAATTTTCCTAATTATTTCGTATATATGTGTCTCACTTCCACACTTCACACGCATGGTCTCATTCATGGCAACGTCTAGATGTATAATGTCATTGACCAAACCTTTTGGGCTCGTGCCCCACAGTGTTTTGTATAATGTGTAGGTACTGCTGTTTACCGCTACTGAAAGCGACTACTGCCTACTGCTGCTTAGCAGCGTGCTTGGTATGAACCTTTAAAAGAATAAATAATTGATTCTTTTGCCACCCATCACTTTCGCTACGACACTATTAACCCCCGTTTCCACGAGCGTAATAAAATCGCGGCGGGATTTTATCGCGCGCTGGATTTTCAACTCTCTGCTTAGCGCCGGGAGTTGAAAATCCAACAGTGTGTTTTTCGTCGCGCTGGGATGCACTCTGTTTTTGTTAGGTTGGATTCTCAACGCTCGGCTCAACAGAGTTGAAAATCCAGTGCGCGATAAAATCCCGCCGCGATTTTATTACGCTCGTGGAAACGCCGACTTACATTGTTCGACACGATAGTTAGTGAAATTATGCAGGAAGCTCCTGGAGAATTAAATGCCAACTGAGATGCGCTCTTCCGTAATTTCAACATTAAAGTTGGTCGGAACCATATTTTGTTCTGCTTCCCTTTCCGGTGTGCATTAATGACCTCCATGGTAAATCCATGGAGGCATTGAGTTCGTTGATACTTGATAATCTATACCTGTTAGAATGACTCCTGATACCGCTCCAGCATTTACATCCAATTGTTGCACATTTTTAATTTAGAAATAGAACCACACATACCACAGTTAAAATAAAATTATATTGATATTTTCATCAACAAATCATGCATTTGCATTCATAAAGTAGTATCTGGTGAAGTGGAACTGATGAGGCCACGGGAACTCCTCTACGATAATAAGCATTTCACGGGTGGACATACAAGATATATAAGCGACTATGACGAAGCTTTAAATAAATGGTTCTGATGACAATGGTACCATCGAACCCATCTGATGAAGAAGCCGGAACTCAATAATAAAACAATGTATACTAGCCGTGTTTGGGCTTATTGGAATTGTCATGAGGTGCTCTCTGGCTATAAATGATTTTAATGGTAATTATATGCCGCTTCAAATTGCGCTACTTGAGTTGTATGTTATGTGTGGCCTGGATTGTCAGAAGGCAGATTTCGTAGCCTCGTTGTCTCCGTCAACATAAAACTACGTCTTCCAAACTTCGACACGACTTAGTGCGATGTATACGGATGTATATGACGGCAGCCATATTGTTTAGCAGCTGCGAGAGACGGCGACTAGATGTCACTAGTGGAACTTGCACCGGACGCATCGTAGACAAATCATTTACTCTATCGATCATTTGGCTTAAAAGACTTGAAGTCTGTCAGTAAAATATTGTGACGTTTTCCCAACACTAGCGATCGCCTTTATAAGGAGCTGCGCCACAGACTACTTAGGGATACTAGCTGCGCTGTTGAGTCGGGAGGCATTTTCGAACGGATGCGTCTTAGTGCACGGACCACTGTCTCTCTCTGGACAGGTCCACTCAATCTGTGTGGTTCTTTCCTCAAAAGACCATTTCAGACTGCAATCTACATGGTCTTCACATGATCTGACCAAGATTATGTTTGGACTTTAAAAGAGACTGTGACCTCTGAGTTTATTTCGGCGTTTCTTCTCAGAGTATGTAGTCAGATAGGAAACGTCGAACTCATCTAGTTTTAAAAAAAATATGCTTGACGTGTAAAAGTGTTTGTACAAACCTACTTACAGAAAATAAATCATTTATCATTTATCATTTCTCGACAGTCAGTACTGCCCGGTTATTGGATGTGGAACACTGTCTCAGACAATTAGTACTATCCTTATTGTGGTGGGTGCACGGACCACTGTCCATGACAGTCAGTACTGCCCTATGTGACCGCCTTCAGTATTTTATATTGTTTCTATATTTCTATATTTACTAGATTGTTATCTCATTGTTCGATTTAATTAATTTGTGTATTGCCATGTCTGAGTTGTACATCTGATGTTTGGGCTAATTCTACATCAAATCAAATCAAATCAAATCAAATCAAAGTTTATTTGTGAACATAGGTAGATGAAAGGTCTTAAAAATACATTTTAGCGTGATCTCTATATATTTGCCTTTTTGAAATGTTTAATGTGTTTTTGAAATGATATACTCCTGAGATGGCAGCATATAAATTAATATCTTCAAGTTCTGATGAATGCCTTTTGAGTTAGCTTCAATAATTTAATTAATAATAGTCTATGCGAATGAGTCTGTGTGGGGTAGGCACCACTAAAAAGTGAAAAATAAAAACTTTTTACAAAAAAACAACCGACTCCCAAAAAAAGAAAAACACTACAAAGTGAAAAATAACTTTAATTTAGGAAGTCGGTGGCAAAAACGAAACTAAAAATTCAAAGACTTTTTTTATTAAAGTTATTTTTCACTTTGTAGTGTTTTTTTTTGGGAGTCGGTTGTTTTTTTTTTGTAAAAAGTTTTTATTAAAACCATCATCTCGTTGAATCAGGAAAAATATCGGGAAAAAAATTATAACTCGAAAACTACAAAAAAATCGTAGAACATACATGGGGGTTAAATCGATAGGTATGGTACTCTGCTATCAGTAGTGCTATTCTGTAAATAACTCACCGTGAAAACTTAGGTGAAGTGATCTTAAAGTGAGCTGTCAATAGTGTCAATCCCTAGCATTGGGTGGAATAACAGCTCACTTCACGCTCACTTCACTTAAGTTATCACGGTGAGATGTTTACAGAATAGCATTGCAGGTCGCACTGGCTTGACACCTTAAAAGAAACATCCTGTATATTGAAAAGATTACTTTGAAAAGTTTACCAAGTGTATTACATTGAATACATCTCATAAATCAAAATCTCTAGAAAGAGACAACAATATTAGAAAGAGACAACAAACACCGACCATTTATGGTTACAGTAGGCTCGGTTGGTGGTTGTGTAAACCCAACGACATGCATATTTATTTTTAACAAGCACGTTGCCATTTAAGAGTCAAGTAGATGATTACTTTTAACGAGCAAGTTGGCATTTAAAGTTGAGTACGTGATGAATATTAACAAGCATGTTGACATTTAAAAGGCAAGACCGTTATCGAGCAGGTGCAGGGAAAAAGGGAGAGGGTAAATGGGTATATAAGCGGTGGAAAATCAAGGAGCTGCATTAGTGATGTTTCATTCGCCAACATACTTCTACCATATTATAAAGTAGTGCAGCGGGGATCGACAAGTGGGTCAAGAAGAATGGATACTACCAACGGCACAGTGAAACGAATGAGACTGCTAAGCCCGCTGGACAGCACCGAGAACAGCCCGGAGGAGCAAACTACCCTGTGGAGCCCAACGCCGGAAGCTTCAACGAGCAAAGCCTGCAACTATATTCAGCTCCAACTGATGAACATGACGGAACCACCTGGCCCGAGCAAATTGTCGAAGCAATATACGGAAATGATGAAGAAAGAATCGAAAATAATAGGACGCTACATGATGGAGACCATGATGAACATGTGCAATGCCAGTCAAGGCCACTTGGTAACGAGCTTCGCAAAAGTCCTTGGAAACTCATATGTCTACACGAAGGAGGAGTATGTGCCCGAAGAAGACATTGGCACTTACTCTATGTATCACGTAGTAAACAGTGGGGACACAACTCAAACTTTGGACGTGTTTTACGAGCAAGTCGATACAAGTGCGAAGGAATTGCATGCTTCACTTGCCTGGTTGAGTACTTGTATAGCAGCAATGGTCGTACGATCGTTAAAGACAATTTCAGAAGAGACGATTTCGAAAATTGCAAGTGCGCCCTTCATAGTGTGGAAAGTGTCCGTGTGAAAAACAAACTACCTGAAACTAATTGTCTTCTTCAATGTCATTGTTGTTTAATATCTCTTTTAGTTTCAGGTAGTTTGTTGTTATCGTATATGATGTTACGCAGTCTGGATTTTGTTTCATTTGATACCGTTTGTTTCTTGAAATACCAAAATTCTGGCAATTGTGATGGCAGTTTTAATCCCTTCGTTTGCTTGGCGGTTGAGTAGGTATTCAATCCCTTCAGGCGTTTTTGATAATACTCCTTCTCCGTCTCCTTCGTTAAAAGCGCGTTTGTCACAAAATAGCAGCACAAGTCCTGCATTGGTGAAATTATTCCCTCCTGTATCTCGTCGGGTAATATTCCTGTGTCCTATTGTACCCGGTGGCGATTCCGTTCCAAATAAAGTGTGTGATTGTTCACGCTCCATTCCGAGTTACAGGTAACACGTTACCGGTTTCAGCAGTTGTTGTAGCCACTCTTGCGTTTCCCACTCCTTGTTGTATGCCTTCCATTTCAAGTACTCCAGTTCTCCCTTGGGAATTTTCACTGCTGCTTCGCGAGTTATTCCCCCCCCTCCCCCCCACGGACACTTTCCACACTATGAAGGGCGCACTTGCAATTTTCGAAATCGTCTCTTCTGAGATTGTCTTTCGTACGACCATTGCCGCTATACAAGTACTCAACCAGGCAAGTGAAGCATGTAATTCCTTCGCACCTGTATTGACTTGCTCGAATAACACGTCCAAAGTTTCAGTTGTGTCCCCACTGTTTACTACGTGATAGAGTAAAGTGCCAATGTCTTCTTCGGGCACATACTCCTCCTTCGTGTAGACATATGAGTTTCCAAGGACTTTTGCGAAGCTCGTTACCAAGTGGCCTTGACTGGCATTGCACATGTTCATCATGGTCTTCATCATGTAGCGTCCTATTATTTTCGATTCTTTCTTCATCATTTCCGTATATTGCTTCGACAATTAGCTCGGGCCAGGTGCTTCCGTCATGTTCGTCAGTTGGAGCTGAATATAGTTGCAGGCTTTGCTCGTTGAAGCTTCCGGCGTTGGGCTGCACAGGATAGTTTGCTCCTCCGGGCTGTTCTCTGTGCTGTCCGGCGGGCTTAGCAGTCTCATTCGTTTCACTGTGCCGTTGGTAGTATCCATTCTTCTTGACCCACTTGTCGATCCCCGCTGCACTACTTTATAATATGGTAGAAGTATGTTGGCGAATGAAACATCACTAATGCAGCTCAGGATTGGAAGTCGCGACACCCCCGTCGGGGGGTGTGGCTGGCGGTACCGGAGCATAGCCCCTCGTCCGCGGTGGCAACACGTTGGCCCGTCACTACGGGCCCCTCGTTATGGCGGCCTAACACGGCCTACGGATGATGGGGCGCGACTAACGCGCCCCTGTGTATGGTTGCTATACTTGTGTCTATAGGCACGCTACGACGCTGCCAGTCAGCGCCGCTTTCTTCACCGTACCCGGCGGTCAAACCCCTACCGGGTGGAACACCCATCTACATGGGTGAAGCCCATCAGAAGGCGACCAGCGATCTAATGCAGCTCCTTGATTTGCCAACGTTTATATACCCGTTTAACCTCTCCCTTTTTCCCTGCACCTGCTTGTTAACGTGCTCGTTAAAAATAAATATGCATGTCGTTGGGTTTTTACAACCAAAAACCGAGCCTACTGTAACCATAAATGGTCGGTGTTTGTTGTTATTTGTTGTCTCTTTCTAGAGATTTTGATTTATGAGATGTATTCGATGTAATACATTTGATAAACTTTTCATACATTACAACCTTAATTACAACACAAACCTCTACAGTACCTACTATTACTTTATATAGTGTATTATCTATGGATTGAAAAAATATTCAAAAAATGCCACATATTTGTTTTTATCCAACATCAGAAAAAATTGTATACCTACATGCACTCTTCTACACTTTTTACACCCAACTTTACATAACTTCTTATATCTTGGGAACTTTTTGCTTGGATGCCCGCATATAATATTGTTAAATGTTTACTTAACAATTGATTTCAATGTGATGATTGTTTATTAGTGATATTGAGACTGACTATTAATAAGAGTGGCTCATTCTACCTTAGTCAAGGTATGTAAGATACCTATTTGATTTCGTAATTAAAGATTTGGTAAACTCTGATTATTTTTGATTAAATTCTATCAAAACTAGGACATTCTCGAAATAGGGGCAACATGAGCCCCACGATCATCTTGCCCTTACCTTACCAAAGAATGATCATCATCAGAAGAATCATCTTGTACACACGGGGTGTACAATATGATTCTTTGGTACTGTTTTAAAAAATGAGAATTATACCTAATAATAACACATCTAAAAAAATAACGTTTTGGGTATGACAAGGTAGACATATAAAAGACAATGGGCGGATTTTGTCCAAATGTCCACCACTAACGAGACCTATGTAAATAAATAGTCCGCTAAATATAGAGTAACTTTTATTATGAAAGCAAAAAAAAAATATGCTGTCAGTAAAAAGTTACAACAAAACAACAAAAAATTTTATTTTTTTATTTTTTCGTTCAATTACTTGTCTATTGGTCACTGTCATGACCACGCGACCAGGGTTTTGAGCGATAGCACGAGTCCGCTAAATATAGAGTAACTTTTATTATGAAAGCAAAAAAAAAAATATGCTGTCAGTAAAAAGTTACGACAAAACAACAAAAAAAATTTTTTTTAGATTTTTTCATTCAATTACATTTCTATTGGTCACTGTCATGACCACGCGACCAGGGTTTTGAGCGATAGCACGATTTTTTGTCTCTTTTGCACCTACAGAACACAACCGTATGGATCATGCGCGCGCTATCAGCTGTTAGTCGCTTTACCCCATTATTCTGCCTCATGTTACATGAAGGTACTACACTACTAAAGTATCGTCGTAGGGCAGAGCACCCACACGCCTCGCGACCACACTTTGTCAATGGAGGTGCCACCGCCCGCCGCGGCGTGGAACTCTGCATCCATGTACATACCTAGATAGTGTACCTACATGTTCAGGTTGTTGCTAAGTTAACAAAAAATTATACGTACCTACTCCACCGCATGCGAGATCCCGGTAAAAGTAAACATGCACGGCACGGCCGAGGAACACCGACACTATTCTAGGATGATCCGAGTTGATGAGGAGGGTTTCACAAAAGTGGAAAGGAAGAAGAAGAAGCCCAGCTCTCGTAACTTGTGTGGTACTGCACCGAGTGAACCCAACATGTTGCTGCGCCCTGATGTGCCAACGACGCAGCTGCGTGTTTGCGTCTGCATCACTCCTCGACAGTTGAGGAGGTCGTGCAGTATGTGAAAGTGAAGACCAACTGGACTCTGAGGATCGAAAGATTGGAGTCCCGCCACGACGTCAACTTTCAAGTCATTCGTGGTGCGAGTTCCAACCCAACATCTGCAATCCTGCTTGAAAGAGGACTTTTGGCCAAAATGTGTCGTATTTCGACGTTTCCGAGGACGGTTACGCGACTCCGTGCGGCGAAATACGACGCTGACAACATTACATGTTTAATTGTGGTTTTTATAAATATTATGTATGATAGTCTAAGGTATTTATGTTATGGGTCATTGTTATCCGAAATAAATGATTTTTTATTATTTATTATTATTACTATCAAAACATAGTCCTTTGACCCCATTCTGTATCGCTGGCACTGCACACCTGTGCACACACGCTGCGGCTGTTAGTAGTAGCAGTTTTAACTAATAATAATAATGAACGAAATGCCAAAAACTGTCAACGGAATCACACTATTAAAATAAGAGTGACTTGTCACTCGCCCGCGATTTATCGTGCCATATAACAGTGAGTAGGGCAGAGCACCCACACTAACGCGCTTCGTCAGCCACGGAGGCCTGCGCCGCCTACTGACACGACTCCGCTACGCGGCGCGGCAGCCGCGTGACTGTTTACCTACGCACTGTATGTCACGTTTCACTGCGCTAAATAAAAGTTTTATAATTTATCCTTGTCAGCAACACGCTTAATAATAAAGATGTCCGTAAGGATTGAGTCGCCACATTTCGTATCTTAATGAAATTTAATACTTATTTAGTAGTAAGTTTAAAAATTTTGTAGGTTCGATCCTCGATTTTGTAGGTATAATACTTCAAAAGATATATGAACATAAAGGTGGCACCTCAATCTAAATATTTGGATTGAGTCGCCACGTCAGAACTAGGTACATCATGGATGAATGTTTATCATTATTTGGTATGATTTAGTAGTAATTGTGTATAGTACCTACTAAAAATCTGAGTCCTGTATTGTTGATATTGAAGAATATACAATACTTTTAATGTGGCTCCTCAATCCATCAATCGATCAATCATAAGAACGTGAATTTCCATGAAAGTAATTGGTCAATTTATATTCCACTCCAAAGAACATTTTGTAGTAAGTGTGTTCGAATTTGTAGTATATAGAGAAAGTAGTAAAACTGAGTGAATTTAGTAAATAAACGCATTTCATTTGGCTCCTCAGTCCTGACGTTCTGCAAATAAATAATTGATTGTATCTACCTGAGATCACAACGGAATCATGTCCGTAAGGATTGAGTCGCCACATTTCGTATCTTAATGAAATTTAATACTTATTTAGTAGTAAGTTTAAAAATTTTGTAGGTTCGATCCTCGATTTTGTAGGTATAATACTTCAAAAGATATATGAACATAAAGGTGGCACCTCAATCTAAATATTTGGATTGAGTCGCCTCGTCAGAACTAGGTACATGATGGATGAATGTTTATCATTATTTGGTATGATTTAGTAGTAGTTGTGTATAGTACCTACTAAAAATCTGAGTCCTGTACTGTTGATATTGAAGAATATACAATACTTTTAATGTGGCTCCTCAATCCATCAATCAATCAATCATAAGAACGTGAATTTCCATGAAAGTAATTAGTCAATTTATATTCCACTCCAAAGAACATTTAGTAGTAAGTGTGTTCGAATTTGTAGCATATAGAGAAAGTAGTAAAACTGAGTGAATTTAGTAAATAAACGCATTTTATTTGGCTCCTCAGTCCTGACGTTCTGCAAATAAATAATTGATTGTATCTACCTGAGATCACAACGGAATCAATAACCAGAGACACTAACATTTTGTATAAATGTCTACAAAATACTTATGTACAAATCAACATTGTATATATTCGGTATCTGAAAAAAAAAATACTTTTCGATATTCATTAAGAATTCGCTATTGAGGGTGACCATGTTGTTTGTGTACCTGGGACAAACGGTCAAACTAGGTAAGTCCAGGTTCGTTAAGTTAGGGAAGCTACGGAAGATCTTCTTGTCCAAAATATCGCAGTGTCTCGAAACAAAAGTCTTTGACCAGTGTGTGTTGCCAGTTATGATTTACGGCCCTAAGACGTAGCGTTTTACAATGGGCCTCATAAGAAAGCTCAAGGTCACCCAAAAGCCAAAGAAGAGGGTTATGCTCGGTGTTTTTCTGCGAGATCGAGTTAAGAATGAGGTCCCTTTTGGGGGGAGCAGTGGACGTCTTTCGGCTGAAATGATGATGATGATGATGTTAAATGAAACCAGGATGACTAGTTTTTGAAATTTATTTTTTTAATAAAATCCCTACTTATTTCTAACAGAATTGTATTATTCACTACGTAAAGGAGAAAAATAATAAAGTGTTCTTCCTATACGTTCTAAATAATTGCCATTTAAATACTAAGTTACCTAATAAATAAACACATTAATGCTAATTGTAAAAAACTATTCAAACTGCCCATTGATACCTCTGATGTTATGGTAAGCGTTTATAACTACGATTTTGTATCGAAGCGCTTTTGTGTTTTAAAACAAATCACAATTGAAATCAAGATGTGCCAACAAAGATAATTATGCAAATTACATATAATAACAATGTTACAAAACCGGTCAAGAGCGAGTCGGACTCGCGCACCGAGGGTTCCGTTCCGATTTCTGAAAAAGTGTGCTATTTAGAGACATCGTTTTATTTTTCCTGTAATCTTTACATAAACTTCTATCATACAGAATATTTGCAGATTTTTCGCTTTGCAAACTTCGGAGATAAGGGGGGGAACGGTATTTTTTTTTACATTTTTCATCAAAAGTCGAAAACTATGCGGCCTATAAAAAAGAAAAAAAATGTTTGAGAATGTGCAAATAGCGTTCTTTCATATCATACCCCATATGCCATAGTAAACCCACTTTGAATTTTTAAGACCCCCTTTCAATCAATGTTGCAAAAAAAGTATAAATATTTCTATTTCTTTCTTATTTGCAAAATAGTTGGGTAAACATCATCTAAAACTGTTCCATATTTCAAGTTGATAGCATTAGTAGTTCTTGAGATATCCAGCTGTGACAGACAGACAGACAGACAGACTGAGTCACACCATAAGGGTTCCTTTTTTACCATTTTGGTACGGAACCCTAAAAAGGAACTATCCCTATACTATATGTTTTAAAAAACAGCACATAATAAGTGGCAGGTCCACTAATCGAATCGCAACCCGCGAAATACAATAATTGAGTAGTCCCGATGCCCATCTGTGGTCTCCGAGAGCAAATGCGCGAGTTAGAGTCAGCTCACACCGAGACGCGACGCGACGCGATGTTGCGCGCACATTTTAAAAGAGCGACTCAAAATATAACTTTATTTTCTACACGAAAATATACACATTTCATTGTGAGAATTTAGAATACGTTGCACCATGCAGCGCTGCGCCTCGTGATGCCTCGCAGCGTATAGCGATGCATCGCGACGCAGCGGTGCTTCGCCGGTACGCGCGTTGTGCAAGAGCGGTGCTGCACCTCACGAAGCCGCGCGACTACTCTACTACAGTCTCTACTATTTCCGTCCAGACTTCGTGTAGAATTGATGCAGTTTGGTCGAGTGCTCGAGTGAAATTATAATGATAGACTGGGATCTTGTTATAATCGGACTTCTTGCAGAAGAGGAAGAGGAAGAAGAATACAAAAATAAAATTAAAAACACGCAGTGCGGGGCGGGAGCACGTGGCGAATGTAGACACGTTCCGCTGCGCCGCGCGGCGTCGGCTTGAAATGGCGGCTGCGAAAATTTTTGCAGCCGTCATCTTGGATATCCATTTTGACCTCATGAACGTTTTAGGTGTTTAATCCAAAAAAAATAGGCTTGGTAGTGTCGTTAATTGGAAACGACACTACTGGTAGTGCGGCTGGTAGTGTCGTTGCCAATAAACGAAAATTCTCAAGGATCTCTTCATCAGATTCTGACTTGGTGACAATGGGTGGTCCCATTGTTCCCTCGAGAGCATAACCTTTCAAACAAAAAAATAATTGTGCAAATCCGACTATACAGGCTGACTTTGAAAACATGCGACAAAATAGATTTTGTTTCTATAAGCCACGAAACGTACATTTTCTTTTTAAATCACGTATTCATGGTCACCCCACAAAAAAATTTCATAAGAAATTAAAGAATAGCTAATAACTTTGTAAATATGTACTTTTTTTTGTATTTTTTTATACGTGCATTTAGTAGAAATTTATACAAAATATTGGCGTTTTTTGTTCCAAATTTCGTCACATGATTATGTAGATTAGAGGCAAATCTATTGTTAGCGTCAGAATGGCTGGTTGCCTATGGCAAACGCCTCTGAAAGTATATTCAAGAATTGCTACATAATTGCTTATATTTGCTACATTTCTTCAATAATTGCTACATACGATGGATTCAGAGAAAAATGAATATTTTTTTGACCAGCCATTCTGACGTCAGGATGGCTGGTCGCCTCCGTGTTCAGCATGAAGGACGCAGAATTTCTAAAAGTTTGTTATGTCAATAATTGCTACCTAATTGCTTCATTCACGAATTTAAGTTTGAGCTTCATACATACATTAGGTAAAAAGACATAGCTTTTATTAATTTTTTTACGAAGAAGTGCCTAATAATTTGGAAAGGCAACAGATTTTTTTACTACAACGCAGCGGTTTAAATCTTGCAGGCGTTCGCTTAGAGTGATGTTGTTTAATAAATAGCTTTTAAAACGTACCTACCCTCAATAACACAATACATTTAGGTACTAGTATCAGTATGTAAAATAGCTGGGTCAGATAATACGTTGAAAACTTTTAACTTATTTGATAAGTACATCAAAAGAAAAATATTGCAATAAGTAGTGAAAGAACAAAGGTGAAATCGTAGCTGAATTTAATTTGAGCGACTAAAAGTGACTTATATACGAAGGCAGCTCTATTATTTTTCTACGTTTTTTCAAAATATCACCTTAACTAGTTAAAAATACTAGTTTGAATGAAAAGTTATTTGTGTGAAAAGTGTTTAGTGTTGCCATTTTGTATTTATTCTTCCAAGTGACAGTAAGTACAGCATTATTGTATTATAATCCAAATTTTTCGTCATGGGTGTCATTTTAGTGTTATTTTAGGTCGCTGAAAACGATAGTGGGGTCAAAATGAAAATCCAAGATGGCGGCTGCGAAAATTTCCTAATTTTCGGTCATGGGTGTCATTTTCGTGATATTTGAGGTCGCTGAAAACGATAGTGGGGTCAAAATGAAAATCGAAGATGGCGGCTGCGAAAATTTCCTAATTTTTCGTCATGGGTGTCATTTTCGTGATATTTTAGGTCACTGAAAGCGATAGTGGGTTCAAAATGAAAATCCAAGATGGCGGCTGCGAAAATTTCCTAACTTTTCGTCATGGGTGTCATTTTCGTGATATTTTAGGTCGCTGAAAACGATAGTTATTCATTTTGAACCCACTATCGCTTTCAGTGACCTAAAATATCATGAAAATGACACCCATGACGAAAAATTAGGAAATTTTCGCAGCCGCCATCTTGGATTTTCATTTTGACCCCACTATCGTTTTCAGCGACCTAAAATAACACGAAAATGACACCCATGACGAAAAATTTGGATTATAATACAATAATGCTGTACTTACTGTCACTTGGAAGAATAAATACAAAATGGCAACACTAAACACTTTTCACACAAATAACTTTTCATTTAAACTAGTATTTTTAACTAGTTAAGGTGATATTTTAAAAAAACGTAGAAAAATAATAGAGCTGCCTTCGTATATAAGTCACTTTTAGTCGCTCAAATTAAATTCAGCTACGATTTCGCCTTTGTTCTTTCACTACTTAGTGCAATATTTTGCTTTTGATGTACTTATCAAATAAGTTAAAACAGTTTTCAAAGTATTATCTGTCCCAGCTATTTTACATACTGATACTAGTAAATGTATTGTGTTTTTGAGGGTAGGTACGTTTTAAAAGCTATTCATTATACAACATCACTCTAAGCGCACGCCTGCAAGATTTAAACAAGACGCGCGCTGTAGTAAAAAAATCTGTTGCCTTACCAAATTAGTAGGCACTTCTTCGTAAAAAAATTAATAAAAGCTATATCTTTTTACCTAATGTATGTATGAAGCTCAAACTTAAATTCGTGAATGAAGCAATTAGGTAGCAATTATTGACATAACAAACTTTTAGAAATTCTGCGTCCTTCATGCTGAACACGGAGGCGACCAGCCATCCTGACGTCAGAATGGCTGGTCAAAAAAATATTAATTTTTCTCTGAATCCATCGTATGTAGCAATTATTGAAGAAATGTAGCAAATATAAGCAATTATGTAGCAATTCTTGAATATACTTTCAGAGGCGTTTGCCATAGGCAACCAGCCATTCTGACGCTAACAAATCTATTTACCGAAGCATCTGAATTGAGGAGCCACATTAAATATGCTATATCTCCCATTTCTTTCTTTTGTGATTGCCGACTCTTATCCTACAAATCTAATATTTTTACTACTAAATGATGTTGAAATTGCACATTAATTGAACTACTGCTTCTTTGAAAAATGACCAGTCGTATGTGTATGGTCTGAGGAGCCACACATAATGTATTGTAACTTTTTTAATTTTAACACTACCGAGCTCAGATTTTGTCTACTAAATACTCTCAAATACTACTAAATCATACCAAATTATGATAAACATTCATCCATGATGTTCTTAGTTCTGACGTGGCGACTCAATCCAAATATTTAGATTGAGGTGCCACCTTTATGTTCATATATCTTTTGAAGTATTATACCTACAAAATCGAGGATCGAACCTACAAAATTTTTAAACTTACTACTAAATAAGTATTAAATTTCATTAAGATACGAAATTTGGCGACTCAATCCTTACGGACATACGGAATCAATAACCAGAGACACTAACATTTAGTATAAATGTCTACTAAATACTTATGTACAAATCAACATTGTATATATTCGGTATCTGAAAAAAAAAATACTTTTCGATATTCATTAAGAATTCGCTATTGAGGGTGACCATGTTGTGTGTGTACCTGGGACAAACGGTCAAACTAGGCAAGTCCAACTTCGTTAAGTTAGGGAAGCTACGGAAGATCTTCTCGTCCAAAATATCGCAGTGTCTCGAAACAAAAGTCTTTGACCAGTGTGTGTTGCCAGTTATGATTTACGGCACTAAGACGTAGCGTTTTACAATGGGCCTCATAAGAAAGCTCAAGGTCACCCAAAAGCCAAAGAAGAGGGTTATGCTCGGTGTTTTTCTGCGAGATCGAGTTAAGATTGAGGTCCCTTTTGGGGGGAGCAGTGGACGTCTTTCGGCTGAAATGATGATGATGATGATGTTAAATGAAACCAGGATGACTAGATTTTGAAATTTATTTTTTTAATAAAATCCCTACTTATTTCTAACAGAATTGTATTGTTCACTTCGTAAAGGAGAAAAATAATAAAGTGTTCATCCTAAACGTTCTAAATAATTGCCACTTAAATACTAACTTACCTAATAAATAAACACATTAATACTAATTGTAAAAAACTATTCAAACTGCCCATTGATTCCTCTGATGTTATGGTAAGCGTTTATAACTACGATTTTGTATGGAAGCGCTTTTGTGTTTTAAAACAAATCACAATTGAAATCAAGATGTGCCAACAAAGATAATTATGCAAATTACGTATAATAACAATGTTACAAAACCGGTCAAGAGCGAGTCGGACTCGCGCACCGAGGGTTCCGTTCCGATTTCTGAAAAAGTGTGCTATTTAGAGACATCGTTTTATTTTTCCTGTAATCTTTACATAAACTTCTATCATATAGAATATTTGCAGATTTTTCGCTTCGCAAACTTCGGAGAAAAGGGGGGGGGGGGGGAACGGTATTTTTTTTTTACATTTTTCATCAAAAGTTGAAAACTATGCGGCCTATAAAAAAGAAAAAAAATGTTTGAGAATGTGCAAATAGCGCTTGGAAACGACACTACTGGTAGTGCGGCTGGTAGTGTCGTTGGAAAATTTAAGGGATTCCCTCGATTTCCATGGGATGTCTTCATCAGATTCTGACTTGGTGACAATGGGACCACCTCGAGAGCATAACCTTTCAAACAAAAAAATAATTGTGCAAATCCGACTATACAGGCTGACTTTGAAAACATGCGACAAAATAGATTTTGTTTCTATAAGCCACGAAACGTAAAATTTCTTTTTAAATCACGTATTCATGGTCACCCTACAAAAAAAATTCATAAGAAATTAAAGAATAGCTAATAACTTCGTAAATATGTACATTTTTTTGTATTTTTTTATACGTACATTTTGTAGAAATTTATACAAAATATTGGCGTTTTTTGTTCCAAATTTCGTCACATGATTATGTAGATTAGAGGCAAAACTATTTACCGAAGCATCTGAATTGAGGAGCCACATTAAATATGCTATATCTCCCATTTCTTTCTTTTGTGATTGCCGACTCTTATCCTACAAATCTAATGTCCGTAAGGATTGAGTCGCCAAATTTCGTATCTTAATGAAATTTAATACTTATTTAGTAGTAAGTTTAAAAATTTTGTAGGTTCGATCCTCGATTTTGTAGGTATAATACTTCAAAAGATATATGAACTTATAGGTGGCAACTCAATCTAAATGTTTGAATTGAGTCGCCACGTCAGAACTAAGAACATCATGGATGAATGTTTATCATAATTTGGTATGATTTAGTAGTATTTGAGAGTATTTAGTAGACAAAATCTGAGCTCGGTAGTGTTAAAATTAAAAAAGTTACAATACATTATGTGTGGCTCCTCAGACCATACACATACGACTGGTCATTTTTCAAAGAAGCAGTAGTTCAATTAATGTGCAATTTCAACATCATTTAGTAGTAAAAATATTAGATTTGTAGGATAAGAGTCGGCAATCACAAAAGAAAGAAATGGGAGATATAGCATATTTAATGTGGCTCCTCAATTCAGATGCTTCGGTAAATAGATTTGCCTCTAATCTACATAATCATGTGACGAAATTTGGAACAAAAAACGCCAATATTTTGTATAAATTTCTACTAAATGCACGTATAAAAAAATACAAAAAAAAGTACATATTTACGAAGTTATTAATTCAATTCAATTCAATTCAATTTAATTTATTAAGCAAGTAACAAAGACTCATTTGTTAGTAAACAACTTATCCTACGTTAGTAATTAAGACAATTTACAAATACATATTTAATATACACGTCGGCTGTACTGTCCGACGCTTCACCGTGGCTCCACCATTCCATGGGAAATGGCGCAGCAGCGATTCACGTATGGACAGTCTAGCCTGCTTGAAATTAAAGACAGGATACTGTTGCTACTGCCCCACACCCCACGCACCAGGGACGCACAGCGCTTACGCATTGTGGCAAAGAAACAATCCACATGTGCATCCGCGAACATCCCTGCTATTAGCTATTCTTTAATTTCTTATGAAATTTTTTTGTGGGGTGACCATGAATACGTGATTTAAAAAGAAAATGTACGTTTCGTGGCTTATAGAAACAAAATCTATTTTGTCGCATGTTTTCAAAGTCAGCCTGTATGGTCGGATTTGCACAATTATTTTTTTGTTTGAAAGGTTATGCTCTCGAGGTGATCCCATTGTCACCAAGTCAGAATCTGATGAAGAGATCCTTGAGAATTTTCGTTTATTGGCAACGACACTACCAGCCGCACTACCAGTAGTATCGTTTCCAATTAACGACACTACCAAGCCTATTTTTTTTGGATTATATTGTACAGTCAACACAGCAAACTTCATTATCATCATAGTTTCATCATGGAACTTGTGAAATTTTTTAAGGGTGTAAAACACTAGAGGTAAAAAAAAAACACCTAAAATGTTCATGAGGTCAAAATGGATATCCAAGATGACGGCTGCAAAAATTTTCGCAGCCGCCATTTCAAGCCGACGCCGCGCGGCGCAGCGGAACGTGTCTACATTCGCCACGTGCTCCCGCCCCGCCCTGCGTCTTTTTAATTTTATTTTTGTATTCTTCTTCCTGTTCCTCTTCTGCAAGAAGTCCGATTATAACAAGATCCCAGTCTATCATTATAATTTCACTCGAGCACTCGACCAAACTGCATCAATTCTACACGAAGTCTGGACGGAAATAGTAGAGACTGTAGTAGAGTAGTCGCGCGGCTTCGTGAGGTGCAGCACCGCTCTTGCACAACGCGCGTACCGGCGAAGCACCGCTGCGTCGCGATGCATCGCTATACGCTGCGAGGCATCACGAGGCGCAGCGCTGCATGGTGCAACGTATTCTAAATTCTCACAATGAAATGTGTATATTTTCGTGTAGAAAATAAAGTTATATTTTGAGTCGCTCTTTTAAAATGTGCGCGCAGCATCGCGTCGCGTCGCGTCTCGGTGTGAGCTGACTCTAACTCGCGCATTTGCTCTCGGAGACCACAGATGGGCATCGGACTACTCAATTATTGTATTTCGCGGGTCGCGATTCGATTAGTGGACCTACCACTTATTATGTGCTGTTTTTTAAAACATATAGTATAGGGATAGTTCCTTTTTAGGGTTCCGTACCAAAATGGTAAAAAGGAACCCTTATGGTGTGACTCAGTCTGTCTGTCTGTCTGTCTGTCACAGCTGGATATCTCAAGAACTACTAATGCTATCAACTTGAAATATGGAACAGTTTTAGATGATGTTTACCCAACTATTTTGCAAATAAGAAAGAAATAGAAATATTTATACTTTTTTTGCAACATTGATTTAAAGGGTCTTAAAAATTCAAAGTGGGTTTACTATGGCATATGGGGTATGATCTTAGAGCATTTAACCTATGGAGATGGCAAGCAGCGAATCACCGAACAACATTTTCTGCCACTTTATGCGGGGGGCGAGGAAAACACATACAGCACACTACAAAAATTTGACAACCACACACAGATACATGCTTCGTGTTGCTACGAACGCACACGAAAGAATAATAGCCACACAATAAAAAAACACATACACATTGACAAATTTGTGCGTATCTACGCAACTGTCCTATGACAACAAAAACAAAGTGCTAGTGATGGGACACAAACAATCAGTGGTATTTCATTACATGAATCAAAAATCAATCTGCCTAGCCTTTTCCCAACTATGTTGGGGTCGGCTTCCAGTCTAACCGGATGCAGCTGAATACCAGTATTTTACATAGAGAGACTGCCTGTCTGACCTCTACAACCCAGTTACTTGGTAATACGATACCCCTTGGTAAGACTGGTTGTCAGACTTTCGGGCTTCTGATGACCCGTAACGACTGTCAAAGAACCACGAATGACAGCCGGGACCAACGGCTTAACGTGCTTTCCGAGGCACGGAGGAGTCTCGGTATGTAAAGATGGTCACTCATTCACTGACCAACCCCGGCAAGCGTAGCTTAACCTGCTATTTCATTACATGAATGAATGAATAAATAAAATGTTAATTCGTTTTAATTTCTTGTGTGTACAGGTCAAGCCACCCGTCCCAATCAACCTTGAACCTAATACTTTAGATTTATAAAGATTGTAGTAGCTTGACGTGCTGGCGTCTGTACACAAAAATACGCAATATGATTAATGCCTGCGAAACTACCACAGACCAAGAAACTACGTAGGTAGCCAGTAATGACAAAACAATTAATAGTGCTTTAGAAAAAGAACGATTGTATTTATTTTTTAGTCAAATATTTTTTTCAAATAACATTATTGATATTGCTGGACCTTCCCTATCATTCTGCATTTAGAAATTCGGGAACCACTGTACAAACACAACCGCCGATTTTATATACTAGCTACGCGTAATGCCGTGTACAGACGCGTGTAATGTGTAATGAAATCTAACGTGTATTGCACCGCGAATTCTGCGTGTGGACAGCACTACAAGCATTACATGTAACGCTCGCGGTGATCCATCGGCTACGTTTTTAACGCGAACACAAAGCCTCTGGCAGTCGAACACATACAGGATTCGCGTTGAGTTTGAAATGCCGTCCACACTATTCGCATTACATTACATACATTACATTACATACATTACATTACACATTACACGCGTCTGTACACGGCTTTAAGGGTCACTGTTCTAACCTAACCCAACCTAACCAAAATTATTCTCAAGCAATAGAGGTAATGGTCACTAACCCAAGTGATTCACCAATGTGAAGTTTCGGACGCGCGTGTGTGATAGTACAATGGAGCCACAATTCGGGATACATACTTGAGCCCCGTTTTATAATGCGGGCTTAACGTAGGTATACGTGTCAAAAAGTGGGAAGGGTAGAATATAAATAATAAAATAACACAGCCAATTTTATTATTTTGTTAAAAATAACACTTTTACTCGTCCATTTCTTTGTTTTTTAAAACTATTTGAGTTCGGTGTTTCATAACTAACTAATTAAAGAAACTAAATGATGTGTTTGATGTTTTAGTAGGAAAACATGCGGGTGCAGGCTTTGGCTATGAAGCCACACCCGCATGTTTAGTTCATATTCATAATTATGTCTGAATAATGACGACTACAGTCTGATTTTTAATTCGACGGAATTCTGACATTTCAGAAGTGTTGCCAATAATAAAACGGTCCTACTAAAATCTTTAATTTTGCAGGCGGTTCTTCCGTGCCAAGAATGTTTTTTAAAGTGGGTATCGTACCCTCAATTAGTTTCCTTCTATTATTTGCAAGTTGTTTAAAATTACACGACATAAAATATTCCGAGCAGATTGCACTAGTACGCGTGGGTCCCCAAGTTTCTGTATTACCGCAAAATATCCTCCAATTTTGTCATAGTACGGGATCTTTTGGAAATCTGTTGAAGAAAAATATAGAATAGAAGTAATCAGTTTAAATAAGTGCCAATAGAATCAAAGGAAAATCATGTCTATTAATTTGATTGTGTACGCACGCACGGCTACAGATCAAGCTATACATATCCAGTATAAGGTGATCTCGCACTGCATAGGATTTTCTTACAATGAGAGATTAGTGTAAACTGGAAATGTATAGCTTGATGTGTAGCCGTGTGTACTACGTTTTCATAACAGCCTTGAAAAAACCTACTAGCAAGTACCTTCTACCTACGGTCCGCGGTGGAATAGTTATTAAATTATTCCAGTGCGGATTAATTTTTTTCAAATTGCATGAGCTGCAAAAACTCACATTCGAAACGAAACTGTTATTTTTTATTAGCCTAAAACTACAAAAGAAAAGTATTTAAATCGACTCACAAAGAACTGAAATTAATATTATGTAATATATATATTTTTTATTTCAACCTGACTTAACCAGATACATTACAAAAAAAAAAACTGGTTACTACTGAACATAATGACTGAAAAAATAATTTATTTTATCAATCATTGATTCACGTTGTCCCTGCACTATGCAAATTCTTACCTGTACTACGTTTGCGCTACCAACGTACCACTGTATTTTTCTATCGTAATGTCAACAACGATTATTTCGACATTATCTATACTTATAATAAATCTGTAGAGAGGTCAATTCTGTACATGATATATATTTTCAAAATAACTATCAGGGGGTAATTAGTGATCGATACTGATGCCAAAAATGCAATCAGTAAAATTTTTGTCTGTCTGTCTGTCTGTCTGTCTGTCTGTCTGTATGTTCCTTATAGAAACAAAAACTACTCGACGGATTTTAACGAAACTTGGTACAATTATTCTTCATACTCCTGGGGAGGTTATAGTATACTTTTCATCACGCTACAATCAATAGGAGCAGAGCAGTGAAGGGAAATGTTGGGAAAACGGGAGAAGTTGCTCCATTTTTTAAGCTTCCGTCGCGTGTGCAGCCTTAATGGTTAAAGCTACATAGAAATCATTCATGACGGAAATGTTCTACATAAAATTATCTAAAAAATATCTCACGACAGCATATGTCTATCTTTTATGGTTGACTCACAATAACACGTGTAACTCCCGATAGCTTAGCAGTCCAATACATTAACTTAATAACATGCAAGGAGTTACACGCTGACGGAGTCGCGGGCACAGCTATTAATAATATTCTGCGGTTCCTTATTGCGATATTTTTCAACAGTATTGTGGATTGACATATTATATTTCCCTACTAAAATACGAAAGTTAATCTGTCTGTTACATCAAAACCACTGAACCGTGAAGAAGGACATATGGTACTTTTTTACGAAAAACGACGGAAACGCGGAAGAAGTCGCGGGCAAAAGCTAGTACTTAAATAAAACTGTTTGAATGTATAATTTATACTTGTATGTGGTAAGAAACACCATGGTTTCGCAAATTTGAAGTGGCAGATCGCTTTTTGCACGAGGAAACTGCACAATTAACCATTTTTAGGAGCACTTTCTTGCGACACAATACGATACACAATGACAGCAGTCGGCGAATGAATTAGTTTTATATAACGTGCATGGCCATATGGCCAATCGACTTTGGCAGAGGGGTTCGCTCAGCTATGCCATCTCCATAGGTTAAATGCTCTAAGGGTATGATATGAAAGAACGCTATTTGCACATTCTCAAACATTTTTTTTCTTTTTTATAGGCCGCATAGTTTTCGACTTTTGATGAAAAATGTAAAAAAAAATACCGTTCCCCCCCTATCTCCGGAGTTTGCAAAGCGAAAAATCTGCAAATATTCTGTATGATAGAAGTTTATGTAAAGATTACAGGAAAAATAAAACGATGTCTCTAAATAGCACACTTTTTCAGAAATCGGAACGGAACCCTCGGTGCGCGAGTCCGACTCGCTCTTGACCGGTTTTGTAACATTGTTATTATATGTTATTTGCATAATTATCTTTGTTGGCACATCTTGATTTCAATTGTGATTTGTTTTAAAACACAAAAGCGCTTCGATACAAAATCGTAGTTATAAACGCTTACCATAACATCAGAGGTATCAATGGGCAGTTTCAATAGTTTTTTACAATTAGTATTAATGTGTTTATTTATTACGTAAGTTAGTATTTAAGTGGCAATTATTTAGAACGTATAGGAAGAACACTTTATTATTTTTCTCCTTTACGAAGTGAATAATACAATTCTGTTAGAAATAAGTAGGGATTTTATTAAAAAAATAAATTTCAAAAACTAGTCATAACATCATCATCATCATTTCAGCCGAAAGACGTCCACTGCTCCCCCCAAAAGGGACCTCATTCTTAACTCGATCTCGCAGAAAAACACCGAGCATAACCCTCTTCTTTGGCTTTTGGGTGACCTTGAGCTTTCTTATGAGGCCCATTGTAAAACGCTACGTCTTAGTGCCGTAAATCATAACTGGCAACACACACTGGTCAAAGACTTTTGTTTCGAGACACTGCGATATTTTGGACAAGAAGATCTTCCGTAGCTTCCCTAACTTAACGAAGCTGGACTTACCTAGTTTGACCGTTTGTCCCAGGTACACAAACAACATGGTCACCCTCAATAGCGAATTCTTAATGAATATCGAAAAGTATTTTTTTTTTTCAGATACCGAATATATACAATGTTGATTTGTACATAAGTATTTTGTAGACATTTATACTAAATGTTAGTGTCTCTGGTTATTGATTCCGTTGTGATCTCAGGTAGATACAATCAATTATTTATTTGCAGAACGTCAGGACTGAGGAGCCAAATAAAATGCGTTTATTTACTAAATTCACTTAGTTTTACTACTTTCTCTATATGCTACAAATTCGAACACACTTACTACTAAATGTTCTTTGGAGTGGAATATAAATTGACTAATTACTTTCATGGAAATTCACGTTCTTATGATTGATTGATTGATGGATTGAGGAGCCACATTAAAAGTATTGTATATTCTTCAATATCAACAGTACAGGACTCAGATTTTTAGTAGGTACTATACACAACTACTACTAAATCATACCAAATAATGATAAACATTCATCCATCATGTACCTAGTTCTGACGTGGCGACTCAATCCAAATATTTAGATTGAGGTGCCACCATTATGTTCATATATCTTTTGAAGTATTATACCTACAAAATCGAGGATCGAACCTACAAAATTTTTAAACTTACTACTAAATAAGTATTAAATTTCATTAAGATACGAAATTTGGCGACTCAATCCTTACGGACATCAAATCTAAAATACTTACTACTAAATGATGTTGAAATTGCGCATTAATTGAACTACTGCTTCTTTGAAAAATGACCAGTCGTATGTGTATGGTCTGAGGAGCCACACATAATGTATTGTAACTTTTTCAATTTTAACACTACTGAGCTCAGATTTTGTCTACTAAATACTCTCAAATACTACTAAATCATACCAAATTATGATAAACATTCATCCATGATATTCTTAGTTCTGACGAGGCGACTCAATCCAAACATTTAGATTGAGGTGCCACCTATAAGGTCATATATCTTTTGAAGTATTATACCTACAAAATCGAGGATCGAACCTACAAAATTTTTAAACTTACTACTAAATAAGTATTAAATTTCATTAAGATACGAAATTTGGCGACTCAATCCTTACGGACATATAATAAAGTAATTAACCACCGCTTACGCTGGAAACCGGCGCCGTTGATTCGTGCCTTCGTACACGGGCCACGGCATTATGCTAAGCGTTAGCTGTTTCGTGCGGTAGTGACGCATATTTCCGTATGGGATATTGTTAAACAGTTTTTCTTTCTTTATTTATTTCTAATTACAAACAACTCATCAGAGTTCCCACATAAAAATTTAGGTAATAAAGAAAGAAAGAAAGACGAAAGAAAGAAAGAAAAACTGTTTATTCATGAGAAAGTAATGGCGTTGAGTCCGCCGACGACGACAGTGGTGCGGTGCAGATCGAGTAAACACGTGAAGTGCTCGGTGGTGGCCGCGTGCCTCTCACACAAAGTTACTCCTTTGATACCGCCGCCGCCGCCACCAGCGACCATCTCACTTTACTGTTTATTTAAAACTATTTTGAAAACACATCTTTACTGCGAACTATTACTAGTAAGTATTCCTAAAGTGAAATGAAATGCACATTTTGTTATTGGGTGTAATCTTCGCTTATACAATTGAGCAAATCATACGCAATAGATTTTACTGCGACGCTCGGCGATAAGCAAATTCAATAGGTACACTGACTCATAAAACATATGCTACTTTCTAAAGGTTACTAATTAAATGGATTTTTCCGTAAAATTATAAATAACACAACTAGATATATAACACAACTATAATTATAAATAACACAAGCCGTATCTCAAAAGTGGAGTAGATACGTATATTTTTTTGCAACAACCTGAATATGTAGGTACATTATCTAGGTACGATGGATGCGGGGCTCCACGCCGCGGCGGGCGGTGGCGCCTCCGTTGACGAAGTGCGGTCGCGAGTTATGTGGTGGGTGCTCTGCCCTACGTCGGTACGGTGGTACCTTACCTTCATGTAACATGGGGCAGAATAACGAGGTCAAGCGACTAACAGCTGATAGTGCGCGCACGGTCCATACGGTTGTGTTCTGCAGGTGCAAAAGAGACAAAAATCGCGCTATGTCACAAAACCCTGGTCACGTGGTGGTGACAGTGACCAATAGAAAAGTAATTAAACGAAAAAATCAATGAAAATTTTTGTTTTTCGTTTTGTTATAACTTTTTACTGAGAGCATATTTTTTTTTGCTTGCATAATGAAAGTTACTCTATATTTAGCGGACTATTTAATTACATAGGTCTCGTTAGTGGTGGAAATTTGAACCGAGCCCCATACATTTGTGCCCATTCTCTTTTACTAAGAATAAACGCTTTTTCCCGAAGTTGATTAGGTATCGTTTGAACTACAAGCATTCTCCCCTTGTACACCTTTCCCCTACATAAATAATTAAAAACTGTAGGTACAGTCAGCGTCAATAACAAATAAATAGGGACGAACAAACTGTTCAAAATGAGTTATTATTTCATTCCATAGTTGTTTACTATGAAAATGAAATATTAACTCAATGACATAAGGAATGTTACAGAATGAAGACAGTACACGACAACTGTCATTCTGTCAAGAACTTTAACCAATTGAGACAAAGTTTAATTTCCTTAGTTGTTGAGATTATTTTGAAGTCTGTTCGTCCCGATATTTTTGATGTTGACTGCACATAGCACCCATACCATTTTTAAATAAGTAGTTACATATTCGTCTTCTTACACCTTTTGTACGGGAGCGAGAATTTATCTTATAGTACTAAGTACTAACACGAATGCATGACACCGCTCAAGTTATCTGATAATGTGAAAACACATTGAGGTACTTACGTCATTTTAAGTAATAGGTAGGTAATCTTAGGTCACTACATCGTAGACACCATGAAATGTAGTGTGCGTTTCCAACGCGCGGCCATGGCGTTATTAAAAAAAAAAACTATGCCAAGATTTTGTAACAATTATTTGTAAAAGTTGATTCACAAAACCACAAAGTTGTCAAAGCTAGGGTTAAAAAGTTAGAAGGGATTAAACGTGGCCGCGCCATCGAAACGCAGAGAACCGCGCGGCCACGGAGATCTTTAAAACTAAGCGTTGCACAGACCTGAAATTTAGGTAAATAACAGATAGAATATGTAAAAATATAGAAAAAAATCCTAGGTTAATATTTTAGGAGCTGTGAGACTAAAACCCCTGTGGCCGCGCCGTCGAAACGGTGAAAAATACGTGATAGCCGATATCTCGCTGAAAAAGCATCGCTGACGTCTAGAGTTTTTTGTAAAACCCAGATTTGAATTTCTAAAAATACAACGAAAAATCCTAGGTTTATATTTCAGGAGCTGTAAGACTAGAACCTCATGACCGCGCCATTGAAACGGTGAAAAACTCGTTATCGCCGATATCTCGTTGAAAAAGCATCGCAGAGGTCTGAAGTGTTTTGTAAAACCTAGATTTGAATAAGTCAAAATTTATGAAAATACAGAAAAAATCCAGGTTTATATTTCAGGAGCATTTTAATACGATATCGCATAGAGATATGTCGTGAACGTGATTATCTCTCGAAGAAAGTAAACCTATTAGCGAGATATTTTTTTATAAACAACACCTATTATGAACTAACTAAAATAATTAGACAAAAACATAATTTTTTTCATTATTTAACCTTTAATATTAAAATACATTTTGAATGTTTCGATAGGGTGACCATGGCTTATTGTTTACAGAAAATATACTCTTGTAAATTACACTGATAAAGCTGTTAGAGTCTGTCAAGCAAGTTGTGTCCACGACCATTTAGCTGATTTCTTATAATGGCAATACTATTATCTGTCAAACAGATTGTCACAACTTCTGTTCTACTAAGCTACAGCATTTTGATACTTTTAGCTCAATTATTTAATTTGTATTAATGGAAATTTAAAGAAGAATGGAAAATAAATATATTTAATGGATAAATGCACAGATCACACTATTCATGTAGAAAACAAAGGATAACCGACAGTGGCGTAACTAGAGTCTGGCCACGCTAACTAACTCTGCAGTGAAATAATGGTAGAATTTGGAAATCTGTATAAGACATCACCGTCTGTACTACGGAAAAAAGTAATAAAAACATTCTTAGATAAATAATCTATTATGCAAAAATCAAAAGGCAAAATACCAAAATCATTAGATCTACATGAAAAAGATGAAGAAATGGGCTGTTATCCGTAAATGAAATGAATTATTTACCTTGAAAATATTGTATTTTATAATGGACGAGCACTTCTTGACAGACAATACTATGAGCAACTGACAGAAAGTAGAAAAAGAACAAAAAAGATTTTAAATTTGAAAAAGTAAAGAAAAAATATAAAAAACCAAAAAAGTCCGTAACATCCTGCCCCTCGTGCAGCACTGCACCAACAGTCAAGGGTAAAAGAAGCCTTATGTGGCAAGCTTTACAAGTTTTTTGAGGGGCCGGCGTAACGTACCTCCGGCCGTCGCAACGTCCACCACCCTATTAACGCCGTCTTTTCCAGGGAACACCTTCACTATACGGCCTCGTGGCCATGTCCCTCGTGGTAGCGCTCCGTCGACGATAATAACCACGTCTCCAATCAGGAGGTCTTGACCAGGATCTCCCTTAACCTGGGTTCGTGTTTGCATAGTCGGCAGCACTTCGCGCACCCAGCGGTTCCAAAAGTGATCTGATAACTTTAATGCTTTCTTCCATTCAGAGCGTCCATTCAGGTCACGGTCTTCCAATGTCGTTGGTAGGGTTTGGTTCGATGAAGACCCGATGAGAAAGTGGAACGGTGTCAACGTGGTTGGGTCATCTGGATCTGTGGACACATGCGAGAGTGGGCGTGAATTTACAATCGCCTCGGCTTCCGCTAACAAAGTCAAAAATGTTTCCTCTTTGGGACATCTTTCCTTCAGTGTAGCATTCAGCGCTACTTTCACCGTCCTGACGAGGCGTTCCCAGCATCCTCCGAAAGTAGGCGCCGCCGCTGGGATGAAACTCCACTTAATGCCCTTTGTGGCGGCAAAATCTTGCACGTCATTTGTGTAAAATTCCCGTAGGATCCTGTTTGCGCCAACGAATGCGGTTCCATTATCCGAATATATAGTCTGCGGAATCCCGCGTCTGGCAAAGAAACGCCTGAGACCCATGATTGCAGAGTCGGCGGATAGGCTGTGAACCAGTTCCAAGTGGAGGGCCCTGGTCGTAAGGCACGTAAAAAGGGCCACATAGCGCTTTTCATGGCGGCGTCCGATGGTTATGTTGACAGGACCGAAATAATCTACGCCAGTGAAGATAAACGCTCGCTGGTGATGAGCTAGTCTTTGTGGTGGAAGATCTCCAGTGGTTGGATTTAGTGGTTTTGATTTGCGAATTCTGCAGAAGAGACATTGGTTTGCTACAGCTCTGACCGTGTCACGAAGTCTCAACAACCAGAATCTTTGCCTTATCTCGTTTATCACGGACTCATGATTTGCGTGACCTGCTTGGCGATGGTAATATTCTACCAATAACCGTGCGACTGGGTGGCGACCGTCAAGTAGGATCGGGAAACGGGAGTCGGGATCGATGCCTTCTACGGCCTTTATCCTTCCAGCCAAACGCAAAAGGTTATCTTCTCCCAGAGAGGGCGATAGTTTGATGAGGCGGCTGCTTGGAGGAATTGGTTTCTTGTTCAAAATGCAGTGAATTTCTTGCAAAAAACTGTCTTGTTGAACCCGCTGCAATATGTGCCTTTCAGCGGCTTTTATTAGGTCGGCATTCAAGGGTGTTAGAGTGGTCGACGTTGGTGAAGAGTGGGAGCAGGGGTGAGCTATCCCACTGTTTGATTTCAAATTTCGAATGGTGGCCAAAATATTTCCAAAAACAGCCGCAGCTTGGTGTACCCGGGCTGTGGCACGCAACAATCGTAGCCAGTCACTGAAACGAGCTAAATTCGCCGTGACAGGAGTAGGTAAAGCTGTGCTTAGTGAAGTCAGTCCCACCAGCTCGTTCCGTTGACACTTAAGCTCTTCCCGAACTGGTGCGACGCTAAGTGGCTCCGTGGGCCAGTCCTCTGGGGTCTTTAAAAGAAATGATGTGCCGCAAAACCATCTGTGTGAAGGTTCTAAATTAATCGGGCGCAATCTGGTTGCATCATCAGCGACATTCAGATCTGTCGGTACCCATCGCCAGTCTTTGACCGAAGAATTTTCTAAAATTTCACCCAGCCGATGGGCAACGAAAGGTCTAAACGCTCGTGCATCACTGCGCAACCATTGGAGGACAGTCATCGAATCAGTCCAGAAGAATGTACGCTCTGACTTTTTTCGATGGCTCTCCTTAATAACAAGTGCCAAACGAGAAGCTATCAAGGCAGCTTGAAGTTCCAAACGTGGGATTGACGTTGGTTTCAAGGGCGAGACTCTGGCTTTGCTTGCGATGAGAGTGAGCTTGATGTTGCCGTCAGGGTATATCAAACGCCAATAGGCAACGCAGGCGTAAGCAAGCTCACTTGCATCTGCGAAGACGTGAAGTTCTCTGTGGGAAGGCTCGTAGCCTTTCGCCCTTGCATACCAACGCGGTATCTTCAGCAAAGAGACTTTTGTCAGGTCTTGAAACCATTCGAACCACCTTGATGCTTCTGTTTGTGGGAGCTCCGTGTCCCAGTCGATATTAGATCTCCAGGTTTGTTGAAAAAGTATCCGTCCTTTGACGACTATTGGTCCTAATAAACCTAAAGGATCGTAAACGCGCATAACGTGTGACAGCACCTTGCGTTTTGTCAGTGAACTAGGGACTGTTTCAATTAAGCCTGTTCGAAAACCCAAAACATCGGCGGTAGGGTTCCATGCAATACCTAGGGCTCGGATGCTGTTATTAGATTCGCCAAGATCAACTTCCAATGGTTGAGCGGCCCTGAGCTCCTCAGCGACAAGGTTCAGTGACCCTGGTTCATTGGAAATCCATCCTCGCATCTCAAAGCAAGCTGCATTGTGCACAGTTACAATATCTGCCGCTAACTGGGCTGCTTCGTCAACGCTATCTTGTGAGTCGATGTAGTCGTCCATATAATGACTGAACAAAATAGCGTCCACGGCTCTTGGATGCGTATGTGCGTGCTCTTGAGCATTTTTGTTTTTTATAAACTGTGCAATAAAGGGGCTACAGCAAGCACCGAAAATGACCGATGTCATCCTAAACTCCTTTATGACATGTGATTTATCAGGTCTCCACAGATACCGAAGAGCGTCTCTGTCCTGCTCTCTAACCCGAATCTGAGGAAACATCTCTTTGATATCCGCGGTTATTCCGATGCGACCCTCCCGGAAACGAAATAGAACCTTAAGTAGCGGCTGGAGTAGGTCAGGACCGGAGAGCAGTAAAGAATTCAGGCTGACTCCTTCATTCCTCGCTGCTGCATCATGAACTGCCCTGACTTTTCGTTTTTGGGGGTGGTACACACCAAAATGTGGTAAATAAAGACGAAAGCCGCCAGATTTGCTATCATATAAGCCGTCAGGTTTGTTAACACAGTGAGTGTAGTATGTATCTGGAGCACATTCCTCTGCATAACCCTTCGCGATCATGTTGTCTATAAACGCATTGTATGCTTTAGCAAACTCGGATTCTTTAGCCATACGTCGTTCTAAACTTAAAAAACGTGACATCGCCTGTGGGTAGCTGTCTGGAACACGCTGTATGTCGTCGCGCCACGGCATGCCTACTTCAAACCGACCAGTGGGCAATCGTTTGGAAGTCGCTTCCAAAATGTCGACTGCGCGCTGGTCTTGTTTACTATGCAGAGTTTCCGTTTTAGTAATACCTATTGAGTCGAGTTTATACTGTTCCTTAATCAATGATTCTAAATTGTCATCATTGTTTGTATCCATGTGTGTATGATTAACGAACTCAATCAACTTCGTTTTGCTAGAAGCAACGCCGTATAAAGTCCAGCCCAAAGCTGTCAAACAGGCAACGGGCTCGTTCCTTCTACCAACTCGAACTTTGCGGTTGATTGACAAATACCAATGTTCAGCTCCAATGAGGATAGTTGGAGTTGCGTCGACGTATGTCAGAACGTCAACCAGATCGGACAAATGTGAAAAGGACTCAATCGTTTCACGTTTGACCGACTGCGGGCGCAAACACAAAGACTCCATAGATCGAGCATTTTTTACTAAAAATGTTTCCTGTGTGTGTCTACCTTTAATGAGAAAGTCTACATATGATATTGTGGTATTTCGCTCGAGACCACCTATGCCATTTACCGTTATGGTCTGTTGTGGCCCGGTCGCCCCTATCAGTTTGGCGATGCTGGAATCTATGATTGTCGCGGTGCTCCCGTCGTCAAGGAGGCCGTACACGTTGCAGGTTCCAGCAGGGCCCGAGACTGTAACTGGTATTATTTTTAAATAAGCACGAGGGCGAAGAGCTAAAATAGTATTCGGTTTTTGTGCACCTGTCGAGGTTGTAGACACAATGACTTTTTCGCCGGTTAGTTCAGCAGCATTTGACGTAGGGTGTGTATTATGTTCAACAGTTATGGGGTGTGTAACGGTATCTGTGGTTTGCTCGTTAAATGTATTGACGAGCGGCGGCGATGGCTGCCGGTGAAGAAGCGCGTTATGCCGAAAAGGGCAGCCATCAACGCCACACGGGTTCACTTTACACGTTTTCCACTGGTGTGAACTAGCCTTTAAGCACCTATAGCAAACCTTCGCTTCACGCAACCACTGCCATCTATCGTCGATGGACAAAGATTTAAAATGTGTACACTCCTTAATGTTATGATCTTTTTTGCAAAATACACACTCTCGTTTTATTGTAGACTCGGCTTTAGGAGTATGTTTTGACTTCGTAACAGCATTGTGAACATTTTCACGTTTTAATGGTTTGTCAAAAGAAATATTGGGTTGTAATTGTGTTGCACTAAACTCGGGTGACATACCAAAACGAATGTGTTGATCTAACTCACGCTTTAAAAAGTCGGACAGAATTTCGAGTTTCGGGCGTCCTGTAGTGTCCTGTGCCGCAAAATCTGTCCACCGAGTTTTCATAGTGGGGTTAAGTTTTCCAAGAACAGCGTGGAACAACTCAGGTGAACTCAGATATTCTAAGTGGTTCAATAACTTTATTGTCGATATGGAATTACGTACCCGATTAGAAAGGATTCCGAGTTCTTTGAGATCGTTACCTAGGCGTGGAAGGTTTTTTAACGAATTAACCTCCTTGTAAACGATGAGCTCGGGGCGCGCGAAGTTATCTTCGAGGGCGCGCATGACTTCCTCCGGGTCACCCGTCGACATCAACAGCGCCGCCACGGCCTCACGCGCGGGCCCACGCAGCGCAATGTCAAGTCGGTTTATGTTATCTAGCGGAGAAAAATTAGCTTTTGTAACATTGTAAGTACGTTTGAACTGTAGCCAATGCAAAGTATTGCCGTGGAACTGAGGCAATTCCAGTTTCTTTACACCGGAGGCAGAGGCGAGAGCCTTTGCGGCGGCCGCGGTGTCAGCTATAGCTTGTAAAAGTGTGGCAGGTTGGTCAAGCTCCGTGGAAATGAGCGGGGGCGTACAGCCAACCGCCTCGGATGCTTTAGTGACATTTCGTAAGAGTTGCGTTTGTCTAATGAGAGGGTTAATAGGGAGTGCAGTTGTCCGCGTGGTCATCGGGCGGTGTACCGATTGACCGGGGGGTGTGCCAGGAGAACCTTGATCACATCCTACTGCAGCGACTTCTCTATCAACACAGCTGTCAATGTTGTGATTTTCTATCCATTTTTTAGTTCTATCTACGCTCACCCGTGTAGAGCTACGATGGCTCGCGCGGCTTCCTGCGCTTGTAGCGCCGGCATCGATAGCCGCCAGCTCGGCTTGCAGCTCGCACTCCTCGACCTGGTGCTGTAACGCGGCGAGTTCACGTTCGCGTTCGCGCTCACGTTCCGCGAGTACCTGCTCGCGGTCGCGCTCACGTTCGGCGCGGTCGCGCTCACGTTCGGCGAGTACCTGCTCGCGGTCGCGCTCATGTGCGGCGAGCTCCTGCTCGCGCTCCAGGCGGCGACGTAGGACGAGCGCTTCTGCCGATGCTTTTTGTGCTCTCACAGTTGCCGACGAATGTGATGAGCGGCTTTGCGCGGTTTGTTCACTGCGTACCTACGCTTTTGGTCGGCAAACCGGAGCTATGAGTCTGAGGAGTAACTGTGCCGGGCTCGGGATTGGCAGACATAGTTTTGCTTTGGGAACGGGTAATCATAACTAACTACGTGGATGAAAGCTAATGGAAAGAAATGAAAGTAAGTGGGTGATTATGTTGTTGAAAAATAGGCGCTGAAAACTAGACGAAGGACCAATGAAAAAGATGAAGAAATGGGCTGTTATCCGTAAATGAAATGAATTATTTACCTTGAAAATATTGTATTTTATAATGGACGAGCACTTCTTGACAGACAATACTATGAGCAACTGACAGAAAGTAGAAAAAGAACAAAAAAGATTTTAAATTTGAAAAAGTAAAGAAAAAATATAAAAAACCAAAAAAGTCCGTAACACTACACACACGTCAACTTTTATTATACCAAATGTAAAACTTTTTGGGGTTGCCCATTTATTGCATGGCAGAGTTAGCGTGGCCAGACTCTATTCCCTTCGAGGCCCGTGGCAAATTCGTCGGATGGGCCCCCCATATAAAGAAGCTGAACCAACAACAATAGTATTTTTAGGGTTCCGTACCAAAATGGTAAAAAAGGAACCCTTATGGTGCGACTAAGTTTGTCTGTCACAGCTGGATATCTCAAGAACTACTATTAATGCTATCAACTTCAAATTTGGAACAGTTTTAGATGACGTTTGCCCAACTATTTTACAAATAAGAAAAAAATTAAAATATATAATGTTTTTAGGGTTCCGTACCAAAATGGTAAAAAAGGAACCCATAAGGTGTGACTCAGTCTGTCTGTCTGTCTGTCTGTCTGTCACAGCTGGATATCTCGAGAACTACTAATGCTATCAACTTGAAATTTAGAATAGTTTTAGATGACATTTACCCAACTATTTTGCAAATAAGAAAGAAATAAAAATATTTATAATTTTTTTGCAACAGGGACTGAAAGGGGGTCTTAAAAATTCAAAGTGGGGCTACTAGGGCATGTGGGGTATCATATAAAAGAACACTGTTTGCACATTTTTAAACATATTTTTTCTTTTTTTTTAGCCCGCATAGTATTCGACTTTTGATGAAAAATGTAAAAAAAAATACCGTTACCCGTACCCTTATCTCCGAAGTTTGCAAAGCGAAAAATCTGAAATTATTCTATGTGATAGAAGTTTATGTAAAGATTACAGGAAACATAAAATGATGTCTTTAAATAGCACAGTTTTTCAGAAATCATGAACAAAAATTACATATATATGATGTTACGGAAACCTCGGTGCGAGAGTTCGACTCGCTCTTGACCGGTTTTTTTTGCAACAGGGTCTTAAAAAATTGAAGTGGGGTATGTGGGATATTATATTATGAAAGAGCGCTGCGTTTACACATCAAACGTCTTTTTTTTTTTTTTTGGCCGCATAGTTTTCGAGTTTTAATGAAAAATGCTAAAAAAATACCGTTAAGGTGGAGTCTTGTAATTGCAACTAAAAATATTGGACTCCTTACTTAACGGTTCCATAATTCTATATTAAATAAGCACAATGTATGTTTTGAAAGATTCGTTAATAAGTAAATTTAATGTAGATTTATATAACCGTCATATTTAAAGGAAAGCTGTAAAGAATAAAAACATATTTCATAAATTTCTTACACAGGCAGCAATAGTTACATTTACCAGTCTTGGCGGGTAATTGCAACTAAGTACTTGTTTTACTTTTTATTGTATGGGTGCATCTACTGTAAAATTTAAAAAACATGCCTTGGACAAGAGTTCATAGGATTTCAATAGCTATGCCTTTAAAACAAAGTCCAATTTTGCACAAAATAACTTTTTAGCCGTGGGACCGGTAATTGCAACTATTTACCTACAAATAGTGATGGGAACCTTATCGTGATTTTATCGACCGGCATGGTAACAAAAGTTAAAGTCAGGGATATAGTTTTATATATTTTCATTTTACTCGTAAACATCGTACGCGCAAACATCGTTCATTATTTAAATTAAGGAATTATTATTATGTTCACTGGTTAAGTTTACACTTACCAGTGAATATTTTGATAGGAATATTTTGAAAGGATTACTGTCATATTACTATCACAGTAATCCTTCGGTAATCAAACAGTCTTTTTTACTATTATCTTCAAGCTCTTTAGTTTTTTTTTTCTTCAAGTTCAGGTGGTCTGCCAGGTGTTGGCTATTTGGCATCGCGCGTTCCATATAAATGGTGCATAATATGTAGTTGACCTCGAGATTTTGTATTTTACGGAGGCTTCATAGCTATTCATCTTGTTTTGCCGTACATTTTCAACTGCTTCTATTAGATCAGTTAAAGAATATGTTAAATTAATATTACAGTTCAATTCAGAATTATCATTCTTTGAATGAATTCAGATGACATAGACAGCATTCTGCAATCCAGCATAGTATGGAAGTGTGCATAGTACTCCTTCGATAAAATAGTATTTATCGACATAGTCATTTTCACTGTCACATTACTAGCATTTTCATACTTCATACAAAAACGGTCAGTTAATTGCAACTACCCTAAAAATTTAAAAATAGTTGCAATAACCAGACTTTTTATTTTTAGTCCGGTAAATGTAACTGCATCCATAACTCGGAGTAGATTTATCGTAGAATGAAACAAATACGTAAAAAGTAACTTAACGTGGTTAATAATCACTCTCCTCGTGAAAAAACCTTCAAAAAACCACAAAAAACTGGATTTTACATATAATTACGCTCCGCGTGTACTCGGCGTCACTACGAAAAAATGGTGGTTTGACAAAAATAACTGTCATTCACATAGTTCTTGACATATCAGCGCCATCTATTTTTTTTCATTGAGAATTTTAGTAGAAGAACAATATCACGCCTGTCGTTGTTCAGAACGGTGATCTTAGAGGGAGTTATTTATGTTAGTTGCAATAACCGGATAGTTGCAATTACAAGACTCCACCTTACCCTTATCTCCGAAGTTTGCATAGCAAAAAATCTGAAATTATTCTATGTAAAGATGTAAAGAGATGTAAAGATTACCTAAAGGAAAAATAAAACGATGTCTCTAAATAGCACACTTTTTCAGAAATCATCAACAAAAATGAAATATAAATGATGGTACGGAACGCTTTTGACCGGTTTTGTTTTACTTGTGTATGCAACTAAGTAGAGAGTTAAATTAAAGACAAAACTATTTTTTTATTAAATTAAAATAAATAATAACCCCACCGCGCCGTATCTCTATCTACGTTGATGTCGTGGTGGGGCTTGCGCGCTCCAAACTCTAGGTCTGTGTCGGTAGAGTTTACTTTGCCGGAACAGGTCTAGCTAGGGTGAGGAGCCAGACCAAGAGGGATACATGAACCCGCAGGGCAGCATGTGGCAAGCTGTTGGCTTCGGCCCCTCGTACGCCTTCCAAAGGTCCGGGACCACAGGGTCCCGAGATATGTCAAAGACAAAATACAATAATAAGTAATAATAAATGTTGGGAGTTGGGATTCTCCTCTGACCGGGGGCCCCTTCCAGCTGGGGGCCCGTGGCATTTTGCCGACTTGCCACCTTGTAGTTACGCCACTGATAACCGATCGGAGTTGGAACCCTTCATCATTTTTGTGCGTCATGATACTGACAGTGATTTCTCTTATGAAGGCCATAGACTTATAAAAAAAGATGGACTCCGCGCCACGCATATCGAAAGTGAAGCACAGTAAGTATGCCGGACCGTTTGTACAAACACACCTCGCGCACACATTTACATCATAGTATGCCGACCGGCCGCCATTACGTGACACACACGAGCGACGCCGTCTTTGCAGGTACTCAGATCATGCACACATAGATCGGTTCGGTGCTTCACTTTCGATATTCGTGGCGCGGAGTCCATCTTTTTTTATAAGTCTATGATGAAGGCATTGAATTTCTAGATTCTGATTTTAGTTCTAATTGTGAAATTTTTTATACTAATAAAAATTCAAGTATCAAACATGTTTTCAGCGTACTATATCAGTGTTGACACATGTGAGATTTTTATTTTTGGCCTCCTTTTTCATTGGACACGACTCGCTTGACAGACTCTAGTCTCAGCAGAAGGCTTGTATAAAGATTAGCCAAAATTATTAGACTTTTTACCAAATAAATATCTACACTACACTGCACTGTCTAAAGAATAAAATTGCTTGAGATAGCTAGGTCCGTATTTATATTGCTTATTGAATTATTCTATGTTCACTTTATCATTGTGGCTTTTTTAATAATCGGCAAATAGGAATCTCGTAAGTAGGTATATAAGTTATATGTTAAATGTTAAATGTACCTTTCGCGTTGACTAATTATAGGCGAAATGTTTTTTCAATTAGAAGTGCTCTTAGTTTCAATAGACTTCCTAGGGACCTTAATGTCGACTTGTTCTGCACCAGTGTGGCGACCTTAAGACGGCTGTTGGCACAGTCTTTTTTCAATGATAATTAACTTTACTTATCTATTATTATCTTATATAATTATAATAACTTATATGTATTTTCTTTTTATCGACTTTTTCCATGGCTATATGTGGAGGCTTGTTATTAGCTATTTTTTAAATATTATATTATTCTTTATTGGTTTGTTAGTCTGTAAGCCTTCTTTAAAATAAATAAATAAATAAATAAATAAATATAATCCTTGGCGGCAGAAATTACCCCAAGAGAATAACAAAGTTTTGTAATTTCCTTTCACTTTTTCCGCTTATCTTGCTTCGATAAAACGTTTGAGAAACCCCCAAACAGAATGTCTTTTGCTTCTAATACACTTTTCAAAACCATTAGCTTTAGATCCAGTGTAAATTGTGTTTAAGTAATTATATAATTTACTTTATGCTAGTGGCTAAGTAATAACAGCCACAAGGGTCGACGCTGGACGGTGACGGTGGAAAAACTGCGTACTTTCATATGTTCTACACATAGGTACTTTGCGAATTTATATAGTTTTATGTGGCTATCTGCAACAGAAACAGAGTACTTTTTAATAGCGAGTTCTAAGAGCGAGTTGTAATGAATATTGAAAATCGTAGTGTGAACTCGTTTACAGTTGCATAGGATTTTTGGTAAATTTGATTTCAACATATCCCCATAAAAAAAATCTAAAGAGTTGAGGTCGGCTGATCTTGCAGGCCATCTGATTGTGCCATTTGTACCAATCCAGGTATTGAAATGGTTATTAACATAGGCAGTGGTCGTCATTTTATATTTATGTACCTAATTGATGTCACAGATAATTGTTAATTGTTAGTTGATTAGGTACCTATTAATATAAGTAATCTGATGGAACTTTAAGTAAAAGTGCTTTATCTTGTCCCATTAAATATAAAGTTTAGATTTCATGGTTTTCCTTTCATTTAATTTAACATTTTTGTTAGAGAGATTTGATCCTTATGATTGACCCTATCGATTGATGTCATAAATGTACAGGGTATTATTTTTTCGGATTTTAGCCGGTTCGATTCCTGAGTGTGGCAAGCGAATTTTCGAAAATCCTTGAATGTAGATTTGTTTTTTTTTTTAATTATAGGAATGTTTCCTTTGAGTAAAATTTGCTATCTCCAGTATACAACGTGTAATGCTAAATGCGCAAAACCTCTTAAGGGGTCATTGTACTCATCATTATGAACAACTTTTACTATGGGACCAAACCTGAAATCGCGAAAAAAAAATTAGCTGTTCAGTACATTTTGACGAATTATGCGAACATAAATGTACTGAACAGCTGATTTTTTTTTCGCGATTTCAGGTTTGGTCCCATAGTGAAAGTTGTTCATAATGATGAGTACAATGACCCCTTAAGAGGTTTTGCGCATTTAACGTTACACGTTGTATAGAGTAGGTAATATCCCTCCAGGTGTGGTTAAAAATTCCACCCTGTTTTGGTTGGACTGCAAAACGTGCCAGGTTGCGAACTGGCAGACCAATTAATTTTTAAAGGGCGTCATTTTAGCTACTAGGAGAACTTGGTTTCACCCTGTAACTCGATGAGGTAAAATAGACCACCCCATGTGGCCATAAAAATGGTTGGACTGCGAAACCCTCCAACACCGCGCTCGTCCGACATAGTTTTTTAGACTCTATTAATAGACACTAAAACCAACGAAAAGGTTTCGTTCAGTAACCACATGAGGTAAAATGATTGTCCAAACTGGGTAACATTTAACTTCTCACTGCCACGGATCCTCCAAGCTGAGCACCGGCAGACCAAATTTTTTCCTACTCCAAGCTGAGCACCGGCAGACCAAATTTTTTCCTACCTATAGACCGAGAGGTGACAGGATTTTTCATAACGATCATGGATACGGTTAGATTTACTTCGATGGGTTGTAGAGTAGTCCCCTAATGTGAATGACGTCGGTCTGCCTGCTCTGAGTGGTTGCAACTACGAGTTATAGCGCTTACAAGAGGCATCATTGTTGCGAAAAAAAACGATCAGAGAAATGGTAATTTTTAGTACCTATTCGAAGTATGGTGTCTCCACAGGTGAAACGAGTTGGTCTGCCGGATCTCAGTGGTTGTATTTCAGAGCAATAGTTGTGTATGCAAGACGCTTATTTGTGGAGAAAGCATAAAAAATACATCGAAAAACGGGACAATAGGCGAATTTTTCAAGTGCACGCCGGTCGGTGTCGTACCCCTACACCTGTCTTTCTTACACAAATTGGCTTGGCTTTCTCCACAAATAAGCGTCTTGCATACACAACGATTGCTCTCAAATACAACTACTGAGAGCCGGCAGACCAACTCGTTTCACCTGTGGAGACACCATACTTCGAATGGGTACTAAAACTGACCATTTCTCTTATCGTTTTTTTTCGCAACAATGTTGCGCGCATAATAGCTCTGAAATGCCACCACTGAGAGCCGGCAGACCAACTTGTTTCATCTGCGGAGACGCCATACTTTGAATGTGTACCAAAACTGACCATTTCTCTGATCGTTTTTTTTTCGCAACAATGAAGCCAACCTCTCTCTTGTAAGCGCTATAACTCGAAGTTGCAACCACTCAGAGCAGGCAGGCAGACGTCATTCGCATTAGGGGACTACTCTACAACCCATCGCAGTAAATCTAACCGTATCCATGATCGTTATGAAAAATCCTGTGACCTCTTAATATACTATTTTAGGTCTACTTTTCGTGGAATGTGGTATCTTCCAGTAACTCGATGAGGTAAGTAATCGTGCAGCGGCCTCCCGGACTAAGTGAAATGTGAACACGTGTACTAAGTTCTAACCACCCTGCCTGCCTACCTCTTTATTTGATAGGTAACGTAACGTGACTCTGCAAAATTATGACTACCTAGCCAACCATTTTCCACGTGGTTCGATCAAAATATGAGCAGCTGTTCTAACACGCACGTACCTATATGTACACCTAATTATACTAAGAAATAAAAACATTATTTGTTAAATAAACTGACATTCGTTACAGTTTATATAATAAATAACGAATACAGTCGGTGGTTACTTAAGTGACGACTTGAAATGAATAAAATACACTCACAGGCACAATTAACCGCCCATCCATATCTTTCGTCACTCTGTTTATTTATGTTAACTGTGGCTTATCTACTGTTTTGTTTTTTATTAAGTGGGTACTTTAGCAATACACTAAACACTCATGCCCTTATTTTGATCCATAAACTTGTATCACCGAAGCGTTTTTGGAAAATTTAGTCGTTGTTTGACACTGTTGCAGTTGCGTTACTGTGCTTACATTTCCTGATTTTTTCTGTCATTGTGTGTAAATATTGTTCGATTTAAGTTTGTAGTGTTCAATTATTCTTTGTGATTCTGAAAAATGCCACTCGATGCAACTGGTGCTGCTAGGGCAGTGGCTTTAGCTGACGTCGCATCGCTCGGACACTCGGTGTACCTCGAACTACGGTACGATGCTATCAGACGCTTTCGGGAGACTGGTTCATACACGAGGAGGCCAGGTCAAGGGCGGCATCGATGCACTTCAGCTCGGGATGACCGCTTTGGTGTCAGAAATCGCTTTTGCACCGCTACTGAAGCTCGTACGCGTCTTTTTGAGGTGAGAAATGTTAGTGTGAGTGAACGCACTATAAGAAGAAGACTGGTAGAAAGAAATCTAAGGGCTTTTCGCCCAGCTCGCGCTCCACAACTGCTCCCACAGCATCGTAGAGCTAGACTTGCCTTTGCGCGAGAATATGCTGACTGGACTGTCGAAGAATGGAAGGACGTATTGTTCTCCAATGAGAGCAGAATAGCTTTAAGGGGTCCAGATGGACGTCAGCGTGTCTACAGGCGCCAAATGAACGGTTTGCTCCATGCGCGATAATCGAAACGGTAGGTTATCAGGGAGGGTCCATAATGGTTTGGGGAGGCATCTCTTACGAGGCTCGTACCGATCTTGTGGTGTTCGATAGAGGGAGTGTGAATGCTCACAGATACGTGGAAGAGGTTTTACAAGACCATGTCATACCATTCGCACCATTAATTGGTAATTACTTTCGTCTTATGCATGACAATGCGCGTTGCCATACCGCAAGATCCGTCGCTGAATACCTCAATGAGGTCGGGATTCAAGTTTTACCTTGGCCAGCACGTAGCCCCGGTCTTAACCCAATTGAGCACATTTGGGACAACCTAAAAAGACGTGTTCGAGCAAGAGTACCAGCCCTTACGACCCTAGGAGAGCTCAAAACGGCTGCGGTAGAGGAGTGGCACAATATCCCCCAGTCAGATATCCAAGACATAATGGATGGATTGCCAAACCGGCTCCAAGAAGTCATTAGAGCCCGAGGCGGTAATACCCATTATTAAAATTAAAATTTAAAATAATTTGACAACTTTTTTCAAAATTAAACTCATTTCAATTTCATTGATAATTTTCTAAAAATCCTTTTTTTATTATTATTTTTAATAAATGCATTTTTTCAATACTGTTATGTTTTTTTTTTATCCCTAATGATTCCTTTTGACATAACTTTCATCAAATGTGGTCTAAATTTGACGGTCACTGTAAATTGAAAGAAATTCAAGGTGGGCGGTTAATTGTGCCTGTGAGTGTATAAAATACTGTTCCGTTCAGACGAAGACAGTCTTACCAGCGCGTTTATACCGAACGAACGCTACGTAACAGTCATGTCTAAAATACAATTTACCGTGAATGGGAAAAAATGTACAGGTAGGATAAGTGTTATCTATATTCGCGGATCTATATTTTGTTGATTTTTACTTTATTGCCCATTAAACACAACAGTGCATAATACTTTATACTTCTAGTACCTAATTCCACTGTCTCCTGCACCATACATCATTAAATTACCTATGCATCATTTTAATGTTTCATTTCTGATACTAAACTTAACATCGTTTTGTGTTTTACCCGGTGACTGATGCGATAGAAAAAATGTACTACAATGTACTAACATACTTAACTCCATACTAACCAGAGGGGCAATTCCCGTATTTTTAACAACGTTCGCAATATCATCTCAAGACTCGATCTGTCAAAAATTGTATAGCGTTTACCTACATTTTTGACATTTGATTGACGCTGGCATGAGATTGTGAACGTTTAAGTAAGTAAGAGAATTGGCCATCATATGCCATTGTCAGGTCGAGGAAAAGGTCTTAGATAATATACATCTAGATCAAGCCACCGCGTGGCCGGTCATGAGACAGCAATATTAATAGTGAAAGTACTTTGTATGGCAACATTTTTAAATTTTGCCATGCAAAGTACTTTGTTTGGCAACATTTTTAAAGCAAAAATACGGCACGCCGTAAGGGACAGAAGATACGATGCTTTGTCTCAATTTTCCTAATTATTTCGTATAAATGTGTCTCACTTCAACACTTCACACTGTAATCATGGCAACGTCTAGATGTATAATGTCATTGGAAAAGGTTGTATCTCAGAACAATAACAAAGCATAGAAGGAAGGTTAAAAACAGAATTCTGTAACTACCTTTAGTCCCGTTCTATTATTAGGTACGATAAAGGTACGATAAAGGATGTGGGAAAGAGATAAATGTTATACTCTTTGTTTTACTTTCTTGGCATGGTCACAAGATCAATTGTCATTTGGTTAAAAAAGTTATAGTATGACGCGGCCAAATTTGATAGTACTTTGTTTCAATGCCTGACAGTTCGTTCATTGAACTACCTGACTTATTCGCGTGTTCATTGTTTACGTGTTTGTCGTAATCTTCCATGGTTTTGCGATGTTTTAATAATATTTCTACTGTTAGATTGCATGAATTCTTTGTTTAACTACAAATAGTGAGTGTGTGGACGCTGTGGAGCAATTTCTTGTGTGGTTGGGGGCTGCAAGTCCCATTCATAGCGAAAATAAAATGAACAATAAATATTGACCTTCCATCGGTAAGTTTTTGCTCAATTTCTTGTTGCATATGATCTGATAAACGAATATAAATACATAACAAATATTGCTGTGTCACTATATAGCTGAAACCAGTCGTAATATTTATTCCAATAGAAGTTATTAGCGAATATTCGGAAATTGTTTTGGGGTTATCTTGATCAGCCATAGTGACGTAAATAATGTTGTCGATACTTTTCTTTTACAGATTTCCTAGACGATGTGAAAAAAAATGGATAAATTGTATTGGTAGACGAAATTGGACTCCAAAAAGCACAGTCACATAATATGCTCCAAGCATTTTACTTTGTATTCATTTGGTAATGAACCTATGAAATGGATGTAGCATGGTCTTTAAGTCGTCACATTATTTGTTATGGATAGAACTGATGAAATGGTCTGATATACAGGATGAATTTTTTATCATGCACCAAATTGAAATGGGAGATTGTACTCATCATTATGAACAACTTTTACTATGGGACCAAACCTGAAATGGCGAAAAAAAAATCAGCTGTTCAGTACATTTTGATGAGTTTGATGTAGATAACTGTACTGAACAGCTGATTTTTTTTTCGCGATTTCAGGTTTGTTCCCATAGTAAAAGTAGTTCATAATGATGAGTACAATCTCTCATTTCGATTTGGTGCATGATAAAAAATTCATCCAGTATTATGACATATAATTAAGGTATTTTATTGGCAATAAATAGTATCCCGTTCAAATTAAAACTTTATTTATTACATTACAGGAAATACTTATGGAAGTCTGCGAAGAAGGACATAGCGCAGTACTGCAAATTAAAAGAACCGCTCACAATCAACAGCAATCTAACGTGAAGTCAGGTATAACATTTCAGAAATATGTTCACTTGATATATGCGATACAATGATATTATATTAAAAATATCATTGATACGATATCATTCTTCTAATTATCCCAGTCGGAAATATAATCGTGTGCAAATTTATTTATTTATTTTTAATAAAAAATACGTAATTGTAGGATCCCGTAGCAATGGAAGTTGAAACAGGACCTAGTACATCGATACAGATTAATGAATCGCCACTGATCTTGACATCTCGTGAAATCATCTCACATCAGTCAGGTAAGACATACAAATAAAACTTAGTTTAAAGATTTAAGATTTTTTATCAACATTTTTATTTAGGTAAATACCTAAATAAAAATGTTGATAAAAAATCTTACATAAATTTTATTGAGAACTGTTTGTTTTAGGAATCCTTGACACAGATGACACTAACAAATTCAGAAATAATTGGATTCCATCCCGATTCAAGAAGACTGCGCTTTTGGCGAGTTCCTGGTCGCCAGAGCCGACTCCAGAATCCTCAGGAAATTCATTCGTACCAGGGCGGAATGATTATGGTGTGAGCTGGAATTCGCCTAACAGATTATTAAAGTTGCTAGGCATTTTATTTTTTTATTTAAAATATTATCTGGTCGTTATTTATTTTTTTATGTACAAAAATTTGAATTTTCATAATAAATTTTATTTTTTCACTAACAACCATTTTATTTAATCAAATAATTCAAATCTCTATTAAATTACGCTTCTACCGATTTAAAATAATGTGTTACATAAAAAGTATTAAAATAAAAATTATTAGGTACTTTGAATACCCTTGTTCCCTAGACATTGTTGAGTAGTCTATGATGTAATCTAAAATTCAAAAAAATATGAGAAAGTAAGTTGCTAAAAACATTTGCTAAACCGAATGTCTCCCACTTGTTTTCAATAAACTCATCAGTTATTATGGCAATTAAATACATTCTGGTTTAGCCGGGTCAGATTTAATACATGAAGAGCTGTCGGGAACCAAGGAAGACTTTGGTGATGATGATGACGAACTATTTAGTTCATACTTAAAGTATTGTTTCATTTTGAACGAATGTATTAAGTATTGGGATCATAAGGATGCTTAGTTAATTCAAAATTTTAGGTACGCACGGCTACAGATCAAGCTATACATTTCCAGTATAAGCTGATCTCGCATTGTATAGGATTTCCTTACAATGAGCGGTCAGTGTAAACTGGAAATGTATAGTTTGATGTGTAGCCGGGTGTACCTACGGTTATTATTCTTGGCAGTATAAGAAAGAATGTCATTGTAAATTCTATCGACGTTGAAATTTAGTGGGTACATCACTAGTCAGAATAAAATGAATGACAACCTACAAAATTTCGAAACGTCTTCTGTATATGTGTCCTTCTTTTACATCATAGCGGCTCCATAAGTCAAAATGAAACAAATATATTGAGTTCAGTTGCTATTTAAACACTACTTCTATGCTTGTTGTTCTTCTGAGGGTTGTATTCAGTGTATTATCTATGGTTAAAAGGAAGTGTTTAGATCTTTGGCAGGAATATTTTGATGAAAGATCAAAAGACAATTTTTCGGGTTCCGAGGATTGATTGTGACCCTTTTGTGACCTCAATAAAAATCTAATTAGGTACAGCCTTAACACTTAATTCCGGACCATAGACTTATAAAAAAAGATGGACTCCGCGCCACGCATATCGAAAGTGAAGCACCCTACCGATCTATGTGTGCGTGATTTGAGTACCTGCAAAGACGCCGTCGCTCGTGTCACGTAATGGCGGCCGGTCGGCATACTATGATGTAAATGTGTGCGCGAGGCGTGTTTGTACAAACGGACCCGGCATACTTACTGTGCTTCACTTTCGATATGCGCAGCGCGGAGTCCATCTTTTTTTATAAGTCTATGCCACCAAATAAGTTTTTGCCTCCAAGTTGTGATGACTGTTGAGTGGTTGATGATGTCTTTCATATTCTGATGGAGTGTGTCCGGAATGAAAATACTACAATTACCTAATGTTTTCGGACGGTATAAAGGTATGATATTGGCATTTGTAATACCATCCTTGCTTTTCCCGTGACCGATAAGGCTAAAACAAGTTGGTTATACTTATAAGGTAGACCTTCATCAACAATTTTGTGTTTTTCTGCACTGGGCGATGTGGTCGCTAAGCGACAAAGTCCTTTAAATAAATAATTAAAAAAAAATCATAAGTCCATAATTTTAAGTCAAAGAACCTAAACACCTACGCATTTAACCCCAACCTCATTGCCTACTGATGACAAAACTCCGACAATATTACAGTAATCTCCCTACTATTATGTAGTAAGTAGAACCATAATAACATGCTTTAGGCTGTCTTGTGATTGTAACGACATAATGAATAGCAATTCTCTCTAGTAGTGAACATAGAGATACAAACATCGCAAGCACGATGAACATAGCAGTAGCACGTAGTAGGTACTATAAATAAATATAAATAAAATATATTTTATTGACATAAACATGGAGTAACATTTTAAATTGAAGCTCTGAGCTAGGTGGTACCTGTGTTACAGGAGTCAATATCAATCTGCCTAGCCTTTTTCCGACTGTATTGGGGTCGGCTTCCAGTCTAACCGGATGCAGCTGAATACCAGTATTTTACATGGAGCGACTGCTTGTCTGACCTCCACAAGCCAGTACTTAACTGGGTAAAACGATACCCGGGGCTTCTGACGACCCGTAACGACTGTCAAAGATCCACGATTGACATTCGGGAACTCGGGACCAACGGCTTAACGTGCTTTCCGAGGCACGGAGGAGTCTCGGTATATGTAAAGATGGTCACCCATCCACGGATCACCCGCCAAGCGTAGCGATCGACCCGTGCAGCTGACCACGAGCTCCTCCACGTAGTAGTAGTCTACATAGCAAAATTAATAAATTCAGAGTAAAAAATAATAATTTCATTTTAATCAAACGTTTTAAATGATAGCCTGTTACTTAATCTGTTGTCAGATCTTGATTGGCAGATACTTATGATTCGCTATCTTTTTTGCGATTAGCCTTTTCCCAACTTTGTTGGGGTCGGCTTCCAGTCTAACCGGATGCAGCTGAATACCAGTATTTTTACATGGAGTGACTGCCTGTCTGAACGACCTCTAGAACCCAGTTATTTATTTATTTATTTGAAAAAGCATAGCCACATCACATTAATTAAACTTAAGCTAGAAATAATCATAACTAAAGGACTGTACCATCGTGAAACCCTCCGGTGAACCACTTTTCGACCTTATTACTAACGCAATAAGGGTGAAAAGTGGTTCACCGGAAAGTTTCGCGATAGTGTACATGACAGTTACAGTTACTGTAGTTAACTGAAGTTTAACTGGTTGCGATTCTAAGCAATTTATGCTCGTCACAAATTATGTTGAAGTGGAGCTGATGGTGTCGAGTGAAACGAGTTTCGTCTCTTTTATTCTAAGTTTGTAACGACGACTTTTGGAATTTTTAGTAGTATTTAGGTACGAAGCAGACGTGACATACAAAATAACGACTAGAAATTAACATAATTATCAGGATTTCAATAGCTGAAGGCCGTTGGACCAACGAAAAAACCCTTTGCGACAAACCAGACTTTGGTTCTATGTTTTCAATTATGCATTAAGAATGTAATTTTTTTAATTTAAAATTGTTTACAGTGGACGAATGCACCCCTAGGGAAACGACGCTGAACGCGTACCTCCGCTATGTGCTTGCTCTGCCGGGCACCAAAGCCATGTGTCACGAAGGTGGCTGCGGCTCTTGCATCGTGATGGTGCGAGCCAGGCGGTTCCCCAGCGGCTTGGTCGAGACCTTCTCTGTTAACTCGGTGAGTCATTGTAATAGCTTAGCTTAAGTCCAAGTTAAGCTTAATTTTGCCATATATCATGTTATTACCTAATAGCTTAAATACATGCTTTTAATTTCCCACCAAAAGACGTACTGTCAGCGAACGTGTTAAGTATTAGTCTACAACACGAACTTTTGCGATTTTTTGCGTTATTTGGCAAAATAGAGCTCCGTCACTCCTATAATAATAGGAGTGATGGAGATTTATTTTGCAGTGTAGAGTTGATTCATCTCTAACCGAAGCCATGCACTTGTTGTCTGGCTAAACTTTTCCCACTGCATTCGATAATGTTCACGAATAGCTTGTAGCGACACGAGAGGAGAAAATAATAACCATCTAGAATAGAATAATAGAATAGAATAATACATATGTAAATCTGACTTGTTTAAATAGCTGAATATCTCGTCCACAGTGTCTGGTGCTGGTGTTCTCCTGCAACTCTTGGGAGGTGACGACCATCGAAGGTGTCGGCAACCGCTTGGACGGCTACAGCGAGGCACAGAAGCGACTCGTGGCGTTCAACGGCTCCCAATGTGGGTACTGTACACCAGGGTGGATTATGCAACTGACCAGGTATAGGAATTTTTAAAAGTAAATCAAAATATTTCATTTCACATAAACCTACATGGGCACTTATGAAATGTCAGAAGTTGGGTGCACATTCCAATCGATCGTTTCCTATGGAGAAGAGCTGGCAAGAAAGTTTCTATTGTCCCTATGGTCCTGTTTATATGGTCTTACGGTACTTTGATTGATACGATTTTCTTTCAGTTTAATTGATAAGAACCTCACAATGGAAGAACTAGAGCAGTCCTTCGGTAGCAATACATGCAGGTGTACAGGATTTAGACCTATTTTAGACGCAATCAAGTCGTTTGCTATAGATGCCTCCCCTGATATATGCCAGAAAGTAAGGGATATTGAGGAACTCAATACGTGTTCAAAAAACCCTGGAACATGCCAGAGAAAATGTTCCATAAAGAGTGACTGCAGTGATTGGAGCATCGTAGCTGATGTTAAAAGTGAAAGCACACTTTGTTTTAACTTTGGGAAGTACAAGTTTTTTAAGGTATATGATGAGAATGCAATTTTTGATATTCTCAACAAGCATGGCGTGGATTCGTATATGCTTGTTGATGGAAACACTGGAAAGGGTGAGTTCTAGCCTAACTTGAATAATAGGTACTTAATTAAAGCAATTAGAAATATGTTAGGTAACTTGATAATATTTGTTATCTAGGAAGTAACAGCATTTTTATCATTATTTATTAGAGTAGTAAAAAAACCCAATTAAAATTAATTTAAACTGCACTAGTTAGATAAGTAGAATAAAGGCTCTTACAGACAGAGGCGATATCGCGGTCGCGACGCGATATTTCGATATTATATCCGTAGAAAAATATCGCGTCGCGACGCGATATCGCCTCTGTCTGTAAGAGCCTTAATACAAAACATAAATACTGGTAACATTTATGTCAAAAATTGTTATCTAATGTTGTAATTTATGTGAGGAACGGTTATTTTATAAGTAAAAACTAGTAGTAGTAAAGACTTAGTAAATGACACTTTTATGCAATTTTTTTTATGGGGACATTGCATTCGTAAGATAATGTGCAAGATACGACCAGACAAAAGAAGTTAGGTATACGTCGTCGAACTGAAAATGCCTGGAAGAGCTATTGGTCCATGAAAGCTCTGAGGAAAACAACCCATTATCTTAAAGCGAAAGCTCATGGAAAGCTATGTTCGTTTGTCAAACATGGTTTTTGACAAATCATCAAAAATCCACGCTCGCGTTTTGACAGCAACGCATGTACTTCACGAGTCAAACTTACTGACCGCGTAAGAAACTCAAAACCTTACCTAAATTACTGATATGCGAGAAAAGGCGGCCATATTAAGATGAGACTGGGCCAGCCATGTGGAATGTCAGATGATTACTGGGTAAAGTAAATATCAGAACGGTTGCCAAACGGGAAAAAGTGTCGTGAAGACGGCTAAACGGTCTAGACAGCAGAAGCTGTATTAGTTTTTAACCGACTTCAAAAAGGAGGAGGTTCTCAATTCGTCGGAACCTTTTTTTTTTTTATTTTTTTTTTTTATGTATGTTCCCCGATTACTCGAAAATGGCTGAACCGATTTGGATTTTTCTTTTTTTGTTCGAAAGGGTATACTTCCCAAGTGGTCCCATGATCATCAAGTCGGGATCTGATGATGGAATCCCATGGAAATCGAGGGAAACCCTCAAATTTTATGGGCACACTTATATCGATTTTGGTATTTTTTATAGTAACTCGTGCATTTGCTCTCGGAAAGTACCATTTGGTGAACTGGAACTGATGATGAAGACCACAGATGGCCATCGGAAATACTCAATTATATCTAAGTATATCACAGGTTGCGATTCGATTACTTTAATATGGTTTATGCTCGTCAAAATGCATAATGGTGATGGTGACTTCACCATGAGCTCCAGTTCTCCTGGTTCTTACTAGGAGAACTCCTCAAAAATTAACGTCCCTGCATCGGGAAAAGCAATATTTTGTAAAACGTGATGAGCAGTTGACATTGGGATATTGTAACTTAGATAAATTACAAACTGACCCACTGAAAAGTGAAAAATAAAAACTTCTTTACAAAAAACAAAACCGACTTCCAAAAAAACACTACAAAGTGAAAAATAACTTTAATTTCGGAAGTCGGGGGCAAAACCTAAAATACAGATCCAAAGACACCGACTTCCGAAATTAAAGTTATTTTTCACTTTGTAGTGTTTTTTTGGAAGTCGGTTTTGTTTTTTGTAAAAAAGTTTTTAGAGGCACTGGATGACAATAGCAAACAGCCGCTAGAAGTGGGAAGAGTGGAGGAAGGTCTTTGTCCAGCAGTAGGACGGCTGATATAATAATAATAAAAAAATATTTATCGGTTAACTAATGACCTAAATAAACGAAATAACAATGATGAACGTAATGTAACATTTCAGGTATTGTCGAGACATTTGAATATCCCAACATTCTGATTGACATAAGCGAAGTGACTTCTCTTAAAACGTGTGATTTCGACCAAAATATGGTCCTTGGAGCCAACGTGTCTTTAGAGGACTGTATCAAGATATTCAAAGAAGCCGCTAGCAATAAGAGCGGCTTTGCGTACTTGGGAGAGTTCGTGAAACATCTTAATCTTATTGCTCATATACCCGTTAGAAAGGTAAGCTTCATGAGAGTGACAAAGGACTAGTGCTAGTGCTAGTGCTAGTGCTCTAGGTGACATTTGTGACTCCCGATTTTGTTGAGTTAAGTAGGCTCATGTACTTTTCCGGGAAGGACTACTACCACATATACGGTATGTGAGGGAAATTAAAGGCAATCGAGATATGTATTACAATTTTGTAATAAGTAGAAATTTACTGTAATACGAGACATTTTTACTTTGTCTCAACAGTTTTCTTTTAACACAAGCGGAGTTTCACTGTCGTCGATAATGTTTTCATAGGTTTATTATATTTTTAGATTGGCTCTATAGCTGGCAATTTGATGTACAAGCACGCCTTACCAACGTACAAGTCAGATCTGTTCTTACTGTTTGAATGCGTTGGCGCAACGATCACTGTCCGTAAGTACTATGGCATTTAATCGAAAATATCCTTAATAATTATATCTCTTAATTGGTGTGGGTTGAAGTTGTTGCAACATTTGTATGACGGTACTAGGCGGACGGCAACATTCACCTATTTTTCCGAATAAAATACTTTTCTTGTGTATACCAATGCACGATTTGCTAGCAGCAACGTAGAATACAACAATATCTTGAGAAATGATAAAGCTTAAGACAAATCTGAAAATATTGGGTCGTTTATTTGATGCAACACTTTTCGTCCTAAGGTTTTTGTGATGGTAAAACAAAGATGCTTACAATGACGGAATTCCTCAAGTTTAACATGGAAGGTATGTTGATGGTCAATGTGGAATTGCCGCCGCTGAGCAGCTCACACATTTTCAGGAGTTATAAGGTAAATTTTTGGATGTAAGAAAATGCCAGGTCGTTCTTAAGCTCGCTAGTTCTGCATTTAGAGTTTAATATTAGAAGCTTCTTTGTCGTCCCTTTGAAGTTGATTGATCAAGTCTATGGAGATCTGAATAGAAACATGAATCTACTTTTGAACGTTTAAATAATTGCAGATAATGCCAAGGAACCAGAACTCTCTAGCACTCGTGCACTCAGCATATCTCTTTAAAATGGGAAGAAAGAACAAAATAGAAAGTGCAAGTATAGTGTACGGTAATATAGATCCGAACTTTTATCACGCCACAAAAACGGAAAAGTATTTGATCGGAAAGAACATTTACAATAATAAGAACTTGCAAGAAGCAATAAAGGTGTTGAGCAGTGAACTGATACCAGTAGAAATACTTGGAGAACCTTCTATACAATTTCGGAAGAAGTTGGCTTTGGGGCTGTTTTATAAGGTAAGAAAAGATCCTGTAAACACATTATAGAAATCTAAATAAAGATTCTGATTCTTCTGTTAGCGTACAGAAGAATCAGAATCTTCACTGACAATTCAACTGAGAAATATTTAACTTTTAATCGTCTTAGGCCTACTTCTGGCGGGGCGTTCTGATTCTGTCAATAGTTTGAAGCTGACATAGACAGAATTATGTTTAAAAAATATTAAATAGCGCATTTAATGCAGCCACGAAATACAGCAAGTAGGACTTTAAAACCTTTCTCAGATTTTCTTTTGATTGTCTTAATCACCGAGTGCCTCTCGAGTTACTTACTCTCTCGCCTCTCACTGTTTAATAGAATATTTGTATCCTATAACATTATCCATACCTATATCTTACAATAATTCCCTTTCAGTTCATCCTTAACATATGTCCGGCTGGCACTGCTCTTTCCAAATATACTTCTGGTGGAGAACTTCTGAAAAGGCCTGTATCTTCTGGCAAGGAAGACTATCAAACTGACTCCTCGCTGTTCCCGTTAAATCAGCCGGTAGACAAACTTGAAGCGCTGATTCAAGTGGGGGGTGAAGCTACATTCGCGAATGATATACCTCCGTTGCCAAGGGAGGTGTTTGGTGCCTTTGTACTCTCTAAAGTGCATATTGGAGAAGTGGATACTATTGATGTTGAAGAAATTTTGGTAAGAGCCTGACTTTCAATACCTAATAACTAGTCATAGAAAAAAATTGCAGGAACTCTTTGGATTTTTAAGGGTCTATGATCCATATGTTATGCGCGTAAAAAAACTTAAACGCTATGCTATGCGCGTTATAACTAGGTACTAAGCTTACAGAAAAAACAATATTTACAATAATAATGTGAATGCATCACATTTCACTGGATGCAATGAATCACTCCTGCCTAACCAACAGCTGCATGAAGTGATTCATTATCATTGAGTACAACTTGTCCACTAACATCTTCAAAATGCCGCTTGTGTAGAAGGTTTGGCAGTAAGCCTTAAACAACGTAATTTTAACGTCCTTATTACAACAAGAAAACCTGCGAATCAGCATAATTGCTTCTCACAGCAAGAGCCCTGCGCTTGAGTTCGATATCTTCATGATCTTTTTAAAAGTCCTCAGTTGCGTAATGCCCGAGGTATTTTGTTTGTTTGACCCTTTGCAGGGGCTGGCCATTAAGGTTGATAATTAATAAATAATAATAATAAATATCCTTGGACATTTCACACAACGCCATCTAGTCCCAAGTTAAGCAACTTAATGCTTGTGTTATGGTAACGAGATGGCTGATAAACTACTTGTATACATTTTTTTTTGTAAATACATACATATTATAGATAGAAAAACACCCAGACTCGGAACAAATACCTACTTGTAGGTCGTACAAATATCTCTTCCGTGCGGGAATCGAACCCGCGACATGCTGCGCAGCAGTCAATCGCTCAACCACTGCGCCAACCGTGTCGTCAATAATTAGCTCGTATGACTGCTTCCTACCGGGGCGTTAAAGCTCATGAAAATGCTCTTTATACAATTATAAGGGTGCGTTTCCACTGACGTGGAGCTGGGCGGAGCGGAGCGGAGACGTGCAGGAATCGACCAATCATAATGGTTGAAATCCTCATCGCGTCTCTTGTCTCGTCTGTAATTGGACGATTCCTGCACGTCTCCGCTCCGCTCCGCCCAGCTCCGCGTCAGTGGAAACGCGGCCTTAAACTAGACCGTGGCTAGCAGCGTACCTTTCACAGCATTCCAAAAGCTCTCTTATTGAGTCGGCCGTTGGACCCAGTAGCACCATATCATCCGCGTAGCTGAGGTTATTGACGCAAACGTTGTCAATCCGACATCCAATCCGTTTATTGCTGTCCAACGTCCAACGATCAGCTCATCCCCCGTTGCCTCACCTCATAATCCAACCCATACGCAGGAGAGAGTGAATTATTCCACTTTACATAGTTCACTTGATACCAGTACTGGAAAACACGTATAATTTATAAAAGACTGGTACGCATGATGCTTCCCCGAGCTTTCACCATAATAATATGTCATAGGAGACGAGGTCAAAAGCTTTAGAGAAGTCGAAGAAACACGCGTACACAGGCGTGCTTCTGTCAGTATAATATTGGACAGTCTTTTTAAGACTCAGTACTATTGCGCTTTCAATGGTAAGACCCGAACTGTGCGTCGTTTAATTTAAACCATTTGTTGAGATTTTTATCTATCAGACTGTCCAATACCTTAGCTAGTACAGTGGCAAGTTATATAAGTCTGTAATTACTTACATCGGAGACGTCATCAGTCCTATTCTTTATGATTGGAACAACTTATTTGTGTAAAATACATTCGGGAGGAAGATAAGAGTGAGTCAAGCACAAAGAATACAATATGGATAACACTCTGGGACAGTGTACAGGCATGTTTCAATAGTGCTCTATGCTGAGACCTCAGAAGAATAACAGTTATTCTTCTGAGGCTGAGACTGTCATGGCCTGGAGACTTGCCTCTGGCCATTTTCTGTATAACAGATCATACTTGCTTGGTTGTACAGTGCGTTTCAACTAAGAATAGGAATGACCTTGCGCCATATTGTGAAGATTTAGCAAAATAGCATCTCGTTTACACATTTGCAAAGTCAGTGACATATTTTAACAAAAACAAATTCCAAGAACAGAACTAAAATGGATAAGAATAACACTACAAAACTTTGCAAGCCTTAGATTTCTAGCTTCAGTTGACAGTTAGAGGTCATTGACTTTCCTATTCTTAGTTGAAACGCATTGTAAAACGAATGTACATGTGTTGTAACAGGTCTCAGCATCGACCATTGAGTTAGAAGGCCTCAGCGGCGAGCAAACGCGGAAGTGGTTCAGGAACGTGTTCGGTATTTTCTATGGTGTACCTACTGCATCCCGGCACTGTCACCGGCAAAGCTGGTTTAAGATCAAGCCGGGATGTCGACTTCCAAAACCGGCTAAAGTTTTTGGACGATCTTTGAGATGATATTATGTCCATTTTTAGGGTTCCGGAACCAAAGGGTAGAACAGACAGACGTCCGCCTGTCCGACCGTCTGTCTGTCCCTCTGTCACCAGGCTGTATCTCATGAACTGTGTTAGTTAGATAGTTGAAATTTTTACAGATGATGTCTTTCTGTTGCCGCTATAACAAAAAAGACTAAAAAAACATGACAAAAACACGTAGAAACAAACACATGCAGACATGAAAAAATGTTTTTCTGTAATTTTCTAGTTACCGTCGCGGTCGATAGACGACTTTGTAATGTAGGTACATTACAAAGTCGTCTATCGACCGCGACGGTAACTCACACCTTTTTTTATGTTATAAATTCGTAAATGTTTGGAGAGTTTTTAAGAGTAAACAAACATGACTTTACATGATATTTAATATTCATTTTACATGTTTTTCTTTAATTTTTTGTCTCAACAAACAAAGTCGTCTCTCGACCACGACGGTGACTCACGCCTTTTTTTTATGTTTTACGAATTTATAACATAAAAAGGCGTGAGTCACCGTGGTGGTCGTGGTCGAGAGACGACTTTGTTTGTTTATACAAAAAATTAAAGAAAAAAATTAAAATTAATATTAAATATCATGTAAAGTCATGTTTGTTTAGTCTTAAAAACAATCTACTTACCTTTATTTTAATAGCTGATTCAATACAAGATAACACAGAACAGACTCGATGAAAGTAATATATGCATTGATGTAATAGTACATTTTGTTACTTGGAGAACGTTTGTTATTGCATTCGAGGCGGGATTGACCCCCGAGCCGTAGGGTAGGGGACGTTGTTTTTGAGCCGAGAACTGCAATAACAGATGTCCACGTGTATCAAACGACGTTTTTCAATACACTTTTGAAGAAATAAAATAAAATAACGGAAAATATTTTTGTCATGAATTATTAGGAAACTATGATTTAAATTTTCTTTTTTTTCCCGCGCTTTGCTTTCGCCAGGGTGAAGGAGAAGCGAAGGTATAAAGCCGATAAACAGCCTAATATGAAAAATACAAAATTCAAATATTTTTGAGTTTAGAACACAAATAAATGTTAAATTATCATGGTTTTTAATGATGTTCTATTTATAAACATCATTATTTAAATATTCAACAACAGCGAACAACAACACACAAGGAAAAAATGGAACAACAGTTCAAGGTCAAAGGTTCAATTTAGTGAACAATATAATTATCTTCTCAATCTAATAGTCTTCTTTATTTTAGGCAATAGAGGGTGTTGTAGCTTTCTATACAGCCAAAGACATTCCCGGCGTCAATTCCTTCGGATTTCCGGGCATTCAACTTCAAACAGAAGAAGAAGAGATTCTTGCAACTAAAATCCTGTTCTACGGCCAGCCGATTGCTATAGTCGTAGCGAAAACTGAAAAACTGGCGGAAAACGTAGCAAAAATGGTCAAAGTAACATATAAAAATGTTAGCACAGCAGCTCCGGTACTGAATATTGATGAAGGAAGAAAAGATAGCAAGAGATATGTGCCTGGAACTCCATCTATAGAACCGGATGGAAAAGGCGACAATGTTACAAAGGTCATAAAAGGAGTTTTTGAAATGGAAGCCCAATATCATTATTATATAGAACCCATGACATGCGTTGTTGTACCTGTTGACAAGACGCTAGAAGTATACGATTCCTCGCAATGGATGGACTTAACGCAAAATGTTATTGCGAGGTCTTTGGGGATCAGAGAAAGCGAGTAAGTTATCAAAACATTCTTTAGTAAATACCGGTTCAATAATAAACCTACGCTGTGCAACACAAACAGCCAAAGCTGTGGAAGAGCGGAGTCTCCTAACACAGGCGTTATTATGCTTAAAAGGAGGCTCCAATCATAAACTAATATAAACTATGTAGTTGGTACAGTAATAAACATTTTGTATTTTGTATTTTTCGTATTTGTATTTGTGTAGTTGCTTACGCTGTTAGTTCTAATTCTGCAAATGTTACCTAAATGTGAATTAAAGAACTAAATTCCAAGATCACTTCGTTTCATTAAAGTATTATTGCAATTTTTATTTTATTCTTCTTCTAAATTGTTATAATTGTTGTCCTAGATTCTACCCCAATATTATCTATGCCAAGTAATATATTTAAAATGTAACGTCTTGCAAGGCAGCATGGTTAAACTAATTATTATACTTTTATAAAAAATTTAAACGGGTCCAAAACTTGTGGGATCTGCATATTCTGTAATAGTTACCAAACCAAAATTACTTTAATTAACAAGGAATTCCAGACTCATTTCATTCATTCATTTCATTTATTTATTCAATAACAATTTACATTGTGTCTGAATTTTTTACAAATATAAGCACATAATTAAAATAATAACAAGTCAAAATAAAGAAATTAATTTGCTCAGTAATACAATCTCATCACATTTCATTTGGCAATGTTACAGACACCCTTCTAAATTACAGTAGGTACCAACAAGAGCAATTAATTTTTAGAGCCAATAATGGCCATGCTGTTGAAAGATTGTTTGTTGGAAATGACCTCCTTTATCTCCCTATTTCGTTTGATCCACGACTTTTTGACCACCCTGTATATTGAGATTTTCATGATTAGCAGAAACAAAATTCCAAATAATATATAGATCGCTTTGTGAACCTGTACCATGAAATAAATATACTTACTTAACTTTTTCCAGAGTCTTTGTTAAAGTTCGTCGAGTTGGAGGTGGTTTTGGAGGCAAGATTAGTCGTAACGCCCAGGCTGCTGCAGCATGTTCATTAGTTGCCAAGAAGCTGGACAGACCTTGTAGGTTCATTTTGCCGATACAGACCAATATGGCTATGGCTGGGAAGAGATTGCCATGTCAGTGCGACTACGAGGTAATAACCTAGTACATATTAAAGCCCCAATTTAATTATTTGTCTCTATTTACTGTAAGCAAGCTGATTCACTCTCTTTAACCCAAAAACAAAATGCTTTCATTAGGTTGGAGTCGACGACGATGGTAAAATCCAGTATTTAAATGCGTCGATTATTGAAGACAACGGCTGTACTAACAACGAAAACATTCTCGACTTCACTGTCGGCGGCTTCAATAACTGCTATAATACTAGCTTCTGGTCCTTGAAAACGGGTACAGTCACTACTGATACTCCTTCTAATACGTTCGCTAGAGCACCAGGTTAGTTCTTTACTCCTTTTATTTTCAGTTTAAAGTGTTCGACGATCCTCATCATAATGTTTGGTAAACTTTTTATGCTTGTTTTAATATACAGGGTGTTTGGTCCGTTAGCCAAATGGAAATGGAGTATAGGAAGGAAGGGTCACGTGCTATTACCTCAGGCCCCAAAAAAAAAATCTTGGCCCCACGGGATTTTTTGTATGAACCAAGACGACGCCTCACAATATTGAAGTTGATGAGCAGATTTTGGCGCTGTTTGATCCCTCAATCAAACAGCGCTGTTTGATCCCCCAATCCCTCTTGGTTCAAACAAAACAAATAACAGTATCTGAATTAAAACATTCGCGGCGCTGTTATGTAGTTACAGACGTGCCAATCACCAGAGACCGTCAAATCTCACTAAAAAAAAATAGAAGCCACGGAGCGCGTTTGCTTACCGGTTTGCCGTTTACTCGATGAAAGAGTGACAGATGATGCACTTCTACGGTGCAAGAGGAAAATAACAGTTTTTATCTGCTTTGCGCGTGTTATTTACAAAAAAACAAGTTTATACCATTCCCCCTCTAAAAAGCTTATTTATACCATTCCCCCTCTAAAAAGCTTATTTTATTCACTGAAAACAGTGAATAAAAAGCACTTTTACTCACTGTTTTGATGTTTGAAAATGGAACACACCAATGTATTCGACCACAGATTTAGAGTACGTAGGCTAGATACGGCATGTTATTAGATAGTTTGAAAACCGAACGGGTCATCTTTTTTATACCTACGATAACTTCACCCCAGCCATTTAGTGATGTGCTCAAAGTAAACAGAATTGTTTCAATCGCTAAGCGTCACTGAGCTAACAGACTTTTTTTAGTACGAACAGTCGAACATGCAGGGCACGCTTGATCGTGGCTTGCCGTATCTAGTATAAGTGAAATCTTTGTATTCGACCTATATTGATGTGTTCTAAATTCAATTTGATTGGTCGACATTTTCGACAAGAAGTTTAGCATTAGAATAAAAACTGTTTTGTGTTCTTTGCTGTCCTTAGTAAATTGGCGCTATTTTGAATACTGTAAGTTGTACGAACACAAAGTTTAGTGTTACTTTAATCAGTTTAGTGTTTTGTTTGTTTAGTGTTGTTCTAATCGATTAAAAATGCATTCATTAGTGATGAAGATGTGTTAACACCTGAGTTTATGAAAGAGAAGGCGGCCGATATAGTGGAAAACTTGCTACCCAAAAAATCACGGCTGGTTTACATCAAAGCCAATTTAACTTTCCTTTACTTCATTATAGTATGTCTATTTTCACTTAAATCTTTCTTTTTCTCGTAGTCATGGTATAAAGTATAGTATGCAACTCTTGAATAAAACGGATTTATATCGAGGGCCATGAATCACTCGCGTCGCTCAGGATTCTAACACTTGAATCACTCGCTACACTCGTGATTCAATCATCATGAATCACTCCCTACGGTCGTGATTCAATCGTTAGAATCCTTCACTAGCTCGTGATTCATCTATGGCCCTCGCTTTAAATCCGTCCTTTATTCACTAATTGCATAATATACTATTTGTTCACTGAAAACAGTAAATAAAAAGCACTTTACTCACTGTTTTGATGTTTGAATTTAGAACACACCAATATATTTGACCACAGATTTAGACTAGGCTAGATAGCGCATGTACATTACGCATGCTTAGTGGAATACTGACTTAACTAAAAAAGACGATTTTTGGGAAATCGCAAAAGAAGATCTTGCTATGAGGGCTTGTTATACTTGTTGATGCATAAAAATAAAACTGATTTATTAATCATGAATGCTTGTATTTTGAACGTCTATGATTAACTATTGATGAGATCTGAATTTTTAAAAAACCGGAAATAATTTCTATCTATTTTTTCTGACCTATCTACTAATGGGTCAATGTTCCATTAAGCATGCGATTAGATAATATGATAAAAACTTTTTTACAAAAACAAAAACCGACTTCCAAAAAACACTACAAAGTGAAAAATAACTTTAATTTCGAAAGTCGGTGGCAAAAAACTAAACTAGAGATCCAAAGACACCGACTTCCGAAATTAAAGTTATTTTTCACTTTGTAGTGTTTTTTGGAAGTCGGTTTTTGTTTTTGTAAAAAAGTTTTTATTTTTCACTTTTTAGTGGTTCAGTTTGTAATTTATCTAAGTTACAATAACCCAATGTCAACTGCTCATCATGTTTTACAAAATGTTGCTTTTCCCGATGCAGGGACGTTAATTGTTGAGGAGTTTTCCTAGTAAGAACCAGGAGAAATGGAGCTCATGGTGAAGTCACCATTACCATTATTTTGACGAGCATAAACCATATTAAAGTAATCGAATCGGAACCTAACCTGTTACATACTTAGATATATTAGTTGAGTATTTCCGATGGTCTTCATCATCAGTTCCAGTTCACCGAATGGTACTTTCCGAGAGCAAATGCACGAGTTACTATAAAAAATACCGAAATCGATATAAGTGTGCCCATAAAATTTGAGGGTTTCCCTCGATTTCCATGGGATCCCATCATCAGATCCTGACTTGATGATCATGGGACCACTTGGGACGTATACCCTTTCGAACAAAAAAAGAAAAATCCAAATCGGTCTAGCCATTTTCGAGTAATCGGGGAACATACATAAAAAAAAAAATAAAAAAAAAAAAAAGATTCCGACGAATTGAGAACCTCCTCCTTTTGGAAGTCGGTTAAAAACGGAACGTATCATCTTTTTTATACCTACGATAACTTCACCCCAGCCATTTAGTGATGTGCTCAAAGTAAACAGAATCGTTTCAATCGCTCAGCGTCACTGAGCTAACAGACTTTTTTTAGTACAAACATGCAGGGCACGCTTCGTCGGATGGCTTGCGGTATCTAGCTTACTCTAAATCTGTGTATTCGACCTATATTGGTGTCTTCTAAATTCGATTTGATTAGTCGACATTTTCGACAAGGAGTTTAGCATTAGAATAAAAACTATTTTTGTCATGGTATAAAGTATAGTATGTAACTCTTGAATAAAATGAATATATCGAGGGCCATGAATCACTCGCGTCGCTCAGGATTCTAACACTTGAATCACTAGCTACGCTCGTGATTCAATCATCATGAAAACTATAACATTTATAACAGAAGTAAAAAATATTTACTGTTCTGAAAACTTTTTACTATGCAGCAAAAACAATCTAGACAAAAAGTGCGAGTCTCGGTCTAAATTCATTTGTTGAATTAAAAAACTAAGTCAGTAATTTAGCGATGTACCTAATCTTCCAGGTACTTGCGAGGGTATGACATGTATTGAACACATAATGCAGCACATTGCGTTCGCCGTACAGAAGGACCCGACTAGTGTCCGCAAAGTTAACATGAGGACAGAGGACAACGACCTTCCAGAACTGATCGACATTCTCAAAAACGACGCCAACTACGACCAAAGAGTTAAAGAGATAGAACAGTTCAATAAAACAAATAGATGGATGAAGAAGTCTATTTCTATCAATGTTATGAGCTTCCCAGTCGTCTTTTATGGCAACTATTCAGCACTCGTCACCATTTATAGAGGTGATGGTACAGTAACTGTCTCCACAGGAGGTATAGAGATGGGACAAGGGATCAACACGAAAGCTGCCCAGGTTTGCGCATATGAGCTAGGGGTGCCTCTAGAATATGTGAATATTGTTCCCCATTACTCTTTCGTGTCTGCAAACAATGTGTTTTCTGGGTCAAGTATTACGACTGAAAGTGTTTGCTACTCCATTATAAGAGCATGCGAAAGTTTGAAAGAAAGGTTGGCTCCGATAAGGGAAAGTATGCCAGAGGCTACCTGGAAGGAAATCATCAAGAAAGCAGGAGATGACCAAGTGGAGTTGACTTCTTTGTTCATGATGACAGATACAGACGAAAATCTGAAGGGGTATAGTGCGTTCGCTGTAGCCATTATTGAGACACAACTAGATATAACGACTGGACTTTTTCAAATAGTTCGTGCGGATATTTTGGAGGATGTCGGTGTTAGTGCTAACCCTAAGCTAGACGTCGGACAGGTGAGTGGACTAAGATTACTAATTTATTTATTTATTTTCTTTCTTTAATCGATAACCAACAACTGTTTACACTGTTACAATCCTAATATTTGTTTACTTAAATCTTGGGTTTCTAAGGGTTAGTGTAACAATTTCTTGTAGGTTAGCACCGCATGCCTCTTAAACATAATTGTGCTAGAAGCACTATGCTATGAAATTGATAACAAAATAGTAAACATAAAAGAAACAAGTTTGATGTTATGTGAGATAATGTGAGTTTAAAAATAACATCAAAAACGAAATTATCCTAAAACATAAAACAGAGATACTGAAACAGTATGTTAAAAACACAAATAAAGTAAAAAAATAAAAAAAATAACCTTGTGCGTTGCCATAGAATAATTATCCATTTTGCACCAGGGTGGTTTCCGATTTCCGACACTGGACTCTCATGGGCGTGTGTGCCTACCGTAGTATTTATTGATGTAGCGACTATATCTGCAACGGCTACATTGTTAGAATTTTTTCTAATAAAATTATTGATTATTACTAATGAGTTAAGTTGCATTAAAAACGTTTTGGACTAAAGGAACAAAAGGACCAATAACATTTTTTACCGTTCATTCAATATTTTAAGGTGCAAGGAGCCTACGTTCAAGGTATCGGTTACTTCACTTGTGAGAAGCTGATTTATGACAAGGATACAGGGAAACTATTGACTAACCGATCCCTGACGTACCACGTACCCCTCGGTCTGGACATACCGGTCAAATTTAACATCAAGTTGAGGTACAACCACAAGAATCTGAATGGAGTACTTGGATCTAAAAGTGAGTAACCTAATGAACTCATTATGACACTGACTTTAGGGAGAATATCCTGTGCGTCTTCTTGACAGATAATAGTTCAATTGGTAAACAGGCAATAGCGATCAGCTAACTTGCCAGTCCATCTGCCAAACATCATCGTAAAGGAAATTTTCTTGAGCCTTAATCAACAATGACATTATGTCAGAATCGTCACTATACTATCGTCGCATTACCTACTACGTTGCAACTATTGTTAATAATTATTTCGTATATACTGTAACTGATTTCGTTTTAGTGTTTAAAACTATTGTTTCATTTTGACCTAGCTTGCGGCGAGATGGGCATCTGTACGTCGCACGGGGTGACACACGCGCTGCGACAGTGTATCATGGAGTCCCGCAAGGACTCGGGCTACGACCCTAATGAATGGATTTTTATTCGTGAGTATTATCCATACTAATATTATAAATTCGAAAGTAACTCTGTCTGTCTGTCTGTCTGTCTGTTACCTTTTCACGCCTAAACCACTGAACGGATTTCGATAAAATTTGGCATGGCTATAGATGGTATCCTGGGGACGGACATAGGCTACTTTTTTTTTCAAAAATAATCCTACAGGGGGTGATATAGGGGATGAAAGTTTGTATGGGAAACTCAGTATTTCTTAAGTTAGGGATGTGAAAATTAAAATGTACGATTTTGATAGGAAATTAAGAAATATGCGGTTCAGCGTTTTTGAAAAATCATCCCCTAAGGGTGTAAAATATAGTAAAATAGGGGTTGATTTTAAAATTTACAAAACTGCACGGATTTCGACAAAATTTGGCAAGGCTGAATATAGCATCCTGGGGAAGGACATAGCATACTATTTTTTCAAAAATAATACTACAAGGGGGGGTTTAGGGGATGAAAGTTTGTATGGGAAACTCAGTATTTCTTCAGTTAGGGATGTGAAAATTAAAATGTATGCTTTTGGTAGGAAATAAAGAAATATGCGGTTCAGCGTTTTTGAAAAATCATCCACTAAGGGGGTAAAATAGGGGTTGATTTTAAAATTTACAAAACTGCACGGATTTCGACAAAATTTGGCAAGGTTTTATATAGCATCCTGGGAAAGGACATAGGATACTTTCAATAACAATACTACAGGGGGTGATATAGGGGATGAAAATTTGTAAGGGAAACCCAGTATTTCTTAAGTTAGGGATAACAAATTTATGCTATTGGTAGGAAATTAAGAAATATACGGTTCAACGTTTTTGAAAAATTATCCCCTAAGGGGGTAAAATAGGGGTTGATTTCAAAATTTACAAAACTGCACGGATGTCGATAAAATTTGGCAAGGCTTTAGACAGCATCCTGGGGAAGGACATAGACTACTTTTTGTCTTAAAAATAATCCTACAGGGGGTGATATAGGGGATGAAAGTTTGTATGGAAACTCAGTATTTCTTAAGTTAGAGATGTGAAAATTAAAATGTATGCTTTTGATAGGAAACAAAGAAATATGCGGTTCAGCGTTTTTGAAAAATCATCCCCTAAGGAGGTAAAATAGGGGTTGATTTTAAAATTTACAAAACTGCACGGATTTCGACAAAATTTGGCAAGGCTTTATATAGCATCTTGGGAAAGGACACAGGATACTTTCAAAAATAATACTACAAGGGGTGATATAAGGGATGAAAGATGGGAAACCCAGCATTTGTTAAGTTAGGGTTTTGAAAATTAAAAATTTATGCTTTTGGTAGGAAATAAAGAAATATGTGGTACAGCGTTTTTGAGGGGGTACAATAGGGGTTGTCAAATGTTTGTGTAATTACCTCTTTTTAAGAGATTTAAGGGATTGGAAATGTAGTCATAGTTCGAATCTTGAGGTAACATTTAGTCTTTATTTCATTAGAAGTTTTTACGAGGAAATTATTTGAACGAGTGGACACTCGGACAAAAGTTATTTGTTATTAGAGCGTGACTGGCATAATAAATTTTAAGTAATTAACAAAGTCCCCCCGCCGCGTAAGTGTGTCTGTTTGAATGCGATAATGTCAAAAAGTACCGAACGGATTTTCATACGGTTTTCTCCAATGAACGGAGTGATTCAGTGTAATTCATTACGGTTTTGTGTAAATTGGTTGAAATATGACGACGACTGTTGAAGATGTCGGAAAAAATCATGACAATTGGTAGCTTTATGCCTACTACACCACTAATTTTTAATTAGTACAAATACTTAAAGGGCTTATTAGAGAAGGTCTTGTTATTAAATATGTAAAGTCTCAATAAATAATATTCATAAACAGCAAAGTTATTGGAGTTTGTTTATATCTCAAAATTTCACTCAATGTATGGAAATATTGTACAGGCTATTCATAGTTGTATTCATTCTCTCGCTCTCGCATTTGCGTGCTCTCGCTCGAACTTGCCCCGCCTCCAACAGCTGTTATCGTATCATAATCATGAATTTACCAATTATGACAAATTTTCGTGGACAATTTTGGTATTTCTTTTTTTTTACTTTTGACTACACTAATATGATCAGTAACGGGTACGGATAGAGCCCCATTTTTTTTTGTACTAATTAAAAAATAGTGGTGTATACACGGTAACGATATATCGTAGCGATTTGAGTTTGCACAGTTATATCGGACGGCCCTATGTTTTCCACATGTACGTTCCCATGGGATATTTTCCGACATCCACGCGGGCGAAGCCGCGGGCAAAAGCTAGTTGTATTATATTTTTCCAAGGATGGATGGTTATTAGGTAGGATCTTGCATTTCATAATAAGTTATTAGAAGTTCACAGGAAATTCAAATATTGTGCAGAGAAGCGTTTCAGTTATAATGCAATGAAACGTCCCTGTCAGGTGTTCGGTTGACTATTATTGGACTTGTGGTTTAACGATTTATTTTGTAGTTTTTCCCACGATCCAATATCGTAGCCAGAACAATGCTCAAGCATGAATCTCAATTTAAAAATAAGAGTTTTCATACTATTCTCTACTAAAATTTAAATTCTGAACCTCTGAATGCATTAAAAGCAACGCTAATTTGACACTTTTTTTCGCAGCGGTGCCGTACGATACCGAAGCTATATTGAAGGCGCTGGACGTGAAACCAGAAGAATTCCTTCTTACCTAATAGTTTGTTAATTTGATATACTTAATAAATAAAAAAAATAAAAAAGCCTTTTATTTCCTTTAGGTAATAAATTAATTCCAAATTTTTTAAATATAATTTTTGTAGTTTTTTTGTGCACTAATTTACACTTGCAAGAACCCCTCCACAGGTAAAGGCCTCCTCCAACGCTAACCAATCTTCTCTGGATTTAGCTACGTTAACCCAGTTTGAACCTCCTATTTTCTTTATGTCTTCGTCCCATCTAGTATTAGGTCTTCCCTTCTTTCGTTTTCCTTGTGGGCCCTTCCATGTTGTCACTCTTTTAGTCCATCTCTGGTCCTGAAGGCGTGCTACGTGCCCAGCCCATTTCCATTTTGAAGTGAAGGCTTGTACTAGTACATCAGTAGCTTTGGTAGCTTGTCTAATTTTTGAATGTCGAATTTTCTGTATTTTCTTTAAATTCAGCATGCTACGCTCCATTGCTCTTTGGCATGTGACTAACCTATTTTTTACATTGTTGCTGAACCTCCATGTTTGACAACCATATGTTAAGCAAGGCAGAAGGCAAGAATTTAAGACTTTGGTTTTGAGATGGGTAGGTAGGTTGCTCTTGAATATTTCTTTTAAACTCCAGTACTTATTCCATGTTAGTTGTATTCTACGGTTTACTTCAAGGTCGTTGCAATTTCGGTTGAACCCTACTTGCTTCCCAAGGTACGTATAAACTTCTGTGTACGTCAGGGGTTCACCTTCAACTGATATTGGCATCCTGGTGTTGTTAGTGTTAGTCATTAACATAGTTTTCGAGAGATTCATTTCTAAGCCTACTTTTTTGCTAGCCTCGTTTAATGACTCTATCATGGTTTGTAGTTGAGAACTAGTTTCCGAAATTAACACTAAGTCGTCTGCGAATCGTAGGTGACTTAGGTAGTCGTTTTTAATCTGTATGCCGTATCTCCTCCAGTCTAGTGTGCTCATTATAGATTCTAGTGTAGCTATGAATAACTTGGGGGATAGGGGGTCACCTTGTTTTACTCCTCTTTTCACTGGAAACCAGGGGCCAGCTGTTTCTAGTTTCACTCTATTTCTACTATTCTTGTAGATGTTTTTGATTACTTGTATGTATTGATCTTCTACTTTTTGTTGCCTTAGAGTTTCCCATATGCTGTCATGTGAAATGGTGTCAAAGGCCTTCTGGTAATCAATGAATGCAAGATAGAGTGGTCTCTGCATTTCTTGGTACTTCTCTATAAGAAGCTCTAGTGTATGGATGTGGTCAATGGTAGAGAATCCTTTTCTAAATCCCGCTTGTTCTATAGGTTGTTTTGCTTCTATTGTGGTGCTTATTTTCTCGTTAATAATTGAGGAGAAGAGCTTGTAAATGCATGGTAGCAGGCTTATTGGTCTGTAATTTCCAATGTCGTTTGGATCTCCTTTTTTATAGATTAGAATGATGTTGGATTCTGACCATTGGGTGGGTGTCTCTTCAGTTTCCAGAATCTGGTTAAACAGTTTTGTGAAAGGTACAGCTAGCATAGGTGTAGCTACTTTTAGAGTTTCATTTGTAATGTTGTCAGATCCTGGGCTTTTGTCTAATTTTAGTTTATTCATTGCTCTTATGACTTCATTCACCTCTATTTGAGGTACACTACTGTTTCCGATTGTGTTTGTGGTACTTTGATTTGGATTACTAATGTTGTATTCTCTGGCACTGTATAGGTTCTTGTAGTATTCGGTTGCTATATTAACAACCTCACACCGGTTGTGTGATGTTTTACCATTTTTCTTCAGTCCATCAATCCATGTTTTGTTTGGTCTTAATTCTTTAAAAGCTTTCTTCGTACTTCCTGTTCTGTTGAGATGTTTTTTAATAATGTTATATCTGTGGTTTGTGTAGTCTTTCTTTATGTACTTACTTGTAAGCTTATAAAGTGCCGAGATATGATTTTTTGTGGTTCTATTTTTGTTTTTGCTTTTCTGCAGCTCCCGTCTCTTTTTTAGTAAATGTAGTGTGTGTTCTGACAGTATTTTATGGGTTTTAACGGGTTTTGGTATTGTGTTTTCAACAACCTGAAGGCTCCTGGTAATAGCTTTTACAATATTATCATAATATCTCTGCACAGTTGTGTTCTCTGGATGATCAAATAATCTTTGAGATTCGTCAGATTTCAAACATTCCATATATTTTTGTACCTCTTCGTCACTTTTTAAAGAAAAGTTTGGTTTATTATGATATTTAGCTCTGCTCAATTTTTTTTGTGTAAGTATTATTGTTGCTCGCACTGGTCTATGATCTGAGGGGTAGTTTATATTCAGCACTTCTATGTTTTGGAACATGTATGGTTGGTTAGATAGCACAAAATCGATTTCATTTTTATATTTTCCGTCTGGGGATCTCCAGGTCCATTTATTTTTAGATTTTTTCTTGAAAAATGTGTTAAGTATTACAAGTTTGTTTTCAATTGCAAAGTTAATCAGTTTTTGGCCTCTTTCGTTCCTTTCACCATATCCGTTCAGTTTCATGACCAGGTTTTCTTCCTTTTTTGGTATTCCTAATTTAGCGTTGTAGTCTCCCATCAATATGTAATTTTTATGAGCGGCTTTTATTGCTGTGCGGACTGTCGTATAAAAGTTATCAATATCTTCTTCGCTTGCTTTTTCAGTTGGTGCATACACTTGTATGATGGATATGTAAGTCCCATCAATTATGATATTTAGTAATGCAACTCTTTCTGTGAAGCCGATGAAGCTTTCTATATTATTCTTATGTTTTTTCTTTATCAAGAAGCCTACCCCATACATACCAGGAGTGTCACCTGAGTGGCAGAGTATAAACTGTTTGTATTCTTCTATTTTTGTTCGGGTACGTCTTGTTTCAGATAGTCCTATTATGTCATATTTAACTTCCTTCAATGCTTCGCTTAGTTCAATTAAACGTTCATATGATGAGAGTGTTCTAACATTGTATGTCATTATATAGAGTTTCTTTAGACGATTAGCTTGATTTGTTGGAGGGTTTTGGTCGTAATCTTCCACGGGGACCAACCGGATTGGAAGATGTTGTTTATGTATTGCTGGTTTATTTTGCTTGTTTTCTTTGTGGGAGGGGGGCGGTAGTTGCTATATATTATTATTTTTGTTGTCCTGTTTATTAGGTATGTTGTTAGGATTTTTGGTAGTAAGGAAGTTGAGTATGCCCGGCTTCGGAACACCCTCAGACAAGCTAGATGATCTTTGTATGTTTTTTTGTATTTTATTTTTCTTACTTGATTGGGTTTTTTCCTTATCTTGTGTGAGGGTATGATTTTCAGGTGAAACAGAGAGAATTCTTTTGTTGTTGCTTACTGTGTTCTTGTTTTCATTTATTACTACCACTTTATCATACTTGATTATCACAGTGTTTCCTTTCTCCTTTTCTTCACGTACCTGTTTTTGCAGTTCCTTCCTTTTTTCCAAAATGTATTGTGGATAATCTTCTTTTAAATAATACGGAGTGTCTTTAAGTGCTCCTCTTTGTTTGTATATATCTATTTTTACTCCCAAAGTTGAAAATGTCACAATAATTGGTCGTGGTTTTTCTCCTTTCTTCCCTATTCTCTTTGCTTCCTGAATTTCTCTGCAATCCAATTTTATAGAGAGATGATGTTCTATGAACTTGATTAAGTTTCTTTCCAAATTTGAGTATGAAGTTTCGGTGTCCTCTATGCCAAAAAAGACAATGTTCCTTATTCTTGCTTGTTTCTCCAAAAAATACAGTCTTTTCTCTTGATTTTCCACTTTGGTTTTGAGGTTATCGAATTTTCCTTCCCAGAAATTGAACTTTTCGTCCAATATTTTGTTTATGTTTTGTGTTACTTGGTCTGTAACTTTCTCTCCACTTGTTTGAATCATAATTTTTTGTTCATCCAGTTCTTTTTGGATGTTTCGGAGTGCAAACAAAACTTCTTCCATTGTTTATTGTTTATAATGGTTGCACAGATTAGATAGATTTAGGGTTGATCGAGTTGTTTTGTTTTGGTGCTGGTGCCGCCCTCTCGGCCCTCTCGTGGCCTTTGCTAGTATTATGTCAGTGAGCGTCGAGCGCGTCGGGAATCAACAATGTGGTTAAAGTGTTTGCTAGTATCAATAGATGGCGTTTTCAAAGAATCGATTTTTGCACGTCATGTAGTCGTTATTTTTCACTTTTTGGTTATTTTTCACTTTTTCCGTTCCAAATTCCTCTATGTTATGTTTAATCGACACTTCGCGCTATCCGTTCACTCCTCGTTGATTTTTCCGTCGAATTGAGCACGAAGGGATTCACAATAACGTTTTTACTCATTCAAGTTATTTTCACAATTTCCGTTAATTCCTGGGGCAATTGATCAAAATTCACAATTTATCTTGCAGAGTGGCAATATTTGAGCACACTTACACCGATTTTTTCTAGGGAATAACACTTTTTCGTATTTTTAATCTCAGTAATATACGGAGCCGATGTAAACAGTGGCACACTAGCGCCGCGCCTGTCCTGCCGGAATTTGATATACTTAAGTAGGTATTATTACTTTCTTCTACAATGAAGTGTGATTTACCTCTAAGTTAAATCCATTTCTGTTGTGTTCCTATTCATTTAGTTTCTTGTATTTCCGAACTGTTTAAAACAAGAAGTTCTTTATTTTTTACTTTGTATTAAGTATAATGAAGTGTGTTTTTTTACTTATTACCTATTTTTTTAAATTACATTCTTTATGTCATTGGTTTGTATAGTCTGTAAGCCTTCTTTAAAATAAAATGAATAAATAATATAATACTTACTACTGTTAAGCTCTGTTTTGTCGTTATTCTTTCGCACTTATTTATATATCAGTCTTATAGATGGTTACTGAGATAATCTTTATACCAATCTCCCCTAAAAAGCTTATTTTATTCACTGAAAACAGTGAATAAAAAAGCACTTTTACTCACTGTTTTGATGTTTGAATTTGGAACATACGAATGTATTCGACGGTCGACCACAGATTTAGAGTACCTACCTAGGCTGGATACCGCATGTTATTATAGTATAAAAACCGAGCGTGTCATCATTTTTATACCTACAATAACTTTACCCCAGCCATGTATTGTTGTGCTCAACGTAAACAGAATTGTTTCAATCGGTAACAGACTTTTTTTAGTACAAACATGCAGGGCACGCTTGGTCGGATGCCTTGCGGTATCTCCGTATCTAGCTTACTAAATCTGTGTATTCGACCTATATTGGTGTGTTCTAAATTCAATTTGATTAGTCGACATTTTCGACAAGGAGTTTAGCATTAGAATAAAAACTGTTTTGTGTTCTTTGCTGTCATTAGTAAATTGGCGCTATTTTGAATAGGTACTGTAAGTTGTACGAACACAAAGTTTAGTGTTATATAATAAATCGATTAAAAATGCATTCAAGTGATGAAGATGTGTTAGCACCTGATTTTATGAAAGAGAGGGCATCCGATGTAGTGAAAAACTTGCTACCCAACAAATGACGGCTGGCTTTCATCAAAGCCAATTTAACTTTCCTTTTTCTTAATTAAATGTCTATTTTCGCTTAAAGCTTTATTTTTCTCGTAGCCATGGTATAAAGTATAGTATGCAACTCTTGAATAAAACGGATTTATATCAAGGGCCATGAATCACTCGCATCGCTCAGGATTCTAACACTTGAATCACTCGCTACGCTCGTGATTCAATCATCATGACTCGCTCCCTACGGTCATGATTCAGTAGTTAGAATCCTTCATTAGCTCGTGATTCATCTATGGCCCTCGCTTTATTTACTAATTGTATAATATACTATTTTTCCATTTTAACGAATGAACAATGTTTTTATTTAATAAATCCTTTTCAAGTATTATTCTTTTTTTAGGGTTCCGTACTCAAAGGGTAAAACGGGACCCTATTACTAAGACTCCGCTGTCCGTCCGTCTGTCTGTCCGTGCGTCATCAGGCTGTATCTCATGAACTGTGATAGTTAGACAGTTTAAATTTTCACAGATGATGTATTTCTGTTGCCGCTAATAACAACAAATACTAAAAAACTTTTTTGCGTTTTTATAGATTTCACGTTTCACAGGGCCCCTTCGTTGCCGGTTTTTTTAATAACTTAATAAAATCCATAATTAACTTGCAGTTTGATTTAGTTTGACATACTTGGCCGGTTTTTTTAATAACTTAATAAAATCCGTTATTAACTTGCAGTTTGATTTAGTTTGACATACTTGGCCGGTTTTTTTAATAACTTAATAAAATCCATAATTAACTTGCAGTTTGATTTAGTTTGACATACTTGGCCGGTTTTTTTAATAACTTAATAAAATCCATAATTAACTTGCAGTTTGATTTAGTTTGACATACTTGGCCGGTTTTTTTAATAACTTAATAAAATCCGTTATTAACTTGCAGTTTGATTTAGTTTGACATACTTGGCCGGTTTTTTTAATAACTTAATAAAATCCATAATTAACTTGCAGTTTGATTTAGTTTGACATACTTGGCCGGTTTTTTTAATAACTTAATAAAATCCATAATTAACTTGCAGTTTGATTTAGTTTGACATACTTGGCCGGTTTTTTTAATAACTTAATAAAATCCATAATTAACTTGCAGTTTGATTTAGTTTGACATACTTGGCCGGTTTTTTTAATAACTTAATAAAATCCGTTATTAACTTGCAGTTTGATTTAGTTTGACATACTTGGCCGGTTTTTTTAATAACTTAATAAAATCCATAATTAACTTGCAGTTTGATTTAGTTTGACATACTTGGCCGGTTTTTTTAATAACTTAATAAAATCCGTTATTAACTTGCAGTTTGATTTAGTTTGACATACTTGGCCGGTTTTTTTAATAACTTAATAAAATCCGTAATTAACTTGCAGTTTGATTTAGTTTGACATATTATCAATATAATATTTGCTAATAAGAAAAAATCCTTTCAAAAGAAATACACAAGGGGCATCAAAAAAGCGGCTAAGTGCGAGTCGGACTCGCACACGATGGGTTCCGTACCACCGTAAATTATTCGATTATTCCCGATGTCCACCACTTGTTTGGCCACCACGGGGGGAACTTTAAAAAAATATTCTCGCTGTCCACCACTGGGAGATAGACCTAACTTCAAAACACTTTAAAGTTGCTTCTGCGTCGTCTCTGGCGCTGCGGGAAATGCAACCCCTTCGCCCTTACGTAACAAAGGATAGGCAGGGTATGCCCACCTCCGGAGTTTCACCTTGTTGGTCGCCTCAGCGGCTACGGCTCGTTTACGGTACCTATGCTTTGTTACAGCAGGCGGGGTTGTTCTCCCTTCGCACCTCCGGTTTTTATATAGGTACTCTCTAGGAGTAGCAACCAAAAGACTACGTAAAGTCGGGGTGTCCCGATTCGGTTTTGGAACCAGCAGTGCGATTCTGTAACCATCTCACTGTGAAAACTTAGGTGAAGTGAGCGTGGAGTGAGCTGTCAACAGTGTCAATTCCTAGCAAAAGCAAACTCACTTCACCTAAGTTTTCACGGTTTGATTTTTACAGAATCGACCGGCGGATTCGAACTATTTTAACCATGAAGTGGTGGACAATGGGAATTATTTTTAAAAGTGGTTTCGCTGTCCCCCATTGGTGGCCAAACCAGTAGTGGACAGCGGGAAAATACCTAAATTGTTTAACACTACACATTTTTATTATTTGTTATTATAGCGGCCATAGAAACCTACAGTACAACTATTTTCTTAATGTCCCTCGGAAATTTTGTGTTTCGTCAGCCGTCGGATTTCTATCAGTTGCCCTTTGCACTTGGTGCAGACCGGACGCTCTCAATCCACTTCCAAGTCGAAATAGTTACTGTACACACTCTTGTCAAAATTTCAAGTGTCTACCAATTACAGATCAAAAGATACTGTTGTGACACACGGACGTACGGACAGCAGGGGCTTAGTAATATGGTCCCGTTGGCACCCTTTGGCTACGGTACCCTAAAAAGAACTTTAAAGGACAATAGTACATTTTGATACAAGTGGAGAATGTTTGTTATTGCACTCGAGGCGGAATTAACACCCGAGCCGTAGGCGAGGTTCGGTTTTTCCGCGGTGGCTACGCTCTGTGCCTATGAGTAAGCTCCTATTACGAGAGCAACCACAGATGTTGGTCTAGGGAAGCGGTACTCCTGGACACAGCATGTGATCCCGATAAATGTGAAACTGTCTTGAAACCCACGACGAATCACATCACACTAATATTATAAAGGCGAAAGTTTGTGAGTGTGTGTGTTTGTATGTTTATTACTTCATCACGCTCAAACGGCTGGACCGATTTGGATGAAATTTGGTACGTAGATAGTATATACCCTGGATTAACACAAAGGCTACTTTTTATCCCGGTCTACGCGGCTGAAACGCAGCTAGTTTAATCATAAAAGAACAACTGAGGCGTAAGCATTACTTTTCATTTCGCTCCATATCAAGCACAAACACAGAAAGACAGGACAAAGGTGCAAGTGACGTTGACAACTCGGGGTCGCGGGTTGTTTGAAAGAGTTACCGTGGCCCTAGCATAGACAACTGAAGGAACACGGGTGGGTTTTAGTCAGTAAAAGTGAAAAAGCGGGAGAAGTCATTTGATGATTTCCATCCACAAAAAAAAACCGGTCAAGAGCGAGTCGGACTCGCGCACCGAGGGTTCAGTAGTGCTATTCTGTAAATATCTCACCGTGAAAACTCAGGTGAAGCGATCTTAAAGTGAGCTGTCAACAGTGTTAATCCGTGGCATCGGGTGGAATGACAGCTTACTTCACGCTCACCTCACTTAAGTTATCACGGTGAGATGTTTACAGAATAGCTTTCCCTTTTCCGGCACTGACCACCTTTAACTTGGATGCCTTCTTGGATTCCTGGTTCGTGAGGTCTACATTTTATATTTAGAAATGCATTTATACATAAGGGTTCCTTTTTACCCGACTGCGGCGAAGCCCAAAAGGAGGGTTATATGTTGTTGTTTGTAAGCATGTATGTATGTGTGTATGTATGTATGTGTGTATGTTCGTTTCTTTGTTCCCTCGTAACTCCTAAACGAATGAACGGATTTGGATAAATTATACGTCTTTAGATTTGTCTTGGTGACATTAACATCAAAAATAAAGTAAAATTCGGATTTGGGGTGACATATTGTGGAGTTCGAAATTTTTTTGTCTTCTAATACCATCGAGTAGGATATCAAAATGAAGGGTTTTAAAAGGTGATTACAAAAATATGTACAACTTATATGTTTAAAGTTAATTCGAAGTGACAAATCGAATTTTTTGATAAAAAAATTTGCTTTGAGCAGAGTTAGGACCTCGAAGGCTTGGCTATTTGTACACTTATCCAAAAAAGCATTTAAATAACCCTCACGGCAAAACTCCTTGCAAGAACTAAATCGTCTGCTAAACTTTTCACGTTTGTAAACTAAAAAGCTGGGAATAAAAAAAAGTAATTAAAATAAAAACCGGTCAAGTGCGAGTCGGACTCGCTCACGAAGGGTTCCGTACCATATTATATGTTTAACAATCGCAAAGATAACTTTTTACTTATTTTATAATGATACTGTGAATTACAAGGTTATTTTTTGCAGTTGCAGAAAATCACCCATGTTTAAACAAAATACCTTATGAATCGCCATTTCAGTATTGTTGATTAAATACAGTATTCATGGTACCTACATGGTATAAAGAAGTTTCAAATTCCTAATTTGTTGAATTGTGGCGCTAGAGCTCGTACAAAAATGGTCTAAAATTTACAACTTGTGCGGGCCCCTATTTCTTAATTATAAAAGATAAAAAAAATACATTTTCAATACATTTCCTCGAAAACTGGTTCATATCGCACTACGATTAGGTTCACAATGCAATGATGCAATGTATTTCACACGCGTGCGATTTTTTATTGCCACAGATAAAACTTATACTCTCTATTCGGAGGTGAATGTTTTTTTTTTAATCTCGGCAAAGAGATATGCGTCTTTACGGCGTTAATATTTTTTTGAATATTTATACATTGAATATCATCAAAAACTATGATTATTACAATAAAAGAAACGTTTATGAACAAATTAACATTTATTTGTGTTCTAAACTCAAAAATATTAGAATTTTCTATTTTTCATATTAGGCTGTTTATCGGCTTTATACCTTTGCTTCTCCTTCAACCTGGCGAAAGCAAAGCGCGGAAAAAAATAAAATTTATTTATTTATTTAACACTTCAAGCACAAATGTACAGAGGCGGACTTAATGCCATTGGCATTTTCTACCAGTTAACCTAAAAATCAAATTTAAATCATAGTTTCGTAATAATTCATGACAAAAATATTGTTCGTTATTTTATTTTATTTCTTCAAAAGTGTATTGAAAAACGTTGTTTGATACTCGTGGACATTTGTTATTGCTGTTCTCGGCTCAAAAACAACCTCGCCTACGGCTCGGGTGTTAATTCCGCCTCGAACGCAATAACAAACGTTGTCCACTTGTATCAAAATGTACTATTGTACTCTACTCAATGAGTTCTAGACGATGACACCCCACATGCTAGATTAAAAATTTTATTTTTTTTTCAAAATGAAAAGTTTATTGTATGGGGACCGACCCGTTAAATTTTTAACTTTGCTTTATTTTTATTATTTGTTGTTATAGCCGTAATAGACCGCGGAGGCTTAGTAAGTTTGTACTGGACTGTACGTGGTTGTCTGATTTCATGGATTTTAATTTTCTTGCGCGGAACCCTAATTATTTTTCTAAAATAAAAATAATCTAAGTTACTCCTTAAAACATTAGCTATATGCCGTCAAAATCGGTGAAAATTCGTTTGGCAAGTTTCCTAACTTGACTCATTTTTTTAATCGGTCTGCGCTTTAAAATTCTTCTATACAAACTTTAACATCCCTAAACCTCATTTGAGGCGTAGTTTTGAAAAACTAATAATGACAAACATTATTACTTACTTATGCAAGTATTTGTGCTAAGTTTCAAGTTCATTAACTAAATTAATAAGATTTTTCATATAAACTGTAGGTATCTCTGTTTTCACGAACACAGATAAATAATTTCAAAAATCGTCTGGTATGTTTCCATAACTTGACTCAAACATTATTTACACCAATTTTAGAGTTAATTAAGCCCCCAATAAAATCCTCCGCTATAAAATTAACTTTTCACACCTTAGGGGTAGATTTTTGGAAAACCCTGATACACGTTAGTCTTAATTTTTAGTCTCAAGTATAAAAACTGAGTTTTGAGTTAATCGGACCGCGTGCTTTAAAGTTCCTCCATACAAACTTTGACACTCCCAATCCCTCCTTAGGGGGTAGTTTAGGAAAACTAAAAATGATAAACTTTATAATTTACTTAGATGAATTTTCGTGCTAAGTTTCAAGTCTATTAACTCAAGGGATAGGATTTTTCATACAAACTTTCATGCCCTATTTTACCCCCTTCGGGATGGAATTTCCAAAAATCCTTCCTTTGTGGATGTTTACACTATATAAGGTATCTATGTGCAAAATTTCAAGTCTCTAGGTCCATTGGTTTGGGCTGTACGTTGATATATTAGTCAGTGACTCAGTCAGGACTTTGATTTTTTATATATATAGATTTACCATGTTATTGTAAGACCACAGACTTCTTATAGGTTTTCCTGTAATCTACAGGTATAGAACTATTTTCTGTATTTTTTTCAAAATTTTAGGTTCAGTAGTTTCGGAGATAAGTGGGGGGGAATGGTCAATTTTCGTCTGTTTTCTTAAATAACTTTAAAACAATATATTTTAAAATTATAAAAAAAATATATTTGAGACCCTCATAGTAAGCCCTTTCATTTGATATGTCACACGGTACAGTTTACAAAACTTTTTTTTTAAATTTTCTTTTTTTCCCCTTAAAAGACTCTAATATTCAAAATTCATATATTTACTTAAGCTGTACGTGTTTGGGTCACAGAAATCCATATGTGTACCAAATTTTAACTTAATCGGTCCATTAAATTAGGAGCAAATTGGCTGTGACAGACGGACAGACGGACAGACAGACAGACACACGAGTGATCCTATAAGGGTTCCGTTTTTTCCTTTTGAGGTACGGAACCCTAAAAACTAAAAAACCCGACTGCAGTAAAAAACTAAAACTAAAAAGCTAAAAATAAGCCCATTTTAAATTTAATAAAAGTTGGAAGCACGCGGGATCCATTCCATTTTTTTTATATTTTCAAAGTCAAACGGGTCCCGCCTGCTTCCAACTTTTATTAAATTTAAAATGGGCTTGTTTTTAGCTTTTTAGTTTTAGTTTTTTACTGCAGTTGGGTTTTTTAGTTTTTTTTCATTACTTTTTTTACCATTTTGGTACGGAACCCTAAAAATACCGGCCAAGTGCGTGTAGAACCACACACAAATTCAAATATAGGTTTCACAAAAAACTTCAGACATCTGCACTGTTTTTTCAGTGAGATATCGGCGATAACGTGTTTTTCAAAGTTTCAATGGCTGCGCCATTGAAACGTTCTGAAACATAAACCTAGGATTTTTTGTTGTATTTTTACAAATTTTGACAAATTCAAATCTAGGTTTTACAAAAAAACTACAGACATCTGCGATGCTAAAACAGCGAGATATCGGCGATAACGTGTTTTTCACCGTTTCAATGGCACGGCCATGGGGTTCTAGTCTTACAGCTCCTGAAATATAAACCTAGGATTTTTAGTTGTATTTTTACAAATTTTGACAAATTCAAATCTAGGTTTTACAAAAAACTTCAGACCCCTGCGATGCTTTTTCAGTGAGATATCGGCGATAACGTGTTTTTCAAAGTTTCAATGGCCGCGCCATTGAAACGTTCTGAAACATAAACCTAGGATTTTTTGTTGTATTTTTACAAATTTTGACAAATTCAAATCTAGGTTTTACAAAAAACTACAGACATCTGCGACGCTAAAACAGCGAGATATCGGCGATAACGTGTTTTTCACCGTTTCAATGGCACGGCCATGGGGTTCTAGTCTTACAGCTCCTGAAATATAAACCTAGGATTTTTTGTTGTATTTTTACAAACTTTGACAAATTCAAATCCAGGTTTTACAAAAAACTTCACACCTTTGCGATGCTTTTTCAGTGAGATATCAGTGATAACGTGTTTTTCACCATTTCAATGGCGCGGCCATGAGGTTCTAGTCTTACAGCTCCTGAAATATAAACCTAGGATTTTTTGTTGTATTTTTGCAAGTTTTGCCAAATTCAAATCTGGGTTTTACAAAAAACTGTAGACGTCTGCGATGCTTTTTCAGCGAGATATCAGCTATCACGTGTTTTTCACCGTTTCGATGGCGCGGCAACGGGTTTTTTAGTCTCACAGCAGTCACAGCTCCTAAAATATTAACCTAGGATTTTTTTCTATGTTTTTACAAATTCAATCTGTTATTTACCTAAACAGGTCTGTGCAACGCTTAGTTTTAGGGATCTCAGTGGCCGCGCGGTTCTCCGCGTTTCGATGGCACGGCCCCGTTCAAACCCTTCTAACTTTTTAGCCATAGCTTTGACAAATTTGTGGTTTTGGGAATCAACTTTTACAAATTGTTACAAAATATTGGAATAGTTTTTTTTATTACATGTGTCCCGGTTATGCCATTTGGCTACGGACCCCAAAAAAAGATATAGTTTGGGTACCCAATAATAAGGTATCCGTAGGTAACCAAAATTAATAAACGACGCGTATCTACTGTCAATTAAATGGCCATATTCAAGACGTTATGTATATTTTATTTTTATTGAATTTCCTAAGGGAAAAGAAACAGTAGGTAGTACCTTTATTAAAAATTAACGGAAATAACTTATCATGTAACTTAACAAATACTACCCACTACATTTTCAACAGATTACAACTTAAAATAATTACAAACTGATGGCAAACGTTAACTGTATTAAATTAAGTAATTAAATAATTATTTGCGTGGATACACCTGTCTCACTTGTACAGACAGACAGTCTTATTGTGTTTTATTGGCGAATGGAGCTATCATGTCTAAAATAGAATTTACTGTGAATGGGGAAAAATGTATAGGTAAGTTTAAATTTAGTTATTTTTTTATTTGTATTTTCGTTCAACCGATGTGTTCTACATTGGTAAACTCTAAGTACATTTTTCTTACATTATAATATTTTATCAAACCTCAACATAAGTATTTCCCGATTATTTTCTTTGCCATTAATTCTAGCGTTACTCATTACTGTTTTTATCAGTGAACGAAAACCTTCCCCGGGAAACAACGCTGAACGCGTACCTCCGCTATGTGCTCGCTCTGCCGGGCACCAAAGCCATGTGTCGCGAAGGTGATGGTGCGAGCCAGGCGGTTCCCCAGCGGCTTGGTCGAGACCTTCTCTGTTAACTCGGTGAGTCATTGTAATCGTAGCTTAAGAGCCACTAACTCAAATGGCTTAGCATGATCATCCGTTATGTCGAAAGTACTGCAGCATTAATTTTGAAATAAAAATAATAATGTCTTATGTGACCATGTATCTATGGAAGAAAGAGGTTCTAAATCATGTGCATAACTCCAGCTTCCTCATAGGTGATAGAATAATTCTACCTATGCCAATATTTAAAGCATAATAGCTGCCATCGAAGTACCCAGTCTTAATTTAGCTGCCGCAAAAACTTCGTCAATATGAGTCGTTTAGTGTGTGTTAGCTAGAGTGACGTCACCCCAGCTTCCTCATTCAGAACAGCCAAACCAGTGAGGTTAGAGTTTTGGAGTAAAGTCAGAAAATTAAAGCATAATTGCTGCCATCGGCAGCAAAATTTTGAAATCTCTGGTCATAATACTCTATGAGTTATTAAACTTTTAAACATGTGTAAGCTGAAGTGACGTCACTCCAGCTGCTCAGTCATATCTTCCGAACGACAGAAGATATGATTATGTATTATAGCTCAAAAATTAAAGCATAATAGCTGCCGAAGGCAGCAAAATTTTCAAATCTCTGGTCAAAATACTCTCTGAGTTATTAAACATATAAACATGTGTTAGCTGACGTGACGCCACCCCAGCTGCTCAGTCATATCTTCCGAACGAAAGAACATAGGATAATGTTTTACAGCTCAAAAGCTAGGTCATAATAGCTGCCGTAGGCAGCAAAACTTTCAAATCTCTAGGTCTCGTAGTTTCTACGTAATAACCAAAAATAGTTTCCGCGCCAAAAAATTCAAATTATTGCCTCGGAGCAGGTAAGGAGCGGCGTTGCCGTTCCGTGCGCTACGTTATCAGTTTGTTGTAGTTTGAACTAGATTATAGACTGGGAGCCGACTACACACTTTAATATTGTACTATGTACGGACGCCGCCGCCGGTACAATTCAAGATTTTTCCGTCACGACCCTTGTCTAATATTAAAACATGTAACATGTATAAAATGAAAATCCAAGATGGCGGCTGTGAAAATTTTAAAATTATTCGTCATGTGTGTTTTTTATGGTTCTTGAGGTCACTGAAAACGATAGTGGGGTCAAAATGAAAACCTAAGATGGCGGCTACAAACATTTTGAAATTTTTAGCCATGGGTGTCATTTTCATGGTATTTGAGGTCAATGAAAACGATAGTGGGGTCAAAATGAAAATCCAAGATGGCGGATGCGAAAATTTTAAAATTTTTCGTCATGGGTGTCATTTTCATGATTTTTGAGGTCGCTGAAAACGATAATGAGGTCAAAATGAAAATCCAAGATGGCGGCTGCGAAAATTTTCAAATTTTTCGTCATGGGTGTCATTTTCATGGTGTTTGAGGTCGCTGAAGACGATAGTTGGGTCAAAATGAAAATCCAAGATGGCGGCTGTGAAAATTTTAAACTTTTTCGTCATGGGTGTCATTTTCATGATTTTTGAGGTCGCTGAAAACGATAATGAGGTCAAAATGAAAATCCAAGATGGCGGCTGCGAAAATTTTCAAATTTTTCGTCATGGGTGTCATTTTCATGGTGTTTGTGGTCGCTGAAGACGATAGTTGGGTCAAAATGAAAATCTAAGATGGCGGCTGCAAAAATTTTGCATCTGCCATCTTGGATTTTTATTTTGACCTCATTATCATTTTCAGCGACCTCAAGAACCATGAAAATGACACCCATGACGAAAAATTTGAAAATTTTCGCATCCGCCATCTTGGATTTTCATTTTGACCTCATTATCGTTCCCAGCGACCTCAAAAACCATGAAAATGACACCCACGACGAAAAATTGAAAAATTTCGCATCCGCCATCTTGGATTTTCATTTTGACCTCATTATCGTTCTCAGCGACCTCAAAAACCATGAAAATGACACCCATGACGAAAAATTTGAAAATTTTCGCATCCGCCATCTTGGATTTTCATTTTGACCTCATTATCGTTTTCAGCGACCTCAAGAACCATGAAAATGACACCCATGACGAAAAATTTTAAAATTTTCGCATCCGCCATCTTGGATTTTCATTTTGACCCCACTATCGTTTTCATTGACCTCAAATAGCATGAAAATGACACCCATTGCCAAAAATTTCAAAATTTTTGCAGCCGCCATCTTAGATTTTCATTTTGACCCAACTATCGTCTTCAGCGACCACAAACACCATAAAAATGACACCCATGACGAAAAATTTGAAAACCTCTTAAGGGGTCATTGTACTCATTATTATGAACAACTTTTAGTATAGGACCAAACCTGAAATCGCGAAAAAAAAATCCGCTGTTCAGTACATTTTGACGAATTATGCGAACAGAAATGTACTGAACAGCTGATTTTTTTTTCGCGATTTCAGTTTTGGTCCCATAGTAAAAGTTGTTCATAATGATGAGTACAATGACCCCTTAAGAGGTTTTGCGCATTTAACGTTACACGTTGTATAGTATAGGTATATAGATTATTAGTTCCACTATAGTTCAGTCGGCTCTCAGTCTAAGATCTTCAATATTCAAAATTAAAATTGTTTTGAGCGCAAGCTATAATGACTTCTAATACAATTTCTGCTAAGTACAAACTTTTTTGCAATAATGTAGCGCACGGAACGGCAACGCCGCTCCTTACATGCTCCGAGGTAATAATTTGAATTTTTTGGCGCGGAAACTATTTTTAGTTATTACGTAGAAACTACGAGACCTAGAGATTTGAAAATTTTGCTGCCTACGGCAACTATTATGACCTAGCTTTTGAGCTGTAAAACATTATCCTATGTTCTTTCGTTCGGAAGATATGACTGAGCAGCTGGGGTGGCGTCACGTCAGCTAACACATGTTTATATGTTTAATAACTCAGAGAGTATTTTGACCAGAGATTTGAAAATTTTGCTGCCTTCGGCAGCTATTATGCTTTCATTTTTGAGCTATATTACATAATCATATCTTATGTCGATCGGAAGATATGACTGAGCAGCTGGGGTGACGTCACTTCAGCTTACACATGTTTAAAAGTTTAATAACTCATAGAGTATTATGACCAGAGATTTGAAAATTTTGCTGCCGATGGCAGCAATTATGCTTTAATTTTCTGACTTTACTCCAAAACTCTAACCTCACTGGTTTGGCTGTTCTGATTGAGGAAGCTGGGGGGACGTCACTCTAGCTAACACACACTAAACGACTCATATTGACGAAGTTTTTGCGGCAGCTAAATTAAGACTGGGTACTTCGATGGCAGCTATTATGCTTTAAATATTGGCATAGGTAGAATTATTCTATCACCTATGAGGAAGCTGGAGTTATGCACATTCTAAATCTATTTCAAAAATTGATTACCTTTATTTTTCAAATTTAATACAAGAGCATGATGAAAAATGTATTTCATCTTTTTCGAAATTTACAGATCCATTGGATGAAATTAATGTCAATCCAGATTTGGCAATTTTTGAAAAGAATTCGTTGAGAGAACTTCTTTATTCATATAGAGAAAATTTTGCTTTCAAGGCCTCAGATTTAGATAGCTGATAGCTAGGGCTCCGCGTAGGACCTAGGGAGTGAATTATAATTTTATTTTAATTTTAATATAGCGAGCTTCAGCCCCATTTCTTCTGTACACTACTGTCTTTTATTATAAAGTAGTTAGCCTCCCGCTGTGAGGTTCGAGCCTTCACATTTGGTGGAGGCACCGGGTAAATTGTAATGGTAAAGTTGAGGATTAATTTTAGGTGCTATATTAGACGAAAACACGATTCCATAAAATTTTCTCGATATAAAAAAAAAACAAAGTTACCTACAAACCGAACAATAGACCGCTGCGCTGGTATTCAAAAAGTACTTCAAATTAGATCATGAAACTGTGCCATACCTGCGAACTGAACTAACTATAAAGCATGTCTTATGTTTTTTTATTTTTTTTTCCAAATTACCATTATTTTCACCGTAAAAAGCAATTAACCCCTCAAGTGTCTGAGTTTGGCTGATTTTAGACCCAAAACCCCAGCGAGTGGGGAGGGTTGGGGGTTAGTTGCGAACCCCATAGGTTCACAACTACTGATAATGATATGTTTTCCATCGGATGATGTTTTTTTACGTTTATATATATGTGATCTAAGCTTATATACCTATTATGTAAAGTTTTGTCCTTTTGCACACTTGGGGTGCATTTGACACGCGGGGGGGGAGGGGAGGTTAGCTGCGAACTCCATAAGTTCACAACTAATGATTTGATTGGTTTTCCATCGGATGATGTTTTTTTACATTTATATATATGTGATATAAGCTTATGTACCGAACAAAAAAACAGTTTTTCTTATGCACACATGGGGTGCATTCGACACTTGAGGGGTTAAGTAGGTACCTAAACTATCGGCGCCCAGTAGCGCACTCAATCTCTCGCTCTCACCTCTCACTTAGTCAGCGAGCAGAATCGTGCGAGCGAGATAAAATCCTGAGGTAGTATAGTTAAGCTTAATCATGTTTTTACAGTCACATATACACACTGCCAAGCATGGGTTTAACATGGCAATTTATTGTCATCAGTTTAGTAGCCTGTTTATATTTACTTATTTTCTTCTTCAAGAAAGCATTCTGGGGTTGTTCTGCTCTGCTGCAACAAATAATTATGTTTATGGAAAATTCAGAAAATTTCAGTTTGAACTACAGCTTCTGATGACTTTTTCAACAGAACTAGTTATTTTGAAATTAATTTACACATGCATCAAGTTGTTATTTATTTAAGTAGGATTAACACCATTTTGGAAACAACGATTTGAATAGGTACCTACTTATGGAATAAATGGTAACAACATAAAAAATTAGCAATCTTAAAAAACTGCAGTACCTATTAATGTACTTTCAAGCTTACCGTCTATGTTTTACCTTTTTTTTTGTTTTAATTAAAACAAAAAAAAAACCGGTATCGAAACTACTTTTTAACTTCAAGGGACATTTTTGTCCACGTGGAATGAATCTTCAAGGGCGACGAAGGTAACTCAATCAGACGTATGCATTTATGCTTGATGAATTGGCGAGTGCGGACGAGGAACTGATTTTGTTATGCTCTTCACCTTCATTCGTTGAAAACATCTGGCCCCACAGTGTCTGGTGCTGGTGTTCTCCTGCAACGGTTGGGAGGTGACGACCATCCAAGGTGTCGGCAATCGCTTGGACGGCTACAGCGAGGCCCAAAAGCGACTTGTGGCGTTCAACGGCTCCCAATGTGGGTAACTGTACACCAGGGTGGATTATGCAATTGACCAGGTGAGTGAGCTTGTGGGTTGATCATAATCATATTTAAACCTAGCCTTTTTCTCAAAAAAGATAGGCTCGTCTCACCAACTCGGTATAGTTGGTCCCATTTTAGATATAGAGTGAGTCAATACTCAATACTCAATATTTTATTGCATTCCATAATGTGTACATAGTTGGTAGGTATGTTAAAACATCGAATCAATTATGGACTATTGCTATTTACTGTTAGTCTATTGCTATTTACCGGGCACAGTTCCAAAACCATTGCGTGCACTGACTGGACAGGTCCACTCAAACCGTTCAGGTTTTGTCAACTCAGGTTCTTTCCTCGAAATACTATTTCAGACACTAATCTAATCTTTGAGTTTGTTTCGGTTTTTCTTCTCAGAATAGTCTGTTAAGAAACTGGTATAACATCTCATCTAGTTTTTACAAACCTAGGTACTTACAGATATAAATCATTATGCATATTATCAATTTCATACTCTCTGTCGTTACGGATCGTCAGAAGCCCTAAATCTGACAACCAGTCTTACCAACGGGTATCGTATTAGTCAGTAACTGGGTTGTGAAGGTCAGATAGGCAGTCGATCCATGTGAAATACTGGTATTCAGCTGCATCCGGTTAGACTGGAAGCCGACCCCAACATAGTTGGGAAAAGGCTAGGCAGGTGATGACGATTCTTTAAAAACTATCAATTGAAGGTATGGTCTTCGGTTTTACTGTTATGTATGCATAGGTTGGTTGGTACAGACGTCGATGTTTTGAGACCTTTCGCGATCACTTAAATGAGCTTTTACTCCAGCTTAATGCACAAGAACCTCACGATGGCAGAATTAGAAAAGTCTTTCGGCAGCAATACATGTAGGTGTACAGGATTCAGGCCTATCTTGGACACTATCAAGTCGTTTGCCAATGACGCCTCCCCTGAAATATGCCAGAAAGTCAGGGATATTGAAGAGCTCAATGCGTGTACCAAAAACCCTAGAAGCTGTCAAAGTCAATGTTCGATCCAGAGTGACTGCAGTGATTGGAGCGTCGTCGCTGACGTCAAAGATGTTAATGATGGCACTATTTGTTTGAACTTTGGAGAGTCTAAGTTCTTCAAAGTGTACCATCAGGAAGAAATATTTGAAGCCCTGAGAAAGTATGGCGTGAACTCATATATGCTTATCGATGGAAATACTGGGAAGGGTGAGTTTTTTTTAATGTTGTGTTGGCCTTTTGTGCCTCAATTACTTCATTTTCTTTTTGCTAAAAACAATTAGCTTCGACACAATTAAAGTTATCTATTTGAATAGAAATTCAATAATTTATTGGTATCTTCTGTTGAGAATACTAATTAGAAGTTACATTTAATGTAGTATTGGGAAATAAATTCCATTTGTACTCTACTTTATATCATGTATAAATTAGGTATAAGTTTTTTTAACATTCATTAAAATAGTGCACCTAATATGACCCTAAGTATTCGCTCTTTTACTCGTAAAACAGTACACAATAATCGGGAAAAAGAATTTTTGAATATCCTCAGACATCAAGAGATATCAAGACAACGAGGGATAGTGATTCTGGGAGTAAAATTCGTCTATTAGACAAAACACGAGTGTCTAGAGGGACCTACCAAAGAAACCGAAATTTAAATATTCGTTTTCACGTAATTTTTAACACATTATAAACTTCCAGATCATGCCAAGAAACCAGAATGCTCTAGCCATCGTAAATTCAGCTTATCTCATCAAAGTGGGAAGAAAGAATGTTATAGAACGTGCCAGCATAGTGTACGGTAACATAGACCCAGAATTCATTCACGCCACGAAAACGGAGCGCTATCTGGTGGGAAAGAACATATTTACTGATGAGAACTTGCAAGGAGCTCTCAAGGTGCTAAGTAGTGAGCTGGTACCTGTAGAAATACTTGGGGAACCTTCTATACAGTGCCGGAAGAAACTGGCACTTGGACTGTTCTATAAGGTGAGAAAGAACTTTGTTATTATTGATACTTTCGAAGAATGTGTTGGTCACTTCATTTCCAAATTCAGCATTATACAACGTGTCGTCTTGCATCCTCGTCAAAAAGGGTGTGGTATAGACCATCAAACCGAAAAACTTTTTCGATGGCACCAAAATCGTAATCGCGAAAAAATAACCAGCCGTCCCATACATTTGCGTCGAGTAGGTATTGAAGTTTTCTATGGGACAGTTGAATTTTTTTTCGCGAATACTATGTTGGTCCCACGGAGAAAGTTTTTCGGTTTGATGTTCTATACCACACCCTGCAATTTGACGAGGATGCCAAACGACACGTGTCGTGTGTGCATGTCTTGATCGTTTTGATATCCCATAACTCTAGGGTATTAATCAGATTATCATTTTGAACAACTTCTTCTATGGGATTTTGGGATAAATTCAACTACGGAAGCCTTCATTGTGCGTGGTCCAACACGCACTTGGCCGGTTTTTTTTCTCTCTCTTTGATTTCCTCTGAAAGTTGAGAGACAATTCTTCTTTTAAAGTGAATATTTTTTTCAGTTCGTCCTAAACATCGCTCCAGCTGTCAGAGCCCAACAAAGATATTCTTCCGGAGCAAAACTATTCAACAGACCCATATCTGATGGCAAGGAAGACTACCAAACCGATCGACCCCTTTTCCCGTTGAACCAGCCCGTAGATAAGCTGGAAGCTTACATCCAAGCCAGTGGGGAAGCCGAGTATGCTAATGACCTGCCTCCGATGACAAGGGAGGTGTTCGGTGCCTTCGTACTCTCTGATGTACATATTGGAGAAGTGGATACTATCTATGTTGATGCTGTTTTGGTGAGAGTTTTTTTTTTTTAAGGAATTCGGGGAATACAGACGTGAAGAAGTTATGTTCTTTAAGTTACACTATTGTGAATTTCGCACGCTCAACTGAAATAGAAACTACTTATTAGGACACTTTTCAGGGTTCCCCAGTCAACACAAGGAAGCCTTATAATTTCGCCATGTCCGTCTGTCTGTCTGTTCGCGGCTTAGCTCAGCGACTCTTAGTACTGTGAAGCTGTAATTTAGCAAGGGTACCTATACAACGTGTAACGTTAAATGCGTAAAACCTCTTAAGGGGTCATTGTACTCATCATTATGAACAACTTTTACTATGGGACCAAACCTGAAATGGAGAAAAAAAAATCTGCTGTTCAGTACATTTTGACGAATTATGCGAACATAAATGTCAGTTGAGTACAATGACCCCTTAAGAGGTTTTGCGCATTTAACGTTACACGTTGTATATATATTAATCACGCGACAAAATAGTAAAACAAAACCTCGAAAAAAAAATTGTAGGGCACCTCCCATGCACGTAAGGTAGAGGTGATATTTTTTTTCCACGTCTATCCCATGATATGGGGTATCGTTGGATAGGCCGCTCAAAAATATTGTGTAATAAACCCTTTTTCGAATCAGGGATCCGTTTGCGCTTTAAAGTGTTATTTTTTGATAGTCAAGTGGGTGGGGGGTACCACTGCCAGCTAAATGGTTGTTTTTGAATTTGAACACCTATGTGAAAAAAATCACAGTAGTAGGTAGTAGGAAAAGTATCACAGCTAAGTAGGCTTTACAAGTTAACGAGTAATTAGTACAACAACTTGCATTTACGGTTGTACTCCAACAACTTGTATGAGGAGTATTGGAATGTATGAGAGAACATATTTTTCAACAACAATGTTAAGTTTGCTTTTGGTATAAATTCATCCCAATTATGGAACCCTTCATTGTGCGTGGTCCGACACGCACTTTGCCTTTTTTGTCTTTTTTTTAGGGTTCCGTACCTCGAAAGGAAAAAACGGAACCCTTATAGGATCACTTTGTTGTCCATCTGTCTGTCTGTCTGTCTGTCAAGACCCTTTTTTTCAGCAACGTGTGGAGGTATCAAGTTGAAATTATTATCAAATACGTAGGTTTATGATCTCTTGGAGATCTAAAAAAAAATAAAGCTTCTATGTCAATGCAATAAAAAAATACAGCCATTTAAACTTTTTGGTCACAACCTTGAAACTCGATTCAATGTGTTTGCTTCATCCAAATTGCAAGTCATAAACGGAAGGTACATTCTGATGGAAAGTTATTATGTCACGCAAAACTGTTTTCCGAATGTGTCAGGCTGCAGTTGAGGTAGATAACACTTGCTCTACAAAAATCGCCCTTCCTATTTACTGTCAATTTCAAATTGTTACATAATACCTACAATGACCATGACGTTAATTTAAATGCTAATTAGTTAACTCCAGCTGTGACTCAAGGAATGAAACACTTGTCCTAACTTAAAACATGTTTAACTTGAATAATTAATAATTGCAAAGTCATTTCCTTTTATTTTGGAAACATCTACCTATACAAATAATTATGATCACGGAGACCTTATTGGCTTATAGGTAATAATGAGTAATGTAGAAATTGGTGAACTATATTTTAAAGGGGTTCCTGTTTAAGTCAATGGAGTAAATGGCCAAAGATTGTTGTAAGCTTTCAACAGAATCTTCGTCTTCAAGAGCCACACAATATTAAATGAAATGCTTCTATAAAACTCATCATTCTCCTGCCCTTATACCAATTTATTTGGGGTCTGCGCAACAAATGTATTTTTCTTCCATACTTCTCTGTTAGTCGTCATCTTGGTAGTCACTCCCTTTCTAGCATATAATGGCTATCATCTTGCCTCTATAAAACTGTCATACCTAAGCAGTTCTCATTAATTTAGTTCCCTAAATATTTTTTGTGTTATTTTCAAATGAGTTATTTATTCGCTTTTATTGGAAAATTATACAGTGCAGCTGATGTTAAAAGTGTAAATAATTAATTATGGTAGGTACTTATCGATAGAAAATGAGTTTTCAAATTTTATAGTTTGGGGACACCAAAAACCGCACACATTGAAAATATTCAACTTTCAGTAAAAAAATGCATTTTATTATTTCCTGACCTTTTGGTGGAACCAAATTATTTCTAAAATTAAACTAAGTACATATTTGCTAAAAACTGTTTTGGTCAAATAACATCTGAATTTGTCTTAAAACATAACTTGAATTTGAATTTTGGCCAAAAAAAATTATATCAGCAAGATATTACTTTTCAACTTGTTAATCGCTTGTGTTTATTTTAGGCTATAGAAGGCGTTTTAGCATTATACACAGTAAAAGACATTCCGGGCGTCAATTCCTTCATCTTTCCCGGACTTCAAACACAAATTTAAGATGAAGAGATTCTCGCAGACAAAGTCAAGTACCAGGGTCAGCCAGTTGCCATTGTAGTAGCAGTGTCCGAAAAACTGGCTGAAAGATTAGCTAAAATGGTCAAAGTTACTTATAAAAATGTTAGCACAGCAGCTCCGGTACTGACCATCGACGACGCAAAGAAAGATAGCAAGAGATATGTAGGCGGAGGCCCAACCATAGAACCAAAAGGAAGAGGCAACAAAGTAACGAAGGTCATAAAAGGCGTATATGACGTGGAAGCCCAGTATCCTTATTATTTGGAGCCCATAACGTGTGTAGTTGTACCAGTTGACGGCAAGCTTGAGGTGTACGATTCGACGCAATGGATGGATTTGACGCAATGTGCAATTGCAAGGTCTTTGGGGATCAATCAGAATGAGCAAGTAGTCGAAAGGTCAATATTAAACCTTTACTGCACTTACCTATTATAAAAAGTCCTCTTTTGCCCTTATGGGTGGGGTACCTATATCGTAATGCAACCAAAAGGAAAGAATCGAATAGATTACCAAAAACTTTTTACAAAAACATACAATGTAACTGACTTCCAAAAACAACACTACAAAGTGAAAAATAACTTTGATTTCGGAAGTCGGTGTCTGGTTAAATGTATTTTCGTTTTTTGCCTCAGACTTCCGAAATTAAAGTTATTTTTCACTTTGTATTGTTGTTTTTGGAAGTCGGTTGTATTTTTTTGTAAAAAGTTTTTATACAAGTGGGAAAAAATACGTAATAATGGAGCTAACTCAAAAACTACCCAAGCAAAGTTAATCAATTTTATATGGGACCAAGTTTGATGTATAAAACATTTTTTTTTTCTAAACGGACGACTCTGTAAAAAACTAAAAAGTTATGCGTGGTTAAATACATAAAAAAAAATATACGTGTCGAGTTGAGAGCCTCATCCTTTTTTATCGTCGATCTTTCCATGCATTTACCAAAATACACTGCATTTTTTACTCATATGTTGCAATGATGACCCAGCTCCAATCACAATATTCATGGTATTTTCTTATTTAACACGTTAAGTGCGAAACGAGGCCTAAATCACCCCTCATGCAACTTCCTTGTGGTGCGGCAAGGAAAAACGTGAACATCTCTGTCATGCGAAGGGCATAGCTTTGGTTTGTTCCAGTATAGAAAAGATATAAATGTATATTTGAGACGCGCTAATGGTCCCGGACTCGGTGGTATACCTACCTTGGTACAGGATGTCTTAGGCCTCGTACTGCACTGAATTAATATAATTTTAATGCAGTGCGGAACGAGGCTAAAACGTCCCGTATCCCCCCGGACCTCGTACCGCACCCAACGCGAGCTTCCCGCGACTAGTGTTGTGCATCACGTCGATTGGAGAGCACGTCCTTTTACATCGCCGAACATGTCTAAACGTTGTCGGAAGAAGTTAATTTTAAAAAATACAGAAACAGAACCAAAACTGTATGTATTGCGATTTTTATAAAAAAAAGTATATTGTTACTGAGTTTTTTTATGTTAATTCAAGTTCTAATAAGTGTATTTTTAAAGCCCGAGGCAGAATACATAGGATATTTTCTTTTCTACTTCTGGTTTTCTTTTTTTTCTATTCTGTGAACTGCATTAAGATTTTCTCACAAAAATAGATAAACGTCGTTGCGTCAATATTATTTTTCCCATCACTAATCTTAGCGAAAATTTACCCTATTTCAGTGCGTTACGAGGTGTATAAGATCCCATATTTTGTTTTGCCAATAATTCCTAAACTAGCTATCAGATCCCGGGGCGACGGTAGATTAGGGTTCATCAATTCACTGTCTATATCGATAAGGACCAAAAATGGATTTTAGTCTGTTAAAGGAGGTGGGGTCTAATAGACCTTGTGTCGCCCTAACGTCTGGTCACTGTGCGGGCCGATAACACCTCGTGCCGCAGGAACGGAAAGTTTGCAAAAATTGGTGCCGCAGCTAACGTGTTAACAAAAAAAAAATGTAATATCAACTCATATTATACGATAACCATCTTGCCATATTTTTATTTTCGTTTGAAAACCTACTCCAGAAAAAAAACTGTTTTTTTCATGTTTTTTTAAACGTTTTTTTTTACTCAGAAAAATAGTACATTTTGATACAAGCGGAGAACGTTTGCTATTGCATTCGAGGCGGAATTGCAATAACAAATGTCCACGAGTATCAAACGACGTTTTTCAATACACTTTTGAAGAAATAAAATAAAATAACGGAAAATATTTTTGTCATGAATTATTAGGAAACTATGATTTAAATTTCCTTTTTTTTTCGCGCTTTGCTTTCGCCAGGTTGTTCCGTGGTGTTCGTGGTCGAGAGACGACTTTGTTTGTTTATACAAAAAATTAAAGAAAAACATTTAAAATTAATATTAAATATCATGTAAAGTCATGTTTGTTTAGTCTTAAAAACAATCTACTTACCTTTATTTTAATAGCTGAATCAATACAAGATAACACAGAACAAACTCGATGAAAGTAATATATGCATTGATGTAATAGTACATTTTGTTACTTGGAAAACGTTTGTTATTGCATTCGAGGCGGGATTGACCCCCGAGCCGTAGGGTAGGGGACGTTGTTTTTGAGCCGAGAACTGCAATAACAGATGTCCACGTGTATCAAACGACGTTTTTCAATACACTTTTGAAGAAATAAAATAAAATAACGGAAAATATTTTTGTCATGAATTATTAGGAAACTATGATTTAAATTTCCTTTTTTTTTCGCGCTTTGCTCTCGGTTGAAGGAGGAGCAAAGGTATAAAGCCTATAAACAGCCTAATATGAAAAATAGAAAATTCAAATATTTTCGAGTTTAGAACACAAATAAATGTTAATTTGTTCATAAACGTTTTTTTATTGTAATAATCATAGTTTTTGATGATATTCTATTTATAAAAATTATTTAAATATTCAAAAAATATTAACGCCATAAAGACGCGTACTTACCTACCTCTTTGCCGAGATTTAAAAAAAAATCACCTCCGAATAGAGAGTTGTGAATTGAACCAATTTGGACTAAGTATAGGTATAAGTTATCTGTGGCAATTTTTATTCCCGCACACGTGGGGAAAATGAAAAATCGCACGCGTGCGAAATACATTGCATTGTGAACCTAATCGTAGTGCGATATGAACCAGTTTTCGAGGAAGTGTATTGAAATAGTAGATTATTAACCAAGGGGATAAAGCAGCGTCTTCTGTCGCGGGTGACGATTTAAATCGCGAGCGTAACGAAGGACCCTAGGTTTACTCCCGAGCGTAGCGAGGGTGTCAAAAACATAAATCACGAGCGAAGCGAGGGATTTAAGACGAGTCCTGAGTGTGCTTTATCACCGATGAAAATACTCTACTTTTCGTACCATTTGCGAAAAAATTAACACAATAATAATATGAGATAAGCATTTATTAAAAATAATGACAATTAAAAGTAAAAGTTAACTTAACGTTTATGTAAACAAAAAAAAAACAAAAACGCGGCAAATTCCTAGACTAATATTTTTTTGTCGGAAAAGCAAAGGCATCAAGCACATACGGCCTCGTCGGTTTTCGTAATTTTATTTAATAATCATAACTGCATTATAAATGCGTATTCCTTTTTCAAAAACATGTATAATGCTTTATATACAAACTCAATGGTGTAAACACAGATGTAGTTCAGTATAAACGGTAAGTATTCCACATTCTCCCCCTAGACGATGAATGAAATTCAGTACAATTTTCTTTCCCTGTTTTTAACAGATTAAAAATGACTATTGTTATCTTATTATGTTCGCTTTTTGTGGCATAGACTGTCACTTTTTTGAGCTAGTGGTACGAAAAAAACATTTTTTTAGAACTCTGCTTGTGACAGCTAGCTTGCGCTCAGTTACGCCAAATTCGGACAAGAATCCGGAGAAGATTACGGAGAAGATTATTCGAAAAGGCGTCTGTAGCCGCTGCTGGCGTGACGATTTCGTGCTGTGTCTATCATACCTAAATGCAACCAAATGGAAAATATCTAAATTATCATACTTCCATGCATTTATTAAAATTCATTGCATTTGCTACTCCTATGTTGCAAATCATTGGTTGCAATCTTAATTTAATAATGTCCCAGTTCTAATAACAATCATTAAAGATGCATTTAAGAAGAGTTTTACTTTCAGCATTAAAGCTAAACGCACATTAGAGCGGCATCGGGCCGCACCCGCAGGCCATTTTGAATACAAAAGAGCGCGGTGTTTCCTGACTAAGTGATGCGATGATTATTATAAGATGTACGAAAGCGATGCACGAGGATTTTGGCAATGCAGCGCGGCCCACCCAAATTTGCATCAGCCTAATAGGTATAGCAATAATGACGTATTCTTCTTCCAGTGTCATAGTAAAGGTTCGTCGCGTAGGCGGTGCGTTCGGAGGCAAGGTCAGTCGTAACGCGCAGGCGGCTACGGCCTGCGCGCTGGTCGCCAAGAAACTAGACCGGCCTTGCAGGTTCATTCTGCCGCTGCAGACCAACTTGATTACAACAGGGAGGAGGCTGCCAACCCAGTGTGAATATGAGGTGCAAATGAGCCTTGTTTAAGTTTTCTTATCAATTTGATTGTCTAATGTTAACTTTTGCCTTTCTCCAATAAATTGGTCCTTTTGTCCGTTTTAAATTGTTAATAGTTTTTTTTTTATATATCGCACTAAATTGTGAGTTTATGAATCTATTTTTTTTTCAAAAGCACGTATTTTCCAACCCCGCACATCTTTTTGCGATGAAGACTAAGGTTCGTATTACAGAAGGAAACTCAAGTACTGATCTTCGTTTAAATCTAGTTTAAAGCTAGTTTCAACCAATCTTGCTTCTTGAATGGCTTGAATCTAGTTTAAAGTAATGCTTGAGTATTGAGTGACGTTCTGTAATACGGACATAAGGAATTACAATTTGTTGAAACAAAATCGTTTATACTTCAGGTAGGAGTTGATGACGATGGCAAAATCCAATATCTAGACGCATTAATCATCGAAGAAAATGGCTGTTCTAACAACGAAAACATGCTCCCCTACGTCGCCTCCTCATTCCCTAACTGCTATGACACTACCACCTGGTCTTTGAAAACTGCCACTGTTAACACTGATACTCCGTCAAATTCCTGGGTTAGAGGACCTGGCAAGTTTCACCAAACAATTGGTCCTTTGACTTGTTTTTTGTTTTTCATGAAGATGTAGGTTTGGTGAGGTATATTTATTTTGAATCCATCTACGTAAACTTTCAGGCACTGTCGAGGGCCTTACATGCATAGAACACATAATGCAGCACGTCGCATCCACCGTACAAAAGGACCCGACTAGCACCCGCTTAGTCAACATGAGAACAGAGGACAACGACTTACCAGAACTGATCGACATTCTCAAAGGTGACGTCAACTACGACCAACGAATTAAAGAGATTGAACAGTTCAATAAAACAAACAGGTGGATGAAGAAGTCCATTTCCGTCAACGTTATGTCCTGGCCCGTCATCTATTACGGAAACTATTCAGCTCTCGTCAGTATTTATAGAGGTGACGGTACAGTAACACTCTGCACAGGAGGCATAGAGATGGGGCAAGGAATCAACACGAAAACTGCTCAAGTTTGCGCATACGAGCTAGGGGTGCCTCTCGAATATATCAATATTGTTCCCAGTTACAGGTTCGTGGCTTCAAACAATGTTCCGTACCTCAAAAGGAAAAAACGGAACCCTTATAGGATCACTTTGTTGTCCGTCTGTCTGTCTGTCAGTCTGTCAAGACACTTTTTCTCAGGAACGCGTGAAGGTATCAAGTTGAAATTACTATCAAATACATGGGCCTATGGTCCCTTGGAGTCCAAAAAAATCAAGCTTCTAAGTCAACGCAACAAAAAAATACGGCCATTTATGCGACATATTTTGATACTCGCAAGTAAATCAAAACATATGGGGTACTTCCCGTTGACCTACAATCATGAAATTTGGCAAGAAGCAGGTCTCACAGCACAAATAAAGGAAAAAGTATGAAAATTGTTCATTTGTAATTTTTTTTTTGGGATTAAGTACAATTTTAAGTTTTTTTTTAGATAAATTCTTATCAACTACGGAACCCTTCATTGTGCGTGGTCCGACACGCACTTGGCCGGTTTTTTTACTTTAGTTTTCAATTTCGTTAGCATATTGTGATATTATAGCTAGTTTTAATTTATCAAATACATTTATTATTTTACAATATTCAAATAACTGATGATAGTTGTCTTTAAATTTAAGCTTTATTTTATATGGGTCTATAATTTTTAACATCCTAATTTGTATGTCATATATTTTTTGTAAGTATGTTTTATATGTTCTGCCATAGCTAGATAGACCATTAATTGAATCTGCCAGTGCTAAATACATTAGTCTTTTGGTTCTGTATGGTAATTTATGCTTCAATATGCTTAGTTTTTCCAATATTGACCTGAGTTTGTTACAAACATATTCAACATGGGGACCCCAATTTTTGTTATCAATTTTAAGACCTAGATAAAAGTGTTCCTTTACTACTTCAAGTTGATTACAATTACACATTGGTGGACACTGGTGCATGCACTCATGTTCGTGGGCCACGACTTTACTTGAATGTATGGTGTTTACTATTTACTTGAATGTATGGTGAGTGAATATGTAATAGTTCAGTTTTGTGATAGTTAAGTGATAATCCGACATCGTGTGCCCACTTACATAGAGTGTTAAGTTCTTTTTGTATCAGGTATTCTGCAATTTCAAGATTTCGGTGTGCTACAATTAAACATGTATCATCAGCAAACTGGTACACAGAGCCATTCCGGAATATCTTACACATATCATTTACGTAAATTAGGTATTCTGTGGGCCCTAAAATTGAACCTTGTGCTGTTCCGTATAAGGTTGGTATTTTGTTGCCCTGCTATTGTATCTGTTTGAATGATAGTTTTGGAACCATTCCAGCAGTGGGCCCTGAATACCATTCTGCTGCATTTTTCAAAAAGAGTTTTGTAATCAAGCACATCAAATGCTTTGCTAAAATCAACCATCACAACCAGAACATGTTTTTTTTCATCCAGGTAATTACAAATTTCATCAGTGCATAGTGACAGCAATTGTGAAGTACTTTTATTTTTTTGGAAGCCAAATTGTTTTTCGTGAATGATATAATTTTTGAGAGAAAGTCGTTTATTGATTTACCAAGGTATTTTTCTATTATTTTGTCAATACAAGAAAGTAATAGTATCAATGGTTATGACATTATGTTATTATTATTACAATTTACAATTACTTATTTATTCTGACATTGTATTAAACATTATCTATTGAGCTTTGACATGATTTTAATTCATTTGTTACGGACTTTTAATTAGCTGCTGATTATTATTATTTAATCAAATTTAATTCAAATGACTGTAATCTCTTTCTCTGCTTTTTCTTTTTTTTTGTATTTGTTGGTCCAGTAGGACTAATTTTGTACGCCATAAATGGCAAAACATGTAGCCTACCTCAAATTAATATTATAAGACCTGTACCTATACTCATGTTTCACAAAATAAATATTATCTTATCTTATCTTAAAGTAATAGGTCTGTAATTATTAGTAGGTATCTGTGTATTTGCCTTTTTTATGTATAGGTCGTACAATAGGTACCTATTTTAAGTTTATCTGGATAAGTACGGCTAGATAAACAGGCATTTACCAAGTGAGTGAGAACAGGCGTTATTTCGTTGGATACCTATATATTTTATGTCTCTTGCTCGTATTTGGTCAATGCCCGGGCTTTTTCGGTCATCAATTGATTTTAATATTTTGTGTAAGGTTTCTTCTTTTACTTTGTTGATATATAAAGTGACATTTGGTTCATTTATATACGACTCTCTATCAAGCAATGGCTCCTCACAATTACATATAACTTTTTTCACATTCGACTCAAAATCACACCAAATTTGCTGGCTAATAATTTAGGGTTAAGTCTAAATGATTTTATTAAAATATCGTCCACTGCTTTCATAATTCTGCCAGTAAGCCTGTTGATAATAGACCATATTTTTTTTTGAATTTTTAAAGTTGTTAATTATTTCTTTTTTAATACAATTATTTTTAGCTTTATTCATTAATTTATTTGTTTTATTTCTATACCTATTATAAATCTGCCTATTTTTTTGTTGTTTACATCTTTTTTCCAAATTTCTAGTAATTCTTTCTTCTTGTTAGACGTATAATTTAATTTGTCACTTATCCATTTACATTGACTTCTTTTGTTCACCTTAATTTTAACATTTTCCCGACACTTATTATAAACAGACCAGAAAATATGCCCTATTTAGTACATTCTTGTTTAAAGTTGACCAAAAAAAAGATACTTATAATTTTTTATCTCGTTAAATCAAGAAAAATATCGAAAAAAAAATTATAACTCGAAAACTACAAAAAATCGTAGAACATACATGGAGGTTAAATCGATAGGTATGGTACCTACTCTGCTATCAGCTCGCACTGGCTTGACACCTTAAATGAAACACCCTGTATATGCTCCATCACCAGCAGGGCTATTGGCTATCTTTTTTATTGTCAGTGACTAATTGGCTTTCAGTTGTACACCGAACTTTGATGACAACTGAGAATGACTTATCATTGGTATTGCGTATCACAGTAAGTGATTATCACGTGACGGGTGGCGAACGGTGCTCTTCGTCCAAGCCTCAGAACAATAACAAAGCATAGAAGTAGTGCTTAAATAGCAACTGAACTCAATATATTTGTTTCATTTTGACTTATGGAGCCGCTATGATGTTAAAGAAGGACACGTATACAGAAGACGTTTCGAAATTTTGTAGGTTGTCATTCATTTTATTTCGACTAGTGATGTACCCACTAAATTTCAACGTCGATAGAATTTACAATAACATTCTTTCTTATACTGCCAAGAATAATAACCATAGGTACGCACGGCTACACATCAAGCTATACATTTCCAGTTTACACTGACCGCTCATTGTAAGGAAATCCTATACAATGCGAGATCAGCTTATACTGTAAATGTATAGCTTGATCTGTAGCCGTGTGTACCAAAAATTTTGAAGTAACTAAGCATACTTATGATCCCAATACTTAATATATATTCGTTCAAAATGAAACAATACTTTAAGTATGAACTGAATAGTTCGTCATCATCATCACCAAAGTCTTCCTTGGTTCCCGACAGCTCTTCATGTATTAAATCTGACCCGGCTAAACCAGAATGTATTTAATTGCCATAATAACTGATGAGTTTATTGAAAAGAAGTGGGAGACATTCGGTTTTGCAAGTGTTTTTAGCAACTTACTTTCTCATATTTATTTGAATTTTAGATTACATCATAGTCTACTCAACAAAGTCTAGGGAACAAGGGTATTCAAAGTACCTAATAATTTTTATTTTAATACTTTTTATGTAACACATTATTTTAAATCAGTAGAAGCGTAATTTAACAGAGATTTGAATTATTTGATTAAATAAAATGGTTGTTAGTGAAAAAATAAAATTTATTATGAAAATTCAAAATGGTACCAAAGCGACAAAAACTTTTCGTACATAAAAAAATAAATAACGACCAGAAAATATTTTAAATAAAAAAATAAAATGCCTAGCAACTTTAATAATCTGTTACGCGAATTCCAGCCCACACCATAATACGGATGAACTTCCTGAGGATTCTGGAGTCGGCTCTGGCGACCAGGAACTCGCCATAAGCGCAGTCTTCTTGAATCGGGATGGAATCCAATTATTTCTGAATTTGTTATTGTCATCTGTGTCAAGGATTCCTAAAATGAACAGTTCTCAATAAAATTTATGTAAGATTTTTTATCGTCCTTTTTATTTAGGTAAATAGTTTTATTTGTATGTCTTACCTGACTGATGTGAGATGATTTCACGAGATGTTAATATCAGTGGCGATTCATTAATCTGTACCGATGTACTAGGTCCTGTTTCAACTTCCATTGCTACGGGATCCTACAATTACGTATTTTTTATTAAAAATAAATAAATAAATTTGCACACGATTATATTTCCGACTGGGATAATTAGACGAATAATATCGCATCAATGATATTTTTAATATAATATCATTGTATCGCATATATCAAGTGAACATATTTCTGAAATGTTATTTATTTATTTATTTATTTATTCACTATTTCCACTTACATTTGTTTTTACAGGCGGGAACCCAATACAACAATGTAGTCACAATTTCCACACTCAGAGACGTCACTCAACAACCAGTTAGTCACCACCACCAACAACAAAATTATTGCTTTTAAGCAGCCCGCCCTATTTTGACTGACGGGGTCCAAATTTATACCTGTCCATTAGCGTGGATGACAAATTATTCACTAGTCCCAAGTAACGACTCTGAGTATCGACACAAGTCATACAGAGGACAATATGCTAAGTGTCACCCTCTGGAATTCCGCCAAAGAGCAAGTAAAGATATCCAATCGCAGAGAGACGCTGTTGAGTATCTTTATTGCCCGCCCCACCGGTGCAAACTCCAACAAGTTTGTACGGGCCACCGGGACTTTAAACAACCTCTCTCTCGGCCCTTGCCGCAGTATACTGCTCGGGACGAGCAATGCCAAAGATTCCAATATTTGTGGATTATTCAACATACCACGAAAAACCATAAAAACATACTTAGCTAGGGCGAAATTGCGCCTTACCTCCAACTTATAGTAACCAACCATCCCTATTACAAAGAGGGTTGGATACATAAGTGGATAGAATGGGTAGACGCCAAATTGCTTCATGTATAGGAACCGGGTGAACTTATTTTGCATTTTTTCTACCATAAGAGAATACTTAATTTCAAATGGATTCCAGATGATAGCACTCGTTTCCAGGTTACTTCTCACCAATGCATTATATAGCGACTTCACAGCTGCTGTATTAGTAAAGTCACGGGTCTCACGCATTACAAATCCAAGATTCTTGAAGGCTTTCTTACACACCTGTACAATATGTGCGCGAAACGACAAATCTTCGGAGAAAGTGACACCAAGATCTCGCACCGACACTACCCGCGGTATCACGTGCCCATCCATGGTATATTCGTGACGCCGAGGAACCACGGCCCGCGTAAAAGACATCACGTTACACTTAGTTACATTAAAGAGTAGTTTGTTCTCCGTACTCCACTCTACTACCCGATTAATGTCCCGCTGCAGCAGTTCACAATGCGACCTGTCTTCATGTTAGATCTTCATGTGCTGTTGATGGTGAGCGGTTCTTTTAATTTGCAGTACTGCGCTATGTCCTTCTTCGCAGACTTCCATAAGTATTTCCTGTAATGTAATAAATCAAGTTTTAATTTGAACGGGATACTATTTATTGCCAATAAAATACCTTAATTATATCATAATACTGGATGATTTTTTTATCATGCACCAAATCGAAATGGGAGATTGTACTCATCATTATGAACAACTTTTACTATGGAAACAAACCTGAAATCGCGAAAAAAAAATCAGCTGCTCAGTACATTTATCTACATCAAACTCGTCAAAATGTACTGAACAGCTGATTTTTTTTTCGCGATTTCAGGTTTGGTCCCATAGTAAAAGTTGTTCATAATGATGAGTAAAATCTCCCATTTCAATTTGGTGCATGATAAAAAATTCATCCTGTATATCAGACTATTTCATCTGTTCTATCCATAACAAATAATGTAGGAACAGCATGTTCTCTAAGTGACGACTTAAAGAACATGCTACATCCATTTCATAGGTTCATTACCAAATGAATACAAAGTAAAATGCTTGGAGCATATTATGTGGCTGAGTCCAATTTCGTCTACCAATACAATTTATCCATTTTTTTTTCACATCGTCTAGGAAATCTGTAAAAGAAAAGTATCGACAACATTATTTACGTCACTATGGCTGATCAAGATAACCCCAATACAATTTCCGAATATTCGCTAATAACTTCTATTGGAATAAATATTACGACTGGTTTCAGCTATATAGTGACACAGCAATATTTGTTATGTATTTATATTCGTTTATCTGATCATATGCAACAAGAAATTGAGCAAAAACTTACCGATGGAAGGTCAATATTTATTGTTCATTTTATTTTCGCTATGAATGGGACTGGCAGCCCCCAACCACACAAGAAATTGCTCCACAGCGTCCACACACTCACTGCTTGTAGTTAAACAAAGAATTCATGCAATCTAACAGTAGAAATATTATTAAAATATCGCAAAACCAGGGAAGATTACGACAAACACGTAAACAATGAACACGCGAATAAGTCAGGTAGTTCAATGAACGAACTGTCAGACATTGAAACAAAGTACTATCAAATTTGGCAGCGTAACTATAACTTTAGCTAACTTAACGTAAGCTATAACTTTTTTAACCAAATGACAATTGATCTTGTGACCATGCCAAGAAAGTAAAACAAAGAGTAAAACATTCATCTCTTTCCCACATCCTTTATCGTACCTTTATCGTACCTAATAATAGAACGGGAATAAAGGTAGTTACAGAATTATGTTTTTAGCCTTCCTTCTATGCTTTGTTATTGTTCTGAGGTCCAAGCACTTGACGCCTCTATTTTTTATCGACTATTATGCGGCTAAGTTGAGTAACGCCTTTTGAGCGTTACAATCTCAGAACAATAACAAAGCATAGAAGGAAGGTTAAAAACAGAATTCTGTAACTACCTTTAGTCCCGTTCTATTATTAGGTACGCTAAAGGTACGATAAAGGATGTGGGAAAGAGATAAATGTTTTACTCTTTGTTTTACTTTCTTGGCATGGTCACAAGATCAATTGTCATTTGGTTAAAAAAGTTATAGTATGACGCGGCCAAATTTGATAGTACTTTGTTTCAATGCCTGACAGTTCGTTCATTGAACTACCTGACTTATTCGCGTGTTCATTGTTTACGTGTTTGTCGTAATCTTCCATGGTTTTGCGATGTTTTAATAATATTTCTACTGTTAGATTGCATGAATTCTTTGTTTAACTACAAACAGTGAGTGTGTGGACGCTGTGGAGCAATTTCTTTTGTGGTTGGGGGCTGCCAGTCCCATTCATAGCGAAAATAAAATGAACAATAAATATTGACCTTCCATCGGTAAGTTTTTGCTCAATTTCTTGTTGCATATGATCTGATAAACGAATATTAAATACATAACAAATATTGCTGTGTCACTATATAGCTGAAACCAGTCGTAATATTTATTCCAATAGAAGTTATTAGCGAATATTCGGAAATTGTTTTGGGGTTATCTTGATCAGCCATAGTGACGTAAATAATGTTGTCGATACTTTTTTTTTGGGTTTGAGCTATTCAATCATTTTTGTAATATTTATAATACCAAAACTCATTATAATAACCAAAATGACAAACCTTTATTTAAAAAATTAATGTAAATTATTAAAAAATTAAAATTATTGTAAATGTGAGCACTATGTGGATCTTTTTTTTTTCTTTTTTAGTTTTATTGATGGTCTGATATTTTTGAGTACTTTATGCGACCTACCCAAATGTCCTTTCTTTTGTATTGTTCGTCGAGTTATTGAGCTCCTGAAATCCTGAGTTGAGCTACACGATTGCTGACAAATGCTTGCACTGACTGGACAGGTCCACTCAAGTTTTTATGGTTCTTTCCTCAAAAGACCATTTGAGACTGGATCTACATGGTCCTCACATGATCTGACCAAGATTATGTCTGGACTTTAAAAGAGACTTTGACCTCTGAGTTTGTTTCGCCATTTCTTCTCAGGGTAGTCAGATAGGAAATGTCGACTTCATCTAGCTTATTTAAAAAAAAAATATGACGTGTAAAAGTGATTTCGATATCCTATTTACAGAATAAACAATTTCATTTTATTTCATTTCATTTCATTACAGATTTCCTAGACGATGTGAAAAAAAAATGGATAAATTGTATTGGTAGACGAAATTGGACTCCAAAAAGCACAGCCACATAATATGCTCCAAGCATTTTACTTTGTATTCATTTGCTAATGAACCTATGAAATGGATGTAGCATGTTCTTTAAGTCGTCACATTATTTGTTATGGATAGAACAGATGAAATGGTCTGATATACAGGATGAATTTTTTATCATGCACCAAATTGAAATGGGAGATTGTACTCATCATTATGAACAACTTTTACTATGGGACCAAACCTGAAATCGCGAAAAAAAATCAGCTGTTCAGTACATTTTGACGAGTTTGATGTAGATAACTGTACTGAACAGCTGATTTTTTTTTCGCGATTTCAGGTTTGTTCCCATAGTAAAAGTTGTTAATAATGATGAGTACAATCTCTCATTTCGATTTGGTGCATGAGAAAAAATTCATCCAGTATTATGATATAACTAAGGTATTTTATTGGCAATAAATAGTATCCCGTTCAAATTAAAACTTTATTTATTACATTACAGGAAATACTTATGGAAGTCTGCGAAGAAGGACATAGCGCAGTACTGCAAATTAAAAGAACCGCTCACCATCAACAGCAATCTAACATGAAGACAGGTATAACATTTCAGAAATATGTTCACTTGATATATGCGAAACAATGATATTATATTAAAAATATCATTGATGCGATATCATTCTTCTAATTATCCCAGTCGGAAATATAATCGTGTGCAAATTTATTTATTTATTTTTAATAAAAAATACGTAATTGTAGGATCCCGTAGCAATGGAAGTTGAAACAGGACATAGTACATCGATACAGATGAATGAATCGCCACTGATCTTGACATCTCGTGAAATCATCTCACATCAGTCAGGTAAGACATACAAATAAAACTTAGTTTAAAGATTTAAGATTTTTTATTAACATTTTTATTTAGGTAAATACCTAAATAAAAATGTTGATAAAAAATCTTACATAAATTTTATTGAGAACTGTTTGTTTTAGGAATCCTTGACACAGATGACAATAACAAATTCAGAAATAATTGGATTCCATCCCGATTCAAGAAGACTGCGCTTTTGGCGAGTTCCTGGTCGCCAGAGCCGACTCCAGAATCCTCAGGAAGTTCATTCGTACCAGGGCGGAATGATTATGGTGTGGGCTGGAATTCGCCTAACAGATTATTAAAGTTGCTAGGCATTTTATTTTTTTATTTAAAATATTATCTGGTCGTTATTTATTTTTTTATGTACAAAAATTTGAATTTTCATAATAAATTTTATTTTTTCACTAACAACCATTTTATTTAATCAAATAATTCAAATCTCTATTAAATTACGCTTCTACCGATTTAAAATAATGTGTTACATAAAAAGTATTAAAATAAAAATTATTAGGTACTTTGAATACCCTTGTTCCCTAGACTTTGTTGAGTAGTCTATGATGTAATGTAAAATTCAAATAAATTTGAGAAAGTAAGTTGCTAAAAACATTTGCAAAACCGAATGTCTCCCACTTGTTTTCAATAAACTCATCAGTTATTATGGCAATTAAATACATTCTGGTTTAGCCGGGTCAGATTGAATACATGAAGAGCTGTCGGGAACCAAGGAAGACTTTGGTGATGATGATGACGAACTATGTAGTTCATACTTAAAGTATTGTTTCATTTTGAACGAATGTATTAATATTGGGATCATAAGGATGCTTAGTTAATTCAAAATTTTAGGTATGCACGGCTACAGATCAAGCTATACATTTCCAGTATAAGCTGATCTCGCATTGTATAGGATTTCCTTACAATGAGCGGTCAGTGTAAACTGAAAATGTATAGTTTGCTGTGTAGCCGGGTGTACCTACGGTTATTATTCTTGGCAGTATAAGAAAGAATGTCATTGTAAATTCTATCGACGTTGAAATTTAGTGGGTACATCACTAGTCAGAATAAAATGAATGACAACCTACAAAATTTCGAAACGTCTTCTGTATATGTGTCCTTCTTTTACATCATAGCGGCTCCATAGGTCAAAATGAAACAAATATATTGAGTTCAGTTGCTATTTAAGCGCTACTTCTATGCTTGTTGTTCTTCTGAGGTTACAATACTTCATTTTAGGGAACATTTTATATTAACCGGTTTATATTCACTTGACAATCTTTTGCAGTTGTAACCATAGACTAGTATTTATAAAATGACGTTGTAACTCGACAGTCTAGCGGAATTCAATTTAATAATGTATGTTTATATTTACTTTTTTTATTTTTTTTAAATTGTAGGTATGGTCGAAGAAATAAAGCGCACCGACCTATTTTTTAGCAAACCAGAGATATGGCATGGTTAATATGTATATGATACTAGCTTTTGCCCGCGGCTTCGCCCGCGTGGATGTCGGAAAATATCCCATGAGAACGTACATGTGGAAAACATAGGGCCGTCCGATATAACTGTACAAACTCAAATCGCTACGATATATCGTTACCGTGTATAGTAGGTATAAAGCTACCAGTCGGCATGATTTTTTCCGACATCTTCAACAGTCGTCGTCATATTTCAGCCAATTTACACAAAACCATAATGAATTACACTGAATCACTCCGTTCATTGGAGAAAACCGTATGAAAATCCGTTCGGTACTTTTTGACATTATCGCATTCAAACAGACACACTTACGCGACGGGGGGACTTTGTTAATTACTTAAAATTTATTATGCCAGTCACGCTCTAATAACAAATAACTTTTGTCCGAGTGTCCACTCGTTCAAATAATTTCCTCGTAAAAACTTCGAATGAAATAAAGACTAAATGTTACCTCAAGATTCGAACTATGACTACATTTCCAATCCCTTAAATCTCTTAAAAAGAGGTAATTACACAAACATTTGTCAACCCCTATTTTACCCCCTCAAAAACGCTGTACCACATATTTCTTTATTTCCTACCAAAATCATAAATTTGAATTTTTATATCCCTAACTTAAGAAATGCTGGGTTTCCCATCTTTCATCCCTTATCACCCCTTGTAGTATTGTATTGTTTTTGAAAGTATCCTGTGTCCTTTCCCAAGATGCTATATAAAGCCTTGCCAAATTTTGTCGAAATCCGTGCAGTTTTGTAAATTTTAAAATCAACCCCTTTTTATTTTTGTATTTTTTTTTTAATGTTTGCTATGTACTTCACTAGAAGTACATAGCAAACATTACAAAAAAAATCCGTCATTTATTTATAAACTGATTTGGAAAATTAATTTTTCATTTGAAAGGATATTTCCAGATTGGTCCCATTTTTATCAAAATCCAGTTCTGATGATGTGATCCATGAGGAATTGAGGGAACTCCTCAAATGTTATAGGCATATATAGCGATTTTGTTATTTTCATCAACAAATCAAGCAATTGCATTCAGGAAGTATCATCGGTGAAGTGGAACTGATGAAGAAGACCACAAATGGCCACGGGAACTCCTCAACGATATTAAGTAGGTATTTCACGGGTGGCGATAAGATATCTCGATTAAGATAGATAAGCGACTATGACGAAGCTTTAAATAAATGGTTCTGATGAAAATGGTACCATCGATCTGATCTGATGAAGAAGCCGGAAGGTAGGCAACGGAACTCAGTAATAAAACAATGTATCCTAGCCGTGTTTGGGCTTATTGGAATGTCGAGAGGTGCACTAATCTGGCTATAAATGATTTTAATGGTAATTATTTGCCGCTTCAAATTGCGCTATTTGAGTTGTATGTTTAGTGTGGCCTTTATTGTCAGAAGGCAGATTTCGTAGCTTCGTTACCCCCGTCAACATAAAACTAACTATGCCTTCCACTTCAGGGGGTCTACTACCTAAGCACGGGGTCCGTAGTTTCGGCCTTCGTTACGGGCGTTTCCTACTCCGTATCACTACGGACAGATGATAAGTTCAGGTCCCGAACGAAGTATGAATGACAACATGATTTGACAGCTGTCCCTATTCCAGATGTGTTTTGTTTTTGACCGTCAGAAAAATTTAACTTTTAGTGTCTATACACACTATGCCGAAGTTACGCGACCGAAGTTCCGCGGCTGATGCTATGTTCCGACGTGTTCGGCTGATATGACACACCATAAGTGCTGAACTTACGCGGCGGAAATTCAGTTGCGGAACTTCAGTGTCTTGAAACCCCCCGTCCCCGCCCCGGATCTTCTTCGGCAATCGAACCGAACTTCGGTCGCGTATAATGTGTGCTCTACAGAATACGTTGCCGCCGAATTGCCGCTGAACTTACGGCCGACCGAAGTTCGGCTGTACGCTAGAACGCAACGTAATTTCGGCATAGTGTGTCGTCAGTAATTCAAATAGCATTGCAGGCGTAATCATGCCGAACTTCGATCGCGTAACTTCGGCATAGTGTGTTTAGACACTTACTCTTGTTTTGATGGATCGTTATGTCAGACGGACGGATGAACGGACGGACGGACTTAGGGAGTAGGCCCACTGACACGAACACTAACAACAAAAAACACCGACTTCAATATAGCCGAGGTACTGTTCCATGGAAAATTAATAGATGGCTATAAAAGAGTTTTTAATGTGTTCTTTCCATGGAAGTACTATTAATGGTTCTTTTATTTTGCCTCAGAATTCATGACAACGTCTGATCATCCGGCAAAACACGAAATGACAGCCATTTGGAGTGAGTGGGATAGATATAAGCGTAGACAGAGAATTCTATTCTCTGTCTACGGATATTAGATATAATAGTTAGGTTAAATGCTCTAAGATAATATAGTACTTCCATGGCTCATGGCTACATGTTTGGCGTCCATCATTTGACTTTAGTCGCCACGCCAAATGGCGCTATCGTGAATGCCCAGCTTAAAGCTGCTGTACCATAGATTATACACTATACACATAAAGTCGGTGTCCACGGGTAGAGTAAACGCTATAGGCAACTAGCGTACCCTACCAATGGGGAGGAAAACTAACTTTTTATCACGCTAGGTGGCACACGATCGACTGTCCTTTTTTCATTGATTTGACGTAACGAACGATTGTCAAATTGTATGGATTTGTTTGTAAAACAATGTACAGTCGTTCAGAACGCCATCTACAAACAGCTTTGCGTGTGGCTCCCCATTCCTAGTAGGTACTCTACCAGTTTCAGTAGAGTAACTGTCTACACGTAAAATATTTTAGTAATAGAGTAATTAGTGTTTTCAGAAAACGCCACGTAGGTACCCACACGTACCTATCAGTCGAAACAAACTGCAAGTCTGTACAAGTTCTACTCTACCCAACTACACGTAGGTATACGTTGGTCGAGTAGTCGGTAAAGTGTGTGGTAGAGTAAAGTGAGCGCCGCGCCGCCGCCGCCGTCGCGGTCGTGGTGGGTGGTGGGGCATGTAAAATAATAAATAAATATAAATATACTTGGACATTTCACACAACGCCATCTAGTCCCAAGCTAAGCAACCTAATGCTTGTGTTATGGTAACGAGATGGCTGATAAACTACTTATATACATTTTTTTTTTTTTTGTAAATACATATATATTATAGATAGGAAAACACCCAGACTCGGAACAAATACTTGTAGGTCGTACAAATATTTGTTCCGTGCGGGAATCGAACCCGCGACATGCTGCGCAGCAGTCAATCGCTCAACCACTGCGCCAACCGTGTCGTCGATGTGGTAGAGTAGCTTGCCCGCGGAGATACCCACTCTACTCTACCAAGTTTCAGTACTCTACTCTACCAATGTTGTCTACATTGGTATGGTTAGTAGCTTATTTAATACTCTACCGTTTACTCTACCCATGTACAGCATGCTTAATAGTGTTCTGTGGCCTGATGACTCAGAAAATCTAATTTGCTTTTCTTTTGTTCCAGATTTGAAACCGAAACACACCGAAGACACGTCTCGAAACGACATAAAAAAATTTAGTCAATAAATTCACAATTTTTTACAAAATATTAAAAATGAGATGAACCACTGTTTTATTAAAGTAGTTAAGTAGTACTTACTATATTCGGTAGTATTTTTTGTTAAATGGTTATTATGTGTAAATATGCAAATTTTAAAAGCACGTATCGTTCTGAGTGAGATTACTTCACAGTTTCAAGCATGGAGTTCTGGGAAAGGGAGGACTGCTTCTTCGGTGAGTTATACTTCATTTTACTTAAATTGAAGAGCCACTGCAACTGCAACTGTGCAACTGTGCATTGCAACTGTGTCGTAGCACGAAAACGGAAGTGACCGGTATTACTTTTAGTCGGTTAGCCAGACACGTGTTTTTTTTGTTTACCTTTATTTAATTACTAAACCGATGGAGTATGTCAACATTTAACCAACCTACGGCTTGCGATTTTGTCGCGGTGTCTATTCTAGACAAACCTAATACGTTAGTCGATCTTCCTGTCGGTATTATTCTAGGAATATCTAAAGGTTTCTTCCTGTCCGAGAACCCCCAGACATTATCTATTTAAACCAATCATCATAATCCATATCAATGTTTCCTCATTTCAGGACGCGAAAAAAGTGGAATACAAGCCAATCAAAAGCATCCTGGTGGCAAACAGAGGAGAGATCGCCATTCGAGTGTTCAGAGCATGTACCGAACTGGGCATCCGCTCCGTCGCTATCTACAGCGAACAGGATAAACTGCAGATGCACAGGTAAGAATCTAGCTAGCTAGATGTAGGTACTTACTTACTCGAATTAAAAAAGAGAAAACAAAACTTGGAAAAACGTGAAGAACTTTGAGGTACTTACATTGGAAATATATAAAAATGGTAGGTACGCTTCTACTGTTCGTATTCATTCTAATTACAAAGGGCCCTGCTGGAAAGACAAAACTTTCATGCTGAATTTCTCCTGTTCTATCAAAAAATCCTAGAATTTAATACATGAATTGAGAGGTACATTAGGAGCAGATGCGAACAGTATTATTTTTATGTATTACGAGTGCAGTATAGCCGAGGGACCCGCTGGATAGATGAGGCGATTTATCGTGATTTCTATCAAAATGATCGAGGTACATTGTATCGGGTTGATAAATTCATGAGGTACTTTGAACAAACGAAGCATTGCTACTAGTTTTATGAGCCTAGCTCGCGGGGCCCAGCTGGATAGAAACACATGGGCCCAGTGCGGGTTGTTGGTTGGTGCGAAAAGTCGGCCCTAAATGTTATTAACTCTACTAACAGTAAGTCAGTAGTAGTTCTGATTCACTCAGTATCTTAAAATATATTAGTAGTTTTCACCAAGTAACTTATATTTACTTGCAGGCAAAAAGCCGACGAGTCATACATGGTTGGTAAGGGTTTACCGCCCGTAGAAGCGTACCTCAGCATTCCGGAGATCATCAGGGTAGCCAAGGAGAATGACGTTGATGCAATACATCCCGGTTATGGGTTGTTGTCCGAGAGGTAAGGATTACTTCCTTATTTTTGGGCTAAAAAGTACCACAAACCTAACTACGCGCTGAAAATCCGCCGAACGACATCACAGCAGAGCCAGAAGGAGCTGTTTAATATTATCGCCTACTTCAGCCTATTTTAGGGGAAACTCTGTGAATAACTACCCTCTCAACAATAACTTGAAAATTGAAAATCTAACACGTACGAAATGGGCCACGCTACATTTAAAAAAAATCTGCGGTTATCAACTGAACCTGTCCTTTTTTAACATGATCTGTGGCTGTCAAAAGATCATTAAAATTTCATGATTCCTGCACAGTTTTCTGCATATGATCTTCGGAGGAAAATGTCTGTTACTCAAGGTCAAGGTCAGAAATGATTTCAATATTGCTACATAACAATAATGACCTTAATAGATACTTAAGTATTGCATTACAGGGCAGACTTCGCGCAAGCGATCGTCGATGCTGGTATGCGGTTCATCGGACCCACCCCCTCCGTGGTGCATCAGATGGGTGACAAAGTCGCCGCCAGGAAAGCTGCCATCAATGCCAGTAAGTTCTTCTTTCAGTAAGAAACAGTAGAAACCAATAAATAAAATGTAGTGTGGATCGTCACTCGACGCCAACTGATCAGGATAAACACACCTCATACTATCATTGTGTCACCCTATGTAAAATTTATTTCAACATATCTGTGATTTTTATGGTGTGCATGATAAAGAGTATTCTACTTATCTATCTTCTATTCTATCAAACACATGGAAAAACTTGAATCTATGCGTGATAATCAAGATTTCAAATCTAAATCCAATCTGTCCTTTTTCTTTTCCCTTTTTCAACTTTGTTGATGTCAGCTTCCAGTCTAACCGAATGCAGCTAAATACCAGTATTTTACATAAAGCGACTGTCTATCGGACCTCCACAACCCAGTTAACGTATTGGTGCCTACTAACAGTTAAAATCTTTTTGTTCGTATAAACAGTTAAAAACAGGAGTTTAAGCAGTAACAAACAGTTATTTCGCTTCGCTGATATACATTTTTTTTTATTTCCTATATCTCATTTCTGGGAAAGTTCATTTCCTCTATTTTCACCCGAGCGAAGCTCGGTCGCCCAGTACTTATTATTAATATACTTTACTTTTCGATATTGCCTTTCCGACTGACAGTTTAGAAACCGCAACTTTTCGGCAGTTAATGTAAACTCCATAATTTTTGTTTTCAGAGGTGCCAATCATTGTCGGTACTGACGGTCCAATAACCACAAAGGAAGAAGCTATGAAGTTCTGCAAACAACATGGTCTTCCAGTTATATTCAAAGTATATCATTATTTACTAATTACTCTACATAGATTAACATATTCTACATGTCATGACGTTAGATGAGTATGTGTGTCCCTGCTTTGATCTGGGGTCTACTCCTTAAGCACGAAATCGTAGTTTAGACCTTCGTTACGGGCGTTTCCTACTCCGTATCACCTACGGATGGATGATTCGTTCGGGGCCCGAACGAAGAATGAATTACAAGACGATCTATTTGACATTTGTCCCTACTTCCGATGTGTTTTTGCTTGGTTTTTGCCCGTCCGAAAAATTAAACTTGACACTTATTTTGACTGATCGTTATGTCCATTGATACGACATCAAAATACGTTCATACGCTTATTAGCCGTCCCGCACTTGGCTAATAAGCGTAATTTTTATCGCCGCAGCGAATGGCTTAAAGTTAAGAAATGTTTTTTAAACGTCAAAAAAGTATTCTTTCCTTGTAACAAAAGCTGAATTGAGCTGAATAAGTGTAGTTAGTCCCCAAATTATAAGGAAACAATTTAACAAATTCGACACACCATAGATAAAAAGGTGGCTTTAGTTTTGATGTTTGCGACGTTCCATCTTCCTTTTTTTATTAATCTGAGGTTAAAACCGAGAACTTTACGTTTGACGTTCATTAACAAGGTGCAATTGCAATAAATGAAAACCTCTTAAGGGGTCATTGTACATACTCATCATTATGAACAACTTTTACTATGGGACCAAACCTGAAATCGCGAAAAAGAAACCAGCTGTTCCCTACATTTATGTTCGCATAACTCATCAAAATGTAGGGAACAGCTGGTTTTTTTCACGATTACTGGTTTGGTCCCATAGTAAAAGTTGTTCATAATGATGAGTACAAAGGTTGTGCGTTATTTAAATTACACTTTGGATAATAATCTGGATCAAAGGTTTGGGCTTGGATTAAAGACGGAACTCGTTTTGTAATGAGACAAATGGAACGATTAAGTACCGTCACGTAACAAAAATATATTTTTGGAAAATACTAATTAATATCATCAAAACAACACATGATAAAATAATGATCTTTATTTACCTTCCAGGCTGCATTCGGTGGAGGCGGCCGAGGCATGCGCGTAGTGAAAAAGATGGACGAAGTCGAGTCCTCGTTCGAGCGAGCCTCGTCCGAGGCGCTGGGAGCCTTCGGCAACGGATCCATGTTCATTGAGAGGTACATCGAGCGGCCAAGGCATATTGAAGTGCAGTTGTTGGGTGAGGATATACTTACCTACTTAGAGATTATCCATTCTAAAAATGAACGTCCCTCCACAAGACGTAATTATTTCAATGTGTGAGAGGAAATACTTATTGCAACACTTGTGTGAGTGCGGCGACTTTACTGTAAACATTTTATTTATTTATCACAAACACTGCTATCATTACAGGAAATTCCTAATGCCGGGTAGCGTGGTCCTTAATTAAACTATCTATATCTATATCTATACATATAATAAATCTGTAGACGAGGCGTTTCTGTACATTGCAAATATTTAAAAAAAAAAACAGTTGGGGTGTTAAAGAATCACCAACAGATGCCATTTCTACCATTTTTGCCATTTTTGTCTGTTTGTCTGTTTGTCTGTGAGAGTTCTTAAATGTTTGTGCAAGTATCACGCCAAAAGTACAAAACCAATGTAGTTAAATTTTATACTCAAATATTGTGTGTAACTCAGAGTTTTACTTAGTTTTTGTTTCATCGCAATCGCTTCAGTCTATCAAAAGATATATGAATTTAAAGTGTTCAGGAAGAACTTTTCATTACGGTGTCTTCATACACGTAACGACATCTATTGATACCAAATGGTACTAAAAATAAAAAGCGCTTTCTAAGGGTGGTTAACCTGATGGGTTGATCCAGCAGGTTAAGCTACGCTTGCCGGGGTTGGTTAGTGGATGGGTGAGCATCTTTACATACCGAGACTCCTCCGTGCCTCGGGTCCCGGCTGTCATTCGTGCATCTTTGACAGTCGTTACAGGTCGTCAGAAGCCCGAAAGTCTGACAACCAGTCTTACCAAGGGGTATCGTATTACCCAGTAACTGGGTTGTGGAGGTCAGATAGGCAGTCGCTCCATGTAAAATACAGGTGTTCAGCGGCATCCGGTTAGACTGGAAGCCGACCCCAACATAGTTGGGAAAAGCCTAGGCAGATTGGTTCTATTGGTGGTTGATTAGTAACGCTAAAAGAATTTCAAATATAAAAAACCGGCCAAGTGCGTGTTGGACCACGCACAATGAAGGGTTCCGTAGTTGGGATGAATTTATCCCAAGAACAAACTTAACATTGTAGTTGGAAAACATATTCTCCCATACATTCCAACTGTAAATTTAAGTTTGTACTCACAATATTGAGAGATTTACCATGTTATTTTATGACCACAGACTATTCTTATAGATTTTCCTGTAATCTACAAGTAAAGAACTATTTTCTGTATTTTATTTTCAAAACTTTAGGCTCAGTAGTTTTGGAGATTAGGAGATATATTGGTAAATTTTCATCTATTTTCTTAAATACTTAATATAATTTTAAAATTATAAAAAAAAATATATACATATTTGAGACCCTCATATTAATTAAGCCCTTTCATCTGTTATGTCACACGGTACAGTTTGCAAATTTTTTTTTTTTAATTTTCTTATTTGCCCCACCAAAGTGACCCCCATATTCAATATCCATTTATTTACTTTACCTACCTGTCCGCGTTTGGGTCACAGAAATTCGTAATTATGTGTACCAAATTTTAACATAATGGGTCCAATAGATTCGGTGCAAATTAGCTGTGACAGACGGACAGACAGACAGACACACGAGTGATCCTATAAGGGTGCCGTTTTTAGGTGTTTTGGGTGCGGTTTTTTTTTTAAAAGGAACCCTTATGGCGTGACTCATTCTGTCTTTCTGTCTGTCTGTCTGTCTCTCTGTCTGTCACAGCTGGATATCTCAAGAACTACTAATACTATCAACTTGAAATTTGGAACAGTTTTAGATGACGTTTACCCAACTATTTTGCAAATAAGCAAGAAATAAAAATATTTTAATTTTTATTGCAACTGGGACTGAAAGGGGGTCTTAAAAATTCATAGTGGGGCTACTGGGGCATGTGGGATATAATATGAAAGAGCGCTGTTTGCACATTCTCAAAAAAAAAAAAAATTATAAGCTGTATAGTTTTCGACTTTTGATGAAAAATGTAAAAAAAACTACCGTCCCCCCCTTATCTCCGAAGTTTGCAAGGAGAAAAATCTGAAATTATTATATGTGACAGAAGTTTATAGCACACTTTTTCAGAAATCGAAACGGAACCCTCGGTGCGCGAGTCTGACTCGCTCTTGACCGGTTTTTTTTCTTTTGAGGTATGGAACCCTAAAAATGGACTAATAGTTATTAGTATTAACTATCATCTTATAATTGTAAGATGATAGTTAATACTAATAACTGATGTGGTGTTCTGAGTGAAAAAGAATGCAATGTCAGATATAATAATCCTATCAACTTTTCATACACAGAGAAGGTGAGGGGGAGGGTTTGAGAGGGTAGGGGCAGGGGGACGCGGTGAGAGGGAGGGAGAAGCAGTAAGGAGGTGTGAGGGGGAGGAAGTGGGAAGGGGATGTGGTGAGGGGTATTAGAGGGGAGGGTGACAGGGGGGAGAAGGAGGGGGGTGGTAAGATAAGGTTAAGAGGAGAGTTAGGGGAGGAGGGTTGAGAGGTTGGGTGAGAGGGGGGGTGACGAGCGCCTTAACACCTTAATGTTGCTTTTTGACCGAAAAATAGAAAGTCGGAACGGCACAAAAAAAAGGAGTACCTAAACGCCAGTCGTCGTCAGAGCTGACACACACACTTTTTTTTAAATCAAAGTAGGTACCTTTATAAGTTTATTTATTGTACGCAGAGTGAGCTTCCAGTTAACCACTGTATCCGATAGATGTTGTATAGATGGAATCGCGGTGTCAAGATTTTCCGCAGAAGAGTTTCAGAGCTTTTTCAGTCATAAAATAGATGCTGTCCTGGAATTCCGGTCTCTGGACCTGAAATTCTCGAGGTCGAGATTATTTGAGGCATCTTTATAACTGACTTCAAAAAGAAAGAAGTTTTCAATTCTTCTGTTTTTAGGGTTCCGTAGCCAAATAGTACATAGAAAGGGAAGTCTTATCATTACGTCCTGTCTGTCTGTCCGTCCGTATGTCAAACACCTTATGTTTGAAAGAGTTTTCTCCAGAGATGGTGAAGATCAGACAGTTGAACTCCTCAATAACGTACAGTAGGTATACGTACTGTGATTTGGTACAGAAATCAAAGAAAATTACTGGCTATCCGTGGTCAACTAATTATGGACTTCGATCGTTTTTAAAAGTTTTGCCTCCATAAACATGGATGTTCACGGTATCAACGAAAGACAGTTTGATGCGCAGTCCAAACCGCACAGATCCATCCGTGGTTTGGAACGCAGTCCACAGATCCGTGGTCCAAACTGTAGGTACGTGTAAACCCCGCTATTCGTTCTTTCCGAAACGATAGTTTCGAATGGCGCGTTGTGTTTCCAGAAGTCCTAATACGTGTTAAACCCCGCTATCATAAACCGCAGTAACTGCAGGGCTGTGGTAGAGAGCCCCAGGTAGCGGTTCCCACCAGGCAAGATCGCAAGATTCTTCATTTTTATTGGAGGAGTGATACCTACACCATATCTAAACGACACATTATGTATTGATTTCCGACATGCACGCGAACGAAGTCGCGGGCACAGCTAGTCATAAATAACATAACACATACAACATAATTTTTGTGCACTGTTATTAACCGGACTCGTCGCCGCACTTAGAGGTCAACTGCTATCAGTTCAGTTCATTGTACGGCGGAGAGCATGCGCTTTGAATGGAACGACACGTTCACTCTGTCGCGCGTTCGTATCATTTATACACTAGTTGGCCGACAAATCCGGCTGTTCGGCTTTTGGACAAGTCGGTAAACGGTACCTCCAAAAATTGAGATTTTTCGATTGAGTTAGAGCAGCGGTGGCCCTATGGTAACGGCCCCGACTTACCGAGTTGTCGGTAGTAGGTTCGAACCCTGGCATGGCCAGGCGCTTTACTGTGTGTAAATTATATCATTACCACGGCTCTCAAAACGGTGAAGGAAAACATCGTGAGGAAACCGGCATGACCAAAAATTCGAAGACATGTGACATCTACCAACCCGCATTGGGCCTGAGTGGTAGATGACAGCCTGCTCCTTCTCACTGAGAGGAGGCCTGTTTCCCAGCAGTGGGAACATTATCAGGCTGGTTATGCTTATGCTACTTAACGATTACTTTTTTATCGTTAGGTGACAAGGCTGGCAACGTAGTCCATCTATACGAGCGTGATTGCTCTGTACAGAGAAGACATCAGAAAGTAGTAGAGATCGCACCCGCTCCCAGATTGGACCCTGAGGTAAAAAACTATTATTACAAACTTAAAAAGTATTATGAACAGTAGGTAATAAACATATTTTCAAGAAGAGGCAAATCGTCGTTGTCATTTCAAATAGTCGTAAGATCAATGGAGGCAATTGCGACCAAAAAAAAATATGTTGAAACTTTAACCTTTGCCAAAAATTGCCATTTGGCTTTATGGGGTAATCTGAGAAAGAAGCTGTAAGATTTAAGTCACATTAACCCCATGTGGGGGTAAAAGCAACCATCTAAACTAACTCATTGGTTTTTGTAGCTTATATATTATGCTCACAGTTGGAGCAGATGTCACCCAGTGTGAAATTTACGCAAAAATGATCTCTGATTTATAAACTCTGTTTTCCTGAAAACAGAATAAAAATTAACTTGTGTAAGTACACCAAAAAAAAAAAAAAAATTGGATAAGTAAGGGACTAAGACTAAGTTGTATAACGAAAAGAAAATTAAGTACGGTTTACATATTATAAAAATAAAAATATTGCTAATAAAACTAAATACCTGACATACCTACTTACACTAAAATTCTACAAAAATATATATAAACTTAAAAAAAATGCTATTATTAAAATTATAATTAAAAAATAATATAAGTTAAAAAAAATTACAATAAATGTAAAGCCACGTGGAACATTATTAATAATTGAATTCATGACACTCCCTACAAAACACAACAATATACCGGATGACTTTTTTTACCGTCTCCAAAAAAATTGCGTATATTAGGTGAACGGAGTAGAACCCTATGGCATATCAAATAGCTAGGCTATTAGCTTTTAATATTAACCCAGACATAATTAGTATGTCGAAGTCATCTTTAATTAGCACCACAGTTAGTAATAGTACTAATGTTAAGGTGGTTATTAATTTAAACTAGTTTGTAAGACAACAGAAAGTACCACTAACAGTAAGTATAGTTACACTTAATAACAAAAAGGTATTTTCTAGCTCTAAAATAGTTAACTGTAGAAAAGGGGCTAAGCAGAAATCCTTGAAATTATTTCATCAAAATATTCAAGGTTTTTCATCCAAACAATTGGAAGTTGAATTGTTTTTAGAAAAAACAATGTTTGACATTATTTGTTTAACCGAGCATTGGTTAAAAGATTACGAAATGTTAATTAATTATGAGAATTATAGTGTGGCCAGTTGTTTTAATCGAACATCAATGGCGCGTGGTGGTTCATTAATCCTAATTAAAAATTGTATTAAATCGAAAAATCGTAAAGACATAGTTGAACTATCATTTGAACATAGTATTGAACTTTCCTGTGTTGAGCTAGATAAGCATGTCATAGTGTGCGTTTACAGACCCCCAAATTATCAAAACTACTCTATATTCGAGTCAGTAATGGAAGAAGTTATGTCAAGACTTGCAGCTGGTAATAAGTCAGTAATTATCTGTGGCGACTTCAATATTAATATTTTAGAAAATAATTCAAATACCAGTAGATTATTAAATTTGTTTAAATCATTTAATTTATCAAATGTGTTTGTAGAACCTACCCGAATAACCACGACTACTGCTACATGTATTGATAATGTTTTCTGTTGTTGTGACTATTTAGATAAATCCATTGTTAATTATCTCCCTTCTGATCACAGTGGTCAAACCGTAACTTTTGAGTCCAACATACCTATGCAAAAAGTGCAGATACAATCCAGACCAATAACATCTGTTAAATTAAATAAAGGAGTTGTCCAGAAGTGGTTTTTTATTACTCAATAATTCCGATGAGTATAAGATAAATATATTTGAATAAACATCCCCAAAACTAGTGGTTCTGGGCATATAGTACATTTTTAAACATCGCCAATTTTGAGAAAAATCGTTTTTTATTTTATTGAGAAACGAGACCTGAAACGAATAAACCTTTATATGTGAACCACTGACCTACAACATGCAAGTGTACAATAGAGGTCAGTGAAGTGAACACACTCAAAAAAAAAAACGAAACTTGTCAAAATTGACACAAGATAAGATACTGTCAGTCATGTCATTACTGTTAATCTATGTGACAATGTAAACAAAACGTTATTTTACCTTATAAAATAAGGAATAAGATGGAATGAGATATTTTCAGTCAAAAATGTGTAGCATAATCCTTTTAGAACTAAAAGCGCACTATAATGATTATGGCTACTACGAATGTTCACGTGCAAGTTGCAATATTTTACTAAGATCCCGGTTATCAAGAAGTGCATCATGTCATGGTCATGGTGCATGTTTCAGGTTTCAGCATAGTCCACAGGGGTTACTTAGCAGGAGTAAATTATAATAGTATCTACTGATCGAGAACATTTTTTAATTAAGTAGGAGAATTACTTATAAATGGCTTGCGAGTCGAGATCGGAAGTTGAAGAAAAGACTCCAAAATATGCTATTTTTAAAAACTGAATGGAACATGCTATAATTGGACGCAAGTGTTAGTTTTGATGGAAATAAAATATTTTTTTGTTTTAAATATTATTTAATTAATTTTCTTAATTTTCAGTGTCTGAGCAAGTGAAGACAATTATATAATTTTGATGCCAAGCCCATCGAAGATACCAGACAATTGTCATCACATGCGCACAGCTTCCAATAGTATTTTCCAGGTTGCAATTTTGCAACTGCAATATCAATCAGAAATACAATTTTGCCAACTAGTCTCTGTCTATGTGTAATACACTCTATTATATTACTATTATAGTGTACTATTATACACTCTATTCGTCTGATCAAAGCTGTCTCATGTAATGACAAAATGCCTGGAATATTTAATAATTGTACATCTCACTTCTACAGTAAAAGTATTGTTCGGCCGAATAAGTTCCAAATAATAACGGCAAACCTGTATAATTTGAAAATTCCTAAGCTAACTAAAATTACATCTGACATATCCATGGTGGGGAATATATTTTTTATTTCATATGTGGTATTTGAGCATTTAGCTGGACAAAACTATTTCATTTATTAATAAATTATAATCATCAATTCATCATAAGACCTATTAAAATATTATACTATTTCTGTCTAAACTGACTGTTTCTAACTTCTACACTGTGTCACTAGTAGTGTTGGCTTTTCAGTTGATAATTGAGTTTCCCCTTCACTTAGGATCTCTGGTTTACATCACTACTTATTATAAAATAAAGTCGCTTCCCGCTGTCTGTCTGTCCCTATATATGCTTAGATCTTTAAAACTACGCAACGGATTTTGATGCGGTTTTTTTTTAATAGATAGAGTGATTCAAGAAGAAGGTTTATACCTAAGTATAATGCATGCGCGGGCGAAGCCGCGGGCAAAAGCTATTATAGTATAATTGTGATGGGTGTTCAGAAGTGAAACAATACACACTTAGTGATATATTATATTTCAAAAACATTTAGCAAGCACAAAAATACACAGGACAATTTCTCGCCAACGTCTCACCAACCAAAAGTATTGCCCCCGCTACAAGTAAAACTACCATCCCCTGCTCATTTTCAAACTGTCATCAGTCACTTGGGCTTTTCTAGGTGTTTCCATCACTTCGTGAATATTGTTATGAGCCCTTTGCCATCAGGTATTACATGATCGAGTATTAGCCGGGATCTGAAATTAAGTTTTCATTTATGCGTGTTGCAGTAATCAGATACAGTATTAATATATCAAGTGTAAATATTTAATTTACATATTTACCTGAGGGGGGTTGATGATGCTATCTGTATAAGCCCGCTTAGGATGACCGTCAGGTAAGGGACGAGATAGTCTGCCTATTCTTCTTGAGATAGAAACGCCACAACACACACATACTGATTGATGACCGAGCTGTGGGTCACTAATGTTGTGCTTGTGATATCAGTAAAAGGTTAATGCATTCTTGGCAAATGCAATCTCCATCTGTTACCTAAAAACAAAATAATATGTTATGGTCTTATGGACACAGTATCGTTTTTCTGTATGTTCTTTGAGCAAAGTAGTGCTGTTTAAACTTTTTCAACAGAAGCCCGGTTACAAATATTTAAAAAGAAAACTTATAATGTGTTAAAGAATACATTACCTCTTGAGCAGTTCATTCTTCCCGTACGATCAGTGAAAAATGTCCTTGTATGTTTTCAGAACACATATTTCAGCCATAAACTTTATAGTTGGTCTGAGATTTCAGCCATAGGCGTTACGTCACACAAAGTACAAATTACTCGTAGCTTTATTTCGATCCTTAGATGTATAATGTCATTATTTCGATCATTTTGATGCTCACGTAACCATGATGAAAAGTCTTTGTTGGACAACCAGTAACCATCATAACAATCCAAACAATTGAAAACAATGAAACTGGAAGTTCATTCAGCTTCCAGGTTATGTTGATAATAAAATTGATAAATTGATTGTTGCTCTATAATCTATAGCGAAAATAAACTGAAATGAAATACAATACATGTAATTTAAATATTGGTTCATTATCTTGTATTTCACATAAAACATTTATACTCTTTAAATCTGCTGGATTACTTGTCTGTGAAACGCGCGCAGCGCAGTGGCTGCAGTAAACGCTGATTGGATATAATCCCTGACGCTATCAATTTTAGCCAATGACAGAGTGAGCCAGAAAAGTTGCGTTCTGTTAGTGCCACTAAGATTTCGACTAACTAGGCCGAAGACAGTGAATTCTACTGTCTACGAACTAGGCAATGAATGCATAAGCTTGTGGTAATATGCACAGAGTAATTACATCGGTAATTACATATACCCAGACTATACTGTTCACACGGCTACACATCAAGCTATACATTTCCAGTTTACACTGACCTCTTATTGTAAAGAAATCCTATACAATGAGAGATCAGCTTATACTGGAAAAGTCTAACGTAGGCGTAGGCGTGATCTCGAGAGATCGTGTCGGTCTAAAGCCGGGTACAGACTGCTGCAACGTAACATGCTCATGCAATGTAACATGAAAGGAGCATTTCATAAGTGTGGACGCAGCACGCGCACGAACCGAGCACGTACCTACTCGCATCCTGTTTCCGGCATGCGCGCGGCGAACATAGCTCAGCTCAGTCTGTCGAGAACGTTTCGCAGTACAGACACACACAACCCGTCCACACTGGCGCTCCGTGCACACTGCGCGCACAAAGGGTTGTGTTCGGCGAAAAAACTGACAAATGGCGGATCGCGGCGCGCACGAGTTGAAATGCTCTGTTTGTGCGCGTCGTTTGCACGGTTTGTGCGCGCAAGCACTATGGGAATTCATTCATTGCGTGTTACATTGCATGTTACATTTCGTAAGTCTGTATCCGGCTTAACTAAACAGACAGAGTGTATCAACATCAGTGTATGTGTAGCTAACTTCCCTCCTTCTCTTTCTCAGCAATAAGAGGAAAACAGCTCATATGCTCAAAATGTAATGTTATCGGTATGTTAAAAATTATCAGAATATGACAGTCAATATCAAGAAATAATACGACCAAATAGAATGGATGGCGGTTAGTGGACAAATAATGTATTCAGTGGTTGTTGAATTTTTATTCCTTATAGTATGTCACTGTTGCTGTCGTATTCAATTTATATTTTATTTTATATAATAGGTAAAATTATATTACGATGAGGGCCAATGGGTCACAATTTCAATCCGCCCCTAAGACGACCCACTGACCCAATCATTGGTTGAGTTCATGAAAAGGTCAGTGTCTCCAGTCCTGGTGAAACTAAATAAAAGTATTTTGCTAGCATCACCGCGCGCTCCAATTAAGAAACTATGCAAAAAAAGCCGTCAAACAGGGCTGATGATGAGGGTTTCGTGACAGTGCAAAGGAGGAAGCGCCGATCGCGAACCAACAAGAACCGTTACGGCAAAGCTCCTACGGATCCCGAAGTGAGCTTGCGTGCCGCGAAACCGAACACACCGTGTACCTACATCTTCCGTCTACACACACCACCACCACACCACCACTAAGGCGGAGGACATCGAGAAGTATATGCGCCAGAAGACGAGGTACACGACAAGGGTGCAGTTACTAGAGTCACGCCGCAACGCCAACTTCAAGTTAATTTATTGACTTCAAGGCGTTTGTAGTGCGACTACCAAATTGTTATCTGTCCGTCGTCATGGAAGAAGACTTGTCCGCAGGACGTGGCGTTCAGTCGCTTCCGCAGAAAAGTATCACAAGTCAGCGCAAGGATAAGCTAGTGAAGTGAAGTTTTAAGCTATAATATTATTATAAGGTTTGTTTTATACTTTTTAAATGTATTTATGTTCGATTGTAACATGTCTATGGGCCATTGTAGGCTGAAATAAGTGGTTTATTATTTTAATGTAAACAAATATTTCACACCTCAAAATGCTAGTGAGCTATGTAAAGTCCCAAGTCTATTTACAATAGCTACTGTTGAATTACTGACTCATGGTCATGATCACTAATTAATAATAGAATTAATTTAATTACATTTATTTATCATGTTTCAATTGTTTAATTATGGTGGGGCTCCGGGCTGACCTGGTATCGCCACCATTATATATTTAAAATGTTTTATTTCATAACAAAACCTAACTGACTGTTTAGCCACAAAAGAAATGAATGAAAGGCAATTGCATGCAGCTGAGATGAGCATGCTAAGCAAGATGTGTGGTTACACCAGTGGATAGAATAAGAAATGAGTATATAATAGGAAATCTCAAAGTGACACCGGTGACTGAAAACTTGTGTGGAAATAAGTTGTCATGGTATGAGCATTTATGATGTGGAGGAATGAGGAAAATGTTTGGTGTTGAGTATGAATGTGGATGGCTATACGAGTCGAGGAAGACCAAAAAAACGATGGATGGACTGCGTGAAAGATGATAAATGTATAGAAAGGGAGACTACCTAGATGACGACTAATAGAGAAGTATGGAAGATGAAGACATGTTGCGAGACTCCAAACAAATTAAGATAAGGGCAGGAAAATTATCAACACTTGCATCCAATTAAAGGATATTAATTTAGTTTAGAAGTAGCATCCACTTCCAATCTCGATTCCAAGTCATAAAAAGGAATTCTCATAAGTAATTAAAAATTTTTCTTGATCAGTGGCCTGTGTACTATGCTAAAACATTTATTTATCGTTAATTAAAACGGAACAACACCAATAACATTAAAACATAGAAACAATTTTTATGTTGACAGATATAGTTATGTTGCATATAATTTTTAATTTAAAACTAACATGGAACAGTGGACTCTCTTGCATACTTTCCCTCACAAACATAATTTTACTCCATTCATCCACAAAAAGATCCCTATTAGGATGTGTTGTCAGAATGGCATTTAGCATCTATAAAGTACGACAGACTGGACATTCAGCTCTGGCAACAGTTTTGGATAGCAGTTGCGCAAACAGATTGTACCCATGGCTCTGACGGTGTCCGATGTATTTGTCGGGCACAAATAATCGGCAGTAAAGGTCATGATTGAGCCATGCAACTCTAGGCAGTCGATACATCTCTGAAAGGTCTTACGTAAACACATCTTGACAACCGGGGTCTTAGTATTTTAATGCAACTTGCACATGACATGAACATTCCAAGAAGCCTTAATCATAATATAAAGTGCGCTTTCAGTTTTAAAAGCATTATGCTACACAATTTTGACTGAAAATATTACATTTTAAATAATCTGAATAAACATTTTGTATACATTGTCATTCATACTCTTACATGAAATATTGATTGACAGTGACAGTGACAATGACAGTATCTTGTGTCAATTTTCACAAGTTACTAATTTTTTTTTGGGGCGTGTTCACTTTAACGTTTCACGTTCACAGAAAGGCTTGTTCTGCTTACGACTAAATTCACAATAAAATAAAACACGATTTTTCTCAAAATTGGCGATGTTTAAAAATGTACGATATACCCCGAACCACTAGTTTTTGGGTTGTCTATCCAAATATATTTAACTAATCCCCATCGGAATTATTGAGTAATAAAAAACCAACGTCCATAGAAAAAGCGGACAACTCCTTTAATAACACTTTAATTTGTAAGTTAAATGATCAAGAACTGAAAATGAACAATGTTAATATTTTGTATAAAGAATTCTTTTCGGTAGTCCGAACAGAGTTCGATAATTCATTTAAGAAGATCACAAAAACCATCAGCCCTAAGTTTCTATTTAGTGACTGGGCAACTAAAGGACTCAGGAAAAGTAGGGAAAGACTTTTCGAGCTGTATGGCCTTAAGCCTTATATTAACACGGAAACTTTTAATAAGTATGTTGCTACTTACTCTAGAATTTTCAAGAACACTTGTAAGGCAGCTAAAGCCTTATACATTAGCAACAAGGTTAAATCAGCAGATAATAAAATAAAGACAGTTTGGAAAATTATCAACAATGAAACGAACAGGAACAGAAAGCATAATATTGATTAGGTACACACTGGAGTCGTCATGTGGTCTCATTTCCGATAGTAAAGAAGTTGCTCAAGAATTTGTAAATTTCTTTACCAGTATCCCACTTAAAACTACTGAGGTCTTAAACTCCTCGCCCTCGCTCTCTTTTGATTTAGTAAGAGCGAACGTATCGGCCTGCCCGATTGAATTTAACTTTAAGCATATTAACCCCATAACAGTAATAAAAGCTTTTAAGCAAATTAAGATCAAACTGACCGAAGATCTTTGGGGAATGTCCATTAAAGTCTGTACCTCCATAATTGAGACTATAGCGCCTTGCATCAGATTTTCTTTACCAAATGTCAAAAGTAGTGATTGTGAGATAGTATTGAATCAAGAGAAACTAGAATTCGTCGATAAAACCGTTTTCCTGGGGATTACGCTCGACTCAAGGCTACAATGGGGTCCTCATTTAATATCACTTGCAGGACGGCTAAGTTCAGCAGCTTATGCTGTCAGAAAAATCCGTCAATTTACTGATGTAGATACCGCGAGGCTAGTCTATTTTAGTTACTTTCACAGTATCATGTCTTACGGTATTTTACTTTGGGGACGGGCTGCAGATATCGAGTCCATTTTTATTCTGCAAAAACGAGCCATCAGAGCCATATATAATCTTCGCAGGCGCGATTCTCTAAGGGAACTGTTTAAGGATATTAACATCATGACGGTACCTTGTCAATATATCTACGAAAACATCATGTACGTAAGAAAAAATTTACATCTTTTTAATAAAAGAGGTGAAAGGCATAATTATAATACTAGAAATAAGGACCTATTAGCTCAACCAGGTTTCAGGCTGGCTAAAGTAGACTCATCGTTCATGGGGTACTGTTTAAAATGTTACAATAAAATACCTCCACACATACTTCAACTAAATGAGACGAAATTTAAAACTTGTATAAAACGCACACTATGCAGGCAGGCATATTATAAGTTGGGGGATTACATAAATGATAAAAATGCTTGGCTCCATGCTGGTCCTGCTCCACAACCTCAACTAATTAATTAACATTTGAAGATACTGTTAAGCAATTGCTGAAGATTGTAAGAATAGCTTTGCATTGTGTAGACTCAATCACCTTTGTATTGTATAATTGCTTAAGCACATGTGTGAGTACTATGTACCTACTCTAAAGCTACCATTTACTGGGTACGTCTTTATTTGACTTGGATGTGCCCTGGCGGCTGAGAGTGTGTCATGCTCACTCTAATGCCTCGCTGATGGTGGCGCGTGTGTTGGATCATTTAACGAATCCATACATCAGGTTTGTGAACGGGCGCTGTTGGTGGAGGCTGGTCATACCTTAGCTGCCACGGCTTATTTTAATTTTAATTTTGAATTGTTTTTTTTTTATTTTTTTATTACGGACGCTTTTAACGTTCATCGTTCTCACATGTATAATTTCAACATGAATGATGTAACCAATATTTTGTAACTATATTTTGATTTAAAAGAGTGTCCGTGGAGTTTCTTGCCCGTTCTTCTCCATAGATCTACGTTTTGGAATGGGCAACTAGCTTCAACTTTCTGACTTACCTACTGACCGACTCTTTGACAATTCAAAAGTGCCTGTAATTGGTTTAATTGAAATAAATGCTTTGAGTTTGAGTTTGATCAAAAACATCAAAAATTCTAATCATATGCACGCTGCATATGATTTGAATTTCGATATTTTTAAACGATTTATTATTTTTTTTCAAAATTTCTGTTTTTATGGTACAAAAGTGAAAAGTTTACATCGAATTTGTAGTATTTATTGGTACTTTGGTAATTTTTTCTGTCTAAGCTATTAAAAAAAAAAAAACTAGGTACCTATGCCATAGGCTTCTACTCTGTTCACCTAATACACCCAATTTTTTTCGAGACGGTAAAAAAAGTCATCCGGTATAAAAATTAACAACCAAATCATAAAAGAACCCACAGAAATAGCCTCCACCTTTAATAATCATTATAAGTCAATATGTAGCGTACCAAAATTATGTACGTTTACTTTTACAAAATGTAACGTATTCAAATGATGTTTTCAGATAAGAATTAAGATGACAGATAGCGCCACACACTTGGCTCGCTCCGTGGGCTATGAGAACGCGGGTACCTGCGAGTTCCTGTTGGATGATAAGGGCAACTTCTACTTTATTGAGGTCAACGCTAGGTATGCATTAGGTTTATGGCGAAAGCGCCAAATTGACCCGCGAAATTAAAAATTTCTTACGTTTTTTGCATTTTTTCGCAATTTGCATGTTAATGAAGATAAGAGGATAAAAGAGGAGGAGAGGATAAGAGGTATATATGGCACTAGCGCGTGCAAATTGTTGCAGCCAAATGCAGACAATTCTGCCCACCTGAGCCTAAAGTGCGGTATTAGAAATTTTGGTAGGTTTTCAATTAAATATTATTCTGATTTCCCATTTTATTTTATAGATTTTTTTTATAAAAAAACTAACTTAACAATGTCTAGTTTTTAGTTTTGTACTTATCCTTTCAGCTTGCATTCAAAGTTTAATCGAAAAGTCTTTTTCCCGAATTCGTGTTTTTCCTATTACTGCACTTTAGGTTCGTTAGGGCAAAATTGTTGTCATTTGATTCAGTCGGCTAAAAGCAGCGAGCGAAACAAAGCGTGTCCGTGTCGTGACAGTATATCTAAAATGGGTATCTTATGTTCGTAGTATCTATCGCAGTCGTAGTTGAAAACTACTATACACCTATAATATGTAAGTACATTTGTAATAACAACGCAACAATATCTGAACGCCTTTCAGTATGAACGTAGCATATCTTTCCTTTATAATTTATCATCATTGATGTTAGTATTTAAGGTCGTACGTTGATCAAAATATGATTCGCAACCGTAACAATATATGTATTTATAGAATTATAATCATTAAAGTCATCAATAAAACTCATTAATACTAAATAAACCTATTGAATTATCATAGACGTATAAAAAAAGGAGGACTCCGCGCCACGCATGACGAAAGTGAAGAACCGTACCGATCTATGTGTGCGTGGTTTAAGTACCTGCAAAGACGCCGTCGCTCGTGTCACGTAATGGGGCCGGTCGGCATACTATGATGTAAATGTGTGCGTGAGGCGTGTACAAACGGTACTTACTCTGCCCTCCCGAACCTAAAGTGCAGTACCTAATAGGAAAAACACGAAGTCGAGAAAAACATTTTTCGATTAAACTTTGAATGCAAGGTGAAAGGATAAGTACAAAACTAAAAACTAGACATGCATTGTTACGTTACTTTTTTTATAAAAAAAAAACTATGAAACCAAATGGAGATTCAGAATAATATTTAATTGAAAACCTACCAAAATTTCTATTACTGCACTTTAGGCTCAGTAACTGTCCGTCACTTTCGATATGCGTGGCGCGGAGTCCTCCTTTTTTTATAAATCTACTAGCTTTCGCCGACGGCTTCGCCCGCGTGGATGTCGGAAAATATCCAACGGGAACGTACGCACGGCTGCAGATCAAGCTATACATTTCCAGTTAAGCTGATCTCGCATTGTATAGGATTTCCTTACAATGAGAGGTCAGTGTAAACTGTAAATGGTACATTTCCGGTTATCCTAGCTTGATGTGTAGCCGTGTGTACTACCGGGATAAAAAGTACCCTAAATGTTAATCCAAGTAAGCCGACGTTCGCACGGACGTAAAAATATCTCGGCGGGATGTTATCGCGCACTGGATTTTCAACTCTTGGTTTTGAGCCGAGCTTCGAGAATCCAACCTAACAACAACAGAGTGCATCCCAGCGCGACGAAAATACACACTGTTGGATTTTTAACTCTCGGGGCTAAGCAGAGCGTTGAAAATGCAGTGCGCGAAAAAAAATCGCCGCGATATTTTTACGCCCGTGCGAACGTCGGCTAGACAATATCTTCTCGCACTGCTTAGATAGTACTCGAGGAGCGGCGCGCAGATTGATTTAAGATTGCTGGAGGATAATAAATCTTAAAACCAAATAATAGTAAACGGAAAATTACCAACTTGCATGCCTTTGAAAGCAACTTTAAAGCGAAAGTATAAATCCTCTTTACAGGGAGTAATCCCGTGGGAATTAAAAAAATATTAAGACTAAACCCACGTTCAATCCCGCCGCGATTTTTTTACGTCCGTGACGGACGTGGGAACGTCGGCTAAATGTTACTTCAAGATACAAACTATAATACCCAATCCCTAAAAAGAGGTACTTACACAAACATTTTAAGTGTTTGTGAATTTTAAAATCAACCCCTAGTTAATCAACCCTTAGGGGATGTTTTTTTCATAAATCAAAACCATAAATTTGAATTTTCATATCCCTAACTTTAGAAATGCTGGGATTCTCATAAAACTTTCACCCCCTGTAGGATTATTTTTTAAGACAAAAAATAGGTTATGTCCTTCCCCAGGATGCCTTCTATAGTCTTGCCAAATTTTAGCGATACCCGTGCAGTTTTGTGAATTTTAAAATCATCCCCTTTTTTGCCCCCTTAGGGGATGATTTTTCAAAATCGCTGGACCGCATACTTCTTTATTTTCTACCAAAAGCATAAAGTATTATCATAGCCCTAACTAACTAAAGAAATGCTGGGTTTGCCTTACAAACTTTCATCCCCCATATCACCTCCTATAGGATAATTGTTTAAGAGGCCACGTTCCGAAACGACGCAAACAATAGACTTCTACTTTTAAAAAACAAAAGAGAATTAATTGCTTTTTTTATTATCATCTTAACTAATGTCTGGGCTATGCCTGCCAGTATTTATTTTTTTTTCTTTCCAAGGAGAATGAATCGCATTCTCACTATTTATTGAACACCCCTCGTATTACCTACCTCTCTCTCTCTCTCTCTCTTTACCTTTCTCTTGAATCTCTTTATCTATTAAATAAACCGCATCAAAATCCGTTGCGTAGTTTCAAAGATCTAAGCATACATAGGGACAGACAGACAGCGGAGCGACTTTGTTTTATAATATGTAGTGATAGTGATAGTGAGTAGTGATAGTGATTTAACTAATCTTTTTTTATCTTCTCGTATTTCATGAAATATTGACATTTGAGGATTGTATACTAACTCGAGTTGTATTACTGATTCTAATGATTAAAATTCTGTAAATACATATTTGTTACGGTCGCGAATCGTAGCAACATACAACCTAATACTGACTTGCAAATTGCAAAAAAACGTAAGAAAATTTGAATTTCGCGTAGGCAAGATATTTCGTTTTAAAATTCTATAGGTATGCTCTGTTAGAATAAAATAAACCTATAATCCCCTTATGTCTTTAATGGTGAACGTGTAGACAAAATTTTATTGAAATTGCTTTACAGTAGGTACAGTTGAATAAAGCAGGTTTTTCTAATAAAAAATGCAAATTTTGAGAAAATACGATTTTTTGTATCGAACCAAATTGTGTCAATCGTGTTTTGGCCCTCATAATAATTATGTAGGTACCTATAATAAAGAAATTCTTAATTTTTTATAATCATGAAAAAGAATAAGGCGAATTTGTAGTTTTTGAGTACAAAAATTTATATTGCGTGCAGTCGAAATCCGTCAAAATATTTTCTTTGGAACCCATTTCGCCTCTTTGTGAGACATTAAACGTCCCTACGTGTTATAAACATCTATTATCTCGTCTAGTGTCCCGGAAGGGGTTACTGGCTAACCATACTTTTACCTTTCCCAGGTTGCAAGTCGAACACACAATCTCAGAAGAAATAACCGGCATCGACTTGGTACAATCTCAGATCAGGGTAGCAGAAGGTATGACCCTCCCTAAAATGGGTCTGACACAAGACAAGATAAAACCTCAAGGATATGCCATACAGTGCCGTGTGACCACTGAGGATCCGGCTAACAACTTCCAACCTAGTACGGGCAGGATTGAGGTGTTTAGGTGAGTTGGATTTTATTTGTATGTCAGGAGAAAATTTGGGTGTTAAGGTGATTTGGACGAGTTCATGTCTGACTGTAAGAAAAGAAATGTAGTGTGACAGGGAAATTGAACCTTTTATTGAATGCAGTATAATGGTGAGGTGGACATTATCTGTATTGAATGAAGTAAGGTTGGAATGTAAGGCAATCCCAGATCAGGGTAGCAGCTTCTTGTAATCTTACCTGAAATGGGTCTGACCAACGGTCTGACACAGGACAACATAAAACCTCAAGGATAGGTATGCCATACAGTGCCGTGTGGCTCGGTGTGACTAATGTAGATCCGGCTAGCTAACTTCCAGTCTAGCACTGGCAGGATTGAGGTGTACAGATGAGTATATGCGTGTGGTGTGAGGGCCACTTTATTGAAACTCTTTGAAAATATGCTTAGGATTTAGTGAACATTCCCAAACAATTGTGAAAGTTGGAATCAGATTTTGTGAAAGTCAACTTTGCGAGATATGGACTGTAAAGTGGGGCCCTCAGTTCTCACATAGAGGATTGAGGGCCCGCCTGTACCTGACAAACTATGGACACTACAGATAAAGTCTTTATGCCAAAATCTAAGCTTATACCAAACAAAATTTGTGAAAACAAGATATTATCGCAAAACACTGTCCTACTTGGTATATCTTCGTTCAAAATGGGCCCTCAATCCTCACACACGTAAAAGTTTATCACGCAAATACAATGAAACCATTAACTTATAGCTATTGTTTGTAATCCTATAAGATACTAAATAAATTGTGAAAATTTGTGAAAGCAAGAGCAGGTCACCATTTCTTGTTGTTTGAAAATTATGACCTTGACAAAATCCGGGCCCTCAATCCTCCATTTATTTTGTTTTCCGTTTGAATACGCTTATCGTATGAAAGATTAGACAAATACATAATAGTCTCTTTTTGTGAAAAAAATTGTGCAACAAATTCGATACTAGAAAACAATTAAAAGACCCTTTATTGTAAATAAAAATCGAGTTTTATTTTTGTTCCCTGAATTAGGAAATAGGGTGACCACGATACGGTATTTTACTCTATATGAGAAAAAATCTTAAAATATATTATTTAGATAGATTAGGCAAAAAGCAGTCGGAAAATATTAGTTTTAGTTCAATAACAATATAAATTTTAAAATTAAATTCAAAGTTTTCAGGTTTTTTTAATGTTTTCTCAAACCATGAAATAGTAGCCGCCATTTTATGACGTCATTCGGCTGTGTGAATTAAAAAAGTGTCAACTATTAATTGATCAGTGTATCTCTTAGAGCAGGTATAGCTTTCACTTTAAAATCAAAATCTTTACCGTCCATACGTATTGTGTGTATAGAGTCATGAGGAACAGGGTGTAAAGTTCACTCATCCTTTATTGAAAAGGGAGGACCCTCCGACCAGATGGGTGTTGTCTCTGGTGGGCAACTGCCCCACGGTTAATGTGGGGTTGTTGTATACCTATATGCTAGTCGCGCGGTAAACTCTCATTGCGCGATGCAGGTTGCGGGACGTCATGTCCTTGTGATGCGTAGTTCGTATGTGGCGATGTAGATGCCGCCACATGTGTATTACAAGAAGTAACAGGCTAGAATGGAGATGTTACAAGGATTAAAACAACAAATGTGAAAATTAAACTTTTTATTCACTATTTATAAATTACTAGATAAAAAAAAAAATCCTAAAACCCTAATAAAAAAAACAAAACTATTTTTGGGCACTCGTGGTAACACGTTAAGGTCAGTGTAAGGTTGTATCTTAGTCAAAATATGATTCGCGACATTAATAATTATGTATTTACATAATTTTAACAATAAAAATAATTAATTACCTACGTAACGCGGCCTTATATAATGTGTGTGAACGTGCACTTAAGCGCGGCAACGGGAGTATACACCCCCGCCCGCGCCCCCGCACTAGCCCGCCAGTGGACAAACTAACGCGGGAGCGTACGTCACGCTCGCTAAAGTTTAAATTTAGTCGCCTAATTTACCATCTTAGGTAAAACTCTGACATTGTTGAATACATTTAAAAGAAAGACCAATCTTTCGTATTGAATCTTATTGTTACACATTTACAAAAACTTATTTGTTTACTTTGTGGCGATTAATCTCCCACAACTAGTTTGCAGAAAAATCATCGCAGAGTCAATTTCAGACTCATAAATCTATCATTAACATTCATAAATTTTACTTTTAAAAATACATAAAGCATCAGAAATACCTATAATTTTGTTGACTTTTAATGTACTTGAATATCGATTATTAATAACATTAATTAGTAAAAAAATAAAGTCTCGGGGCAATTTTTACGTTTTATACCGCTATTTAATCACGATTTTTTGGTTTGAATAACGCGTAATTACATATAAAAAAACATGTCAAAATAAACTATGTTGTACAAAACTAATTCTAAAGTTTTATTAAAATCCCTTCATTTATTTAGACATAATAACGTTATTAACATCACTCTAAATTAGAATAAATTACGTTGCATAAGCGGACACCGATTATTACAGCGCGAGTGCCCATCGAGGAAGGACCTGTGTCATTTTTTCCCGCCTCCTGATGTCCGAGCTCACGTATCGTGAACACATTATTTTACTACGACTGCAATATTAAAATTTTGTGAAATGGCTCTTAAACGCTTTTTCCGGAATTGAGTTCAGTTCTCACCGCGAATTCTCCTTTATTTATGTGTTCTACCGAACAAAACGGGTGCCACGAAGTGGTAATTTGAGTTTAGGAAAAGGAAAGAAGTCGGCTATCTGCGGGTGTGGCTATAGGGGTCAGTTATCTGGTGGATAAGGTATTTGCTCGATGGTATTTGTTGAGTTTTTGGTCAAAAACTCGTTCACCAATGGCCTTGTGCGAAGGCGCATTATCGTGGTGCAAAATCCAAGAATTTTCTTTCCACAAATCTGGCGTTTTTCGTAGAATTTGCTGTCTTAAACGCCGCATAACGCTCAAATAATATTCTTTATTTACTGTTTGACCTTCCAACAAAAATTCCGAATGCACAACACTGCGATAAGCAATGAAAACGGTCAACATGACTTTGTCTTTTGATCGACTTTGGAAATTGGCTCGAAATGGGCTTGAAATTGGCTTGAACTTTTTGCTCGAAATGGGCTCCATTCTCTTGGATACACAAATTTATTCTTTTAACGAATTCATTTCTAGTAACCTTTAATAAAGTGTTGTGGTGAATATTATAAATCGTATTCTGAACTTCAACTCTCAACTCGTTGTCATTCGCATAAGATTTCATGTAAATTTGATTTTTTACATATTCCCACAAAAAAAAATGTAATGGGGTGAGATCTGGCGATCTCGCAGGCCATCTGATTGTGCCGTTTGTACCAATCCAGGTATTAAAATGAAAGTATTGTCACCCTACCCTGCTACACACTTCAAAAATAGTTGATTTCGGTATCTATTAAGATTTTTAGTTTAATCGTTATTCTTATTAGTAACAAATAACATCAATTTAATGCACAAATTTTTTTACAAAAAGAGACTATTTTGTATTTGTCTAATCTTTCATACGATAAGCGTATTCAAACGGAAAACAAAATAAATGGAGGATTGAGGGCCCGGATTTTGTCAAGGTCATAACTTTCAAACAACAAGAAATGGTGACCTGCTCTTGCTTTCACAAATTTTCACAATTTATTTAGTATCTTATAGGATTACAAACAATAGCTATAAGTTAATGGTTTCATTGTATTTGCGTGATAAACTTTTACGTGTGTGAGGATTGAGGGCCCATTTTGAACGAAGATATACCAAGTAGGACAGTGTTTTGCGATAATATCTTGTTTTCACAAATTTTGTTTGGTATAAGCTTAGATTTTGGCATAAAGACTTTATCTGTAGTGTCCATAGTTTGTCAGGTACAGGCGGGCCCTCAATCCTCTATGTGAGAACTGAGGGCCCCACTTTACAGTCCATATCTCGCAAAGTTGACTTTCACAAAATCTGATTCCAACTTTCACAATTGTTTGGGAATGTTCACTAAATCCTAAGCATATTTTCAAAGAGTTTCAATAAAGTGGCCCTCACACCACACGCATATCAGATGAGTTCGACTTAATGTCAATAAGAATAAGGTTTAGATTTGAATTTAAGAAAGTAAATTGGTGCTTGTATGATTTGAACCTTGATTATTGCAAATTAAAGTGATTAGATGAGTTGAACATTTTGTCTAGCTAGATCGATAAGGTTTATATTTGAATGTGTGTAAGGATCTATCTTGAAAAAAAAAAAGGTTGTTCCTTATTGAACTCTTTTTAATAAAGCACATTTTCCTTTCAGGTCTGGTGAGGGTATGGGTATCCGTCTGGACTCCGCTTCCACATACGTCGGTGCCGTCGTCTCTCCCTACTACGACTCGCTTCTTATCAAGGCAAGTATTTTAAAAACTGCCACCTATTTTTGTACTGAAATTTCAACAATTGGGATTCGAATTTCTAAGCCACATAGAAGATCTGGGGGCACGGGAGTACCCCCGCCAAGACGAGCCAAGCGAAGCGCAAGGGCACTACCTACCTTTTCTCGAAGCACTTCGTCGTATTTTTGAACCTTCTTAACTTGGGTTTGGATTATACCAGATAAACAAAATTTTCGGGATATGATGTCAGTGGTTGACTTATTAAATCTATAAAGTTTAAATTGCATAGCTCTTATACTTTAGATTTTATTGATATCTAAAATACCCCGATTTCGTCACTGACTCACTGATGATCATAAAAATACTTAGGGTAATTCCTGAAGTCCTAGAAAGCTGAAATTTGGTATGTAAGCTAGTATTATTACACAAACAACAAACAAATTCTAAAACTTGGAACTTTTACCCCCCAACCCCTTAAACTAGGGGATGGAAATTTGTATGAGACTTCCGAAAATAATAAGTACTTCCGAATAATATTAATACAATTGTATATAAGTACTTTTCGGAAGTCTACGTAGTAGCCTACATAGTGTTTGTAGGAACGAATTTCCATGCATAATATTTTGATAGTTTAACTACGTGACCGATAGATGGCGCTGTGCTGTGACGTCATTTTTCTGAATCGCGGTGTTTAGATTTTGTGAAAAAGGCACCTCTGATGTACAAGAAATACACCCCAAAAAAAGAAAGAAAAAATGAACAACAGAAAAAATACTCGTATAAATATCATAAGCAACTTACAAAAAGAAATGAAAGAAATCCCACCAAAAACATTTTCAATTTTTCATGTAAAATGTTGCCAAGACTAGACCACATTATAGATTTATAGCTCGCACTGACAAAAAGCTATCAGATCTCATGTAGAGCCAAGCTTCTAGCTCTACACGCCCTAACTCTCCAAGCCCTAACTTCACAAACTCTACACCTTAGTCAAAATATGTGGCTTGGCCGTTTCGCTACCATCACATGGGCGCAAGGTGAAAAATGTATTCATTCACTGTTCATTACTTTTCTGTTATACAATAGTTCTTGTAGTAACGGAACGGCCAAGCCTCATATTTTGACTAAGGTGTAGAGTTTGTGAAGTTAGGGCTTGGAGAGTTAGGGCGTGTAGAGTTAGAAGCTTGGCTCTACATGAGATCTGATAGCTTTTTGTCAGTGCGAGCTATATGTGGTCTCGTCTTGGCAACATTTTACATGAAAATGTTTTTGGTGGGATACTATTTACCGTCAGGTCTATGAAAAGAACATAGGTACTCAATTATAACTTATAAGAAAGATGAGACATTTAAACAAACTTTTATTACACTCCGTTCAACCATTTTGACTTCTATTACGTTGGTGGCATGACAAATGGCAGCTGCAGTAAACAGTTGGTATTGTAACCACTGTTTTGCCTTTAATGCCATCCTTAAGCCTACGGAATAGAAGTCAAAATCGGTTGAACGGACTGTAAAAAAGGTTTGTTTAAATGTCTACTCTTATCGTAAATGAAGTAGGTACTCGTAATAATTTTAAATGAAAAATCATTTTGGTTTCAATGGCCCCAACCAATAAGGAAACAATTCTTCTCCAGTCATAGGCCCGCTGGCACCACAAATCACTAAATAGGTACGTTTTGCGCTAAAGGCACTAAAATCATCATTATTTTTCTGTCAATCAAAACACGACAGAGACAGATATGTTAACACTTTCCGGGACAGACCGCCTCTTGACGTTATGTCGGTATATCGTTACGTGACAGTACGGCTAAGGGCGGTGAACTTTATTTCATGTAATTTGGCAAACCGTCGATAGCCGTTGCTTGCCCATAGTATTCCTAAGAAGCACATGATCTAGTGTCACATCACGCGACTTCATTTGTTCGTGGGTGTCACGGCAAACTCTTTTCGAGTCATTTTTCAACACACACATACGCAGTGCTTATGCACCAAAACAACACATGCACACCGCCGACAGGCGTAGACTGAGCCATACAAGTACAATGATGTTGATATTTAGTGTCACGGCGTACGCGGCGCCGGCGTGTCGAATGAGGTAGTACGGCTGTAGACGGTATGACAAAATGTATGGGATTTTGAAGTGTCATATCATTACATTTGCAAATAGTCAAGTGTCCCGGAACGTGTTTACACGTTCGGCACCTCATGAGTATACCTACTCAAATCTAATAAATACAATTTTTCAATACTGATTTTTGTTTACTTTTTGAAATTATTTCCACCTCCTGAGCTGCACTATGAAAATTTGTCTATTTTACTAGGCGGGGACGGTAAATACAACACTTTCTCTCAAAGCGGCGTGAATTTCTTAGTACATTGAAAGTATAGTGTGACGTGGCCACCGGTGGTACACCCCGCCGTGGCAGCAAATACTCCGTGCTCCACCGGTGGTACACGCCGGTCTGAACGTGTTAAAGCGTAGGTAGGTAACGCATTTAGGGTCTTAGCACACCTCTGCCGCGATACTGCGAAACCGCATGATCTTCCGCTACTCGAATCGCGATTTGAGTAGTGAAACATCATGCGAGTTAGTTGAATTGAACTACTGCGGTTTCGCTGCTGCGGTTTCGCAGAGGTTCGGTTTCGTTCAGGTATTCTAAGGCCCTAGTGATGTGTGGTGCTAGCGGGCCAAGTGGTGTTATTAATTAAATTCTAAATCCTACGTTTTTGCATACTTAGGTACTTTTATAATAAAACATTCCCCACGCAGGTTATCTCTCACGCCAACGATCTAAAATCATCAGCCGCTAAGATGAGCCGCGCCCTCCGCGAGTTCCGTATCCGAGGCGTCAAGACCAACATACCTTTCTTACTCAACGTAGTCGAGAATGAGAAGTTCCTTACCGGTAAGTAATAAGGATCATATTATCGTTTATCTCGCACACCCACGACTTACCATGCTCAGCCGCTAATTGAACCGCGCCCTCCGCGAGTTCCTTACACGAGGCGTCAAGACCAACACACCATTCTTACTCAACGTAGGTACTGGAAAGCTACAAGGTACAAGCTAGGTACAAGGATTATTTACAGAGTGCTAATTACAAGGAAGAAAAAGTCAACAAATAGTCATTTGTTGAAAATTTTCTATATCTAATCGCAGTAGGTATTTGAATTTATCAACAGCAGTACTTTTTGAAATGATAGGATTAGGTTCTTGGCTAAATTAGGGCCGTTTTCAAAAAACTAAATAATATGCAGTTTTAGTTTTTGTTTCATACTTTGGAATTTCAACCTAATGACTCATCCCAAATACCCCGTATAATGATAACCTTCATAGGAATAAAAGTACAAAGCCTGTCTTAAAGGAGTCAATGCAAGGCTTAGCATTTTAGATGTTTCCAAAGGTCGCAACAAGTTGCCCACGCCTTTTTATTTTATTTTCCTCCACAGGCACCCTAGACACATACTTCATCCCCGAGAACCCTCAACTCTTAGTATTCAAAACTACACAGAACAGGGCCCAAAAGATCCTGACCTACCTCGGCCAAGTCCTGATCAACGGCCCCGCAACTCCTCTGGCCACTAAAGTCCCGCCTGCAGACGTCACACCATACATTCCAACGCCGCAGAGTAAGTTGTTCACAAAATGTATAAGAAAATGTGTAATGGGAAAGATAAAATGGATACTGTATTAAGCAGTTAATTTTCTTAAAAAAACTCTATGATGATAAACACAAAGCTCTCAATCAGTTATGTAGTAAATATGCATAATTGAAACACAATCTTATAACCTTTTAGATATTTCAGTCCAAAAAACTTATAAGGCAAAGTCACCATCATTTGTGGTACTTATGATTATGATTTGTGAGATGACCAAAAATTTTGATAAAATTAATAGAATTACCATAAAAAATCACACATCACATGCTTGGTCACAGTAAAAATATACTAAAATAGTATAATATTTTGCACTGGCAATGGAAATTTCCATAATGTGGCAAACATCACTTAGGTACTTTTTTCGATTTTTTCAAACTATATAGAAACAAGTAGATGTCAGGGTTGTCGAAAGATTAAAATGGTTATAAGATAAAAATTTTCTGAATAAAATATAAATTATTAAAATTAAAACTTTAAAACAAACAATCCTATTAAAGATAGGTAACATCTCAATCAATCACATAAAAATGTTTTGAAATGTTTAGATCTTTGAACTTATCAACAAATATAAAAAATCACAATAATATGTAGTTCATTTTTTTTGCATTTAATCATTTTTGTAGACTGCTCCCCAACTTACGCCTCGAACGATCTCCCATTTTCTAAAAAAATATAAGTAAAAGAATATTATTACAATTAATATTTTATTGAATTTGGATTTGTGTAATCCAAAGAAAAAAAACATAGCAAAGTCGACATCGCTAAAACTTTGCATTGGGTTAGTATATTTGCCAACAGTAACATCTTTAGTTAAATTGCTTAAAGAGACGTAAATTATCATGATTTTAATTAAAGAATACTATTTTAAGAACGTGGTATTAAAATTTGACTTACCTACGCAACGTTTCAAAGCACGAAGTCACTCACAGTTAGCACAGAAAAAAGTCCACACCAGCATAACACGTCTTTTGGAGACAATCCGAAGACCGATCAGTAACGGAAACCGACGAGTAAAATTATAGGCCTCCTTATGAAAAGTTACTAAACATATCTTACCAAAAACTTTGCAGCCATCAAACCACCGAAAGGTTACAAGCAGATCCTCAACGAGGGAGGTCCTGAGGCCTTCGCGAAGGCGGTCCGTAAGAACAAGGGTCTACTCCTCATGGACACAACCTACAGGGACGCCCATCAGTCTCTATTGGCGACTCGAGTGAGGACATATGACCTGTTGGCCGTGTCCCCGTATGTAGCCCATAACTTTAGCAACCTGTACTCGCTTGAGAACTGGGGTGGAGCTACCTTTGATGTCGCTTTGAGGTGAGTTTGTAATCCTCTTCCTTCTTATTATTTTTCCTAGCATACGCATTCTTATTTTAGCACATTGCTTCAAGCAACTACTCATTTGAAAAGTTACAAGTAAATCTTTCATTCATATTGCGAACTTCTGGTTTAACACGGAAAGGTGACTCTGCAGCTTATGAAGAATTCTGCAACCGCATGCCCATTACGTAGCAACTAAAAGCATAGCATTACGTAGCATTACGTAATGGGCATTTTTAAAACCTAAGTTGTTTGGTATGTAATGCTGCCTTTAACTGTCTTCTTTAATCTTAATACAGAAAGCACCTTCTGATTTTTACCTTTGCTACCCTGATTTTGGTATAATTATGTAAATTTAAAATCTAAGTAACTGGTCCTAACCAAAACTAACCAGATTCTTCTCCCAGGTTCTTGCACGAGTGTCCATGGGAGCGTCTCCGCGACATGCGTCGGATGATCCCCAACATTCCATTCCAGATGTTGTTGCGCGGCGCGAACGCAGTCGGCTACACCAACTATCCCGACAACGTCGTGTTCAAGTTCTGTGATATGGCTGTGAGTTTATTACTATGTTGTTGAGATTAAAGTGACTTTCTTATTTATTCTGTGGCTTCGATAGGATTAGTCAGCGATAGTTCAAGAGGAAGGTTCATAGCAGGGCAGTTGATATTTTACCCAAAACGTCAACGGCAATGAAGATTAATTTTGGTAATAGCCAAAAAATAAAAGAAATTCTTGAATTACTAAGGTAAATCCGAAGAATTTTATAGCAGAAAATGTACAGTGGCAATGCTAAGGGTACACTTAAACTAACTCCAAGGCCGACTCAAAACTGAAATTCAAAACAAGTGAATAGGAGTTTTTATTGACCTAGCTAAAGTATTCAACACCGTGTAGATCTCTATACTTGTTGATAAGTTGGAAAGACACGGCAAACGGAGAATGGTGCTTAAAATTTTAATGATTTTCTCACGGATCGTCAGCAAAGAGTTAGAATAGATAAATATATCAATTCAGACGCAACTGTAACCTGTGGAGACCCACAAGGTAGTATTCTTGGTCCCAGTTTCTTTCTTTTAAATATAAATGATTGTCAAATGTCACTCCATAACATAAAGGTAAAATTTTTACATAATGCCGATGACATAGCTTTCGTGCAAGGAGAAACTTGGGACGAGGTGTGACAAAATGCGGAAAAGGCTCTACATGAGGTTCATTTGTGGCATTTACTGACCTCAAACGTGTCCAAAATTTCATTTGTTCAGTTCACCAACTGTTGCATAAAACAACAAAAAGTAGAGATTCGTTTCTGTATCTACATCTCAACAATAAACTTAACAAAATTTTAAAGTTTTGTCCAGTCTCGATTCAGCAGTGCCAATCGAAGGTCAGAAACTGTCTTCTAACTCTAAATTACGAAGAAACCGAAAAAGTACTTCAGTAGATAAAGGATAAGATAATTATGAAATTAAACTTATAAAATACAGCATCACACACAACACACATTACCTACATTACATTCGCACATCCTACACACACACACACACACACACACCCACCCACCCGCTCACTCACTTTCACATAATCTTAGCTAAATATTAAGAAATATTTTTTTTGTATTTTTGCATGCTCTCATGCTTAAACTTTACTATTCTTTTTTTTTGTTAATAATATAAGAGTGAATCTAAATTGTACTTTTTGGCATAACAATTTGTGTAATGCATTGGGAGAAGGCGCTGACATACAGGTTTTACCTAGTTTGAGATTCCGAAGCTTCATATGATTCTGTAACCTCATACTATGTCAATAAAGATTATTTATTTATTAAAAACAAATTAACCTTCAGGTCAAAAACGGCATGGACGTATTCCGAGTCTTCGATTCCCTCAACTACCTTCCCAACCTGATCCTCGGCATGGAAGCCGCAGGTAAAGCCGGTGGAGTAGTGGAAGCCGCCATCTCGTACACGGGTGACGTGTCAGACGCTAGCAAGAAGAAGTATGACCTCAACTACTATTTGAACTTGGCTGATGAGCTGGTAAAGGCTGGTACTCATGTACTGTGTCTCAAGGATATGGCTGGGTTGTTGAAGCCTCAGGCTGCTAAGTGAGTGATTTTGTTTAATTTATGCATGTAATTTTCAGATTCTTCTCAATTTCAGAGCTTTTAGGACCTAAAATTCAAATACTTACGCAAGAAACTTATGCAAGATTCAAAAGCAATTTGCTCGTAAAGTATTTATATAAATTTTATGCTGTTACAAACATAGTTTTATTAAAACCGACTTGTTGACTTGTTGTTTAGGTACTCAAATTATTTTATTTTATTAATTTTATGAAAACTTACAGCTAAAACATTCAAGTATTCAGAATAAATATGTAGACGAAGGCCAATTATTTTACAAGTTTGCACTTAGGTATATAAAAATACGTGTTTTCTCAAAGTAGCAATAGTTATTTCACGAGAATTAGATTTTTGCGTAAGTTTTTTACTGCTGTAACTGTACCTAATAATACCAAGACAAACATACACAAAATTATGATTATGTCAGTTGACTCTGTGACAACAATGAGTATACATTCGGGTTGAGTAAGTAGGTACTGAAGTTTTGTATGGGACGACTGATTATTTTTTCACGATTACGATGTTGGTCCCATGGGAAAAGTTGTTCAGTTTGATGGTCTGTCATACCCTTCATTTTGACCACACCTTTCTGATACATCCTGCATAGCACAGCTAGCTTCAATCAAGTGATTGAAAGTAAAATGCCACTTACCAAACGAACATTTAATAACTTAGTTTGGTAAGCTAATAACATAATGATTTGGAACTGTATCACTGAACGGAAAAAATACTGAAACTTCATCGTTCTTCTTTAAAACCTGTTGTGGTTGGTTAAAAAAAATCATTGATATTTTGGGGCATACCGCCACTCCAAGAATAACAAAGGTATACAAACGAACGGGACGGTAGATGAGGCAGTTCAAATTCACTAAGACATAGAGCGACCCAAAGTTTGGCATACAGAAACACTAGCCCCTTTATCTAAAAACGTTAAAAGACGTTTAAACCTTAACTTTAAGCAACGTTTATAAACCCTTAGATAATAATTTATTAACTTACATACTATTATTTAAATTCTCCCCTCAGGATGTTAATCGGCGCGATCCGCGACAAACACCCGGACGTGCCCATCCACGTGCACACGCACGACACCTCAGGAGCCGGCGTGGCGGCGATGCTGGCGTGTGCTGAGGCCGGCGCCGATGTCGTGGACGTGGCCGTGGACTCCATGTCCGGGTTAACTAGCCAGCCCAGCATGGGAGCTCTGGTTGCGTCGCTGCAGGGAACTAAGTTGGATACTAGTGAGTTTCAACGTTCATATATCAATCTAGGGTTTAGTTTAGGGCAGTCGCACTACCTTCCTACCTACTATTATTAATACGAAACTACCTTTTGGAAGGGGCGACTAGAATCAATTCTATTTTCTCTTCTTCTATATTTCTCCAGTAAGCAGTTTGCCACACGGAGCTCTAGTAATTTTCTTCTAGATGCATTGTATCGTAATAAGAGTTAAAATTTTAATTGCATAACTCCGATTTTACTAACTCTACATTTATTAATTTAACCCAACTAAACGTGCAAGTGGGCCTTCGATTAGTATCCGTGCCAAGTTTCAAATCTAGGCACTTACTCAATAAATAAGATTTTTCATACAAACTTTCATACCATATTTTTTTACCTCTTTAGGGATGGAATTTCCAAAAATCCTTCCTTAGTGGATGCTTACACTGTATAAGCAAAATTTCTAGTCTTTATGTCCAGCGGTGTGGGCTGTGCGTTGATATAATATCAACAGTCAGCCATTTTATATAGGTACAATATGATATTTGGAGAACTAGCTATTCGAAGAATCATATCCTTCCTTACCTTACCTTTAATCAATTTAATCTTTCCATCTCACAGAGATCACCCTCCAAACCGTATCCGAATACTCAGCGTACTGGGAACAGGCACGTACCCTGTACGGGCCCTTCGAAGCCACAGCGACCATGAAATCAGGCAACGCCGACGTATACCTCCATGAGATCCCCGGAGGACAGTACACCAACTTGCAATTCCAGGCCTTCTCACTTGGTCTTGGCAGCCAGTTTGAAGACATTAAGAAGGCTTACAGGTAAGATTTTGTTTTTTTTTTTTTTTCTGACGAGTATGATGTAACAAGACGCTAAGAATTGGAATACGCTATACGCTGTCATAATGCTTATAAGTATTATATTAAATTTGCTAATGGAACTCCATTACCCAATGTCACCTTTTATTAGATTTTGTAACCTTTCCAGGGAAGCCAATCTCCTTCTAGGCGACATAATCAAGGTCACTCCTTCATCGAAGGTCGTGGGAGACCTGGCACAGTTCATGGTACAGAACAAGCTGACAGCAGAAGAGATTAGAAAAAGGGCTGAGGAGTTATCGTTCCCGAAGTCTGTTGTGGAGTACCTGCAAGGAGCCATCGGAATTCCTCATGGAGGATTCCCTGAACCACTCAGGTAGGTTTGAATACGTTGTTAATTTGGGGCCTGTTTCACAGTGTATATACGTTTTTTTAATTTTATTAATCACAACAAAAACAATTTCTACCGGAAGGATGGCCATATTGCTATGAGGCTGTTATACCATTACCAATGCCAACAATAAATTGTTACCCCGGTTCCAAACAGTTTTGCAAATGAATTTTTATTCGTGGGGTCACTATTAAATTAATTTTACTGTGAACCTGTATTCTAAGGATTGGAGATCGTATTGTGCTTTCCAGCTTACGCTTAAAAGTTAGAGAAAGCCCTATAAGTGCAACAAAACAGGCGCGATTTTATAGCGAGTCACGCCTGTTTGTAGGAGCCTTAATTGGGGCAGTTAAGTATGTTGCTGTTTGTACATGTAAAAACCTGTATTGTTTATTGTAGAACTAAAGTGCTGAAGGATATGCCGAGGATAGCGGACAGGCCAGGCAAGGGGTTTAAACCTCTGGACTTCGACAAACTGAAATCAGACCTCAAGAAAACGTATCCTGAGGTAAGCAATAATCAAATCATTTGGCTAAGAATAAAAACTAATGATAAGTACAAATGGCAGCCTCAAAAACACTGCACACTTCACCATTTCAGGTTTTGAGCTGGCGGTGGCTCAACTCCCCAGCAATTCGACTCTACCTGACAAAAAAAAATTAAAAAAAAGATTGTATGCACCAATAAGCATTTTTCTTTTGTATTAATTGGTATCTTAGCCTCGTAACTCATAACGTTCGAGTCACGTAAGATTGCGGCTCTGAAACCCGGCTTTCTTATAAGACCAACTTAGAATTAGCCGTTTGGTCAACCGCCCAGCCATTTCACTAAACCCGCCATTTAATCAACGGCTTGAATGATATTTAGCCGATACCTACGTCTAATACAACATTTAATGAACTTGCTGGTGATGCTTAGGCGATACAAGCAATAGGATATTTCGGTAGGTCATTTATATAGGTACCTACATTATTTCGTTTCAATTTAAAATTACAGTGTAAAGGTGTCGCACCGTTCTTGAGAAAAACAAAGTATTGTAACTTAACCTCAAAACACATTAAAGTATATGCGTGTGGTGTGAGGGCCACTTTATTGAAACTCTTTGAAAATATGCTTAGGATTTAGTGAACATTCCCAAACAATTGTGAAAGTTGGAATCAGATTTTGTGAAAGTCAACTTTGCGAGATATGGACTGTAAAGTGGGGCCCTCAGTTCTCACATAGAGGATTGAGGGCCCGCCTGTACCTGACAAACTATGGACACTACAGATAAAGTCTTTATGCCAAAATCTAAGCTTATACCAAACAAAATTTGTGAAAACAAGATATTATCGCAAAACACTGTCCTACTTGGTATATCTTCGTTCAAAATGGGCCCTCAATCCTCACACACGTAAAAGTTTATCACGCAAATACAATGAAACCATTAACTTATAGCTATTGTTTGTAATCCTATAAGATACTAAATAAATTGTGAAAATTTGTGAAAGCAAGAGCAGGTCACCATTTCTTGTTGTTTGAAAGTTATGACCTTGACAAAATCCGGGCCCTCAATCCTCCATTTATTTTGTTTTCCGTTTGAATACGCTTATCGTATGAAAGATTAGACGAATACAAAATAGTCTCTTTTTGTGAAAAAAATTGTGCAACAAATTGATGTTATTTGTTACTAATAAGAATAACGATTAAACTAAAAATCTTAATAGATACCGAAATCAACTATTTTTGAAGTGTGTAGCAGGGTAGGGTGACAATACTTTCATTTTAATACCTGGATTGGTACAAACGGCACAATCAGATGGCCTGCGAGATCGCCAGATCTCACCCCATTAGATTTTTTTTTGTGGGAATATGTAAAAAATCAAATTTACATGAAATCTTATGCGAATGACAACGAGTTGAGAGTTGAAGTTCAGAATACGATTTATAATATTCACCACAACACTTTATTAAAGGTTACTAGAAATGAATTCGTTAAAAGAATAAATTTGTGTATCCAAGAGAATGGAGCCCATTTCGAGCAACTAATTAGTTAGTTTACCATTTTTTGTAAAAAATTAAATTAATTTAAGATTTCCTGGTTTTCCTTTCATTTAATTTATCATGTTTGTTAAACAGATTTCATCCTTATAATTGACCCTAACGATCGATGCAATAAAAGTACAGGGTATAATTGTTTCAGATTTTAGCCGGTTCGATTCCCGGTTGTGGGAGAAGAGAAATTTCGAAAATCTTCGAATGCAGTTTGCTTTCTATTCAAAAATAAAGGAATGTTTTGAGTAAAATTTTCTATCTGCATTATTAAGAGTACTTCCTTCCAGGTGTCATTACAAAATTCCACCCTGTATATTATAATACACATAGTTGTATGGGTAATTATCTTGGAGTAGTGAATGCTGATATTTAATTTTATTTAAGGATTATTATGTTCCAAACATTTTCACATAAAATCGAGGAGTTTTGGAGTTCAACCTCATTAGTTTGTCTGCGACTACTACAAAGAAAAAGTACAGTGATGTTCTTTTTATTATATATGTCATGTCAATTGATTGAGAAAACTACGAAAATAGTTACTAGAATTCTCTGTCTACGGAAATATTATAACAAATAAGTACATGTAAGTACATGTAAGTTTGTTTTGATATATACTCAAATATATATACCTATATGTTAGTGTAAAACCGCGAACTGCGGTAAATATTAGGATTTACGGGTAAATCCTATTATTTACCAAATCTCACCAGTAAAACCCCGAATTATTCTAAAACTATCTTTAATTTCGGACTTTTACCGGTATTCAGTCGGTAAACCCTAAATTTTACCGCAGACACCGGTAAGGCCCTGCACGCACTCCCGTGCCGTGTGGGAGTGGCGCGAGGAGGCAAAACGCCGGGGCGTAACTCCGCTGCCGCGAGAAATTACGGCACAGCGGACAGAGCTCCGGCGGGATCATGGCGACATGGAGAGTGCAACTGTCGCAACCCAGCGCTGGGCACGCCACAATTGCGACGATAAGTCCCCTCTTTGAGGAGTGGTTAGAGAGGCGCCACGGCGTCCTCACCTTCCGCCTGGCGCTGGTCCTCACCGGACACGGTTGTTTCGGGAGGTTCCTGTTTCGCATAAGGCGGGAGGAAACGCTCGGTTGTCACCATCGATCGCCTGGAGGACACGGTGAAGCATACACCCGGAGGTCTGCCCGGCTTAAATCTATTCATTTCGGTAATTAACTTGAAACTTGGCACAAAAACTTGCTTAAGTATGTAATAAAGTTTGTCAATAGTCTTTCATAACTACCCCGGAGGGAATTATGGAGGGGGGATGCGGGAAGGGAAGGGGGAAGTGGTGAAAGGGGGAGGGAGATGTTACCGGTAAGTGTATGCGGTAAGGGGTTGACAGGGGAGAGGGAGGATGTGAGAGTGGGGCAGTTGCCCACCAGAGACAACACCCATCTGGTCGGAGGGTCCTCCCTTTTCAATAAAGGATGAGTGAACTTTACACCCTGTTCCTCATGACTCTATACACACAATACGTATGGACGGTAAAGATTTTGATTTTAAAGTGAAAGCTATACCTGCTCTAAGAGATACACTGATCAATTAATAGTTGACACTTTTTTAATTCACACAGCCGAATGACGTCATAAAATGGCGGCTACTATTTCATGGTTTGAGAAAACATTAAAAAAACCTGAAAACTTTGAATTTAATTTTAAAATTTATATTGTTATTGAACTAAAACTAATATTTTCCGACTGCTTTTTGCCTAATCTATCTAAATAATATATTTTAAGATTTTTTCTCATATAGAGTAAAATACCGTATTGTGGTCACCCTACTTCCTAATTCAGGGAACAAAAATAAAACTCGATTTTTATTTACAATAAAGGGTCTTTTAATTTCTTTCTGGTATCGAATTTGTTGCACAATTTTTTTCACAAAAAGAGACTATTTTGTATTTGTCTAATCTTTCATACGATAAGCGTATTCAAACGGAAAACAAAATAAATGGAGGATTGAGGGCCCGGATTTTGTCAAGGTCATAACTTTCAAACAACAAGAAATGGTGACCTGCTCTTGCTTTCACAAATTTTCACAATTTATTTAGTATCTTATAGGATTACAAACAATAGCTATAAGTTAATGGTTTCATTGTATTTGCGTGATAAACTTTTACGTGTGTGAGGATTGAGGGCCCATTTTGAACGAAGATATACCAAGTAGGACAGTGTTTTGCGATAATATCTTGTTTTCACAAATTTTGTTTGGTATAAGCTTAGATTTTGGCATAAAGACTTTATCTGTAGTGTCCATAGTTTGTCAGGTACAGGCGGGCCCTCAATCCTCTATGTGAGAACTGAGGGCCCCACTTTACAGTCCATATCTCGCAAAGTTGACTTTCACAAAATCTGATTCCAACTTTCACAATTGTTTGGGAATGTTCACTAAATCCTAAGCATATTTTCAAAGAGTTTCAATAAAGTGGCCCTCACACCACACGCATATATTAAAGTTGCTTCTGCAACGTCTTAGGCGCTGCGGGAAGTGCAACCCCTTCGCCCTTACGTATCAAAGGATAGGCACCCATGCACCTCCGTAGCTTTGGCTTGGCTCAGCCGCTACGGTTTGCACTACGGGTGCCTATGCTTTGTCACAGCGACCAGGGGCTGCCCTCCCTTCGCGCCTCCGGATTTTTATATACACTGTAGGTGTAACAGCCATAAGACTATGTGTAGTTGGGGTGTCCCGATTCGGCTTTGCGTATATGCATTTAAACTTTGAGAAACACCAGAAATATTGTTGCTTGTTGACGCCATATTGACAGTATGGATTTCAGCGCCAGGTTGCAGAAAATGAAACTAAATTTAAATTGAAATGTTTGGGCTAGGCAAGTAGTTAAACGCTATCGATCCAAGCAATTTGCCTAGCCGTTGATTAAATGGCGGTGTTATGTGAAATGGCTAGGCAACCATATATTGACTACTGCGCAATCATTTGTAGCCTACCTCATAGCGGCCAACTTACATGACGCGTATAACTATATATATAGCCTTTTATATATATAAAATAACAATTTATTTTATATATATAAAAGGCTACGTTAAAACAATGCAGGCGAATGCACCCGGTTGCTGTCCGAATATGCACTGTTGTCGGCACGCGCTCAACGCGGCCTTATTGATTTGCTAGATCAGCAAAAGAGTGTTCGAATATTATCGAACAGCTTGGGAGAGGCCTATATCCAGCAGTGGAAGTCTTTTGGCTGAAATGATGATACACACTCTTCGTAAACTAAAAATTTGGAACCCAAGGTTATTATTGAACTTTAATATTATTTTCAGTGTTTCAATATTTTCAGGTGACCGACCAAGATGTTATGTCTGCGGCCATGTACCCACAAGTTGCGAAGGACTACTTCCGCATCCGTGACACGTATGGACCCGTCAGGCATTTGAACACCACGACTTTCTTGACTGGACCTACTGTAAGTTCCACGAGTTCACGTGTACTTACACATTACACACAAACAAATACTGACATAAATACTGACTGACATTACTATGTTGTTCTATTGAATAACGATATTATGATTTATCAGCCCAGATTTGTGCTTTTTTTCTAATATATAAGAGTTGGTCCATAAATTATATGCATTTTTACTTCGAGCCGAATCTCACCCTATCTTACGTGGGGGTCGTGTCAAAAAATGGATCTCGTCCTCTCGTAATCAAGGTCGACCCCTAATTCCGAATTGGACTAATTGCGAACTGGACCAATTGCGAACTGGACCACTTGCGAATTAGATAGTTGAACGGATAGTTGGTTGCGAATTGGACATAATGGTCCCAAAGGAAAATTTTATTTTGCGGTGAGTCCCGGTTTGGATTTAGGCCTGCTGTTTAGGGTAAGCCGACGTTCGCACGGACGTAAAACTATCGCGGTGGGATTTTATCGCGCACTGGATTTTCAACTCTCGGCGTTTAGCCGAGCTTCGAGAATCCAACTGAACGGCTGAGATGCGTCCAGGAAGTGCACCCTTACAGTGGCTCCTCAGTGATGGTGGGCGGGTATTATGAAGAACAGACGAACTGAGCTCGTTTTTGTAGATGGCAATATGAACGCTGAAAGTCACGGTGAAGATATCCTCGGGCCTTATGTTCACCCACTTGCACAAAGTCTTGACTCAGATTTTACACACTACACAGCTCGGAGGACCAGAGAGAAGCGCCTCAGACAGGCGACAGCAGTAACCTTATTGCAATGAGAATAAAGATCAGTCATTTTGACAGTGATGCAAATTTACAGGTAAAATAGCTGTACTAAACTAGTTAACGTCTTGAACTTCGGCGTATTTACAATAAAAATGCTCTGACGACGACGAGGTGCCGTTTTATTTCGTATGGAATTTCAGCTAAATTTTACACCTCTTATTAACTTCTATCTCTTTCTTGTTTTAAGAAAGAGAGAAAGAATGCAAATAGAGTCTTAAATTACCTACATTATTTAGATGTTGCACTTGGCACCGTTGATGTGCTACTTACTAAAGCAAGAAACTAAACTATCCAGATCCAGTATAAAAAGCATCACTTTCAACAGGTTGGCGAAACTATAGAAGTTAATATCGAGCGCGGAAAGATGTTAACTATCAAGACAGTCGCCGTGTCAAAGCAGTTGACAGCGGCGGGAGAGAGGGAGGTGTTTTTCGAGCTCAACGGACAGCTGCACCCCGTCTTCATTAAAGACGAGCATGCTAGCAAGGTAAGACGTCATACAGCAAGAGAATCGCCGTGTCAGACGAGATGACAGCGGCGGGAGAAGGAAGGTGTTCTTCGAGCTCAACGGACAGCTACACTCCGTGTTCATTAGAAACTAGAATGCCAGCAAGGTAAGACTTCAGACAGCAAGACAGTCACCTTGTCAGACGAGATAACAACGGCGGTAGAGAGGGATGCGTTCTTCGAGCTCAACGGAGAGCTACACTCTGTGTTTATTAGAGACGAAAATACTAGCAGGATGAGGGATAGGATAAATATTATGTCTCCGTTTCAAGACTTTCAGCCAATTATTAATCTGAAATTACAGCAGAGAACTTATTGGCTGACATGATCTAGTTACCGAAAAACTTAGTCAAAGAGACGTAGGTAGGTATAGAATGTCATTGCAGCTGAAACTAAGTCTCTTTGACTAAGTTTGCGAGATCAATAGGTACCTTATTTAACTGCGATGTTCAATCTCAAAGTTACAATAAATTTTATTACGTACTTAGTAAGTAGGTATAAGTACCTACTTACTAAGTACGTAATAAAATTACGGTAAAAAAAAACGGTAAGTACCTACAATAAATTATGTTGTTGCTTTTTTATCAGGAAATGAAAATTCACCCCAAGGCAGTCAAAGGAGACAATAACCAAGTTGGAGCGCCCATGCCAGGACAAATACTCGGTAAGTATCACATTAAGGCGAAAGCCCAGGGTATCCCGTGAAATTCAAATTTGCCTAAAAATGAAATTTTAATTTCGCGCATCCGGTTGTATATAAGGGGTGATTCATTCGGAGTTACTTTTTCCAAAACTAAAAAAAATATGAATAAAACAAATTTATCGGTTAATCTTTATTATAATACAAAATAACCATTCCTTGCATTTACTTTTTAAAGATTATTTCTTTCAAATGTTGTCCGTAACTGCGATTAAGGTAGTCCATTCTGGAGTTCCAGTTTTCCATGACCCGACCGAGCATTTCCAGTGGTATTTGGCGAATAACGCGAGTAATGTTGGCTTCCAGTAAGTTGATCAATCGTACGCGGCTTATCCATATAAACTTTGGACTTTACATAACCCCACAGAAAAAAGTCTAAGGGTGTGATATCACAGGATCTAAGCGGCCAACGGGGAGCCACACGCAAAGCTGTTTGTAGATGGCGCTCTGAACGACTGTACATTGTTTTACAAACAAATCCATACAATATGACAATCGTTCGTTATGTCAAATCAATGAAAAAAGGACAGTCGATCATGTGCCACCTAGCGTGATAAAAAGTTAGTTTTCCTCCCTACTGACTGGTCCGAAACGCGAAATTAACACTGTTCACCAAATTTTTCTCGCAACAAAGCCATGGTTTCACGTGCTGTGTGGCAAGTGGCGCCGTCTTGTTGGTACCAAAAGTTCTAAAGATCACGGGCTTCAATTTCAGGAAACAAATAGTCCGTTATCATGGTACGATAACGGTCACCATTGTCAGTGACGTTCTGGCCGAATTGCCGACTGAATAATTTGTAGGCGTTGTGCCGGCCTTAGTCTTTCCATGATGAAATGTCAAACTATAGTGAATGAAAATATTAGGTTAGGTTGTCATGACTGACGCTTTATCTGTCAAAAAATGCATAGACAAAAAAGTAACTCCAAATGAATCACCCGTTACTTATCAAAATATGATAAGTAACAAATCTGTATTTTCAGAATTATAGGTAATAATTAAAATCTTCTATATAACTCAAGTAGGAATCAAATTACCCCATTAAATGACTATTTTGTGAAATCATGACATTTCAGGTAAGTAATTTATAACTTAAGGAGTTGTATTGATGATTTTAATGATTATAATTTTAATACCTACATATTGTTATATGTTACGGACGCTGATTATATTTTAACCAAAATGCAAACTGCAAAAAACGTAAGAAATTTGAATTTCACGGGCTTACGTTATCACATTCCCTTAGCCTATTCAAAAAGATTTGTCCACGACCTACAGTGGAAACAAGAGAAATAATCACCTCATTTCCCTACAGCAATCAAAGTGAAAAAAGGTGACAAGGTCGAGAAAGGTCAACCAATCGTAATCATCTCCGCCATGAAAATGGAGATGATCGTGCAAGCACCCAAAGCGGGAAAAATCAAATCAATATCCGTCACCAGCGGACAAAAACTAGAAGGAGGCGATCTAATCTGCACCATCGAGGACTAAACTTATAGTCCACTTTTGAATTACAGATTTGTGATAAGACGTAATCCGGCACAAAATCATTTTCGCAAAAAAAGTGAAATATGATATTAAGTAGGCATATAGAAATATTTAGCATTTTCATAGTATCTAGTTAATGAAACTGTTGCATAATGCTGTTGCATATTAAAACACGAGCACGAGTCTAAAAACCGAGCCGTAAGCGAGGTATTTTAGAGTGTTTACACTACTTTACTTATCTATTCTCATACACTGGGATTGAACAATGTATGAGAGTAGATACAAATAGTGTACCTATGAAAATTTTTCCCACGAAAACTTTTTTGTACATCAATAATGCTATAAAAATGGCGCGCCACCCATATAATTAGAAAAAAAAAACTGATGGAAACTCCTTGTAGTACAACTTATTGGATTTGCCCTGTATCATAATAACGTATATTCGGAAAAAAGTTTTTTATCATTATTTTGTTAGAGTAGAAGTGTTATGATTCTATTTTTAAATTTAAGTATTGTTTGTGTGAGGTATGCGTTGGAGGTATGTATGTCAATAAAAAGTCGTTTTGAAGTTTATAAATTGAATTTTACGTTATGAGAGTAGATAGTACTTATTTTTAAGTGTTTTTTTTATTATGAATGCTCCGTTATATCAATCTTTGGAATCAACAGTGGTTTATTGAATAAAAAAATATTTATACATAATCTGTTTTATTTCGTTTTTTTATCTATTTATTATCTATTACTTACCTACTTACATACAATAAATGCGTGTTCTTTTTTTATCTTGTTAACGCTTTGAACAAAGAGTAAAGACATAAAAGACTATCTAAGAGCGAACTATCTAACTACCTAAGAGCTACTAAGAGACTATCTAAGAGCTATGTTGCTGGTGCAGCAACATAGCTCTGCAGTGTCATAGTAGGTAAGTTTAGGTACTCCCAGCGGAAAAGAGTCGAATTTTATGATTTCTGTTCAGTAGATCTGTGAATGACGTCGTGTAAATGTGTATGATAATTGTACCTACCATAATATGCTCATGACATGAGAGCAACAACCTATAGAGGCATGAGGAACAGGGAGTAAGTTCATTCATCCTTCGTGCAAAAGGCAGCATCCTCCGACCAGACGCGTGTCGTGTCTGGTGGGCAACTGCCCAACGATTGATGTCGGGACGTTGTATATTAGTCCAGTAAAAATAGATCGATTTGTATGGAGTAGATTGCAATAAATGCTCTTTGGGTGATAATTCAGAATTAAATATATAAATAGCTGAAATACATAAATTGACAATAATCCCCGATATTTTTTTTATATTTATTGAGTTATTAGCAAATAAAGCAATAACATTAAATTTAAGTGGGAACAAAAAATGGACCACTGGTGATTTTGTACATGACTGCTCCTTTTCAAAAGTTTTAATTATGGAAATAATTATCCCCGGTCAAAATCAACATATTAAGTACCATATTGACTATTTTATATAAAATAAATGATAACTTCAAAACAGTAATTGCCTAGAGAGTGAAATTTTGTCAAAGTATTTAAATAGTTACTACAAATAACTAGGTAAATTATCACCAAGGTGACTATTATACTTTTTTTTTTGTGAAGTTAAATTTGTTTTTAACCCTTGTACATTAAAGACACCCAGGATATTTTTATGAATCTTACTACCAACAATTTTTGTCTACTCAAATTGTAAGGAATCCCCTGAATATCTGTAATGCATTTCTAATAATTAAATGAAAATCAAACACTCGCGAGAGGGTGCGCGCGGGCGGCGGGCTGGTGGCGGTGGCGGCGTCGCGATGCATCAAGCGGCCGCGTCTATTACATAAATTTTATTTTGGATTCGTGTAATTAGACCACATGAGTAAACAAAGATGTGGTGTTTTAAAATGTAATAGTACGCACGGCTACAGATCAAGCTATACATTTCCAGTATATGCTGATCTCGCATTGTATAGGATTTCCTAACAATGAGTGGTCAGTGTAAACTGGAAATGTATAGCTTGATGTGTAGCCGCTTCTAGGCAAAATATTAATAGGTATCAGCAAAATTTTTAAAAAAAATATTTTGGAACAATAACACAAGAAGTAGGTAGGTACACAAGTAAAACGATGATAGCTGCAAAAGTATACTGTAGCGCAGCTAACAACGTCCTTCTCAGATACAGAATGGAATAAATGTTCCATGCAAAAAGAGACTAATAGGTAATTTTAGTACTTTAGATAGTTAAAAAAAGGCGATTTGTACCAATAGTCGTCGGATTTGTACTATTACTCGTCAAAAGGACCCAGTCGTGTTCAATTTTTTGTGTTAATGTGAACTCTCAGACCTTGAACATACTGTACGTGTTTGTTAAGAGTCTAAGAAACAAAAGGTAAGTAGACGACTGAATGCTAAGATTTACTAAAGGTTGTAGCAGAGCAGGAGGTAATAAAAACAGCAAGGTTAATTAAATTGTAACATATTTTTACTTAAAAATTTTAAGAGACAATAAAATATGAGCGATCAGAATAACAGAATCAGTTTTTGTCCGGAATTAAGTCTGTGCTTTTGACTCGATGCACATACGGGTATTTTGCGTTCCTAGCCGGGTGAAATTATTTGTGCGGTTTTTTCTTCTGTAAAGTAGGTTATACTTCCTAAAATGTACAAGACGACCATTGGGTAGGCCTTTATCGAACATTGAGCGTAATGGGCTGATATGATTATAAAATAAAGGAGTATTCATAATTAGGAATAGATTTTATTGATTAACGAATTACATAAAAAATTATATAAAATCAAATTCTATGAGGAAGAATGCCAGGCTTCATCGTCACTTTCTCCGACTTCTTCTGTTTTAGAATCCGAATTTGAATCATCTTCAGGTTCTGGAGAAGGTGGCAACAATATAGCTGAAAATAAAGGTTAATACTTTTTAGCTAACACCAACACTAACGCGTAAATTTTGTTGAAAGTAGCATAAAGTAGCAGTCAATTCGTGAAATAACTATCATATGACAGTTGTTGTCAGGCGGTACAACAGAAATCGTTAGTCGGAAGCACTCGGAAGGATAACTAAAATCACTTTGAAATGTATAATTCAGCTAAAAAACTGCTTAAAAATCGAGACAATTGTAAATTGATTTTGAACCTTACAAGTACATGTAAACATTACTGAATCGTAATAAATAAAACTGTTCTTACCTGTATTATGATAATCCATAGTAATTTTGGTTAAATAACTCACAGTAAAAAAGTACTGAGGTCTCAAACACGGTACGTTTTTAATGTAGCCAGTAACTGACGCGAGCGCATGCGACAACGATCAAGTTCCGACTGGTTTGTGGCTGGATGGGGCGGGCGCACGAGCCCGAAAAGGGTCGTCTATTGTTCAGTAGCTACCTGGCTCGCTGACAAGTATTCATTTTTGCTTTTGTGTTGGAATTTGTTTTTACCATTTTCGCCCGGCTAGGAATGCAAAATACCCGTATGTGCGATGGTTGAGCCGATCAGACGTCAACTCCATGCCCAAAAGCTCTAGGCGGTCGGTAACTAGTACAGATGCTCCTCGGAAAGTAGGAGATAACTGAAACTGGCTCCTTTTGGCAGTGAAAAGGCACACCTTTGTTTTCAGAGCATTGAATTTGACCAGATTGCCATCTCCGGCATTGTGGAACTACAGTGGGGTATGTTAGAGGCCGCATCAAGGCGTGAATTTTCGACAAAGATAAAGGCTAATAAGTTTGCACTCTCTTGCGCGGGATGAGCCAGCGTTCCATCAGACTTAAGCATAAGAGGCAGCAAATGGCAGAAATTTGTTTAGACCGATTTAGACAGCGATCAGAACTCCTTGCTATCAGAAAGGTATAGGATGCCAACTTGGCCCCAATTCGTCCAACATGGTCAAAACGCGCCTTCCGTAACACCCGTTCGCAATACTTGGCGGGAGAATTGAACGCTCTTTTAACATTGCGCGAGCACGTTGACTGTCGCACCTGTCATTACGGGCCGAAGCCCAGACCTGGTATGTCTGCTCTGTTTGCAAATATGCTTTTGCACAAGACGCGTTGTACCAGGGCTGAGGCTCGCTGCCAAGTGGAACGTCAGAGAATTGGATAAAATATTGCATTCCCTGACGTATCACGTATACGGGCCGAAGCCCAGGCCTGGTATACCTGCAGTTTTACCAGCACCTGAGCAATTGTTGAAGGTTAAGTTCATTAATTGAATGAGAACATTTTACAGTTTGTAGTAACTTGACCTGCTGTTATAATATAATAATATTTTACCTGGTCACCGTAAAAACGTGTTAAGAATTCAGTTGCTTCCTTGCCAGACGCTTCTGTTTTTGCTAAAGCTTTTGCGACAGTCTGTGTGCCTTCCGGGTTGCCCTCCGACATAGGTAACGATTTTAGTTGCTATATTTCGGTTTTGCCGAAGATATACGCTGGAACAATGTGGCTCAACGCATGACATGTTCTTAATAATTTTCTCTTTGGAATCAACTGGCTTCTTTCCAGAATCAACAAGATTAGGGCATGTGAAGGACCCGCCGAATCCAGTGGACTAGTTCAGCCCAGTGGTGCTAATCATTCTTACCACTTGCACACCCTTTATTACCCATAAATTTATCTTAGGAAGCAAATTCATTATGACTTAAACTAAACCGTAAATATATTAAGTAGTTTACTACTGCAAAATATAATTTTCTAAAAATTTAATTAATGTTGTGTGTACAAATACAAAAGCGTTAACAACTATGTTGCGGTCACAATAATAGTTATTATTCGCATTTTGTGGCATAAAACACAAAAATACCTAGAATTTGGCGGGTTTAGAGGCAACTATTAAGCGTGTCCCAGTAATCGTTACAATAGTACTTAAAATGACGAGATCTGGGTCAAGTAGGAATTTTTAGGTACCAATAGATGTCACGTTCGAAAAAAAATACTTTTGTGATTAAAGTGTTCCAAATTTCAAGTTATTCATATCGTTAGCCAATTAACTTAACTAATTCATCAAATAATCAGACTTACCGTAGACCCAACTGAAGTTTCACAAATCGAAAAACAAAACTACGTGCCGACTTCACATTTAGCAGCTGAACTTGCAAAAAAATTAAATTTTTGTCGGACACACTTTTCAAGTAAAATATTTCAGATGTTGCAATATGTTACCAAGAATAGGTTGCCATAAAATCGGCAAGTTTAATGTTTAGTCAATGAGGTATTATAATACTAGAGGCGCAGCGTCCTACAAAATAATTCAGAAAAACGTACCGACTTACCGACTTGTACGAGTTTAAACACGTAGCTTTGAAACGGATACATAAATATGTCAATCTGTCAAAATAATCTATGTTTGTCTCACTTCTTCCACCGTCAAACTAATTACGTTGGAATGAGACAAGACATTGTTACCCGAGAAACGGCCAGAGTTGCCAACGATCAACATCATTTCCCAAGAATTTAATGAAGGTTTTCATTGAATCAATTATAATGAAAGATTGTAATATGGAATATTTCCATGTGCTTCTGATCTTTAGGTACCCTGGAAAACAAATAAGAGATCACTCTGTCTAGTACTGCACCTATTGACGCGTTTATGATGAATTTACATACGTTGCGATGAAAATTAAATAACGTAAATTACTATAGTTTATCTGTTTCGATCCATTTTAATAGTAAAAAAACCGGCCAAGCGCGCGTGGGCCACGTAAAATGAAGGTTTCCGTAATTGAAAAGAATGTATCCAAAAACAAACTTAACATTTGTAGCTGAAAAACAAGAAATGTTTATGCGATAAAATGACAAAATAACGGTTTTCGGACTTTTTCTGTGAGACCTTGCTTCTTGCCAAATTTCATGATTCTAGGTCAACGGTAAGTACCCTATAGGTTTTGATTTACTTGCGAGTATCAAAATATGTTGCATAAATGGCCGTATTTTTTTACTGCGTAGACTTAGAAGCTTGATTTTTTTAGAGCTCCAAAGGATCATAGACGACTTACGTATTTGATATTCATTTTAACTTGATACCTCCACGCGTTCCTGATAAAAAAGGTCTTGACAGACAGTCAGACAGACAGACGGACAACGAAGTGATACTATAAGGGTTCCGTTTTTCCTTTTGAGGTACGGAACCCTAAAAAAGTACGTCATTTAAAAGAAATTACGACGACTGTTCTGGGTTTCACTACTGAGTTAGACAAGTTTGTCAATCTTAAAAATTCTGAAAAGTATCTTGGATTTATAAACTAACTTGTATTTGATCGTAGTTTAACAATTCGGTTTAATAATCGATTACTAATCACAGTAATCACATCACACTAATATTATAAAGGCGAAACTTAGTAAGTGTGTGTGTTTGTATGTTTGTTACTTCTTCACGCTCAAACGGCTGGACCGATTTGGATGTTTGGTAAGTAGATAGCTTATATCCCGGATTAACACATAGGCTACTTTTATCCCGGTCTACGCGCAGGGCGCAGCTAGTTTACTTTAATTGGAAATGAACCGGTTTATTTTCGCACAGCACACCACTATATAACACAATGTGATCATAAACAATCTATTATTTTTCATTTAAAAATATAAACTCATAGTCATTAGTCATTACGTATAAGATTATTTATTGCTAATAAAATTAATTTTGGTGGACGATGTAGTGATATATTAGGTTAAAACCTTTGACATACTTACACGTGACATGTGTTACTTTTGTATTCAGTGACTGTTTGGGTACTTTTCCATTCAGTGAGTGTTTGGGTACTGTACAGTATGTTTAATCCAAACAGACTACAATAATAATTTAGACTTACAGGAACATACATTCGTCATTCACTAAACTCCCAAAAGTCGGGCAAAATCAAAATCGTTTTTACTGGTAACACTGATGGCATAAACAATGTTTGATAAATTTTTAGATAATCTGAACAAAATTCAGCAAAATTACTTGTGAAATGCATTACCACTTGCCTTAGTAATCTTTTCAGACCGTGACATACAAATTTTAATCGCACATTTCACTATTTTGATATTTTTATCGCTAAGCAATTGCTCACTTGACGACAAGCTGACAACTGAACTCGGATATGCCTGTGGACATATACGATATAGTAACGCTTCGGCGCCGTACACTACTGATCTAGTACTATTAACATCATTGTGTTTAGTAGAAAAAGATATTGATGTTTTTAGATAATTAGACGACTACTGGGTCACTGTCGACTTCACCCGCGTTTACCTTATATGATTCGAACCAGAAAGCGGTAGTTGATAGAAAAAATGCGCTTATCTTGGATGTAAAGCGCATTTATTATATCCCATAGGTATAACTGTGTACTGAGTTTATTAAAATCCTAACAATAGAATAATTTCAGATTTTTCTCTTTGCTGACGTAACAACAACAACGTCAGTTTCGTGTAGTCGGACAATCCTGGCTTTTCGTTCCGGTACAGTTTCGTGCAATTGTCGCGCGAGTGGGTAGATTGCAGAGTAGGCATGGTATTATACCTTTCGCATTTTTGATTTGTGTACTACTGTTTTCGGCAATTTGTATGTAAAATCACTGGTACATTATCCGAGAAATGAAATAAATTGTCTTTCCGAAGCTCACTAAAACATAGAGTTTTAAAACCTTTACTGCCAACGGTGACAGAATCACCATCTAAGGGCTTTCCGCATAATACGCAAGACATAATAAATAAGTACCAAAAATCCGGGCGCATAGTAAACAATCTCATTGCGTAATGAGAAGAAAATTTTCAGTAATTATTTGAGCAGTTAAACAATAGCTCCATCTTTTTCACATCCGATAACTTCGTCCCTCTCGCACACCGACGCGGGGGATGCAAGGCGCTCGGTCAAGGTTGGCATTTTATATTGTGTAGGTAATTTAGGTTTTATGCATTTTGCGAAGAATCCTTATCACTTAATCAGGGGATTATGACACTTACATATGAAGAATGAAAATGTTAATGCACAGCCTAAAAAATATTTCAAGTGTCTTTTATGTACAATATACAAAACATGATAAAACACTTTTTAACTATGTTCCTGAGAAGTCACCAAGGTGAAAACTGAACATAGGTTCGAGGCTAACGTTTGGAATGTATAAACAGAAAAATCCCCGAAAGTGCGATTTTTTAAGTCTCATTTATCACACCATGAAAGAAAAAATCTCGTAATGTTAAGAATTTTGTACCCAAACCGAGGGATTACTTATGTACTATAATTTTAGGCTGGATGTAGACGATAATCTTACTTTTCACCTAAAGTGTGTTTTTTGTTTAACGTTAAACAGTAAAAACACAACTTTAGGTATTTCTGAGGTTCCTCCGACCATATGAGCACAAAATTGTCACGAATGCGTAAATAACTATACTATTATTTCAAAACCAATTTACTAAAGTGTCTTTAATGCAATCTCAAACACTATTTTTACTGGACTATATATGCTAGTCACGCAGTAAACTCTTGATTGCGCGATGTAGGATTTTGCGTGACGTCAGAGTGATGCGTAGTTCGTATGTGGCGATGTAGATACCGCCACAAACCCACTGCCCGTGTCCCTACGGGCCAATGGTAATGATACCTAAATTAATGCCCCCCAGCCTTCTATTTACTGCAATATATGTTTAGGACTTGCTTCCTAGAGTCTAGATTTAATACTGGCACGTAAAATAAATGGTTGGCTGACATCAAAAATATCTTCTAGAGGTGTCTTATCCTAGAAAACTTCTACAGCCAGTGGCGTAACTATACCCTTCGAGGCCAGTGGCAAATTCGTCGTATGGGCCCCCCATATAAAGAAGCTGAACCAACAATAATAGTATTTTTAGGGTTCCGTACCAAAATGGTAAAAATGATGTCTTTAGATAGCACACTTTTTCAGAAATCGTCAACGGGTTCCGTTACGATTTCTGAAAAAGTGTGCTACTTAGAGACATTGTTTTATTTTTCCTGTAATCTTTACATAAACTTCTATCACATAGAATAATTTCAGATTTTTCTCTTTGCAAACTTCGGAGATAAGGGGGGGTGGGAAACGTTATTTTTTTTACATTTTTCATAAAAAGTCGAAAACTATGCGCCCTAAAAAAATAATAAAAAATAGTTTGAAAATGTGCAAGCAGCGATCTTTCATATGATTCCCCACATACCCTAGTAGCCCCACTTTGAATTTTTAAGACCCCCCTTTCAGTCCCTGTTACAAAAAAAATATTTTTATTTCTTTCTTATTTGCAAAATAGTTGGGTAAACGTCATCTAAAACTGTTCTAAATTTCAAGTTGATAGCATTAGTAGTTCTTGAGATATCCAGCTGTGACAGACAGACAGACAGACTGAGTCACACCATAAGGGTTTCTTTTTTACCATTTTGGTACGGAACCCTAATAAGTAATTCCCCACCGCCGTATCTCTACGTTGATGTCGTGGTGGGGCTTGCGCGCTCCAAACCGTAGGTCTGTGCCGGTAGAGTTTACTTTGCCGGAACAGATCTAGCTAGGGTCCTCACCCTGAACTGAGCCAGACCAAGAGGGATAATGAACCCGCAGGGCACAATGTGGCGAGCTGTTGGGCAGTAGCGACCCGACGGACCCTATCTCCCGGGAGAAGCCTTGTTCTTCACCTCTGGCTTGCTGTTATTGGCCGGCTGGAGTGAACGATGACGAGGAACAGTGCTCCTACATCTTTCTTGCCTTTATTGGCTGGCTTGAGTGGGGATTCGCAAGAGCAAAAGAGCTCGGAGGAAGGAAGTATTCCAGTAAGATGCTGGTAGACATCTTGACCGTACTTCCGGGATTGTCCTGATAGCCGTGGAATGCCTATCCACTCCTCAAGCACCTCAGGACATGTTGCCCCCTAATCGCTAAGTCACTATGTGCTAGCGACCGTTTCCGGGGGCCATTATTGAGTGTGCAAGTCACCCTGTGCCAATTTATCTGTGTATATTATACAACATTGGTCAGGCAGGGCACATAGTTCTACCATAGTTCAAGGTACACAATCCACTATAGCCACCCAAACCCATAGCCCAATACATTTTGTTTCCATGTTCTGCAATAGTCCTGCACCAACCGGGGGTTGTCCGTAGGTGCAATTGCATAGTGCATACAGGGATAATCGTCGGCTGGTGCCTTCTCGTCATTTAAAATTGCCTAAGGGGCCTCTGCGAGTTGGCTTCGGCCCCTCAAAACCTTCCAAAGGTCCGGGACCCCAGGGTCCCGAGATATGTCGAAGACAAAATACAATAATAAGTAATAATAAATGTTGGGAGTTGGGATTCTACTCTGACCGGGGGCCCCTTCCGGCTGGGGCCCCGTGGTATTTTGCCGACTTGCCACCCTGTAGTTACGCTACTGTCTACTGCATACATTCTCGGTCTTAGATGTTCGCCTATGCGCTTTTTCTTGCTTATTTGGAAGTGCCAAGAGCAATAAATTCTAGATCATTCGTTGTCAATTCAGGAAATTGTATACTTATTTGAATATATTGACTAAAAATATGTTTTGGTTCGTCCATGATCGGTGTTATTAAATAAATAAATAAATATCCTTGGACATTTCACACAACGCCATCTAGTCCCAAGCTAAGCAACCTAATGCTTGTGTTATGGTAACGAGATGGCTGATAAACTACTTATATACATTTTTTTTTTTGTAAATACATACATATTATAGATAGAAAAACACCCAGACTCGGAACAAATACTTGTAGGTCGTACAAATATTTGTTCCGTGCGGGAATCGAACCCACGACATGCTGCGCAGCAGTCAATCGCTCAACCAAACCGTGTCGCCAAAAAATATTGGTCACGTATTTTTTCTTTTTTTACGTACCTACCTAAATAGGTACTTAATGAAAGGATTACGGCGATAGGTACCACACACCACACACATTAAGTAAAAATGAATGAATGGTACATTGAGTAAAAATGTGGCTTGACCTGTTTTCTTAGTCCGTCGGGCTATCAAAAGGTCAGGTAAGGTAGGTCAGTTGTCCATATTCGTATGCAGAATCGTCAGTCCAAAAGTGAAGCCAAGTCGTCAAAAATCTACAAAATCGCAAAAATATCACAAAATCCCACAAGCGCCGTTAAATTGTTAATTAGTTCGGTATAGGTTCTTATTTTGGGTTTCCATTGAATTAAAAGCTAAATAAAATGTCAAAATTCAGTAATACAAGTTTATTCTTGCACCATCAAACAAAAATCGTCTAAATACATTCAAAATATAATTCACAAATACCAATTTTAGGCCTCAAATGGTTAGTCTTCGAGTTAGGCCATCACTAACAAAAAAGTTGGACTCGTCAAAAATGATTCAAAAAATTAAACTACCAATTGTAAAACAAAATAGAATAAATACTTACAAAATAAGTTACAGCTTACAAGTTCTTCATACAATAATAAAAAAAATTATCGGTTCTAATGTAAAATATACATTATAATAATCTTCTATACATAATTATATCAACAGGTAAGTGTTATGCAAAAAGTGCAATCGAAATGTTGATTTATTTATTAATTTTTACTTACTAAATAGCTGACTACGGGACACGCGATTTTAGCCTTTATTGTGATACCCTTTTATTATGCAATTATTAAATTCTAGTTATGGACTGATAAGGGCTATAATCGCGTATGACAGGCCAGGGTTTAGAGAACTTGTGACCTTCAGAGATTTGCCAAAACAAGAAATATTTGTGCTCCTCTTTTGTGATGAAAAAAAGTTAAGTTCTCAAAGTCTTGGCCTGTAAAAGTCCGCTCGGATAGATTGGCCATGGAAGCGAATTGGTCAAAAATTACATGATTACCGTTGTCATTAGCTTCTATGGTCTATTTATGTCTACGATTTATAAAACTACCTCTATTTAGTTGCCGTTTGTTTTTGTAGCCGTTTACAATTAGCCCGTCCTTCACTTGCGTCATTACAATAAAGAAGGTTATAACAAAACTAATTCAAAGCAAAAAAAAAAAATTCTAAGTATCTACAAGTGATTAAAAAAAAAACATAAATTTTTATTGATTCCTTTCTACATACAATCTTCTTTATTGCATGACACAGCAAAATGTTTACTTAATAAGCTGGTAACAAAAATCTTTGAATTATTATAAAAAATTGGTAGAAATATCTATGAAAGCTAATCGAGTATAAAATTATATCGCTTCAGAGTTCCGTGTTAAGACTAGATGAGAAGCAATACTTGGTGGGCAGCATACTGGTGTTTTTTTTTTTGTTATTTCTAAATAATTTGGGGCCGTTTCCTTGTTAACCCTTTGAACGCCAAGCGCAGCTCATAGGAAGTATACTCTCTACGCCAAGCCAATTATTGTCTATTAAAATACCTACAAATGCTAGTGATGGTGTATTCACAACTATCGATAAACCTTTATCACTGCTACTACAATCGATTTTCCATTTAAAAGTGTTAAATTTATCAAATAAATGTTACAATAGTAGCATTAATTAACTTACATACATGATATAATCAAACTAACAAACTATTTACACAATTAAAACTTCACAGAAAAAAGTTTTTATTGAACAAAGCGCATCCCTAAAATGAGATTGACGTCAATACTTGTCGCTTGAAAGCGTCAATGGCGTATGGCTTCAAAGAAAATACGGATATTTCAGGGATGTGGTAAACTCATAATAATAATATGTATATAAAATAAAATAAACACGTTTATAGCAAACTGTTGTATTACGGATCTGTTATAATAGGTTATACGGAAAGTTACGGAAATTCATTTTCGCCACGGCAACTCCTGATCGTATTTATGATCTGCAAATAGACATATGATCTTTCTTCAGGCCTTATTTTTTCTAATTCAAATGCAACCAAACTAGCAAAATATTCGTTTCTAATATCCGAAGGCCTTTCACAGATAAATCTCGGAGGTTGGAGTGCAGCGACATTCACTTCTATTTCGAATTCGGATGTTCTTCTGTAATTGACGAAACATTCTTCACACTGAATTGCCTTTTCAGCAGTTTTCTTTCTTTTTTTCGGCAAGTTGGATAGTAAACTTGGTGACAATGGTTGAGAATCTTCTATAATGTCATATGTCTATAATGTCATGTTCGTATTCGAATTCGTCATTATCACTGTCTAATATGCGTAGCAGTTCATCTCTTGAATAATATTCACTCATTATTAGATAGTTTTCCGAAAAATAAATTCACCACGTCACTATTGACGCCTAAAAGCGACGATGGCGAGGGCACAAATGATGGATAGTTCCAAATTAGTGACGTGACTACTTGATGACCATAGATATATAGATGATTTAAATGTAAGAAGGTTTAAACATAATTAATTTGATTGTTATATCTTGTACGATATATATATTAATTTTATTAATAATAAAGTAACACTAATTCCATGAAAAACGCATTTTTTGTAGTTTTAATCAATGTTTTAGTTCAATTAGCACAATCTTCTTGGAAATTGAAGAAAGTTAAATTGCCCCATCACTAGTGTCGCTTCAAAGCGACAATGGCGTCTGGTGAACGTATATTTTGAGGTCTTTTCTTCGCCTAAAACAAGTTCAAATTTTGAATGAATACTAAAAGATCAAGCTTTACTTTAGTACAATTTTATTTAAGTGACTTACGGAGAAGACTACAAAATTTAAAAAACATAATTCTTTTACCTATTTTCTATAATATTAGATTAAAAAGTAGCACATCTATTTGTCGCTTAAACTCGTCGTTGGCGTCCTAGCGGCCGATTACGTTTGTCGCTTGTAAGCGTCGTTGGCGTTCAAAGGGTTAATATCAATATTATCGCTACAAAACTACTACTGCATACAAAACAATAGTGGATGGTATCGCATAGCAGTATATATTTTTTTTAAGTACCTAGTTATATATTTTATTTCTAATTTTGAACGAAATTATATATTTTTGTGATGCACGGAACCCTGAAATAATGATGCCAAAAATAATTATATAAAATATACTTTATATGTATTACAATAGTGATAATAAAAATGCCCACGGAATGTAACTACATACATAATGGATGCCAACCCATTTTTACAATTATATTACACTGTCAAAATATACGCGTTTGACAGTCATGTTTCAGCCAATCCTATGTTTTAACTTTATTCGCTTGTTATTTGTTAAATTGAGTATTTTCATTATTATATATTTTTATTTATTTTGTATTTTTTGTCAGTGTAATACTTTACTTTTAAAGACATAGTTATTAGACCAATAAGAACAGAACACATTAATTCCACGTTTTACCAAACTAATTAAAGGGACCGCCCCTTTATGAATTGAGGAACCCTAAAATTAAATATTAAAAGATCTTCAAATTGCATAATATTATGAATATTCTGAGATTCACATCGTTTAAAATTCTGACTTACAAATAAAATCTGTAAAAGTAAGCTTCAAACACACTGTCTCGAATCACGCGCGGAATTCACTGCGCTCACGTTAGTCTTGTTACAACCTTGAAATGGTATTAAAATACTGCGTTCCGATTTCATTGGTCAACCAAAAACATAAATAATGCGTTCAGATTCGTTGAAGATCTTAAATATAATTCAGTCCATTAGTTTTTATCACCTTTACAGACATTCAGAGTTACCAATTACGACATTTGCTTATTTATGTAGGTATATTATGGTAGAACGAAGCACAATGAATAAATATTAATAAGTAAGACTGTTGTATTAGAATATTTTGCGAGTATATGTAGGAATTACTTTTATGAGACCTTTGTTTCGGGCTAACAAACAGCAGTATCGCCTGTTTCCATTTTTTTTTTAAATAACAGTGAAATGGCAAGGTTTGTTCAGTGCAACTTTTATTTTAACGTAATTATGTGCTTTTATGATTTCTAACGTGACGTTACTATCGTGGACGTCCACGGCATAACGATAACACAGGGAAGTCAAATGTATATGAAGACGCTTATAAAGAACAACGGTGAATCTTATACAGGGTGTAACTGTAAACAGTGGCAATCTTTTAAGGGGTCATTGTACAACATTATGAACAACTTTTACTATGGGACCAAACCTGAAATCGCGAAAAAAAAATCAGCTGTTCCCTACATTTGACGAATTTGGCGAACATAAATGTACTGAACAGCTGATTTTTTTTCGCGATTTCAGGTTTGGTGCCATAATAAAAGTTGTTCATAATGATGAGTACAATGACCACATTAAAGATTGCCACTGTTTACACTTACACCCTGTATAAAAAAATAAATTGCTGTCCGTTAGTCGCTAAAACTCAAAAACGGCTTGACCGATTTGAATTTGACCGATGGTCCTTTGTTTTCGTCCAACAATAAAAAAGTCGGAACGGCACAAAAAACAGGAGTAAACTTCCGTAATGCGTCGGAACACACACTTTTTTATTTAATTAAAACAGCAAGCAAACATCGGTCTCGTAAAAGGCATAGGTACCTAGCATTCTAATACATCAATCACTAAAAAATAAAGTCTGGTTAACAAACGATATATTCAAGCTCATAATCATTGGCACTATTATTTAGAATACAAACTTCATGATCGTAATAAAATAAACAACTTATACAAAAGTATATAAAATAAATAAAGCCAGTCTACACACGTCCTTTCTAAATTGAGATTCACACTAGCGCACAAAACGTCACACTTTTTAATTATAAGGCGCGGTTGCACTTGCGTTTATTACGATTTTAGATAATTTAAAAATCTTGGAGGATGTAGTCTCAAATTGATTGTTTGAATAGTATGCACCTACCCTATCTTTTACCAACATAGCTTACACCAAGCACCTTAAACTCTGATCACCTTTGTAGATAATAGGGATGATGACTAAATTTTTTTTTGTCTGTCAGGTACATTATTAATAAATATTGGACACGTATTTTTTCTTTTCTTACGTAATCAAAAGATTACGGTGATACATTGAGTTAAAATGTGGCATGATAACGCCTTGCTAGATTTTATACTGAATTATGACTAATTAGCGAGCCCCCACTGAACTTTAATGCTTTTTATCTAAGTTATTTTTTATTATTTATGATAAAACAAAAAATACGTGTGTAATATTTTTTTATTATGTGACTGACGGACTAAATAGGATTTCTTTTTTTTACCCAGGAATCATCCCTATTGCCGAAGTAGTGGCCTAAGAGAGCAAGATGGAGTATCCAAGAGCAAAAGAGATTTGGAATAATCGAATTCGAATCCTTTCATAAATCTTTTTCGATTCTTAAAAAAAATGCGGTTTTAGTTTATTCAAAATCGAGCTCATGCCTCCTTTGACAACTTGAATCTTCTACAGATAGTTCTAAGAATTCGTCCTGAAGTTCCCCAACCTCGAAAACTTACTTTACCTACGTATAGTTTGGGTATTTATGAAGCATCCTGAAATCGATACCTAGCTTGGAAACCCCTTTTTGAGTCATTCGCGAATATCTCAAAAACTAGACGTCTTCTTGACCACCTTGTAAAACACCCCCTGGGATCTTTGTGACTTTTGATGATGACCTTTAATTTGACCTTGACCGTGACTTTTGTAATTATATTGTTGGATTTATAGTGCACGAAGCTGGTCGCACGGGCGGTTTTTACCGCGCACTGGATTTTCAACGCTCTGCTCAGCGCCCGGAGTTGAAAATCGAGTGTGCGTTTAAGGGATGACCTTTAATTTGACCTTGACCGTGACCTTTGTTAAAATATTGTTGGATTTATACTAACTACTTTATTACTAAGTTGGTCGCACTGTGGTTTTTTACCGCGCACTGGATTTAAAACCCTGTGCTCAGCGCCTGGAGTTGAAAATCGTCTGTGCGTTATTATGCTTGACATTTTAAAACATTAGCGGTCTTATTACAAAACGAGGTTTTTCTTCTGTCATGGTTTAAGCGATGGAGCCAGTTTTTGTAATAAAAACCTAGCTGTGATAGAAATACAGTTTTGTAAAACTAACATCTTAATGTGTCAGAATAAAGTTCGAAATTCAAAAAAGAGTAAACCTGGGTTTGGAGATGAACCTTGTTCGGTTAGGGTTTTACCACAAAAACTTAGACTCAGTTCAATGCGTGTCTAATGTCAGTCTTACGTCAAACTCCACACATAAATATCATGTTAAACAGTTGTTTAGCCTAAACAATTGATAAACACAGATTTGTGGTAATACGGTAGGAATAGTAAACGCAAGTGTAATAGTGCCTTCACATCAGTCGATTGAAAGACAGATCTACCCGAAACTAGCACAGTTAGTATAAAAGATTATAATCTTAAGGGTCTTCCTAATCCCGCTTTATTATGCTATAAATGGACTTCGATATAACTAGTACAGGGGTAGATAAATGTATTGGCTTAATGAAATACTTCTTTACATTGCATTATACTGTTTTGTGCTTCAATATTTAGGATATCATATTATAGGTTTGATGAATATTGTCGGAATTATTTAGCTATACTTTGTAGGATGTATAAAAATGAGATGGGTCAAAAAAATTAAATAATTGTAACAATATTCTACGTATCATTTATCACGCCCTGTACACATACATACATAACTACATGTATAAAATTGGCATTTAGACTGTGTATAAACATCGACACATCCATACGAATCGTACATAACTTTATACAGTTATGTACGATTCGTATGGATGTGTCACTTCAAGCCGAATCCACTAAACGTAGCAACATTTTAAAAAACAATATTACGCTGAAAAAATAAATTATAAACTATTCATTTTAAATCTATCATTAAAAAGCCAATTAAAATAGGCTGAATCGTTCGCTACAAAATATGAGGTATATTATAATTTCGTTTATTTCCCATCGTCCTATATATTTGGTGGAATGCTATTACTTTCTGTGTGCGGGGCCATTTTCTATCCTGAGTCAATGACGCGACCGTTTCGAGATATTGAAGTATGAATACTAGGTGTACACAACTATATTTTAAAAAGGCTTATTTGACATAATGTCATCAATATTTGGCACGATGCATGACATATTGAGGCAAACATCGTGATTTACAAATAAAATGCATGTCTTGCTTAGTGAAAAACTGCACGAGTATCACACATTTTTAAATAGCATGACGCCGGAAGCACACTTGTAACACCTGACGCCACGCCACGCGTGTTCATTGGCCAAATGACGAAGCTGTGCTTCACGAGATGAAATGTGGCCAATGAGCACGTAATATTGCCGTCGCGTGCCGTGGCGTATTATAAGTCTGTTTCTGCCCTGATACTCGTACAGTACGCAGCACTCCAAAAACGATTACAAAATAAAATAAAAATGACGTACCTTAAAATGATACTTCAAATTCCCTAAAAAACGGTCGTTCCACGCTCCCTTCACAACATTCACTAAACAATCCTTGTATAGTCCTTCACCGCACATACAATCACGCGACTCCACTATCTTGCGTATGACTCCTTTTCTTCTCATTTCTGTGATGATCCGGCGTCGACTTTAGAATGTCTGGTTGTCCGTGTGATAGCACTCTAGCTTCCACATGTTGGTTGAATGTTGAAGTGTGAGAGCTTAGGGTTAGTGTGGCATTGCGATCTGAACCTAATGTCATGGTAGTTGCGTGTGAGTTTAGCGTGTTGTGTCCTGTGGTGTGGTGTGTGTGGTGTGAGTGGCTGAGTTGGTGTGTGTGTGGGAGGGTTGAGGGGCTCGAGTGTGGGAGGGTGTTGGTGGGTTTGCGAACGGAGCGGTGGCTGCCGTTGCGGGTAAGAGAGTTCATCTGAGGAGTGCCCGTGCCGCCCGGACGAAGCATCGCGTTCTTGTAGTCCGCTATTAGATGAGTTAGCTCTGCCATCTGCGGAAAAAAGTTATGATTTTAAGGCCTCGCTGTTTTTTATTTATAGTTCTAAACATTCCAACATTTCACATTAAAAAAAAAAAAAAAAAAACAAAGAACAACAGACAACAGATTATAAAGAACTAAATGTCGCAAACAAAGATAAATACAGCATTTTCTTATTATGACCTACTGGGTGAACAATCTTAAAGTTAGCCGTTTTAGACAAAAATATGTTTATTAAATAAAATGCTTTGTATTTTTAAAATGTTTTTGCGACGAATTGTAGGTAGATGTGCAAGGTACAATTCTTAACTATAAATATAATTTTAGATATGTCGTTTCTCCCGGAACCCGGAATTATGTACAGAAATATTATTTTGTAGTTCAGAATCGTACCTTGCACATTTACCTACAATTGGTCGCAAAAACATTTTAAAAATACAAAGCATTTTATTTAATAAACATGCTTTTGTTTAAAAAAGTAATGATTTGACTACCCACTCGTAAATGCGTCCTTAATACAGATGATACACTCCGCAGTTTAGGTATGAAGCTACAAGTACACGGCGGGCCCCGTCCACGGGGCTAATTTAGTAGAAATGCCGCGCGCCGAAGGTATAAGAGTTACGCGATAGAAAGAGAGGCAATGTGTAGGTGAATATAACTGTAGGTAATTAGCGTTCTGCGAACTGAATTGCACTTTATTGTGTCGTAGCAAGAGTCGCTTTTTATTTAAATGATTTTGCGGAGTGTCCCATCTGTATTAATCTGTGATGGAACTTAAAGGTTCACTTACTTTAGGCTTATTGAGGCTAATCAACATCTTGTGCACTGGACTCGCTGCGTCTTCGGCATCGATCAGCATCATCAGGTCGTCCTGAAATCAATATCACAAAATATTAGCATAAGTAATACCTGATTAATTTTATACTTCCTAGTCTATGCTATTCCGTCGTTTCTCACATGTGTAAGAGTTGTCAAGAGGATTTTATCCTTCAGTATAATTCATACTTATTCGAAATCCTTCAGTATAATGCATACTTCTCATTGGAGTCATTTTTTGGAGTTTACTCCCTATGAATTGATTTTAATATAAGTCCCCCGGTACGGAAATTTTATGAGGAGTGAAATACAAACATTAACTGAAAGCGTTGTCACGTTTTTCTGCGCAACGTAAAACAAAACGAATGCCTTTACACCTTAAAGTTGTCGTCCTACGATAGAAAGTCGGAACGGCATAAAAAAACAGTAGTAAACCCCAGTCGTGCGTCGGAGTTGACACACATTTTTTTTCCTTCGGCTTACTCTTGACGATTTTACTGACTGATGAACGAAGTTACAGGAAAGTAAGTTTCTCCGTACCCTTATGGGGGTGGTTCTGGGAGGTGGTGGGGGGTGGGGTGGTCCGCGTTGGTCTAGTGGTCGAAAACGCTGAGCATGAGTTCCTGGTTTCGATACCTGGGTCGGGCAGTGTTATTGGGATTTACCATCTGGAATTTCTCAGTAGCAGCCCGAGTCTGGATTTGTGCCCGGTTGATGGCAATAGCCTTGCCCCCTGCATGGGACTCAAACATAGCTGGCAAAATGTGTACTACTGGTGTACTATAGGTACACCTCTGCCTAACTCTTTGGGGATTACAAGCGTGATATTATGTAAGAATAGTATATTATGCAATTAGTGAATAAAGGACGGATTTAAAGCGAGGGCCATAGATGAATCACGAGCTAGTGAAGGATTCTAACGATTGAATCACGACCGCAGGGAGTGATTCATGACGATTGAATCACGAGCGTAGCGAGTGATTCAAGTGTTAGAATCCTGAGCGACGCGAGTGATTCATGGCCCTCGATATAAATCCGTTTTATTCAAGAGTTGCATACTATACTTTATACCATGACTACGAGAAAAAGAAAGATTTAAGTGAAAATAGACATATAATGAAGAAATAGGAAAGTTAAATTGGCTTTGATGTAGTTAAACCAGCCGTGATTTTTTGGGTAGCAAGTTTTCCACTATATCGGCCGCCCTCTCTTTCATAAACTCAGGTGTTAATACATCTTCATCACTAGAATGCATTTTTAATCGATTAGAACAACACTAAACAAACACAAGATTAAAGTAACAGTAAACTTTGTGTTCGTACAACTTACAGTATTCAAAATAGCGCCAATTTACTAAGGACAGCAAAGAACACAAAACAGTTTTTATTCTAATGCTAAACTCCTTGTCGAAAATGTCGACCAATCAAATTGAATTTAGAACACATCAATATAGGTCGAATACACAGATTACACTTACACTAGATGCGGCAAGCCACGACCAAGCGTGCCCTGCATGTTCGACTGTTCGTACTAAAAAAAGTCTGTTAGCTCAGTGACGCTTAGCGATTGAAACAATTCTGTTTACGTTAAGCACATCACTAAATGGCTGGGGTGAAGTTATCGTAGGTATAAAAAAGATGACACGTTCGGTTTTCATACTATCTAATAACATGCCGTATCTAGCCTAGGTACACTAAATCTGTGGTCGAATACATTGGTGTGTTCCATTTTCAAACATCAAAACAGTGAGTAAAAGTGCTTTTTATTCACTGTTTTCAGTGAATAAAATAAGCTTTTTAGAGGGGGAATGGTATAAAAGTTGTTTTAAACGGCTTACCTGCAGTCCACCGAACAGTCCTATGGAGCTGAGCGCGTATCGTCCGATGACGGCCATCGACGCTAGCTCAAGCACCGTCACGCCTTCTTCTGATACAGCTAGCCACACCATGGATAAGTCGGGTTGTTTTATCTGAAAATGACACGTAAAAATGTAAGTTTTGAGAAGCATGTTGTGAACTCCAAAGTTGGCTTTTAGTTCCTCAATGGGAACTCGAGGGTGCACATTAGAACGGGGAAGAAAACTGACAAATTAGTTCCGCATAGATGGCGCTACGTGTTTGTTTCTTTCCTTCGTAGTTGTCATGCTACGACACAGTTGTACTCTTCAATTTAGCAACGTTATACAACGAATTATAAAGTTGCTAAATTGAGGAGTACAACTGTATCGTAGCATGACGACTGAAGGGACAACTATTACGTTTAGTCCGTTAACCAGACACGTGTTTTTTTTGTTTACCTTTATTTAATTACCAAAACCGATGAATTATAGGCGACAACACATGATCCGTACGATTGTCTTATTGAGCAATGGGTTTCACATTCCGCAAAAAGCCTGTGCATGCGGTTATATTTCGTAAACAAAATTGAATATTATTAGTTATTTTCAGTTATTTATCCACCTAAAGCTATTTAAATAAAACACTTACTCTAGCCTGGAACAGCGTAGCACCAAAGAACGGCCACTTCCTCGTACAGTTAAGGTAGATCCGTACGCAGTCCGCTGTGCTGCGCCCTTTTAACGCCACCCACTTTGATCGCAGCTTCTCTTCAACGTCCCTGTGGTATAAATAAAGCCTATAGAGGTCGACGTTAGGTTAATTGAGTTAGCTGGAGGCCTTATTTATAAGGCATCCACAGGATAGCTCTGTTAAGCAGCCGACATCGTCCTAGGTAATCACCTATACTAGAAAGGCTAAACCTTTCTAGTACCTATAGAAGGTTGTCGGCTGCTGTGAGATGCTATACAAAAAAACTCAAACGACACTGCAAGATCTGCCCATTGTTTACCGCTGTAACTAATAAGGAACTTGGTAACAAGAATTATCTTTCGACCCCAGTTTAAATCATCGAGCTAATTTTCAATTTCGAACTTTATTCCGACAACATTAAAGTTCAAAATACCAAATTACCTATTTTTGAAACCCGAGCCAAGTTGTCATTTTTGTATTAAGAACTTTACTCCGCTCGGAATTAGGATCAAAACACATAAGCTTGTAAAATAAGGAACTTGGTAAAAAGATTTATCTTTAAACCACAGCTACCACCGATCCACCGAACCACCGAGCTATTTTTCAATTTCGAACTTTATTCCGACAACTTTAAAGTTCAGAATACCAAAACTATTTTTGAAACTCGAGCCAAATTGTCATTTTTGTATTAAGAACTTTACTTCGTTTGGAATAAGGTTCGAAATACATAAACTTGTTTAAAATACTATTTTAAACAAGTTGTGTAATAAGACTGTTGATGATTTTGAAAACAATGTTCGAGTTTTTAGCAACTCTGCCCTATTGTTTTTTTTTTTAACCTTTCTGTGCACTCACCTAAGTTCATCATTACTAAGGCCGGCTCTATATCTGTACGGGTAGAAGCGATGCGCGAGCGGCTGGTTGTGTTGAGTGTTGACGGGCGAGTAGTCGCCCATATCTAGCTGCGCCATTAGCGCGCCCAACTCCGCCGCTAGTTCGCGGGTTACTGGGAAACGCCCTGCTACCACTGGAAGAAAACAGTTGAACAAGAGTGTTTACTACTACTTATTTAAATTTTTCAAGAAAATATTATGAATAGGCATATTTTCTGGGTAAAAAAAAAAAGAATTTCAAATTAGTCCGTTAGTAAGATAATAAAAAAAATATTAGACACGTATTTTTTGCTTTGTCATAATTATTATTACAAAAAATCTTAGATAAATTTGCATTAAAGTTGGAGAATGGGGGCTCGCTACGTAATTATAACGAACTACGTATAAAATCTAGCAATGAGTGACGTCATGCCACATTTTAACTCAATGTATCACCGTAATCTTTTGATTACGTAAAAAAAGAAAAAATACTTGTCCAATATTTTATATTACATGACGGGCAACCATATAGTTACTTTCCAATTTCAATATACAAGCTACCACTAAAATATCTGAGATACATATTATGAAATAATTTTTTTAAAAATATAAGTATAATAAAAATAAAAAGGGGAAGAGCTCGTTGGCATCAAAAAATTTGTCCGCATCGCTGTCAATAAGAAAAGTGGCCAAAAAAACTTTGAATGGCAATGCTCATTGTTTGAGCAAAAAATAGGCCAGTCTTCTGGTCCCGTGAGGAATCCACCAACCGCTTGGCGATGTCCCGAAATACTCGATGAGCACTCGGACCCCACGGCCCTAGTGTATCAACCGCAAACGGTTCAAACATATAGCTCCTAATATGGTTGTATTTGCGCCGTTTGAGGTTTTCTGCACCTGCAGCAGCCGCCCCAGCACAGTCCCCTGTGCACTGTTAATGAGACCACCAAGGTCCGATGTCGTCCTTTCTGTCAATCGGACCCCAGTGGTCCTATCGGCTCCCGACGTTATTTTGACTGTTTTTGTATTCATAACAAACAAAATGGCCGTTACAGTGTATAGGTTAAGTGCTAGGAAGATGGTATGGCGCGAGGGTGTCAACACAGGTTGCATTCCACACCTAAGGCCTACCCAACTTCCAAGGCATTATGGTCATACCTTGTTGGTTGATTTGATAACACAGTAGTAGCCGCTCCTTATCAGTCTCGGTTCTGATGGAGTTCTTGAAGTAAAGCCTATTTCTGTACGTCAGTCGGATCACCCGCGAGTTCTCGAACTTGCCCGAGCCTTTCTCTCTGAGCGCTGTCTCCCATTTTGATATTACGTCGCATAGCTGGAAACGAAATAGAAAATGTAGTTTTTAAAATAAAATTGTTTGCTTGATTCCCGAGGATTCTCTCACGAGGAGCTCGTGGCTAAGTATTAACAGCCGCACGGGTGGCCGCATGGCAAGATCCACGCTTACCGCGGTTGGTCAACTGATGAGTGACCATCTTTACATACCAAGCACGGCAAAAACGGAAAGCACGTTAATCCGACAGTCGTTACGTCGTTAAACGTGAGGAAACAGATTTCATACTACATTGTTGTATGGACCGCGATAATGTCGTACCGTTGGAACTATAGTAGGGTTATTTAGTAACCCGAAGAAGACTTTATGACTGAACATTTTTAAACAAAATAGTTTTCTGGTCGCTAGTAAGTAACCTAAAAGTTTCGCCTAGGAGTCTGCCAAAGAGCGATGGAACGCAGCATCCTAGGCGTAAAAAGACAGGACAAAATTTCGGAACCTCATGCTGCGTTCCAAAACGCGTATACGCGACGTAGGCAAGAAGGCTGCCAGGCTCAAATGGGATTGGGTGGGTTACGTTAGCCGCATGCACAATGACTGCTGGGCAAGTCTCCACATGAAGTTGGACGGCCGGTCCAGAAAGAGGTGGTGGGATGACCTGGACGCGTACCGTGAGGGCTGGTTCGAGGTAGCGCTGGAAGAGTTCCAGCAGTGGGAAGCAAAAAAAAAAAGGTTTGGAATGTATCATACCTTCTTATCAGGCTTGATATGGTGTTCCAAGTCCTTCTCAATAGGATCATCGCTGAACAGCGCGAACCCTGACGCCACCGACTCCCTGCATCCTAGCTCCGTACTTAACGTTGATAGGAACTCCTCCACTGTTGTTGAGCCGTCGAAACTTATTACCTGGTGATGGAGCATAAAAATATGAGTAAGTTGAAATAGTACCATTAAATTCAAGGAAATTACCACATTAAATTGTCCGCATGTTCAACTGTCAACTGTCATTCTTTGACAGTTTGTGTCAATTTGCTAAATCATTCATTTTCCTGACTGTACACGGTTCGATCAAGTAAAGTAAGTCAGAGTGCAGGCGCTACATGTCACCGAAGTCTTACATGTCGTGAAAGTGAGGGCTAATCGAGAAAAATATTATGTCGCAGATGGGTTGTAGAATCCGTTGTTTTCACGCCCGCCACCACTCACCCCCCGAAGCCAAGCCTAGTAAAAATTATATGTGGTAGGTCGTCTCAGTCACGCGACCGTTTTGCAACTTAAGTGGGCAATGGCGTTCAAAGCGTTGACGTTTAGCGGTTTTTCATAATTACTGAACTTTAACATGCAGGATTGTTTAAACGTTTTGCGTTTATCAATGCAGCGGGTCAACGTTTATGAGTTTATGTATTTAACAGCGTCAAATGAAACTTCAGACTGTAGATTTTAGTTCTAAATTTTGACGCTCGTGGCTCTGTGTATCATGACAACAATAATGTCATGCGAAACAGAAATAAATATTTAATATAATTACCCTAACTCGAGTAGCCGACATTTACATAGGGTCATAAGGGAACATAGGGTCATTTGGTTGTTTGGCTGGTGTTGTTACTTAGCGCAGGAGTCAGGCCTTCAGTTTGCTTGTACACATTTTTTTTATTCCAATAAAGAAAAGACCTCTCCTACATACCCTTAATGAAATTGCCAACATATTATTACCAACAACCCTTAACATCGAACCAACATCTTATTCATCAAAAAAAAGTTAAAACAAAGTGAGATGGCACCAGTGTCACTCTCACTGTTGAGTTACTTATTATTAACTTTCTTTTTTGCTTGTAATAATCTAATTCAATCATGATTCGAAAGACACGCGGCGCCATCTATTATCATAAGATCGTTATTTTTGTTTTCCTCGGGAACAGTACTTTTTTTCGGGATGAAAGGTATCCTATGTCTGTTTCTGTACACCTGACAACGTATGACAATTTCAGGATGATCGGTTCAGTGGTTTAGGCGTGAAAAGGTAACAAACAAACAAGGTTACATGCGCAACATTTATAATATTAGTTTGGATGGAGTACTTACCTGATAAGTATTATTGAGCATGTGAACAGGTATGGCGTGGGGTAGACAGTGGTGGTAGGGATTCTTCAGCAGTATTGATAACACTTCCATTCGAGACGGCTTATCTTCTCGCCCGCCGTTGCGTATAGTACGTTCCAGTGCGCGTGAACAATACGCCGCGTATTTTCCGCACTCCGTTCTGGGGAAAATATGGAAGATTACTTTAGTGAACAAAATTGTAACGTCATGGTAATATTGACGTTAGTCTACTGCTTTGTACAAGCATAATTATCTTAGTGTATATGCAATCTAAATTGCCAGTAATCTCAAAGAAAACTCTTTCAGTAGTGAACTGCAGTATTTTTATTTCACGCGCTTTACTTGTGTTTACCAAGTGTACAAACACGGTGTGAATGTGTGCGTGAAGACGAGTAGCGTCAGCACATAACACACACAATTCCGGCTTTGCCATTGTCTCGGCCGGTACCGAGAGCTCTTGCGCTTACACACACATACAAAGCATGTTTGTACACTTGGTAACCACAAGTAAAGCGCGTGTCGCTTCGTGAGATAAAAATACTGAAGCAGAAATTAAAAACAGCAAAATTTATTTTTTCTTTATTCTTGATGTGGAATTGCATAATCAGCCTATAATATTCCCACTGCTGGGACACAGGCTTTATCTCGGTGAGAGGGAGCGCGAGTTGGTAGATGTCACATGTCTTCGAACTTTTGGTTCTAGGCCATGATGTTTTTAATTTTTGTGTTTAGTTCACCGTTTTGAGAGCAGTTGTGATGAAATAATTTGCACAAAGTAAAGCGCCTGTCTGGGTTCGAACCTTCTATCTACAACTCATAAGTCGCGGCCGTTACCACTTGGCCACCACTGCTCCACGAGCGATGTGGTATTCTATTGTCCTTACTAACCACGTAGATGCATAAACATACACTCTTTGGTCTAGTGGTCGCAAGCGTTATGCTGAGCCTGAGTTCCCGGGTCGGGCAAAGTGGGAATTTCTCAGTAGTTGCCCGGTGCTGGATTTGTGGCAATATGCTGGCCCCATGATACAGGGGACTAAGGGTCGAAGATTGAAGAGTTTACGATAAATGATTCGAGATGATGATTCGAGATGGCGCTGCCGTCACGTACAGCTCAACTCCGCGTTAAAAAATAATATTAAATAGTAAAAAGCTTATTTTAGTGATTTTGTCATGCAGAATGTTATTAAATAGAAGCAGTGACCCCGTACAAGTGAAGTCAATAATTATTTTCACGATTTATCATATATTCCAACCAAAACAATTGAGTGCTAAGTGAATGTAAACAAAGTGATAAAAATCATTTCAAAAACATTGAATATGGTATGGACTACGTATAATACATAAATTCCCAAACATACAATTCATATAAAATAGCAAAAACTAAGTGAAACTTATGTGATTTGATCAAAACAAAGTGTACAAACGTTAATTGTGTATACAATTTTAAATAGTGCGCGCGCATAATTTTTTTAAAAAAACAGGCGTCATAACGAACTTTTAAATTATCGCATAAACAGAAGACCTATTTCAATACATTACTCAACAGTCTTCGTGGCTCATTACGTTAGCACTGCACACTAGAACTAGAGTTGGCGTGTTTGGTCGTGACTTCGAACCTCACACAAGACAATACTTTTTGTCAATTCGCCAAATAAAAATGTCACAACAAACAAAAATGATAACTCGATATTCAACGAAAATGGCACTCAAAAACCAAAAAACAAAGTCGGTGGAATCCCTTAACCAAACTTTCACATCAACTAGTTCAGAAATATTCGCCAGAAGTTTACCAGATTTATCAACAGAACACAACTCGTACATTTCCGAGTTACAAGAAGAGATCAATGTTTTGAAACAACAACTTGAAATTGCTCATAATAAAGTAGATCAACTTACTATCGAAACTATTTCATTGAAAAAAGAAAAGGATGAACAGCAGTCAGAAATAATTAACTTAAAGAAAATTTGCAGAAATAAGAATACAGCCAAAGCAGAAAACAAAATCGGTCAACAAAAAACACTGTTTGCTCAAAAAGAAATAAATGACCTAAAACAACATGGTATTTCACAAAAACGGAATACTCCAAAAGAGTTCAACAATCCAATCATAGAGGGCGCTGTACACAAAAAAATAACAGAACAACAAGACCACTCGCAACATCGGATTAACTCAAAAAAGTTCATCAGTTCAACAATAGAGGGCGTTGAAAGCAATAATGCAAGAAATGATAATTTATCATGCCAGGCAGTAGCGGAAGTTACTCCAGAAGCAGTTCCTAAAGAAATTCAGCAAAAAAATAAACGAAGAATATTCATCATAGGAGAACAACAATGCGTGGGACTCGCGCAAAAATTAATTAAGTCTAGGGAGGAAAATAAATACGAACAGTACAAAATATTTTCCTTTATTAAACCATTTGCCAAATGTAACGAATCACTTAGAGCATGCTATAGTTTAGATCTTACAGAAAATGATTGGATAATACTATGTATTGGTCAAAATGATCAAAACCCGAATCAAATTCAGTTTGAATTGCTGAATGTATTAAACTATTTGCATAAGCATAATGTATTAGTACTGAGTATTAATAAAAATCTGTACTTAAATGAAAATAAGTTAAATACTCTTTTAAAATTTACATGTCATACTTTTCATAATTGTCAATTTCTGGATCTAAATAATTTATATGAATATTATTATAAATACCGTTACTTTCAGATTCATACATGCAGGATAATAAATTCAATTATAGATGCAGAGGACTACTATAAGGCTAAATGCATTCCTTCTGGACAAAACAATGAAACGCTATTTGGATTAAGTCAAAGTGCCAAAACGAGTACGCCTAAAAAAGGTACCATTCCCTATTATTTCCGTGCTGTTAATCTAATTCCAGATAATACACTGCCTAAAGATAACAACGAATCTTTTTATACATAAATTAAATGATGCTGTAGAAGAAAAGTTAAAAATAAGATTACTCCACCAAAATATTGCAGGGTTATTAAATAAAGTAGATTCTATTGAATTATGTCTAAATGCACTTGAAAATGAAAAATGTCCAATACAGATCCTATGCTTCAGTGAGACTTTCATTAAAGCAGGAGATGAGTCAAATATTAATATTAAAGGGTATAAAGTATGTAGTCACTACTCAAGAAAGAAGCAAAAGCGTGGTGGTACGTGCATTTTAACTTATAGTGGAATTAATTGTAAGCCAATAGAAATTTGCAAGGAATACTCTTGTGATAATATTTTTGAATGTTGCGGAATAGAAATTCCTAGTATGAACACTATTATTATTTGTTTATACAGAGTACCTTCATCTAGTTTAAATTCTTTTTTTAATAAATTAGAAATACTATTACATAAGCTATTATATAAAATTGTAAATAAAAAAGTCATAATAACAGGTGATTTAAATATTAATACACTAGTCAACAACAACAACACGATAAACTTAAGAAACATACTAGCTAATTTTAACCTAACATTACACATAAATGAACCTACACGTCAAAACAACTGCATAGATCTTATAGCAAGCAACCTTGTTGACGCTATTGGTACAGTTCACCCATTATATCTATCTGATCATGATACTGCTCAAATATTAGAATTTCCAGGAAACTATAAGAAAATTGAACAATATTGGTACTGTCAAAAACAAGATTTTAGTAAAGAAAACATAGAAAAATTTACATATTATTTATCACAACTATCCTGGCAAGAAGTCTACACAGAACCTGATATAAATAAAGCGTTCAATTATTTTCATCAAGAACTCATATTATTCTACAAACTGTGTTTTCCTTACTACAAAGTTAAAATGACTTCAAATTTACAATCTCCAAAATGGCTTACTAAAGGGCTAAGAAAATCTAGTGCAAATGGAAGACATTTGAGATTTTCATATTACAGACATAAAACAAAAGAGACCCACAAAAAATATAATAACTATGAAAAATTACTTAAAAAATGCATTGTATGGTCAAAGAAAAATATCAATAAAAAATTGATTAACCAAGCAAATAACAAGGGCAAAGCTACTTGGAACATAATAAAAGATAAAAATGATAGTGTTAGGACAATAAATAGTATAGCATCGTTAAAGCACAACGGAGAACTTATTCAAGAACCTACTCAAATAGCATCAACATTTAACAAATTCTTCATCAATATTGCCAATGATCACAACTCGAACGTTATAAATAAACAACCACAGGCTCAAACCCAGATAAATGATAATTCCATTTTTCTCAGACCGACCACGGAGCAAGAAATCATTAATATAATAAAATCATTAAATGACACCAAAGCAGTAGGTTATGACTCTATCTCCACACGGATTATTAAGGCAAGTGCTCATGTCATAGCCCCTGTTCTTAACCATATTATAGAAAGTTCATTAACACAAGGAATATTTCCAGAAAATTTAAAGCATTCTATAGTTAAACCATTATTCAAAAAAGGTGATCCAAAAGAACTAAATAACTATCGCCCTATTACACTTGTGCCTGTGTTATCCAAAATCTATGAAAAGATATTCTACAACCGATTAATAAGTTTCCTAGATAAGCATAATGTTCTAAAACAGGAACAAAACGGTTTTCAACATAATAAATCGACATCTTTAGCAGCATTTACTCTTATTAAAAAAATCACAGAATATCTAGACGAAAAAATTCCGGTTGTAGTAGTCTTCTTCGATATGAGTAAGGCATTTGATTTTGTGGATCATAGCATCTTACTAAAGAAATGTGAAAAATATGGTATCCGTGGTGTCGCTCTAGATTGGATAAAAAGTTTTCTAACGGGCCGACAACAATGTGTTGAAGTTACTAATTTAAATACAAACCTTGAATCCACTGTATACAGATCCTCATCTAAACTAAATAAATATGGCGTACCCCAAGGGAGCGTTTTGGGCCCCTTACTATTTTTACTGTACATTAATGATTTACCCGACTCAATTAAGTATGATAGTGTCCTATTCGCTGACGATATCTCTGTTATAGTGCCTAATAAAACTGAAAGTTCAAGTCATGAAAGTAAAATACACGAAGCCGTAGAGTCTGTAATCAAATGGCTTGAATCAAATAACCTATGTGTAAATATATCCAAAACAAAACTAATTAAATTTCGTACACACAAATGCAAACTTCCCGATAGTATTAACATTAAAATAAAAGATAAAAACATAGAAGAAACAGAAAATATTACATTCTTAGGTATAACTTTAGACAAATTTTGTAATTGGAAACAACACATTAACAACGTATGCAATAAACTAAATAGATTTGTGTACGCATTAAGGAAACTTCGTATTGTGTCGGATGAAAAAACAGCCCGCATAGCATACTGTGGATACGTTGAATCAATATTAAGATACGGACTTATAATATGGGGAAATTCAACTGATAATGATAAAACATTTATTGCACAAAAGAAATGTGTAAGAGCTATATGCGGTGTCGGTCCACTTGAATCTTGTAGGCCTTTATTCAAAAAGATGAAATTATTAACTTTGACCGGCATGTATTTGTTTGAGGTATCAGTTTTTGTAAGGAAGCATAGAGAGTTCTTTAGATTCAAAGGTGACAATTATACCAAACAGAGACCCAGGGATGCAACAAAAATTCTTATTCCATTTTGTAATACAACACTAACTAAAAAGAATGTTTATCATATGTGCATCACTATTTTTAACAAATTACCAAAGTATTTAAGAGAACTCCCATTTAAATATTTTAGAGTAAAACTGCGCAGATGGTTAGTAGAAAATTGTTTTTATACACTGCAAGAATTTATGCAGCATAGGGAAAAAAACATTATTCTAAGATAAATATCAGGTAATTTAATCAAAATTGTTATGATAAGGTTGTTTTGTAATTTTATATTAGATCATAAATTCATAAGGTAGTGTGTATTAGATTATATTAAGGTTTTTATTAGATTATAAATTATGGATAAGTTAAGGTTATCTTGTAATATAAATTAGACTAGGTATATTTTATAGTTTTGTAGTGTGTGTTCCTACTGTAATTTAAATTAGTAGGTACCTACATGTTGTAAATCCTACTTATTTTAATAACCGATTTGCATGCCCTGAACAGGCAAAATATGGACTGTGCTTACACCACCAATTTTACATCTGGTAAAACCTGTATTTTGTGCAAATAAATTATTCTTATTCTTATTCTTATTCTTATTCATAAAATCACAATACACATTTATTTATTTTCTAGCAAACTAGGAAATGAGGAATATCCCTGAGAGCAAGCAGTTCAGCTTCAGGCTGTCACGCAGTTCAATTAAGAATTATGATGGATACTCACTTAGAATCCGCATGCCTGCTAAGATGCAGCTTCAAGTACCACAGGAGCCTATTATTCCTTGGCACAAAGAGGCTGACAGCTAACGCTAGCAACTGCCATCCTTGCACAAAGCTATACGTGGGCGGGTTGCTCTTGCAGTCCACTGACAACAACGGGGCCTGGAAACATTCCTTGGTTGGTAGAAAATGATAAAAATGTGTTAATTGTTTGTACCCTTTGTTTAAGTGTGGGGTAAAAGTCGGATGTGACTCAAAGTTAGTAATTATGTGCGATGTGATTATTAGTCATCCAGACTTTCCTCTGTCTTAAAATTTAGTAAAGCTAGGGTGTCCTAAGACTGCGGTGAACGCCACATATCGTCCACAATTTACCGTGCAATGAGTCACTTAAACGTTATTTATGAAAGTAGATGTGTTTCCCTAGAGAGCGTTTTTTGACACCGTGAACTCTTTTTTTTTGTGGATGGCAAATCATGACATGACTTCTCCCGCTCTGGGTGGAGCGGAAGGGCTTATCACTTTTACTGACTAAAACCCAGCAGTGTTCCTTCAGTTGCCTGTGCCAGGGCCACGGTATCTCTTTCGAATAATACGCGACACCGGCGGCAAACTCATCACTCATCATTTTCATGACAGCCGTCACTGCGGCCGTTATATGGCGGCCACCGCCATCGTCACCAAACCACCAAAGGTAGTGGTAGCTCAGGTACCTCTATTAGCTTCGTAAGATCAAATCGAGACAATCGTTACTTGCTTTTACTAATTTAAGATTTTTTGTTTGACCGATACCGCTGTACCGCGGGGGCGGGACGCCGTGAGCGTTGACGAATGATCGGCCTGCACTGCCCCCCATCTCGCCGCGCACGTACCTAAGGCGCGGTACAGGGATACCGGTCGTCGTTCTCGGCGTTAGATAAAGTTAATTAGGCTAAGAGTCAATTCGCTCATAGCAGCTGACTGTGAATCACATCTGACTGTAGTTTGAATATTATGAATTATACTTTCCTCCTAAAATTTATAATTTTATTTTTCATAGTTATTATTAATTAATCGGATTGTTTCGGTGTGAACAGAACGACAAAGAGCACAATATTTGTTGCTGCACTATCAATCTTTTGAATATTTTAAACAGAATAAATGTATATATATATTTTTTAATTTATATTTCTTTTTGTCTATGCCGTAGATGTGTTCACACCTTAACAATGTACCTTATAATTTATTTTATTCAAATTTTGAACATAATGTAAGGATTATTTTTTACTTTGCTTTTCTCATACGATTATAAAGACAAATACAGGACAAACACGTCTACAAATTGTGAAAATTATTACTGGCTTCAGGAATGTTTTAACTAAAAGTGCATTGGAGTGGAGTGGAGAATCTTCATCTTTTTTGTGTTACTTACGTGATACACAAGAATTAATACAAATACAATGATTCGACAAACACAACTAAACCATAGGGTCCATATTAACTGGACTGCAACAAAATATTGTAAATTATGTCTGTCAATTATATCTGATTTGGCCTTTAAGAGTTTTTTTTTTTTAACTAAACAAGCAAGAGTGTTTTGTTTTGTAGTAACCGATGTCCTAATGTGTAGAGCAGTTTTCGGGCATTGATAACTTTACAGTCGATTATGCCGAGTACTCCAAACAGGTAGGAAACATTGCTAAAGCCTATTCAAGTCCTTGTTTCCAATTGATATTATTTCCATTTAAACGAATATCAACTTTATATTGTAAATTAAGTTGATTTCATACTGACTAGTACAATTAAAAAGTCATAAAAATGTTTGAAATTGTAGCGCAAACTGAACTTTGTGTGGATATTAAAGTTTTTTGTCGCAAAACACATATTTGTGTATATATTTCGAAACTAAACAGGAGATCAGTATACTTAATCTTAGTTTAATCAATGCCTATGTTCTACAACGTTTACCTGTATCGAGCTAGGCGAGCCGGCGGCGTTGGGCGGTACGTCGCTCTTGTTGTCACCGCCGACGGACGACGCGCCCGTGTCACACGTGAACAGCGACTGAGTCGCGCACAGTAGCAGTTGCTGAACAAATGAAATGTTGGCGATAGGGGCGGGTTCTACAGCTGTGTAGCTGGGAGTGCGGGAGGTACAGTGAGATCTGTTTGTTGTACGGGGGTGAGGTATAGTATCGTATTGGGAGTGGGTTGTACTGTCTATGTGTACGTTTTACGTGTAAGTTTGATATATATATACTTTGATTGGGTGTTAGTTTTGTTGAAATTGGAAGTCTAGTACTGGTTGTTTTGTGTATGTAGATAAATGTTTTTTTTTATGCGAAGTAGGTAGTTAAGTAAGTACATATGCACACATAATAAAAAGTAAAAAAGTTAAATTCTTATTTTTATCACGCATCGTGTAATTTATATTTTATGATACTTACATAATTATAATGTAATAGATAGGGTGTGAATCAACTTTGTTAAAATTGATTGAATCTCATTTTGTTTGTGTTGTGAAAGTAGGTATTTGTATGTGTAGTACACTCATGTTACGTAGATACATTCGTGATAATTTGGCTGACGATATTTTCTGACATTTCAAAACAAATAAATTCATAACATATTAAGTACGTACTTAATTTTATTTACGTACATACATAAGTAAGAATAACCATTCTAAAAATGAACGCCCCTACACAGCGGTTACGCTCTCATACAAAGAAGTGTACAGACGCAATGCACATAAAATTGGTCTTTGTCATTGGTTGCTCAGTCACCGGCGAGTACGGTCAAACTAAATTAAATAAATACCTTACAGACTCAATCTGCCTAGCCTTTTTCCCAATTATGTTGGGTCGGCGTCCAGTCTAACCGGATGCAGCTGAATACCAGTATTTTATATGAAGCGACTGCCTATCTGACCTCCACAACCCAATTAAGACTGGTTATCAGACTTTCGGGTTTCTGACGACCCGTAACGACTGTCAAAGATCCATGAATGGCAGCCGGGACCAACGGCTTAACGTGCTTTCCGAGACACGGAGGAGTCTCGGTATGTAAAGATAGTCACCCATAAACGGACCAACCGCGGTAAGCGTAACTGAACCTGATAGATCGACCCATACGGCTGTTATTACTTAGTCACGAGCACCTCGAGGTAAATAAATACCTTACAGGCTAACATACATAAAAATATACACAGTAACACTGATTTTTGTTATGCAAACGGTACCTACCCGACTTGCCCAAAAGTCAAACAGCCGGATTTGTCAGCCAACTATTGTATAAATGACAGGAACGCGCGACAGAGCGAATGTGTCGTTCCATACAAAGCGCACGCTCCCCGTCGTACAGTATTCCCAAATTAATAATGCGCATGCAGACTTCGCTAGTCGTCGTATTCCCGGAAATACCCGAATCATTGAATCGTAAGAGCCCTAAATTATTCATGAAGAAAATGCACTTAACCACTCTATATACATATCGTCTTCCCACGCTCAGGGAATACGACCTTTGCCGAACAGTGACGAAGATTTCTATGCGCATTATCACTTTGGGAGACCTGAGGGCTTAGTGCGAGTTTTTATACTTACTCGAACGCGTTTACGTTAACGTTACCTTACGTCAATTTGTACGGAATAATTGTGATTCCCACTATAGTCACGAGACGGCGCTTATTCAGTTTCAGTACAAATTGACGTTTACGTTAACGTGATCGAGTAAATATAAAAACTCGCACTAAGCACTCTGTACAATGTTGTTACCTGGACTGATCGCACGATTAGTTGACCTCTTAGTGCAGCGACGAGTCTGTGTATAGAGTAAAGTCGCCGCACGCTGTAACGCCAGTAAAGTGTTGCGATAAGTATTTCTTCTCGCATATGAAATAATCACGTTTTGTGGAGGGACGTTCATTTTTAGAATGGTTCATCTCTATGTACATATAGCGCCTTTGCTATAACTGTAGTGTCGGGAATGTATTTAAAATAAATAAATAAATACGTAGGGTATCTAAACATAATCACAGATTAATACAGATGAGACACTCCGCAGTTAAGGTATGAAGCTATAAGTACGCGGCGGGCTCATCTCACTGAGTCAATTCAGTGTGGGCTGCCGCGCACCGGCCGGCTCGAACGTTCGTTGGTTCGATACTCACTCACGCGGCGCGTCGTAAAAGAAGACAACCCTAACGAGTCAGAAGGTATATGAGCGATAGAAAGAGAGGCAACTTGTAAGCGTTGTGCGACCTGAATTGCACTTTATTGTGTCGTAGCAAGAGTCGCTTTTTATTTAAATGATTTTGTGGAGTGTCCCATCTGTATTAATCTGTGACATAATGCCAGTTGTAAGCGTCTTGTGTTGTGTTTTTTATAAATCATAACCTTCAAGCATTGCAGCGAATACTTTTGCAGGCCCAGGTTGCTTACTATGAGCTCTTATAGCAGGGCAGAAGTTGAACGTTTCCAGTGAGAGAGAGACGGAGCTATATACGACCTATAGCATCGTCACTCTCTCTCACTGGAAACGTTCAACTTCTGCCCTGCTATAAATAAATAAATAAATAAATAAATAAATATCCTTGGACATTTCACACAACGCCATCTAGCTCCAAGATAAGCAACCTAATGCTTGTGTTATGGTAACGAGATGGCTGATAAACTACTTATATACATTTTTTTTTGTAAATACATACATATTATAGATAGAAAAACACCCAGACTCGGAACAAATACTTGTAGGTCGTACAAATATTTGTTCCGTGCGGGAATCGAACCCGCGACATGCTGCGCAGCAGTCAATCGCTCAACCACTGCGCCAACCGTGTCGTCAAAGAGAACTCATAGTAAGAACTCATAGTAAGCCCCCAGGTCATGGTTTATTGCCATTGAAACACCGGAGACAGTCAACAACTTACATAATGATCGAATATTTTATTAACAAAGTACCATCGATAAAGTTTTATTAATATTAACTTTTCTAACTTGTATTGTGCATGTGGGTTAAAAAAATTGTGCTTATTTTTTACAAAACCAAATATTTTGTATTTATGTTTTTTACGAGTAGGTATCTTCTTCTATGTGCAATTTTTTGATAATATACAATTTATTTAAACAGTTAGTGCCAGTGCGTTATGCCAATGTGTTTTGTGCTTTTAGAAACCAATTTCTCGTATTATATAAATTAATTATTTCAGTGAGTGTCACCCAGTGTTCTGTTATGTACAGTACCTAGTTAAGTTTAGTGATAAATAGTACAGTGTGCTTATTTACTTTGATGGATTGCATAATATGTCTTAAAAATTCTTAGAACAAATAACAATAGTTTGTTTAAGCCAAACTTTTGCTAACAAACAAGGCAAATCTCTAGTTCGGTTAATATATTTTGTGTCTAAAGCATTTTTTGTTTTATGTAACAAAGAAGTATTTTTGATTATTAAAACAGAAATGGGTTTCACTGAAAACATGTAAAGCGTTGACAGAATTAAAATGTAAAACATCCGAACGTTCATACTTTGAGATTTATAGCAGAATCAAATATCATGAATTTAGCTTACACTTATAAGCAAATATTATAATGACACATTATGCAGTCACATCATAAGAACATAACCCTTACTATTCCTATATACTTACCAAATCTAAAGGTCTTATACATAAAATAAATATATATAAGTAGTATTTATACAGAAAAAGTTTTTAAGCAGTGTGAAAATTTTCACAGGGTCTTTTACCCATGTATATGAAAAACTTTTACTGTGGGACCAACTCGGAAATCACGAAAAAAAAAAATCACCTGTCTCATGCAAAAGTTCAATAGGTATAGGTACCTACTCGAGCAAAATGTATGAAACAGCAGATTTTTTTTCGTGATTACAGTGTTGGTCCCATAGTGAAAGTGGTTCATATACATGGGTAAAATACTGAAAATTTGTGCACTGCTTAAAAACTTTTCCTGTTTAATATACGGGCTATAGGTAACAGTCTAAAAAACTTGCAACATCAACCTTTCATTACAAAGGAGATAGAACAGTGCGAAGGAACACTAGCTATGACAGAGTATGAATGATAGATAAACGAAATATAATAACATTCCCTAGATCTATAGGAGTAGGGGACAAACATTCTCGGATGAAAAAAAAAAGAAAATCGGGGAAAAAATTTACACCAACATTCCATTTGAAATTTTGCAACGTAACATTCTTTTTTTATGTTGTGGCAACATCTTTTTGTGTTTAAAAATTCGAACGCAACACATTCTTTCGTAACATGTTGCCAGAACTAGGACGGATCAAATTGGAATAAAAACTCTTTTGTTTCAATTCCTTGTTACAAATTTTGTTGCATATGCTAACACATATGATAGCATATATTCCATTGAAGCCATATATTCCATTCCATTAATTATGGTATTCACAATACACAATTCCAAATTGATCAACCACGAGACGAAGCTTTTATAATAGCAACACACAAAGCTTATACTATAACAACAATGGTTTGTTAGTGTATATTTACAGTAATTAACGCAAATAAAGTAGAAGATTGTAAAGCTTTGTATAAATATATTGTGCTCTTACTAACTGATAATTTTATATATTATATGTGCACTGCTTTTGCTTGCTGTATTTATAGGTGCAAGATGAATTTACAAATATATATAATATTGGGGTGCACAAAAAGGTTAACATAAAATTACCATCTATTGGACCAAGGTTTTGAAGCTCTGTGACCCATATAAAATGCCATAATATAATTATGGTAAGACTAATTTAGAGGCAAACTTAATTCAAATTCAAACTTAATTGACCATTTTCAAGTGTTTTATTATTGTTATATTGTGGTGCAAAATCTGTGAAAAATTAAAGTGCACATTTGTACCGTCACCTCAAAAAATATATATTACTAAAGAAACATAGAGCACAATATTCTAGAAGAATCTACAGACAATATCTAAGCGAGATATAATCTTAAAACACTCGTGTATAACCAATGAGTGGTATAATGTATTACCTATTATGTATATGATTATATGATGATAACATAATAATATGAGAAAAGCATCGAAGCGGTCGCCCGTAAGCTAAGCCGTTGCGAATATAAAGCGGTATAAACATACCTACGATTTGTTAATAAATCAGCATTCATTTTGACATCATGTTTTTATAGGAAAAAGTTTTATTGAGAAGCTTCAACCTGCACTAAGATTTTTTCAATTTTCAAATTCTTTTAGATTTACTAATCAAAATGTTATATCTATACTTATTATAAAATAAAGTCGCTTTTCATGTCTGTCTGTGTGGCCGCGTTGTTTTTCTAAACTACGCAACGGATTTGATGCGGTTTCAAATATCATTTAGAGAATTTATTCCGGAAGATTTATATGTATAATAATATTTAACTTACATATAATATAGAAACGTTTATGTTTTGTCAAGTAGTAAAAACCGTGCGAAGCAGGGCCGGGTCGCTAGTTTCTAATAAAATATTACAGTTGAAGACAAAAAAAATAAAAAAAAACAACGACGAAACAACGATAAAATATTAACTCAACTGAATTTTTCGTTTTCGAATCATATGTTTCTCTTTGTATAAAGTTCACAATGTCAAAATGAATTCTGTGATAAGCCTTATATTCCATAAAGTCTTGTTTAATTTTCAAGTTTTTTATTGTTGGAGTTCCTTGACTGCTATGTTCGTAACATTAAAAGCCATGCTTAAATCCGTTTTTTTTAACGAATATTTTCCATTATGAAAATAAGGGAAAATTTTCATATAGTACAGCAAACAAAAACCTAACAATTTGGTGTACTCTTTTATCAGTAATATAATAAATTACACAACATCAAATTTTAACAAAAACTATAGCAATATCTGGCAAAGAGTACACCAAAAGATTACAAGGGAATGAGAACAACTTTTTACTTTGTAATTACAACTTGAAACGGAAAATTAAGACCCATTTTTGTTCAAAAATGTACTTGGAATCTACACAATAACATTATTTGACCACAGAATAAGATTTTTAAGGCACAATAATTATCTTCTTTATATCAACAAATTGCGCTCTAAAATTCTTATCAGAACTCTAAATAGTTGTTCTCATGAAGTGGAATTAAAACAGACGAGTAAATATCTACCCTTCGTTTTCAACCCACCGATATGTCAGATTAATGATCAACAGTTTGACAGATAAACAATTTTAAATGCGGAAGTCTGATTTGACAATGATTAACGCGTCATACATAAAAAATCGATATCTCGTTGGTATATGAATCGAGGAAAAATACTGATGATAACTTTGCCATATTAATCGAATGTACTCATAACCTTGACAAGTACAAATCGATGGGAGTTTCAACTAATACCAAATTGAAGTTCGAAACGTATAATTTCGTTTCTTGAAAATTATCTATAATTTAATTTTCACTAAAATTGACCACCTGACTTTTACTGAAGACCAGTATTGAATATTAATGGCCTATATTAGGCCATTATTTTTTATTAGGTTATGCCCGCGACTTCGTCCGCGTGGATTTTCTCATTCCGACCTACCGCGTTGCATCGCATCCCCGCCCGCGTTAATACTTCGTGTTTTTTTTTTCTTTTTAGTCGGTTGGGTCGTAGCGTTATGTTAAATAGTAGTAATAGTCGTTCCAGAGATTGTAATAGCACGTTCAAACAAAAAACCAACTCTTCAGCATTATCATAGTATAGACTAGCTTTTGCCAGCGGCTTCGCCCGTGTGGATGTCGCAAAATATCCCACTGGAACGTACTACCGGGAATTCCTTCCTTATTCCTTGTCTACATTATAAAGGGAACCTCGGTGAAAAATTTCAGCTTTCTAGGTCCAAGGGATTGGGCTGGGCGTTGATGAGTCAGTCAATCAGTCAGTCAGCCAGGACTTCTTTTTATTTATATAGATAGATAGAAGATAGATAAAGAATAGATTAAAGAATTTATAGAACTATACAAAACATCAGATTTTCTATTTTCTCCTGGGCATGGGTTCTAGGTCGGGATCGGGAGACCTAGAACCCATGACCAGGAGAAAATAATTAGTCAAATACTAAACTAGGAAAGAAAAGATAGACAGGTACACAATATGATATAAAGACGTGTGAACTCATGAAATATCAGTCTATTTACAACCATGACGTCATTTTGGCAACTTTTATCAACAAACTTGATTAAAAATGGCCTCCAAAACGGCCATGAGTTTTCATGAACGCGGCCCCGAAAATAATCCTTGCCTCGAATAGTAACCTCGACCATGATAACAATAATCGCGACATTGTAGTTGATATGACTTTGAAAATTATGACCTTTACCTTGAGTCGTCACCTTGGCCATGATATAGTGACATTGACCGTCAAATCGTATATTTTCAGTGACCTCGGCCTTGTATGAAAATTTGGCCTTCCTTGAGAGATAAAATTGCAATGTTTAGCGTTGTTGATATGTGTATGTTTGGCCTTGTTTTGGCGGTCGAATTTTGTGATAAGTAGTTTTTATTTATTATCACAAAACGTGTTTTATTGCCTGGTATTTTTGTAAGAAGTAAAATGTAATCTGGTGAGGTGGGCTAAAGGATAGAATTATATAGGGTGATTGGTAATTAGTGACCGATACTTAAACACAGATGATTTGACTCATGATAACTAACATTTTACTATGGCATCTGAAATTGTAAAAAAAAAATCAGCTGTTCCCTACATTTGGACGTGTTATGCCAACATAGGTATAAAAAAAAACATAATGGCAGAAGACCATGGCGCGTAGCATATTTTAATAGGCCTAGCCCTAGTTCGATATTCATAGCTGTGGTATATGTTGTCTAACTACTGGATAGTTTTTATTTTCATATCAAAAAAACCGCATTTCATAAAACGTCAAACTGTCAACCAAAAACCTAACAACACAAAAAAAAACAAAACCCAACTTACATTCTTAAGCTTGGCGGCCTTAACGTTTAGCTTGGGCGTGCGTCGTAGCGCATTGGGCGTGAGCGTCTGCTGCGACGCATGCGTCAGTACCTGGACGCCGTGCTTGCTGTGCGTGTGCGGCGTGGTCTGGCGCGCCAGCACTGACGCCAGCTCGTCCTGCAGCTCGGCCACGTCGAGGCACTGCGCCAGTGCATTCTGCGCTAGCACTACGTGGTAGTCGATGCCGGCTTGCTCTACCGCCACTGACATGAATAGTTGGACGCACTGGACACAGAAATAAATATTGTTTATTTTTACACCGTTTTCACGCAGAGGCTTTTGTGAGTGTAGTCCGGATGAACATTCGGATAGGTAGCAGTGAAAACAAAGTTCACAGGGACTTATGCATAATCAGCCTATAATGTTCCCACTGCTGGGACACAGGCCTCCTCTCTGTGAGAGGGAGCGGGCCGTAATCTACTACGCGGTATATGTCACATGTCTTCGAATTTTTGGTTCTAGAACAAGCCGGTTTCCTTCACCGTTTTGAGAGCAGTGGTGATTAAATAATTTACACAAAGTAAAGCACCTGTCTCGGTTCGAACCTACGACCACAACAATAACAACAGCACAACGGAAAACACAACGACAACTCGTGAGTCACGGCCGTTACCACTGGGCCACCACTGCTCCACTTATGCGGAGGACAACAAATAAAACCTTCAGCCTCAGTTGTGAAAGTTAGCTTTCGAGTCCATATTCTATTCGTTTGTCTTCTACAGTAATTCAGTATGCTGTGAACCGATATATTTCACAGCAATTCAGCAATGACATCTGGTTAAATAATAAAATCGTCGGCTGGTGCCTCCTCGTCATTTAAAATTGTCTAAGGGGCCTCTGCGAGTTGGCTTCGGTACCTCGCAAGCCTTCTAAAGGTCCTGGACCCCCGGGTCCCGAGATATGTCAAAGACAAATCAAACAAAACCAAATACCTTGAATAACTTTAAAGCTTCAGCTTGTAACGCCTCTGAGTTGAGCGAGGTGAGAGGAGACGTCAGATTCTCTTTGGAGTACAGTAACGTTGGATGCCTCCATAGAACACAATCTGGAACGAATAAAATTAACAATGAAAGACAAAACATTTCAGATCTGGATCTGTACTGAAATCTTCTAAATTAACTTCTAATTCTTCTTAAAATTATAATGTAGACTGTATTTTGTACTCGAGGTAAGTGGCTATTTCTAAATTAGAACAACTTTTTCTAAAATTTAAGAGGTCGCAAAGTAATGACTTATGCAGTAGTCTTAAATAGTGTTTTCTAAGAACTCAAATAGCGACTTGAGAAGTCTTCAAACTGATGCCAAAAAACACAGGAGTAGTTTCAAATATGAACTAAAGCAGTCTTCAAATATTTACCCGACTACGGCGAAGCAAACATCGGTCAAAATCATAACCCTCCTTGGGTTATGATTTTGACCGGTATGTATGTATTTGCATTTGTTCCCTCATAACTTCTAAACTCCTTATCATAATTTGACAAAATGAGGTATGGTTAGAAGCGTCTTGATTGTTCCCTGAGGTTTGAGTTTGAATATTTTCTTGTTTCATACTTTTTAGATCGTGATATTTTACTGAAGCAGTTTTATTTGGGTCTTTCAATTAAAAGACATGCTGTCAAGAAAGTTCCTTCAGGATAGCAGTTAAGAGATTGTAGAAGTACAATATTTGGGTATTTATTTATCACGTGTAGGGGCCTGAAATAGGAGTCAAAACAGAAGCACAACTTTAACCCGTCGCACGCCAATTAGCAGACACAATATATTTGTTATTGTTATCTGCACACCTGGGTATTAATCGACGTTTAAAGAGTTACAAGAAAGGCTACTTACTAGGATCGCCATCAGTCTCCATTAACTTCTGCACCAACTGTTCGAAGTGCGTCCCCTGACTCAGGCCACCACCGCTGACCACGGTGAGGTGGTACAGCCACGAGTCCTTGTCGGCTTTGCTCTCGAACAGAAGGTATGTTGGACCCTGGAAATGAGGGAATAGATCACTAGTATTTGAGTTCATAAGACTAGTGTTGACTAGTAGTTGAGTTTTTAAGTTTGTTAGGTTGGCATCCTGGACGGTTTGGCAAACTGGCAAACAGGTGGGATTACCCCAACCAGGTGGGATTGGGGGTGGGGTGCGTAATTACTTATTACGTTATTTTTAAAATACCAGGCGGGTCCTTTTTTTTGGTACTTTTTAGGGTTCCGTACCCAAAGGGTAAAACGGGACCCTATTACTAAGACTCCGCTTTCCGTCTGTCTCATGAACCGTGATAGTCAGACAGTTGAAATTTTCACAGATGATGTATTTCTGTTGCCGCTATAACAACAAATACTAAAAGACAGAATCAAATAAATATTTAAGGGGGCTCCCATACAACAGTCATGATTATTTTGCCGTCTTTATAGAGAACTAGCACTTCCTGCGCGGCTTCGCCCGCGTGGATGTCGGATAATATCCCACGGGAACGTACTACCGGGAATTCCTTCCATATTCCTTGTCTACATTATAAAGGGATCCTTTGTGCAAAATTTTAGCTTTCTAGGTCCAAAGGTTTTTGATGAGTCAGTCAATCAGTCAGTCAGTCAGTCAGTCAGGACTTCTCTTTTTATTTATATAGATGGTACGGAACCCCTCGTGCGCGAGTCAGACTCGCTCTTGACCGGTTTTTTTTTAAAGTAAGAACAATAATAATCAACGTGTCACTGACCCCAGTTACCTGGTGCTGCGGATAGATGGCGACAGTGAGGTGGTTGCGAGTGTCGTCGTTCTTCTCTTCGGAGTCGGAGTCTGACACGTGTTCTACGTCTTCTACGCGTGCGTCGCGCATGTTGATCTGGCCTGTGGGGTTCTGTGGAAGAAGACGTTTTGATATAGCAAATTATTTACAACTAGCCGCTGCCCGCGGCTTCGCCCGCGTGGATGTCGGAAATTATCCCACGGGAAGGTTCCCGTGGGATAAAAAGTATCGTATGTGTTAATCCAGGTTATAAACTATCTGTATGCCAAATTTCATCCAAATCTGTTCAGCCGTTATTGCGCGATTGAGTAACAAACATTCAAACATCTTCAAAAACTTTCACATTTATAATATTAGAGGATGTTTAAGACTATTTGCGAATGGATTTTAGAGGCGAAATTGAAACACACATTGACATTGACGAAAGTAATAAAAATATGAAGTTGAAGCAGTAATAACTCCCAAAATTAAACGCCTGCATGCAAGAAATTAGGACCAACACATACCTGATCACCAGGCGACTTGAAGTACAGGAACATCTTGCCAATGAGAACACACCAGCTCTTCTTGGCATGTCCGTTCTTGACCTTGGTGAGCCAGCCCTGTATTGTGGGCTTGTTGTCTTCTTTGCTTAGAAGGAGCTTGGTTGCGTTCCGCCTTTGGACGTTCTGAAATTGTGGGATGATTTTGTTAATTAAGTGTGTATTAGGCCAAGCGAATTTTGGTCGCAATTTGTATCGTACGCAAAAGAATGATCGTGGTCGTATGAATAGGGATGATGAATATTTTTTTTTTGTCCGTCATGTAGTATGTAGTGTGTATTTTTGCTTTTTTTACGTAATCAAAAGATTACGGCGATATATTGAGTTAAAATGTGGCATGACGTCACTCCTTGGTAGATTTTATACGTAGTTTGTTATAGTTGTGACGTAGCAATCCCCAACTTTAATGCTTTTTATCTAAGTCACTTTTAGGGTTCAGTATCCGAAGGAACGCTATTGCTAAGCCTCCGCTGTCCATCCGGCCGTCCGTCTGTTTGTCACACGGCTGTATCTCATGAACCGTAATAGGTAAACAGTTGAAATTTTAACAGATTGTGTAATTCTATTACAGCTATAACAAATAATGAAAATTAAATAAAGTTAAAAATTAAAGAGGCCCCCATACACTAAACTTTTCATTTTTTCAAAAAATAATTCTTACCCTAGCATGTGGAGTGTCATTGTCTAAAACTCAACGAGTAGAGTAAAAATATATATTGTACAAATGTATATTTGTATTTTATCATTTTATGAGTAAATATCAAAATAACTGTAAAAAATAGCATATATACTTATTAATACAATACCAACGATCTAGTGCATGGTCGAAAAAAATAGTGCTTTGATTTAAATTTAGTGACTAACGTGTCAGAGTTTTTTTGCCGCCCATAGGCCTCTGACTTGGCTTCACATGCCGTTGAGAAATATCTCTCAGGCATGCCAGTTTCCTCACGATGTTTTTAATCACCGTTTTTTTAAGCAAGTGTTAATTATACTTGCAAGCATGCGGGGGTTAAAAATCAAAGACAGAGTCAGGAACGTAGATATGAGAACAAGAACAAAACTCACAGACATTCCTACCCGGATAGACGTCCAAAACGGAGATGGCCTGGACATTTGCTACGCCACCCCATTAACAAATGGAGCAAGCAAGTCACCCTCTGGCAACCAAGAGACGGCAAAAGAGGTAGGGGTCATCAAGTCAGGAGATGGGAAGATGACTTGAAACAGACAGCGGGACCATTCTGGTTGAGAGTAGCAAGGGACAGGATCCATTGGAAGGAATTGGAGGAGGCCTATGCCAAAAGGCACACCGAACTTAGGGACCTCTTGTAACCCTATGTTTAGGAATAAAAGGCTGTTATTATTATAATTATACTTGAATCCGAAAAGTCAGAAGTGCGTGCAGGCGTGCCTTGGGTTCGAACTTGAGACTATGACTTGGCAGTCCAACGGTCACACCCGGTTCGGTGAAGGGAACCTGACCCCTTTACAAGCGTAACTACTTGTATTACATTAGCTCTCCGATGATTCATAGAAGACCTTATACTCGATTAACCTTTTGACCTGAACCTATTACCATAATTATTTGTGTGAAGTGTTCTTTTCATAATCGAGCAAATGGTTGATTGCTTGATTTACCTTTTGATATATGTTGTCTATCTTGATATTGAACTTTTAATCTTGATTAACCTTTTGATTTTGAGGGGTTTGTGGCTAAGTAATAACAGCCACACGGGTCGATCGCTCAGATTAAGCTACGCTTGCCGCGGTTCGTTCGTGGATGGGTTACCATCTTTACATACCGAGACAGCTGCATCCGGTTAGACTGTAAGCCAACCCCAACTTAGCTGGGAAAAGGCTAGGCAGATTGATAACCTTTTGATCTAAGGCAGCAAATTACCACCCAAATGTAATTTGTAATATATTATAATAGGTAGGTGTACTTACTTGAACATTTTAATATTTTTATGACTTATTGGTAATTTGGTAATTTGTTAAGGTGCTCAAATTAATGAAAACTAACCATGATGTTGGTTTAACAAGTTGACAAGTTGATGGGTAGTAAGGTAGTTAATACTTTTTTATGTTAGCTTAAACGAGGGACATACTTTAACGGAGTGTAGTACTCATGAAAATGAACAACTTTTACCATGGAACTAATCCTAAAATATGAAATAAAAAAAAATCAGCTGTCTCGTACATTTTGATCGCGTAGGTTTTGCACTGTAGAGAGCTGATTTCTTTTTTCATATTTCAGGGTTAGTTCCATGGTAAAAGTTGTTCATTTTCATGAGTACTACACACCGTTAAAGTATGTCCCTCGTTTAACCTAATACCCTGCATAGGCGGTGTATCAGAAAGGTGTGGTAAAAATGAAGGGCCAAAATAATAAATCATCGCATACAAAACTTATATACCTACTCAAACCAAATGTATGGGACAACTGATAAGATATTGGTCCCATGAAGAAAGTTGTTCAGTTTGATAGTCTATACCATACCTTCAATTTTGACCACATCTTTCTGATACACCCTGTATTTGAGCCAAGTGTTTCCGTTATTTCAGACAGGCAATCACAGTAGTTATGATTATCAAGGAAGCATCTGACAATCTGTCAGCTTTAGCCTTTCAGGGGCCGTACTATGACGTTAAAAAAGATCATGGTTCCAGTGTGAGAGAGAAAGACGGAGCTATATACGATCAATAGCACCATCCTTTTTTCTCAAAGGAACCATGATGGATCCATGATCTTTTTTCTCATCATAGTACGGCCCCTGATGTTAAAAAGACCAAACAAAATAATGTTACTAACCTGTAAAACTCTAATCCAGTCCTCCATAGTAGCGATACTATCAGCCGTCAGATAATAAGTCCTGCTGCCGGTGAAGATCTCGAAGGTAGCCGCTCCTTCATTCCGGGATATCTTGCAGGCTTCACCGAGTCCTATCTGACCTTGAGGCTTTCGATTGACTTCAGATTGCGACTTCCAGTAAGAAAGGGTGCCGTTCTTGAGGACGAACCTGGCGAGGAGTTAGTGAATGTTAGGTTTGCAAGAATTTGTTTCCGTCGACAGGTATTTGTTTACCTACTTTAAACTCTCTGCCTTCTGTTCTCGCTTTTTCTCTGAATATGATAATTCTCAAAATATCATTTTATGTTTTTTGTTTAGCATACATAGTTCCCACTGCTGGGACACAGGCCTCCTCTCGGCTAGAGGGAGTGGGCCGTAATACACCACACGGGCCCAGTGCGGGTTAGTAGATGTCACATGTCTTAGAATTTTTGGTTCTAGGACTTGCCGGTTTCCTCACGATGTTTTCCTTCACCGTTTTGAGAGCAGTGGTGATGAAATAATTAACACAAAGTAAAGCGCCTGCCTGGGTTTAAACCTAAGAGTCTTACGACGTACAACTCGTAAGTCGCGGCCGTTACCACTGGGCCACCTGCTCTGTTTCTTGTCTGATAGGCCGAAAACAATGTACCTATATAAAAAAATGTAAGTAGGTAACTAAGAATTTTTTTTTTTTAAATTTACTAGACTATGAAAAAACATTTTAATCCCCAATAACTTTTACAAGTATATCTGTATGTGTGTTCAAAGGAACAGTTAGGTAGGTATCACTAATGATATTAAATCGGTCAAAGAAACCAATCATAAGAAATCAATTAAGGGTTCTAATTAGCTTTACTGTTCGCGAAGTAGACACAAAGGTTAATTAAATTGACTTATACGAAACGATCGTTTTATTATAAGGGCCAACTAATCCGACCGCCTTTATACGCGTGGTTCATTTGAAAACATACAAAATACAATCAACCAATCAATACTTCTGCGGGAGAACTGCGCTTACGGCGGTCGGCGTTTAAGATCTGAGAAGATGTTTATAATAGAGGAAACTTTTCAAAAATGGGTGTAATAGCCTATCTATTACACCCATTTTTGAAAAGTTTCCTCTCAATTAGATTCTATAGTGCTTATAAGCCACAAAAAAACACAAAATTTTTATTCAATCGATAAGTGCCAAGAAAATGCATTGAAATTTTACATTTTGTCAAAAATGCTGAACGCAGTGGACGCCATATTGCTCTGTGGTGATGACGTCAGTTGGCTGTGTAAACAAAGCTTTAAATATGCTGATCAGTTGACAGTTGACATTGATACTTTTTAATTTACACAGCCGTATAACGTAATAACATGGCGGCTACTATTTCATGGTGTTAGAAAACAGATTAATAAAACTGAAAACTTTGAATTGAATTTTAAATTTTGTATTGTTATTTTATGAACTAAAACTAACATTTTCAGACTGCTTTTTGCTTATGCTATCTAAATAATTTATTTTTAGATTTTTTCTCATATATAGTAAAATACCCTATTCCTACCACATACGCACAGGGATAAAATCAAATAAGATGTGGAAATATCTATAGTTTGTTAGACAGTTGATTATTATTAAAAGTGAGAGTACCGACCGACAGTAAAGGTTTTAAGCAACCCAAAAACAAAAGAACTGAAAAGGAAGATGTAACACCAAGTAAGTACTATCGAGGAAACTATACACCATAAGAACTATTCTTGCATGCAGCCCTCGGCCGTTATTGTAACACTTGCTAACAGCTGTGATCATCCTGTGCACGGGATTTTGTTTTAAAATTGGTTACATTCAGTTTTCCTCGATAGTACATAATACAAACACAAGCTCATCACTTGAGAGCGGCTGGACCAATATGGCTATTTCTTGTTTTTAAATGTTCGTAATAGTCCGAATTAGGTTTCTAAGGACGCTGTTACAAATAGGCAGTCAAATCATTACTTTTTTAACACAAAAGTATTTTTATTAAATGGTACGATTCTGAACTATAATTATAATTTTAGATAGGTACATTTTCTCAATAAATGTACCGAAGTGAAATTTTTTTCTTCGGTACATTTATTCGGCTGAAAAACTTATAAGAATGCAAAGCATTTTATTGAATAAACACACTTTTGTGTAAAAAAGTAATGATTTGACTACCCACTTCTAGCAGCGTCCTTAAGGAAAGAAAAAAATGGAAAAGATGCCCGGAAAATTGAAAAATATCACTCACCATCGTTTCCTCCAAGTCTTCAGCTTCCCACCCAACTTAGCAAGATGGCCACTCTTCTCCAACGCGTCGTGTCGTCGAGGCGAGTCCGTGGTCGGTGGCGCGCGACATAGCGACGCGAGAGACGGTGATGCTGTGCTGTCACACGACACGGCGTCCGGCGGAATCGCGTAGTCGTCCGACATTCCCGATTCGAATGACGTGTCTGAATTAACAAGAAGGATTTTTTTTATAATTTTTGGACCCCCACGTTGGTCGCCACTGTGACGTAGTGGTTGAGCAGGTAGCTATAAGGAAACCAGGGTATATTGAATTAAAGAGGATTCCACTTAAGACGTGGACTGACTACGATTTTAAACGGCACACAACCGCGTAATCTATTGTCAACATTAGCTAGCTTGAAATAAGGTTGAAAATTTAAAACAATATTTGTTGCCGAGATGTGACTAAGCTGAGAATGTGTATTTATTTTCCAGGTTTTCTTTAGATTATTCAGAATATACACAATACATTAAATAATTATCCGGTTAAAGTTTAAAAACAATGCTAATTCTATTAAATTCTTAAAAAAATTAATGTCGTTATCGCTGAAAATACCGAGATGTTGAACGCCAAAGTTTATTTTTGTAGAGCAACTTCCAAATTTTTTATTGGGATTATCAAACTATTTTTTACTACCTATTCAATTCGGTTAACATTTTTCTTTAAACGCTTCTCTGTCCACTGTATTCTTTGCGTCGGATAGTTTCATTGCGTTAAGTCATACTCGACAATCCAAGAAACCAATTTTTGTGATTATTGAGCTAACACCACGCCTTAAATACAAGTTTAATGGACTCAACACACTAACACAAAATTAGAAAGAAGGAAGGTAAGTAGGTTCTTAACAGTCTCTTAGTTCTACGTCTCGGCGTCTGCTGGGACCTAACCTATATGCGCTTGCATTAAAGCTAGGGCACGACTGCCCTAACACCCGCGCCGCCGCTTAGACGGGGCCTTAGCTGGTGTCGCGGGAACGACGGCGTTCCTGACCCTATACTGCTGCCCGGAGCCACGTGGCCGCTGAGCCGCTAACCTCCTGGCGCACCGCACTGTTTGCTGCGACGGAGCCTGGCTTGCGGCTATGTAATAATAGCCGCATGGGTCGATCGATCAGGTTAAGCTACCGTCCGTAGTTAGTCCGTGAATGGATGACCATCTTTAAATACCAGACCCCTCCGTGCCTCGGAAAGCACGGCTGTCATTCGTGGATCTTTCGCGGTCGTTACGGGTCGTCAGAAGCCCGAAAGTCTGACAACGAGTCTTACCAAGAGTTATCGTATTATACAGTAACTGGGTTGTGGAAGTCAGATAGGCAGTCGCTCCGTGTAAAATACTGGTATTCAGCTGCATCCGGTTATACTGGAAGCTGACCCCAATATAGTTGGGAAAAGGCTAGGCAGATGAGATGATGATGATTTTGTTATGATTTTTGGTAATCGGTTTTGATCGTTAGGTGTGAATGTATTGGTAACTAGTGATACCAATGTATTGTAAGCGTGTGAATGTACTCGTAGGTTTAAAAGTGTGTTTGGGAGTTTATACTTAATCTTATGCTTTTCAAACTCGAGTCAAGAAACTTTCAAGTCACAAGGATTTATTATCCTAACTAATATTACAAAATGTGAAAGTGAGTTTGTTTGTTTGTAACGCTTTCACGCTAAAACGGCTGAGTGGATTTGGATGAAATTTGGCACACGGGTAAAAATAAGGTTAAAGCTTCCTATCGTAGAGGGTTATGTATTTTTCATTTAGCTACAGAACCATAAAACTTGGCGATTTCAATAAATATAAAAGTGGTACTTGGTAAATTCAAAACATGTCATTAGTTACATCAACATGCCACCCTCAAATGCTCTTCAAATAAAATATATCTACCATTCGCATCGCCCTTGAACTTCAATGTGTAAAAAGTTAAATAAAAGGCACTTATGGAGTCACTTTGGAAAATAGTCCACTACAGCTTTTCACCATAATGAGACTTTAATGGCATCAATAATTAAGGGCAAATATTAAACAAGTAAAGGTCATGTTTAAGGACAAATGGAATAGTATAAATAAGCTTAGAGGACATTGTGGATTTCAGTCCGAATCAAAACTTCAAACAGCTTACATCGAACTTCTTAAAATCTTGAAGAGTTTTCCACCACAATCATGAGTTTCGCAAACAAAGTCGTTATAATAACAGGAGCTAGTTCAGGGATCGGAGCAACTACTGCCATCCTTTTCTCTCAACAAGGCGCTAACGTAGTTCTCGTGGGAAGGAACGAGATGAAGTTAGCTGAAGTCGCTAAACAATGCGAAGATCCGCTCATTATCAAAGCTGATATCACCGAAGAGGAAGAAGCAAATAGAATTATTGAGGAAACAGTTGAAGCTCGTGGAAAGATTGATATTCTTGTGAATAATGCAGGTATAGTCAGATACGAAAGTATACTAGACGAGAATGTTCTAGAAACTTTCGATGCGTTGATTAATACAAATCTACGATCGCTTTTCAATGTTACTCGTTTAGCGGTACCACACCTTATTGAAACCAAAGGAAATATTATCAACATATCAAGCATAGCTGGGAAAACCATTCCTGACTTGAGATTGGTAGCTTATGGCATCTCTAAGGCTGGTGTCGATAACTTCACCAAAGGATTGGCTTTAGAACTGTCAAAGTATGGAGTAAGAGTTAATGCAGTAAGTCCAGGGCCAGTGAAAACGGATATTATGCTGAATGCAGGGGATGAAACTCCTTGGGAGTGTTTCTCTCCATCTATGCCTTTGGGAAAGGTCTGCGAACCTGAGGATATAGGGAATCTGGTGCTGTTCCTGGCTGGTGATAAGGCGAGCAGTATCACTGGGGTGGATTATGTGTGTGATAATGGTGTGATGCTGAAGTAGAGTCTGTTATAAAATTGTTTTGGTGTTTGATAGAAATATTTTTTTAATCACAATATTATAGTGTACTAGCTCCTGCCCGCGACTTCGCGTGTAATTTCTTGTTCCCCCGACCCAACCCGTCACATAGCATCGCCTGACCGCGCTAATATTACTTCGTTTTTGCTTAGCGTTCTGACTTTTTTTTTCTTTTTGCTCGGCTCCTAAGGGTCCCAGCGTGATGATAAATAGCCTATAGCCTTCCTCAAGAATTGGGCTATCAAATGCAAAAAGAATTTTTCGAATCCGACTGGTAGTTCCAGAGATTAGCGCGTTCAAACGAACAAACAAACTGTTCAGCTTTAATATTAGTATTGATATTGATTGATATTTGTTTTTATGTGTGGGTTTTTAATTGTATAGAATAATGTGTAGCAGTAAAATAAGCTTTTGATTGTAGTGAAATAAAGATGAAATATTCTTATTCTTTCATTACTTCTGTTAATTGTTGCATATTATATTCTGATTTTGGCAGTTTCATAAACCTCAAAATTTAAAAAAAGTGGGTGTTGTCTCTAGTATTGATAATTTATTTTAAAATTAAATATTTATTTTGCATTTTTTAATCAAATAATAATATTAACATCAGTAAATGTCTGTCTATTGCTTGTAACATAATCAGCCTATAATGCTGCTAAGACACAGGCCTCCTCTCGGTGAGAGGCAGTGGGTCGTAATCCAACACGCGGGCCCAGTGCGGGTTGGATGTCACAGGATGTTTTCCTTCACCGTTTTGAGAGCAGAGGTGATGAAATAATTAACACAAAGTAAGGGTCTGCCTGGGTACGAACGTACGACCTACAACTCGTAAGTCGCAGCCGTTACCACTGGGTTACCACTGCTCCTATTGTATGTATTGTTGACTCAGTAAGATTTTTTTTACACCACATATTTTTTCAGTATCTAGAGCTAGGAGAATAAATAAATTAATAAACAAATAACTTATATTTATAACAAATAATAAATTATTATTGGAGATTTAATACAAATTTAACATGGTAAATATCCCGTTCCGTATAATAATGAATTTAAATCAAAATAACTTAGTACTTACACATACCTCTTGTCTTACTCTGCTTACTAGGCGATCCACTGCTCGATCTCTTGGCAGGACTCAGACTAGAACTCGTCTTAACACTCTTCGACGGACTACTGGCGCTTAAGCTGGTGTCAGACGAGCTACACTGTCCGTTCGCACTGTTCGTCAGGACCAGGCCGTTGGAAGTTTGTTGTATTGAGGCTGGGAGGACGCTCGTTAGGTTCACATTGTTGATTGGCATTTGGTTTGATGTTTGGGGATCTGGTGGGGAAATAGAGGTTTTAAATGCAGGTGAAATTAATTAACCATTACCATTTTTTTTTTGTTAACCATACCATGTAACCCATACCTCCTGAGCAGAATAAGGGGCAGTCACAATAGTATCCTGAAGGCTGTGGCGGAAAACACTTCCTCCGACATAATAAGGCAATTTGTGAGAAGACTAAAATCTTAGTGTCCATTTCTCGTTGTGTCTTTTATAGTGGGTGGTCTTGTCATTAATCTATCTATAGTTTAACCTATTGAATCCCGAGTAATGAGACATAATTGATAATAGGGACGATGACTACGTGTTTGTACCGTCATGTAGATTATTAAAAAATATTGGACACGTATTTTTCTTTTTTTACGTAAACAAAAGATTACGGCGATGCATTAAGTTAAAATATGGCATGACGTCACGCCTGCCTAGATTTTATACGTAGAAGTGACGTAGCAAGCTCCCACTCCCCAACTTTAATGCGTGTTATATAGGTCATCTTTTATTAATATGATAAAGCAAAAAATACGTGTCTAATATTTTTTTTATTATCTGACTGACGAACTAAATAGAATTTTTTTACCCGCTCACCACCAGGCATCAGGCATCTATTGTATCTCGCCCGATATCGCTACCTCGGGACTCAAAGGTTAAAGTTACTAACAATAGAGTTTTAAGTGCAAACCTGTTAATAAAAAATATATGGATCTTTATAGCTGTCTGAAATAAAATTAATTTATTTTATTTATTTATTTAAACAGTTTCAACAATAACATGAACTTTACATACTTTGCTTTTGTACATAATACTTAGAATTACTGTAGTATATTATAAACTGTAACTTCGAAATGATGTCCACATAAAGATGTTGCTAGTGCTAAAATCATATTATAGAGTTGCCTCAAACTTGAAAGTTAGTAGTTTTTAAAATACTTTGTGCAATACTTGAACATAAGCAGACCATCAAAAAATATACAATAATGATTTATTAGTTTTATCTGGTAAATGGCTTCGATCTTATCTGTGTTATAGCAAATAAACTTACTGAATATAGGGTTCACATTGACGAGCTGGTGGTGCGGTGTGTTGTGGACGGTGACGCCCATGGACTCCTCGCCGTCCGACGAGTCGTCTGACGAGTCGCCGGTGAACGGCATCGATCTTATCTGACTAGCACGCTGGAACAAAGTTATATTATGTTAGTAGCAATCTTCAGAATTTGTTGTAAATATTATCAGCATCGCCAATCGCAGAAGCAAATATGCAGCCCGCCACATAACTCACGAGTGGTTAATACCCAGCCCACTTTAGGGGGATTTAGGGTTCCGTTTTTTCCCTTTTCAGGTACGGAACCCTAATAAAAAACAAACATAGCCCGTAGTTTTCTAAAAAGGACCGATGATAGACAAGATTAATTTGCCGCCTTGCTTACGTATGTCACGTCGAAACCGGAACAAATCTGCACCCCAATTACGTCACACACTTTTTTTCACAATCCGAAGAATTTTGAAAAAAAAATCCTAAACATTTCAAATGTTTGAAAAGTTCATCTGGGGTCGTACTATGACGTGAAAAAACATCATGGATCCGTTGAGAAAAAAGGATGGTGCTATAAGTCGTATATAGCTCCGTCTCTCTCTCACAGTGACCCATTCAACTTCTGCCCTGCTATAAGCGCTCATAGTAAAGCCCCCTGCTCACCAACGTAAAAAATGATGGTGCTATAAGTCGTATATAGCTCCGTCTCTGTCTCACACTGGTAAATAACGCAATGAATGTTGCCGAATTGTCAATATGAAAGGTATTTCAATTGATAATGTGTTACGCAGTTACCTCGTTGCTTCGTTACACAAAGGACAAGACAAGTAATCCAACTTACCCCTTTGACAGTGGCGTATACGGGGACGGATATATCCTGGTAGCTGGTGGACTCGTGCATGGGGCGCGGACATGGAGGGGGACTTAATTCTTCTTCTACTGACTGTTGGAGACCGTCGTCTGCCACCTGCGAGAAAAAACAAGAAAATTATTAAAAATTTCATCTTGAAATGGTAAACTTTTACTGATTTGATTGAATGTATTAGTAATATATTATGAATGAGTCTTTATTATTATAGCTTATGGAGGATGCGCTGTGGTAGACCGCGAAATTCAAATTTTCCTGCGTTTTAAATCATCAATACATCTCTCTAAGATTTCGTGCAGATTCGTTACATTTCGTTCGTTTGACGAATCTGCACGAAATCTAACTTAGAGAGATGTACTGATGATTTTTATGGTTAAAATGATATAAATACATATGTTTTATTGTCGCGTATCATATTTTGATCAAGATACAACCTGACGCGGACATGTAAATTCCAAAAAACCGCGGGCTACCACTGCGCATGCCCCTTAAGCTGTTTGCATGCCTTAGTTAAGGTTAGTTTATGGATCATTTTAGATATTCTAAACTGGCCAAGTGCGTGTCGGACCACGCACAATGAAAAGTTTCTTAGTTGCGATGAATTTATCCCAAGAACAAACAACATTGAACATTGCAACGTTCTCCCATATTAAGCGTGCCAAATAAGAATAGTACTGTCAAGACGCCATTTTGTTCCGCAATACTCGCGAACTTCATTACCAATGCGTACTAATTTGACAGCTATCGTGTATTTGACAGGTATGCCCATGGATACCTGTTTACTTATTTGCGCTACTAATTTGACAACTATCGTGTGAAGTTGGCAGCAAGCGCGATCCTATTCTTATTTGGCACGTATTTATTAGCTTTTTCCTCAATTAATAATTTAGGATGAATACTTTCTTGTATAAACATAATAATATATAATATTTCTTGTATGTGTAATTAGAGAAAATTTATGATTTTTTTATATTTAATATTTTCTTTTATAATTAGAATCATATGTTTTTTTTAATTTTATATTTTAAATATATACTTTATTAATCAATTATTTATCAATCATTTTTTTTTAAATTAAAATTAATTATGCTATAACTAATTAATTGATTGATTTTAATTATTTGATATACGTTACGGTCAATTCTCCAACTGCAAATTTAGTTTGTAATCGCAAAAAAATTGCCGTGCACTATCAGCCTCTTACCTGGTAGATCTTAGCCTCCCAGCTCGGGAACCTGTGCAGCGGCGGCGTGGGCGGGCGCGGCTGCTCCGACGTGGAGCTGTCGCCGGTGGACGAGCCGCCGCGACTGTTGCCCTGCACTATCACGTTCACCGCGCCTTGCCACGCTGGAGTGCGCTCTGGAAAAAGGTGAAAATTTGTTCCATAATCATTACACAAGTACAAGAATAAAGTTTAAAAAACTGTAACCCGACTACGGAAAAATAAAATTGATCTAAAAAGTTCAAAATATTTATTTACAGTCTGATTTTTAATTCGACGGAATTCTGACATTTCTAAAGTGTTGCCAGTAATAAAGCGGTCCTATTAAAAACGGAACGCATTTAAGCGAAATTAAAAAAAACCTTTCTTGAATTTAAGGTTTCAATTAGAAAAACTAAAACTTAAAAATTGAGTGATAATTTTAAAATGGTAATCAGATTTTTTATTATCACATTATTGAATTTACAATAATTAGTAAGGTAATTATTTTTCTTTCACAGGAATCCCTGTCCACTAATCCATAGGTTACAAACCTTTTTTAGGAATATCTTTTTGTTTGTAAAATCTTCGCTTCTTGTAACTACAGACAGACAACGATGGTGATATTAGTGATAATGTTACCGCAATAATTATTTAAATTTAAAAAATATGTTCTTTCACTCTTTTTTTCCATTTAGCCATATAAAATTAATATTTTAGTTAGTGTGTATTGAATGCACAGAACAAACAATATTTACATTGTCATATATTTTACTTGATCTTATTCTCTTTCATATTTTTTGTTACTTTTTATCCAAAAAATTCTAGTCATTTATATAACTATAATAAGGATAAGACAGAAAAGGTTAAGGATATCTGAAGTGTCAAAAAATTACAGCTGTCAGAATTCCGTAGAATTAAAAATCAGACTGTAGTTAAACAATAACGACATAGGTATATGCATATTTGTAATGTGCTCGTCAAGAGCTTTCTTTTAATACCAAACATGTCATGATTATCTCGATTTAATTTTTTTCGAAGTCAGAAATTTACGTATTAAGTCCACCATATTAAATTTAGGGAGAATTTATATAGCCTATGTCACCCGGAACATTATTTCGAATCTACTGATACCTCATTCATCAAAATCGGTTCATTAATTTAGGCGCTACGGTGGAACACACGTAAATACATACATACACAAGTAGACTGCTAAAATCATAACCCTTCCTTTTGGTTTTGCTGTAGTCGGGTAAAAATACATACTTATATACATACTTACATACATACATACATAGACTACTAAAATCATAACCCTTCCTTTTGGCTTTGCCGTAGTCGGGTAATAAATAAAATAGGGTACTGTCAGTCGACAAAAAGGACACACGAGACCCCATATTTAAAAAAAAAATGTAATTTTGTGTTTTTATACTTTTATCATTGTTTAGTTTAGTTTGTGATCTTCCCGTGCGAGTCACAATAAATACTTTTCTTTTCTTTATTTCATAAAAAAGTCAATAGCCTGTAAATACAATGTGTTTTTTTCAAACTCGATAAATCCAAATCAAAAGATGATAATAATAAAGAGTGATTTGAACAAAACCGCCATATATACAGGTTGACCTGAAATTAGTGGCGGACCCGTTATAGGGTGATAGTAGGCATCAATTCCAGTCGATATCACTCTTAGACCTACTGTCCTAAAGTTAACCCATTTCAAGATATTCCTACTTAAAGAATTTTACAAAAAAATCCTACTTTAAATCTTAAAATAGCTATAAATCGTAAAAATTGGTCTTTTTGGACCATTTTTACGTAAAGTACCAGAAAGACCAATTTTTAGGATTTACAGCTATTTTAAGATTTAAAGTAGGGTATTTTTTGTAAAATTCTTTAAGTAGGAATATCCTGAAATGGGTTAACTTTAGGACAGTAGGTCTAAGAGTGATATCGACTGGAATTGATCCCTACTATCACCCCTTAACGGGTCCGCCACTAATTTCAGGTCACCCTGTATACAAAATGGTTTCAGCAAAAGCCATTTGCCCATATTTCTTTGTCTAAGCAACTTGTTAATATAATGACAACATCTTTTATAATGAATTTGGTGCATAGTGCAATTGCAAATTTTTTTTTTCCTAATAACAGAATAAGTTTGGAGGTTATTTCAGTTTCTGTTAATAAAAAAGCGTTAAATTAGAATTTAACAGCTTTTAAAATGTTACTCCTCATGTATATTTTAGATTCCTCATGTCTGAGAAATACAATGAATGATCCTAGTAATATTATAAATTAATGTGAAAGTTTGTATGTTTAGATGTTTGGATGTTTGTTTCTCAATCTTGCAAAAACGGCTCAACGGATTTGGATGAAATTTGGCACACATTGTTTATATTTAAGTTTGTAGGTTCCCGTGCGATAATTTCCGACGTCCAGGCGGGCGAAGCCGCGGGCAAAAACTAGTATAGAAATAAAAGTAAGTAAGTATCCAAACCAACCTCTGCTGGGTGTATAAATTTCTGCGTAGTCGTGGGTGGTGTCACCATCAGTAGAAGTATTTGGCGTCGTTGGTAGCACCACTAAGTTCTCAACAGCAGCCTGAAACAGGAGATAGTCAAATAAATATCAATTTGTTCTAAGCCCGTTTCAGAAGCCATTACTATTGTTAAGACATAATAATAATAAAACCTTTAGTTCGACCAACAAATGATTATAGGCACAAAAATTATAAGTAGATAAATAAATAAAATCAAAAAGACCACAAACATTATAACAAAACTTCGATTGCCCAGTATGTGAATCATACAGCAATGGTTCAGGGTACTGAGAATCGAACCTCTGCGCAAATACACTCAGGATGCCGCTGGAGCTAGCCCTGCGCACCAGGGGCCTACTCCCTAAGTCCGTCCGTCTTTCCGTCCGTCTGACATTACGATCCATCAAAACAAGTGTAAAAGTAAAATTTTTCGGACGGGCAAAAACACATCAGGAGTAGGGACAACTGGCAAATCATGTTGTCATTCATACTTCGTTCGGGCCCCGAACCAATCATCCATCCGTAGGTGATACGGAGTAACAAACGCCCGTAACGAAGGCAGAAACTACGGGCTTCGTGCTTAGGGAGTAGGCCCCCAGGGATGAGCATCGTTTTCGCATAGTAGAATAGAAACAGTCAACTTGCGACACGTCGAACATCCCTGATGCGCTGTGGAATCGGGGCAGCCCCATCAGTACTCTGAATGCATTATTTTTGAGAATATCGCGGACATACAAACAATACATACATACATACGGGTCAAATACAGAACCTCCTTTTTTGAAGTCGATCAAAAAAGGTAACAATGGATTTATATTGGACTCGGCTCAAAATAGTCTGCTTTCATATGTTAAAGAAAATGTTTACGAACTCAGAATCAGACTATTTTGTTCCCACATCTAGGATTCAGGCCTCTCTCTGTAAGAGGAAACCGGCCATAATTCACAACGCTGGCCCGGTGTGGTTTGGTAAAAAGCATTATTCGGTGAAGAGCAAAATACTTACAGCTAAATCATCAGCCAATAAGCTGGCGGTGGTCCTCTCATCCATAGTCCTATTCATGGTGTTCAAGATGGGAGGGGTGGCAGCGTTCACGTTATTCGCAATGTTGGTAGTACCGATCGACAGGTTCCTTCTATGTCGAACTGGCGTACTGTAGTGAGGTTCTGATGAGTTTATTGGTAACTGTGAAGTTTGAAAAAGGAACGTTAGAATGTTTCTTTTTGGTTGCGTGCCTGTACTGGGCTCGAGAGTCAAATGGCGAGTTATTTTGAGCACTAAAATAATAAACACGACATTTAAGGCGAAAGGGCCAGAGTAGCCCGCGTAATTCAATTCTTACGTTTTTTGCAATTTGCAGGTCAAAATCAGGTTGAATGTTGATCTGAATATGATTTGCGACCGTAACAAATCTGTATTTACAGAATTATAATCATTAAAATCTAATACAACTCTCTAATTTCATATTACACTGAGTATTTCGTGAAATTTTGACATTTGAGGATTATACTATGTGCTGCTTCGAATAAGTATTACTTATTCGTAGATGTGCTGTGAGACCTTGTTTCTTGTCAAGGTACATGATTCTAGGTGGGTTGTGATTTACTTGCGAGTATCAAAATAATAAGTTAATCCAGGCTTTATCTTTTCGACCATTTATTTTACTGCGTCCATGAAGTATTGCATTTTCTCGTCTATGGTTGCCTGTCAATAAATAAGGAAATTCGTAGCGTCCATGAAGTATTGCATTTTTTCGTGTATGATTGCCTGTCAATAAATAAGGAACTTCATAGGCGTGCTTATGTCAAAAGTAAAATAAATGGTTGGAAAGAGTTTACATTCCTTATTTGATCCAACTAAAACCTTTAAAAAATCTATTACATGGTATACAGTGAGACCTGACAATATTGTGCAATAAAAAATGTAGCCTAGCAAAGTGAGATCTATAGCAAATTAATTTTAACATCAATGAGCTTAAGGCGAAAGCTCCAGGGTAGCCCGCGAAATTCAAAATTTCTTAAGTTTTTTGCAATTTGTAGGTCAGTGTGAGCTTGTATGTTGATTAAAATATGATTCGCGGCCGTAGCTAATATGGCTTTACAGAATTATAATCATTAGAATCAGCAATACCACTCCATAAGTTAGCATTTATCTCAAACCTCATGATTTCATGAAATCGCTAGATTTGAGATAAATGCTAACGTATGGAGTTGTATTGCTGATTCTAATGATTATAATTCTGTAAAGCCATATTAGCTACGCCCGCGAATCATATTTTAATCAACATACAAGCTCACACTGACCTACAAATTGCAAAAAACGTAAGAAATTTTGAATTTCGCGGGCTACCTTGGCGCATCAACCTTAATAAAAGAAACAGCTCTGCCACGTCACAGCAGCATAGATTAATACAGATGGGACACTCCGCAGTTTAGGTATGAAGCTACAAGTACGCGGCAGGCCCCGTCCGCCGCCGGGCTAATTCAGTAGGTCAGAAGGTATAAGAGTTACGCGATAGAAAAAGAGGCAACTTGTAGTTGAATATAACTGTACGTAATAAGCGTTGTGCGACCTGAACTGCACTTTATTGTGTCGTAGCAAGAGTCGCTTTTTATTTAAACGATTTTGCGGAGTGTCCCATCTGTATTAATCTGTGACAGTAGTAAAAAATAAACTATAAGTACTAAATTAAATTAGCTAGCGAAACGCCGCAGAAGCGATGGGTATCGATATCAAAACACGACAAAAAAAGGTTTGATGATTTTTTTTGGGTCATTATTATAATATCCTTGGACATTTCACACAACGCCATCTAGTGCCAAGCTAAGCAACCTAATGCTTGTGTTACGATAACGAGATGGCTGATAAACTACTTACAATGCGTTTCAACTAAGAATAGGAATGACCTTGCGCCATATTGTGAAGATTTAGCAAAATAGCATCTCGTTTACACATTTGCAAAGTCAGTGACATATTTTCATATTTTAACAAAAACAAATTCCAAAAACAGAACTAAAATGGATAAGGATAACACTACAAAACTTTGCAAGCCTTAGATTTCTAGCTTCAGTTGACAGTTAGAGGTCATTGACTTTCCTACTCTTAGTTGAAACGCATTGTATATACATTTTTTTTATTGATGGCAGTGTTGTTACTTGAAGTGCGAGTTGATAAAATCTGTTTTATCATGTTGATATATCGATATCTATTAAGTCTATGAAGTTTATTAAAAAAAAAAACTGATTTTTAAACTGATATTTTTACAGACTACACTACCGGCGGTTGATGACCCCAAAAAAACATCAATTTTTTTTATTTAACATGTTTAGATATCTCATATACCCATCACGGCTGCAGAGTTTCCCTAGCTAATTTAATTTGACCCTGTATTAAGTAAATAATTTAATGTCTTTGGTTTGTGCAATAAAATTCATGGTTTTTTCCTGCAAATTAATTTTGACACCTGAATTTTGACATATAATAATTTTATTCATAACATCAGGGCTTTATTTTCTGCAGAGGTAGGCAGAAATGTAAAGTAGGTACCTTAATTTAAGTGCAACATTTATAAAATTAAAAAGTTAAACTTACTTATATTTGACCTAAAACACATAACATAGTGCAATAAAAAAATGAAAAATTTATAGCTTAGCTTAGTGATTTCTCGCAACGTAATATTCGCAAATTTTAGCCCTAAAGGCAACATCAAACTACCTGGGGCCCCTCTAGGCTTTCTGATCGTCGTCTGTTTGCAGCTAATAGGCTTGATGTGGCTCGAGGGGAACCTTCATCAGTCCTCACTTCTAGAGATAGGCTCGCTCGAGTTGGTAAGAACTGGGGGAGTGGGAAGTAAAGTTGTGTGACGTCAGTGGTTGGGATTGAAGGGAATTTTTTGAAGGAACATACTGCATTATTTCTTTGGACTGGACTAAAATAGGGGTAAACATAATAACATTCCTTGTTTCCCCAAACTGTTAGGCAGAGGTGTACGCACGGCTGCAGATCAAGCTATACATTTCCAGTATAAGCTGATCTCGCATTGTATAGGATTTCCTTACAATGAGGGGTCAGTGTAAACTGGAAATGTATAGCTTGATGTGTAGCCGTGTGTACCTATAGTACACCCAGATTTCGCCAGTTATGTTTAAGTCCCATGTAAGGGGGGGGGGGGGGGGGGTGAGCCTATTGACATCACCAACCATAGTTCCAGACTATCGGCTGCTACTGAGAAGTTCCAGATGAAAAAGCCCAATAACACTTTGCCCGAGCTGGGAGTCGAACCCAGGATCAGGAGGAGGGGTAAACAATAGCTTCATAAAAGTTTTGATGCCATAGTTTTCGATTCATATAATTTGAAATTACAATGATGGGTTCAACATTGAATTTTTATAGTAGAATTAATCACATTCATTTATTTATGTCAGCATCTTCATTTATTAATGCCTATAAAACTGATAGAAGTGTATCATCTTTCAGTAGACAGAGACGTCATGTGTTCAAGACCATAAAATTGAAATAATTTTCTCATGAATCAACTAACTAGCCATAAAAAAACTTGTTTGGAATTTTTAATCTCATTTGACAGTAAAATTGTCATCTTTTTTTAATAATAATAAGTATCACACAGGTCTTCTGTCTGTAGAATGGACCTAGATAGTCTTCTGAAAAGGGCATTTTTTTCTGTCACAGTGAAGTAAGTTTTAAAAGCATCATGTAAGGATGGTTATAAGCTTTGAATGGGTTTATTAAAGCTTCTGAGGAAAGTATTGAGAGTAAGCCTATATTCAACAATGAATGAATTGAGTTCAATGGAAGAAATTATATGCCAATATTTATGTTATCTACTACCAATGTAAATTAATGAATTTACCACATGTTATTTTATTGATGTTAAGTTAAATAGAATATGAACTTGTAGATATTTATTTGTTCAAAAGAAGTGACTGTAAAATAAAATGGATTTTAGTTCTCTCTTAACCACTTGCGCATCCGCTGTCAGAAATATTTTTAATTTTTTTTTTTGATTAATTCATTAATCATTCAAAATAGGTACCTAATATTTTTTTTTAACTTTGTTTCTATAAAATCAGCGCAGCAACCACAGTCGCTGGGACACAAGTGGTTAATTAATTACCGTAATATTGATTGCTAAACTCACAGTGCTATTTCTGCTGCCCGAAGCTGCAATATGGTTCCTAAGTAGTTCAAGTTGCTGGTTGCAGCGGTCGTTCTGTTCCCGTAGTTGTTGGTTCTGGTGTTCCAGCTCCCGTAGCTTGTTGGTCACCCACTCCTTGATACGGGCTGCCTTTGCTTCCACCTGCTTCGCGTCCTGGAGTCTTAGGTGCTTCTGTCAACAGTATGCCTTAAGTTGTAGTAATTTGCTTGGTATATTGTTAGGTATAATCAGAAAATTATTTAAAGATGTAGTTTCATAGAGCAGCTAAGTAGTAATTGGAAGTTACATTGCTTGATACAATCAGATGGCCAATTCTCGTACCTAAAAACGTTCACAATCTCATGCCAGCGTCAATCAAATGTCAAAAATGTAGGTAAACGCTATACAATTTTTGACAGATTGAGACTGAGATGAGATTGCGAACGTTGTTAAAAATACGAGAATTGCCCCTCTGATAATTCAAAAATCTGTATATCATAGCCAACCGATTAAGATCAAGGAAAGTTTATTGCCCTTCTGATGTCTTTATTGATTTAAATTTTAAATATTACCTGACTTAGCAGTTAGAACTTAGAAGGGTGGAGAATACAAAGTTTAGAGGTAAACAATAGTTTCAGATCTAACTACCAAAATGAGACAGATGACTAGCAAATAGTAAATAATCCTTCCTAGACATTCATTCATTCCTAGACTTTTGTATTGCTATGTTGAACACATTAATTAAACAGACAGAAATTGGAATGTTTTTATAATTCGCAGTGTAGCATAAAATTAACATAATTACAAAATTAAACGTTAACTCTGAATGTAGTTGGAGGTATTTTAATTAAACTTATTCGTAAAAATAAGTTCTTTCTCTATTTACCTGCATTGTGTTTAGTATTTGCACTTTCTAAATTCATGTCTTTTCTCACGCCTTTGATTGATTTGTACAACAAGTAAAGTTATTTCAACAGTTTATAACTTATTAGCTGCTGCTAATGACATAATCTAATTACAATGTTCTATTCATTAATTTAGTTTTAATTTCAAAAACAAATTGTTTACTTTGCTTCTTTCTTTGTGTCATTATGACATTTCTTCAAGTTCAAGTCTCTATGGTTCGAATTTCGATTCAAGTTCGAAAACCGGTTATGACGACAGCATAGCAACATCAAATATTCGGACGCGTTCGTAGCTTTCTTTAGAATATTTTTAAAACAAAGGTTTTAGCAGCTTTGAATTAAAAAGTCCATAAACTTTTATTACAATGAGATTAGGAAATGTTTTAAGTTAAAATTAGACCATACTAAAAGTATTTTAACTTTCACGAACATTTCAGAAAGTCACGGCAGGCTATTTCTTGTTTCAGAATATTCATACGTTGGTAAGTATACTTAAACCTGTTTTTTTATAATTCTATGGGTAACATTATTTGTGATTAAAATAATATCGGAGCAGGATTAAGTCATACCTGTTCTTCTATTTGGCCTTCTAGCCGCGTAATGGCCCTGGGTGCACCATCAGTGCCCGCTGGCCAATCGCACAGCCGCTGCTCCATGGCGCGGACCTGTAACAAAAGAAAATTACATTAAGTAATAAATAAACAAAATAACAGCACATTATTTATTCTGAGAAAGTCGTAATACAAAGACGAATTACCAGTTAAGTACTTTAAAAAGATTAACTTTCACTGCTTGATAGACTTATAAAACGTGACGTGTGAAATTTATACTTGCCAGACTGTAGCTCAAAATAGCATTTCAACCCTGCCATAAGCAGATTATGTTTAAGCTGTCGCAATAAAACCAACCGCAACATGCCACAGACAGGGCCGGGACAAAACCACGAGATTTAAAACCAAGCCACGATGTTGCAACTGTTGTGTTGGGATAGATAAGTATCAGAGCATTGTGATGGCTAGTTTCAAGCGTGGCTAACCGCATTATGCTTGTGATAGTGAGGTATTATTGGTATAATATTGCACAATAGGTATCTGAAAACTAGATTTTAAAATTGCACTTTTTTATTGTTGTTATTGTATTGCTTACAAATTATTATGCTTGATTATTATTCTTTTATAATAAACTCAACTTTGAATTGCATTCTACAACCTACAAGTTAAAGCAACATATCAGGGCAATCTTCCGTAACCCCCAAACAACATTCAATTAAATCTACCAACTAAACTAACTCCAATCAAAATTAAACCAATATTGATACTATCAAACAGTGTGAATCTCGTCGTGTTTGTATAATAAAATGTGTAGATTAGGAAGCATGCGCATTTAAACATGTTGAGCAGATTAATCCAATCACGAAATGGGGATTAACTAGTATTACTTCGAATTGAAACAACGGTTATCCGATACGGGAAGGATTATCGTCACCTCCACCCTATTTAACTTGCTACCGATATTGATATTGATTAAGTTTAGTTAAGGAAACAAAGCTAGTTTATTGAGCGATACGCGATTTCCAAGACTATTAGAATTAAACTAAATTCTGCGATTTATCATTTATATCGCAGAATTAATTTATCAAATTTTTCTGAATCAAATTAAAGACAATTGAATAACTGGAATACCCATCAGAATAAACATTCAAGATATAAACACAGAAGGCTACCAAGTTGTTGTAACTGGTTGGTTGTTTAATAAACAATCAGTTTAATGAAATCAAAATTGTACCCACACACTCATCTAATGAATATCATAATAAGACACCGAGAACCACATGTACATAGCTAATATAGGTACTCAAAATCATTCAAGGATCTTAGTAAACAGCATACCGATGGCTTCACGTCCAGTATTTCGACGGCTCGTCGCTGAATCATCGGAGCTACACTTTACAGTTCATAATCCCTAAAGCACATGCCGACGTAGGTACCTACACCATTTCCGCTGTTATAAAACACGACGTGATATGCTTTTTACAACCTAGTAAATTAGTTCTTTGACCCTGATTTGTTAACCAAACTTTGTTCCCTAAAATTTACAGCGCCCCTCAAAAGTTGGATGGGTTTGGCAACATAATTGCTCAAAGCATTTGTATTGTTTATCACGTGAAAGCCAAAACAAGGTTCGGCTGTGTCTAGTTTTGCAATAGGCGTTTGGAGAACAAAGAAACGTGAATCGTCGGGTGAAGGATACGCCCAGGAATAGCTCGCATTAATCACAAACGCTATAATTTGCCTGACTCACGACAAGAGGGGACGCAATGAATATCGGGAACTTTCTAAATCGGGTAACACTCAGACAGCGGCGCGATGAAAAATAATCATTTCATTAGCACTTGTATGTAAAGATAATTCTGAGTGCTGACTGAAATGTTATCTAGAATCAAGAAGGTTTTATGTTCGAAAATTCCTACTAGTACAAGATGAACTGATGACACTAAGTTTAAACCTGTCACTCAAAATCCTTAAAAAAAGAATTAGAAAACAAAACTGGAATTGACAAGCAAAATACGTATAGCACTTCAAAGTAAAAAATATTTGCTTAATTACCTGCTTTCTTAGCGTTCAAATTGAATTAATGGTCAATGGTAAACAACATGTGGAGCAAACCTACGGCTAGTTAGTTCATTACTAAGCGCTGTCTAATTAAACTTAGCAGTGATTAATTGTAGAGTAACAAACTTCCTTGTTTATTCAGCTTCAACCAGTAGGTAGTTAATTCCGTAATGAATTTGTTTGGAAACAAGCAATAAAGTTGAGGTGTTGAATTAATGTTATTTGTTGTTATGTGCATTCACAATGTTTTTAATTGGCATTGTCCCCAAATAGACGAAACGCACATTTTTAAACACTATATAAATTAGATATTCTCCATTCTGATGTTATCGGTATGTTGAAAAAAGTAAACAGTAATTTCAGGGTTAAAATTAGTCAAGTGTCGCCACTCTGTGATTTATGGTTTAAAAATAAATCGCTTCAGGAACGCATCGGTAAACGCCACCGGATAAGCCAAACGGTTTTATTACTTTTTAGTTTTTCTATTTTTAGTTTCGTTAGAAATATTTATTTAACAAATAATATAAAATTAGGAAAAAAATATAAAACGTATCAGTCTATCATTTTATCTATTGTCTCAGGTCTCAGCCTGCTCGGTGAAATATTTTCCAATAAAAACACTTTTCACTTATCTACCCTTTCAAAAGTAGATTCGTAGAAACTGACTAAAATAAAACAAAATGTAAATGGCTGAGGCTGAAGGCAATAAAAAGTTTAAACGAGCTATTCACGCTGTATAAATTAATGCTATGTTCTCTTTTATCTGTTCATTACTCTTTGTTGCTACATCTCGTGTTGAAAAGCGTGACTATGAGTTCTATCATACCTATCTATCTAATCTATCTATGCCTATAGCAGAGCCTACAACGGAGGCTAAGAAATCAATCACTGATAGCCTCGCCGTAGCTATATTGAGCGAATTATGGATAACGAATTTAGAAGGTAGAAGGAATTTAGAAGGAAATGGCTGCTTGCTTCGATTCCCGAAAGCGAATTTATTTAATCAATTGACTTGGCATGAAATACCTATTTATAAGTACCTAATGTAAGTATTCTTAGAGGTAATAATATCCTGTGACTATAAGCAGTATACCAATATTCCCTCGAGGAGCATACAATGCCGTTGCGTAGCGGTCATAGTTCCAAGACTTCCAGATGCACTGATATTATAAATCAGCTGACTTGTAACAATGCATGAAGATCTACATAAGTAGGAAGATACTTGTTGAGCAGATAAGTTTTGGGCTCCCTGGAGGATACCTACTTCATCTACTGAACTAAATAGGTACCTACCTACTTAATACATTCTTTAGCCCTTTCTATTATGGATGATTCCTGGGTAAAAAAAAGAAATTCTATTTAGTCTGTCAGTCAGTCAATAAAGAAATATTAGACACGTATTTTTTGCTATATCATGAAATTACATAGATAAAACGCATTAAAACGGGAACTCGCTACGTCACAACTCTATCAAACTATTGTACTTATAAAACTAGCAATGAGTGATTTAACTCAATGTATCACCGTAATCTTTAGATTTAAGTACCTACGTAAAAAAGGAAAAAATACGTGTCCAATATTTTTGAATAAGTACTTACTCTAAACGACGGACAAAAAAAATTTAGTCATCATACCTATTATTTTAGTTGTTCTTGGTGGAACAGGTTCGGCACTCTAATTACGTAACACACTATAAGAGGCTACCGAGCGCGCAGTGGCGCCCTCATCGTTTGTTTGGATATTTCTTTTATTTTAGAATGAAAATGCACACTAACCTCCGTTTTAACGATTGTAATAAAACTTAACAATGTAAAACTACTATTTGTAATAATAATAACGTATAGTCTTGTGGAGCACAACTTAACGTGCTTATTTTCTGCATTTTCATTCTAAAATAAAAGAAATAACCAAACAAACGATGAGGGCGCCACTGCACGCTCGGTAGCCTCAATCTGAATGATTTTCTAGCATATTGCTAATCCATTGCTTCTTGTTCGAGAAGTCTGCTCAACTGTCAAAATCTGTTGAACTGTCAAAATGAAACCGATTCCTACTATGCGAGCCAACTAAGATTATGATCGCGCTTGCTGCCAACTTCACACGATAGCTGTCAAATTAGTACTGCCGATATCTGTCAAATACACGATAGCTGTCAAATTAGTACGCTTTGGTAATGAAGTTCGCGAGTATTGCGGAACAAAATGGCGTCTTGACAGTACTATTCTTATTTTGCTCGCCGGAGGGGGCCTAGTCAAAATCCCTTTTCTGTAAACGTTCAATGCTCTAAGCCCCCCGCTGACCATTCCCTCCAAATCCCGAAAAAATAAACCTAAGTACACACTATTAACACTTTTACAGCCAAACCAACCACCCACTTAGTTCCCAAACCCGAATACCAAGAAGTACGGATGTCTCACGTCCGAGTCGCAAGCGCAACCGATTACGATACGTATTCGAAACGATCCTTTTGATCTATTCCTGGCGCCAAATGGATCGCGTCAGTAGTCAGAATTACGGATTGATTGCGGTAGTGAAGAAAAAAACATGTCAGTATCGTCAATCATGTGACTATGGCCACTTAGGACAGATAAGCTAGTTGTGTTGAAGGAATTTAGGTCTTAATTTCTTTGATAAGTAACTTTCTGGTCCTTGGATCAGCCTTTAGTATCCTTGGGTTCCTCATTTTTACGGATCCTCTAGATGATCCTCTAGTGACTGTAGATAGAGATATTGTGGTGATTATAAATATTTCGTGGAGCTCGTGGCTAAGTAATAACAGCCGCACGGGTCGATCCATGAGGTTACGCTTGCCGGGTTTGGTCAGTGGATGGGTGACCATCTTTACATACCGAGACTCCTCCGTGCCTCGGAAAGCACGTTAAGCCGTTGGTCCCGGCTGTCATTCGTGGATCTCTGACAGTCGTTACGGGTCGTCAGAAGCCCGAAAGTCTGACAACCAGTCTTACCGAGGGGTATCGTATTACCCAGTTACTGGGTTGTGGAGGTCAGACAGGCAGTCGCTCCATGTAAAATACTGGTATTCAGCTGCATCCGGTTAGACTGGAAGCCGACCCCAACATAGTTGGGAAAAGGCTAGGCAGATTGATTGATTTTATACATATTTCTTAAAAATGAATCAGTCACTTGACTAGACTTTAAACGTCACATGGAAAAAATAAAAAGAACCGGCCAAGTGAGTGTCGGACCACGCACAATGAAGGGTTCCCATTGGATCTCAAGAACAAACTTAACATTGAGTTGAAAAACGTCATGTTGTCTCATACATTCCAACTGCAAATGTAAGTTAACCGTGCCAAATTACAGCTTTCTATTACTAAGAGTCTCTGAGCTAAGCCGCGGACAGACAGACGGATATGGCGAAAATATAAGGGTTTTTGTTGACAACGGAACCCTAAAAACAAAACATCGCATTTGCCAACTCTACTTTGCCGTTTTAAAACATTTACTGGATGTAGGTACGCGTAGTTTGTACCTAGTTCAGCCGGGATGTGGCAGTAATCGTAATCAGTAATGGCACCTAACCACGTAGTAGAAGTACAATTCATAGCACGCAATTCATATGTTTGACAGTTTTGTATGGAGATTCGTAAAATGGTCCACAAATTATGAATTGCTTTATTGAAGTTTAATAAATTGCTGGGAATTCAGAACAGGAATCGCTTTTAGAGGAATTGCTTAATGTGGCCGTTTTAGGCTCCCTGGTCGATGAGTTGAAAAAGAGTTTCGAACGAAGTCTTTGAGCATGAGTTTTTGGTTTGGATGAACTCCTGAAAATGCCTTCACATGATCTTTGGTAGGTAATTGAAATAACTTTTCTTTTTCTATCCAGTTACGGAATTTTGTGATTATTAATTAAAACATTTTCTTATTTTAATCTGTGCCTCCTTGGGCTTATTTTTATAGGTGTTCTAAAACCCGAAGCTGTTAAAGATGAGCAGCAATTGCATACATAAATGATTGTGTTAGTCTACAATGTGTCACACTGCTGGTCCACACTTTTTCCTAGTAAACTTCTCTGTTTTGTGCGATCTCTGGCCATGTTCCAAAAATGATTCGATCATCACACCACCTTCGCCGCGTTATGATTTATCAACAATCATAACAGGACAAAATAAAACCGGTCAAGAGCGAGTCGGACTCGCGCACCGAGAGTTCCGTTCCGATTTCTGCAAAAGTGTGCTATTTAGAGACTTCGTTTTATTTTTCCTGTAATCTTTACATAAACTTCTATCACATAGAATAATTTCAGATTTTTCTTTATGCAAACTTCGGAGATATTATTATATTTTTTAAATTTTTCCTCAAATGTCGAAAACTATGCGGCCTAAAAAAAAAATAAAAAAATGTTTGAGAATGTGCAAACAGCGCTCTTTCATATGATACCCCACGTGCCCTATTAGTAGCCCCACTTTGAACTTTTAAGACTCCCTCCAGTCCCTGTTGCAAAAAAAATATAAGTAGATATTTTCATTTCTTTCTTATTTGCAAAATAGTTGGGTAAACGTCATCTAAAACTGTTCCAAATTTTAAGTTGATAGCATTAGTAGTTCTTGAGATATCCAGCTGTGACACACAGACAGACAGGCAGACTGACAGACTGAGTCACACCATAAGGGTTCCTTTTTACCATTTTGGTACGGAGCCCTAAAAATAAAGGAAGAAATCTAAGCAAATATTTGTCCCTCTCTTAGCTAAATAGAATTCCACTCGTAAGGAGCCTCTCTGGAACTAGATCTAATCTAACTTTGCTTGCTTTACTTTGTTTCTTTGATAGTTTTTCCTAAATAAGACTATTGGCGACACTTGGTCTAGTATTCAAGTGGCTGGAACAGATAGGACACAAGAGTTTGTGTAAGTCCTGCTTTCTGTGCATTGGACCGTCTCTTACACGAAGCGACTGCAGTGTTCGCTATCCAGTTATCTTAGATCGAATGACGATATTACACTAAATTACATTTTAAAATATACCTGTAATCCACATCATCAGTCCACCTTGCATTATATAGAATGCTCGCAAATTGATGAAAAATAAAAATAACTAACTTAAATCCTCAGTGGATAAACCTTATTATGACCAGTTTCGGCAAGTTATTGACTCTTGAAAGTTATTAATTGATAAAGTATAAAATACGGTGATTTTATTAATGTAACAATCACTGCTGGGCGTTGATTTTGAATACTTAGGCAGTCGTTCATAGTCTTACTAGACATGTCCTTTAAATATATTTCAGTCTTTTCTACGAGTCCGTTTTTAAATTTCAACACTTGACCAGACAGTTCGAAAAGTAGTTTATACCATAGACAAGGAGTTTAGCATTAGACTAAAAACTGTTTTGTGTTCTTTGATGTCTTTAGTAAATTGGCGCTATTTTGAATACTGTAAGTTGTACGAACACAAAGTTTAGTGTTACTTTAATCTTGTGTTTGTTTAGTGTTGTTCTAATTGATTAAAAATGCATTCTAGTGATGAAGATGTGTTAACACCTGAGTTTATGAAAGAGAGGGCAGCCGATATAGTGGAAAACTTGCTACCCAAAAAATCACGGCTGGTTTACATCAAAGCCAATTTAACTTTCCTTTTTCTTCATTATATGTCTATTTTCACTTAAATCTTTCTTTTTCTCGTAGTCATGGTATAAAGTATAGTATGCAACTCTTGAATAAAACGGATTTATATCGAGGGCCATGAATCACTCGCGTCGCTCAGGATTCTAACACTTGAATCACTCGCTACGCTCGTGATTCAATCATCATGAATCACTCCCTGCGGTCGTGATTCAATCGTTAGAATCCTTCACTAGCTCGTGATTCATCTATGGCCCTCGCTTTAAATCCGTCTTTTATTCACTAATTGCATAATATACTATTATACCATTCCCCCTCTAAACAGCTTATTTTATTCACTGAAAACAGTGAATAAAAAGCACTTTTACTCACTGTTTTGATGTTTGAAAATGGAACACAACAGTGTATTCGACCACAGATTTAGAGTACCTAGGCTAGATACGGCCATGTTATTAGATAGTATGAAAACCCAACGTGTCATCTTTTTTATACCTACGATAACTTCACCCCAGCCATTTAGTGATGTGCTCAAAGTAAACAGAATTGTTTCAATCGCTAAGCGTCACTGAGCTAACAGACTTTTTTTAGTATGAACAGTCGAACATGCAGGGCACGCTTGGTCGGATGGCTTGCCGTATCTAGTGTAAGTGTAATCTGTGTATTCTACCTATATTGATGTGTTCTAAATTCAATTTGATTGGTCGACATTTTCGACAAGGAGTTTAGCATTAGACTAAAAACTGTTTTGTGTTCTTTGATGTCTTTAGTAAATTGGCGCTATTTTGAATACTGTAAGTTGTACGAACACAAAGTTTAGTGTTACTTTAATCTTGTGTTTGTTTAGTGTTGTTCTAATTGATTAAAAATGCATTCTAGTGATGAAGATGTGTTAACACCTGAGTTTATGAAAGAGAGGGCAGCCGATATAGTGGAAAACTTGCTACCCAAAAAATCACGGCTGGTTTACATCAAAGCCAATTTAACTTTCCTTTTTCTTCATTATATGTCTATTTTCACTTAAATCTTTCTTTTTCTCGTAGTCATGGTATAAAGTATAGTATGCAACTCTTGAATAAAACGGATTTATATCGAGGGCCATGAATCACTCGCGTCGCTCAGGATTCTAACACTTGAATCACTCGCTACGCTCGTGATTCAATCATCATGAATCACTCCCTGCGGTCGTGATTCAATCGTTAGAATCCTTCACTAGCTCGTGATTCATCTATGGCCCTCGCTTTAAATCCGTCTTTTATTCACTAATTGCATAATATACTATTATACCATTCCCCCTCTAAAAAGCTTATTTTATTCACTGAAAACAGTGAATAAAAAGCACTTTTACTCACTGTTTTGATGTTTGAAAATGGAACACAACAGTGTATTCGACCACAGATTTAGAGTACCTAGGCTAGATACGGCCATGTTATTAGATAGTATGAAAACCCAACGTGTCATCTTTTTTATACCTACGATAACTTCACCCCAGCCATTTAGTGATGTGCTCAAAGTAAACAGAATTGTTTCAATCGCTAAGCGTCACTGAGCTAACAGACTTTTTTTAGTACGAACAGTCGAACATGCAGGGCACGCTTGGTCGGATGGCTTGCCGTATCTAGTGTAAGTGTAATCTGTGTATTCGACCTATATTGATGTGTTCTAAATTCAATTTGACTGGTCGACATTTTCGACAAGGAGTTTAGCATTAGAATAAAAACTGTTTTGTGTTCTTTGCTGTCCTTAGTAAATTGGCGCTATTTTGAATACTGTAAGTTGTACGAACTCAGTTTAGTGTTACTTTAATCTTTAATTTTGTGTTTGTTTAGTGTTGTTCTAATCGATTAAAAATGCATTCTAGTGATGAAGATGTGTTAACACCTGAGTTTATGAAAGAGAGGGCGGCCGATATAGTGGAAAACTTGCTACCCAAAAAATCACGGCTGGTTTACATCAAAGCCAATTTAACTTTCCCTTTTCTTCATTATATGTCTATTTTCACTTAAATCTTTCTTTTTCTCGTAGTCATGGTATAAAGTATAGTATGCAACTCTTGAATAAAACGGATTTATATCGAGGGCCATGAATCACTCGCGTCGCTCAGGGTTCTAACACTTGAATCACTCGCTACGCTCGTGATTCATCTATGGCCCTCGCTTTAAATCCGTCCTTTATTCACTAATTGCATAATATACTATTTTGCTACAGCATTTATACATCAGTGATCAATCCCTTTATTTACTCCCTAGATCCGTTTCAAGATTAAAGTATTTCCGTATGCTAATCTTAACAACATACCTACCTACATTAGGCTCGTTCCGAAAGCTACATTGATCTGTGTCAGTTTCATTTTACTCCAAGAGTTGTCAACCGTGAAAGTGGGTTCGCCCCTCTTCAATCACGAAATTTGGACAATCTGTGTCTGATTGGCGTTTAGGATACATTTTAATTCCGTCTGGACGTTTTCAGATGACAAAATGTGGTCTGTCAGATTCTATTGTTTACTGGGATGGAACGACAGATATTATACTGCGTTTTATCGAGGTTTTAGCTAAGTAGAGACCATTTTTGAGCTTTTTCACACTGTTTATGACTCTCAAGCAAGTGCCTATTTAAATAAATAAAAATGAATGGCTAAATGTTTTGCTAAGCGCAAAACTCGTCGAGGACGTTAAAAAAATATTAGTAGGTAAGTCCGAGGAAGGTAGGTATTTATGAACAGAAAAATTAGAAAAGTTGCGGGTAAAATTGGAAAATTCGGGAAAACTAAAAATGCATGTTGTATGGGAGTTTTGTATGATACATCGAAATTTAGACAAGACTGTCGGGTCAGCTATAATTTTATGTAAAACCACAGGTAAAACTAAAAAAAATGGGACTTAACAGGTCTGCTTGCTTACGAAGCGGGGTACTAATAAGAGCTCCGGATCACCACGAAATTCATTCGAAGATAAAGTAGAATCTATAAATACCATGATTTGTATCTTAAAGAAACTAGAATATTCAAAACCAATGCTCATGTTTTTAGTATATCTAGATTCTAAATCTCAAGGGAAATACGGCGAGAAGACAGATGCACTATTTGCTATTCGTATTATAATCTTGAATCTTAGGTAGGTATTTTATTTTTGTTGTTGTTTAGAAATCCGATAGGACACCAGAATTAAAAAAGGGTTCCGTACCACCGTAAAATATTGAACACTGCATATTTTTTTAAATACCTACTTTAGAAATAGAATCCCAAGAAAGCGTACATGAGAAAAAGGGTCTTGACAGACTTACAGACAAACAGACAGACGGACAACAAAGTGATCCTATAAGGCTTCCGTGTTTTCCTTTAAAGGTATGGAACCCTAATAAATTAAGTATCTAAGCTTCTTTAAGGAATATCTTGCACTCACCTCACACGCGAGACATCTCAACTCTAAGCACATCTAATTAGCAACACATGTGTATGTGTGTACCTACGTGCATGCAGGGAGGCGACACCGCACTGCAGTCTAATAATAAATTAGCAATACTGCCCACATAAATCTTAACGGTATGACAGGCTTTCTGCATTAGGAAGAGCCGGGAAATGACTTAGAACTTAGTTCAACTTAGGTAAGTCTGCTTGTTTGACGTTAGAAATAATGAAATACGAAGGTAGAAATAAATTAATAAATTAATTAGTTACAAAGTAAAGGTGGTAGGTATTCCACGTCTGGACGGTTGATATGTTTAAAAACTTGAACTAAGTTACCTATATTATTTATAGTATAATAATAACTATATTTTTTTGCAGGTAAGTAAAAGTATTATATTTTTTTAAAGGTCAATATAGTAATGATTTATTTATCCCAAGAGCCTTGATATACCTACTTACAAAAAAAAACAAAAAACAAAAACAAAATATCATTCGCAAATTAATTAATAGCTTTCAATTGTCTTGTCAACTGACTTTGAACCAGTGCTACCAAAATACTTTCCCAGGTAGGTTCCCTACTTATACTCTTTTCCACGACATAGCTATCCAATCCCTATGGTTCAAAATAAAAGTATTTTATTTTAAAGGGGACTTACGCGAATTGCACTGATTTTGACAGATCGAAGCGTAAGTTTACGCTAAAGCTCCGTTTACACGGTGCAAGTTTCTGGAACGTTCAATCGCAATAATCGCATGCCATAAAGTACGTTCAATTTTATTGCCATTCAAGAATTGCATGCAAGTATTACATACAATAATATTGAATGCAAGTTTTGCCATTCAATAAAATCGCACGCGACATAACTGTACGTGTTATTTAGACGGGGCCAGTTGATTGCTCTTCAGTTTTATGGTATCCCACAATCAATAAACTTGTACCGTGTAAATGGAGCTTTATATCCTATCCCAAGAAACAAGACACAACCACTGTCATCACTCTTCTATCTCATTTATAAACAAATTTTAATTACAGTCTAAAGCTAACACTAAAATATATATATTATGTACAAGTATATAATAAAAAATAAAAAGTGGAAGAGCATAAAAAAATTCTTCCGCATCGCTGTCGATGGGGAAAGTGCCCAAAAGGCTGGCGGGATTGCCACGTTGGATGGCAATGCTAATTCATTCTATCTTACTAATTTCAAAATCGCGGCCAAATCTTCACGTCACTTAACTATACTGACTGGTACGGTCAGCATTAGAAGTCGGTTAACATTGCTACTTTTTGACATCATCTAAATTAACACAAAATGATACGATAACCTGCTTTTTAGCATTTCATTTATTAAATAAGAGTTAATTTTCTTTAAAATTTATATCTGTTCCTATTTTAAAGAAGTATTTTTCTCAATAATTAAGATTTAGAAAACTCAAGTGTTAATCGACTTCTGAATGGATACTAACAACTACTCTGTTCCAATCAGGAACAGAGTAGGTGTCGATAGTGCATCCAGTAAACTGGCTAGCTACAAGATAATCGTGTCACTTACCTACACTGTAATTGGTGGAGTGGGTATGGACTTGCACTTAGATAGTAAAGTGACATTTATGAGTAAAACCTTAGCAAGGAAGATGCTATCAAAATTCATTAAAAATGTATTGGTTTGACATTTTAAATGTTAGTTCAAAGTAACCAATATGTACCTACTCAATTTAATGGTAATGGAAATATCTGTTCAAAGTACTTATCCCAATACCAAATTTCATGAAAATCGGTTAAGCAGTTTAGCCGTGAAAGCGTAACAAACAAACAAAAAAAACTTTATCTTTATAATATTAGTTTAGATTTAATTGACAGTCGATAACGAATCTATTCTTCTTTTACACGGCGTTTAATAGGTAAGTACAAGGAAATAGTTTTCCTAAAAACAAAAATATCGGAAAATAGATTTCCCGATTCGTTAAAATTTAATCTAAAAATAATCAAAATAAACTTCACTACCCACCGCAAAGCATGATAAATTCGTCGAACAACATTCCAACAAAAATTTCCATCTTCAAAAATTCACAAACAGTAAATAATTATTTAAAAACCACACACAAGTTCACAATAAAGAACGTATTATAAAGGTAAGTTCACACTCATACGGACTGGCTGCACGGAATGCTCATTTACGGTTTATTTTATAATTGGTATTTGGGACGCGACGTGCGCGCTCCGTGCGGTGCGGAAGAGAACTAACTGAACTGAGGATATCCTACAGGACGTGCCGCGTTTACGTTATGAGGATCGATATTTACATAGTGCTTTTAATATTTAAATGTCAAGTTGTTAACTAACTACTAATTATCGGATGTACTGTGTATCCGGTGTGGTGTGTCGACGAAATTTTAATAAGGTAGGTATAGGTAAAAATATTGCGTAATTAAAATATAACGATAGTTTTTAAGAATTTTTTTTTAATGAAAAACAAAATCAAATCTCAATTTTTTTAATTCAGACTTGCAGTTTTTTACAATTCGGGTAAAACAATGTTTTCTGTGCGGTATAAAATAGTAGAACATTAAAAACTTTACCGTCTATAAAATAGATTTCCTGCACAAAACTTGACCAAAAACGACTCACTTTCCCCACTAGCCCTTTGTTTACTTGATCCCAGTGTCAAATAATGTCAAGCATCAATGTTCCGATCTATTTTTATACCATTTATAAATACTCGCCTGAATCAAGTGACTAACTCCGTCAAAGAACTCCCAAGTTAGACGGTGAACGAGCGAACTTGCATACCAATAACTACCGACAGTGAATCGTAATCCGCGTCCTATGAATTTCTAATTTGAATTTCGAATAATATTATTCCAAGTATATCGCACGAAATAGTACGGTTCAGCTTTACGATTTACAAAAGAGATTGTATTGTAAGCATATACATGGGTTATAAATCTGAAATGTTTCGGTTCATAGATCTGAGAGGAGCGATTTCGAACGGGAACGCAATTTCGTACGTTCAGGTATATACTTGGGCATGTAGTTACACGTGTGAATACGATTTACATTTATCGTTAAAGCCAAACGAAGCAGAACATCGTAAACATTCCAGAGGATTCCATGATATTAACCAAATACAACAAAAAGTTAAACACAGTACAATTTTGGAAGCAACAGAGAGAGCATCTAAAGAGATACTTTCAAGATCAATTAGTACAACATAATGACAATCGGTATAAGTAATTGGGCACCGACAATCAACCTAATTGGCTAACGTTCAAACAATGAATGAAATTGGTAAGGTTATGTGAACCGTGGGCAATTGAGTTCAAATGTTATCGATGGGAAGTAAATTGAACATGGAATGAGCGAAGACAATGATGGCGTGATAAAAAAAATAAGACATAATTTTCAATTTAGCGAAATGTTTTTATCGGACTTCATTGGAGAGTTTATATATAATCATGAAAGCAGAAAGTTTAAATTGACAAATTGATACGAGCAATATAAAGCAAAGGAAAAAGTGAGATATCTGGAATTGATGGCCAGCCTTCAGTAATTAGAGAGGCACCAGAAAAAAAAATATCTATATCTCTTTTTACCTACTTTCCTGTCGCAGGTATGCTGAAATAAATTTATTTAGAAATAAGCACTTTTGTACTGACTCTTTTCTGTTCCTTCTACATAAAAAATAATCTGCCTAGCCTTTTCCCAACTATGTTGGAGTCGGCTTCCAGTCTAACCGGATGCAGCTGAATACCAGTATTTTACACGGAGCGACTCCCTATCTGACTTCCACAACCCAGTTACTGGGTAATACGATACCTACTGGTAAGACTGGTTGTCAAACTTTCGGGCTTCTGACGGGCCGTAAAACTTTCAAAGATCCACGAATGACTGCTGAGAACAACGCCTTAGCGTGCTTTCCGAGACACGGAGGGCTTTTGATGGTATGTAAAGATGGTTACCCATCCACCAGCTTTCTTCTACATAAATAGTTAAATAAATAAAGCAAATTCTAATTTGAAAAATGTATATATCAAAAACTTTTGTGAGGAAAAGAAAACAAGAGAATGCCAGCAATGTTACGTAGGACTAATAAAGTTACGAGCAAAGTGTTTGGAGTGTACGGATCATAAAAGCAGAAATTTTAAAATTACAAATTGAAATTAAAAATATAAAATAGATCCTAAGAATCCTAACCACATTAATGATAACAACTTTTTTATAAATAAAGTAAACATTAGTGCTACTGAAAATTAATGTAGCAATTTTTATGGAATTCTCCTTTGATTGTACACAAACATGTCCCAATTAACTCATATGAGCTTATTAACATTAACAAAGCGTTATCATTTCATCACTGTTAATGACATCATAAATTATAATGTACAAGCTGTTTCGCCACTGCTAACTCTCCCCACGCCATTTTATGTAAACACCTTATTGAGTATGTAAAATAAATAACGTCTTTGACTTTAATGGTACTTTCAGTACGTAAATAAGGACATGATTCATTGCACATGTCTTCACTTAATTGGAATCAAATTTCATGTATGCTAGGCAGCCATTATTATGATGGGGAAAGATAAAACAGTGTCTAACCATTTATACTGAAAACAAAAACACAGCATATTATGTTTTATTTTTTTTTCTTTATTTGTTTATAGGGGCTTTTACGCATAGCGTATGTCAGTCCCATCGTATCCTATACAATTGTACTATCAACGATTTTTGTGCTGCACCCCCATAAGGTCGCTTTTCGCCTGCACGGCCAGGGGCAGGCGGGTCCTGATTGTTGATGATGATTGATGGCATTGTTTTCGTCAACCAATAGCGGTTCGGCGCATATTACAAAAGAAAGGTTTGTTCTACCCAAGTTAACAAAAAAAAGAAAGGGTTCTTTTTTTTGTTAACTTGGGTAGCCAAGTTAACAAAAAAAATCTGTAAACAATGAGCTAGTAAGAATGTTATTTTTGCCTTCCGTAGCTTTCAAAACGGAACTTTATTTGATTGCTTTGAATGAAATAAGTAGGTATTTTATGAGCCTTGTTTGGTAATTTGAATAACCTGATTGATTTTAAGTATCCTAAACATTTTGAGATGACTTTAACTGAAATGCTTGGAACCATAAGGTAGGAAATAAAAAGTTTTAGACTTGTGCTGAAACTATACTAAAGTAAGTTTAGAAATTACGGAGAAGAAAAACCTTTTTGTATTTTCATAATATTTAAATATGAATATAGGTAAGTATAGTTATCTACAAAATAAACTATCGCGGAATGTTACATCGATATGTTACCGCTAATGTGCGTAAATCAGTTAGGGCCGTAAGATCAATTGTAGTTTAAACCTCGGAAGAGAGTTTAATCACTGGGTATCGATTATTGCGTAAGATCAAGCAGGTAGTTGATCGATTATTGGCAATTTAAACCATCGATTCGTTTAAACTAAGCCAAAGGGACAGTTAAACTCCTTTGGATGGATTAAACTGACCGTGTGCGTACCAGATGGCATAAATAGACGCGACGACCTTTCAAAAAAATTGCTACAAACAAAACATTTCTACCTGACTGCTTTAAATTCTACGTAGTATCTATTCATTGAAGCTTTGTTTTTGGTTACATGACAGTGACTCGGATTCAGATATCGAAATAATACAAAAGTTGAACGATCTAAATACATAGTTATTATAGTAGACCGTATGTCGTTAGATCAAGATACAATCATTGGAATCAATGGAATGACATAGAATTCATACGTCGTTTTCGTGTTTCCGGTTTCAGCAAGAGCTATTTCAAGCGAAATCGGAAGCGAAATATGTCATCCGGATAAGGTAAATTTTATTTAAATTAAGTAAACTTACTCCTAATTAGTATCTAAAGAGTTTTTTCTAGAGATACGACCTACTGATACCTACTTGTTATTACTGTTGTTGTCAACTGGGTCTTTTTGCTGCCATTATTTTAGTGAATGGATGAACTAACTTCGAATAAACTAGAGAATGTTGCCATGTGTAAAAGACTAATCGAAGTTTAACTAATCTGTTCATATTTTCCATTGGATCATATCACCATCGATTATATTGAATCGTAGATTCCGATATCCATAGTTTAAACTGCTTTTGATCTTTAATAGTCATGTTGTATTGTTGTGTTGTAAGGGCCGTGACTGAAATGCTTGGAACCCTAAGATAAGAAATAAAGTTTTAGACTTGTTGTTGACTTGTTTTTAGGGTTCCGTACCTCAACAGGTAAAAACGGAACCCTTATAGGATCACTTGTTTGTCCGTCTGTCTGTCTGTCTGTCAGTCTGTCAAGACCGTTTTTCTCAGGAACGCGTAGAGGTATCAAGAAATTAATATCAAATACGTAGGTCTGTGGTCTCTTGAAGTCCTAAAAAACTCAAGCATCTAAGTCAATGCAATAAAAACATACGGCCATTATGCGACATATTTTGATACTCGCAAGTAAATCAAAACCTATAGGGTACTTCCCGTTGTTCTAGAATCATGAAGTTTGGTAAGAAGCAAGGTCATACAACACAAATAAAGGAAACAGTCCGAAAATTGTTAATTTGCAATTCTATCATATAAAAAAAATGTTCAAGTCTGTCAGTCTGTCAAGACTAGACTCTTTTTCTCAAGGACACGTGGAGATATCAAGTTGAAATTAATATTAAATGCGTAGGTAAATCTATTGTCCCTTAGAGTTTTAAAAAATCAAGCGTCTAAGCCAACGCAATAAAAAAATACGGCCTTTTGATACTCGCAACTGTCGCAAGTAAATCAAAACCTGGGTACCTACTTCCCGTTGACCTAGAATAATGACATTTGGCAAGAAGCAAGGTCTCCCAGCACAAGTAAAGGAAAAAGTCCGAAAATTGTCAATTTGTAATATTTGACTTAAAAAAAAAATTTTGGGCTCCAATGATAAGTTTGTTTTTGGGATAAATTCTTTTGAACTACGGAACCCTTCACTGCGCGTGGTCCGACACGCACTTGACCGGTTTTTTTAATACCCTATGATTATTTCCGCTCCTTTTTTTTATATATTTTTAAGACTTAGATTTTAAATTATGTAAATTAAATAAATACTGTTTAAACTTAATTACGATTTGTGTTTTCCTATCATAAATGTTTAAATACCAATTTCTAAGAGACTTATGGGGCCGATGCACATCTGGCGAGGCGCAGCACAGCGTGGTTTGTTAATGCCAAACCAAAATCAACATTGCGAGTCTTAAAATAAGGTCGAAAATAAATAACCTGAGACGCGCACCTTTTTCCGCTTAGATACAATCTCATCATTATTTTAAAAAAAAATCTAATTTCGTTTGATGATAATTTCTACCAAACGCAGTGGCATTTATACGTACGGTATGGAACTGGAAGATGTGTAATAATAATAATGTAATTAAACTATAAGTAATACTGGTCCACAAAATTAAATATTAAATTAAAAATCATGAATTAAAAAAGTATTTTTTTCTAACAAAATAAATTCAGTAAAAGAAATCACTCTATTTAGAGGCCACCTGCGGTGCACCACAGTGTCCAGTCCATTGTCCGCCGAACATGGTTTTTTTTTGTTTGCACACATGTTCAAGGATTCAAGGTCATTCACTCATTGACCTAGTGGTCCAATTCTACAGTGTTTAAATTTACTCAAAATGAAAACTCTCCTTTTTGACCTAAATACTGCACCATCATCAAACTGAATATTATACCCACATTACCCACCATCGTACTAGAGGAGCTCTTGGCTAAGTAATAACAGCCGTATGGGTCGATCCATCGGGTTAAGCTACGATTGCCGAGGTTGGTCCGTGTATGGGTGACCATCTTTACATACCGAGACTCCTCCGTGCATCGGAAAGCACGTTAAGCCGTTGGTCCCGGCTGTCATTCGTGGATCTTTGACAGTCGTTAAGGGTCGTCAATAGCACGAAAGTCGGACAGTCAGTCTTACCAAGGGGTATCGTATTACCCAGTAATTGGATTGTGGAGGTCAGATAGGTAGTTGCTCCTCGTAAAATAATGGTATTCAGCTGCATCTGATTAGACTGGAAGCCGACCCCAAAATAGTTGGGAAAAGGCTAGGCCGATTGATTACCCACTCTCGCAGGTAAATAAACTGCGCCACTTATTCTTTCTATACGTAGATTCTATTTAGTTTGAATTGAATTTTGAGTTTATTGGGGTTTCCCAATAAACTCTAGTACAATTGTCAAGTTTGAAAAGAAAAAAAATGATTTCAATTTAAACTAAATAGAATCTACGTAACATTGAGATAATTAAATAAAACTTAAGGCTGCAGTCTTGAAAAATTCAGTCGCGGCGAATTATTTGCGCAACTTTGTATTTTTTTTTAAACTAAAGTAATGAAATAACATGAAATATTATTGCACATAAATAACCATAATATAAGTAAGTAATAGCTAGTTGTTTCCTAAGCTCATCCAGGTGGATTATCTTAGGTAAATCAAGCATCAAATACAGCTCTCTCGCGCCAGCAACATTCTGAGCCATGCCTAGGTATCTCACTTTATGGAAATAAAGACTTAATTTACAAAATCTGTTCAGCTCATAATTAAATCAACACTCCCGTCTGCAAAATGCGCTGATTAGCCCTTTCCAATTATCTTTCATTTTCTTCATTCGGATCATCAAAATGATGTTTTTATCTCTCAACAAACGGTTCGTTTCATAATAACAATGCATCGGATGCATGTAATAATTAGATTATTTTAATGCTAAGAGTTCAAGAAAGCAAATACTTAAAAAAAATGCATCTAAATCACCCTACTCTAACAACAATAATAATCACAAAATACATACTTACAAAACTCTTTTTCTTAGCTTTTTTGAAATTATTTTTATTTTTATTCATAGAGCAAGGAGATATAGGTGCAATTTTTGTTTAGTATTTGCTTTATTGAACTCCTGTCATTTGTCATTAAAATAATTAAACTACCACATATAGGCACGATGCAATGTTATTATGAAACAGACCGTCTATTAAGAGATAAAAACAGAGAACTTTGAGGAGATTGTGATCTCCGAATTATGAAAATTAAAGAATAGAAAAAACTAATCAGCTCATTTTGAAGAATAGAATATTGAGCTAATTATGCTCTGAACAGACCTTGTAAAAGAATTCTTTATTGCCATAAAGTGAGCATATAAACACAACTCGAAATGTCGCTGGCGCGAGAGAGCCGCATTCAACGCTTGATCCACCCGACATAGTCGACCTAGATGAACTTAAAAAAAATAACTAGCTATTACGTATATTATGATTATTTATGTGCCATAATAATATTTCATGTTATTTAACTACTTTTGTTTAAAAAAATCTTTCTAAGTTAGATTTCCTGCCGATTCGTCTAAATTCCGAAATCAGACCAATGCGGAGGAAATCTAACTAAGAGATGAGTATTGATGATTTTTATGGTTAAAATTAAGTAAATACATAGTTCTTATTGTCGCGAATCATATTTTGATTAAGATACAACCTTAAACTGCACCGCAAATTGCAAAAAACGCAAGAACATTTGAATTTCGCGCTCTACCACAGCGCAATCATTTTAAGTTGATTTTTGTGTTACCATTCGCTATTAAATCATCCTAAATACATTTTGGCTGCAATGGGATTTGAACTTAGTCACATAATTATATGACATACAGTTTGTGTATCAAAAGCCGTGTCTCCTGCGCGTCTTTTTGCGAAACATTACACAAAAACATTACTTACACATTTTTTTAAATATTAACTTATTTAATAGTACAATCGGAAAGCTGGTCTGTGAAGCTAATTTATATTCCATCTAATAAAGGTCCACCACTAATGTTTTCTGAGACACTCTTTTATATCATTATTTTCGTAAAAATGTTACATCTGGTGCCTGTGTTTGCGCATTGTGTTACAATGGCTTCAAACCCTTGAAGCCGTGCGGGAAGTCCGTCAGCCCCTTGGTTTTTTATTTAACAAAAGACACATGCATGCAAAAGCATGAGATTATTAGGGTATAGAAAGAATAAGTGGCGCAGTTAAGAATGACTAAACCAGTTCCTAAAACCGTAAAAGAACATTGTTTTGGTTTCACATAGCGAAAACATTATCGTTTCTGAACCATCTCGTCTCTGAAAATTTGAGTGGTCATTAAAACAAACGCCGAAAAGAGCTCGTGGCTAAGTAATAACAGCCGCACGGGTCGGTCCATCAGGCCAAGCTACGCCTGCCGGGGCTGGTCCGTGGATGGGTGACCATATCCACATACCGAGACTCAACCGTGCCTCCGAAAACACGTTAAGCCGTTGGTCTTTTTTTTAGGGTTCCGTACCAAAATGGTAAAAAGGAACCCTTATGACTAAGTCTGTCTGTCAAAGCTGGATATCTCAAGAACTTTTAATGCTATCTACTTGAAATTTGGAAAAGTTTTAGATGACGTTTACCCAACTAACTATTTTGCAAATAATAAATAAAAATATTTATATTTTTTTTGCAACAGGGACCGAAAGGGAGTCTTAAAAATTCAAAGTGGGGCTACTAAGGCATGTGGGGTATCATATGAAAGAGCGCTGTTTGCAAATTCTCAAACATTTTTTAATTTTATTTAAAAAAAAATACCGTCCCCCCACCCCCGTTATCTCCGAATTTTGAATAGAAATCTGAAATTATTTTATGTGATAGAAGTTTATGTAAAGATTACAGGAAAAATAAAACGATCTCTAAATAGCACACTTTTTCAGAAACCATCAACAAAAATTAAATATAAATGAGTACGGAATCCTTGGTGTGCGAGTCCGACTCGCTCTTGACCGGTTTTTTATACCTCTACCTAATTTTTTTTGTTGCTGAGCAGCCCAGCTCTTTGTTTTTTTTTACTGAAAAAAGGGCGCAAAAAATCTTTAGACGTGCAAGTTGCAACTGAATACCAATATCAATTAAGGGGGATGCGCTGTGGTAGTCTGCGAAATTCATTTTTTTTTGGCAATTTGCAGGTCCGCATCGGGTTGTATCTTGATCAAAATATGATACGCGGAAATAGAACATAATATGTATTTACATAATTTTAACCATAAAAATCATCAACTCATCTCTATCAAAATTATCTATTAAAATTATGTAATTATATATGTTTTATTTCAGCGATGCGCTGGGTAGCCCACGAAATTCAATTTCTCCCGCGTTTTATGCAATTTGCAGGTCCGAAACCCGCAAATTCCATAAAACGCAAGAAAATTTGAATTTCGTGGGCTACTCAGCACATCCTCCTTAATGTTTAGTAAAAAAAAGGCCATTGTTCATTTTAGGGTCATCCTACTTAGGCGATATTCTTCGCTCATTGGTCAAACAAAAACAATTAAGTTTACAACAGTTGGCTCATCCTTCATTCATTGGTCAAACTGAATAAGGGTGTTGCAATCTACTATTTCAACGTTCAAACGAAAAAGTTTTGAAAGTGATAATGGACAGCGCCAGCCCATAGTACTTTCACAAGACGTGGGCCATGAATTTGAACCCAACATATTATGGTTGTCACCGACACCAAAACATCGCAAAATAATATCTCACTCCTGTCCTTTGAAAGTTTTATTAGAAAAAATTCTCAATTCGTAATTTTAAAAGTTTAATAAGACGTGGTAGTGCAATTTTATAGCTTACCATAAAGATAGAACTCAATAAGCTAAACGTTCCAAAATCATAAATCAAGTGTATGTCTTATGTCTTCCTTTTTTAATCTTAAAAAAGGAAGACATAAGAATGGTCTTACAACACAAGTTCTACCATTTTTATTGCACTGCGTCGCGCCAGCATATATCCGGGATATAAAACTAGACTAGTCTAGAAACTATAGATAATATAAAAGCACAGTATAGAATCTAGAATATAGGAACACCATGACGAATCTTGGATGTGGTCCAGAATCTCGAGGACAAGTCTTCAAGGCTAAAGACGCCTTGAAAACACCAATAGATTTCCGTGCCAAACACGGAATTATATGAATTTGTTGTTCGTTTCGTAACAATATGTTAGATAGGATTGTGCCTTTATGTTTTCTGCGAGACTGGTCAGCAATCTACTGGTACTTTATGTGAATTTAATGTGAAAATTAAAACACTACATACTGCTATACCACTTAAAATATAGTATGTACAGTTTTGTTACATTTGCCACATCAGAGCACACACCCGTAACATATAGTAGTCGGAAACAAAAATTGTCAACGTAGCCGAAATCGGCTTGGGATGTATTATTATTTACTACTTATAGATTGCTCAGCTCTTTCAGAATGTTACTTAAAGAAGAATATTATAAATGACTACGTTAATTCCAGATAATGAAGCTAAGACAAAATGAAAAAAAAAAATGAAAAGAAAAGATAACTGAAATAAAGCATTTGTGCGAGATCTTCCGAAAACTTATCAGATGAAGATTTCATTGTAACAATAACATCAATATTTCCAGCACAACATAATTACACAGTTTTATCTTGGGAATGGGACCTTCCTATTCATTATTGCATAACCGCAAACTTCCGCCCCAATTCAAATTGAAAATCTCCCAGCACGAAGTTGGTAGATTAAAGAAAACCTCGATGTAAGGTATATTTCAGACGATATCAATTGCTTGTTGGAAAGTTTCCAGAATGGCTAATCTAGAGCACGTCGACATTGCGACAGTTTCCTTCGATGCACCGAGATGTAGTAAGCTGTTTACTTGCAAGTCTTTTGAATTAGAAATTTTCATTTTTATAGATGTTGTAAAATGCTTGGAGTAATTTCGTCATTGGCGTATTGACTATCGAGAATGCTACTTTGTAAGCATTCATGAAATGTTTGAGTTTTACTTTGTATTTCAGTAAAAGGCTAACAAGATTGGATAACACAATAATTAGATCTCTAATAACTGCAATTTTCGCGGCAATTCAAGGTATTAAAGTTACCTGACTGTGCGTAAAAGCACTCATGTTTAAAGATAGCCAAAACAAACGTAAACGAAAACCTAACATGCAATAACCATAAATATTAATTACTATTCAATAATGAACTACTTATCAATGACATTAATGGTACCTTTTAACCACTAAACAATAATAAAACCGGTAATTAGTGATACGCGAGCGGGTCGTATTTGAATCGATAACTAAAGGGCTGAGGGATTAGTTCAAATGAATGGCCAATGGACATGACCAGTTGAATGCAAAGAGGATGAAACAGGATGAAAGGATTTTTATGCAACGACAAAACACAAAGAAAGCTTAAGTTCACAGTGGGACAACACTGGCTGAAAATAATAAAAATAAACGCCTTGGCTGTTTACAGTAGGGTGAAGGTAAAATGCCATGCAACATTTCGCCGATGGCAGAATTAGGACCCATGTGTTAGGGGGCGAAGCTATTACCATTTCAATTTGCAACCAATGCAGTTGGGAACGTGATTTGTTCTACCACAATGTAACTGAAGTGTTGTGTCTCTTCTTCAACTGAATATTTTATAGCTCTGAAACTTAGTTATCGAAATACACTGGATAGTGAGGTAGATCAATACTTTCCACTTAAATAAGGATTTTCAAGGTACTTACAAAAATGACTGGCAGAAACAATTCTAGAACAAATGGACTGTACAAATCTTTATAACAGACTGATATTTCATGAGCAAAACTAAGAGATATTTCTACTTCTCCGATGAGCTGGCTGCCAACATTTCCATAAAAGTAAGGTCAGGGTTACCCTGGAATATTTCCAAAACCATATTTGGCTCTAGTTTTTGTCCACGACCCACTTAGGACCAACTCATTATAATATTTGGGGCAAAAATATCGATTAGTGAGTCAAAGTCAACCCTTAAAAGTAGGGTAGTAGCACCCTCTGTTACAGAGCTGACTCATGTGAAGGGATCTTATTAAACTATAAATATTTGTTATAGGATTTTGAACTTTATATCTTTGGGATAAGATTTTCGTGAGGGCTTGCGAATGCATGCTGTTTTATTATAGGCATAAGGTGGCCAAATATTTGGCCATTAGCTTGATGAAACTAAAATGTTCTTGTGATTTTATTAATGGCGACGGCTGAGTAATTAATGTCCGAGGAAAATGTCCAGGTTAATGAAATGGGGAAAAGCAACACAGGGTGTACCAGAAAGGTGTGGTCCAATTTAAGGGTGTGGTAGAGAAACTGAACAACTTTCTCTATGGGACCAACATCGTAATCGAGAAAAAAATATCAGCTGTCCCGTAGAAAACTTCAATACCTACTCGATCCAAATATGTACTTATATGGGACGGCTGATAATTTTTTCTCGATTACGATGACGGTCGCATGGAGAAAGTTGTTCAGTTTGAATGGTCTGCACCACACCCTTAAATTTGACCACACCTTTCTGATACACCCTGTATATGAGACGTCTACTTACATTCATCGTCTCTTCAGCCAACCAAAGAATTTCAAAGAAAACGAAAATAAAAAATTTAAGTCATAAAATATTTTAGCAACTACGAGTACCTATACTCCATTTAATTTTACAATAAGATTAGACATAAAAACAAACCTCTTTTACAGTCCGTTTAACTGATTTGACTTCTATTGCGTTGGTGGCATGACAAATGGCAGCTGCAGTAAACAGTTGGTATTGTAACCACTGTTTTGCCTTTAATGACATGCTTTTATGCCTACGGAATAGAAGTCAAAATCGGTTGAACGGACTGTAAAATAGGTTTGTTTAAATGTGTAATCTTATTGTAAATGGAGTATAGGTACATACAAAAGAAAGCTACTCAAGCATAAGCATAATCAGCCTATAATGTTCCCACTGCTGGGACACAGGCCTCCTCTCCGTGAGAGCATGAGCCGTAATCCACCACGGGGCTCAGTGCGGGTTGGTAGCTAGGTACTCAAAAGCTTTATTCAATAAACTCTATAACATCATTTCTAAGCAAGCACTTGCAGTATGCGGTCTTGGAAAATTCTAGATTAAAACTAAATAACACCTGGTGGAGTGGTCAAGTTTCACAAAGACTTCGTTTGCGAAGCTTCAGTAAACAACCCTGCGACCACCGGAGAAATTTAATTAAAACTACCGCCTTTCACGTCGCACTCGCCACAGAATAGATAGGTACAGAAGGAAGGCTCCATACAAACATGGCACGCACACAGACGCGTACTTACGGCGATTGCAACTCAAACTATGTCAAAAAAAATAGCAGTCACGATTGCGTAAAGGTCAAACACAGCTCAAGTTCTGAGTTGAGCTCCACGATTGCTGACAAATGCTTGCAATGATTGGACAGGTCCACTCTCATCTTTGTCCTCTGGCCTGACCAAGATTATGTCTGGACTTTAAAAGAGAGTTTGACCACTGAGTTTGTTTCGCCATTTCTTCGCAGGTTTAGGTAGGTAGTCAGATACTTCAACTAGCTTACTATTTTTTTTTAATATGACGTGTAGAAGTAGGTAATTCCGATATCCTATTTACAGAATTAACATTTAGAGAGGGGCTTGTGGCTAAGTAATAACAGCCGCACGGGTCAAGCGATCAGGTTAAGCTAATACGCTTGCCGCGGTTGATCCGTGGTGACCATCTTTACATACCAAGCCCTCCGTGACTCGAAAACTACGTTAAGCCGTTGGTCCCGACTGTCATAATATATGTAGACAGTCGTTACTAGTGTTCTAGTAACACAGTTGTACCAAAAGTCTGACAACCAGTCTTACTAAGGGAAATAGATCAGATAGATCAGGGGGTCAGATAGAAAGTCGCTCCATGTCAAAATATTGTTATATGCAGCTGCATCTGGTTAGACTGGAAGCCGACTCCAACATAGTTGGGAAAAGGCTAGGCAGATGATGAGTTTAATATAAAAGTGATTCCAATATTCTACAATTTCATTTCATTTCATTTGCGTTTGCCCTCATTGCACGTAGACGGGTGTCTTCGTGTAAGTGCGTTTTCACTCGTTGATTGAAGCTAGCCTTCTGTACCTACACGTATTCTGTGACCTCGCATCGCATGTGCTAAGTTGTGATTACAAAATGCTAGGGAACGGAAAATGTAAAAGAAAACAAGGAAAATATTTTGTTAGAAGTCCTTTGTGAGAAAAATGAAAATAATTTTCATGCTCTAGAAAATAAGACAGAGGTAGTCATTATAGTAAGTGGTTAGAGTGGTTACACGCGCGGTCGTTTCGCGTTTTGTCTGGTAAATAATTATAATATAATTGTTGTAGTGCAAATAATCTTGCCAATCTAGTAAATTACTTAATACAGTTGTTCCCTTGGGTAACTTAGGTACAAATTTTCCGGAAAATTCCGCTTCTTTTAAAGCCTTATCATAAAGATCGGAAGCCAATTAATCTATTTCAGACTAACTATGTTAACTCATGCAGCTTGATAAGGTCACGAGGGAAAATAGGTTACACGTCGTCGCAAAACTGACATTTCAGCAGAATTTAATTAATGTACGGAATTTTTAAACCGAAAGAAGAAGTTGAAGTGTACCTAATACATAACATCATTGTGAATTACCTACGACTAATGACGTATTGAGATTAGCTCATTTGAGTGCAAAGAAAGGGTCAAGTCCTAATTTTCAATGGCAACAATTAAATAAATGGCACATTGGAACTTTTCCTAATATGCTAGGACTTAAAGGTATTAAAATTGCTATAATTTGTTCGGTTATTTTCTAATAACCGAACCAATTATAGCAATTTTAATACAAAAGTCTGTCCATACCAAAAAAAAAATTAAGTAAACGAAACGTGACACATAGCCACCGTGCGAATTGGTCACCTGTTAATAAATTATGGACGAGAATAACACACAGGGGAGGACCCTTATCCACACGAACACACAAAGAGTGGAGGGTATACAAAATAATAAAAAGATGGTTTCCTTTCAATCTTTCATATTAAAACGCGTCTAATCAACACAATCTTGACGTTAACGTCAAAGGAGCCGTATTAAGACAAACTGCCGTGCGGCGACGCTCGGCTGGTGGGTAGGGCTGGCAAGTTCGAATTACGGAGAAATGATAAAGAATAAATATAAAAATGAAAAAACTAAGTTCAAAAACTACAACCCGACTACTAAAAAATCACGTTCTAAAAAGTATGAAACAAGAAAATATTCTTATCTGAAGAAAAAAATGAATTACGTATGACTCCGGATTTTTAATTAGTCTGCCTTTTTCTGGTTTTTGTCTGTCTTTTTAATTTTTTTTTATGTGTCTCTAGTGAAGTCAATGAATTGACTTCACAAGACTAAAATATATCATCATCATTGTTGATCTTGTGGATTCCAATATAAATAGGTACCAATTTGCAGTTCTTTATGTAAGAGGTCAAGAGGCCCAAGTGGCCATTGTGAAAAATGATTCACAGCGACAAAAGAAGACATTGGTATGCAAAAGTCTAATCAAAATAATAAGCACTACAGTGTAAGAATAAAAAAGAAGTCTGGCTACCATCGGCATGGGTAAAAGCATTAAGAAAACAAAGTACGTACAAAAATCTAGGTGAAACTAAAAACAGCGCATCAAAAAGCTTTCACCACCGTCTTCCACAACAATACAGTTATTGGTAAAACACCAGTAATCTCTTAAGGAGTTATTGTACTCATCATTATGAACAACTTTTATTATGGGACCAAACCTGAAATCGCGAAAAAAAAATCAGCTGTTCAGTACATTTATCTACATCAAACTCGTCAAAATGTAGGGAGCCGCTGATTTTTTTTCGCGATTTCAGGTTTGGTCCCATAATAAAAGTTGTTCATAATGATGAGTACAATGACCCCTTAAGAGGTTGCTGGTGTTTTACCAATAACCCTGTATAAGCTAACAATATCTTCAAAACAAAGCACGTCAGCTTTTGAACAATACCCTGTCAGCCCTGGTTGCACGCATGAGCAGCGTTTGCGAAGACATTACGCGTCCTTTAACCCACGCATCTATGGCGCCAGCTAGGCGAACAGCTTTTAATATTAGAAAGAGTTTAATGTGTTATGTTTCGCTTTCCCTTTATGGAACATCTTTGAGAATTATCTGGACTTAAAATCGCGGATGGACCGTCTTTTCTTTTTATGGGTCGACTTGAGGCGAAACAGCAATCTGTATGGTTCGTTTGCTTTCGTCGTATCGGGCTTGGGCTTGGTTGAAGTAAACTGGAGCTACAAACGGAATTCTAATTTTAAATATTGAGTTAATTTTTGTTTTTGAGTGGCCACGATTTCAAAATTCGTCAAGATTAGAACTTCCAACAGCTGACAACTGTGTTCAAAAATCGAATAGGTATTCAAAATTAAAAGTATTCAGAGTCAGTCAATCCTGAAGCCATTGCGCCTTGCTGGGTTTAATACTGGCCTTTTAGAGCGAAAATATGCCGTGCAGTTTCATTCAACAGAGTGTAAAGCCGAGTGCTTTCAAATCGATGCGCTGCGATTCAGAATCGATCCTTGACAATCGTTTGACAGTTTTGAAATCGGAATGAAAAAGTGCCTGAGAAAAATGTATCGACATGGAACGAAGATATATTTTCTTCTTTTATATCAGACGTTTGCTTCATCCCTCACGACGGGGGATGCAGTGGCCCGGGGTGGGGTCGTCTTGGCGGTGTCCCTAGACATCGCCAACGCCTTTAATACCCTGCCCTGGAGTTGCATCAGGGAGGCATTGCGGTATTACCGGATGCCGACCTACCTCTGTCGAGTGGTCGAGGCCTATCTGACGGACAGGGCCGTCATCTACCCCGGTCATCAGGGAGAGTGGAACCGGCGAGAGATGTCGTGCGGTGTCCCACAGGGATCGGTCTTGGGGCCGCATCTGTGGGACATCGGTTACGACTGGGTGCTGCGCGCTGACCTCCCTAGCGGCGTCAGCGTAGTATGTTACGCTGACGACACGCTGGTCCTGGCGCAGGGGAGGTCGCACCAGGCGGCGGCTGAACTAGCGACACGCGGGGTTGCGATAGTCGTGGAGAGGATCCGGCAGTTGGGACTCGAGGTGGCCTTGCACAAGTCTGAGGCCATGTGTTTTCATGGTCCTCGGAATGCGCCACCGTCGGGTTCCGAAATAACGGTGGGAGGGGTTCACATCGGAGTCGGGTCGACGATGAAGTACCTGGGACTCGTCCTCGACAGCCGGTGGAACTTCGTGGAGCACTTCCGACGTTTGGCTCCCAGACTGGCACGGGCTGGGGCTGCCTTGAGGCGGCTCCTGCCCAATCTGGGGGGTCCAAACGCCTCCTGCCGGAGGCTCTACGCGGGGGTCGTGCGGTCCATGGCCCTTTACGGAGCACCGGTGTGGGCGCGTTCCCTAAGGCTGGGACCAGCCGGCAGGTTGAACGCGTCCCAGAGGGTCATGGCCATCCGGCTAGTCCGGGGATACCGCACGGTTTCCCGGGAGGCGGCGAGCCTCCTTGCCGGATTGCCGCCGTGGGATCTGGAGGCAAAGGTCCTCGCGCACGTGTGGGAGTGGCGCGAGGAGGCGAAGCGCCGGGGCGTAACTCCGCTGCCGCGAGAAATCACGGTACAGCGGACAGAGCTCCGGCGGGATCTCATGGCGGTATGGAGAGCGCGACTGTCGCAACCCAGCGCTGGGCACGCCACAATTGCGGCGATAAGTCCCCTCTTTGAGGAGTGGTTAGAGAGGCGCCACGGCGTCCTCACCTTTCGCCTGACGCAGGTCCTCACCGGACATGGTTGTTTCGGGAGGTACCTGTTTCGCATAAGGCGGGAGGAAACGCCCGGATGTTATCATTGTGTGGATCGCCCGGAGGACACGGTGGAGCATACAGTGGAGGTCTGCCCGGTTTGGGCAGAGCACCGCCGTGTTCTCACGGAGGCGATCGGCGGCGGCGATCTCTCGCGTCCGAGCCTGGTCCAGGCCATGGTGCGGAGCGAGAGTGCATGGGAGGCCGTCACCTCCTTCTGCGAAGCAGTGATGCTCGCGAAGGAGGAGGCGGAACGCGTGAGGGAGAGGCAGCCTCACGCCCTCAGTCGCCGCAGGAGACGCCCTGGGCGGCGGGAATCGCGGGGCGATTTCCGGCCACCGTAGGCGCGGGCCTGCGGACGGTGAGCAGCGGGTAGCTCGCCGTCCGGTAAGGACCAGGCCCGAGTCGACGGCGCGTTGTGTTCCACGCGCGCCTCAAAGAGATGTCAGCAAGTGACGGGGTCCAATAGGGCCGACGCCGCTGGGGTCGCGGATTGTCCGAAGGGGTTACCGCGGCCCTGGCATAGGCAACTGAAGGAACACGGGTGGGTTTTAGTCAGTAAAAGTCTGACACGCCCTTCCGCTCCACGCAGAGCGGGAGAAGTTATTTGATGATTTCCCACCCTCAAAAAAAAAAAAAAAAAAAAAAAAGACGTTTGCTTCATTCCTACAGTAAGAAGAGTGTCAATGAACATCTACGTATATAACACGGAGTTATGCCCGAACATACACAAAAAAAAAACATCCGAATTGAGAACCTCCTCCTTTTTTTTGAAGTCGGTTAAAAATAATGAACTGTTATTGTCCTGAGCGTTCATGAGCAAATAATAATCAGAGCGCGTCGTGTGATGGAGAACAATTGCTGGGGTCCAATCCATTGTTCTTTAGAATCGATCGAATCAATCGGGTATTTTATTGTCCTTAGATGTTCAACAGGAATGACTTGACTAATGCTTGACGGAGACCTAGGAATTCCATCTCTGCTCTATTCTTTATTATTTTCGTGTCTCTCTCTCCTGTGATGCCATCATGCGAACAATGAAGAAAAAAGTATCGTGCTGATTTTTTACTGAAAGAACCCTTTCACAATAAGTACTACTACGAAATCTCAGGTCTACAAATAAATAAACATACGTTTACACATCCTACAACTTTGCTTTTACGTCATTCCTTTGAGGTTATATTTATTTGATTACCCAAACTTGAGGCAAAAGCATACATCCTAAAATTATGATTTGCCGGCCAGGCAGCCATTCAGTACCGTCGTAAATAATATCACGCTTGAGGATAACAAACGGGAACTAACGAGAGATAAACATGTTGTGCCGAGTTTAGAGACACGTCTGGTTTGTGGTTCACCTAAAGGAACTAGGAAATATTGAGAAGCTATGTATAAATATAGCTAAAGAATCGAATGGAATAACAGTGTACCAACTCTAATGTCACTATCCCAACACTAGATAGAACACCAAAATTCAAAGGAGGTTAGCATGATACTCATTCTTGAACACGAAAAAAATATGCAACCAGTAACGATGGTTCTATGAAAGTATTGACTATCTTTATGGTCATAATAAACTCCTTCATGGGTTCGTTTTGGGATGCGTGAATATTTGACAAAGTTGCACGACAGCGTGTGATATTGCCAGATGAAGCGGAACATGAAAGGCTCTTTGTTGTTGGACAGACAATGTTGTGCAACATGCATGACACAGTTATCCCTTCTAAGCGATGTGTTGATTCCGCATCAATGACAACACTTCAGTGTGCTTCAGTGACAGCTGACAGCGCGGGAAATTTCAAAGACGCCATGACACCTCTGGATGAAAAGTTTACAAGAACATGAAAAATTACACTGAGCATTTCAATATCGTTTTTAAAAGCTTTCGGTGAGCGAAATTAATTACTTTTTATCGAATTTTTAAATCAAAATATCTACACAGAAGAGTTTGGGCTTCTTTCAAAGACATTGAATTAGGCGTTACTCAACCAAAGACTTTAAAAACATTAATGTATTTTTACTTCTAAATCTGCAGAAGCACTAAAATAACATTACAGTACGCTAGAGGATTCTAAACTTTCAGTGGAAAAGGACAAACACGTTTGCTAACTTTACAGGCACGTCGCTTCAGTCGGTTTTTAGAAGTTATTAACTTCAGGATTTGTTGTCGTTGTGCGAGTATAAATCTATGTTCCTTGTGAGTAATAATTTTTGGTAGGTGTTTGCTGATGCTAAAAGGAACTGGCGCCAAAAATATCGTCCCGCGAATATTGCGATTGGCGGTTCTGGATACAATGAAAACTAAAAAAAAGTTCTACGATATGTTTTCCAGAGGTTTAGAAATATGAAGCGCTATAATTGATATTTAAAAAATAAGAAATTGACAGACTAGACGAAACTGCAATCTAATAAATGATTACTTTTAACTTGCATCCTAGAGAAACTTTTTGATGCATTTGGATAAAAAGTCAGCGACCAGAATTATAATCTTCATCATCATCATCATCTGCCTAGCCTTTTCCTAACAATGTTGGGGTCGGCATCCAGTTGAGAACCAGTATTTTAATTTTTATTAAGTAAATTGATTTTAAAATATTTTATATTTGGCCAGAATAGGGATGATGAAAAAGTATTTTTTTATTATCTGACTGACGGTCTAAATAGAATTTCTTTATAATAAAAATACTATAAATATTTATTTTTGAGTAAAATGGACTCATAGCAATAGCTAGTAACAATTTTTATTTTATTTTATTGAATACGTGGTCAGTATTTATTAATCTACGTCTAGGACATAGTAAAATCTCATTGTCTTCACAAATTGAGATTTTTAATAGTGTGAATTGTGGCTATATGTATTAAACACAGTCCACAGCTATGAATTTCCTTGTAGAAAACAAAAAGAACCCAAGATATCCTAGCAGTATCCTAAACTCTTGATTGGCTTAACACGTCTCTCTAACACCCTACACACTGCCGAGTATGAAATATTTTTCTGAAGGGTAAACACGTTTGCCAAACTTTGGAGACACGTCCACACGCTTCACGACTAAGTTGAGTTTCAGCTCAGTTTAGTTATTAGTTGTTAAGAGTAAGTTGAGGGATAAAGGATTTTTGTTATGAGCATGTTTATGTCTTTTAGGATGTGAGAATTTAATCTGGCCCTGACAAGGAATTAGCTTTATTGTTTGACTAGCTACGGCCCGCGGTTTCACCGGCATATACCGGGATAAAAAGTAGCCTATGTGTTAATACAGGGTATAAGCTATCTACATTCCAAATTTCATCCAAATCGGTCCAGCCGTTTGAGCGTGAAGAAGTAACAAACATAAAAACACACACACAAAATAATGTACACATTTACAAACTTTCGCCTTTAAAATATTAGTGTGAAGTGTGATGAAGATGTTTTATCGTCCTACTTCTTGCTTATCCCAATTCATATATTTGTGGTCGACACAGTATGTTGTCTCCTTCCATACATCACTATCAGTCTTCATCTTAGTATTCATCTCAATAAGGCGGAAATTCTTACGAGCATTTGCCTACTGATAAATGCGTCAAAAAAGTACTAACTTCATTTATTACAGGAAGATAATTATTCAGATGAAATTATACCAGACATGTCAATGATATATAATTTACGGTACCCTGGAGATTCAGGCAATAAATTATCGTCTGATACTGTAAAAGTATCGCAATACATGGAATGCTTTATTCATACTGAAATGCTACCCACATCGTGCAAACGTAGGCCTGAAAGACTGCTGACGGTCCACCGGCCCGGGAACGGGACGTTAGCGAGAAACGAGATTATTCGGCCATAGTAAATGTACTGTCGCTACTTCAGCGCCGTCATCTGTTGTCTCGTTGACGTCCCGTTCCCGGTGCTCTGGTGTAAATCTAGACAGAGTCAATCAATCTGCCTACCCTTTTCCCAACTATGTAGGGGTCGGCTTCCAGTATAACCGGATGCAGCTGAATACCAGTATTTTACATGGAGCGACTGCCTATCTGACCTCCACAACCCAGTAACTGGGTAATACGATACCCCTTGGTAAGGCTGGTTGTCAGACTTTCGGGCTTTCGGGACGATCCGTAACGACTGTCTAAGATCCACGAATAACAGGCGGGACCAACGGCTTAACGTGCTTTCCGAGGCACGGAGGAGTCTCGGTATGTAAAGATGGTCAACCATCCACTGACCAACCCCGGGAAGCGTAGCTTAACCTGACGGATCGACCCGTGCGGCTGTTATTACTTAGCCACGAGCTCCTCGTGTACAATAATTAACATTAATTGACAAATAAAACCATCAACATGACACTAAGGGCCGCGACACACGACGACATGTACAAAATCAGATAAAATGAAAAACAAAATGGTCATTGGCACACAGCCAACACTTAGGTCAGTACGGCTGGTTTTAGTTAAAAAAGTTGTTAAAACTCTTGTACATTGAGTAGACATTGCTTGGTGAAGTAAGATTAGTATTTTTTATTTGAGGAAAATTTGTCCAGATGAGAAAATATCGCTTAAAGAGTTTTCAATCATATAAAATAGCAGATTGCGTTTTGCTGAAAGGAACTGCTTACTGTTTTCACGACTTTTCTTTTCGATGTTTTCGGGGTCACACTAAAACTATATTATATGTTAAAGATCTTTATATAGCGCAGGGTTGCAAGAAGTAGGTAGGTACTTACAAAAAAGGAGGGAACTATCTTTGGCCAGGGGTAGGGCAGCATAGGCCAGTCAGATACGTCTAAATAAATAAGAAGAAGTTAGGTACCTACCTATTTCATATCAAAAGTAGAACTGAGGAGTGAGTGACGGAACAAAAGCCGTAACTGACAAAGTATGAATTTTTTTTTTCGGTTTTCAAAGTTGAAATAGCCATACTAGTAACCTACCCTACCAAATACTAACAGATCGCTTGAAAAACCAGTAAATCCTACTGAAAATCAATTTTGAAGCCGATGGTTTGATCAAAATCCTACAATTACATGATTATTGCTATCATTCCGTGGTATGGTCTATTCTGGAAGCGTCACTTTAGGCAGGGGACAGGCGGTTGTTGCCGACACATCGGCGGCAGTCGTCGGCACGTCGACGACTGCCGTCGCCGTCGACGCGTACAGTTGCCTCTGCCGTTGACGCGTGTCACTCGTGTGTAAAAACAAAACACTATCGGTTTTGTTTTTTGATTAGTTACTCATAAACTGTAATAAACTAGCTACCTGCTTCACCAGGATACCTATTTAACTGCAAAACAGTCCGGTTTTACAACCGGCACTAACTTTAACACGGTGCTACGCAAAGCAAGTTAGAGCGATTCGATTTGCGTAGGTACCTAGTGCAGTTACAACATTTTGGGCAGTTAAACTCCTCGTATTTCCATTTTAGTTTCTGACCTCTGTGACCCTTAACTAAGTTTTTAGAATAATTATTATGATGGAAATGCTCAAAAGGAAGGTAAAATATAATTTTAGTAGCCATATGATAACGTCATACTTTGATACATCATAACTTTAGCAACAAAAACCGATCAAGAGCGAGTCGGACTCGCGCACCGAGGGTTCTGTTCCGATTTCTGAAAAAGTGTGCTATTTAGAGACATGGTTTTATTTTTCCTCTAATCCTTACATAAACTTCTATTACTTACATAGAATAATTTCAGATTTTTCTCTATGCAAAATTCGGATGTAAGGGGTAGGGGAGGGGGGGTGCGGTGACAGGAAACCTCCCCGAGTTCCCGTGGGCTGGAATTCCCTTCGGATACGTCCGTGGGGAAGGCCAGTCTTCGGGACGGTGCACCCTGGGATGCGGGCAATGGTTCCCCTTAGGCACAAGTGCCTAAGGGGTTTCGTTGCCCGTATGCTAATATCCTGTCGGAGGAACGCTCCAACGTGTGTCCCTCTGCTCTAAGCAGAGACGCACAGCGGCGGAGTAAGAACGGGCTCGGTGTGCACTAACCCTGCCGCCGGGCAGGCAGAAGGAAGCCATTCATCCACCATCAATCATCATCATCCCCGCCACCATACACCATTCATCATTCACCACATCATCATTCCCATCCCATCATCCACCATCAATCATCATCATCCCCGCCACCATATACCATTCATCATTCACCACATCATCATTCCCATCCCATCACCCACCATCACCATTCCCATCATCATTTCCATTTTCATTTCGTCATTTCCTTCTGCCACCGTTAGTCTCGTAGCCCCGAAGATCGTTCAAGGTCATGTCTCTGACTTTTGACGGGGGTCGAGGGTCTTGGCTTAACCGCCCGGACCGCGAGGAAGAAAACCTCTATAAAAAATTACCCCAAACCTCCAAGCGGCGGCGCACCGTGAGGGAGGTTGGTAGCTTGATTAATGGGTAGCTTAATTAGTCGCTAGTGCGAACCACACAGTTTTGAGCAGGTACACAAAGTAAAATACTCGTGGGAACAAAAATGGAAAATTTAAACAAAACCCAAAGACGAGAAGAGGAGAAGGAGAGGAGCGATGCGGGGTCGGAGTCCGACGCCGCATCGGGAGCGAAGGGCGCGAAGGGCTCTTTTAAGAGCCCGGAGTGCGTATTGGTGGCGGCCGCTGGTAGGAGGAGTGCCTTCCTGAAGCGGAATGTGGAGTTGAATCCGGGGGAGGGCCAGGAGTCTTCGTCGGATGGCGGAAAGGGCTCGGCCCCTAAGTATGCTCGCCGGGGCCTAGGGTGGACCCGGAAAAAGAGCAAGGGCCGGGCAAATACCGTACCGGTGGACGGCTCAGTCGGGTCGGCCGAGGGGAGCGCCATCGAGGCGTCTGGCGATGAGTCGGACGCCACTGGTGGCCCCAACTCGGAGCGGGCCAGGTTTGAGGAGGTCGTGGCTGCTGCAGTCAAGTGTGTGTCCTTGAAGAAGAAACAATCTTCCAAAGACAAGGCCATACCTGCAGCCAAGGCCTCCATTATGGCGGCAGCGGAGGTCCTGCTCCAAGGGCCTCCGCCGGACGGTATGTCGGAAATGCGGGCGGAGGTCGCCCGCTTGACAGCCGCCATGGAGCTTCTCCGAAAGGAGAATGAGGAGCTCCGAGCGGACCTGGCCAGGCTCCGCGATGCCGGCCCTCAGAAGGTGCCGCAAGAGGGGGCGCAGCAGGGGCAGAGCGGGCTCGGGCCCGCAGAGGAGAGGCTACTGACCCTGGTGCGGAAGGAGCTGGCTGCCTTCAACAGCCGGTTCTCGGTCCTGGAGGGCATTGTCCTCCGGCCCCCGCTAGCGGCGAGCCGGCAGGCCTCGGGCCAGCCAAAGGCGGCATCGTACGCCGCCACGGCTGCCACGCCCAAACCTGGGTCAGCGGGGCAGGCGAAGGGCGGGGCCGCCGCTGCAAAGGCGCCTGCGAAAGCGCCTGCGAAGGCGCCCGCTAAGGCGCCTGAGAAGGCCCCGGCTGTGGCGGCGACGACGACGCGGCCGCCCCCGCCTTCTAAATCTCCTCCGGCTGACGCCGAATGGCAGGTAGCCGGGGAGAAGAAGAAGGAGGGAAAGGCGGCAAGGGCGGCCAAGCGAAAGGAGAGGCGGCGTCGGCGCAAGGAGCGAAGCGTCGCGGCGAGGTTGCGCGCCCCAAAGTCCGCAGCTGTAGTGATCACACTACAGCCGGAAGCGGAGAAGAAGGGCGTGTCCTACCGCGACGTGCTCACCAAGGCGCGGGCGGCGGTGAACCTGGAGGAGATCGGGGTCACTAAGGGCATGCGTATTAGGGTCACGGCGACTGGGGCTCGTATGCTCGAGATCCCCGGTGCGGCCAGTGGCCCGACCGCTGACGCTCTGGCTGAAAAGCTCAGGGCGTCCTTAAATGCGGACGAAGCCCGAGTGTCCAGACCCGCCAAGTGCGCTGACATGCGCATCCTGGGTCTGGACGACTCCGTGACGGAGGGGGAAGTTGTGGCCGCCGTGGTCAAGACTGGGGGGTGCGCCTTCGAGCAGGTGAAGGTAGGCACCATCCGTCCAGACTCCACGGGGTTGCGAGCCGTTACGGTGAGCTGCCCCGTATCGGCGGCCAACAAAATCGTTGGGGAGGGCCCAAGATTCCAGGTGGGCTGGGATTCCACGCGGGTAAAACTGCTGGAACCCAGACCTCTGAGGTGCTTCCGTTGCCAAGTGGGCAACCACGTGGGAGCTAAATGCACCTCGGAGGTGGACCGCAGCAGTAATTGCTTCCGTTGTGGTCAGCCCGGTCACAAGGCCGGCTCGTGCAATGCCACGCCGCACTGCTACCTATGTGCGGCAGCTGGCAAGCCGGCCGATCACCGGGCTGGAAGCAAGGGCTGTGGTCCACCCACGAAAGCCCGGGGCAAGGGCAAGCCCTCCGCCCCCTCTACCGCCGTCACCGCCGCAGCCGCCACAGGCGCCGTCGCTGCCGCCCCCACTGCCGTCGCCGCCGTACCCACTGCGGCGGAGCCCTCACAGGGGGCTCAGGAGGGGGCTGAAATGGAATGCCAGTAGTGGCCCCATTACGCCTCCTCCAGGCGAACATCAACCACTGCGCCGCCGCTCAGGATCTGTTGCTCCAGAGCATGGCGCAGTGGTCGATTAACATCGCCGTGGTCGCTGAGCCGTACTTTGTCCCGCCCAGTGATTACTGGGTGGAGGACCTGAGCGGCTCAGTGACCCTCATTTCGTCGGCCGCCGCCGGTACCCTGTCCCTTGAAGCCGTCAAGAAGGGACAGGGCTGCGTTGCAGCACGGTTCGGGGGGATTGTCGTGGTGGGGACATACTTCTCCCCGAGCCGAACTCTCGCCGAGTTCCACAACTCCCTTGCGGAGTTGAAAACCGTCGTCGTCGGGTTTCGTTCCCTTCCCGTGCTTGTCCTCGGGGACTTCAACGCCAAGAATGTGGCTTGGGGTTCCCGGTATACGGACACACGGGGCAGGATGGTGGAGGACTGGGCTCTGGAAACAGGCCTGGTCGTCCTAAACCGGGGTTCTGTCCCCACGTGTGTGCGGATGCGGGGCGAATCGGTGGTGGACATCTCGTTCGCCAGCCCCGCCCTGTTGCCGCACGTGGTTGACTGGCGCGTCATGGAGGGGGTGGAGACCTATTCCGATCATCGGTACATCCGGTTTGATGTCTCCGCCCATACCTCGAGCGCGCCGGTTCGACAGGCCCCGAGTGGTCCGCGGTGGGCGCTGAAGAAGCTGGACCGGGAGCTCCTCCTGGAAGCCTCGATCGTGCAGGCCTGGGTGTCACCACCGGACAGGCCTGCCGACATCAACGACGAGGCGGAGTGGTTCCGGGAGGCCATGTCCGAGGTGTGCGACGTGGCAATGCCCCGGGTCCAGCCCAGTCGCGCCTTTCGCCAGGTGTATTGGTGGTCGCCGGAGCTGACGGCTCTGCGCGAGGCGTGCGTTGCCGCGCGGCACCGGTACACCAGGCACCGCAGGCTCCGTATTCGTCCTCCGGATACGGAAGCCATTCAGGCGGAGCTGTACGAGGGGTACAGAGTGGCGAAGACCGCCCTCCGAGCGGAGATCTTGCGGTCCAGGGATCTGGGCCGCGAGGAGTCGCTGGAGACTCTGAACAGAGACCCATGGGGGCGCCCCTATAAGATGGTGCGGGAGAAACTCCGCCCATGGGCGCCCCCGCTGACGCAGAGTCTCCGGCCCGAGCTCGTGGAGGACGTGGTGAGCGCTCTGTTCCCTTCGCGAGGGGAACATACTCCCCCGCCTATGGCTCCGCCTCATGCGGTGCCCTCTGCGGACCAAGAGACCGACGACGACGATGATACTCCCGAAGTGACCGAGGTAGAGTTGAGAGCGGCGGTACGTAGGCTCAGTGCCAAAAATACCGCCCCAGGACCCGACGGCTTACCTGGAAGAGCCTGGGTTCTGGCCTTTGGGGCTCTCGGGCCTCGACTAGGGGGGCTCCTAAGCGCATGCTTGGAGAGGGGCCAGTTTCCACTTCGCTGGAAGACGGGGAAACTGGTCCTCATTAAGAAGCCGGGGCGCCCTGCGGACTCTCCGTCCGCTTACCGGCCCATCGTGCTGCTCGACGAGGTGGGCAAGCTCTTTGAAAGAGTCATTGCAGACCGCCTCGTCGGGTGGCTGGTGCAGGAGGGGCCGGATTTGGCGGAGAGCCAGTTTGGTTTCCGCAAGGGGCGCTCTACGGTGGACGCCATCATGCGCGTGCGAGCCCTCACGACGGGGGATGCAGTGGCCCGGGGTGGGGTCGTCTTGGCGGTGTCCTTAGACATCGCCAACGCCTTTAATACCCTGCCCTGGAGTTGCATCAGGGAGGCATTCCGGTATCACCGGATGCCGACCTACCTCTGTCGAGTGGTCGAGGCCTATCTGACGGACAGGGCCGTCATATACCCCGGTCATCAGGGAGAGTGGAACCGGCGAGAGATGTCGTGCGGTGTCCCACAGGGATCGGTCCTGGGGCCGCATCTGTGGGACATCGGTTACGACTGGGTGCTGCGCGCCGACCTCCCTAGCGGCGTCAGCGTAGTATGTTACGCTGACGACACGCTGGTCCTGGAGGCGGCTGACTTAGCGACACGCGGGGTTGCGATAGTCGTGGAGAGGATCCGGCAGTTGGGACTCGAGGTGGCCCTGCACAAGTCCGAGGCCATGTGTTTTCATGGTCCTCGGAATGCGCCACCGTCGGGTTCCGATATAACGGTGGGAGGGGTTCACATCGGAGTCGGGTCGACGATGAAGTACCTGGGACTCGTCCTCGACAGCCGGTGGAACTTCGTGGAGCATTTCCGACGTTTGGCTCCCAGACTGGCACGGGCTGGGGCTGCCTTGAGGCGGCTCCTGCCCAATCTGGGGGGTCCAAACGCCTCCTGCCGGAGGCTCTACGCGGGGGTCGTGCGGTCCATGGCCCTTTACGGAGCACCGGTGTGGGCGCGTTCCCTAAGGCTGGGACCAGCCGGCAGGTTGAACGCGTCCCAGAGGGTCATGGCCATCCGGCTAGTCCGGGGATACCGCACGGTCTCCCGGGAGGCGGCGAGCCTCCTTGCCGGATTGCCGCCGTGGGATCTGGAGGCAAAGGTCCTCGCGCACGTGTGGGAGTGGCGCGAGGAGGCGAAGCGCCGGGGCGTAACTCCGCTGCCGCGAGAAATCACGGTACAGCGGACAGAGCTCCGGCGGGATCTCATGGCGGCATGGAGAGCGCGACTGTCGCAACCCAGCGCTGGGCACGCCACAATAGCGGCGATAAGTCCCCTCTTTGAGGAGTGGTTAGAGAGGCGCCACGGCGTCCTCACCTTCCGCCTGACGCAGGTCCTCACCGGACACGGTTGTTTCGGGAGGTTCCTGTTTCGCATAAGGCGGGAGGAAACGCCCGGGTGTTTCCATTGTGTGGATCGCCCGGAGGACACGGTGGAGCATACAGTGGAGGTCTGCCCGGCTTGGGCAGAGCACCGCCGTGTTCTCACGGAGGCGATCGGCGGCGGCGATCTCTCGCGTCCGAGCCTGGTCCAGGCCATGGTTCGGAGCGAGAGTGCATGGGAGGCCGTCACCTCCTTCTGCGAAGCAGTGATGCTCGCGAAGGAGGAGGCGGAACGCGTGAGGGAGAGGCAGCCTCACGCCCTCAGTCGCCGCAGGAGACGCCCTGGGCGGCGGGAATCGCGGGGCGATTTCCGGCCACCGTAGGCGCGGGCCTGCGGACGGTGAGCAGCGGGTAGCTCGCCGTCCGGTAAGGACCAGGCCCGAGTCGACGGCGCGTCGTGTTCCACGCGCGCCTCAAAGAGATGTCAGCAAGTGACGGGGCCCAATAGGGCCGACGCCGCTGGGGTCGCGGGTTGTCTGAAAGGGTTACCGCGGCCCTGGCATAGGCAACTGAAGGAACACGGGTGGGTTTTAGTCAGTAAAAGTCTGACACGCCCTCCCGCTCCACCCAGAGCGGGAGAAGTTATTTGATGATTTCCCACCCTCAAAAAAAAAAAAAAAAAAAAAAGGGGTAGGGGAGGGGAACGGTATTTTTTTACATTTTTCATCAAAAGTCGAAAACTATGCGGCCAAAAAAAAATGTTTAAGAATGAACAAACCGCGGTCTTTCATATCCACATGCCCTAGTAGTCCCACTTTGAATTTTTAAGACCGCCTTACAGTCCCTGTTGCAAAAAAAAAAAATCTTTCTTATTTGCAAAACAGTTGGGTAAACGTCATCAAAAACTGTTCCAAATTTCAAGTTGATAGCATTAGTAGTTCTTGAGATATCCAGCTGTGACAGACAGACAGACAGACAGACAGACACACAGACAAGCAGACTCGCACCATAAGGGTTCCTTTTTACCATTTTGGTACGGAACCCTAGAAAAGGTTCGATGCTGACCAAGTACACCAAGACATTTCACAATTATTATTCACTCCTTAAAATTAATTTCACAGTCACATCCTACGAATAAATCTCTCGAACACAGCTACCATTACGGATATCTACAAACAAAAAAGAGCAGTCTGTACCTACTAGTATTAAAAAGTAAAAACAAAACGCAAGTGGCGACCGGAGCCACGGTCTGGCGCGTGTCCAAATACAGTCATAGTTCACAGCCAGATACCGAGCGAGATATATTATGTTATACGAATAGGTAGGTCTTATTTTTTTATGTTTCTTGTTTCATTTAACTCTTTAATCGTCAATTGCACACCCAGGTGTTCAGATAACAATAAAAAATCTATTGTGTCTGCTAATTGGCGTGCGACGAGTTAAAGGGAGGATAACAGTTTTAAAGTTGTTAGTGGTAAATTTTGCATCGAAAGGGTTCTGGAAGTTTCTGTGTTTGACGTTTTTCATAACTCAAGAAGACACTGAATTCGACTCAAAAGAAAGCCCAAAAAAGTGGCCTGTTTCGTGAAACTGCCGATAAAAAAACTGAACGCTTGTCTTCAAGCGTTCATCATTAGTCCTATTTACACTCTACGGAACAACTTTTCGGTCCTTAAAGAAGCTTAATCACATCTGAACATTGGTATGTAACTAGAGATCTTAAATAATTGCGAGGTTTAAAGTTATTTGAAAGATCCGTAAACCTTGATCTCGTAACTGACAAAATGATAAAGCAGCCAAGAAAATGAAACATGAAAATGCAGTGACAACATAAAACAGAAACAGCGCTTACTTACTTGGTTCTTGAAGCAGACTGCCATGGTAAAAGCACTATAAAGCATTCTCAAAACACAATAAATTATCTGGCAGCTAATTATCAAATCATTATGGCTATAAAAAATCGTTTTCCTTATAATATCGGTAGCAGTAGTCCACATTGATTGACTTATATAACGGGAATGCACGGACTCAAAACGGAATTGAATAGAAATCTAGACAATAGAATGTTTATCATTGCTGTTATTCGCATGGCGTAGAACGGAAGTATAAATATTTTGACTGTTGTATGGATCTTTCAATAATCATCGTCATCACTGCGTAGGTATATGCGATAGTTGGCGTCGACATAATAATATCAGCAGGGCTGACGATGCAAAGTGATGTCAGCAGAGACGGGGTCCGATAGGGCCGATGCCGCCGGGGTTGCGGATTGTTCGACAGAGATACCGTGGCCTTGGCATAGGCAACTGAAGGAAACGGCTGGGTTTTAGTCAGTAAAAGTTTGACACGTCCTTTCGCTCCACCCAGAGCGGGAGAAGTGATTTGATGATTTCCCATGCACAAAAAAAAAAATTGCTGATGATGGCCTTGCAGTACCTACCTACCTTTGGTAGAAATAGTACGAAAGATTTTTCAATCAAGGGTTTTAACACAAGAAAAACTTACAGCATCCGTCTTTCTTGCAGGCAGAAGGTATTTTCGTACTGATGACAACACTTCAGTGACAGCGCGGGAAATTCCAAAGACGCCAGGACACCTCATTTGTCAAAATGTTCGATAAATGAAATGATAAATTGCACTGAGTATTTCAGTACAGTCTTGAAAGCATTCGTAGAGTGAAATTAGTAAATATTTTTATTTATTTCTTGATTATTATGTAAATATATATACTTATATCGAAGTTTTAAATCAGAATAACCTTAAAATTTACATGGAAAAGTCAGGGGGGTTATCAGTAGGTAATCAAATACTGAATAAGGCCTTATATTACTCAATCAGCTTTTCAGCTTTCCGGGGTATTGACATTTCTAACAAGTAATTAAGAAAACTAATTACAGACAGACAAGTAAATTCTGAAATGCCTTGTGTAATTTATAAGAAAATTACTAAATTGTTACTTATATTTCTAGGAAAAGGTCTCGATTTACCCGAAAATGTCTTGTGGTTTACGAAAATTACTGAAATGTTTAATGTAAGTATGCATATCTGGGAAACACGTATAGAGGATTTTATCATTATTTTAATAACTAGTTAAGCTTTTATACAAAAGCCTCGATTCAATAGTTATGTACAGTACAACTATTTTCTTAATGTCCCTCGGCAAACTTCGTGTTTCGTCAGACTTTAGCAGCTTTCCTCCAATTAAAAAAAACCGACTTCCAAAAAAACACTACAAAGTGAAAAATAACTTTAATTTCGGAAGTCGGTGTCTTTGGATCTGTATTGTAGGTTTTTGCCCCCGACTTCCGAAATTAAAGTTATTTTTCACTTTGTAGTGTTTTTTTGGAAGTCGGTTTTGTTTTTTGTAAAAAAGTTTTTATTTTTCACTTTTTAGTGGGTCAGTTTGTAATTTATCTAAGTTACAATAACCCAATGTCAACTACTCATCACGTTTTACAAAATATTGCTTTTCCCGATGCAGGGACGTTAATTTTTGAGGAGTTCTCCTAGTAAGAACCAGGAGAAGTGGAGCTCATGGTGAAGTCACCATCACCATTATGCATTTTGACGAGCATAAACCATATTAAAGTAATCGAATCGCAACCTGTGATATACTTAGATATGATTGAGTATTTCCGATGACCATCTGTGGTCTTCATCATCAGTTCCAGTTCACCAAATGGTACTTTCCGAGAGCAAATGCACGAGTTACTATAAAAAATACCGAAATCGATATAAGTGTGCCCATAAAATTTGAGGGTTTCCCTCGATTTCCATGGGATCCCATCATCAGATCCTGACTTGATGATCATGGGACCACTTGACCCTTTCGAACAAAAAAAGAAAAATCCAAATCGGTCCAGCCATTTTCGAGTAATCGGGGAACATAGGTACATAAAAAAAAAAAAAAAGGTTCTGACGAATTGAGAACCTCCTCCTTTTTGAAGTCGGTTAAAAAGAGCATTTAACAACTCAATATACTTCCAAGTCGATTGAGATTGAGAGCGTCCGGTCTGCACCAAGTGCAAAGGGCAACTGATAGAAATCTGACGGCTGACGAAACATGAAGTTTGCCGAGGGACATTAATAAAATAGTTGTAGGTACTGTACTAAGGTAAGGTAGGTGTAAGCATTGCTTACCAAATACTTAACCAAACACTATATTTTTTCCCGAAACTATGTTTAATGTTTATATTCACCTACATGCCCAAATGTCGCTGTCATCATCATCTGCCCAGCCTTTTCCCAACTATATAGGGGTCGGCTTCCAGTCTAACCGGATGCAGCTGAATACCAGTATTTTACATAGAGCGACTGCCTATCTAACCTCCACAACCCAGTTACTGGATAATACGATACCCCTTGGTAAGATTGGTTGTCAGACTTTCGGGCTTCTGACTCGTAACGACTGTCAAAGACATGACAACCGGGATGGAACCGGTAACAACAAGAATGACAGCCGGGACCAACGGCTTAACGAGCTTTCCGAGGCACGGAGCGATCTTGGTATCTAAAGACGGTCACCCATCCACAGACCAACCGCGGCAAGCGTAGCTTAACGTAATCGATCGACTGGTACGGCTGTTATTACTTAGCCACAAGCCCCAATATCGCAGTATCTTTTTGAAATTGGTAGAATTACATAACTTAGACCCGAATTGACACTCACAATTTTGTCAAGCACTACATAAAAAGACCGACAACCGTTTACCCATACTTACCTCATGTTCATACGTTTAACCTGTCAATAATGTAATTAACGATCTGTCCAAATCCATTGTACCGCATATGGCCGGTAATCATATGTGTTTTGTACAATCAGTCTGAATAAGGTCGTACACCAACGACTTTTTGTTATCTTATACAAGACTGGTGCAAATGTAAAGCTGTATAAACTGGTAATGCAATAGCATAATCAGCATATAATGTTCCCACTGCTGGGACACAGGCCTCCTGTCTGTGAGAGGGAGTGGGCCGTAATACACCTCGCGGACCCAGTGCGGGTTGGTAGATATCACATAAGATGTTTTCCTTCACCGTTTTGAGAGCAGAGGCCTTAGTGCGAGTTTTTATACTTAGGTACTCGATCACGTTAACGTAAACGTCAATTTGTACTGAAAATGAATAAGCGCCGTCTGGTGACTGTAAAGGGAAACACAATTATTCCATACAAATTGACGAAAGGTAACGTTAACGTAAATGCGTTCGAGTAAGTATAAAAACTCGCACTAAGCCCACAGTACGTCGCGTCGATTCTGTAAAAATCTCACCGTGAAAACTTGCGTGGACTGAGCTGTCAGTGTCATCCCACGGATGCTAGGGATTAACCAAATTACATTTACAATCATAATCGAGATTTTAGTTATATTTTTTATGCTAATTTTTTAACATAATCATTTTATACTATTTATAAGCTAGTAGGTTGTAATCATTACTATTTAGGGGGTTTTAAAATGAAATAGTCAAATAAAAATTCTTGTTTTATTTATTGTTCGAGCGTGACGCGCTCACACCTCAGTATAAGTATAAGTCAATCGTTTTACAAACTAACTATTCAACACCATTGTAATTTTAAATTGTGTAGCTCCATCGTGTAAACCCCTTTACACAACAATATTTGGACAGGACAAGTGGCCTTGTCTATTACTTACAGCAGTATCTACGAGACACGACTGATGGACGAACAACCGGCGCATAATAAACATGGAGCCGGTGTTGCCAGTGTCGCAGTGTTGCCACTATATAGGAAACTGTACGAACAACTTCCTGTGACATTTTTGGACGTGATTTCCTGTTGTAACGTTGCGTAAGTTTTAGTTTGGATATTTATTAGTATTTTATGGATTGTTTTGTTTAGATACTATAAAGACAAGTCATGATGGATATTTTAAGACGAGCAATAAAAGGTATTGGAAGTTTTTTAGGGTTTCGTACCCGAAGGGTGCCAAACGAAACCGTATTACTAAATCTCCAATGTCCGTCCGTCCGTCTGTCTGTCGGGCTGTATCTCATGAACCGTAATAGGTAGGCGGTTGTAATTTTCACAGATTGTGTTTTTCCATTGCCGCTAGATAAAATGTAAGTTATCTGATTACTTAAAAATCAGCCCTAAAATATCTAAAATCACTGGACACTATCTAAATATACAGGGTGGAAGAGACGTCGTCGCAAAAACCGTTATCACGTATTCAGTGCGTGTATCATTCTGAGCCCCCTACATAGAAATTTTTCATCGGTTATTAAAACAAAAATATTAGGTCTTTACCTATGAAATTGCCGTTCTGCAGTACTGGCCATTTCAAATCAAAATAATTTTTGTTTGGCTAAGAATTCTAATTTCAAATTAATTTTATTTTAAAAACATGGATTTTTTTTCCAAAAGTAGTCATTTGTTTATTGATTAGTGTTACATTTTCATCGCATTTCAATCTTTTTCGTCATCATGGATACGTTAAAAAATCGAGTAATTATGGAATATGAGTACCGTCGTGGCAGCAACGCGGCACAAGCGGCACGCAACATCAACGACGTTTACGGAGCTAACACTACAAACCAACGCACCACCTTTTATTGGTTTGCTCGCTTCCGTTCTGGAAATTTCGACCTGAAAAATGAACCTCGTGGTCGTCCGAAGACTTTGGTCGACAATTACGAATTAAAGGCGATTGTGGAAGCTGATGATACACAATCTACGGCTGAATTAGCAGCAGCTTTCGACGTTAGCGTCAAAACAATATTGGTCCATTTGCGTCAAATTGGCAAGGTAAAAAAGCTTGACAAATGGGTGCCCCACGAACTCAATGATCGCCAGCGCGAAGTACGCGTCGAGACGTGCCTTGCACTGCTCAACAGACACACAAATGAAGGAATTTTGAACCGCATTGTTATCTGCGATGAAAAATGGATTCTGTTTGATAACCGCAAGCGCTCAGCAAGTTGGTTGGATCCTGGTTCAGCACCTAAACAATGCCCTAAACGAAAACTTACCCCTAGAAAAGTGATGGTCACTGTTTGGTGGTCTAGCGCCGGTGTGATTCATCACAGCTTCTTACCAAACGGGGTGAGCATTACTGCAGATGTGTACTGTGAAGAACTGAACACAATGATGGACAAGCTGGCACATCTCCAACCAGCATTGGTCAATCGCTCGTCTCCGCTGCTCCTGCACGACAACGCGCGACCTCATACTGCACAGCAGACGGTCTCCAAGTTGCAAGAACTGGGGTTGGAAGCTCTCCGTCATCCGCCCTACTCACCAGACCTTGCGCCTACAGACTACTACTTTTTCCAGAATTTGGATAACTTCTTGGCGGGAAAAAAATTCAATACCCGAGAGCAAGTAACACAGGAAGCATTATAACAAACGAATAGTAAACTTTTGCAGAACTTAAGGTCCGTATAAACTCTTATATATGTTCACCGAGCATCTTGACGCTCTATATTGGCATTTCAATACCGTTATGATGCTGTACATTGTATAGCGGTTGGATAATGGCATATCAAAATGCTTTTGTGCAGCTTTTAGTTTTAGTGCAGCATACCACAAAGCAGCTGTACAGCTTTCAGCTATTTTTAGTGCCTTAGGGTTTACAATAGCATTTTTAAGTAGTAAGATAACGTCTAATGCTGCTTAATAGCATAAACTTGTACCATTATAATGCACCGTAAATCCGTTATACAGCTTTGAGCTGTTTTTAGTGCCATTTGTTGTGTAGTAGCACTTTTAAGTAGTAACTAAAAGCCTAGTACTTCTGAACAGCCGAAACGTGAATTAATGTAATGCTTGCATTTTTAAAGATCAACTGAGTTCTGTTGTACACCTTACAGCTCTTTAATCAAATACACGTGAGTTATTGTAATGCGTAACGCTGTATATACATTTATTTTACTGTATTCGTAAAACCAACGGCCATATTGGGGAAAAGCACATATTTTATGAAGATTTTAATATGCTATTAACAAAATTAAGTTGTGACTTCATTGTAACGTGTTATTTAATATACTTAAGTAAAAATAAGTGCAGCATTTTTTTTTTCACAAAATGATGAAAAAATCGTTTAAAATAAGAATACCGGAGGAATCAGGCTAAAATATCAAAGGAACATGCAAAAATTATGATGTCTACGAATCCGATCAATGCACAACAAAACGATTCATGCGAAGGGAATTGTAGCGATATTAAAGAAGGTTCCGTAGGTTACCAAAATCAAGTAGGACCTGTCAACATTGGATATACACACGTTTTGGGATCCTCTTGTTTCGAAAAATCTTTATTTTACATAAGAATCCAAGGACCATTTTAAAAATACCTAGATTTGTCAATATAAAAAAAAAATTGAAGGGGGCCAATATTGGCATAACGAAATAACTAATAATTTTTACTTTGTTATTGGCAAACTGGACAGATGCTCCAGAAAATATATCCTTAAATTTAAATTTTGATGCTTTGCCAATTTTTAAAAGCTCAAAGAAAGAAATTTATTGGAAGAGGGAATTACAAAACTCTGGGGAGAAAGTTCCAGGAAAGAGCAGATGTTTTATTTGTGACTCACCTGCTAGAGCTTTAAAAATTATTACACGCAAAATAAATTGGTAATTTTAATTCTATATAAAAAAAGAAATGTACAGAAATAAAAAAAATAAGTATTTAAAATAACGTTTTTTATTGGTACGTATGCAATAGCGGTATAAAATATAAGTATTCATAATATGCAAGCATACTAATTTAAAATATAAGCCATAAGTTAAAATTTCATTACTTCTTGATTTTGAACTACGGTCGTCCGGGGTGCAACCATGCCTGTCAGGTTTTTTTTCCATTATTGATTATTCAGCTTCGGCAAGCTGATTATGTTCGAATATTGTTCCTTAAAATGCACTCTATTAACCTCCATTCTTTTTTATCGGGCATGGATTGCTCATATTTCATTAATTTGTACAGTGTCTTTTTAGGCGGCCACCATAAGTTACCATTTTCCTCCCACAAAGAAGGTACAGTACCAGGATTGTTTTCCCTCTACCTCTACCGTCTGTACTGTTTTGTATGGGATTGTATGGTTGGTACAAACATTACTGAAAATAAGAAAACAATGTTATTAAAAGCATCGGCCATAAAAGATATTAGTGCGTTATACAGCGTCATAATCATTTTAATAAGCCACGCGCACGAATGTTTATGGAGATAATGCGTTCAGAAAGGCTTTTTATCAACTCCTGGCATACGGATTCAAGTTGTACAAAAATTCTGAAATGGGTTTTATGGTTTTGGTCAAGGATCCCCAAAATTAATGGCAATTATCAAGTAATAGCACTATTTCAGTCTACACCAAGTCTACTGGTATACCAGTGAACCCATATAGAACTACTTTATAGACAATGGCACTACAGTGGTTCAACAAAAATCTTCTCTCTGGCCTCTGGCTTAATAATTGTTCATGTGTGAGTATTTATACTGCTGGCGGTATTAATTAGCCTTTTTAAAGACTCACCGGGCTGCTATGGACCGACACCATTTTGTAAATATTTTATAACCAAAAAATATTATCATTCGGACCTATTTATAAAAGCAATAGACCTATACAATAATTATATAACTTAATTTAATACTGCCCAACCAATATTATTATGTTAATTATGCAAAATTCGTTCTATAGTAGGAATACACGAAAGTTTTAGTTATTTCACACTTAGGTTTATATAACAATTTATATCAAAACCACAAAATATCGTAGGCGCGTGAAAATTTTCAATTAAACTTATATAGACATTTACAGTAAACTACATTGCGCAGTAATATTTGAAGGCATGAAATAACAAAATAGTCAAAAACTTACCCAGTAGGAATTATACATTTTCTTTTGATGCAAACAAATATGGAGTCACTCACTCAGTTTTGACCATTTTCTTCCATATTATATTACGAGATTACAACGTTAATTGTATTATAAAATTTGTACCCTGGTATTAGAGATGTTTTTGCAATGATGTAGGGTTTATTTAAGTTCTAACTGTGAACACTTAAATAGCTCCAATCATTCTTTTACTACATTTTAATGCTAGTCTAATGCTATTGTAATGCAATTAACTTCTTCAATATCAATAATATTGCCAGTATAATGCTTCTTTAATGCGATTGATACCTTCTTTGACCATAATAATGCTAATATAATGCGTCTGTAATGCAATTAAACAACTATTGTGAACCTATTTAGGATCTAAAGCCGTATAATTTTTGCCCAAATAAGCATTACAGTAGCCGTATAAACGTTTATAATGCTACTATAGAACTAATTCAAAATGCGAAAACGATACAGAAATGCTGTAAGTCGGCCGTTATACTGCTTTGATGTGTTACTTGGGAGGCAGTACAAAATGCCTTTGAAGAATTTGTTGCCTCCCGACCAGCTGATTTCTTTAAGAAGGGCATCAATAAACTGCCACTGCGTTGGCAAAGATGCATTGATTGCATGGGTGATTATTTCGATTAATACAAATAAAAAATACATGAAAAAAATTCGTTTAAATTTTTTTATACAACACGGCAATTTCATAGGTAAAGACCTATTATGCAGTTTCCTACATAGTGCAATACCTCAATCTGCCTAGCCTTTTCCCAACCATGTTGGGGTCGGCTTCCAGTCTAACCGGATGCAGCTGAATACCAGTATTTTACATGGAGCGACTGCCTATCTGACCTCCACAACCCAGTAACTGGGTAATGCGATATCCCTTGGTAAGACTGGTTATCAGACTTTCGGGCTTCTGACGACCCGTAACGTCTGCCAAAGATCCACGAATGACAGCCGGGACCAACGGCTTAACGTGCTTTCCGAGGAACGGAGGAGTCTCGATATGTTAAGATGGTCACCCATCCACTGACCAACCCCGGCAAGCGTACCTAAACTTGATGGATTGACCCGTGCGGCTGTTATTACTTAGCCACGAGCTCCTCATACATGGTGCAATACCTTCACGGTCAAAATGTATGGAAGAGCAGATTTTTTTTTCAATAAGCGATGAAAATTTTCTATAAAGGGGGCTCAGAATGATGTACTGAATACGTGGTAACCGTTTTCGCGACGATGTCCCTTCTACCGTGTATGGTATCTATCTCACAGTTAGTTATCATAAGTATCCCAACGTAACAATAGACGCAGACAATACTACAATACTGTGCTTCCCAGTCCAGCCCGACAGGTAAGTCAGGAATTTGTTTCAACCTGTCGAGCTAATCACAGCAACTTTGCCACAACGTGCTAACCCTCGTCAAGAGTACCCCGTAATTGACGGCAACTGAGTTGGTTTCGGATACAGGAACTTGATTTATGGATAGAAAATGCTTTAGTTTATTTCAACAGTTCATTGTTTAAAAAAAAACCGGTCAAGAGCGAGTCGGACTCGCGCACCGAGGGTTCCGTTCCGATTTCTGAAAAAGTGTGTTATTTAGAGACATCGTTTTATTTTTCCTGTAACCATTACGTAAACTTCTATCACATAGAATAATTTCAGATTTTTCGCTTTGCAAAATTCGGAGATAAGGGGGGGGGGGACGGTATTTTTTTTACATTTTTCATCAAAAGTCGAAAACTATGCGGCCTAACAAAAAGAATGTTTGAGGATGGGCAAACAGCGACAGCGCTCTTTCATATGATACCCCACATGCCTTAGTATCTCCACTTTCAATTTTTAAGACCCCCTTTCAGACAGACAGACTGAGTCACACCATAAGGGTTCCTTTTTTACCATTTTGGTACGGAAATTGAAAAGAAAAAGTGGGAATTTGATAATCTGAAAATTTCGGGAAACTTTCGCAGCACGTAGGGTTCTGTAGCTTCTACCTAACCTCCGTGGGAAAGAATCGAAAGAAAAGAAGGAATTTTATGACATTAGACATTTACACAAACCTTTTTTACGTGTTTTTTACAGTCCGTTCAACCGATTTTGACATATATTCCGTAGGCTTAAGGATGGTATTAAAGGAAAAAAAGTGGTTACAATACCAACTGTTTACTGCAGCTGCCACTTGTCATGCCACCAGCGCAATAGAAGTCAAAATCGGTTGGACGGACTGTAAGCATCCTACATGCTTGGTTGTTCATCGATGATCAGGAATGATCGACCCCGGTCCTTAAATTGGTAGTCACTGTCAATCGCTGGTGGATCAAGGAGGAGGCTTGGACTTGGCTAAATATTTTCAAATACCATACAAGCCACCACCTTTGCAGCCTTTGTAGGGCAATGGACCACTCACTATTATAGTCTGGTGGAGCGAAAATGGCTGATATCAATATTCTATTATCAGATCCGCACGAAAAATATTTCAGGATGCCAGACACTTGGATATCGGTTTAGAACCTTTTTTAATGCAAAAACTATTTTCAGTAAAAGAGAAAATAATAAAAAATGTATTACTGGCACAGCTGTGGCCAATGGCCGGGTGTGTTTGGGAATCTATGTAAATGCGCAATGCGTCATACCATGCAGACTCATGAATTATGGAGATTCCACCTCAGGGCTGCAGATCTTCGACACAATAAAGAATATTCATATACATATTTTACGTCAGTATCGGAATTGTGGCGATAAATATGAAACGATGAGCGGAGGAACAGATTCGTTTATATCCTGTGAATATTTGCTGGAGATGACAGTAAATAATAAAAACTTCATGAGGATGTTGCCTTTTGAAAGGAGTGTTGGATTTAAGCGAAACTGTTGACTTCTCGCATTTGTGTAGAATATTTTCTGTTCCAGTTTATAAATCAGTATAGCAGTGCTCTTTTGCAGCACTTGCTATGCTCGCTCATTGTCTTGCAAGTTGTGATACAGTAACAAGTCTCATACAGGCAAGAAGGTTCGCTAGAAGGTATGTTAGTATAGAACCTGTGTATACAACTGGTACTCCCATAAAAGCCGATATTTTGACGTTTGTGGGCAATGACAACTGCCAGTTGTCTAATTATCAAGTATCTAAAGCCGGGTCTCCTGCGCGTGTCTTTTCGAAACTTTACACAAAAACCTTACACATATTCATTTCTTTTCTTAGACAAGCTGTCTTCTGGGTATTATATTTAAGCCACGCCTCTTTGTTCGATGTTTTTGTGTAAAGTTTCGAAAAGACACGCGCAGGAGACCCGGCCTAACCAAGACAGGTACGTAGTATTAATTTATTACGAATACTTTATTCACTAAAAACTGTGCTTTGTATTTATACCTACGGCCTTTAGCTTATCTGTATCGTCTGGTCCTTTAGCCCCGGGTTGAAAGTTCAAATAGATGTCGACAACCCTAGGCGTTGAAAGGGTCTGTTCAAGATACGGTTACCCACATCTTTGTGCTAACTCATGATCGGTTTAAGCTAAAAGAAATGTGCTGTCTAGAATGTTGGGTGACCTATAAAAACTAGGTCGCAAGCATTTTCGATTGAACTTTACTGACTGAACACACCCGCTTTCTGAAAGGCAAAAGATCTACACAAAAAACAACCGCGAACCGAAATCAGAAAAGCCAATCAAATGACTTTACTTAAGCCTATGAGATTTGACCATCCGGTGGTCAATCCTGTAAAAAATGTCACCGAGACAATTTAGGTGAAATGAGCTCGAAGTGAGTTGTCATTCCATCTGGTGCTAGGGAGTGACACTATTGACAGTTGTTCATCTCGAGCTCACTACAAAAGTAATTGTTTGAAGAAAGTAAGTTGGTTCAAGTAGGTACCTACGAGGAAAAGAACGTGTATAATTAGAAAAGTCGATTTTAGACGACTGTTGACGAAAATATGGCGACATACCTACATAGCACAGACTGCATAATCTGATGTTTCATTTATGATAATTAAAGTCGATTAGAAAATAATATTTTATGTGCTATGGTGGATTTTATTTGCTCAATTGCCAAAACGGCTTCGGGATTTTACGGCTAAAATGTCAAGTGCCTAGGTGCCATGGATTTCTAAGTCCGGGTCCAGATAAGTCAATCGATTTTAGATTCATAGCTTCTATTAATCTAATGGGATTTTCATTAGCATACCACCAATTAATGTTAAAGTTAGTTACAAACCACTAATTAATCCATGCGGGTGCCATTTCGAATGCAAATGCATTATGGTAGCGCTGAGTTAGGCCATAGATAATAGCCGAACTCTATGAATAATGTCTCTCTCGATAATGCAGGAAGGACCAGAATAGTTTTGGTCCTAAGGCTTTAGGAGATTAGAGTTTTTTTTTGTGGATTGGAAATCATCAAATTACTTCTCCCGCTCTGAGTGGAGCGGAAGGGCGTGTCAGACTTTTACTGACTAAAACCCACCCGTGTTCTTTCAGTTATCTATGCCAGGGCCACGGTATCTCTTTCGAACAACCCGCAACTCCGGCGGCGGAAGATTAGAGTAACATTGAAAAAGACTTTGTAATACTTGGGTAAGTCCTTATTGGTGCCGATTCTGTAGTGAGTTTCCAACTACCTAAAATTAACAATTGATGAATTACACATAACAATTTATTCTACATTATTTTCACATTGTTTTTAGGGTTCCGTACCAAAATGGTAAAAAAGGAACCCTTATGGTGTGACTAAGTCTGTCTGTCTGTCTGTCTGTCACAGCTGAATATCTCGAGAACTACTAATGCTATCAACTTGAAATTTCGAACAGTTTTAGATGACGTTTACCCAACTATTTTCCAAATAAGAAAGACATAAAAATACTTATATTTTTTTTGCAATAGGTATTCAAAGGGGGTCCTAAAAATTCAAAGTGAAGCTACTAGGTCATGTGGGGTATCATATGAAAGAGCGTTGTTTGCACATTCTCAAACATTTTTTTTCTTTTTTTTAGGCTCCATAGTTTTGGACTTTTGATGAAAAATGTAAAAAAAAAAATACCGTTCCCCCCCCTCTCCTCCGAAGTTTGCAAAGAGAAAAATCTGAAATTATTCTATGTGATATAAGTTTATGTAAAGATTACAGGATAAATAAAACGATGTCTCTAAATAGCACACTTTTTCAGAAATCGGAACGGAACCCTCGGTGAGCGAGTCCGACTCGCTCTTGATCGGTTTTTATCTTTCTTTTGTTTTTTGTGTTTCACGAACTGTGTCCAAATAAACGTTTTTCTTTCTTTCTTTTTTCTTTATTCTATATTTTTATTTTAGTTACAAGGGTTAGGCAGAGGTGTACCTGTTAGTATCCAAAATACAAATGCTAGTTAACTGAACTGAACTGCTAACCAGTTTAGTTTAGCAGCATTTAGTTTCAGTAATAACAACAGTTTCAGCCAACTAAGTTAGTGCTTGTTTCAAAATTGACGCTATTATGCTTTGTGGCGAGAAAGCTTTATCGGCTCATTCTTGCGCTACGTGGATGGTGTAATGCAATTTCCAGGTTGATGTAAATAATGACTGTGTCATGTAGCTTTTATTAATACATACTGTGTCTGCTACGGTGTGCATTGTTGCATTTTTTATACAATGCCTTGGAAGAAGAGTTTAGTAGCGCTATGTTGTTGAAAAAGTATAGGTAATTATAACTTTTATATTTTATTTGACAAATTATTGTAAAATCTGAATTTTTGTATCAACAGTAACTGATTTAAATTCTCTTCAGAATCGAGTTTTTTAAAACAAACAACAAGAATTTAGTTTTGTAGTTTCTTTAAAGATTTTTAAGTTGAACTTGGTTATTTTTTATAAAATAACCAAGTTCAACTTAAAAATCTTTAATAATCAATGATTTATCTAGAATAAATTCACAAGCATCCAGTAAGTGGTGAATTATTAAACAAAGACCTGTCCTACTGACCCGGTCACACGGTCATGATCCTCACAACCTCAAAGGACCAATTCAGCTTAGCGTGAGGAGACTTATTAAGTCACTAGGGATCACTTCCTCAATAGTATCTTAAGCCTTCTACAAGTAAACGCTGCTTATGGGAACTGTTTTGCCAGGTAATCCCATAAGTGGATACATTTTGTTGAGTAAAAGTTTGTTCAGAGTTTGTACTGAATTTTTTAACCGACGATAAAAATGGAGGAGGTTCTCAAGTCGACACGTAACTATAATATCGATGCCTTCCACGTAAGTTGTTGTAAGCCACAAAATTGCGATTTTGTGTTTTTTACGCAAAAGTGTCTAATTTTATATATATTATCGTATTCAAAATAAATCAAATGGAAAAAACTATAATTTTAGGTAGTTTTGAGACGTATAATATCGTAAGTTCCAAACTATTCCGGCGCAGATTACTGTATTATTACTTGCAATGGCTTACGGCGGGCGGTGGGGCGGCTGAAGAGCGCGCACGCACCGCGTATGTGTCACATAAAACAGACTACGCTGGAACTCGCTGTCGGCTGTACTTCACGAGCGTTTTTTTTTTTGTGTTGATATAATATTTGCGTAATAACACTATCACTTAAATATTTTCTTATTGTAGCATAATGAAACGTTATCAGATACAATTCAGAGAACGGAAACTATACTATGGTCAATAATGTCAACACACAAAAAAGATACATTGAGGAAATCCATCGAAAATGACGATATCACAATAAATCAAATTGAACATATCGATTTCCATGATTCATTTTTCCGAAGTATTGAAGGTATCTTAAAATTTAGTGTCTTTATGGCAATACTTTTAGTAATTATAGTGATGGTGATTTAAAATGTGGTATAGGATACATACAGCAATATACGTTGCTGAATTTAGATGTATTTTATGTTAAGTAATACATACAACATTTTACTTTGGAATTAGTTATACTAAACTAAATTGTAAGATGACATACAATGATTTACGTTGCCGTATTTACTGTTTCATGGTTATTATGTAATACATACAACAATCAACGTCGCTAATCACAGACACACCTATGTTGTATTGTAAGTAATATTTAACATAATAATCATTGAACTTCGTGGGTGTTTTAAGGATGATTATGAGATTTTCTACTCTATTGGCATTATTCACATCTTATTTAAACGCAATATTGCGTTGTTTCAGTGTCACCCTTACCAGTAATTTTTTATGAATCTGAGATCTTTGTAGTTAATAATATTAACCACTTCAAAAATCTCAGTTTCATTTATAGGTGATGACTTTTTCGCAACAACTATACTATTTATATAGATAGAAACTGATACTACAGATCACTCTTATCTTGAAACTGCTCACCCATCTCCTAACTGTAGTCTTAACCACTTGGATTACGACTGTGACATCCATTTTTATCCGTATGACTTTGATAAAGAAAATGAACCCATATTAGGATTAAAGACTAATATGGGTCCATCTCAGAACTGAGTCAAAATCTGAGCCTGAGAACTGCACAGGTGATTGCTGAGCACTGGCTCAGAAATCACCTGCGCAGTTCTCAGACTGTTCCACTCCTCAAGCTAATCCTCTATACGTTTTGTCTATAGGTATGTTATGTGTAGTAAATAAATACATAAATAAATGTTATTTCTAATAATAGTCCACGTGTAAGGAAAGACAAAGGTAATGTAAGAGGAAGACATGTAAAAGACTGGATAGATGTGAAAAGAAAGACTAAGGAATTTGGGAAAAGAATATCTTTCTAGAAAAGGAGTAGCAAAAGCCAGTAGAAACATGGGCACCGTGGCACTGTCGTAACGTGCAATGTTTTAGTAAATTAAACGAGGAAGAGAAGGAGAATAATTTTGAAAGTTTTTGTAAATTAGGAGATAGGGACAAGCAGTGCTTGGATGTATGTGGCTAACTTAGTTACAAGGAAGATTATACGTTGAATGTATACTAATAATGTTTCGAGACGTCCTATAGGTACTTTAAAATACAGATTGCCAGTTTCCGGTGATGAAACTTTATGTAGATGTGTGTAAAAAACACTTTTTGAGTAGGTATCATCTCTGTCAGCGATCAAGTTATCAATGCGGCCCTAGATAAATATTTAGATACAACAACGGCAACATTAAGCCCCGATCAAAGAGGCAGACATTCAAACAACCTCTAAAAATGACCGCATGTGTTAAAACCAGTGTTTGTGACCACATCAAATGTTAAATGTTCTTCTAAAGCTTAAGAGGCCTATCACAAAATTGCGTTTTGACAGATTAAGTATATTGAAACACGGCGACCACGCATCACAATAAGCAACAATTTGGCAATTTGGCAATTGTAATTACGTTCATTTTGAGTGTTATAATCTAAATTTTTTTCGTTTAAAGTTTGAAATTCTAATTTATTATGAACTAACTTGGTAACTATGTTTATTCTGGAATAAATTTTACGTAATAATATTAATGTAGTAGGTACTTAAGGATACATTAACAGTTAATTTCTGAGCGTTTTTAGTAGTTTTGGTTTTGAATGGGATTTTTTTATAGCTATTCCATAAATATTTCAAAAATTCTGAGGCCGCTATGAACTAAACCATTATTTAAGAGATATTATTATATATTTTTCATTTCACAGTAGTCAACCCACGTACTCGAAAAAATGCAGTCGCACATTTTTTTTTCAAATGTAAATATAAATAGTACATAAAACTTGCATCGGTTTTATATATATAATAATTTCGACGGTAAGTTTTTAGTTATTTAACGATTTTTTATTGGTTTAGTAACGTATGCACGAAACAGTTTTGTAGGTAGGGTCACATAACAAAATTTCGCAAAAAAATTGTTATATTTTTATTTTATAATATCTAATAATGCTATACATACGGTACTTAGCAGACCCTTTTATTTTTTCCATTCGGAGTAAATTGTTGTAACTAGCATATACGTCTAAATGCGACTCTTGTGTTCCAGTGTAAATTAATGTAAGTGACAAATACAACAATTTGCAAGGGCCATAAGCCGCGGTAAAGTGTTGTAACAGCAAAATCTCTGAAACCTTTGGTATTTTTAAATGAAGTCATGCAGTAAACGCTAAAGTATTGCCAACTATATTCACATACTGAATTTTATAAAGATTACTTGAAAAATACAGTTTTTATTGCTCATAGTATCTTTGAAACGCTCTCCTGTAAAATTGCAGTTTATGGGTTACAACAACGTACGTGGGAGGCATCGATATATCAATCAATCTGTCTAGCCTTTTCCCAACTACGTTGGGGTTGGCTTTCAGTCTAACCGGATGCAGCTGAATACCAGTATTTTACATGGAGCGACTGCCTATCTGACCTCCACAACCCAGTAACAGGGTAATACGATACCTCTTGGTAAGACTGGTTGTCAGACTTTCGGGCTTCTGACGACCCGTAACGACTGTGAAAGATCCACAAATGACAGCCGGGACCAACGGCTTAGCGTGCTTTCCGAGGCACGGATGAGTCTCGGTATATAAAAATGGTCACCCATCCACTGACTGACCCCGGCAAGCGTAGCTTAACCTGATGGATCGACCCGTGCGGCTGTTATTACTTAGCCACGAGCTCCTCAGCGGCAGTCGAACACACAGAACCGGTCAGTGGCGGACTGGCGGTAATGCTTGGGGGAGGCCTATGTCCAGCGGTGGACGTCTTTCGGCAAAACTAGATACTAATCCATGTGAGTCCCATTACCGAAAAGTACGCAATAAAAGCAAATGTACTTCATAAACTAAAGAAACTTCAGTCAAAAAGTTGTACAATTAACTGTAACCTTTGAAATTCAAGCCGGCCTTTCGCTGCGAACAATGCCATTTCTCCGCTTCAATCGCTTCAAACCACTATAAAATCAAAGCTCCACCCCGCCTCAATTAGATTTGTGAGCTAAAGCGCTAAATAAAATTCTTTTATCGTTCCTTCAGCGCTTTCTTTGAGGATTATATCCGTGGACTAATCTAGCAACTGATCCACAATGGTACGTCTGGGCGGGGTTATTGCACCCTCTGACTCATGGTCGTTTGCAACTACTATGGGTTGTGGTTATGGTTTTCGCGTTTGTGATTTGCTTGTGAGTTTATGAGTTGAGTTGAGATTTACTCACGAGGTTGATAAACATACATAATTCACGCTTTAAGAACAGAGACTTCTCACGTTGTTTATGATTGTATACCAATGTAAAATGATCAGCATTTCAGGAAACATCAAAACGAGACTGATTAGGTATTTATTCTTAATCAACGCAGCTCTTTTAATCTGATAAGTCTTTTTACGCGTTTTTGGAGTCTCATTAAAACAACAATGAGTTTTTTACTGTTCCTATGACACAATCCTCATCATACTTCAAGAATAGTACTGGACCAACACACGACTCAAAGACACTTACAGCTGTCACCTGTTGGGCTAGAGATCACCATTCTGAATGTATAAGCAATAAAAGGGTTCTGAACTTCTGACCCATTGCCATCTTGATTAATATTTAATTGAAATTGGTTTTCACATAAGGCATCGCCCACGTGGAGGTCGAAAATTGTCGCAAGGGAACGTACTACCGAGATAAAAACTATGCTATGTCCTAATCTACGAGTAGGTCAGCGACATCCGTCCAGCCGTAAAGGCGCGAAAAGGTGATAGATAGACAGAGTAAATTTCGCATTTATAATATTAATGGATGGATGGATAAGTGAGAGCTCGTGGCTAAGTAATAACAGCCGCACGGGTCGATCCATCAAGTTAAGCTATGTGACCATCATCAATTATGTACCGAGACTCCTCCGTGCTTTAGCCTCCCGGCTGTCATTCACGGGTCTTTGACAGTCATTACGGGTCGCCAGAAGCCTGAAAGTCTGACAACCAGTGTTTCCCAGTTAATGCGTTGTAGAGGTCAGATAGGCAGTCGCTCCACTGGTATTCAGCTGCATCCAGTTAGACTTTACCAACCAACATAAGGGAAACGGCTCTAGGCAGATTGATTGGATAAGTGATCCAGGGTTCCAATAATGATATTTTTGAAACTACAATTGATTGTGTTCAAGTTGGACATGTTATTTCTAAAGTTGGGTCAAATAAGATAGCAAAACAAAAATTATAGTCGTAAGTATATCGAAAGTTTACATAGACAACTAAACTTTCAAACTAAAATTTGATGTAGTAGCGGAAGAAAAATAGAAGCAAATGGGTATCTCGACATTTCCTCATTCGTGTTTTTCCAATATCACTTACGCGGCGTAGGTACTGGTTTCCATTGTTTTGTACGATAGATACGTCTGGCATAGATGGATTGCCTATAATTCTTACCAAACAATGGTTGTAGGTACATTTTTGTACTGATTCTTCTTGATAATGGAGAAGACGGTATGTAGTATTTGAAATACACATACTTAATGCTGGTTGTGTTTCAAGATAATATTGCATTTAGCTGCGGAACAATAGGTTTTGTACTAATTTTTATTGTTTAAAATTATATATACCGCAAAATAGCACATGACCCGCTGGCTATAGGTAGAGCAGTGAGAGTGGTGGCCTAGTGATCGGCCCCGACTTACGAGTTGTAGGTCGTGAAACCAGGCAAGCGCTTTACTTTGTGTATTTAATTTCATCACCACTGCTCCCAAAACGGTGAAAGAAAACATCGTGAGGAAATCGGTTTGTCCTAGAACCAACAATTCGAAGACGTGATATCCACCAACCCGCACGGGGCCCGCGTGGTGAGTTTAGGGACTAACTAAACTTATTCAGCTTTTGCCAATAGAAAACATCAGTTTTGTATGAATAAAAGCTGAATAAGTGTAGTTAGTCCCTTATAGCCCATTACCTCTCACAGAGAGGAGGCCTATGTCCCAGGATGCCGCTGGCTAACTGTGATAAAATTACGAACCTTTTTAAAAACTTATCAATCAATCTGCCTAGCCTTTTTTCCAACTATGTTGGAGTCGGCTTCCAGTCTAACCGGATGCAGCTGCATACCAGTATTTTACATGGAGCGACTGCCTATCTGATATCCACAACCCAGTAACTTTGTAATACGATACCCCTTGGTTGTCAGACTTTCGGTCTTCTGACGATCCGTAACGACTGTCAAAGATCCACGAATGACAACCGGGACCAACGGCTTAACGTGCTTTCCGAGGCACGGAGGAGTCTCGATAAGTAAAGATCCACCATCCACTGACCAATCCCGGCAAGCGTAGCTTAACCTGATGGATCGACCCGTGCGGCTGTTATTACTTAGCTATGAACCTGAATCCTCCTTTTTAAAAACTTATCCATACAATTATACCAACCTAAATTGTAGGTGGTGTGCTCCTTAATTAATTATTGCTTTTATCGTAGGCATTTATAACCTTATCAACTGATGCTGTTTTACATAAAAGGGCTTTTTAGTGAAAACTTCCAAAAAACCTAGTGACATTGCGTGACCGAAATTCTGCGTGTTTAAACAATTAATTTGCATATCTACTTCGTTATGCGCAGACAGGCAACGTACTTGTTACCAAATTTTAATGATCTAGAAATGTTTACAGAATATTCAAAATCTAAGACTATTTTAAAGTGGTCTAATTAAATTTATAAATTGAAATACTTACTTAATTTAAAATATGGGTGGCTTTTATTAAGGCTTGATAAATGTGTAGGTAATGGTGTCTCGGAGCAAGCATTTTGATTTCTACATTTTCATACGCAATGAAGTCATTTAAAATAGGGATTTATCGATACATTTTAACTAAAGCGAAAATGGGGCACAACGTAATGGAGCACTTCAAAATTCTCATTTACGTTTACGTAGCTACAGGAATAGGTGACACCTTTACCAATTATTTAACACAGAATGTGTTGGTATTCAGGTACAGTAAACGTATACACGTTTTACAATTACTCCATTCTGAACAACAGTTCTCAGGAAAACCGGCCGATTTTTATTACATTCCTCAAGCAGCATTTTACTGGCGTCTCGCATAGTAGGGCAAAGTTCAAAGATGGCGGGAAACCCACCGCGCATGCGTACCGTACCGAACAGCTGAGTGGCAGCCATATTGGTTTGTAGACATCATGTGCTTGGCATACTATTGCTTACAACTGACCTTTTTATTTCACGTTAATGGTCCTAAAATCTGCGATATAAAGCAATATTAGAACAGATTTTTGTTAGTTACCTTAACATTCTGGAAAAGACTTAATTTTAAGTCATGTAGCACCACAAAGCTACACCAAGAAAATAATATACTTAGGTTCATCATGCATGGATATACCTACATAATAGAGAATATAAAATGTTTTAACTCTACACTAAAATTTAAACGAAATAATTTATTCGGATGACTATACTAATCTAATCGACTAATTGACCGGAATGTAGGTAAGGCTAAGCCTCATTATAAATTGAAGAACAATCGATTTTCGATTTCTAATTTGTTTAAGTGGCGAAGCTATCTACTTGTAGCTGTATAGTTGTATACAGGTTTTCTGTTCGACTAATATACGACGTCTATAGAACTATTAGTAGCACGGTACAAATAAAATTATTAGGAGAAAACATAACAGTAGTTGAATGTAGCTCAGGCAACAGAAATCTGACTTCTTTTTGGCAAGATACTCATGTGCAATGCTTGATTTTGGTTATGTTTATAGGTTATTAAAGGCTTATAGGATCGATTCGAGTGACAATAATATGCGGTACTTACGGGTGGTTGCTATGAATTCGATGGATCTGTTTTCTTCATCGATTGTGCTCTTTTCTCCGCAAACTCTGCACTTAGTCTGTGAGCCTTCAACGTATTAGGTTTCGACATTATTACACTATTCACTAACCCGAAAAAACACCGAGTTCCTTTCAAAATTGACGCTTGACTTCAAAAATAAACACTTTTACTTAAAATACACAGTAAAGCTTAGCTTATTTACACGTTCGTTGTTACACTTAGGCTTGAATACGTATTTATCACAATTAATACGATATACCAGAACACATTTCAGCAGTGAAAAGCGATGCTTTCTTTTAAAGAACACAAATAAATTAATAAAGAGCTCCTATTGATCAAAAGTATTTTCTATACGCAATCGTAACGTTAACGCGCGCGTTACTGAAAGGCGATCACCGTGTCTTATAAATAAGACGTTGACTGAAAAGTCGCGGTTTCAAGACGGATTTAATTTACGTTTAGTGTATTATTAAACTGTTAAATAATAAGGAGAAATTGTTATGATGTATATACAGGTATCGGGACGAAGTTGTTGGAGTACCGTGGCTTGGTGTATTGTAGTGAAGTTGGTTGCTTAACAGCACGCATGCGCGGAAGGGTCGCCATTGAAGACTTTTCTATTGTTGCCATAGCCAGACTTTCGATATAAAAAGTACTATGGAATTGATAATGTATGTTGTATATCAATATGTATTTTATAGCAGTAGGTATAGAGTTTAATATTACTTGATAGGGTGTGAAGTTAAAAAGCTAATGTTATTGGGGTGCGGACCGCATGGGGTGGCTATCGGTAGGGTTATTATGTCATAGCTCATGTTCTACGTAAGTATAGAGATTTGTATCGAACTCATTTGATAATTCTATCGATAAGGTTTTGATGGATCGACGGCGACGGTTATAAATTGCATAACGGCAAACGCCTAATATGCAAGGAGTACAATTCTCAGGACCAAAGGAGTAAGAAATTTATTGATTTCTTCCTCGGAACGGAACGGTTTACTTTTCCGAGGAGTTTTGAAATTAAATAAGTAAGTAGGTAGTTGTGATTTTTGATGTTAGACAAAATTGCTCATTTTTTTGAAAAATTTGTTTGCTCGACAACGTAAATAAAGCAACGTTTTCTCATAACACCAGTGCAAGTACGGACTTCGCATCGATAAGACATCGAGATCGCTAAGGTTCGCATTTTTATCGATCTTGTTATCGAATTTGAAAGTACGTAACACGCGACGATAAGATTTATCGTGGGCCGATTCGAGTCGATAAGGATCGTTTGTCAAATGGCAATACTGAGGACGTCCACAGACAAACCATTTAAGGTGGGGTTTCTGTGGCACGACTAATGTCCGAAATATTTAGAAAATCCTTTTTGTTCATACATTTTTGGAATTGTAAACAATATTTATGGGTATAATTCAGAGAAGCTACCAGTATTTACCAAAATTTCCGTTTGTTTTCGTAAAAATACAGAAAATATGCTATCTTCTTAAATTAAAGTCGTGTTTAGTTGTTTACCTTTGCCAAAAAAAAAGTTTGTTGTTGACATTTCTTGAAGTTTGAGAAAAAAACTTATCTGTCTGTCACCCATAGACTATACACTAATCTGTCACCGTCTGAGCTATCCGTAAACACGGTAAACTCTAAACTCTAGATCTCGAATGAAGTAGGTAGGAAACTATAGTAAAAAAAACCAGTACTTATGTACTTACCACGATATGGACAGGGAGTCCAGTGGATCGTATCCTCCGCACATCTACCTCTATCCCTTCTGTTAAAATTACTGCCACTTCCCGAGTCACCCGAAAGAGACGAACAAAATCTTCTTCTGGAAGTTCCAGAGGATTGTTCGTGTCTCTGAGACGCCGCCTCCGAATACGCATCACATTATGATGCTGCTGCCGTTCTTCCTCATCACCCAGCAATAAAGCCATGAGTCCTAAATCCATTTTATGTAATGATCGATAAGCTTATCGGCCTTCTACAAGGTGTCGATAAATTACCGAGCTTGACAGCTTAAATTGGCGATCTCAACTGTCAAAATGTCGTATCGTACTTGCATTTTCGATAAATTCGTTAAAATTTTAGAGTTTATCTACCGATCGGTAAAGTAGAAGTTACGTACTTGTGACATCGATTCGATTCGATAAAAACTCATTTTATCGAGTTTATCTGTCAAATTTATCGAATCGAGTCCTACGTACTTGCACTGCACATCTGACATTGGCAGAATTGTCGACATCGGCACCATTGCCATAGAGAAAAATAGAATAGAATGTTGTTGAACTGTCAAAATGAAACCGATTCCGATTGATACCTAGTGTATTACGCAATTAGGGTGCTGGGCCCATGCCTTATACCACAATACTCGTACAAATATGTATGGGTATGAGTTACAATTTACATTCTACAATTTCTTTCGCATTTTTAAAAGCGTTTCACAAAGCAGGCTATATTATATGTACAACGCCACAATTGCGGCGATAAGTCCCCTCTTTGAGGAGTGGTTAGAGAGGCGCCACGGCGTCCTCACCTTCCGCCTGACGCAGGTCCTCACCGGACACGGTTGTTTCGGGAGGTTCCTGTTTCGCATAAGGCGGGAGGAAACGCCCGGGTGTTACCATTGTGTGGATCGCCCGGAGGACACGGTGGAGCATACAGTGGAGGTCTGCCCGGCTTGGGCAGAGCACCGCCGTGTTCTCACGGAGGCGATCGGCGGCGGCGATCTCTCGCGTCCGAGCCTGGTCCAGGCCATGGTGCGGAGCGAGAGTGCATGGGAGGCCGTCACCTCCTTCTGCGAAGCAGTGATGCTCGCGAAGGAGGAGGCGGAGCGCGTGAGGGAGAGGCAGCCTCACGCCCTCAGTCGCCGCAGGAGACGCCCTGGGCGGCGGGAATCGCGGGGCGATTTCCGGCCACCGTAGGCGCGGGCCTGCGGACGGTGAGCAGCGGGTAGCTCGCCGTCCGGTAAGGACCAGGCCCGAGTCGACGGCGCGTTGTGTTCCACGCGCGCCTCAAAGAGATGTCAGCAAGTGACGGGGTCCAATAGGGCCGATGCCGCTGGGGTCGCGGGTTGTCTGAAGGGGTTACCGCGGCCCTGGCATAGGCAACTGAAGGAACACGGGTGGGTTTTAGTCAGTAAAAGTCTGACACGCCCTTCCGCTCCACCCAGAGCGGGAGAAGTTATTTGATGATTTCCCACCCTCAAAAAAAAAAAAAAAAAAAAAAGGCTATATGTACAATTCTGGACTTGTCATTGCAATTTACATATTTGTAAGGTTTTTCCGTTACAATTGAATGGCTTAGAGTTTTGTTTTGTGGTACATGGACTTGTCAAATTTACAAATTTGTAAATTATAAATTGTGAAGTTTTGTGGTATAGAGCCCAGATAAGTACTATATTTTAAATCGATCGAGCGAGTGATCTAAGAAAAAGAATAGTGAAAAAGAAAAGAAAGAAAGAAAGGAAATACATTTATTTAAAAAAAAAAGTGTTTAGTGTAAAGAACATGCTTTGATCAAAAATACTAAGCTCTAGGATTAGAAAGTTAATAACAGTTTTTAAGAAGTTACGCAGGGTCTGCGACCTGAAGCTAATGAAAATAATCTATCTATCATTATGCGAGTCAGTACTGGAATACTGTATCTCTGTATGGGGGAGTACACACAAGACTCATATATTAAACCTAGAAAGAGCCCAGCGAACAGTTCTAAAAGTTATACACAAAAAAAACTTTCAGTATCCAACAGAGCAACTACCTATATAAGGATTGTATGGTTTTAACGGTACGACAACTTTATATCAGGAGGGTTCTGCTTATAACCCATAAAGGCTCAACGTATGACCCGGAAGGACTAAGGAACAAACGTAGGAAGGACCTAGTCTTTGACCTGAAACCGTGTAAAACGGACTTCTATAGGAGACAACCGTTCTACATGGGTCCATATCTTTATAATAAAATAAGTAAAAATACACAGTTATATAACCTACCGATAAAAAAACTAAAACTTACCTTAGACGACTTCCTTCTCTCTCTCAATTATGAAAATACAGAAAATATGCTAAAAAGTATAAAATAAAATAAAACACTAAGCCACTCAGGCCCATTCACAACACGCAAATACATATACATACGCGCACAAACACACCCCTACACACACCCCACAATCATAAACACACACTCATACGAACATACACATCCACACTCACCCCTACACACACTGACACACACCCCACAATCATACACACACACACTCATACGAACATACATATCCACACTCACGCATGTCTATATTAATAATTTTAATTTCATAATATTGTAATATGTACTTACAGTATAATACTTGTTTTGCTCCGCACCGCACTTGATGGCAGCTCGAAACGGTGGAGACGGAAGTAACTGGTGCTTATAGCACAGGAATCCTCCTAGTTTAAGCCCAGTTACACTAGTTTTGTATCTTGCCATCTTAGTCTAATTACATAATAAATGTAATACTGTAAAGGTTTAAGTCTTGAACAAATAAATATTATTTTATAACACATTTGCTCGTAAAGGGTCTCTTATTTCACCAATTTCAATATCGTAATGTATGTCATTACGTACTTGTGCGTTATTGTAATGTAAAAGGCACGAGTTTCAAGATGCTCCGTCTAAAACGACCGGTACTTTTTTAAATCTTAGCAAAGAGTTTTTATGTCAGAAAAGTGGTCAACATTTTATGAATAAAATTAACTTTGGGAGATAAAATATAAAAAATAGACATTTAATTCTTTAATTTAATTAATTTTGACAATAAATTACAATTTATCTGTAATAAAAACAAAAAAAAAAAAATATTTTACTTTATTAGTAATACTGGCTGTTTTTGTGCCTTTGCCTTAAAAAAAAAGCGCTGATTTGTGAACAAGTAAAAATTATTCCGCGCGCTTTTTCTTTTCGCTGTATTGTTTTTATTTGAAAATGTCGTCAAGTATTGATGAATTTATTAATTCGACACCACCAGAAGTCTCAGAGGCAGCGGAAAGGCTACTTCTAAGCCTCTTGCCCGAAAAATCGACCGATAGATGAAAACAAGCAAAGATGCAAATTCATTTTCAGAAAGTGTGTTTTCAAAGATTTATTCGTTTAAGAAAGTCCGAGTTTTATTTATTTGCTCGCAAATATGTTATAAAACGTCGTATGACATACGTGCGCTTTGATAATTACAGCCTCTGCTTTCTTGTAGCCCTCGCCTACGGCTCGGGCTAGCAATATCGCCTCAGCTGTAATTTTCAACTTACCGCACTTATATCATAATGTACTATTATTATTTTTTTTTTTTTTATCACGTTCTCACGAGGGACAATCTTCTACCGGTAAATAAAATGCTGTGAAATAACAAACTATAAGGCTTGAAGTAACTAGTCTCAGATAAAGCTTTTATACTAGTTTTATTTATTTGCTCGCAAATATGTTATAAAACGTCGTATGACATACGTGCGCTTTGATAATTACAGCCTCTGCTTTCTTGTAGCCCTCGCCTACGGCTCGGGCTAGCAATATCGCCTCAGCTGTAATTTTCAACTTACCGCACTTATATCATAATGTACTATTATTATTATTTTTTTTTTATCACGTTCTCACGAGGGACAATCTTCTACCGGTAAATAAAATGCTGTGAAATAACAAACTATAAGGCTTGAAGTAACTAGTCTCAGATAAAGCTTTTATACTTATCTATACTAATATTATAAAGAGGTAAAATTTGTATGTAAGTTTGTAAGTTTGTAAGTTTGTATGTTTGTAAGTTTGTATGTAGGGGGTAATCTCCGGAACCAATGATCCAATTCTAAAAATTTTTTCACTGGTAGAAAGCTACATTATTCCTGAGTGCTATAGGCTATAAATTATATTTATATCATGCATATTAGCCGAGCTATCACAATTTTTGTCTAACAAGTCGGAAAGAAATACGTCTTTAAACAGACTTTTTTGCATGCGCTGCCTAAACGGTTGTTTAAAATTGAAAACAATGTATGGCAGTCTGGTTCGTCTTAAATAATTCTACAAAAAAGTCCGCGACACCATATTTCTATCTTTTATATTTTACCTTTTATACATCTTTTATTGTTTTAAAAAAGTATTTTTTAGACATACTTACGTTTGGATGATTATTTAAACAACAACACATTAATCCTTATCAAAATAAGTTATTTTATGATCACAAGGACATCATGGAGATAAGATTTGGCCTACAGTATGGCAATTGGTCGTACAGTTTCGGAAATAATATAAAATTACTAAAACGCTAAATAACTTTAATTCATACCGTTCCTCTTGAGCAAACATGTTTAGTGCGGACGTTTTATCAATTTGTACTATAGATGGCGTTGTGCAAATAAGTAATTTTTCTGAATTGCGAGATTTATTATTTCAATAATGTCGGTGGAATACAACGGAAGAGTTTGTTTTTTTGTTAGTTTGTTTGAACGCGCTATCTCTGGAACTACCCCAGTCAGATTTGAAAAAAATCTTTTTGCATTTTATAACCAAGTTCTTGAGGAGGGCTATACGCTATTTAACATCACGCTAGGGCCCTTAGGAGCCGAGCGCGAAGTAATAGCACGGGCAGGCGATGCAGAAGGATATAGGCTATTTAACATCACGCTAGGGCCCTTAGAAGCCGAGCGCGAAGTAATAGCGTGGTCTGGCGATGCGGAAGGATATAGGCTATTTAACATCACGCAAGGGCTCTTAGAAGCCGAGCGCGAAGTAATAGCGCGGGCAAGCGATGCGGAAGGATATAGAATATACGGCCGCTAGCAGCCGAGCGCGAAGTAATAGCGCGGGCAGGCGATGCGGAAGGATATAGGCTATTTAACATCACGCTAGGGCCCCTAGAAGTCGAGCGCAGAGTAATAGCGGGGGCAGGCGATGCGGAAGGATATAGGCAATTTAACATAACGCTAGGGCCCTTAGGAGTCGAGCAAAAATAAAAAATGTCAGAAACGAAGTAATAGCGCGGGCAGTCGTTGCGATGCGATGCGTGGGGGTTAGTGGGTGGGGGGGGGGGGACAAGAAATTTTACGCGGACGAAGTCGCGGGCAGAAGCTAGTTATAAAATAAAGTCGTTTCTCGTGTCTGTCTGTGTGGCCGCGTTGTTCTTCTAAACTACGCAACGGATTTTGATGCGATTATCACTATAATTTAGAGCATTTATTCTGGAAGGTTTATGAGTACAATACATACATATGAAACCTACATATATTAAAGAGATCTCGATGTTTTGTCAAGTCGTAAAAACCGTGCGAAGCAGGTGAGGGTCGCTAGTCAAAGTATAAATAATGTTTCACTTATGTGTTTACAGATGTAACCTTCTAAGTTGGGTTTAAAGATGGTCCTCAATTTTTGATGACGAAACACACTTTTGGTATTCTGTACTTTAGATATCTATGGCTGTGTTACAAAAAAAATCAGGAATACACGATGCATATTATTTATAATAATAATTCCACTGGAAGTTCTGAACGAGTACTAGGTCAAACTGTCCATTTATGTGGGTCTAACATAAAAAAACATCATATTTCTTTTTTATTTTCACTTTCTTATGTCTGTGGTCCAACATCGAGAAAGACGTTTGGCCGAGGTTTGTGACGATTGGCCAATCGTCACATCCGACTTTGCTGGGCAGCGTTCGCCGTTCGGGAAGCTACTCAATATCTTCTCGTCTCACATACCGCAGTGTCTCAAGACAAAAGTCTTTGACCAGTGCGTGTTGCCAGTAATGACATACGGCATTGAAACGTGGTCGCTCACAATGGGTCTTATTAGACAGCTAAAAGTCACCCAACGGGCAATGGAGAGGGCTATGCCTGGAGTTTCCCTACGTGATCGAATCAGAAATGAAGAGATCCGCAGGAGAACCAAGGTAGCCGACATAGCCCGAAGAATTGCCAAACTTAAGTGGCAGTGGGCAGGGCACGTTGATCGCAGAACAGATGGCCGATGGGTATGAAAGGTTCTGTAGTGATGACCGCGTACCGGAAGACGTAACGTTGGAAGGCCTCCCACAAAGTGGACTGATGAACTTGTGAAAGCCGCAGGAATAGAAGCCGGTACATTCTGTAAAAATATCACCGTGAAAACGTACGTGAAGTGAGCTGTCCTTTCTTTCACCTGACGCTAGGGATTGATACATTGACAGCTCACTCTTCAAGTTCACTTCACTTAAATTTTATAGAATAGATCGTCTGGTCGAAGTGGCAGTGATATTTCTTGATCAAGACAGGTTGATGATAACTATATTGTGCAAAAAATTTCATGACTTTCTTTTGTCCTGAATACTCATGAAGCTTCCTACATTATTTTCTTGGCCTATTTTATCACTGTTTTCCGTTTTTTACACCATATATTTTCTCCACATAATAAACCTCAGTGTAAGTAATAAAATCCCCCATCCACTCCATTTTAAGACAATCGAAATAAACCAGAAAGAGGCCATCAAAGGAAAATACGTATAGACCTCCATCTTTTATCACGTGCGACTATGCAATCCTATGTCAGAGCGATAAAATGCCGCTACGAGCCATTTTGAGCGTTGCAGGGTCCCTTGGCTCTCGTCATTGAGGGAGTTCTTCCTTCGAATTGTGATCACGTTCGTGCAGTAAGCTGGAGTTGTTGACACGGTTTTAGGATGATATAAATTATTGTGCAACATTTTATGGCTGTTGAATGAATTTGCGATAGGGTTGGGTTTCCATAAAAACTGCTTGCTGTAGTGGTTTTCGAGGAAGTCATGTAGTACCTTTTGAGGGTTGCTAGTTGCAGTATGTTTTTAGGTCAAATAGGTAGCTATTCTATTAGGGTTTTTAATATTATTATTATTTTATTTATTTCAATCTACTTTGCACAACAATTACATTTGCACAAAAAATTGAATTTATAATAGTTAAACAAAATTTAAATAATATCTTTAAGATGCATATAATATTTTAATAATAATTTTATATAATATTTTTAAGCTGAATGTAGCTAGTGGTTTTCTTGTTGCTTTTGGACAAAAACAAATTTATTTTAGGGGATGTTAACAACAACAGATGTTAGTAACACTTCAAACAATATTGATGGATTACCACTACATATTGTGATTGATCTACTACAAAGGGGTCGGAAGAAGAATAAATATAACTAATTATGATTTTCATCAGTGACAGTTTGTACATCTCAATGCTATTGTACTAGCAAATAAAACAACTTGGTATCAGCAAAACTTTTGTTTCTTTAATTTCAGTTTTCAAAATGGAAAACAGAAAATGGCGTCGTGACAAAGGCGGGAACTGTTCACTGTAATGGAAAAGTCACACGTAAAGTGCAATTTAATCTCGCTTGGAATTCAGTTCTATTCAGAATGAGGATATATTTAATTATTATTTTCATTACCTATGTCGTAACATTTACTTTGTCGTCTTTACTTTTAATGCTATGCCTGACACTTTTGGGACAGGTCTTTCAAAAGCATGAGACTCTGCGCTCTGTTAGCTACCTACTCCAAGTAGGTAAGTAGGTAATTGGTTGTGAAAATCCACAGAACGCAAAAGTTTCTTATATTTGGTGGGAATCATTGATATATATGTTACACTAGATTAGCAATTGCCGCGCCAAGGCGTTGCCACTGAACATACGGCCACGGCCGTATGCGTAACTAACGTCAGTTCAGTGCTCTTTACGACGGCAGCCGAAGTGAACCGAGTGACACGCGACAAAAAATATCGCCAAAATGGGTAAATGCGTAATGGAAGAATGCGATTCTAGATCACAAAAACTACCGGAATTACTTTCCACACGTAAGTTTATTGTTTCTGTGTTTATATCATCGTAAAAACGCAGGAAAATAAATAAAATGTAGATTTTTTTTTAATTATGATCAGTGTTACAACTAAAAACTATGTTTTAGTTTCCCACATTTGTGGGAGTTTTTAATTTATGGAATAAGCGATTTTAAATATTTTTTAATAATGATTAACAATGTTCCAGACTACCTAAAGATGCTTCTCAATCAATAATCCGATTGCTGAGAAAAGATACTGACTGGCTACCTACTAAATCTACTGTCATTTGTTCGAAGCACTTCCGTGATCAAGATAAAATAGGACCAAAAAGCGAATGTGGCCGTGTTTATTTGTGCAATCAAGGAATTCTAATGCTTATTGTAAAAGTAATGATTTTTTGCGGCAATTAATATTATCAAATTATAGGTAATGTCAACAAAAAATGCCTTCTCATTAAACTCCCACAGCAACAAATTAGTTTATATCGACTCAAACTACATTGTTGAATGTTTTTTTCAACTTAGTTTTTAGTTTATAAAGAGTTGTTTTGCCTACAGTAAATTGTATATTTTTCAGGACAACCGTTATTCTAATAGCAGGTGGAGCTTTCAGAAGAAGAAAATATGAATGTGGATGCTGTGGAAACCGACGAAGAGATAGACGAATTAACTGAAACGCCCCGAAAGCACAAAATGAGGAAAATAATTCACCGGTTGAAAAATGTATCGGCTAAAAGACTAACAAAAAAAAAATATCACAAAAAAATAAAAGACTAGAAATAAAAAAAATAAACGATGTTATTAGAGGAACTGAGTTGAGCGAAGAAGACGAAATGCAGCTAAATGTAAATGATAAAACAGTGCAATTCATGGAATAATTAAAAACCTTCAAAAAGAAAAGGACTTATAGAAAACTGACTCTTTGGGGAAACCGAAGGTTTTGTCTTTGCGATTATGGACGAAGTTATGATGACGAACAACTACTGGAAATATATTGTGAAGGACGGCACGGTTGACATCTGTCGGGCATTCCACCGTCCGAGGGAATCAGTCCGTCAATTATTTCTGGCTGTTCTCGTCTGGCTAACGGAGACTACTTGCAGAGGCACAACCTTGTAGCCAGGATTATCCACCAGCAACTTACTCTGAAATACAGTCTTGTGGAATTGGAAGTACCGTACTATAGGTATATGCCCGACCCAGTTCTCGAAAATGGCAATATCACGCTGTATTGGTATCGATCTATCATCACTGACAGGACTATTGTTGCCAATAAGACAAACATAGTGGTGATAGATCGATTAGAGCGTCGCCCAATGATTATTGAAATAGCGGTCCCGCATGACGAGAACCTCGTGAAAGCTGAAAAAGATAAGCAGATTAAGTATCTTGACCTGGCTCGCGAGGTTGTCGAGATGTGGGATGTCGATACAGCAATCGTTGTGCCGATAGTCGTGACGGCCAATGCCATAATAGCCAAGAGCCTCGATCAACACCTGAAGAGGCTCTCGTTAGGCAGCTGGATTAAGGAAGATTGCTCCAGAAAGCGGTACTTCTGGACACGGCGCGTATCGTTAGGAGGTTCCTCTCTCAGCAGCCCTGACCACCGGTACCCTGGACCCTGTTCCCGATGCCGGTGGGCTACTATTTTTTATATTCTTAAATGTTTTTATATTCTAATATTTATAAATGTAAATTATATGTATGGAAATGTACTAAAGGAAATAAAAAATGTTCAAAATGAAAATGTCTTGATTATTTTCATTAGTTATAAACTTTTAATACACATCCAATAAGAAATACATAATTCACATATTTAAAAAATAACTTAACGTTTAACGTTTAAACGTTACGTTTTTTTTTCAACGTTTAAAAACTTGGGTAAAATTTCGCATGGGTAGGCAACCCCATCCCGCCATTCACCGCCATTGCATGTTTATATTGCGATCTTTGTCTAATCTAAGCGACAGTATTGTTCTTGCGACTTGTGTAAGTGAGAAAGATATATGTTTACTTTTAAATGTTTAGTGGTTTCAAAGCTACGTCGTCGCGTTGAAATAGTGGCTAGACTTTTTTTACACATTTTAATGAGGTTTGCTTCTCTAGTTATATAACTCAATGGTGGGAATAGATCAATGGTGGGGATGGTTTTGCTCAAATTCCTTGCCATCATCATAATCCTAACGTAATACTTATTATAAATGAGTTTTTTTTGTTTCTTTGTTACGCTTTCACTACAGAACGACCTGGATTAGAACATAGGATACTTTTTATCCCGGTGTTACGTTGCCGTGGGATAATTTCCGACCTCCACGAGGGCGAAGCCGCGGGCAAAAGCTAGTTCAAAATATAAAATAAAATATCTGTTTCAACGTTTCTACCCTTTTTTATGTTCACTCAAAGGGAGACCGTTTCAACATTTTAAATCCAAAATTAATTAAAAAGCTACGCATGTAAATATATTATGTAAAACAAACAAAGCCGGAGTGAGTCATAATCCTGCAATTGTGAAAATCAATAGCGTCCATCCCCCACGCTGATCTGTACTCGCTTGTGTACAAAGCTCTCGTATTGAACGTAGCGTTGGCAAAAACGTCATGGAATTTTGTAATAAGAAAATGGTCTTTTGGGACTTTTGTTTGTAGAATTTTGGCCTTCGATAAAAGATAAAATAGGATAAGACTTCTTTAAAAAAAATCGTAATGGAATTAAATACAGGAGACAGGTTAGGGTATTTTTTTGACATCTTGATAATTCTTCGGGCTCATGAAGCCTTCTGGTAATTTGAATGTGAAATTCTTTAGACTCGTTTAAATTGTCAGGAGCCCAATTATGCTTTAGTACGAGTATTTCCAAAAACTTGGATAAGACTCGCACGGACCCAGGGCATCAAGGCCTAGACTCAGCTCAGCTCTAGCATCAGCAGTGCATGGAAACAAGGCTGTCAGTGATGAATAAAGATTCGATTATTTCCAAAATTACTCTACTTAAAACTCCATTTAAGAGCTCGACATCTTTTTATCAAGAAAAGGAATACACTACAAAATAATCTGCACACCAAGTTTCACACAACATTTTATTACTCCAACAAAATAAACACTACCTATCCCCTATTCAATAAAACCATCACATCCATACGACCTGGCTTGCTCACAGTACCCGTCCCCCACATAATCCCGACGATCCCCCATCCCTCAGTTGTCAGCGAGTATTCCGACAAATGTCCCGGACAGGGGATCCATTTTATGACGTAGCACTTGTTACGTAAAATGACGTCATTTATCCATTTCATATTATATTATTGCCCTAGGAAAAAAGATTGGGGAAAAATGTGCTCTAATATAGAAATAAATAAAGGTGTAGGTACCCATTCTATAGAGTATGTTCTCATAAAGATATATTTATATGAAAGCGTTGTTTGAAAGTTGGTTGGTCAAGAGTCGTGGTGTGCTAGATTTTATGTTACGAGCAATAAAACTCGCTTTTAGGAGTACGACTCTATCTCATTTTTTTCCCGACGACTGCCCCAAAAGGAATGCCACTGTAGGTAATACCTTCAAGTTAGAATTAAATGTATTATGTGGACTGGACGTGCTAGAGTTTACGTTTTTAAAGTCAAATGGACATAGAAATAATTAGAAATGCTCTTGTGTCATATAAAACTTCTTCGAAAAGAACTTGAATGTAGGCGCTTGATCTAGTTCACAAAGTTTTTTTTTTAATGGCACATGATTTTACGTACGTATTTCTCAAACTACATTAACGATAGGATAATCAGATAATGAATGGTGAAAATTAATTAAGCTTGAATTATTTAAGATTTTAAGCCATTTCAAAAATTTACCATTCGAACGGATTCGGCGACGGAACGGAACGGATTCGGAGTTTTATACTCGAAATTTTAATAGACAATAACCCATTTATTGAACCAACGCAACAGTAATTACAGTTCGAGTCCGTTATGTGTCCGCTCGAGCTCGATATTAATTAACTTATAGAGTTCCTGCGACATTTAATTAAATCTATCCCAGTTTTATATACGTGCAGCCTTTTTTGCATCGATTCATTAATTAAGATATTTATGTACAACTAGCTGTTGCCCGCGGCTTCGCCCACGTGTATGTTAATACTTCCCTATTTGAATCAGATTGTGTTCACAATTTCATCGGTTTTATTTTTTTTGCGCGGAACGTTAATAATTTTTCTAAAATAAAAGTAGCCTAAGTTACTCCTTATAACATCAGCTCCCTGCCAGTAAAAGTCTAGTCAAAATCGGACCTGCCGTTTCGGAGATTAGCCGGAACAAATAGACAGACAAAAATTTTAAAAACTTTTTTTTTTTTTTGTGATGAGTACTGTATTACACTTTCATGTTGTTATTTTGATATTACAAACAGACACTTTAATTTTATTTATTTGTATAGATAGAGTACCTATAGATTTTAAGTGTGGGGAAGGTAAATAAAAATTTTAAGGAGAGATAAACAGGTATTTGTATGGTTGCTATTGGTTGAAGTTTCTTTATAATTTGGGCTTTGGGATTGAGTAGTCATTTGTGTGGCTTCTGCTATCATATTAAATTTCAATCTATGGTAGATTATGTAATAGATAGGTGTACCTATCTATATGAATTATCTAACAGTAAGTAATTTCTCTTCATATGTCATTGTAGATTGTGATTGATTGATTGATTTATGCAGCTGTCCTATTATAATTTCGTTATTATTATCAACTATGATATTTTATCAACTACTGAAAGGATTACCTATGAACCTATAACTTAGTTTATAACTTCACAACGACCAATCCGACTTACATGATGTAAGAATAACCTGTTACTGTGGGGCCTAAAACTATCTATTAAGACTCTTTAGAAATAAAATGAATTCTAAATTCATCGCTAATAATTTTCCGTTATTTTCTTCCCAAAACAAAATCAGCGCTCGTTGGCTAAACCCAAAAACAAACTTTATTAATCTTCAGACTCTAATGGCATCCAAATAGTGACGAAGGTTCTGTCAAACAAAAGCTGCCAGTCCGTGAGGGTATTAATGAAACCTTTTTGCTGACCGTAGTGACTTGCACATCGTATGCGCGTGGGGGAATCCATTGGCGGGAAAAAATACGGTCTTATTGGAAATCTGAGAGCTAGGATTTGTAAAGGAATTGCAATTTGTGCGTGATTGAATGAAACGGTTTGAATGCAACAATTTGAAGGTAGTAAATGTAGGTAATTAAAATGAGTTTTAAGTTTGATCAAGTAAATAAAAATCTTAGCAGTTTTTCAAAAAAGAATAAGCACTGCCTGAAATTCGGAATTTCAAACAACGTTGTTCTTTATAATAAAATAGTAATTACCTTGTCTTCCGCTTCTTCCGCCCTGCCTTCGGCTTCCAGGACTCGCTGCTCGAGCTCTGAGAGCTGAAACAAAGAAAAACATTACATTAGACACCTGTGTAAAGTAAAATATAACACTCGGAAGAAGTTCTGAAACGCAACCCGTAGCGCCATCTATGTGCAAGCGTACGCAAAGTCTCCTGAAACAGCGCTACGAGAGAACCGAACACTATTCCTGAACCATTTTAGAACTCTCGCTCCCTATGTAGTGCCAGCACCACCCGATAGATGGCGCTGTCGCAACTAAACTACTTTATTGAACCACGTGACCTAGGTTGCGAAATATAAGTTCGTACATCCAGCTATTTATCAGGGAGGCTGTATAAAAGGTATTATTGTTATGTAAGAGCCGAGTATTCGTGCGGTTTCTGAGGCGGGGGGCGGAATCGGCTCGTGAAAGGGTGTATGTTACTTGCAAAATGGTATAGCAGTGATATATGTTCGTAAGACACGAGTTAGATTGTATTTGAAAGGTTTATTTCGGTGTGACGACGGGCAATCCCTTTTATGCGTACTGGGATTCGGATATAAATTTTATTATCGAATTTCGATAAAATAATTATAAAGTTAGCTGGCGTCTTATCTCAAAAACTGTGTTTTAATATAAGGCAATAACGCCAAAATACCATACGGTAAATATGATCAAGCGAATTATACGTTCCCGCAATTCATATAGTCTTGGTCGTTTATTAACCCATGTAGCTACTTCCTCAGTATGGTAAAAATGACGACCACAACCAAGTCTGTAGGTGATTTTGCGAGCTGGGATAATGACGTTGAATGTTAATGATAGCTGACGTGAATGCAAATGTACGTACAAATAAATGTATGTACCTACGCAGTTCTTATTATGAGGCACATTGTCCACATAGATACATCCTACTCAGAAATGTTCGAACAGGAATCCATCAAAGTCTTTCGCAATAACAGCAATGATAAAATTGATGCAAATAATAGGTCTTTACCTATGAAATTGCCGTTTTGTATGAAAAAATTTAAACGAATTTTTTTCATGTATTTTTTATTTGTATTAATCGAAGTAATCACCCATGCAATCAATGCATCTTTGCCAACGCAGTGGCAGTTTATTGATGCCCTTGTTAAAGAAATCAGCTGGTCGGGAGGCAACAAATTCTTCAAAGGCATTTTGTACTGCCTCTCGGGTATTGAATTTTTTTCCCGCCAAGAAGTTATCCAAATTCTGGAAAAAGTAGTAGTCTGTAGGCGCAAGGTCTGGTGAGTAGGGCGGATGACAGAGAGCTTCCAACCCCAGTTCTTGCAACTTGGAGACCGTCTGCTGTGCAGTATGAGGTCGCGCGTTGTCGTGCATGAGCAGCGGAGACGAGCGATTGACCAATGCTGGTTGGAGATGTGCCAGCTTCTCCATCATTGTGTTCAGTTCTTCACAGTACACATCTGCAGTAATGCTCACCCCGTTTGGTAAGAAGCTGTGATGAATCACACCGGCGCTATACCACCAAACAGTGACCATCACTTTTATAGGGGTAAGTTTTCATTTAGGGCATTGTTTAGGTGCTGAACCAGGATCCAACCAACTTGCTGAGCGCTTGCGGTTATCAAACAGAATCCATTTTTCATCGCAGGTAACAATGCGGTTCAAAATTCCTTCATTTGTGTGTCTGTTGAGCAGTGCAAGGCACGTCTCGACGCGTACTTCGCGCTGGCGATCATTGAGTTCGTGGGGCACCCATTTGTCAAGCTTTTTTACCTTGCCAATTTGACGCGAATGGACCAATATTGTTTTGACGCTAACGTCGAAAGCTGCTGCTAATTCAGCCGTAGTTTGTGTATCATCAGCTTCCACAATCGCCTTTAATTCGTAATTGTCGACCAAAGGCTTCGGACGACCGCGAGGTTCATTTTTCAGGTCGAAATTTCCAGAACGGAAGCGAGCAAACCAATAACAGGTGGTGCGTTGGTTTGTAGTGTTAGCTCCGTAAACGTCGTTGATGTTGCGTGCCGCTTGTGCCGCGTTGCTGCCACGACGGTACTCATATTCCATAATTACTCGAATTTTTAACGTATCCATGATGACGAAAAAGATTGAAATGCGATGAAAATGTAACACTAATCAATAAACAAATGACTACTTTTGGAAAAAAAAATCCATGTTTTTAAAATAAAATTAATTTGAAATTAGAATTCTTAGCCAAACAAAAATTATTTTGATTTGAAATGGCCAGTACTGCAGAACGGCAATTTCATAGGTAAAGACCTAATATTTCCATCACCCGCTTCATTGACCGAGCGAGCGAAGCGTCTACTGCTTCAAGTCGGGCAAAATTTGCTTTCGTCTAGATAATGTTTCTTGCTATCTACAGATTTGCATTGAACTTGGTAAACAGGTTTTACTACCATAAAGATTTTTTTTTGTCGTCAGGGATTTTTGACTAGGCGGCTACTTCCTCCAAAAAGTGGCAAAAAGGGGGCTACTGGATATCTCCGACATATGAGATCCGATATCGATGGTTCTTTTTTTATTTGAAAGATAGTTACTTTAAGTTGGTCTCATAAAAATTTGGTGAAGATCTGATGAAAAAATTACCCGTTTTAAATAAATTTAGTGTTGCAATAAAATTTCTGCTAGCAAGGTCTACTGTTCCGCAAAATTACTAGTAATAAAATTAATATGCCTGTAACTAACATTAGGGAATATCAGACGTATACATGTAGCGTTGCCTTTATAACAGAATACCTAGTCAGATTAGTCAGGATGTTATCTCTAATCCGACTAACATGCTCACAGCTGCGTACATACGAGAAAGTTGGTGTAACGCCTACGTACAGTACGAGTAACACTTTCAAAGCGAAAAAAAATCAGCACATTTATGTTCGCACTCGTGAAAATGTAGGGAACAGCTGATTTTTTTTCGCGATTTAAGGTTTGGTGCCATAGTAAAAGTGGTTTATAATGATGAGTTAAATTACCCTTTAAGAGGATGCCCATGAATTCAGTTTCATTCTGTATGGTAACGGGTCTGGGTGTTTGTGCATGTGAGATTATTGTTTACATTATAGATAAGCCAGGATTCTTAAAACCATATGTCTTGTAGGTACAATCGTAATTAAAAGCACAATTATAAAATACCTGACTTGATTAAATCAATTTTTTTTTTAACCTAGTTAAAAAAAATTTTGAGGTAATTAAGCCCCGGGTCCAGCCCAGTCGCGCCTTTCGCCAGGTGTATTGGTGGTCGCCGGAGCTGACGGCTCTGCGCGAGGCGTGCGTCGCCGCGCGACGCCTGTACACCAGGCACCGCAGGCTCCGTATCCGCCCTCCGGATACGGAAGCCATTCAGGCGGAGCTGTACGAGGGGTACAGAGCGGCGAAGACCGCCCTCCGAGCGGAGATCTTGCGGTCCAGGGATCTGGGCCGCGAGGAGTCGCTGGAGACTCTGAACAGAGACCCATGGGGGCGCCCCTACAAGTTGGTGCGGGAGAAACTCCGCCCATGGGCGCCCCCGCTGACGCAGAGTCTCCGGCCCGAGCTCGTGGAGGACGTGGTGAGCGCTCTGTTCCCTTCGCGAGGGGAACATACTCCCCCGCCTATGGCTCCGCCTCATGCGGTGCCCGCTGCGGACCACGACACCGACGACGACGTTGATGCTCCGGAAGTGACCGAGGTAGAGTTGAGAGCGGCGGTACGTAGGCTCAGTGCCAAAAATACCGCCCCAGGACCCGACGGCTTACCTGGAAGAGCCTGGGTTCTGGCCTTTGGGGCTCTCGGGCCTCGACTAGGGGGGCTCCTAAGCGCATGCTTGGAGAGGGGCCAGTTTCCACTTCGCTGGAAGACGGGGAAACTGGTCCTCATTAAGAAGCCGGGGCGCCCTGCGGACTCTCCGTCCGCTTACCGGCCCATCGTGCTGCTCGACGAGGTGGGCAAGCTCTTTGAAAGAGTCATTGCAGACCGCCTCGTCGGGTGGCTGGTGCAGGAGGGGCCAGATTTGGCGGAGAGCCAGTTTGGTTTCCGCAAGGGGCGCTCTACGGTGGACGCCATCATGCGCGTGCGAGCCCTCACGACGGGGGATGCAGTGGCCCGGGGTGGGGTCGTCTTGGCGGTGTCCTTAGACATCGCCAACGCCTTTAATACCCTGCCCTGGAGTTGCATCAGGGAGGCATTCCGGTATCACCGGATGCCGACCTACCTCTGTCGAGTGGTCGAGGCCTATCTGACGGACAGGGCCGTCATATACCCCGGTCATCAGGGAGAGTGGAACCGGCGAGAGATGTCGTGCGGTGTCCCACAGGGATCGGTCCTGGGGCCGCATCTGTGGGACATCGGTTACGACTGGGTGCTGCGCGCCGACCTCCCTAGCGGCGTCAGCGTAGTATGTTACGCTGACGACACGCTGGTCCTGGCGCAGGGGAGGTCGCACCAGGAGGCGGCTGACTTAGCGACACGCGGGGTTGCGATAGTCGTGGAGAGGATCCGGCAGTTGGGACTCGAGGTGGCCCTGCACAAGTCCGAGGCCATGTGTTTTCATGGTCCTCGGAATGCGCCACCGTCGGGTTCCGATATAACGGTGGGAGGGGTTCACATCGGAGTCGGGTCGACGATGAAGTACCTGGGACTCGTCCTCGACAGCCGGTGGAACTTCGTGGAGCATTTCCGACGTTTGGCTCCCAGACTGGCACGGGCTGGGGCTGCCTTGAGGCGGCTCCTGCCCAATCTGGGGGGTCCAAACGCCTCCTGCCGGAGGCTCTACGCGGGGGTCGTGCGGTCCATGGCCCTTTACGGAGCACCGGTGTGGGCGCGTTCCCTAAGGCTGGGACCAGCCGGCAGGTTGAACGCGTCCCAGAGGGTCATGGCCATCCGGCTAGTCCGGGGATACCGCACGGTCTCCCGGGAGGCGGCGAGCCTCCTTGCCGGATTGCCGCCGTGGGATCTGGAGGCAAAGGTCCTCGCGCACGTGTGGGAGTGGCGCGAGGAGGCGAAGCGCCGGGGCGTAACTCCGCTGCCGCGAGAAATCACGGTACAGCGGACAGAGCTCCGGCGGGATCTCATGGCGGCATGGAGAGCGCGACTGTCGCAACCCAGCGCTGGGCACGCCACAATAGCGGCGATAAGTCCCCTCTTTGAGGAGTGGTTAGAGAGGCGCCACGGCGTCCTCACCTTCCGCCTGACGCAGGTCCTCACCGGACACGGTTGTTTCGGGAGGTTCCTGTTTCGCATAAGGCGGGAGGAAACGCCCGGGTGTTTCCATTGTGTGGATCGCCCGGAGGACACGGTGGAGCATACAGTGGAGGTCTGCCCGGCTTGGGCAGAGCACCGCCGTGTTCTCACGGAGGCGATCGGCGGCGGCGATCTCTCGCGTCCGAGCCTGGTCCAGGCCATGGTTCGGAGCGAGAGTGCATGGGAGGCCGTCACCTCCTTCTGCGAAGCAGTGATGCTCGCGAAGGAGGAGGCGGAACGCGTGAGGGAGAGGCAGCCTCACGCCCTCAGTCGCCGCAGGAGACGCCCTGGGCGGCGGGAATCGCGGGGCGATTTCCGGCCACCGTAGGCGCGGGCCTGCGGACGGTGAGCAGCGGGTAGCTCGCCGTCCGGTAAGGACCAGGCCCGAGTCGACGGCGCGTCGTGTTCCACGCGCGCCTCAAAGAGATGTCAGCAAGTGACGGGGCCCAATAGGGCCGACGCCGCTGGGGTCGCGGGTTGTCTGAAAGGGTTACCGCGGCCCTGGCATAGGCAACTGAAGGAACACGGGTGGGTTTTAGTCAGTAAAAGTCTGACACGCCCTCCCGCTCCACCCAGAGCGGGAGAAGTTATTTGATGATTTCCCACCCTCAAAAAAAAAAAAAAAAAAAAAGGTAATTAATAAAATTTTTGTGTCATTGCATTAGAACTCATTGAGTACAAATACCACATATATCTACCACCTACCCAGTGCATACAAATACATGCACTTCCAATTTTAAACTTAAATACAATCAAAGCGAAATATTCTTTATTTCTTGCTTTATCTAAACAAAAATTTGGTCCCAGTAACGAAGGGGCAAATAAAAATGTGTGTGCATTGAGATTGTGAGCGCAACTCGACAGTCAAAAGAAGAGCCGGCCGAATATGCAATAAATCAAATTCGAACCGAACTTTTAGCTTTTCAAAGGAAATTCTTCGCTACCGCTATTATTTTGTGTTTTCAAAATATTGTCGTGATAACTTCACTTTAGAATATTAATGTTTGTGTAGAAAATGATGGGAATTTCATTGTAAGAAAGGTTTCTGATATTCTTGAAACTTTTGGTAGTTGGTTTTTTGTTGGTTTCACCGTCTGTGTTCAGTATTTCAATGCAATTTTGTAAGTTTATTGGCTAACTATATTAAATTGTGCACTGTAAACGATGATTCTGAACGAGATTGGTAATTTAAACAAGTGAATGAGGTAAAACGAGACCGTTTGTAGGTAAGAGACCTATCACAAAATTGCGCTTTGATAGATTAGATAGAATGAAGAACGGCGACGCATCGCATTATGTATCAATTTAGCAGTTGTAATTACGATTATTTGAGTCTTAAGTATGAAATTTTAATTTCTTATGAACTAACGTTTATTCTGATAAATACGTAATAATATTAATGTAGTAAGGAGAAATTTACTGTTAATTCTGAGCGTTTATTGTAGTGTTATGGTTTTAAATGGGATTTTTTATAGCTATTCCATACATATTTCGAAATTCTGAAGCCGCTTTGGACTAAACCACTATTTAAGGAATATTATAATTATAGGTTTTAATTTCACTTTCTTATGTAAGTAGTTAAATCTTATGTAAGTAGTTAAATCCTGTCATTGCTCAAAAAACTGCTGTCGCGTATTTTATTGACTTGTTTCGGAATTTGGGTTTTATATAAATAGACAAGAAAAATTGCGAGAAATAGTGAGGCCGCTATGCCTGGTACTATTTTCCACCACTCAATAACTAAAAGTTGTCGAAGTCTTTCAGTTTCTCAAAATAAGAACGCCAAAGTTAGCCATTTAACGCAAAAATCGCGGTCGAAATGTAATAATGTTTTTGAGGACATCGCCATTGCATTGTTGGAATTTCAAGCAAGCATATTGAAGGTATATAGCGATATAGCGGCAGTAGGTACTCTAAACCGCAGAATGCAATGCGGCAGGAAGTTTGGGGAAGGTATACGACACAGTCATCAGTCCTCCCGTGACCACGATCGCTGCAAGGCGGTCGAAACGTCGGGAAACAAGTAGGTAACTGTAGTCTGTAGTGTTATTCTGAAACTCTATCTCATCGTGAAAACTTAGGTCAAGTGATCTTAAGGCTCCTCCTTCCTAAAATACGGCGAAACTAAGTAACTTTGTGACCATCTTTTACAGTAACTACAGCATCTTTCAAACACAGCAATGTACAACACATATGAAGTGATTTCATTTGTCCTGAAATCTATTTTAGTTTGTAGAACTAAGGAAAAAAAATTCTAAATACAGGTCTATTTCTGTCTAGTTTTTACCATATTACCTACTCCTACAATTTTCATTAAAAGTGTTCATAAATTACAGTTCTCTACAAAATATTAAGGAATGATTTCATGTCATTACTTTTTTAGTCCAATCAATAGATTTTTTGTAAATCGATAATTAGTTAGGTACTTCATATTTTGCAAGCGTTGTGTCATCGCGCTTCTCTTTCTTTTCTATGCAGTCCCACAGTGACCGCGCTTTTTACGGCGGACAAGCCTTAAAGTGAGCTGTCAATAGTGACACTATTGACAGCTAGAATGACGGCTCATTTCACCTAAGTTATCACGGTGAGATGTTTACAGAATAGCACTGCTGTTTACCTCGTGAAAAGGAATATCGCAATAAGACCCGCAGTGCTATTCTGTACAAATCTCATCGTGAAAACTCAGGTAAAGTGAGCGTGGAGTGAGCTGTCAAAAGTGTCAATCCCTAGCTCTTGATGTGGTATACGACAGTTTTGAAATTAGCAAAGAAAGTAGAAAGTACAATAATTTGAGGAGGAAATCAAATAAAAGAATACTTAAATAATGTCGCCAGAGCCAAAACTTCTACACCTAATGACGGTACAAATTATATCAATACGTACCGTCCTCTTCCATCAACTCGATGCTCATAAGCTTTATGACTCCTAACACTAGGCGTAGCACGTGCCTCTGCCCCGGGTCACATATCACCACTAAATCGACATAATAGTGTACCGCGCTTACACTCCACCACACAACAATGACCTCTCAATTCCTTATCTCATCATTGAGCCCAAAGGTCCCAATAATTTGGACAATGTGTATTTATAGCTCAATAATATGACACATTTGGGTCAGACTTCTGACAAGTCCTCTTGAGGAGTAATGTCAATTTTATTGACGTATGCTTCGTATCTTGGCGTAACGGAGTGTTTATATGAGTTTTGACTTTCGGTCTTGTCTTGATATCTTGTTGAAATGTGTTTGTGAGTTTGTAAAGTTACGAGGGTGTTACTAATTGATTTTGTTTGGGAGACATAAATCATTTGTGTGTTCTTGTGAGCTGTTTGAAGTTGTTGTAGAATCACTTGCGTATCTTTCTCTTCAATGTGTCTGTTATTTACTTTAAGATGTTTGGTGCCTTTAACTTTACTGATGATGAGGCAGTAAAAAAAGATTTCAGAGACAATTTCTACATAGCAAATATCAAAAAAGTCAAAATCAAAGGACCATCCACCAATCTCAAAGAAGAAACATCCTACAATTTCATATTTCACAAAATATGGGTTCATATCAAGCAATTTCTTGCTCGAAGGCTTCCAAAAGGAAGTCTTGGCTGCAAACTTATGAGCTTTGACATCAAATGGCATGTTAAGGTGGCCACTGATGCATCAAATCAAAGTGACGTTATGTTGGAAATCGAAGTTTGAGAGTGGGGACTTAAGAGCTCTTAGGGGAATTAGATGTTTGTCTGTTTAGATATGAGCTTGTATGTTTTAGATGTAAAAGACTTCCGAAATTATAATGAGAGTCTGTTTTTATTTGCAATTAATTTCGGTTGTTAAAAATCGGGATTGTGTGAACAATCACAAAGAGGTATAGGTACCCTTGATGAATCTTGATATTATATATGTTTTTCTGCTTCTTATCTATCTGATAATAAAAAGAGGTAAAATTTGTTTGTATGTAGGTAGTATCTCTGGAACTGCCAGTCGGATTTAAAAAAATCTTTTTGCATTTGATAGCCCAATTCTTGAGGAAAGTTATAGGCTATTTAACATCACGCTATGAGCCTTAGGAGCCGAGCAAAAAAAAACCGGTAAACGAAGTAACAGCTCGGGCGGGCGATGCGATTCGACGCGGTGTGTCGGGGGAACAAGAAATTTCACGTGGATGTATTCGAGGGCAGAAGCTACTTAGTGATAGATATTTTTATTGTTTTGACTGTCTGATAACCTACATGTAGATCCCATCCAAACATATTTCATCTTTATTTTTCTTGATAGTTGTCTCTCTAATTTGCCTACTTCGTCAAAAAGGTAAGTATAATTTTGTATCACAATTTCTGCCGCAATTTCTCTTATACCCAAACCCAACCAGTTCTCTCAAGTACAACTGGAACGTTCCAATTTTCTGCATCGCATCACTTGCTAAAGATTTCAACTGTGAATTGTGAAATTTTCCGCCGGACTTGAGACCTTTGATGCCGTTCTTTGGCTTGGAAGGAACGCTTCCGGCTGGTACTTCGATAGTTTTTGGTAGTGTGTTTAGTTAATGTGATTATGAACAGTGAAACGTAGTTTTAAATGCTTTTGAAGTCCATTTGTTGTTGATTGGTGAGACGAAGTGTGAAAATGAATGAAGTACAGGAAGATGTTTTTGCTCGTGCCTCCCAAAACAGAGCGGTAACCTGAACTTGATAGTCTGTATTAATAATGCTCAACTAAAATTAATTGCAAATCTTTCTTTGTGAATTATAATCATCTGGAAAAGTTAAGGAAATCAAAGGAAATCATGGACTTAGCTGGCTTACTGTCGGTATTCGTTACATACTTAACAATTGTATATATCCTTAAGAAGGGTAATTGAGATCATGTCTAAATGAGTAGTGTCAATGATTTGGGGAAAATATAAATTATAGCATTTTCTTACCTTAATCTGTGAATATTTTAGATTACGTTTATATTACATAGTGTACCTAATTTGTAAAGTTAAGTATGTCCAACGAGGTTATAAAAATAACTAAGAAAAGTATTTTAATGAAACCTTCACCATTTTAAAGATAATTTAATTATTTATCTTTTAATAAACGTGTTTTATTAAAATAATGTTTGTTTTATGTATAATCACAGTAATATTATAAAGTCGAAAGTTTGTGAGTGTGTGGGGGTGTGTGTCTGTGTGAGTATGTTTGTTACTTCTTCACGTTGAAGCGGCTGGATCGATTTGGATGAAATTTGGTATGTAGATAGCTTATACCCTGGATTAACACATAACCTACTTTTTATCACGCTCTACGCGGGTGAAACCGCGGGGCACAGCTAGTAAATTAATAATGCGTCTAATGTGGGACAGCGCTCCTTGATGGGCGAGTCCTATAGGTGGGCTGGACGTACGACGCGTTGCGTGAGCTCAGCACAGAACCATTGGCATTGCGTGAGATCAGCACAGAACCATTGGCATTGCGTGAGCTCAGCACAGAACCATTGGCATTGCGTGAGCTCAGCACAGAACCATTGGCATTGCGTGAGCTCAGCACAGAACCATTGGCATTGCGTGAGCTCAGCACAGAACCATTGGCATTTATCTGGCCTAAACAAAAGCGCGCCGTTGGATTTTCAATTGTCCGCGTTGAATTTTTTGAAAATAAGTAATTGAAAATCCAACAGTGCGCTTTTATTCAGGCATTCGTTTAGATGTCAACTAGTCTTAGTGAAAACGGCCATAAAACAATGTATCAACAGTACCTAATAAGACGTCCTCAAAGTTAAAGAAATATTCCTAACCTTTCCACTTCGCATCTTAAGGCTAAACGGTCAAAAAGGTGGTTTTTTAAAGCTTTGTATCACATATACCGTAAATAATTTTGACAAATAAAAGAAAAAATATTTTCAAGTCCTTTTCGCATACAGTGATGAAACTTAAAAACATAATTAACATATTTTAATGCACCAAAAAAATCTTCAAACTCTTCTCCTAATAATCTTTAAAAGCTGTTTATCCCTTCATTAACAATTATAATTATAATTAAAAATATACCATAAAATGTCAAATGCCAAACTGCATCCAGTGACGGATTATTTATTATTAAATAGTTAATTTCTAATTTTATACGATTTTATTTGCACATTTACGACATAATTCCGGTGCGCGTGAGAGTCTTCTATCTCGTGCGTCAAACTAGACAGCCATAACGCCATTTCACTTACACACCGAGCTAAACCACGCTTGGATGCAGGGCCTGAAACAGATATTTTATTTTATTTTTCACGAATTTCCATTTATAATTAGGGTTCCGTACCAAAATGGTAAAAAAGGAACCCTTATGGTGCGACTCAGGCTGTCTGTCTGTCTATCTGTCTGTCTGTCTGTCACAGCTGGATATCTCAAGAACTACTAATGCTATCAACTTGAAATTTAGAACAGTTTTAGATGACGTTTACCCAACTATTTTTCAAATAAGAAAGAAGTAAAAATATTTATATTTTTTTTGTAACAGGGACTGAAAGGGGGTCTTAAAAATTCAAAGCGGGGCTACTAGGGCATGTGGGATATCATATACAAGAGCGCTGCTTGCACATTCTCAGACATTCTTTTATTTTTTTTAGGCCCCATAGTTTTCGAGTTTCGATGAAAAATGTATTAAAAAATACCGTTCCCCCCCCTTATCTCCGAAGTTTGCAAAGATAAAAATCTGAAATTATTCTATGTGATAGAAGTTGATGTAAAGATTACAGGAAAAAAAAAACGATGTCACTAAATACTACACTTTTTCAGGAATCCGAACGGAACCCTCGGTGCGCGAGTCCGACTCGCTCTTGACCGGTTTTTTTACCTCGCAATACTTTGTAAATCGCCGACCAAACGCTGAAGAGTACCCTTCTCACCCCACTTGCTTTTGAAAAACATATTTTTGTTATGATCCAACAAAATAAACTCAATCATGCAGCAGGAGGGTGACTCTTACCCTCCAGGAAATCAATTCCGTTAAATATTTATCTTTTTATATTTATCTTTTTATAGAAGGATATGACGATATCATACTAGATGTTTTCTTTCTATTCTTTCTTTTTCTTTATATCATACTAGATGTCATAAAAATCATATTTTAGTAAGAGTATGAGTCTTCGGGGAAAAAGGTTAAACCTATGTTAGTAAAGATGGCTGATTACTAAGGAAATTCTCAAGAATACTAATTATAATAAGCTAGCTTCTGCCTGCGACTTCGTCCGCGTGAAATTTCTTGTTTCCCCGACCCACACCGCATGTCGCATCGCATTGCCTGCCCGCGCTATTACTTCGTTTTTGCTTAGCATTCTTTCTGACTTTTTTTTCTTTTTGCTCAGCTCCTATGGGTCCTAGCGTGATGTTAAATAGCCTATAGCCTTACTCAAGAATTGGGATATTAAACAAAAAAAAAACATATCCGTCTGGCTAATAAAAGCTTGTTAAATATGGTCACCCATCCACGGACCAACCGCGGCAAGCTTAACCTATTCGGGCGGCTGGTATTACTTAGCCATAAGCCTCTAGTGTCTCTACCATCTTATAATACTCCTATCTTACACAAGAGCAGCCCCAGTTTTTTATCCATACTAATATTATAAATTCGAAAGTAACTCTGTCTGTCTGTCTGTCTGTCTGTCTGTCTGTCTGTCTGTCTGTCTGTCTGTTACCTTTTCACGCATAAACCACTGAACGGATTTCGATAAAATTTGGCAAGGCTATAGATGGTATCCTGGGGACGGACATAGGCTACTTTTTTTTTCAAAAATAATCCTACAGGGGGTGATATAGGGGATGAAAGTTTGTATGGGAAACTCAGTATTTCTTAAGTTAGGGATGTGAAAATTAAAATGTATGCTTTGGATAGGAAATAAAGAAATATGCGGTTCAGCGTTTTTGAAAAATCATCCCCTAAGGGGGTAAAATAGGGGTTGATTTTAAAATTTACAAAACTGCATGGATTTCGACAAAATTTGGCAAGGCTTTATAAAGCATCCAGGGGAAGGCCATAGGATACTATTTTTTTCAAAAATAATACTACAGGGGGTGATATAGGGGATGAAAGTTTGTAAGGGAAACCCAGTATTTCATAAGTTAGGGATAACAAATTTATGCTATTGGTAGGAAATTAAGAAATATGCGGTTCAGCGTTTTTGAAAAATCATCCCCTAAGGGGGTAAAATAGGGGTTGATTTTAAAATTTACAAAACTGCACGGATTTCGATAAAATTTGGCAAGGCTTTATATAGCATCCTGTGGAAGGACACAGGCTACTTTTGGTCTTAAAAAATAATCCTACAGGGCGTGACATAGGGGATGAAAGTTTGTATGGGAAACTCAGTATTTCTTAAGTTAGGGATGTGAAAATTAAAATGTATGCTTCTGATAGGAAATAAAGAAATATGCGGTTCAGCGTTTTTGAAAAATCATCGCCTAAGGGGGTAAAATTGGGGTTGATTTTAAAATTTACAAAACTGCACGGATTTCGACAAAATTTGGCAAGGCTTTATATAGCATCCTGGGAAAGGACATAGAATACTTTCAAAAACAATACTACAGGGTGTGATATAAGGGATGAAAGTTTGTAAGGAAACCCAGTATTTCTTAAGTTAGGGATAAAAAAATTATGCTATTGGTAGGAAATTAAGAAATATGCGATTCAGCATTTTTGAAAAATCATCCCCTAAGGGGTAAAATAGGGGTTGATTTTAAAATTTACAAAACTGCACGGATTTCGATAAAATTTGGCAAGGCTTTATATAACATCCTGGGGAAGGATACAGGCTACTTTTGGTCTTAAAAAATAATCTTACAGGTGGTGATATAGGGGATGAAAGTTTGTATGGGAAACTCAGTATTTCTTAAGTTAGGGATGTGAAAATTAAAATGTATGCTTTTGATAGGAAATAAAGAAATATGCGGTTCAGCGTTTTTGAAAAATCATCCCCTAAGGGGTTAAAATAGGGGTTGATTTTAAAATTTACAAAACTGCAAGGATTTCGACAAAATTTGGCAAGGCTTTATATAGCATCCTGGGAAAGGACATAGGATACTATTTTTTTCAAAAATAATACTACGGGGGGGTGACATAGGGGATGAAAGTTTGTAAGGGAAACCCAGTATTTCTTAAGTTAGGGATAACAAATTTATGCTATTGGTAAGAAGTTAAGAAATATGCGGGTCAACGTTTTTTAAAAATCATCCCATAAGTGGGTAAAATAGGGATTGATTTTAAAATTTACAAAACTGCACGGATTTCGATAAAATTTGGCAAGGCTGTAGATAGCATCCTGGGAAAGGACATGGGCTACTTTTTGTCTTAAAACATTATCCTACAAGGGGTGATAAAAGGGATGAAAGTTTGTATGGGAAACCCAGCATTTCTTAAGTTAGGGATATGCCCTATGTTTTCCACATGAACGTTCCCATGGGATATTTTCCGACATCCACGCGGGCGAAGCTGCGGGCAAAAGCTAGTTTACTATACATTATTATAGAAAAAACTAATAACTTAGAGACTTGGACGCAGGTGGCACTTATCCTGCCGAACTAAGAAAAGTGGCTAAAATATAGCTTCCTGGCTTCTTCTCAGTTTCTTTTTACTAGTTATTCATAAGTTTTAGCTATTTATGTCTAGATAGCTCGATAGATTTAGCAGCTTATGGGTTGTGGAGGTCAGATAGGCAGTCGCTCCATGCAAAATACTAGTATTCAGCTGCATCCGGTTAGACAGGAAGCCAACCTCAACATAGTTGGGAAGAGGCGATGATTTAGATTTTCCTCGTGTTAGTGAAAATGGGCATTAGTCTTAATAATAAAGAATTACGTAACAAGATCACCCAACCAATTCTAACCAATAAGATATCCCCAAAAACTATCCCACAGTGGCAAGACCGCAACGTGCCATTAAGCCCCTATTACTGTCAATACCATCATCCCGGCTGACCATTTGTCACCGACGGTCGCCACGCCTCTGCCATGTCCGCACTTTCTGGATTCGACCGGATTAAACCGCTTTCAGGCGGAATTTGTGAGAAGTTTTTTTGAATAATCTGGTAGAGGAAATGTGGGTAGAAGTGTGACGTTTTCTGCTTTTGTGAATACGTAGGAAAGTTAGTTTCTCTTGTATTTTTTCATCAGTTGTGCCCACGCCTGCGCCCACGCTACGTCCTATGACGATAACATTATGATGTAATCAATAAGTAAATTATAAAATGTTACCTACTGAATCTATAAATTGTCTTTAATTGTGATACACGTAAAACTGATCTATTTATTAATAATTTGTAATAATATTACTTAAGTAAGATATAACTTATCTAAATATAATAATAGTATTTTAAGGAAATAGCTACCTATTTACCAATAATAGAATTGGAGCTCGTGGCTAAGTAATAACAGCCGCACGGGTCGATCCGTCAGGTTAAGCTACGCTTGCCGGGGTTAGTCAGTGGATGGGTGACCATCTTTACATAACGAGATTCCTCCGTGCCTCGGAAAGCACGTTAAGCCGTTGGTCCCGGCTGTTATTCGTGAATCTTTGACAGTCGTTACGGGTCGTCAGAAACCCGAAAGTCTGACAACCAGTCTTACCAAGGGGTATAGATAGATAGATAGATAGATAGATAGAATACTCTTTATTATGCACACCATAAAAATCGGGGGGGGGGGGTATCGTATTACCCAGTAACTGGGTTGTGGAGGTCAGATAGGCAGTCGCTCCATGTAAAATACTGGTATTCAGCTGCATCCGGTTAGACTGGAAGCCGACCCCAACATAGTTGGGAAAAGGCTAGGCAGATTGAGAATTATTTATATTATTGTTATTAACTTTTTATGCGAATGTCAGTTTTCATGTTTAAGTTTATTTTAATTTTAGTTTCTACGATTTAGATTTTTAACTTTAATTATTAGCTATGTATCAAACAATATTTTTTGCTGTACCCTGACAGGGTTACAGCGGCTCTTGGCTCTAAGCCTTTTTGTTAACATCTTGTTTTACCTTGTGGAACGGAAATAAATGAATATGGATATGAACAACCATCGTTTATGATATTTTCATTAGAACATTATTACTACTACCTTCTACTAATCATTACGTATCTAAGGGCATTGTGGTTTTCCACAAACTTATCAAATAAAAGCATCATTCAACAATCAGAAAAGAAAACATTAATTATTATTACACTGAAAGTTGCTATAAATGAAAGTCGGGCATGAACATCTAATAATAGCTCAAAATGAAACAACCTGTATATTTTACCGTCCCAAAAATAAACATTACAGAAACAGCCCGCCGACGTCAAAAATATAAACGAGATTACCTCGAAAACAACTTAATATCATCTTCAAACTTCACGATAAAAATTACGTTATGCCAAAAATATTTAGGTGGGTGACGCGGGCGGGCGAGGACTCTTTGACCCACTTCTCAACTAATTCATTTTGTTAGAAGGTAACCTTTTTTGAAAAATAAAGTGTTACCCCTGTGCAGCGGCGAGGTGTCAATTTTGTAAGAGAGAAGACGAAGCGAAGCCGGTTTTAAGTTACTTATCATTAAAGTAAAATTTAATTTATTATGTATCTAAAAAATAATAATAATGTTAAGTATTATGGTGCTTTCGCCACTGCTCCTGTGTTATTTTTACAATTGTGACGTTTTCGTGTGTTGGATAAGAATTTTATGTGTGGTTTTTTCTAGGACTTTTGGCTGAAAGAAGTCGTATTTCGACGCTTGCGAGGACGGTTACGCGACTCCGTGCAGCGAAATGCGACGCTGACAACATTACGTGTTTAATGTGGTTTTTATAAATATTATGTACTAGCTTTTGCCCGCGGCTTCGGCCACGTTTATTGTACATATAAACCTTCCTCTTGAATCACTGTATGTATTAAAAAAAACCGCATCAAAATCCGTTGCGTAGTTTTAAAGATCTAAGCATACATAGGGACAGACAGACAGCGGGAAGCGACTTTATTTTATACTATGTAGTGATGATAGTCTGTAAGTTATTTATGTTATGGGTCACTGTTACCCGAAATAAATGATTTATTATTATTATTTATTTATTTACGACTTGACAATACATGGACGTTTCTATATTATTATATAAGTTAAATATGTATTAATGTATCTATCTATATAAATATACAATGCATTGTGCATTGTGTAGACTCAATCACCATTGTATTGTATAATTGCTTAGCACATGTGTGAGTACTATGTACCTACTCTAAAGCTACCATTTACTGGGTACGTCTTTATTTGACTTGGATGTGCCCTGGCGGCTGAGAGTGTGTCATGCTCACTCTAATGCCTCGCTGATGGTGGCGCGTGTGTTGGATCATTTAACGAATCCATACGTCAGGTTCGTCAACGGGCGCTGTTGGTGGAGGCTGGTCATACCTTAGCTGCCACGGCTTATTTTAATTTTAATTTTGAATTGTTTTTATTTTTTATTTTTTTAATACGGACGCTTTTAACGTTCATCGTTCTCACATGTATAATTTCAACATGAATGATGTAACCAATATTTTGTAACCATATTTTGATTTAAAAGAGTGTCCGTGGAGTTTCTTGCCCGTTCGTCTCCATAGATCTACGTTTTGGAATGGGCAACTAGCTTCAACTTTCTGACTTACCTACTGACCGACTCTTTGACAATTCAAAAGTGCCTGTAATTGGTTTAATTGAAATAAATGCTTTGAGTTTGAGTTTGAGTTTGAGTTTGAATAAAAAGAGAAGTCCTGACTGATTGACTGACTGATTGACTGACTTATCAACGCCCAGCCCAAACCCTTGGACCTAGGAAGCTGAAATTTTGCACAGAGGTTCCTTTATAATGTAAACAAGGAATAAGGAAGGAATTCCCGGTAGCAGGTTCCGTTGAGATATTTTCCGACATCCACGCGGGCGAAGCCGCGGGCAAAAGCTTGTTATACATAAGTATAAACCTTCCGGAATAAATTCTCTAAATGATAGTGAGAACCGCATCAAAATGCGTTGCGTAGTTTAGAAGAACAACGCGGCCACACAGACACAAAAAGCGACTTTATTTTATAATAAGTATAGAGATTACACCCGTTTTCCTCAGTAACGGAAAAAATATGTGGAATTTCAACCAGCTGTAACATTTTTCTTTCATTTCACCCCTTGTAAATATTCAACAGTCCACTTTGATGTTACAACAAAAGAAATATACATTTCATGAACTGTAGATTTATATACCGTTGATGAAACCAGAATAAGCCAGCGGCACTGTACGATAGTGCCTATGACAGCTTACAAATTATCAAAATATAGCTTCAATCAATCTGCTCTTCCCAACTAAGTTGGGGTCGGCTTACATGGAGCGAAGCTGCCTGTCTGACCTCCACAATCTAGTAACTGGGTAATACGTATCGTAATATACCCTTGGTAACTTCTGACGACCCGTAACGACTGTCAAAGATCCACGAATGTCAGCCGGGACCAACAGCTTAACGTGGTTTTTGAGGCACGGAGAAGTCTCAGTATGTATGTAAAGATGATCACCCATCCACGGAACAACCCCGGCAACCTTAACCTGATGGATCGAACCGTGCGGCTGCTATTACTTAGCACCAGCAATGATCAAAATATAGCTATATAGCTTATCCATTAAAAAATAAAATGTTTTCTATCGGTTGGATGATTGGACTTATACCGCTAGTTTTTTTTCTTAAGGAAGAATACATAATTCAAGCAGACAAATGTAGTGCTTTGAAGAAGATCTATACATATTATAAATTAAAGTCGGCTTTTGTGTCTCTCTGTATGATCGCGTTGTTCTCCTAAACTACGCATTTTGATGATGTTTTCACCATCATTTAGAAAATTTATTCCGGAAGGTTTATGAGGATAATATTTTAATGTGTAACATACATAATAATAAAGAAATCTCTATGTTTAGTCAAGTCGTAAAAACCGTCGCTTGTATTAAATAACGTAATTAGCGTAAAACATGCTAATATATTATAATAATAAACATGCCACTGCTGGGACACATGCCTCCTCTCTTCAGATGTCACATGTCTTCGAATGTTTGGTTCTAGGACATGCCGGTTTCCTCGCAATGTTTTCCTTCACCGTTTTGAGAGCAGTGGTGATGAAATTATTTACACAAATTAAAGCGCCCGTCTGGGTAAGTCGGGGACGTTACCACTGGGCCACCAGTATTAAATAAATAAATATTATTGCGGCCCGTACAACGATTTAGTATGGCATCTGTTTCCCCACATTTAGCAGGAAAACTTAACGGAAAATTTAAAAAAAAATGCTAATGTCTAGAGCCATCATTGTAGGCGTCTAAAAACATCCGCCAATCACCACTGACGAATGTGCAGTTATATACACAAAAAAAAAAAACAAAGAACAAACGATTATTTAAACACAGCTTTAGGGCAAACCCGGCAGGGCAAGATACGTCTCAGTGAATAAATTGTCGTGGTCCTAGCTGCGAACGGGGAAAAATGTCGCAAAAAAAAATCGCACCATATGAGCCTCGCACAGAAATGGCATTCAAAAATGTCGGGACACATAACGTATGCGATTGTCTGGTGTTTGCGCACCGACTGGTTAAAAACCCATTTGTGTCTAGATAAAAAATGGAATTTTAAAACTCCGCCTCCGGGATGGATTGTATTCCGAGGCCTTTTTTGTGGATTTTTTGGGAGGCTTTATTCAGTTATGGCATCAGTGGTCACAGCAAATACATACATATTGGACAAAGGCCGTTTGGTTTGTTTTGAATGGATTTTGGTAGTTAAAGTTATGGTTTGCTAGTTCGCCGGTTATAAAAAAAATCTGATGTACAAACAAAACAAAAGTACAAAAATGCAATAGCGAAAACTACGTCGTGAAAATGTGATGCAAAAAAACCTTCGAAAAATTTCAACGCAGATGGGTTTAAGTCATATAAAAAAAGTTGGGGTCACGATGTCACTTCCACCGCGTGTAAAAATTAAAGAAGGAAAAAATGAATATGGCATAAATGATATTGAGCTTCGTAACAGCTACAACTCTGACGTCATTCTTGTTATCCTTGGAGATTCCAACACTCGTTTTGTCGTACACCCACAGACCACTGTTGATGACGACATTGTCCCTAATGACGTAGGCAGAGCTAGCCTATCGTCCTATTTTAAGCAGATTTATTTATATTCTAGACTGTTACATAAATATTTTCGTATAAATAACGCACTGTCAAAAGCTTAATGCAAGGCATACAAAATTAAAATTCGTCTAAGTCACTTTCAATGAGAAAAGTGGCCGAAGTGATTACGTATATTATTTTTAAGACTCTTAGTTTGTATTATGTACTATCGACAAACGCCAAGCCTTTTCAATTTCGAAACAATTTTGCTTGCAAGCTGCAATTGTAGGACAAACAAAGGACCATAGTGCATGATGCACCTATACAAAAAGCAACTATAAGGTGTAAAGGTGGATATTTTACTTTATAAGTGAATAAAATCGCTGATAAAACCTGGATGAGGCTGGCATAGAGCGTGAGGATTCGGTCTGTGGACGGTGTTGATACATACATACATACACATATAAACTCATGGGGGCAGGCAGACACTACAGAACACCACCGCCACGCTATGATGACGATGATAAAATAAAATCAGAAAATAACGCATTTGATTTCTATTTTTATTAATTTTTCAAGATCATTTACGTCATAGTACATAAATAATTTTATTTTAATTTAATTTAATTTAATCTTTATTTATCAGACTACAATGTGGTCTACAGTGTTAGTAACAAAATAGCTTAGCCTATGTTAGTACTTAATAACTAAAACAGATCGGGTACGAATTGCAAGCGCCCACACTAGCGGGCTAATGCATTGTTAAAGTTTCTTAAATCTACCACTGCATTCTAACATAACACTCAATATAGTTGGCAAAGATAAGCTGGTTCATAGCTCCGCTAAAGGCTAGGGCAGATTCCTCGCTCCACTTAATTTCCGTGTTAAATTTTGGTATTTGCACAGGAGCGTCACCAAATAAGAATATACAGAAGTCTCTTTCCGAACAACATACAGGAAATGCACACGTCAACTAAAAGTATATTAAAAACATACAAGGATTTATTACTGTATCTTATGATCATATTCCTTTCTATAATAGGCATTTGTAAAGCTAAGCCGTTATCCTAATCATAAACGTTTACGCGACCATTGTAAGTTTGCACGAGTGAACCTTGTTAGCAGGAACACGAGATCTATATAAACATTGAGAACTAAAGTATTGTACTTATTTTTAACCGACTTCCAAAAGGAGGAGGTTCTCTATTCGTCGGAACCTTTTTTTTTGTTCGAAAGGGTATACGTCCCAAGTGGTCCCATGATCATCAAGTCAGGATCTGATGATGGGATCCCATGGAAATCGAGGGAAACCCTCAAATTTTATGGGCACACCTATATCGATTTCGGTCTTTTTCTCGGAAAGTACCATTCGGTGAGCTGGAACTGATGATGAAGACCACAGAGGGCCATCGGAAATACTCAATTATATCTAAGTATATAACGCAACATTTTGTAAAACGTGATGAGCAGCTGACATTGGGTTATTGTAACTTAGATAAATTACAAACTGAACCACTAAAAAGTGAAAAATAAAAACTTTTTTACAAAAACAAAAACCGACTTCCAAAAAAAACACTACAAAGTGAAAAATAACTTTAATTTCGGAAGTCGGTGGCAAAAAACTAAAATACAGATCCAAAGACACCGACTTCCGAAATTAAAGTTATTTTTCACTTTGTAGTGTTTTTTTTGGAAGTCGGTTTTTGTTTTTGTAAAAAAGTTTTTATTATCTCATTATTTAATTTTATGCTGCACCGGTTGACGTCATCTCGTCAATTCAAATGTCAGTAAGTGTACAAAAGTAGGTATGCATTTAACTAACATGCCATTGTGATACACCAATCAGAAGTTATTATGAAACAACGGCTTGAACCTACTTGCGTACTTTTGTGCAAGTTACAGGTTGTTGCGGGCGTCGGCGGATGTGGTGTTGGCGTAGTAGACTGCTCAACACTGTACTTGCACGACGCTCCGCGTCCTGGCTATGATAATGGACTGTAGTTTTGGGTTTTTTAGGTTAGAATGAAGATTTAATTAAAAATATCAAATGTTACTAGCACTGAGTATTATAGAACAAGTTATTATTTACCCGCACATATATGACAATCAGAAAACACTTGACACATGAATATGAACTGTCAACCGTCAAGTGTCAATAGAACAGTAAAAACTGTATTAAAATGTAAAAATATTAAATTAAATGTTGAAAGCTTGCAACACAGGCATGTGTAGTTGTGTACTAAGTACTTGAGCGTACGTATGCTTGTTATCACAATTTATCCTTCTGACCTACCTGCCTAGTGTCCCAGTACATTCCACCCTCCTGTTATTTAAGCGCGCATTGTTGTTGCAGATTAAAATAAGTGCAAAACGTATCCCCGCCGCACTAAACTTGAAACGTATTTTTTTTCAGTCCGCCTAATTGTGGTTTAATATGCGTTCCTGTATTTTTTACTTGGAGTTTCGTGTTTGCTGAAGTGGGTATGAATGTTTTGGGTAAGTGCTTGAGTAAATTTTATGTCCGTTTTATCTCATAAAGGATGATATTTGGAATACATAATATAGACATAACTTCACGCCTGTATTCTCCGATTATGTATACAGAGGTGTATCTATAGTAGCTACACCCACATTTCGCCATCACTTATGTGTAAGTTCCATGTGATAAGGGGCGAGTCTATTGCCATCAACCGGGCACAAATCCAGACTCCGGGCTGCTGCTGAGAAATTCCAGATGGAAAAACCCAATACCCCACTTTGCCCGACCCGGGAATCGAATCCAGGGCCTCATGCTCAGCAGTAGCGCTTGCGACCACTAGACCAACGAGGCAGTCGTATTTTTACCCGACTACGGCGAAGCAAAAAGGAGGGTTATGATTTTGACCGGTATGTATGTATGTGTGTCAAGTACTTATATTTTAAAGACAATGGATACACTTAAAACACCTAAAAATTTACTGCAGTACTTATACATACTTAATTAAAATGTCGGGTATACTTACACAATTTCACTCCGCTCATAACACTTTGTTACAACACCGATTTATCTCGACTGCTCGACGTCCGTATGTCACTGCAGGGATCCAGCATATTTTGCTGGATCCCTCCAGTGACATACGGACATACATACGGTGAGCGTCAGATATATTTGCCTGACACATGCTGAGCTCGACTTCCATTTGGTGCAACCTTCAGACGCACTGTGTATATTCGTTATTATTTTTTTTATTTTGTATGTCATATTGTCATTGTGTTTTTCTTCTTTTCTTTTTTTTTTGGCACCTTGTTTTTATATTCATTTAATTGTACTTTTGTGTGTTGTGCTATGTCTTTTGTGTGCATCAAATAAATGTTTTATCTATAAATATCTAACGTCAAATGAGTATCGATTTTCTTATACATTGAGAAATGAAGGCGTAAAACGTTCAAAATCTAGTAACAATCTCATCTCAGCGACGATCAATGTCAATAACTTGCCAAAAATTAAGGTAAATTAAAGGTATTTTTGACAAAATGAGACTGAGATTGAAAATAACGAAGAATGTTCGCTGTTCTTGTAAATACGGGAATTGCACCTCTCCTATTTGCGTGACCACTTGCTGAAATCGACATCGTAAGCTCACTCGGCTGTCTAATTTTCCGGCGACTTAATACTCGTTAAGATTGTCGCAGATGAAAAAAAAAAAAAATTAAAAAGCGTTTATTAGCGTTAAAGCGTTTTTTTTTTGTATTCGTCTGATTCCTTTTGCTCTTCAATCTCCTACTTCGATATGTAATGCATGGTCACACATCCATGGACTGACCGTGAGAGGTGTCACTTTTCGTCACAGGCCTTGGTTGTTATCTAACTCAAAAAAAAAAAAAACTCAAGCCTCGTGCGGCATCAACGGTTAATTTAACACCACTAGACCGATTTTTCCTTGAAAATCGAACTATCCTATTCTCTAAATCTCACTTCACATATCGTTTGAAAAGCTCTTTCATAACAGTATTAAAATGAAACCGTTCTAACATTAACATCTAGTGTGCTACGAAATCTCGTAGACGCTCTACGAAGTCTACGACGTAGCAAGATTTTATGGGTCGTAGCGCACGATATTGTTAAAACCGAAGTATTTTAGTGGATTAGTTAACATTCTAATATGTTCTGGGTAGAACCGTTTCTGGGTAGATTCAGAGCTTAGTTATTCTATTGAAATATATGAAGGCACTTCAAACTAGGTATTAATTATTAGTTAAAATGTATCCTTAATAATTTTAATATTAGAGCTTCCGGGTGAGTTGATGAATGGTTAATGCCAAAAAAAAACTTGTACATTGTAATATTGTAGTTGAAAAATATATTCTCCCATACATTGATATAAATCACAGTCAATTCTCCAGCTGCAAATTTAAGTTTGTAATCCCAAAGAACGATTTTTGTATGTGATTTTTGTGTGTATTCTTTTGTTTGATTTAGATACATGTGAGATCTATATTATGACAAAGACTCTGGGTTAATGCGTGTAAGTGTTTAGTTGATAAGCCTTTATAAATAAATAAAATTACAAATTAACGATTTTCGGACTTTTTCCTATAATTGTGCTGTGAGACCTTGCTTCTTGCATGATTCTAGGTCAACGGTAGTTATAGGTTTTGACTTACTTGCGAGTATCAAAATATGTCACATAAATGGCCGTATCTTTTTATTGCGTTTACTTACCTTTTTTTTTAGAGCTTCACTTCAATAATTTTAACTTGATATCTCCACGCGTCCCTGAGAAAAAGGGTCTTGACAGACTGACAGACGGAAAACGAAGTGATTATACAAGCTTTCCGTTTTTTACTTTTGAGGTACGGAACATTAAAAGCAATAATATTAAGAGAAGTTGCTTATATTTTATTATTATTATATTGATACTTGTTAGGTTTCAAACCTGCACTTTGGCTTAATAAGCAGGTCCTTTTACCCTCAAGCAACGATATCAGAAATGTGTACCCTGGACCAGTACATGAGTTATTACAAATTCCATGACGCAAGCGACATTCTTCAGACCTCACAACGAGATACCGATTCAAATAAAAATATCTCAAATCTCAGCACTCTGTATGTTTCCCAGCTCTTTCAGAATTTACTAAAAGTTACTATGTCATAATGAATACAGCAAAAAATGCAATTTTCTTTAAAAATTCCCGTACGGATCCAAGGGATCTAGATGAATAGTTCGATCTACGTTGTAAAGTCATAAGCGATAGCGGGTTGAAAAAAAGGCCAATTTGTGTTTAATTAGTGTCTAACCGTTTTTGCCGGAGTATTTATTGCAAAAAAATAATCTCCAATTATCACACTAATATTATAAAGTCGAAAGTTTGTGAGTGTGTGTGTGTATGTTTGTTACTTCTTGACGTTTGTTATTTCTTATACCCTGGGTTAAAACATAGGCTACTTGTTATCCCAGGCTGGGCGCAGCTAGTAATAATTATAATTGGGAAAGTGAGTTTATTTGTTACGTTTTCACGCTTAAACGGCTGAACGGATTTGGATGAAATTTGGCAAATAGGTAAACCATGAGCTGAGATACTTTCTAAACCGATATTACGTTTCCGTCGTGGGATAATTTCCGACCTTCACGAAGGCAAAGACGCGGCAACCGTAAATCGCTTTCAGCTGCGTTGTTCTATTCATTCATTAGCATTTACTATAGAATCATATAAAACAACCTCTTTATTAATTCACTCGAAACAGTTTACCACAACTTAATTCATACGTATAGCAAACACATTTTAAGCACGTAATATAATCGCCTGTAACTTGCACAATAGAATGCAAGTAGCTGCCGGTGTACCATAACTACTTCTGATTGGTGGAATATCACATGTGTGTATTTGCAACTTTACCCTTAAAATTGGTCCAAGTGTCACTGCAGTTGGGTGCTGTTGGGTGGAGCGATTGCTCCACCCAACACTTGGACACACAAAGCACAGAGAGCTAGCGTCAAAACTACTGGCTCGTTTACTTGCTTAACTTCAAGCGTCATTACGTAGACGTACATTTTCTGAATGAGCCACCCGTGCATTGGGGTGTAGCACAAATTAGGAAAAGAAGGTGCACTCGACACGTTAATGGACTAAATCAATGGCCACTTTAAAGAGTTAGTTTTCAATGATCAGCCAAATCACAGGGTGCTCTACTCATGAATATGAACTACTTTCGTACTTTCGTTACGGGACGTCAGAAGCCGGAAAGTCTAACATCCTGCAGTCTTACCAAGGGGTATGAAAAAAAAAAAAAAGAGCGAGAGAAGAAAAGGCTATTCAGGCTGATTGATGAATGAAATCGCTCAGAAATCTATATGTATAAATTACGAGTTTGGCACCGTCGAACGATCTTCAAAAAAAAAATACTTCGATTCCTTTATGAACGTATGAATTGAAGCCGTAAAATCTCCGACTCCTAAGATACAGGTCTGCGTACCTAGTTTAGGAGCCCGGAAAGCTGACAATCATTTTAAACTTGGTAGTACAACCCACTGTTTTCTATATGCTATGTACTGTGTTGTTGCTTTTTTTTTTATGTACTAATAAACTTATTATTATTATATTATTATTATTATTAACGTATGGTTGTTAACCTTCTCACCCTCTCTACCGACTGCACATAGTACGTTTAAATCGTTTAACTTTCAAGATAAAGAGACACTTATCAGTACTTCTTGAGAATTGCCGCACGACGCCCATGGGGCCACAATATATGGCAATGGTGCTTACAAGAAGAATTTTAAAGCCCTCTGCACAAAGTTATTGTTCTTGTTTCGCGTTTGGACGTAATTATGGCTTGTTCCGGCTCATATGTTGTGTAATCCCCTTTACTTTTAAACAGTTTAAGACGTACCATTCCCGGTGCGGTGGACGAAGACTGAAATGAATAACTGACTGTAAATGTACTGTCGCTATTTTGGCGCCGTCAACTTTTTCTCGTTGATTGACAAACTGTGTTAGGGCCAGTTTACCAAATGTCTCGTTAAGGCCCTGCATCCAAGCGTGGTTTAGCTCGGTGTGTAAGTGAAATGGCGTTATGGCTGTCTAGTTTGACGCACGAGATAGAAGACCCTAACGCGCACCGGAATTATGTCGTAAAAGTGCAAATAAAATCGTATAAAATTAGAAATTAACTATTTAATAATAAATAATCCAGCACTGGATGCAGTTTGGCATTTGACATTTTATTATATATTTTTAATTATGGTATGTCTGTTAGCTCGTAAGACCAATTGAAATAAATAAATAAATAAATAAATAAATAATAAATAAATAAATAATATAATTATATTATAATTGTTAATGAAGGGATAAACAGCTTTTAAAGATTATTAAGAGGTATGTTTTAAGACTTTTTTGGTGCATTAAAGTATGTTTAATGATGTTTTGAGTTCCATCACTGTATGCGAAAAGGACTTGAAAATATCATTTTTTTTTTGTTTGTCCAAGTCATTTACGGTTTATGAGATACACAGTTTTAAAAACCACCTTTTTGACCGTTTTAAAGTTGACGTAAGGAGGTGCAAAAATATCCGTCAAAATGATAGACTTGCCATTCAAAGACTGAGTTTGGTCAAACTGGCACTTACTTACTTGGTTAAGTAAGTGCAGTCATGGAATTACCAAACCAAACTTGGTCTGAGTTTGGTACCCGCACAAATAGTCCAACATGACGGAGTAAGTGCGGAAACCAAATCCTCTAATATAGAACATAGAGTTTACTAACATTATAAATGTGGGGAGTTTTTTCAATGTCTTAAATTAAGAACGAAAATAAAATTAGTTTTCGTAACAATTTTGATTATTACAGTAATGAAGTTGTTACTTTTCTGAATATCTACTTAATTTACAAATTAACAACCCAATTTATCACTAACAATCAATTGAATGACTTTGTTCTATGATAATTGCCAGTAAACAAATTCTGAATAAAATTTGCCAAGTACATGTCGGAGTCGCACACAAAGGGTTCCGTACCACAGTACAATATTCAACACTACGTTTTTTACTTTAGTAAAAAAACACGTTTCTTGTATGGCCCCCTTTAATTTTTTAATTTATTTTATTTTCATTACTTCTTGTTGTAGCGGCAATATAAATACACAATCTGTGAAAATTTTAACTGTCTACCTATTACGCTTAATGAGATACAGCCCGCTGACAGACGGACAGCAGAGTCTTAGTAATAGGGTTTCGTTTGGCATCGTTGGCGTACGAAACCCGAATAACACGGATAAAAAGTACTTAACTTTTTAACCCCTCAACTTAGCGCAAATCCACTTCCATAAAATTACTAATCAATCTTTTACCGAAGTCCCAACGAACGGAGAATGATGAATGATCTATCCGCCATTTTAATTGTTAGAAAAAAAACGCGACGAATAGAGAAGTTCTACTGAAAATTGGAGGCGGTCGCCATGATGGATAGATGGATGGATGGTCGTCATCCAGTAGATTGGCGGTCAGCTATTGGAGCTATTTTTTTAATAGGAATGTGGTCCGCTCGGTGAAATACAGTTTGAAATGTTGGAGCGAATTGTATGTGAATTTGAATCAAAGGCTGTGCTGGAATGGCTTTAATTGAAAATATTTATGTTTTGAGGAATAGTGTTTTTATAGGGAATCATGATTAGTTCTTGGTGAACAAAATGTTGTAAAAATGCATCAGTTTTTTGGGTTCCGTACCCAAAGGGTAAAACTGGACCCTATTACTAAGACTTCGCTGTCCGTCTGTCACCAGGCTGTATACAGCCTGGTGACAGTTGAAATTGCACACATATGATGTATTTCTGTTGCCGCTATAACAATAAATACTAAAAATACCGGTCAAGTGCGTGTTGGACCACGCACAATGAGGGTTCCGTAGTTGAAAAGAATTTATCCCAAAGACAAACTTAACATTGAGTTGAAAAACATTTTCTCCCATACATTGATATACGTCACGGACAATTCTCCAACTGCACATTTAAGTTTGTATTCGCAAAAAACTATTCTTAAACATAACATCACGCCTTGTTTCCCCGAAGGGTTGGGCAGAGGTGTAGCTATAGTATACTAGAAAATATGCCAGAAAAAAAAAACTAAAATCTATTTGTTTATGTGATAAAACTGCAAATAATAAAATTTTGGACTTTTTCCTTTAATTGGGCTGTAAGGCCTTGCTTCATACCAAATTTCATGATTCCAGATCAACGGGAAGTACCCTATAGGTTTTGATTTACTTGCGAGTGTCAAAATATGTCGCATAAATGGCCGTATCTTTTATTGCGTTGATTTAGAAGCTTGATTTTTTTAGAGCTCTAGGGGATCATAGACTTACGTATTTGGTATTAATTTGAACTTGATACCTCCACGCGTTCCTGAGAAAAAGGGCCTTGACAGATGACATTCTTGAAAATATTTTTTTAAGTGATAAAATTATAAATTAACAATTTTCGGACTTTTTCCATTACTTGTGCTTTAAGACCTTGCTTCTTGCCAAATTTCATGATTCTAGGTCAACGCGAAGTACCCTATAGGTTTTGATTTACTTGCGAGTATCAAAATATGTCGCATAAATGGCGGTTTTTAGGGTTCCGTACCAAAATGGTAAAAAAAGAACCCTTATGGGGTGACTCAGTCTGTCTGTCTGTCTGTCCGTCTGTCTGTCTGTCTGTCTGTCTGTCTGTCTGTCTGTCTGTCTGTCTGTCTGTCTGTCACAGCTGGATATCTCAAGAACTACTAATGCTATCAACTTGAAATTTGGATCAATTTTAGATGACGTTTACCCAACTATTTTGCAAATAAGAAAGAAATAGAAATACTTATATTTTTTTTGCAACATCGACTGAAAGGGGGCCTTAAAAATTTAAAATGGGGCTACTAGGGCATGTGGGGTATCATATGAAAGAACGCTGTTTAAAGATTCTTAAGCATTTTTTTTCTTTTTTTTAGGCCGCATAGTTTTCGACTTTTGATGAAAAATGTAAAAAAAATATCGTTCCCCCCGCTATCTCCGAAGTTTGCAAAGCGAAAAATCTGAAATTATTCTATGTGATAGAAGTTTATGTAAAGATTACAGGAATAATAAAACGATGTCTCTAAATAGCACACTTTTTCAGAAATCGGAACGGAACCCTCGGTGCGCGAGTCCGACTCGCTCTTGACCGGTTTTTTTTTATTGCGTTGACTTAGAAGCTTGACTTTTTTAGAACTCCAAGGGGCCATAGACATACATATTTGATGTTCATTTCAGCTTGCTACCTCCACGCGTTTCTGAGAAAAAGGGTCTTGACAGACAGACAGACAGACAGACGGACAACGAAGTGATCCTATAAGGGTTCCGTTTTTTCCTTTTGAGGTACGGAACCCTAAAAACAGAATAAAATAAATATTTAAGGCTCCCAATACAACGTGATTTTTTTTTGCCGTTTTTACAGATAATGGTACGGAACCCTTCGTGCGCTAGTCCGACTCGTTTTACAAACTGTGATGAAAAAAAAAAATGGTTTATTTGTTTTACAAGTAATATCTTAACAACTAGTGATTGGAGCCTCCTTTTAAGCAAATAAGCCTGTATTAGGAGACTCCGCTCTTCCAAATCAATTAGTTTAATTTACCTGTTTCCTATAGTAATATAAAGAAAATTAAAATTAAATCTAAAATAAATAAAAACCTAAAAAAATACGCAGCCCGTACGCAGCCATGCGAGTGTGTGAGTGAGAGTGAGAGTGTGTGAATGTGAATGTAAGTGTGAGTGAGGTGTGTTAGTGAAAAATGAGAATGAATCAGAGTGTATGCGTGAGGTTATGGATGGTGCAGGCATCAGACTGATGTGTAGGGTTATATATATTTTATTCCAGCAGCGTCTCCAGCGTCGTCAGCGTGATGCATTATTATAATGATGCAAGCAACAAGACTATAATATTATTGCAAACTCTTTTTGAAATGTTACATACCTACCTACTTTGCCTGTCTCTGTCATGTAAATTATAAAGAAACTAGTAATAGCAATATTCAGAGAGCTGTGTATGCAAGCGAACGAGGCTTCTTTTTTCTCGACATTAACATGAACGGGCGCGAAGTGCGAGCAATAATGTGCAATATTTTCAGTATTGCCCGTGAAGCAATATTGAATATTGTGCAGAAGATAACGTAGCGAAATGTTGTACATTTAAGTATATTATTAAAGTAACTATATGTACCTAATACTCCATCGGTTGATAAAGGTAAACAAAAAAACCACGTGTATGGTTAACCGACTAAACGTAATACATGTCACTTCAGTTTTCATGCTACGACACAGTTGTACTCTTCAACTTAGCAACTTTATAATTCGTTGTATAACGTTGCTAAATTGAAGAGTAGGTACAACTCGTCGCTAATCTAACTAAGTGACGTAACTGATTTTAAGAAAATTTTACAGGGCAAGCTATTTTTCTTTTTTTTTTTTGTAAACTGTAGATATATCGGTCTCGATTTTTGCATTATCATGGAGACCGCAAGGCTTAAGTAGGTACAGATTCAGATATTTAGGAGGGCGTAGAGGTGTTCATCTTTCAAAAAATAAATTTGAATTGGGGGCAAAATATAAATTTGACCTAACGTATTACACGCCCTTAAACAAAAGTAAGTGCGATCGTTTTTCTTATAAAAATATTTCACTGATATTAATTTTATAACTGAAAAAAAATGTTCATCATTTTAAACACCCCATAACAAATTCCCAGCCAGATTCCAGAAAACCGTAATTCAAAAAAAGCCAATTTATAATATCGAAAAAAAAAACCGGAAACAATCACCTTTCGGAATGGAACGATCAACAAATTCGTTTAATCAACTCTCGAAAAACGTCAAAGCGATCGACTTTAGTATTTTCGTCAAAAATCAGTTTTGCCGGATGAATCTCGAAAGGGTCCCGTAATAAATGGTTACGGAGCTAAATTCGCTCAAACCCGCTCTGAAAGCTGCAGTGGGTTCCGCGGAATAATTTATTAAAAGCCCGTTGCTGCTTTTGTTGAACGCCGCCAGCTAGGGTTGCTGCTTCAGAGATATGAGCATTTTCAACTTGTACAATGAGTCGTGTTTGTTGTTCGTTGGAAATAGGACGAGATTTTATTTATTTATAGCTGCGCTCCGCGGTTTCACCGGGCGGGATAAAAAGTAGCATATGTGTTAATCCAGGGTATAAGCTATCTACATACCAAATTTCATCCAAATCGGTCCAGCCGTTTGAGCGTGAAGAAGTAACAGACATACAAACACACACTCACATTCTTTCGCCTTTATAATATTAGTGTGATAATCAGCAGTGTAGGTACAAGATAATGCCTTTTTCAATGCAATCAAGCAGGAAGTAAATATTACTAGTTTCGATAACTTGGCTCAATTTCTTTAGAAATAATAAAATACAATATATAATGAAACTTGCTTCCCTGCACGCTTAGCATGACGACGTTTAAACTACACATTGCCATGCTTAGACGCGTAGAATGCGTACAAATATTTCTACTATCTTCCATTTTGTCTATTCTTCCGTAGACAAAACTCGTTTCTACGGCGGTCATGCTAAGCGTGCAGGTCGCAAAAACTTTTTATATGCGTCATGAATACCTAATATGAGCTGGTTTGTAATTAATTTGGTGGTCTACCATAGAAGTATGACAGGCAAACTAATCTATCTATATAAATAACAAGAGAAGTCCTGACTGACTGACTGACTCATCAACGCGCGGCCCAAACCCTCGAACCTAGAAAGCTAAAATTTTGCACAGACGTTCCCTTTATAATGTAGACAAGGAATAGATGGATGGATGGTAGGATTTCCCGGTAGCACGTTCCCGTGGGATATTTTCCGACATCCACAAGGGCGAAGCCACGCGGGAAGTGCTGGTTTACAATAAAAACTATATTGCTAAGCTGTCAACCCTACGTGGCCGGCGTGTCACGGAGCATCAATCATGCAAAGATGTCGGTGGTGACGACGGCGACACACACTGCTAACAGCACCCGCTGCGTCACAGTACCGTCATAATCACCCTTTATCATTATCAAACGGCCTATTTAAGTAGTTCAGTTCTATTAACAGAGTGTTCTCTAAAGTGCACTTTGTTGTCGTAGCTAAGTAGGTACTAACAAAGCTTAATTAGGCTATGAGACTGGGAAAGTCTTGGATTTTCTCACATGCCAAAGATGGTGACGGTGACGACGGCGACACACACTACTAACAGCACCCGCTACGTCACAATACCGTCATAATCACCCTTTATCATTATCAAACGGCCTATTTAAGTAGTTCAGTTCTATTAACAGAGTGTTCTCTAAAGTGCACTTTGTTGTCGTAGCTAAGTAGGTACTAACAAAGCTTAATTAGGCTATGAGACTGGGAAAGTCTTGGATTTTTCTCACATGCCAAAGATGGTGACGGTGACGACGGCGACACACACTACTAACAGCACCCGCTACGTCACAATACCGCCATAATCACCCTTTATCATTATCAAACGGCCTATTTAAGTAGTTCAGTTCTATTAACAGAGTGTTCTCTAAAGTGCACTTTGTTGTCGTAGCTAAGTAGGTACTAACAAAGCTTAATTAGGCTATGAGACTGGGAAAGTCTTGGATTTTTCTCACATGCCAAAGATGTCGGTGGTGACGACGGCGACACACACTACTAACAGCACCCGCTACGTCACAATACCGTCATAATCACCCTTTATCATTATCAAACGGCCTATAGTTCTATTAACAGAGTGTTCTCTAAAGTGCACTTTTTTGTCGTAGCTAAGTAGGTACTAACAAAGCTTAATTAGGCTATGAGACTGGGAAAGTCTTGGATTTTTCTCACATGCCAAAGATGGTGACGGTGACGACGGCGACACACACTACTAACAGCACCCGCTACGTCACAATACCGTCATAATCACCCTTTATCATTATCAAACGGCCTATTTAAGTAGTTCAGTTCTATTAACAGAGTGTTCTCTAAAGTGCACTTTGTTGTCGTAGCTAAGTAGGTACTAACCATAGATATAAGAAAGAAGCTAACAAAGCATAATTAGGCTATGAGACTGGGAAAGCGTTGGATTTTTTTCACATGACAAATCTGGTGACGGTGACGACGGCGACACACACTGCTAACAGCACCCGCTGCGTCACATAATACCGTCATAATCACCCTTTACCATTATGAAACGGTTATCAAATGTTGCGCTAGTTGGCGTTACTTTGTACGTTTGTTTGTTTGTTTGTTACGTTGGCATTTAGTAGTTTTGTTGTAGTTGTGTTTAATTGACAGATTGCTCGAATTCTACATAAATATAAGGCCATCAAAAAAATCAACATCTTTCAAGTAGGTATACCTATATTTTCAACTCGTTCAATTTTGTCCATATTTACATATTTACCCACAGTTCATTGCACACGTTTACAAAAACACTTGACACAGGTATGTCAAGTACTACAGACACGCATTGAAAATATGAAAGATGTTCCCGCTTTTAGGGGGAGCTAACACGATTTCGAAACTCATTGAATACGCTCTCGAACTCTCTAGCTTACGGTACATATTTTGTATTTTAATACATTCTAAATTATTCATTGTGTTAGTACTGAAAGATTGTTTGTAAACATGCTCGTTTTTGAGAAAATATTTGGAATTTATTGCGTAAATATTATCTTTGATTTAATGAAATTTTGCTTGTGAGTCGCATGTAAACTAACGCACCCACCATGTAGGAGAAATCTATACTAATCTATACTATATAATATTATAAAACTGAAGAGTTTGTTTGTTTGGTTGAACGCGCTAATCTCAGGAACTGCTGGTTCGAATTGAAAATTTATTTTAGTGTTGGATAGCCCATTTATCGAGGAAGGCTATAGGCTATATAACATCACGCTACGACGAATAGGAGCGGAGCATTAATGAAAAAATTTGCAAAAACGGGGAAAATTTATTCCTTTTGAGAGCTTCCGTTGCGTGCGCTGCGTAAACGGTTAAAGTTACGCATTATAAATAAATAAAAAATAAATAATTGTTCCTCATAAAAATTCCTAAAAAAAAATCCGCGATAGCATATGCCTATCTTTTAAGGTTAGCTCACTATAACTTTTTTAATGGTAATCAAATCTATACTAATAATAAAGCAACACAAGAATTGGGCTATCAAATGCAAAAATAATTTTTCAAATCCGAATTTCATACTTTTACATCTTATATACAAAATTTCCCAACGAATTTTTGTTACCAGTTGTATTCTAAAATACGCCAAAACTAACTCAACGTATACCAACACTAAACTATGTTCTAAATCAAGTTCGCAGGCACATTACATATCCGAGAAGCTAGAACAACTGTCATAAACATATTTCGCGCTAATGTTCCGGCCCAATGAAAACCATATATCTCTGTATGTATATGAATATGTAGGTGTGTAGGTGTGTACCTCCTTTGTTGCTTGGCATGTTGGGAAGCTCTTTCATGTATGAATTTAGGCAAACGTTACCCATAATTCGATTGATACCTACATGAACATCCTACTTAAGCAACATTAGTATTTGTTTACACTAAACCCGAAAAGGGGTCATTGTACTCATCATTTTGAACAATTTTTTCTATGGGGCCAACCTTGAAATCGCGAAAAAAAATCAGCTGTTCCATACATTTTATCGATTTAAGTGAACACAAATGTATGGTATGTATATGTATAACAGCTGATTTTTTTTCGCGATTTCAAGGTTGGTCCCATAGAAAAAATTGTTCAAAATGATGAGTACAGTGACCCCTTTTCGGGGTTAGGGTAAAGAAAAACTATTGTTGTATACATAAACTCACGCCTTCTTCCTATGGGGGTAGGCAGAAACTACAGAACGCCGAACCTTACATACTCCTTTTGCCTCGTTTACGTTCATACATCTGTGATACCCGCACGCCGCTTGCGAGTACTACGCACCTGACCTTTCTGAAGAACATCACCAATAAGGTCACTTTAATTCTGGCTAGGGCGTCCCCTCCCGGCGTTGCCAATCACATCTGCCTTGTAAATACCTTTTGTTAGTCTTCTTTCATTCATCCTCTCAACATGACCAAATTATCTAAGCATACTTTTTAAAATTTTTAGGGTTCCGTACCTCAAAAGGAAAAACGAAACCCTTATAGGACCACTTGTGTATCTGTTTCTCTGTCTGTCCGTCTGTCACAGCCAATTTGCTACGAATCTAATGGACAGATTAAGTTGAAATTTGGTACACATATGAACTTCAGTGACCCAAACATGGACGGCTTATAAGTAAATGAATTTTGATTAAGTCACTTTTGGGGTACAAATAAGAAAATTAAAAAAAAAAAGTTTTTCAAACTACGTTGTGACATATCAAATGAAAGAGCGTACTATGAGGGTCTCAAATATCCTTTTTTATAATTTTAAAATAAATTGTTTTAAAGTTATTTAAGAAAATAGATGAAAATTGAACCATTCCCCCCTTATCTCCGAAACTACTGAACCTAAAATTTTGAAAAAAATACAGAAAATAGTTCTTTACCTGTAGATTACAGGAAAACTATAAGAAGTCGGTGGTCTTAAAATAACGTGGTAAATCTCTAAATATTGTGAGTACAAAGAGCTGATACCTACATTTGTGTAACATACCTACAGATAGCGCGCGAGTTGAATGCAGTCGGGGTCTGTGGTAAAGAGCGGGAGCATCTCCCCCCGCTATCCGCACTCCCCACCTCACGCGCCTGCAGTGTATTGTAATTATAATTAGGTCACAGCACTACCGCATTCCTAAGCTCTGCATTCAACTCGCGCGCTATCTGTACCTAAGCAGCTATCTTTACCCACATTATGATTAAAAATTGACCTGGGAAGCATCACACAAAATAGAGGAGGCCGCTCAGCATTAGGTTGAACAAGGTTGCCATTGATTAACATTCCTTGTTTAGTTTTTAAGTGTAGGTAAATGGAAAAAAAATACGTACCTACTTCTTATTGAAGCTAATTGCTTCATTATTAGGTACCTAAGTACGTATTTTTTTCACTGTATGTTGATGATGTTAATAACTTCCTGTCACTGTTATTCACATAACAAGTAGTGGCATACGAACTTGTGTAGGGTAGGTTTAACACAACTAAAAAGTGAAAAATAAAAACTTTGAAAAAGAAAAACCGACTTCCAAAAAAAACACTACAAAGTGAAAAATAACTTTAATTTCGGAAGTCGGTGTCTTTGGATCTGTTGTTTAGTTTTTTGCCACCGACTTCCGAAATTAAAGTAATTTTTCACTTTGTAGTGTTTTTTTTGGAAGTCGGTTTTTTTTTTGTAAAAAAGTTTTTATTTTTCACTTTTTAGTGGTTCAGTTTGTAATTTATCTAAGTTACAATAACCCAATGTCAACTGCTCATCACGTTTTACAAAATATTGCTTTTCCCGATGCAGGGACGTTAATTGTTGAGGAGTTCTCCTAGTAAGAACCAGGAGAACTGGAGCTCATGATAAAGTCACCATTACCATTATGCATTTTGACGACCATAAACCATATTAAAGTAATCGAATCGCAACCTGTGATATACTTAGATATAATTGAGTATTTCCGATGGCCCTCTGTGGTCTTCATCATCAGTTCCAGTTCACCGAATGGTACTTTCCGAGAGCAAACGCACGAGTTACTATAAAAAATACTGAAATCGATATAGGTGTGCCCATAAAATTTGAGGGTTTCCCTCGATTTCCATGGGATCCCATCGTCAGATCCTGACTTGATGATCATGGGACCACTTGGGAAGTATACCCTTTCGAACAAAAAAAGAAAAATCCAAATCGGTCAGGCCATTTTCGAGTAATCGGGGAACATACATAAAAAAAAAAGGTTCCGACGAATTGAGAACCTCCTCCTTTTGGAAGTCGGTTAAAAATAATTTTAATTTCGAAAGTCAACGTCTCGGTTTTGTATTTTCGACTTGTGCCACCGAATTCATACAATTAAAAAAAAATGTATGGCATCACCACCGCGCAAGTTTTCTCTACCAAAAGAAAAAAAATAAATTTTCAAAATCGGTCCACAATTGACGAAAATATCGATGAACAAAACAAAAACAAAATATTTATGGTACGCATTGAGAACCTCCTCTTATTTAAGAAGCCGGTTAAAGTACTTGCATGCAATTTTTATTACATGACAACCCTATGAAATGGTATTAAAATAACACTAATTACTAAGCTGAACGTACCTCAAGGCTACATACGTGTAACAAAACAAGATGAGAACTGTAAAGTAAACACTTAACCCAGAGTTCAACATAACCTCATTTAACCTGAATACAAAGTATTAACAGAGGAGCCTTCAAACGGATATTACCTGCACTATTATATAACAGAATAGTACAGAAGGCCAAAGCGAAAGAGAAGGCGAATGTAGGGGCTTGTGACTAAGTAATAACAGCCGCACGGGTCAATCAGTTAGGTTAAGCTACGCTTGCCGCGGTTGGTCCGTTGATAGGTGACCATCTTTACATACCAAGATCCCTTCGTGCCTCGGAAAGCACGTTGGTCCCGGCTGTCATTCGTGGATCTTTGACAGTCGTTACGGGTCGTCAGAAGCCCGAAAGTCTGACAACCAGCCTTACCAAGGCGTATCGTATTACCCATAACTGGGCACGACTGCCTATCTGACCTCCACAAGGTCAGATAGGCAGTCGCTTCATGTAAAATACTGGTATTCAGCTGCATCTGTAGACTGGAAGGCGACCCCAATATAGTTGGGAAAAGGCTATTTGATACGCTGCTATAGGATAGTTGTATTTTCGATTCAAAATCGCCTGAATCTGAATGCCCTGGCCTTTTTTTTTTTTTTTTTTTTTTTTTTTTTTTTTTTTTTTTTTTTTTTTTTTTTTTGAGGGTGGGAAATCATCAAATAACTTCTCCCGCTCTGGAGCCGCTCTGGAGCGGGAGGGCGTGTCAGACTTTTACTGCCTAAAACCCACCCGTGTTCCTTCAGTTGCCTATGCCAGGGCCGCGGTAACCCCTTCGGACAACCCGCGACCCCAGCGGCGTCGGCCCTATTGGGCCCCGTCACTTGCTGACATCTCTTTGAGGCGCGCGTGGAACACAACGCGCCGTCGACTCGGGCCTGGTCCTTACCGGACGGCGAGCTACCCGCTGCTCACCGTCCGCAGGCCCGCGCCTACGGTGGCCGGAAATCGCCCCGCGATTCCCGCCGCCCGGGACGTCTCCTGCGGCGACTGAGGGCGTGAGGCTGCCTCTCCCTCACGCGTTCCGCCTCCTCCTTCGCGAGCATCACTGCTTCGCAGAAGGAGGTGACGGCCTCCCATGCATTCTCGCTCCGCACCATGGCCTGGACCAGGCTCGGACGCGAGAGATCGCCGCCGCCGATCGCCTCCGTGAGAACACGCCGGTGCTCTGCCCAAGCCGGGCAGACCTCCACTGTATGCTCCACCGTGTCCTCCGGGCGATCCACACAATGGAAACACCCGGGCGTTTCCTCCCGCCTTATGCGAAACAGGAACCTCCCGAAACAACCGTGTCCGGTGAGGACCTGCGTCAGGCGGAAGGTGAGGACGCCGTGGCGCCTCTCTAACCACTCCTCAAAGAGGGGACTTATCGCCGCAATTGTGGCCAGTCGCGCTCTCCATGCCGCCATGAGATCCCGCCGGAGCTCTGTCCGCTGTACCGTGATTTCTCGCGGCAGCGGAGTTACGCCCCGCCCTGGCCTTCCACTCGCTGTACGTGAAGCGAGTCTATGTCTCGCTGGAGCCAACCTTCTGTATGCTATTAAGTGACTACTACGACGCAGTTATAAAGGAAACTAAACTGATTTTATAAACTTCGTGATACCGCTTGCTGACTCTGACAAGTGGGACACAGAGTAGATGCAGAGCAAGAGAAATTATCAACATTTTTATTTATATTTCGATATGGCTTGCAAATACAGCTGTTTAAAGTAAAAAAAAAACCTGCTAAGTGCGTGTCGGACCACCACAATAAAGGGTTTTGTTGTTGAAAATAATTTATCCCAAAAACAAAACTTTGTTATTGAAAACTACAAATCCCAAAATTTTTATTTTATGCGAAAAAGTTACAAGTTAACAATTGTCGGGCTTTTTCCTTTACCTACTTTTTTTTTTTTTGAGGGTGGGAAATCATCAAATAATTTCTCCCGCTCTGGGTGGAGCCGAAGGGCGTGTCAGACTTTTACTGACTAAAACCCACCCGTGTTCCTTCAGTTGCCTATGCCAGGGCCGCGGTATCTTCTTCAAACTACCCGCGACCCCAGCGGCGTCGGCCCTATTGGACCCCATCATTTGCTGACATCTCTTTGAGGCGCGCGTGGAACACAACGCGCCGTCGACTCGGGCCTGGTCCTTACCGGACGGCGAGTTACCCGCTACTCACCGTCCGCAGGCCCACGCCTACGGTGGCCGGAAATCGCCCCGCGGTTCCCGCCGCCCAGGGTGTCTCCTACGGCGACTGAGGGCGTGAGGTTGCCTCTCCCTCACGCGTTCCGCCTCCTCCTTCGCGAGCATCACTGCTTCGCAGAAGGAGGTGACGGCCTCCCATGCACTCTCGCTCCACACCATGACCTGAACCAGGCTCGGACGCGAGAGATCGCCGCCGCCGATCGCCTCCGTGAGAACACGGCGGTGCTCTGCCCAAGCCGGTCAGACCTCCACTGTATGCTTTACCTACTTGTGCTGTGAAACCTTGCTTTTTGCCAAATTTCATGATTCTTGGTCAATGGTAAGTAGGTACCCTATAGGTTTTGATTTACTTGCGAGTATCAAAATATGTCACATATATAGCCGTATTTTTTATTGCGTTAACTTAAAAGTTTGATTTTTTATTTAAGAGCTCCAAGGGACCATAGACCTACGTATTTGATATTAATTTCAACTTGATATCTCTACGCGTTCCTGAGAAAAAGAATCTTGACAGACTGACCGACAGACAGACGGACAACGAAGTGATCCTATAGGTTTCCGTTTTTCCCTTTTGAGGTCCGGATCCCTAAAATGAAAAATTATCGCTGTTCGAAATTATTTTATTCTGGAATTCTCAATTCTCAATTCTTTATTGCGTTCCATAATGTTATAATAACAGTTGGTAAGCTTAAAAATAATGTCACAATTATGGACCCTGTCGGGCACAGCATAGTAGGAGAGAGGAGGAAGAGCGCTTATTTTTGGCGCTTATTATTTATTTACTTATAAATGTATTTTGATTTCATGAAATACTATTTTTCCTTTTATTATTTAAATTATTTAAGCAGTTAATTCAGTAAATATATATAATATTATTTCCTTAATTAGTTATATATTCCAGTTGTTCAATATTTGTAACTAAATATATTTATAATTAATTTACTTAGTTTGAATTTCCACGTTTCTATACAAGCCCCGGCCGCAACCAGGCGTCGATGGACTCACGTATCTATGTGTGCCTCGGCTTAGCAGCCCGCGTTAGTAATGTACTAATAATTCGTGAGAGTTGCAGGTAAGTATTATTTACGTGCATTAATAGCAAAGCTTTTTATTTCAAAGTTTCAGAATCCCATAAAATTAACCTTCTGATCTCTCCTATAACTTACCGAGTTCAGTAGGGGGTACCGTTAATAGTGCTTCTAATATAATCTCGGGTTCTGAACTTAGCCGGGTTATAATGTCAGTTGCATCGCTTCCAGTTGCGATTTCATATAAGTTTGGGTAAAGTTGGGTAATGTCAGTGATTGTGGAACTGGGTAGGGTAATGTTTGGTTGGATATGTTTTGGTAACGTCAATCAATCTGCCTAGCCTTTTCCCAACTATGTTGAGGTCGGCTTCCAGTCTAACCGGATGCAGCTGAATACCAGTATTTTACATGGAGCGACTGCCCATCTGACCTCCACAACCCAGTAACTGGGTAATACTTGGTAAGACTGGTTGTCAGACTTTCAGGCTTCTGACGACCCGTAACGACTATTAAAGATCCACAAATGACAGCCGGGACAGAGGCACGGAGGAGTCTTGTTATGTAGAGATGGTCCAACCCCGGCAAGCGTAGCTTAACCTGATGGATCGACCCGTGCGGCTGTTATTACTTGGCCACGAGCTCCTCCTACGTAATATGTGATTTAAATTCCCTAATTGTAACCTCATATTATTGGTTACACTGATGTTTATCACGATTTGTTTGTGATGTTTTTTTGGGCTACTTCGTTGGTCTAGTGGATGCAATAAGCGCTGAGTATGAGGTTCTGGGTTCGATTCCCAGGTCGGGCAAAGTGTTATTGGGTTTTTCCATCTGGAATTTTTCAGCAGCAGCCCGGGGTCTGGATTTATGCCCTGTTGATGGCAATAGACTCGCCCCCTATTACATGGGACTTAACATAACTGGCGAAATTTGGGTGTAGTATAGGTACACTTCTGCCCAACCCTTCGGGGTATACAGGTGTGAAGTTATGTTATGTTATAGTGATGTTTATCATTATTTAACTCTACGCAAGGAGGTGAATGATCAATTTTTGGATATAAATATTTCTTTGGAAGTAACATAACATGGCTGTATGTATAACACAGCCCCAGAAGGGTAGGCACAGCCGCACCGGTGAATACAGGGCGATTTTTTCAAGTGGGCGTGGATGGCCAAATCCGAAACTATATGAGGAATAGCGAAAAGTAGGTACTCAAAGGAGTCTCGGGCATCATTGGATTTTTGAAAAATCAATGTTTCTAGCCAGGAATCGAACATTAAAAAAAAAAAATAGGTATTATTGCCAACACCATAATAACGATCAAATTCTGGGAAGTAATGACATACGGCAAACTAAAGGAAAGAGCTCATTTTTAACAAAATACTTTTTTTAGTTTTCCAATGTTACCTACTATTAAACTTTAACTGATTAATAGTTCAAAATTATGACCATCTGAAAAATTCACCTCAATTCACTGACTTCGCCAGTAAAGTAAAAGAGTGCGTCATCTTTTAATATAAATAGGTAAATATTTCATAGCTTTATTTAGAGGCTAGCTGTGACCCGCAGTTTCACCCGCCGTTTTATTTCCTTTTGCTCGGCTCCTAAGGGTCGTAGCGTGATGTTAAATAGCAGATAACCTTCCTCAAGAATGGGGCTATCAAATGCAAAAAGAATTTTAAAATCCGACGGGAAGTTCCAGAGATTAGCGCGTTCAAACAAACAACCTCTTCAGCTTTAAGATTTATCTATTTCTTTCAAAAATTAATTAGATGACTTATTTCTCTGCGTAAGGCTGTCGTCATGTCAACGCGACAGCTGACATTTCACTTTACAAAGTTCCTTTCAGATCAACCCCTTATTGGGGTTGAAACTGGGACAAGTGTCGTTAGGGTGCTTCGATATGAAAAGACAAAAAATCTTTTAATATTTTTCATTTTAGTATGGCTGCTAGATTCGAAAACAATAATTAGAGCTGTTACCTTAGCAAAAGAAAATAAATTAAAGAAAAAATAACAAACCCGGCACCAAAAAACACAATTCTAAATAAACCCGACGTTTCAATTACCTACCCAGTGAAACACAATACGTATATTTCCAACTCGAAATACCAACTTTATAAATTCAAAAAGTAAATTCCATTTAGCGCAGTCCGACACTCGAGCGGAGCGGAGCGTGTTAAGCGGAGCGAGTGAAGCGCTCTTTGTTACGTCTAATTACATACGTTATGTGTGCACTGACGACTAGGAATCGCGCTTCATTTCCCTGTGGTACTCTGCTTAGTTGCATTTAGCTGCTGGAACAGTACTGCAGATGTAACTCATTTCGAGTTTGGTTCGTTTGAATCTAATTTGTTGAAGTTTCGGTGTGCAGAGTAGATTAAGATCCCATGACTATTTAGTTAAAATGTATTTTTGAACTATAATGGTTCTAATTTCGTAACAACAATGAAAGGAGTGCTGCTAGTAGGCAAACAGTGTAGCAGTAGCCTTTAAGGCGAGTAGAGATACTAACCGGTCAGAAGCTAAGGAATATTTAGAAATTTCCTATGCTCACATTTTTAGTCAGATGAGGTTGTATTACAATAATCAACACAAAACCTCCTAGGTTCGAAGTTAGAATAGCAGTTAACGCCAAAAACAAAATTCTACAACATCTGACTAAAAATGTGTGCATAGGAAATTTCAAAAAGTTCCATACCTCCTGACTTATCTATTTTTTTCTCAATGGTTGTACTATACTGTCCTTAAAATAAAGCTGATAGAAAAGAGACCATATTGCCATAGTATGCATGCTCCTTTACTTTCGTAGTTGGTTGCATAAGACCCACTCTCGGAGACTTAATCCTGCACATGCGCTACCCGGCGTGCATAATCCGAGCTGTTGCCGGTCCAGCTAAAACCTGGGCTTGATATACATATGAAAGGAACGAAAAAGAACCCAAAGGTCACAGTAAACGACCGTTTTTCTTCAAAAATACACAGTTAAAACAAAAACACAGAAAGACCAATTTATTTCACAAATTGTTACGACATCAGCAGGTACAGTGTGTCACGAAGGAGCCCGAAGGCGAACCATAAATTAAATTCTATTACCAACTGAGCAAAGTTAGCGAAAACCGTTTCGTCACAAATTGCTGTTTTAAAATCGTCGAATAACCAAAAATCTACGAATTCCGCTCGCAAGTTTCAACTTAGGAAATAGATCCATTTCTTTTTGTAACTTAATCACAAAGAAGTTTGCCAACTTTAAAAGTTTGTGGAACTTGGTCTCGGTGTACGCGTAAAATAAAAATAAAATCGTTTTGGAGACACTGCTGTAAAAAAGTTTCGTTCCCGAGACTCTTGTTTAAATACCCAGCTAGTATTTTTTCTAGGGAACCCTTTTGTGACTAGACGGAGTTTCACACAGCGGCTCCCAACTTCTAAAATCTAGTTTTGAGATCTAAACGATCTGGGAAAATGTGTGTATTGTAGTTTCATAGACAGTGTGGACTAACTTTATTGCGTTGTGTGAAACCCTTTTCTGGTTTGTTATTTCGTTACCAGTATTCTAGTATGGAAATTTTCCGTATATTTTTGTTGAAACAATACTTGTTTACGGCGCTAACATCGTTTTGAAACACGGTATTGGCTTCCAAAACTTGGCGCCAATACATGGTATGTTCGAACTTTTATAGCCAACATTATAGAAAACATTACGGCCAACGTTCAGGAAGTCAACTCCCATCAAAACTTTGAAGTCTACTAAGATTTAGATGGACTTTAAAATAGAAAGTTGGTCCTCGTTGAAACCTCGTTTTCGTCAAACTTGCCGGCTCGAAGGACCAAACTACTTTTTACGAGACTATAAGAAAATCGATCCTGGCTTATTTAAAGATGAGCTGTCTTAAAATTTTCGTTACGGACGTAGATTGTAAAGTTCATAAGTATACTTACCTACATTCAATGATCAAGAAATGATTTTGCACCTACTTATTACGTAGTTATTTTTCAAATCTTTGCTTAACTATTTGCGATCACTACACAATTTGTGGATGTTTACGACACACATACGGACACGTATACGTAATATGTCTAGTATAATGTTACATAATTTTAATACCGTCATTCACGACTGCATCTGTAAACGAAACCACTCTCAAAAGTGTGGCAAAACACCATACCAACAACCATCCTTCACCGCTCCTAAAATTGAATCTGAGAAGCTATTTCAAAATAGTGTACAATAATTCAGTTGAATCTCGCAATAGTAGCAATAAACGAGTACATTTGAATCGCCGTAAGGTAGGGTAGTTTGTTAATATTTGATAGCGCCGTGTCTCGTTGCACCGTGGGGATCATTTATCGCTCGACCACCGCACTGGGCGGACGTCTTGCGGTCGTTGTGAGCGTTTATTGCGGACACTAAGATCTTTGAAGGTAAATTGTTGAGAATGGCTATTTCGCTTGGTGGTTGAGATTGCCTTATCAAATTAGCCATTTGGAGGAATGCGCTGACGGTTTTCTGAAACGATTATGATTTGCATCATTTTAGACGCAAATTAACTTATTTCTTTTATTTCTGCAGTGGAAGGTAGATAATGCAGTAATCTGTGATCTGGGTAGGTACATAATGTGTCTGAGTATGAGTTCTACTAAAAAGAAAGAAAGAAAAAATTTTTATTTGTGACACGCACAGGAAGTACAGTTTAGAAGGAGCATAAAAAAGTAACAAAGCAAACATTACAAAATAAAGAAAAGTAAAAAATAAACAAAAAAATACAAACTAAAAAGACCTGTGCGAGGCCAAAAAGGCTCCCATCTCAGCATATACTAATTCAATTTCAAGTAGCTTGGTACAATTAAGAATACGGTTCCTTTGGTCTCATTCTCATTTATTTATTTTTTGAATAATATAAGTCAATCTATTTACGTATTTATTTTTGTATTACTTTATATTTTATTATTATTGCATATTTAATTATTCGCTTAAATAATTTGTATTGAAATTAGAGTAAATAGAGAATACAGTAATATGGTGTATTATATTATCAATTACGTTTTCTGGTAGGTATCGTAGTTCACTACCTAGATTTTATTAACATTTCAGGATTATCCTTACACACAGATAGCAAACACCAAAGTACTATAATTTAAGATAGAAATTAGACAGTCTGATAGGCATTATGATTGATGCATACAGCGTTAATTGGCGTACGGAAGGCGATAATTACTTTATCACCGGTTCGCCTCGCAGCTGCGCAAATTTGACTGTTTAATGAGATTAAATAACGTTTAATGATAGGTTTCATCTATTTGTTTAATACAATTATGGTGTTTGTGGTAGTTACAGGTAGAGAGAGGTAAAGAAATACGAAGAAATTATGTTGGATGAGTTGTGAGATGATTAATATTTCTTCGTCTGAAGTAAGGGCCAATAGTGGATAACTAAAAAACAGGTTAGAATGGAGAATTAGACCGCATGGTACTCGTGGCTAAGTAATAGCAGCCGCACGGTTCGATCGGTGAACGGGTGAACATCTTTACATACCGAGATCCCTCCCGGCTCGGAAAGCACGATAAGCCATTGGCCCCGGCTGTCGTTCTTGGATCTTTGACAGTCGTTAGTCGTCAGAAGCCCGAAAGTCTGACAACCAGTCTTACCAAGGGGTATCGTGCTCTCAAAACGGTGAAGGAAAACATCTTCAGGAAACCGGCATGTCCTAGAACCAAAAATTCGAAGACATGTGACATCTACCAACCCGCACTTGGCGTGTGTTGGATTACTGTCCACTCTCTCTCACCAAGAGGAGGTCTATGTCGAAGCAGTGGGAACATTATAGGCTGATTATGCTTATTATTATACAAAGTGGAGCAGGACGATTGACATTCCTATAATCCACGTAAAGAGTGTCATGTTCTTTACCCGCCGTATACAAAAAATCAATCAAATCCAACGATTACTTTAGGCACAGGAAATTATTTTACATTTTCTTATTTTTCAACATGATGTAGATCTGAGTCCGTAACAATAGGTAAACATTGTAAGGTCAAGAACCTGTGCAAAACATATGATTCTATTCTCTACGTCTCAATATGCTTGAAAGACAGAGAAAGGTGTCATACGATTCCACTCTGACGCACCCTGCCCATTCCCACAAAATACTACAATTAGAAAGAAAAAGAAATAGTTTCTTACGCAAATTGTGCATTAGTGGTGCATAGACAATTGCGAGTGTGTGTGTGAGCGGAATTTTTTCGGCAAAAAGTCCCGGACTCGGTCAGTGCATAACGGCGCCCTTTAAGGACAGCACACGTACTTTTTTATCCCGAGACGAGCCGCGCGCGTTTACAAGAAATGGAGTTTGGAATAAGCCTCTAATGGAGTAACGAAAACCCGCGTCTGGTTTTCACTAAATGTCTGCGCTGGAATTCATAGGAACAAAAGTCGGTCAAAAATAATAGGTCCAGTGTTTATTTTTTCTTTTTGTGGGAGGGCCGTAAAATACGAGGTGTATGCACGAGAAGACTGTGGACGATTTAGAAATTAAAATAATGAATGCCTTCGACAAACTTAACAGAATGGCAGATGGGGACTTGTTAAGACGAGTCCGTGAAAATTTAATAAGACTATGTCGATTGTGCATAATGCACAATGGTAGACACTTTGAAAATTTAAAAATTTGACTATTGATGATGAAAATACCGATTGTGATGTGATATTATGTTATTAATTATTCAATCAGTGATCTTTTAACTACAACGTGCAAGTGCAACTTAGTGAGTTTATGTCGCTGATTTGTTGTTCTCCGACTTTAGGGCCCCACACATTTACAGTTCGCCGGCAGGCGGTCACTCATAAAAACTGTTTTTGACAATTTTTATGAATGACCGCCTGCCGGCGGACTGTGCACCCTTTTATTATTGTACCTACCTACGCCCTGCGCCGCGCCCCCCCGCCCGCTGCGTCCGGCACTGCGCCGCGCGACAGCTACAGGTCAGTGACGTTTCGTAGATAAAGCGTGTTTACTTTTTATGCACTTGATTTTGCTATTTATTTTGTTTGAAAATTGAAATTTTTTAACTTTCCATTAACTACTAATCTTCGTGTTTTAAAATGTTTCGATGGACTAGTATTGTGCTCGTTTTAATTTAATGACGTAGTTCCAGATCCACATTGTATAACCTTGAGGTGCTTAACAAGTTTTATCCCTTGACTACACCTACTCATTATTATTATATTATTATTATATTATTATTATTATTAACAAGTTTTATCCCTTGACTACACCTACTCATTATACTTACCAAAAACCTCGATACAATTCATCGAACTTACAACGCAAATAGATTTAACGGAAAAGTAGAGATGTGTCCACAATTTCAGCATACTGATGTATAAATACAGTTGATAACGAAATTAGGTCCTCACAGTAAAGGGGAAAGCTGTTGGCAACAGTTTTATACCGAGGATTTTTCCATCAGGAAAACTCAATTACTTAGGTACTTATAGCCGGCGCACGGTGAGGTGAAAATGTTTGTAGCTCGGAGCGTGGTATTCTGTACAAATCTCCCCGTGAAAACTTAGGTGAAGTGAACGTGAAGTGAGCTGTCAATAGTGTCAATCCCTAGCAACAGGTGGAATGATAACTCACTTTACCTCGGTTTTCACGGTGAGATTTGTACAGAATAGCACTGCAGGACCCTAATTGCGTAACAATCAGAATCAAAATCATTTCGAAGCTTATTGCCAATCCTTTGCTTCATCATAATCGTAATGATTGCTTCTTATGTTCGAAATATTTGTCTGCTCAACAACGTAAATAATTATTGTCTCTGAGCTAAGCCGCGGACAGACTGACAGATAGACGGACATGGCGAAACGATAAGGATTCCTTGTTGACTACGAAACCCTAAAAAGTTATTCACAAACAGCAAGAGGACCTTCAATCTGTGTTTAAGTGGCTCTAGCCTGCTTTTAGGATTAACCAAAACCGAAACCGAAACGTTGGAACACAAATCCCACAGCCATACATTATTCATTATTCCATGGTGGTCTAACTGTAAACAATGCCATAAACTTTAATTAATAAATACTAAAACCAGGGATCAATACATGCAAATAACAAACAGTTCCGTACATAATCTCCGATTTAAATTTACAATGATCGCTATAGCTGATACGTTAAAACAAATTCGAGCTGGAGAGAGTTTTAAGCTCTGCCGAAATTATTGTATAGGTTTTGTGTACCTTTGGTACACAAAACCTAACCAAACCTAACCTAACCTAACCTTTTTGGTTTTGGTATAAAATGTAGGTACCTCAATCAATCTGCCTAGCCTTTTCCCTACTATGTTGGGGTTGGCTTCCAGTCTAACCGGATGCAGCTGAATACAGTATTTTACATGGAGCGACTGCCTATCTCACCTCCACAACTCCGTAACTGGGTAATACGATACCCCTTGGTAAGACTGGTTGTCAGACTTTCGGGCTTCTGACGACCCGTAACGACTGTCAAAGATCTATACGAATGACAGCCGGGACCAATGGCATAAACTGCTTTCCGAGGCACGGAGGAATCTCGGTATGTAAAGATGTTCACCCATTCACGGACCGACCGATCGAACCGTGCGGCTGCTATTACTTAGCCACGAGTACCATGCGGTCTAATTCTCCATTCTAACCTGTTTTCAAGTTATCCACTATTGTCCCTTACTTCAGACGAAGAAATATTAATCATCTCACAACTCATCCAACATAATTTCTTCGTATTTCTTGACCTCTCTCTACCTGTAACTACCACAAACACTATAATTAATTGTATTAAACAAATAGATGATACCACAACAATTTAACGGAAACCTATCATTAAACGTTATTTAATCTCATTAAACAGTCAAATTTCGTTCAAGGTTCGTGGATGGGTAACCATCCACGAACCTTGAACGAAATTTGACTACCAAACCCGGCAACCGTAGCACATTATTGATCGGAATCTGAATAATTTTGAAACAAATTGCTAATGCAAAAATTTGTCTTCTCAACACCGCAAATAACACAATGAATGTTGTTGAACTGTCAAAATGAAACCAATTCCGATCGTTACTTAGTTACGCAATTAGCATGCTGGGTTCTATTCCAAGGTTCTGCAAAGTGTTATTGGGGTTTTCCATCTGGAATTTCTCAGCAGCAGCCCGGAGTCTGGACCTGTGCCCGGTTGATGGCAATAGACTCGTTCCCTATTGCATGGGACTTGAACATAACGGGCAAAATATGGTTGTACCTATACAGGGTATAAGAGACAGCCCTCCGCAAACTAACAGGGTGCATTCAGCTCTTCATTTTGAATCATATTCCACCGGAAAATTTCTTTAATATAATTTTTTTCAATAGCTTTTTAGTTACATTTTCTTTATTTCAATGCAAAATGACATTGCGTGTTCGCAGCACTCCATTTATGTAAAAAAAACAGCAAAAAAAACCAGCAATGGATGTTGAAATACTCTAACGAACGACGCGTGAAATCAGCTGTTCTCTTTCTGTCTAGCTACAGAGTTCATGGAACTGACCGCATACCTATTACCTACCGCTGCCAACCAGTAACAGACGCTCCGATTTGTGCAAGAAATACAAACAAATCAGGTTTATTGGATTCCCATAACGTTCCTGAAATAATTTCATGTACAGGTCATCTTAGTATGATAACCTGAATTCACCCCATCAGTCTGCGGAGGGCTGACCCTTATAGGTACCTACACCTCTGTCTTACCCTTTTGGGGAAAACAGGCGGTATTAAGGTATTATGTAATAAGTAAAAGTACTATTTATAAACTGAAGAGTTGCATACCGTAGGTACTCTTTATGACGAAATTGGATTCCCGTCTCGTCAATTTCGAATAAGCTTCAGCAGTGAATGAATGTAGAATTTGTGTAGATACATAATTTAATACACTAGGCATAATATTTCGAGTGAATGTAAGTTGATCAAATCTTCATATGAATGTAATTCACGAATAAAACTGGGGTGTATTCGATTTGCATTTGTGAGATTCAGATACGATATTTCAGCAGAATTTATGTAAAATTCAACCCACTGTTCAAGCTAAAGAAGTTGCTAAAGAAAGGCTAAAATGTTTCACACACTTCATTAACTTTTCAACATTTAAAAAACGAACATTAACCCTTTCACCGCTACATGAAAAGAACACTATGAAATTTTTCGCATAAAATGTTCACCTATTTCTCTATACTCGCCTAATTTTCACGGTTACAAATCTTTCTTCAAAAACGGCGGTAAATTCTTTGTGGCTGTACAAAGAATTAGAGCTGCTTAGATTTATACGGGAGACGTGGCCGTGTGCCTTGGAATAGGATATGCATTTTAATAACGTCTTAGCTGCCGCTTCTATTGCAGACATATTTTTAATGCATATGTGTCACGAGTTATATTAGACGTATAAAAAAGATAGCTATTCGGTAGGATTTGTGGGGTATGACTCGAATTTATTCATAAGACGTACAGAATAATTCGTTTTTATAGGGTCTCTATCCAGCACGCGTAGAATGAGTACCATAGAAACAGGTTTTTTTCGACGGAAGAATAGACAAAATGACGTTTCCGTGTAGACAGCACGACGGCAACAAAGTAGAAAGAGTCAACTGCATTTTTTACGAAATTCACTTTTTTACACATTTCGATTCGGAATTCTATGTTTTATCGTAGGATTTTTTCTTGTTTAATTCTCAATTTTTACTAATTTTTACACGTAAAAAAAGTAAAGAGATTTAAGTACCTTATTTTAGAAAAAAAAAATATATTACAGTAATAATTGGTCTTAACCATTTTCTCGGTAATGCCCTACTATCTAAATGATATAAAATAGAAGAAGATAGTTTCGTTAACACAGTTTTGCGTTCAAAACACTCTAGTGTAAAATCAAGATTTTGTAGTTATCCGTATATACTTTACGGCCGTCAAGTAGAAGTTTTCTACTGTCTTTAGCATGGCGATTACAAAATCAATTTCTCTTCACTACCTACAACTAGACAATTGTCAGTTGTCAGTGTGATTTTGACATTTGGGATAGAAAACTTTCTTCCGAAATAGTCTTCATAGGAAAGGACCTCGACAAAGATCATTAGAAACGAAAGACAAAATGACAGATTTTTAAAGGATTTCTTCGGTGCGATGTCAAAAATGGACGAAGACCTGAGTGAGACTCGCACAGATCAGGGAAGCTGGCAGGGAAGGAGGAGTCGGCCGTTCTATTTAAAATAAATAAATAAATACTCAGCAGTGGGTGGACCAAGGAATTATGATGATGATGATAAGTTAACAATTTTAATTTTTAATTGTAGAAGTACTTATTATTTTGCGACATAATTACAAAACATGTCATGATCGGCCTTATTACAAAACGAGGTTTTTGTTCTGTCATAGTTTAAACCATCTAACCAGTTTTTGTAATAGGAACCTAGCTGTGATAGAAATACAGTTCTTTATACAAAACTGACAACTTTGTACCGTACACCGTACACCGTGTCATAATAAAGTTCGAAATTCAAAAAAGGGTCCATGGTTTTGAAGATGTACATTGTTTTGTAATAACACGGGATGGGTTCTTACTAGCACTGTAAATATTACCTGCTGACCGATTTTTAGAACTTCTTTTCAGATTCATTTCGATTCACTTCACTATAAAGATTTATATTGCTTGCATTTCTGATCATCGATATTTGGCATACCTAAGCGATTCTTGAGTATTAGGTATCGTCCGCACTGAACGTGTTAATGTAGATATAATGTCTTAGTACTGTTTTATCAAAAACGTGCTCAATTATAATTCTTTGTGAGTTTTTATACTTGTAAAATTGGTAATTCGTAAATTGTGCTTGTAAAATTTTAAATTCGTGGAAATGATGATTAAATATCCTCAAAATATTTAAAGCAGTATTTTTAAGACGTCTTTGTATTAAAACTAGTATTTCATTACACATTTACAGCATTTTTTTACGAGTTACTAACTCGTAAAAAAAATGCTACATTTACCGAAAATATCTTAAAGATGATTCAAGCGATAGTGAACCGTAGGTATACATCATACAGGATACGTACGTCAATTCCTATAATTGCTTTCACAGTGCCAATGCCAAATATAAAATCACCAACAATAGAAATCTAACATTAAACCGTTAGCTGAGATATAAAAATCTGTAGACCTGTATAATCCTCGGAGAGTTTGAATCGCTACAAGTCCGGGCGAACTGAAGATTATTCACCTATGAATTTTTCATCTCAACTCAGCCGGGACATGTAAACCTTTTATATACATTTGCTTTTGCGATGGGCTTATAGAAAGGCTCTTTGAAATATTTTATTTTCTAGAATTTTTTTTCTGTATTAAAAGTTTGTGAACTTTGATTTTTTATGCGTGATTTTGACGCGGATTTGGCAGGGTTAAATTGAGTGTCAGTTTGGGTTGATGACTAGTGGGCAACTAGTGGGCTAAAAATATTTTTGGTAATTCGAGTGGCAAAATACTTAAACGATATTTGATTCGAATAAATTAATTACATATTTAAAAGCGTACTGACTGATGACTTCTATAAAACAAAATGGGTATATAATCCTCTCTTACGTATATTCGATAACATTTCGCAAAATATACCCTGTAATGAGTTATCAATTAAACGAAATTTTATTTTCGTACACAAATTAAAATCGAAAACATCTCAAACCCGTAAACATGATAATCAATCCAAAGCCAATTAATTACTTTACCTCAAAATTAAAAACCGCTAATAGAAACTCAAAAAAGGTGCTTAAAAATCGCGTAAAAAATCATCTAGCATAAAAATCATAAGTGGCATTTACCAGCACGCGATATGAAGGTTTTACTGCACTTTTTACTATCGCTCGTTTATTATAAAGTTTATGGTGGCATAAAGCATAGAATAATGGCGTATTTTTATAACCAGATGCGATAAAACACCTTTTATGTTAGTGATAACATCGGTATTGAACATTCGGCATGGGTATTGCATTAGTGCCCGGATTACTGCTAGATTGTTTTCTAGGAATTGTGTTTTGGTTTGATCGAATGGTCAATGTTTTAATCGTGGTTGTTTTGTTATAGTACTCGCGTTATAAACTGAGTCGTCGGGGCATAAATGTCAGTAGCAATAAGAATGTGCAACCGTCCCTACTATTACCACAGTATAATAAAGTAAGCAGTATTACATCTTCTTAAAAAACGGTCGAAACGACGCGCTTCGAAATCTCAACAACACCAGTTCGCAACAGTTCGAGCGCGCGGCCAGTAGGACGCGTATTTATCTACCGAGCGGCTGTAGGTAATTAATTCAAGGTCATTGCCCAGATAAACTACTGATAGCTTTATCATTCTGTGCTATTACGCACATCATTATGGCACTCCATAAGCTCCATAAGTGCGAGCGAGACAGACTAATAACAATGATTTATGGCCAGACAACTCAGTTCTTAACGCGGCGACTATAGCAGGATTTTTGGTTAGTACGGTCAGTGCTCTGCATTGCCTGACCCCTCTTATACAGAAGAAGAGGGGAAGAAGAGTCGTGTTATGCAGGTCACTGGCTGTACCTGTAACAGATGTCGAACAGTACAGAACAGTTGGAATTTTTATTAGAATAGCTGACGAACAAAATGATTTTTAAAACAATTTTACGTAGCTAAAGCACCATATCGGTTAGGAAATAATTAAAGAAGAAAAACTTTTAGAACCTGTTAAGCAGCGTGAAACGACTCTTGTAATGAAACCACTTTTCAATCACAGTAGAATACTTATTTTTGTTACACGCAACAGTGGCTTGCTACCGCATAAAAAGCTAGGATGGCGTCCTTTATAGCGTCTCAGTCTCAGCTGATCTAAGGAACCAAAGGGAGCCTAAGAGCCTATATATACTACCTCAAATGGCTTAGCATGATCCTCCGTTATGTCGAAAACACTGCAGCATTAATTTGGAAATAAATATATGGTAAAGGATTCCATAAAACACGATTCCATAAAATTTTCTCGAAAACCAAATCGAACAATAAACCGCTGGTATTCAGAAAATACTTCGAATTAGATCATAAAACTTTGCATAATAACTGAAGTATAGAGCAGGTTTTATGTTTTTTTTATTAAATTATTACCTAAACTATCGGCGCCCAGCACCGCAGCTCTCACTCAGTCCGCAAGCAGTGCGAGTCGTGCGAGAGAGTTGAAAAGCTGAGGTAGTATGGGCTCTTAAATAAAATACTTAATCATATGACCATTGACTTATATATTACCTACTTCATTAGTTTTTATATCAATGCATATGACTGACTACCGTCTGCATCAAACACAGACGTTGCCCAGTTAACGTAATAAACTACCAATCCACCACAAAGTGGTTCGACCAGTCGTTGATTCTCGGCTCTAATGCACTTTTATTAAACTCCAGATAGCCACTTAGCCACGGATTCTAGATGAACTTCAACCACAGATTAATACAGATGGGACACTCCGCAGTTTAGGTATGAAGCTACAAGTACGCGGCGGGCTCATCTCACTGGGTCAATTCAGTGTGGGCTGCCGCGCACCGGCCGGCTTGTACATTAGTTCGATACTCACTCACGCACCGCGTCGTAAAAGAAGACAACCCTAACTAGTCAGAAAGTATAAGAGTTACGCGATAGAAAGAGAGGCAACTTGTAGGTGAATATAATTGCGGGTATTATGCGTTGTGCGACCTGAATTGCACTTTATTGGGTCGTAGCAAGAGTCGCTTTTTATTTAAATGATTTTGCGGAGTGTCCTATCTGAATTAATCTGTGCTTCAACTAAGGAAAGTTATAAGTAGGTGTCTCCTAGGATTTGGTTAGATACGTTTGCTTGATGGTCGGTTCTCCAGGGTTAAAAGTTTTGAAGTGACGACGGTGTGCACTAGAAATTAATTCTTGAAGAAAATTCTAGACATAAATCTTGAGTCAAGGGTTTTTAATTCAAGTTTTTCAATTCTTAGACCGTATTGATTATCTTTTTGTATGCACGTGTTTTTGTGACAAATAAACGTATTTTTATTTTTTATCCTTCAACAGGAAGGTGATCTTATAAAGCTGTGATATTGAGTTAGAAGCTTAAAGTTAATTTACAATTTTACACGGAAAGATAACTTTCTAAACTTCTTGTCTTTCATACTAGCAAGATAGTAAATAATCCAAATAACTTTATAGAACAGCATTTATTAAAAGCGTATGAGCATCACACTAATATTATAAAGGCGAAAGTTTTTCAGTGTGTGTGTTTGTATGTTTGTTACTTCTTCAAGCTCAAACGGCTGGACCAATTTTGATAAAATTTGGTATGGAGGTAGCTTATACGCACGGTAGGAGCTACCTGTAGTTACGCACACAAGAGCGCGTGTCTATGCGCATTACATCTACAAGTATGGTTCACCCGCTTTCGTGAGATAAAACAACTATATCAGGCTGCGCGTCGATGTCCCTGCCACCCTGTATTTTTGTCATATATATCTTAAAAGCTCAAAAATCTTGCTGTGCCCGACAGGGTCCACAATGATCTAAAATTATGTATATTTTATAATGTACCTACCACCTACGTTATAATTGTGGAATGCAAATAAATATATTGAGTATTGAGTATTGAGTAAAATCACTAGTATTCCCACCAAATTCCCTTACAAAAAAACGTATTCAACAATCCCTGAAAATGTGGAACTTAAAAACCTCTCAGGTCCAGCAACTTTGCTAATAAACAAACCCCAGACGATTGGGAATTCAAAGCACACCCAACGCTTGGAAATTTTCACCCATTTTCTAGAAAATAGATTTTCCGAGGGAGTCCTGGAAGACAAACAACGTTGGGTTACTTACTGGTACATTTGTGGCTACGTTTACTAACAATAATGGGGTTATATTACATTTTTAGAATATTTATGGAAACTTAGGTTGTATTGGCATTTGTCGATATAATCTATGTATACAGAGTCAAATCAACGGGGAGGAGCTCGTGGCTAAGTAATAACAGCCTCAAGTAACACTTTATCAGGTTAAGCTACGCTGTCCGGGGTTGATCCATTGATGGGTGACTATCTTTACACACCGTGCCTCGGAAAGCACGTTAAGCCGTTGGTCCTGGCTGTCATTCGTGGATCTTTGACAGTCGTTACGGGTCGTGAGAAGGCCGAAAGTCTGACAGCCAGTCTTATACCAAGTGGTATCGTATTACCCAGTTACTGGGTTGTGGAGGTGAGATAGGCAGTCGCTCCATATAAAATACTGGTATTCAGCTGCATCCGGTTAAGACTGGAAGCTAACGCCAACATAGTCGGGAAAAGGCTAGGCAGATTAATAATAACATTTTTTTTAATTTTTTTTTATTTACAAAATCAATTGATTTTTTTTTAACCCTTTAACCGCTTACGTCGGATTAATCCGACAAATATTTTCGTGTCCATTTCGCCAAGGTCGTATATTTACGACCAAATACCACAGCTCCTATAATCTGTTTTTTTTTTATTTCGATAAGCTGTATTCTATCAAAAAGATTTTTTAATTTTCTGTGTTTGGCGCTGGGGGCACGACAACTGATATGAAGTCTGGCGGTTAAAAGTTGAATTGATATTGTTAATAATTGAATTGTTTTTTTTTTTTTTTGATTTATCGGATTGATTGACAGGGTCAAATTTATTTAACTGAGGAAACTCCACACACGAGAAGGGTCGATGACACTTAAGAGAGAATTTCTACACTAAAAAAAAAACGTTTGTAACAAACGCTGATTACGGGTCAACGGCCGCTGGTAGTACCTATAGTAGGTAACTTGAAATAAATTATAAGTTTAATTTTTTTTTTTTTATCGTCTTTAATTTAATTTGACACTGTATTTATTAAAAGACCGAAAGAAAATAAGGGATGTCACTTTTAAACGTTTAATTACTACTATATTTTTATCTCAACGTATTGTGTAGATTAATTAACGAGAGACTGTTACCTACTATATTGTATGCTGTGAAAATTATATGAAAGTTTTCAGCACAAACGCAGTGGACATCAAACTTTAACAAACTTGACAATGGCCCTTTCATTACTCGGTCTTTGAAAGGAAACAAACTTCTTTGCTGCAAACTTTGCTATCCTGACTACAGCTACAAAAAAACACAGTCTTCCTCACACGGAAACCAAAAACTAACACCGTTATAAGTAATTAGAGATACTATCTTTCCCGGATTCACATTAAACATTTTTAACATGTACTTATCTTCAACCCAAAACACCCATACGGCTAATGGATTCTTTCATTCGAATCCCATCGAGCTGACCCTCAAAAAACCCGCCAAAAGTATAACTTCGTAAAAAATAATCCCCGAAAGGTACCGGAAATGACGTAAGAGAGTCAATTGAACCACTCAGTGAAACGTGTGTGAGTGTAAATTCAATAATAACTCAATACTTCACATTTCTTCCTTGAAAAAGTGCTCCTAAAGTGTCCTTAATTAAATAACCGAATGAACGTGCTGAGGTTAGGGATGTCGCGTTTTGGATATTGCACGTTGCAGTTTTGTAAACTGCGAAAAAATAATAATCTGTTTATTATTTTTAAAGACCGTAGCCGCTGTTGATTATAAGTTTACGCTGTATAACAATAATAAAGTGATAACAATTTAAACTTAAACGCTATAAACCTATTTTAGTTATATAAGTGTTTTGTCAATTTCTTTCGAATTATGATTTGAATTTGAAAGAAAAAGACAAAACACTTTTACTAAAATAGGTTTAGTTTTTTAAGAATAAGGGGGTAAGTAGATGAAATAGAAGATTCAGCTACCATTAAAAGCTGTTAAATCTTACCAACAGAAGCCACACTGCCATTTTGATCGTACCTGTGAAATAAAAAAGAATCGTATTATTTCAACATTCAAATTCGAAAGACAGAATGAAAACATCGCATTTCGTAGTTGTCACAAAATTTGTTCAAAATATTTACTTTATGTATTTCAAAATCGAGTTGCGGACAGCCCTGTAATTGAATGTGTTCTGATTGGCTAGTTCATATCACGTTCGATGACGCCATGTCCGGTCGTGTCACGTGGTCAATTTCCGTTCCAATATCCTATGCAGTCAGTCTCATTTGAAATATAGCGGCCGATCGGGGTGAACGTCTAGCCCAAATGTAATTTATTTATCTAATAAAATATAATGGTTTGATAGAATGTAAAAAGAAGTGTTTTATTGTTTTTCATTTCCTTTCAGTTGCTTTTATTTAAGTCTTGTGTAGCATCAAGAAAGATGAAATGATGGTTTTCACATAAAAAAAAATGAAAAAGTAGGTTTTATTTCCCAGTAGCTTTCTGCCCGCGGCTTCGACCGCGTGGAATTCGGTTACATCGCGCCTCCAAAGCATTTTTTCGCGATAAAATTTAGCCTATGTCCTTTCTCAAGGTCTGTTCTATATCTGTACCAAATTTCGTCAAAATCGGTTCAGCCGTTTTTACGTGAAAGCGTAACAGACAGACAGACAGACAGAGTTACTTTCGCATTTATAATATTAGTATGGATTCACACAAGAGAACATAATTTACCCAATACATTAGGTAGGTGCTCTAATTTTAAAGGCTAGATGCAGATGCATGTCCCGAATAAACAAAAGAAAAAAAACAATAACAAGCCCATAAAAAGTCGTGAATAATATCTACATAACCACTCATAAGTTCATGATAGAGAAGCAATACCGTATTAAGGCTCTTACAGACAGAGGCGATATCGCGGTCGCGACGCGATATTTCGATATTATATCCGTAGAAAAATATCGCGTCGCGACGCGATATCGTCTCTGTCTGTAAGAGCCTTTATCAGCCATCAAACAATTTAATAGCGATGGCGATTACAAAACACGTAATGCAGGCACGATAGCATAATAGAGGCTATTCCGTTATAACATGTAATTGGGGACATAATGTGATTCCACTGGCGCGGACGTCCGCTTTCATTTGACTGTGAAACCCTGTTTGAACCGGAGTTAGATTTTCGAATGGTCTGTGATTTAATGTGCGTGTACTGTATTTGGTCTGTGACAAGGGAAGTTGGTAATTGGACATGCTTTGATTCTGCGAGGTGTGTTGTAATGACTGTTTGAGTCATTCAACCAGTGTACAAATGTATGTCAGAAGTGTCCTTTAGTGATTAGGACATTTTGGTTGGAAACTTCTGATTGGAAATAGCCATTCGTTTTGTCGTCAAAGTAACATAACTTAACATCATGCCTGTAATCCCTGAAGTGATAAATGATAAATGATTTATTTTCTGTAAGTAGGTTTGTACAAACACTTTTACACGTCAATCATATTTTTTTAAAAACTAGATGAGGTCGACGTTTCCTATCTGACTACGAATTAAGATAGATATAAAGATAGGCAGAGGTGTGCCTATTATAGTACAGACACGCCAGCAGATCAAGCCACCCGAAACTGCCAAATTTTCCCAATCATTTTTGAACCTTATGCTAAAAGCGATAAAGATGAAAATCTATTAATAAAATTTGACAGATTGTAGTAGCTTGATGTGCTGGCGTCTGTATATCCACGTTTTACCAGTTTTTTTTTTTTTGGGTCTATTGCCATCAACCGGGCTCGGGAGGAGCTCGTGGCTAAGTAATAACAACTGCACGGGTCGATCCATCAGGTTAAGCTACGCTTGCCGGGGTTGGTCCGTGGATGAGTGACCATCTTTATATACCGAGACTCCTACGTGCTTCGGAAAGCACGTTAAGCCGTTGGTCCCGGCTGTCATTCGTGGATCTTTGACAGTCGTTACGGGTCGTCAGAAGCCCGAAAGTTTGACAATCAGTCCTTACCAAGAGTTGTCGTATTACCTAGTCACTGGGTTGTGGAGGTCAGATAGGCAGTCGCTCCATGTAAAATACTGGTATTCAGCTGCATCCAGTTAGACTGGAAGCTGGCCCCAACATAATGAGAAAAGCCTAGGCAGATTGAAATGGGAAAAGGCTAGGCAGATTTTTGCTATCAACCACCGCCCGGTTGATGGCAAAAATCTGCCTAGCCTTTTCCCTGGTGCTACTGAGAAATTCCTGAATGGAAAAACCCAATAACACATTTCCCGACTCAGGAATTGAACCTTATGCTCAGCAGTAACGCTTCCGACCAGGCAGCAGTCAACGAAAAATCAGGGTCCTAACGTGCCGATTTAGAGGAATAATATTGGTGTTTATAGATGCATCGGAAGCTGACCCCCACAATTGTGAAGAAAAGCTAGACATGAATGACTTCATCTATTCTTTATTTTTATGATTTGATCAGAATGATCATCATCATCTTTCGGCTCTTATCCCATGATACGTGGGGTCGGCGCAACACGTTTTCTTCTTCCATTCTCCCCTGTCAACCCTCACGCTATCATTCACTCCCTTCTTTTTCATATCATTCCTCACACAATCCATCCATCAGCATGTGTATTAAACACTCATTTAGTTACATGCGTTTCGTCTCTACTCATCACATGCCACGACTTGACCAGAATTATGAAAGCAATTGATTATTTTACGGCTTTTATATTTCTTCTCCAAGTTCATTGGTACAAAACTTTTTCGTGATAATCTCAGTTTGCCACTAACTTAGTTCATTCATATCTTCATATGTTTGAGAAAAGTTTGTATAACTTTTCTTCTAACTGTACGAGCGGAAGAAGCAATAATTTTTATTCTTTTGGTCAGCTGAAAACTTTGAAAATGTGGGTCACGAACGATCCTACTTCATATTTTATGAGAATCTGGAGCCAGACTGTGTTTAAGGAAGAGAGGAAAATAGATATTCGCGGTGAGGAAAGTTATGAATGGTATTTCTTTTGTTTCCTTTGATAACTTAAGAGAGTACTTAATGATCTATTTATTTATTAAACAAATAAAAAAGAAGTCCTGACCATAGATAATACACTATTAAAGTAATAGTCCTGACTGACTGGTTGACTGACACATCAACGCTCGGGCCAAGCCCTTGAACCTAGAAAGCTGAAATTTCGCACAGAGGTTCCCTTTTTAGAATAGACAAGGAATAAGGAAGGATTTCCCGGTAGTAGGTACGTTTAGGAAACCAGGAAAACATGTAATGGGTTTTCCACGAAAAATTCTGGTTCTCAATCCGATTTTAACAATCATCCTACAGGTTTATCCTCAATCCGATTTTGTCACTTACTGGTGAACTCTTGAGCTAGCCAGATGTTTTTTGTCGTGGCTACTAATTTAAGTTTTCTATAAAAACGTATCAAACAAAAACCCATTACATGTATTCCTAGTACTGATCCTTAAGGGGTAATTATTGTACTCATCATTATGAACCACTTTTACTATGGGACCAAACCCGAATACGCGAAAAAAAAATCAGCTGCTTCCTACATTTTGACGAGTTATCCATACTATCCATACTAATATTATAAATTCGAAAGTAACTCTGTCTGTCTGTCTGTCTGTCTGTCTGTCTGTCTGTCTGTCTGTTACCTTTTCACGCCTAAACCACTGAACCGATTTCGATAAAATTTGGCAAAGCTATAGATGGTATCCTGGGGACGGACATAGGCTACTTTTTTTTTCAAAAATAATCCTACAGGGGGTGATATAGGGGATGAAAGTTTGTATGGGAAACTCAGTATTACTTAAGTTAGGGATAACAAATTTATGTTATTGGTAGGAAATTAAGAAATATGCGGTTCAGCGTTTTTGAAAAATCATCCCCTAAGGGGATAAAATAGGGGTTGATTTTAAAATTTACAAAACTGCTCGGATTTCGACAAAATTTGGCAAGGCTTTATATAGCATCCTGGGGAAGGATATAGGCTACTTTTTGTCTTAAAAAATAATCCGACAGGGGGTGATATGGGGGATGAAAGTTTGTATGGAAAACCCAGAACCACTGAACGGATTTCGATAAAATTTGGCAAGGGTATAGATGGTATCCTGTGGAAGGATATAGGCTACTTTTTGTCTTAAAAAATAATCCTACAGGGGGTGATATAGGGTATGAAAGTTTTTATGGGAAACCCAGAACCACTGAACGGATTTCGATAAAATTTGGCAAGGTATCCTGGGGACGGACATAGGCTACTTTTTTTTCAAAAATAATCCTACAGGGGGTGATATAGGGGATGAAAGTATGTATGGGAAACTCAGTATTTCTTAAGTTAGGGATGTGAAAATTAAATGTATTCTTTTGATAGGAAATAAAGAAATATGCGGTTCAGCGTTTTTGCAAAATCATCCCCTGAGGGCGTAAAATAGGCGTTGATTTTAAAATTTACAAAACTGCACGGATTTCGACAAAATTTGGCAAGGCTTTATATAGCATCCTGGGAAAGGACATAGGATACTTTTTGTCTAGGGGTGATATAAGGTATGAAAGTTTGTATGGGAAACCCAGCATTTCTTAAGTTAGGGATATGAAAATTCAAATTTATGCTTTTGGTAGGAAATAAAGAAATATATGGTACAACGTTTTTGAAAAATCGTCCCCTAAGGGGGTAAAATAGGGGTTGATTTTAAAATTTACAAAACTGCACGGATTTCGACAAAATTTGGCAAGGCTTTATATAGCATCCTGGTAAAGGACATAGGATACTATTTTTTCCATAAATAATCCTACAGGGGGTGATATAGGGGATGAAAGTTTGTATGGGAACTCAGTATTTCTTAAGTTAGGGATGTGAAAATTAAATGTATTCTTTTGATAGGAAATAAAGAAATATGCGGTTCAGCGTTTTTGCAAAATCATCCCCTGAGGGCGTAAAATAGGCGTTGATTTTAAAATTTACAAAACTGCACGGATTTCGACAAAATTTGGCAAGGCTTTATATAGCATCCTGGGAAAGGACATAGGATACTTTTTGTCTAGGGGTGATATAAGGTATGAAAGTTTGTATGGGAAACCCAGCATTTCTTAAGTTAGGGATATGAAAATTCAAATTTATGCTTTTGGTAGGAAATAAAGAAATATATGGTACAACGTTTTTGAAAAATCGTCCCCTAAAGGGTACAATAGGGTTTGACAAATATTTGTGTACCTACCTCTTTTTAAGAGATTTAAGGGATTGGAAATGTAGTCATACTTCGAATCTTGAGGTAACATTTAGTCTTTATTTCATTCGACGTTTTTACGAGGAAATTATTTGAACGAGTGGACACTCGGACAAAAGTTATTTGTTATTAGAGCGTGACTGGCATAATAAATTTTAAGTTATTAACAAAGTCCCCCCGCCGCGTAAGTCTGTCTGTTTGTATGCGATAATGTCAAAAAGTACCGAACGGAATTTCATACGGTTTTCTCCAATGAACGGAGTGATTCAATGTAATTAATTATTTTTGGTTTAAATTGGCTGAAATGTGACGAAGACTGTTGAAGATGTCGGAAAAAATCATGCCGACTGGTAGATTTATGCCTACTATACACGGTAACGATATATCGTAGCGATTTGAGTTTGCACAGTTATATCGGACGGCCCTATGTTTTCCACATAAACGTTCCCATGGGATATTTTCCGACATCCACGCGGGCGAAGCCGCGGGCAAAAGCTAGTCGAACATAAATGGAACAACTGATTTCTTTTTTCGCGATTTCAGGTTTGGTTGCTTTACAGTTCTGTTTACAGGTTATATCAGAAATGTGTCGTAACCGCGAAAAAATTATGAACTCGCTGAAGCCGCTGTATAGCTACATAGTAATCACTAATGAAGATAAAATTACGCGTGTACAGCCTTAAGCTTCCGTTTTCAATCACCGAAGCTTTGTGACGGCGGCCATTAAAAACTTTATTTAAGCCCCATTATTCGTTCGGTGTCGATAAATTAATTGAATTTCCCGTCGACAAACTTTATTATTAAGTAAGCTGAAGTTTCATAACTTTCTCAACTTGAGAGTCAGCAATCTTTTGCGTAATTCAAAGGAATTGATTGTATTGTTGTTTGGTGGGTAGTCGGAAATTTACTGAGCTGAAATGCTTAATGATCCGTGACGTAATGGTTGTAAATTCAATATGGCGGCATTAATGGTTGGATGGAGTTGAGATCAAAGGAGGCGAAATATAATAATTTTGTAAGTTGTTGATGATAACAACCATGTCAGGGGAAGATTTTTTTTTATTTTAGATAAATCAATAAGGAGATTATAGTCCATGTAATGTTCACAAAAAAGGTAAGTACAACTTTGTAAAGATCTACCAGATTTCTGTAATTAACGAAATTAGAACGACTAATGTAGGCCTGAATACACTAGAACGGTCATATTAGTTATAGAAAAACTTTATCTAAGTATCTATCTTTCTAAATAGATAAAAAAGAGAAGTCCTGACTGAATGATCAACGCCCAGCCCAAACCCTTGAACCTAGAAAGCTGAAATTTTGCACAGAGGTTCCCTTTTTAATATAAAAAGGGTAAGTATGTAGACAAGGAATAAGGAAGGATTTCCCGTTAGTACGTTCCCGTGGGATATTTTCCGACAGCTACGCGTGCGAAGTTACGGGGAAAAGCTCGTTTTTGAAAACTATCTGATGTATGAATTAACACAAACACACACACACACACACACACAAACATTAACCAAAATTCATCTCAAGAATCAAATTTTACGTTACACACCTAGGTACATTATGCCACTAAAAATATGACACACAAAAATCCTTTACCGAACTTGTCACACAGTTTAAAATAGCTAAAACATTTTAAAACACCTGCGCCACTAAATCCACAAATTAATTTTCTCTATAACTTGTTTTAATTAAGTTTGGAAGCACTATCCAGTATGAACTAACTCCACAGCTTTACCCCGCACCTGGGTCCAAGATGAACATTCATCAATGTAATAACGTTCCTAGTTTGTTCTGACTGATAACGTAATTAAGAAATTAACATAACATCACGCTTTTAAACCCCGGGAGGTGCAGGCAGTAGTGTATAGTACACTCACATTTTGATGGTTATTTATTTATTTCAAATTTTTCGCACTCAAAAAGGTACGACTTAATGCCTTAAGGCGAAAACGCCAGGGTAGCCCGCGAAATTCAAAATTTCTTACGTTTTTTGCAATTTGTAGGTCAGTGTGAGCTTGTATGTTGATTAAAATATGATTCGCGGCCGTAGCTGATATGGCTTTACAGAATTATAATCATTAGAATCAGCAATACAACTCCAATAAGTAAGCATTTACCACAAATCTATCGATTTCATGAAATCATGAGGTTTGAGGTAAATGCTAACTTATGGAGTTGTATTGCTGATTCTAATGATTATAATTCTGTTCTCAATCTTTTATTATTACCATAAACACCAACATTGAAGATTAGGTTAGGTGCTTTGGTTGAAAGGAACAATGACAAAAAATAAATAAAAATAAGGTTAATTAAAAGTAAGGTTGACTGGTAGAAAATGCCTCAGGCATTAAGTCCGCCTTTGTAAGGTATTTTTTTTTACTTGTGCATAAAGTTTTAATACATAAAAATATATCAAAAGAATACGGATGATGACTAAAAACTGTTTTTTGTCCGTCATGTAGATTATTTAGAAATATTGGACACGTATTTTATCTTTTTCTGACTTCCGCTGACTCGGTATAAGTTACTTATTACCGGGCCCATATCGGGACCTATACGGAGTCAACGGAGGTTCATGTTTTCGGCCCTAATCGGGGTCCGCTCTGAACTGTATATACCTACGGTTAACGTCAAAATTATTGATCATTGGTCTAGTGGTTGAAAACGTGATTGTTGAGTGTCCTGAGCTCATGATAAATTATCTAAATAGGACCGATTTCCGGTGGAGCAGACGAATCCTGGAGTTGAGACCGCGCGTATCGGCAAGCGTAGTGTGGGACACTCCCCAGATAGATGGACCGACAACCTTAAAAAATTGACTGGGACAGACTGGATGCGGAAGGCGGAGGACAAGGTGTTGTGGCGCAGCCTGGGAGAGGCCTATGTCCACCTTATTAATCATGTAAATATTTATTACACTACCTATCAAATGTAACAACAGCCAGTAAGCCAGTATGCGATTTTTTTTTTTAGTTTATCTTGTCCTTGTGTGTTTGCTGAGCAAAGGCCTCCCCCAAATCCTTCCAGGCATCTTTTTCCAGAGCCATAACCCTTGTGGTACGGAATTAATAATAAATAACGAAGAAATAAGCTCAAGAACAATGAGCAACGAGTATTGTCTCGGGAAAAATAAATAGTGTATTATTTATTCATAGAAATGCTTAATTAGGTACAATTCGAGTCTTGGCGCTGAAAAGCTGAAAACATCGAGCATCATTTTATGTGAAATGTAAGAGAATAAGTAGGTATTTAGTTTTAGTAGAGCTACGTATTTATTTTGCATTTTAATTTGGTTACTGAGTAGGTTTAACAAAATATTAAACAAAAATAACCTAACATTCTGCACGGCTTGGAGATTATGATAATATTATTTCTATCTAATTCAGTTTCACGATTGAAAAGATACTAAAAAATCATTTTCCAAAAACATACAATAACAGTTACTGTCATCATCTTCCTGCCCTTATCCCATGTGACTTGGGGTCGGCGCAACACGTTTTCTTCTTCCATTCTCCTCTGTCAACCGTCACGCTCTCATTCACTCCCTTCTCTTTCATATCATTCCTCACACAATCCATCCATCTTTTCTTTGGCCTTCCTCTGCCTCTCCATCCATCAACATATTGTATTTCATCACCCTTTTAGTCACATGCGTTTCCTCCTTAGAAATATAAAATAACTTCTTTCTATATCCATCATAACATGCCCATACCAAGCCAAACGATTTCCTTTCACCTTTCTGTCACTGGCGCCACTTTCAAACTTCCACTATATAGGTTCTCAGTTTCATTTTCATCCATTGATCTCAACCTTCTCATCTCCGCTGCATACAATCTTCTTTCATCCGTCTTCTTCAGGGCCCAACATTTCAATCCATCCGTGAGTCGCAAATTGTTGCCACCTGTCGAAATTTCATCCATCCTGAGTTGATCCAGTGCGTTACGTCTCGGTCTACTTGGCTATTCCAGTTACTGAGTTGGCCACAAAAAATGCCCTAAAAAACTTCATATCTCGGCAATTAACACGTCAAAAATATGAATCCTTTAACAAACAATTTAATGAAGTCTACAACGAATACAGCAGTTTTATTACGAGTTACTGTCACTACACGGGGTTACATGTACCCGGTGTAATTTTCTCTGTAATCTCCGTGGAGTTAGACAGGGCTGCCTTGATTCTGTTGTAAAACCATTTTACTGAGAAGTGTCTCAAGAATTTTCACGATGAAACTGGAAGTAATGAAAATCTAAGGTCCACTTGTAGCTCAAATCACTAAATGCGTGTAGCGCTAACCACATTTAAAAGAACATTCTCTTAGCGGTAAACGTATTTAGTGATGATGAGGTGAAAATTCAACTTGATTTCCATCTCACAGTACCAAACGCTCAGTCATTACGCTCTAATAGAGATGCCTAGAAATACTGTCAACTCTAATTTCTTTTACATCATTACTATGTTCTTCTAACGCATACAAAAAATTTACGTCACAAAGTCCTATTTGAAAAATTAACACAAGTCAAAAAAAATCTCCGCGAGGCAACCCTACCCGTCCTGCAAGCTGATTACATACATGTAGCGGGATTCGTTTGAGTAAAGGATTAATTTAATGAAAGTTTCAGTTAAATTACGCGTCGAAGTTTTTCGTGCTGCGTTTTTGGGTTAATTGAACATTTAAATTTGGAGTTTCGATACTATTGAGGCATTGGATGAATGTATCTAAATAGTTTTGTTTCAGTAAAGATTTTAGGTTTTTTTGTGTATTTTTTTCTTAACTAGCACACGTCCTTACAACTTGATAACACCAAGATTTTTTTATTATAAATGTACCTATGTTTAATACCAAGTGTACTGGAATTAATTCGCGAATTAATTATGTAAACCGGATCAAAATCCGTTGCGTAGTTTAGAAGAACAACGCGGCCACACAGACAGACACGAAAAGCGACTTTATATTATAAATATAAAGATACTAGTTTTTGCCCGCGGCTTCGCCCGCGTGGATGTCGGAAAATATCCCAAGGGAACCTACTGCCGAAAATCCCTTCCTTATTCCTTGTCTAAATTATAAAGGGAACCTCTGTTCAAAATTTCAGCTTTCTAGGTCCAGCGGTTTGGGCTGGGCGTTGATATGCTGAAGTTTTTTCGACGTTGAAAAGAGATGCTCGTTATTGCATTTTCATCTCACGGTAAGTAAATATTATGTAGATTAATTTCAATCAATTAAAATCTTTAGTAAATATAAAGTGAAAACTTTAGCTCAATCCAATTCTGCAAATACCTACTTACTTTAATTAAAAATAGAATAATGAAATGAAAAAAAAAACGAATGACATCAAAGATACATGTTTTTACAAATCCTTCGCAATTTTCTAAGTTTAAAGCAAATATTCACCTTTAAAAAAACATAAGCCAATTTCATGATCAAAGAACTTCGGAGGGGCGAAATTGAATCTTCTCCTGCAGGCGAGAACTTAAATTATTTTATTTTTCTTTTTACTTCATTATGTTTTATTCCATTTGCGTCTTCAAAGCTTTAACAAAGTGTATTTCTTCCAGGAAATTGTTTACGTTGACTGATGTTCCCTGATCCGGTCCGTAACCGGTTAAATCTGGTTTGAAACAACTCGTAACTTGTTAAATTGGTCAAAAGTAATTCCGGCGCGGGAATTTGCGCTTAATCCATTTATTTTTTGTGAGGCTTTTCTTCACGAGGATTAAAATGCCATTTGGCTCAGCAGCCTCATGGATTAACCTGAATAGCATTGTTTAACATAAAAATAAATAAATTGCTACTGCCTTACTTTCTATTTGTTTTTATCAGTACACTGTGACCCATTTATTTTGAGCCGGCTTATGTGTAGTCATGCGAAATATCACAAATAGGACAATGGGAATAAATGTAGCTAATGGGGGGTGAATCGTCTGATTTATAAGCCTCACTAGTTTTTATATGTAACGTTTATATCTTTCTGTATCGTGGAAACGCGTAGGTTTATGTTTTGCTCGCTTGATAAGCTCTTACTGCTCATTTGTACCAGGACGATGATCATATATCATGATGATGAAATACAGATTGACATTGTCAGTTCTATACTAATCAAACTTTTTTTGTTCATTTTCTAAATCGAGATTCAAGCTTGAGAATCGTAGAATACGGGTTTACATATGTATAGGTACTGTATGCACTATAAAATTAGGATGATTATCAAGTGTACTAAGTAATAACAGCCCCATGTGACGTCGATCAGTCGATCAGGTTTAGCTTTGCTTTTGCTTGCAGCGAGCGGTTGGTACATACCAAGACTCCCAGCTCCGTGCCTACGAAAGTACAGCTGTCATTCCTGGACCTTTGACATTCGTTACGGGTCGTCAGAAGTCCGAATGTCTGACAACCAGTCTTACCAAGGGGTATCGTATTACACAGTAACTGAGTTGTGGAGGTCAGATAGGCAGTCGCTCCATGTAAAATACTGGTATTCAGCTGCATCCGGTTAGACTGGAAGCCAACCCCAACGTGGTTGGGAAAAGGCTAGGCAGATGATGATGTGTACTAAGTATACCGGCACCCTAATTGTGTATTTTGCGTAACACTATCAATCGGAATCTAAATCATTTTGAAGCAGATTGCTAATCCATTGCTACATATGTTCGAAAAATTTGTCTGCTTGACAACGTAAATAACGCAATGAATGTTGTTGAACGGTCAAAATTAAAGCCAGTCCCTTGCCAGTCCTACCTACTGTTAGTGTGTTACGCAATACGGTATTTTACTGTATAGGAGAAAAAATCTAAAAATCTATTATTTAGATAGCTTAGGCCAAAATCAGTCGGAAAATTTTAGTTTTAGTTCGTAAAATAATAATACAAATTTTAAAATTCAATTCGAAGTTTTCAGTTTTTTTAATCTGTTTTCTAACACCATGAAAGTAGCCGCCATGTTATTACGTCATACGGCGCGGCGATGTAAATTAAAAAGTGTCAATGTCAACTGTCAACTGATCAGCGTATATAAAGTGTTTGTTTACACTGCCAATTGACGTCATGACCACACAGCAATATGGCGTCTACTGCGTCCAGCGTTTTCGCGCGATAAAATTTAAATGCATTTTTATGGCACATAATGATTGAATAAAAATTGTGTGTTTTATAGTGGCTTATTAACACTATAGAATCGAATTGAGACACTTTTCAACAATGGGTGTCATACCCTATTAGGTACCCCGCTGGTATATTAAGGGCGAATTTCACCAATAAAAAACTTTTTAACAAAAAAAAAACCGACTTCCAAAAATCACTACAAAGTGAAAAATAACTTTGATTTGAAGTCGGTGTCTTTGGTTATTTATTTTTTTTTTTTTTTTTGCCACCAACTTCCGAAATCAAAGTTATTTTTCACTTTGTAGTGATTTTTGTAAGTCGGTTTTTTTTTGTTAAAAAGTTTTTATTTCTCGCTTTTTAGTGGGTCTGTTTATAATTTGTATAAGTTACAATAGTCTAATGTCAATTGCTCATCACATGTTACAAAATATTGCTTTTCCCGATGCTGGGACGTTAATTGTTGAGGAGTTCTGCTGGTAAGAACCAGGAGAACTGCTCAACAACCACTCACCACACGCATTGTGTGACGAGCGGAAATTGCTTAGCAACCATATTAAAGTAATCGAATCGCAACCCGTGAAATATTTATCATTGAGTAGTTCCGGTAGCCATCTGTGGTCTTCATCATCAGTTCCACTTCCCCAAGTGGTGCTTTCCGAGAGCAAATGCACGAGCTACTATAAAAAATACCCAAATCGCTATAGGTGTGCCTATAATATGTGAAGAGTTCCTTCGATTTCTCCAGGACCCCATCATCAGAACTGGATTTTGACAAAATGGAACCATTTGGGACGTATACCCTTTCCAACAAAAAAATATTTTTTCAAATTGGTTGGCAAGCGACGGAGTTATGCGCGAACAAACATAAAAAAAAAATACAAACATCCGAATTGATTTGAATTTTTAGAAGTCGGTTAAAAACTGAACGCGATCACTACATCTAACCGCTAAAATAATGACACTGACAGCTATTGAACGCGATTTACAAGTGCTGACCACGTTCAGTTTTATTGGCAAAATTCACCCTTAATTGATAAGCTCTTTTAGTTTTTACTGCTTCATGACCATCTCCCAAACTATTTACTTTTACTAGTGCCTTTTGAATAGCTTCCTATATCCATTATCCCTTCCGTTAATAGATTTTAGTCCCGGTTTAGGCAGACAAGGATGTCCCTTAGGGCCCAGTAATGTCCAAAGCATCCGTTAGTCTATGTATATGCCTAAATTGTTAGTATTATAGTGGTATTTTATGGCGGAAAGCATAAATTACTGGAAAAAGAGCTTTGTTACATTTCAGAAGTCATTTGTAAGAAAAAACCTACCTAACAATTTTGACAACGGTGTAACGATCTTATGGCGCTTCGTCGAAATCGGAACGAACACCGCCATTTTTTGTTTTCAAAATAATTTCTGTGACTTTTCACAAATAAAGAAAAATAAAGAAGGAATGTGTGTTTATTTGCGGTAAAAATTGATCTAGGATGGTTTCTGAGTAAAACTAAAAACCGTTTATGACTGCATTTGTTCATTTGTCAATATTTTTAGAAAGAAAATATGTTTATTTGCGGTAGACGCAAAGAAAGAGCACAAACACAGAAAAGAGTGAGAAAGTTGAGGGAAAATATGCGTCACATCCACGCAAAACGGCCATCGCTCAGCATAATGCTGCGACTCTCTGCGAGACAGAGCACCAGCGCAGCGCTGGTTTACAGCGACAGCCGGCGTTGACGTGATGACGGCAACCGATGCAGCATACAATGCAAAATAATATAAATAAGAAATAAAATAATACTTAATACTTAATTCTAAATGTAGCTTTTGCAAGCGGCTTTGCCCGCGTGGATGTCGGAAATTATCCCACGGGAACCGTAAATTTTTTCGGGATAAAAAGGTGGGCTATTGGGCTATTCCAGACTAAAATCTATTTGTGCCAAACATCCAGATTCATCCAGCCGTTCTGGCGTGATTGAGTAACAAACATCCATCCATTCAAACTTTCGCTTGTTACGATTTAAAATAGGAACATTCCGTTCCGTCGGCAACGACTCACCAACCGACGCTGGCAAATGTCTACCAACAACCCTGTAGATGTCATTCAGGTGCCATAAGATCTTTGTATCAATCACAGAGTATTAACAAGGGTATTACACCCATTTTTAGGGTTCCGTACCAAAATTGTAAAAAAGGAACCCTTATGGTGTGACTCAGTCTGTCTGTCTGTCTGTCACAGCTGGATATCTCAAGAACTACTAATGCTATCAACTTGAAATTTGGAACAGTTTTAGGTGACGTTTACCAAACTATTTTGCAAATAAAAAAGAAATAAAAATATCTCTATTTTTTTGCAACAGGGACTGAAAGGGCGTCTTAAAAATTCAAAGTGGAGCTACTAGGCCATGTGGGGTATTATATAAAAGAGCGTTGTTTGCACATTCTCAAACATTTTTTAAATTTTTTTTAGGCCGCACAGTTTTCGACTTTTGATGAAAAATGTAAAAAAAATACCGTCCCCCCCCCCTATCTCCGAAGTTTGCAAAGAGAAAAATCTGAAATTATTCTATGTGATAGAAGTTTATGTAAAGATTACAGGAAAAATGAAACGATGTCTCTAAATAGCCCACTTTTTCAGAAATCGGAACGGAACCCTCCTAACCGGAACCTTTTGCCTAAGCTATCTAAATAATATATTTTTAGATTTTTTCTCCTTTACAGTAAAATACCGTATTAAAGCTACAGTGGTTTATCTGGGCAGTGACCTTGAATTCATTACCTACGACCGCTCGGTAGATAAATACGTGTCTGAGACTGACTCAGATTTCGATGCGCGTCGTTTCGGTCGTTTTCTATGAAGATAAACTACTGTATGATTACTATACTGTGACTCTAAGTTCGTATCTTAGATTGATTTTATAATTATTTATACGTCAAAACAATTCGAAAGGGTTCTGTCAAGAAGTTTCTGATTGATTGATGAAAAGTTTGACTTTCATGATAATCGTATTAGAAAATTACAAGGATGGGTCTAATATTAGAACCAGACATAATGGCTCCCGAAAACAATTTCTATGAAAATTTGATGGAAATTGTTCTTCAATAATTTCGTTGCACAGTCTCGTCACGCCTGTCTGTGGGAGCCTTTATTCAATAGCATAATCAGCCTATAATATTCCCACTGCTGGCACACAGCATTCCTCTCTTCGAGAGGGAGCGGTCCGTAATCTACCACGCGGGCCCAGTGCGGGTTAGTAGATGTCACAAGTCTTAAAATTTTTGGTTCTAGGACAGGGTTTCCTCACGATATTTTCCTTCACCGTTTTGAGAGCAGTGGTAATGAAATTATTTACACAAAGTAAGGCGACTGCCTGGGTTCAAAGCTACGACCTACATACAACTCGTAAGTCGGGGCCGTTACCACTCGGCCACCACTGTTCTCTTTATTAAATAGGTACGTTACAATTCAGTCAGGCAGGTCTACATTACAGTTACAAGTAAATTTTCCTCAATTGTAATTAATTTAAATCTTACTTTTACTTTAAACTTCAATACATTTTATTTTATTATTATATTTTAATTAATTTAATCCAAATCAAATTACAACGCAATGTTACTTGTCAACACCTCGAAAGCACAGAATAAATAATAACGTGACTAAAGGATGAAACGGTCTTCTAACTGAGGACTACTTTTATAATGATACCAAACTATAGCATTATCGAATAAAGGAAGTTAAGATACTAAATAATATTAACCTATAATAATTTAATCGTAGCTAAAAATCCAAATTAAACAAATCTTTATAAGTTCTGATTATAGTAAGTGTTTTGTGTTATTAAATTTAATATAAACATATACTAAAAATAACAAAATTTTAACCAAACATAACTAAAACTATTCACAAACTAAAACATGGCGTCGAAAAATTCATCCGCACCGCTGTCTGGTCGACATCCGTCATCGACTGGTAGAGTACCCAAGAGACTGGCGGCATTGCCACGTTGTATGGCAATGCTTAGCCTCTGGCCAAAGTAAAAGCTCATACTGATTACCATAAAAATCTAAATGTTAACCCTCCGCTGCCATTTTGAAGTATAAAAACCAGGTAACGTTGATGACAACAAATAAAAAGACATTTTTTGTCACTCCTTTTAACCCTCCGCTGCGACTCTGATTACGACAAATAATACGACGCAAACATCACTGCAAAACGTTACCTAAGTCTTTAATCCGGGCATAGCTAATATTATGCGTGGCACGCCACCGACCCGGTTCAGAGCTACCCGGCTTACCTTGTAACCGGGTAAGCTTTGCATCTTGCGTTTGATGTTTTACCCGTATTTTTACGGTATAATGGATGTATTGGTTGTATGTGGTTTTCGCGATTGATTTAGGTTTCGTTTTTGTAATGATATTTTTAAATGTCACTAAAATAAGAAATAAATAGTTGCTCGGTTTAACTTTAAGCACAATCCATAATACAGCAAGATCCCAGAGCCGGCCAGATCTTTAGTTATTTTCTGACATCTTTAGTTATTGACTGATCACTATAATATTAGTGATCGATGTTTTCTGATTAACAAAATGTATGGGACAGAGAAGTGTTACGTAGTATGTACTTTGAACGTACTCATACCTGCTAGCTTGGGCCGACAACGGCCAATTTTCAGGTGTCATGTACTTAACAAAGTTATGTAAAATATTACTTAAGGCGAAAGCGCCAGGGTAGCCCGCGAAATTCAAATTTTCTTACGTTTTTTGCAATTTGCAGGTCAGTGTCAGGTTGTATGTGAGCATTTCTCAAAAAAAATGTACCCATTGCTTAGAAAATATGATAAAATGAAAATATTGAAATATAACTGATTTCTTTATTTTAAGCTATAGGTAAAGGTCTAAAGATTATAAATATGGTGTTTGTTTTCAGCTATAAAACGTAAATAAATAGCAAAATCAAAGTACAGAAAAATTCTTACATTGTTACCTTCACTAGATTACGTAAATTTAATGTTGAATTGTATTATAAGAAGTTTTATTTGATTAAATGGTATAATAAAACAAAATTTCATTTGTTTTTAAAAAATCAGTCTATTTTAACAGAAAAATCTTAAAATATAGGCGATAATGTTTCCTTTACGTTACTGTTCGGCCACAACTCTTGATTAACTTTACATTATTGAGTCTATTTTATTTTGTATTAATTTTTTTATACATACATAATGCAAAAACGAAGTATTTATTTTTGTCTTCATCACAAAATATTATTATCTTATACAATATTTAAAAAAAAAAAGAAATATGCGCCCGTTTTTATGGGACAGTAACAAAAATATAATTCTGGTAACAAAATAGGATTTCTTCACAGTAGTGCAAATAATTATTCAGACTTACTTATATTGATAAAAAATCAATGTCAGCAGACATTTTTTACGATTCTTATTATGAAGTATAATCATTAGGAACGTTAAGAACGTTTAGGCGGTTTTTCATACAAACTTACAAGTTCCAAATTATGGGAATTAATAAACCAGATTTATATTATTAACAAATTTATTCAATATAGGTAATATTACATTTAATTAAAACTTCGTCGTAAAATTATTATAACAAAAATCACATAGTCAATACTCTGCCTAACAATTTCCTATTTTGTTACCTCCTTTTCCATTTATACGTTACCACTCAAAAGTAACAAAAAAGGAGGTAACAAATCAAGTTAAATAAATTATTTAAAATTGTATACGCATACAACTAAAGCTAATACTCGTTTATGATTTGACTTACGAAATCAAGATTGAGAGCTTTTATGGTTTTACATGCGAAATAATAATAATATTAGAGCTTACCTGCGTTTCTTGGGTAACAAAGATTGGATATTTTTTGGACCACAACGCTAATTGACAACCTTCTGTTCGCGCACGTGGAACGTTAAAGAAATGTTAAAACATATAACAAGATGAATGCCGATCTTGCCAATTTTGCCACTATTCTAAAACATGTTTATTACCAAATTGACTCTATAATTTTCAAAAATATGGTCACAAAAAAAGAATTTCAAAGAAGAAATTTTTACGCGATACAAATAGAACCATTATCTTCTATACTTATAATAAATCTGTAGAGAGGTCAATTCTGTACATGATATATATTTTCAAAATAACTATCAGGGGGTAATTAGTGATCGATACTGATGCCAAAAATGCAATCAGTAAAATTTTTGTCTGTCTGTCTGTCTGTCTGTATGTTCCTTATAGAAACAAAAACTACTCGACGGATTTTAACGAAACTTGGTACAATTATTTTTCATACTCCTGGGGAGGTTATAGTATACTTTTCATCACGCTACAATCAATAGGAGCAGAGCAGTGAAGGGAAATGTTGGGAAAACGGGAGAAGTTGCTCCATTTTTTAAGCTTCCGTCGCGTGTGCAGCCTTAATGGTTAAAGCTACATAGAAATCATTTATGACGGAAACGTTCTACATAAAATTATCTAAAAAATATCCCGCAACAGCATATGTCTATCTTTTATGGTTGACTCACAATAACACGTGTAACTCCCGATAGCTTAGCAGTCCAATACATTAACTTAATAACATACAAGGAGTTACACGCTGACGGAGTCGCGGGCACAGCTATTAATAATAATATTCTGCGGTTCCTTATTGCGATATTTTGCAACAGTATTGTGGATTGACATATTATATTTCCCTACTAAAATACGAAAGTTAATCTGTCTGTTACATCAAAACCACTGAACCGTGAGGAAGGACATATGGTACTTTTTTACGAAAAACGACGGAAACGCGCACGAAGTCGCGGGCAAAAGCTAGTTTACTAAATAAAGGAGGACGGGCAAGAATGTATGGAAGCCAGCCTAGGAACCAATAACAACATGCGGTATATCATTAGAAAGGTTTTTTTATGTACAGACGCCAGCACATCAAGTTACTACAATCTGTCAAATTTCTTTGATAGATTTTCATCTTTATCGCTAAAGCATTAGGTTCAAGGTTGATTGGGAAAATGTGACAGTTTCGGGTGGCTTGACCTGCTGGCGTCTGTACTTCAACTATTGTTATGGCGGCAAGTCCCAAATCGCTGTGTGGATGAAGTTATGGTGCAATAAAGTTAGACTTCATTCACAAAAAACTTTTTTACAAAAACAAAAACCGACTTCCAAAAAAAACACTACAAAGTGGAAAATAACTTTAATTTCGGAAGTCGGTGTCTTTGGATCTGTATTTTAGTTTTTTGCCACCGACTTCCGAAATTAAAGTTATTTTTCACTTTGTAGTGTTTTTTTTGGAAGTCGGTTTTTGTTTTTGTAAAAAAGTTTTTATTGTTCACTTTTTAGTGGTTCAGTTTGTAATTTATCTAAGTTACAATAACCCAATGTCAGCTGCTCATCACGTTTTATAAAATATTGCTTTTCCCGATGCAGGGCCGTTAATTTTTGAGGAGTTCTCCTAGTAAGAACCAGGAGAAATGGAGCTCATGGTGAAGTCACCATTACCATTATTTTGACGAGCATAAACCATATTAAAGTAATCGAATCGCAACCTGTTATATACTTAGATATAATTGAGTATTTCCGATGGCCCTCTGTGGTCTTCATCATCAGTTCCAGCTCACCGAATGGTACTTTCCGAGAGCAAATGCACGAGTTACTATAAAAAATACCGAAATCAATATAGGTGTGCCCATAAAATTTGAGGGTTTCCCTCGATTTCCATGGGATCCCATCATCAGATCCTGACTTGATGATCATGGGACCACTTGGGACGTATACCCTTTCGAACAAAAAAAGAAAAATCCAAATCGGTCTAGCCATTTTCGAGTAATCGGGGAACATCCATAAAAAAAAAAAAAGGTTCCGACGAATTGAGAACCTCCTCCTTTTGGAAGTCGGTTAAAAATGCACCTCAAAATACCTTATCTATTGTTTTATTTAATAATCTATCTGCATACCAAATTTCATCCATATCGGTTCAGGTGTTTGAGCGTGAAGAAGTAACAAACCTACACACATACACACTCACAAAACTTTCGCCTTTCTAATATTAGTGTGATACTCGGGGAACTATTTAATTACTATTTGTAAGCAGCCGGATCAATCGTAGTGGTCAAACATCCCCCAGATACACCATCTTAACATCCGAGACCCTCGGTCTTGGATGTAAAGATGGTCACCCATCCACGGACCAACCGCGGCAAGCGCAGCTCAACCTGATCGTTTGACCCATGCGGCTGTTATTAGGCAGTTAGCCACAAGCTTCTCATAAAAAAAAACCGGCCAAGTGCGTGTCGGACTACGCACAATGAAGGGTTCCGTAGTTGGAATGAAATTATCCCAAGAACAAGCTTAACATTACGGTTGAAAAACATGGTCTCCCATACATTCCAACAGTAAATGTAAGTTTGCACTCACAATATTGAAAGATTTACCATGTTATTTTAAGACCACAAACTTCTTTTAGGTTTTCCTGTAATCTACAGGTATAGAACTAATTTCTGTATTTTTTTCAAAATTTTAGGCTCAGTAGTTTCGGAGATAAGGTGGGGGGAATGGTCAATTTTCGTCTATTTTCTTAACCCCTAATTTGATAAAGTCCGGTGTGACGGACGTCAACAAAAATTAAATCCTACTAGTTTTTTATCCGATTCTCATCGATTACAAATCGACTAAATACCTTTCTTAAATTCAGAAACTAATAGTAGAAAATATATTTTGAGTGTGGCAACACTGAATTATGTCATTCGTGACACAAAATGTCAGCGCAAAGACGACCACCTGTTTTGCTCAAGGTATTTATATTCTTTTTTCCTCCTTTTTGCCTATGAATGTCTTGAAATCTCGACTCAATTATTAGAAAAACATTCTATAAATAATTATAACCTACAAATCAATACGTTCTTTTACATTTTCGTGCTGTTTTTTGTTGCTAAAGTGCTTTGTCCGTCACAGCGAACATTGCTAATTGCAGTACTTTATTACTATGTCCGCTGTGGCGGACAACGACAAAATGGTTTTTTTTTTTTTTTGGTATGGTTCTCAGTTTTGTTTATTTTTCTTTGTCAACAGCCTAACCTTGCTAGTAAAATTATCGCTTTAGTTCCAAATGAGCATGCACCTTCCGATGCTAGTGAGAATTCTGAATCTGAAACAGAAATGCATGATGACCCGCGTGCTTATGCTTCTTCCCACTTTCTCCTTCTGCACCATCAATTACATCTTCCCTTGCAAACCTAACAATCAGTACATCTGAAGCCAGTCAAATATGACAACATAGGCCATTTCCCCTCAACGATGGAAGAAGGTCGTTGCAGATACTGCCAAAAGAAGACCGTCGTATTTATTGCATAAAATGCAATACTAGATTATGCTTTGTAACAGGCAAAACCCCGAGATATTGTTTTCTAAATTTCCATACCAAATAAATAACATTTTCAGGTCAATTTCTGCGTTTTTTGTTTTGTATTTTCTTAATTTAATAAAATAAACATAATAATATTAACGTTTTTTATTTTTCCATAATTTGGCACTGTCCACCACAGCGGACATGCAAATCTACGCGTTCATCGTTAAGTTATTGGTAATGTCCGCTGTGACGGACATGACTTTTCCCAACAGTGGGCAACTCAGGATTTATTTCAACACTTTTTCGGGGCTCTTTAGCACACCCCCAAAGGCCTCCAATAATTAAATTTATGTATTTCTTACTTTTTTTTCGTTGCCAAATTAAGGGTTAAATAACTTTAAAACTATTTATTTAAAAATTATAAAAAAAATATATTTGAGATTCTCATACTACAGTCTGATTTTTAATTCCACGGAATTCTGACATTTCAGAAGTGTTGCCAATACTACAACGGTCCTAATAAAAACGGAACACATTTAAGCGAAATAAAAAAAAAACCTTTCTTGAATATAAGGTTTCAATTAGAAAAACTAAAACTTAAAAATTGACTGATAATTTTAAAATGGTAATCAGATTTTTTACTATCATATTATTGAATTAGTAAGGTAATTATTTTTCTTTCACAGGAATCCCTGTCTAATAATCCATAGGTTACAAACCTTTTTTAGGAATATCTTTTTGTTTGTAAAATCATCGCTTCTTGTAACTACAGACAGACAACGATGATGATATTAGTGGTAATGATACCTAAATAAATATTTAAATTTAAAAAAAATATGTTCTTTTACGCTTTTTTCCATTTAGCCTTATAAAATTAATATTTTAATTAGTATGCATTGAATGCACAGAACAAACACTATTTACATTGTCATATAATTTACTTGATCCCATTCTCTTTCATATTTTGTTATTTTATATCCCAAAAAATTGTAGTCATTTTCAACTTATAAAAAGGACAACAAAGAAAAAAGGTTTAGGATATCTGAAGTGTCAAAAAATTACTGCTGTCAGAATTCCGTCGAATTAAAAATCAGACTGTAAGCCCTTTCATTTGATATGTCACACGGTACAGTTTGCAAAACTTTTTTTTTATTTTCTTATTTGCCCCCTAAAAGTGACCCCCATATTAAAATGCATTTATTTTCTTTAGCCGTACGTGTTTGGGTCACAGAAATCCATATGTGTACCAAATTTCAACTTAATCAGTCCATTAGATTCGGAGCAAATTGGCTGTGACAGACGGACAGACAGACAGACATACACACGAGTGATCCTATAAGGGTTCTGGTTTTTCCTTTTGAGGTACGGAACCCTAAAAACATAAAAACTCATGAATAAGAATACATACATAACCTCCATGGTATTTAGCGTGCTGCATCAGTTTAGGCGCTGACTGCCAACAAAGATAAATGGCGTGCCGCTAATACGACCTAAACGCCAATAAATCAATACTCCCGGTCATTACGGCACCCGGGTGTGATCCGGGCATACCCTGATATATACACATAGAATACCGCAAATTGTGGAATTGTGATAAAATTATCTGTTGTGGAAATTAAATGGAACGCTGATTTTTGGTATTTCGATGATGACAATGTTGATTATAATTTAATAATTATTTTTTTTAGTAGCTTGTGCCCGCGACTGCATTCGTGTGGAAGTCGATAAAATACAGCTGTTGGTGCTAAAGTAGCTTTTTAAAGATGAAAGATTTTTTTAAATCGGTGAAGTATTTTTTGAGTTTATCCATTACAAACAAACATACAAAAAATCTTTTCTCTTTATAATATAAGTTTAGATTATAAAACCAGTGCTTCAGGCCATTACTCTACATTGCAATTTAAATGGGATAGTAAACATTTATTTAACTACTGTTACTATCCCATTTAAATTGCAATGTACTCTACATTGCAATTTAAATGGGATAGTAAAAATTTATGTAAATCTGACATAAAAATGGTCGATAAACAACATTGTTTAGCTTACTTTTTAAGCTAAGTAGTTAGTTTTATATTCGGATCATACTCTTACTTACAAAACACATATTATGACATCTATTAATACGAGTATAAATTAAAAATATTAAATGCTGTTCGTTGATTTTAAGCGCATCACTTAAGAACGGCTGGACTGATTTGATTAATTTTCTTTATTAAATGTTCTTTATTAACCCGAAAAAGGTTTTTAGGAAAAGAGAAATTGGAAAAATTGCCTGCAAAATTGGAAAATTCGAGAAAAGTAAGTGTTTTTTTTTCTGTGGGATTATTGTGGACATAAACATCGTCTGTCGGGTCAGCTAGTTGTAAAATAAAAACTATCAACTGTAAGTACCATCGCGGACATTTGCGTTGAACCACTTTTCGACCTTATTACTATAGTAATACGGTTGAAAAGTGGTTCACGATGTCCGCGATGGTACATCGACGGACGAAGCAAGAAGAAGAATGAAAACGTTACCCCGTCATTTAAAACCTTAATGTATTGCGAATCTCGATCAAAGAACCATAGACAAATAAATGGAAAAAATGTAAAGGCGCCTTTTAGAGTGTTACAAAATATGTCATAGGACTTAATTGCAATATGTAAATCAGGGACGTATTCCGTATTCCCCGTCGTCAGGCCGGCGAAAAGTAGGCCAAACTGAGGCCAAAGTCATAGGATCTGGGTTCAACATGTGTTATTTTGTTTACAACTATCCTCGAAGCGTGTTTTGATTCCGTCGTTTAGTCAATATTCGGGGGAATGTCCAATGGATTGAAGGGAAAATATTTGCTGCGGTTTCTGGCTTCTTTTGGTTTACTTTAGCTTTAAATATTTGTAAGCAAGACTCGACTAGGTATGAATATTATAATAATTAGACCCTGATTCATAACTTAGTTCGACTTTCTGACTTTTCCTCAATTACACAATAGGGATAGTCCGTCAGTCAGATAATAAAAAACCGGTCAAGAGCGAGTCGGACTCGCGCACCGAGGGTTCCGTTCCGATTTCTGAAAAAGCGTGCTATTTAGAGACATTGTTTTATTTTTCCTGTAATCTTTACATAAACTTCTATCACATAGAATAATTTCAGATTTTTCTCTTTGCAAACTTCGGAGATAGGGGGGAGGGGGGGATTTTTCATCAAAAGTCGAAAACTATGCGGCCTAAAAAAAAAAAATGTTTGAGAATGTGCAAACAGCGCTCTTTCATATGATACCCCACATGCCCTAGTAGCCCCACTTTTAATTTTTAAGACCCCGTTTCAGTCCCTGTTGCAAAAAAAATATAAATATTTTTATTTCTTTCTTATTTGCAAAATAGTAGGGTAAATGTCATCTAAAACTATTCCAAATTTCAAGTTGATAGCATTAGTAGTTCTTGAGATATCCAGCTGTGACAGACCGACAGACAGACAGACTTAGTCACACCATAAGGGTTCCTTTTTTACCATTTTGGTACGGAACCCTAAAAAATATTAGACACGTATTTTTTGCTTTATCTTAATAATAATAAAAAATGACTTAGAAAACACCACGGAACACTTGTGGCGGCATCTACATCGCCACATACGAACTACGCATCAATGACATGACGTCACGCAAACCTGCATCGCGCAATTAGAGTTTACCACGCGATTAGCATATATACAACGTCCCAACATCAACCGTTGGGCAGTGGCCCACCAGACACAACACCCGTCTGGTCGGAGGATCCTCCCTTTTCAATAGAGGATGAGTGAACTTTACACCCTGTTCCTCATGCCTCTAAACTGGTGACCCCGAGCATGAACGTCAGCGCAGTCTTCGTGCAACTACATCAGCGTGACGTCATCAGCATCACTTCCTCAAGCTTTCGAGCGGCGAGTCACACAGCCAGCCAGCATCCACGGCTTCAACGGGTATCCTGACCACCAGCATGCAGCGGACGCTGATTCCTGGTCATCACCTTCAGCCTCAACCTCAACCCAGCGCTGTACACTCCGACTCACTGGAGCATAACGCAGCGCCACCCCGACTCACTGGGGTATCACCGCAGACAGTTCCGACTCACCGTGAACTATGCGGCACCCGGTTCCGACTCACTGGAACCACAACTGGCACTGACAAGCATCGCAAGATACACGACTCAGCCCACTATCGACCTCCGGTCTCCGGAGGGGAGTGATGTGGCGGCATCTACATCGCCACATACGAACTACGCATCAATGACATGACGTCACTCAAACCTGCATCGCGCTATTAGAGTTTACCACGCGATTAGCATATATAAAACGTCCCAACATCAACCGTTGGGCAGTGGCCCACCAGACACAACAACCGTCTGGTCGGAGGATCCTCCCTTTTCAATAGAGGATTAGTGAACTTTACACCCTGTTCCTCATGCCTCTAAACACTCATTAAAGTTAGTGAGGGTTCGCTACGGCACTTCTATGAAATCTAGCTAGGCGTGACGTCACATTTTAATTCAATGTATCGCCGTAATCTTTTGATTACTTACGTAAAAAAAGTAAAAATACGTGTCCAATATTTTTAATAATTTAAATGACGGACAAAAATTTAATTTTTAGTCGTCATCATTTTTTTAGTCATCATCCCTATTAATTTTTTTTATTTCATCAGTCACATTGATAAACACAAGCCTCTTCAAAGTAAAAGTAATGAGTATTTTCCTTATAAATCCTTAATTCACGGCTTCAATACAAATTGAGAAAATTAATTAAACAGTGAAATGTGACGGGATTATGAAATTACGAACCTTCAGTGAGATGAAGCCTTTAGATCAACGAGGGATATTTTAATTTAACACCCAAATGATTAATCACCAAAATTAATTATCATCTCGAAATATAACAAAAGAATGTCACGGTCATAAATTAAACGGTGGAAAGATTAACCCGGGCATATCTTCACCTTAACCGGATTTAACCGGGTGTCGTTCGACGTGCGACGAATACATTAGCGGCTGTTTCCGCTTCCGGGCCGAGTTTCATTCGGAATTCCGGATATCCGCGAGCATGATCATCCGCGTTTGACGGTTACTTCGTAATTCGATCGCGTAACGTGTTTAATCTTTTTGATTGATCAATCGGTTTTGGTACTGTGGGTTTTTGGGAAAAAAAGGAGCGGACTATTTAATTAGGTTAAACGTTTAATCAAAATAAAAATTACAAATTTTAATGAATAAGCTTCAATTCGAAGCATTTTGAATTTTAAAGCAGAAAAGTGTTTTACTTACAAATAAAAAAACCAGTCAAGAGCGAGTCGGTCTCGCGCACCGAGGGTTCCGTACCATCATTTTGAATGTAATTTTTGTTGATGAATTCTGAAAACCTGTGCTATTTAGACATCGTTTTATTAGGGTTCCGTTCTATACATAAACTTCTATCACATAGAATAATTTCAGATTTTTCTCTATGCAAACTTCGGAGATAAGGGGGGAACGGTATTTTTTTAACATTTTTCATCAAAAGTCGAAAACTATGCGGCCTAAAAAAAATTTTAAGAAATGTTTGAGAATGTGCAAACAGCGCTCTTTCATATGATAAGAAAGAAACAAAAATACATATGTTTTTTTTTGCATCAGGAACTGAAAGGGGGTCTTAAAAATTCGAAGTGGATTACTAGGGCATGTACCCCACATGCCCTAATAATCCACTTCGAATTTGTAAAATAGTTGGCAAACGTCATCTAAAACTGTTCCAAATTTAAAGTTGATAGCATTAATAAATAGTTCTTGAGGTATCCAGCTGTGACAGACAGACAGACAGATAGAGTCACACCATAACGGTTCCTTTTTTACCATTTTTGTACGGAACCTTAAAAAGGCAAATACCAATTCAAAACAGCACCAATTTCAAAACGGGCACTCAAATTCAAAATAAAAACCTAGCTAAATCTCTTTGACGTAAATGGTCAAATACGAATCGGAATTTCGGCAAAAAACCAGTCAAACCGAGCTAGATGGTGTTAATTGGGTATTTTCCGGACAGTTTGGTAGTATTAACATTTCAGACCGGTATATCGTTTGATTTGAATCCAGACTTTAGCGGTTTAGATCCGTAATTTGCGGCCGGATCTCCTAGAGCACGCTGCAAGCCGAAAGAAGGGTTAGCATTTAGGTAAGTTTTTTTGTTAATACATGTTTGGTATTGCGGTGATAGGTGAACAAGGTGGAAAGTTAAAAATAAAATACATACCTACATGACACGAGCTATATTTTGATCAAACTCTAAAAAACCCACCCAGTAACTCTGTGGGTCCCAGTAACTGGGTTGTAGAGGTCAGATAGGAAGTTGCTCCATGAACAATACTAGTATTCAACTGCGCTGTGTTCCACGCGTGCCTCAAAGAGGCACGCGTGGAACACAGCGGCACCCCGCGGCCGATGCCGCCGGGGTCGCGGGTTGTTCGAAAGAGATACCGAGATACCGTGGCCCTAGTATAGGCAACTGAAGGAACACGGGTGGGTTTTAGTCAGTAAAAGTCTGACACGCGCTCCCGCTCCGCCCAGAGCGGGAGAAGTCATTTGATGATTTCCCATCCACAAAAAAAAAAATCCATCGCAACATAATTGGGAAGACTAAAAGGCAAGGTAGATAATAAAAAAAACAATATCTTTACCTACCTCCTACCACAGATACCAGAGGGGCAATTCTCGTATTTTTAAAACGTTCCCAATATCATCTCAAGACTCAATCTGTCAAAAATTGTATAGCGTTTACCTACATTTTTGACATTTGATTGACGCTGGCCTTAACGCTGGCATGAGATTGTGAACGTTTTTAGGTTCCCACCCTCAAAAAAAAAAAAAAAAAAATGTGTAGACGATAATACAACACTACCTATCAGCTTTTGCCAACGTATCTAACACCTGATAATACATAGTAAATTAGTACATAACCTAGGTAGACACTTGAAACAGAGGCGTCATACACTTCTGAACACAAGTACCTCGCCATCTCCTATAAATACAAGGCTACATCAATAGTTATTTATGCAACTGACGTATAATAAGGGGTATTAAAACATGAACGTGGGTTTTAATACCCCTTATTATATCCTTAATAGTATCACATGAGTGTTTTAATACCTAATTATGTACAGTTGCATACAAGACTTTATCTACATCCCTGTTATGAATCCTCTAAAAAAAGTTCTGAAACAGTTTTTTGCAATACTAATACTCGTATCGAACATGGCGGCCGGCGTCATAGTATACGACGTCAATTCGAATAAGTTCTTTTTTTTAATTACGGCGCTGTTGTAGTGAAACGCGCGTGCATTATAATGTTCTTTTTTTTTAAAACGAGTTGTTTTATGAAATTCAGTACAACATTAAAGCACCCGTTTGGATGCTATTATGGTTACCATGGTTACTATGACACTGGCTGTTTTAATGTTGGCAGTAAGCTAACTGTTTCAGGAACTTTTATAAAGGATTTATAGCATGGGTGTAGATAAAGTTAATAATCATGCATCTCACCCTATCAACATTTACTTATATCAAACACTAGATAAATACACTCCTCGTGAAATCGGCACACACAGGTATTACCGAGTACGTAACGTAGGTCAGTGTACGCTTGTGTACAAAAGTGTCCAACCGTCACGAAAATACAGCGAACCCATATGAAAATCATTTTTTTTTTTTATAAATAGGTTTCAATAGTACCCTATATCGTTATCATCTTGAAAGCGTGGTTAGTATGATTATATTGTAAATAAGATTTTTTTACATAGGTACAAAACATTTCTTATTTTGTGGATTTTTAAATTATATTTATTTCTGTAAATTGGCTCAAACTATTTATATACGTCAAAAATAAGAAATCGCAGAAAGCGATAAGGCCGCCCTTTGTATGATTTGTAGTGTTAATTATTTTGCTATGTATTTCCTGGTGTACACAATAAAGTATTTATAAATAAATAATGAAATAAAATAAGTAACGTTTTTAAACTTTTTTTTTTATATCCTATTTGACTACTCTGAGAAGAAAGACCGACAATTTTAAAGTCGAGATAAATATTTTTGTCAGGCCATTTATGAGGACCAGAATCAGTGTCTGAGATGGTCTTTTGATTGTGTTCAACATACTCGTACACATACACAATATAAGGCTGGAGCAAAATATACTCCTTCGTCTTCACAGCATAACCATACTCCCGCTCTGACGACTATAGGTACACACGAGTACACTCCTAGCAAAATCAGAGACTCAACGTACACTCGCGAGCACAAGTGTCTTGTACAGTCACGTACAGCTCTGCGTAACGCACGGCAGGAGTATCGATACACAAATACATACATAATACGTATACATAATAAATATACGACTTGTTATGTACCAACTTCGAATCGGGCTTGGTCTGAGTTTATTTACAGCGGATTGTATTTGGTTAAATCTATTGAATTGATCTGTTATGTACTGTGTGATCGCTTTTGTACATAAATCTGCCTTTGACAATAGAAATGAGGGGAATGATAGTATTTACCCGACTGCGTAAAGCTTTTCGATTGAATCCTCAAACGCAACTCAAATACTTTTGTTCAATGTTAAAGTTAGAGCCGATTGAGAACTTGGAAGATAGTTTGTTAATTACCTTGTATAAATATAGTATTTACTACAGAAGTGATTTTGAGATAATAGCGAATACATAAGTCTTATTTAATATACTAGCTGTTACCTGACTTCGTCTGCAATCCAGGATGAGAAGTATCCTATTTACTTCTCCAGGTCATGGTTTATCCATAGGCCAAATTTCATCCAAATCCGATCAGCCGTTTTATCGTGAAAGCGTGAAACAAACTCGCTTTTGCATTTATAATATCAGTTAGAGGTTGCCAGACATTCTCCCCAATTCCATCAATAAATTACAGTACCTACCTACCTACATGTCAAGGAAACAAAAGACAATCACAAATTAACCGAATTAATCACTTCACTACAAATCCTTTCATTCCTTATCACTTCCAACTACTTACAAAAAAGACGAAATATTACTAAATAATCCTTTTCCACTTCAACGGAGGGAACTGAAAGTCTTAGTCCTGATATTCTTCCATCTAAATGATTGCTGTTAAAGCCAGCAATCAGAGTTTCCTTGGAGCTAACGTTCACCGTCCGGGGTAGCTAGCAGTAAAATATTGTTGGGGATGCCAGGACTGAACTGGTGGTACGGTGCAAGGGATAATCTGATTCTGGAGATTTGTTCTGGGTTATTTACACTGATTCATAGATAAGGCAGTGGGTAAATTGGAGAGATTTCTGTCTTTAATGTGCTTGGCGTTACTATAATTATAAAATGGTGGAATATTATGTACAGACAACAGCACAACATTATACCAAACTGTAAAATTTCTCCAAATAATTTTAAACCTTAAAATATTGACAGTTAAGTTTAAAATCGAATGAGAAAATTTGACAGTTTTTAGTACCTAACTTGAACTCCTACTATGTGTAGCTAGCTATTGATGAAGCCCACAACTGCGTTTGATAATGTCCTTCTTCTTAATTTTGTTTCCGCAAGTTTAGCAATAACAGCCGCACGGGTCGATCGATCAGGTTAAGCTATGATTGCCACGGTCAGTCCGAGGATGGGTAACTATCTTTACATACCGAGACCCCTCCGTGCCTCGGAAAGTACGTTAAGCCGTTTTTCCCGGCTGCCATTCTTGAATCTTTAACAGTCGTTACGGTTCGTCAGGAACCTGAAAGTTTGATAACCAGTCCTACAAAGGGCAATCGAGTTACCCAGTAACTGGGTTGTGGAGGTCAGATAGGCAGTCGCTCCATGTAAAATACTGGTATTCAGCTGAATCCGGTTAGACTGGAAGCCGACCCAACATAGGGAAAAGGCTAGGCATATTGATCTTTAATGAAAAATCGAGACCCATCTGCACTGTCTAGTTGGATGATGCAGGCTGGCAGTAACCGCCAAGGAAGACTGCATCCTTTTGTATTGCATACCAGCAGAAAGCTACTACTCCTGTATTGCAAATTGCATCCTTTCCTATTGGAAATGATGCAGTTCCGGCCGTAACCGCTGCTACCGGATTCAGATAAACAAATCCTAGTATGCTTCTACAGGGTACATCAAAAAGGTGTGATCAAGTTTAAGGATGTGGTACAGACCATCAAACTGAACAACTTTCTCCATGGGACCAACAACGTAATCAACAACCAACGTACAAAATATCTACTCGACTCAAATATATGGGACTGCTGAGAATTTTTTCTCACCAAAGGCTTGACCATGACATGACCTGACCCGTCGCAGGGGGACCAAGGGTGCCCAGACACGGGGTCGTCTAGCGCTCATGAGCTGGTTTGGTCCCTGGGGTGGTCACGGCGTGCAATGTGTTCTGCCGGTCGATTCTGTAAAAATCTCACCGTGAAAACTTGGTGAAGTGAGTTTCTTTTTGCTAGGAATTGACACTATTGACAGCTCACTCCAAGCTCACTTCACCTAAGTTTTCACGGTGAGATGGTTACAGAATCGCACTGCTGGTGCGCCGGTGACGGGGAGTACCCACTCCCCAGTGGAGTGTCCGGTGATTGACAGCCGCGGCGGGTTCACGTATGAGTGTTGACGCGTGGCCGTGTTCAGAGCCGGACACCGTGGAGTTTTAGTGGGTTAGAGTCTGACATAAAGGCACTATCCCACCGTGGTACTGCAGAATGCATGAGCATTTCTCCACGATAAAAAAAAGGTTAATTACGACAATACCAAGACAGAACCAATCTCTATTCTTGAAACTCAAAACTATGCTGCAACAATAAACCACATTTTCCAAACCGCCATTCTCCCATAGCTGACACCACGTCCCAAGGTACGCCTTTCGTCGGATAGCTACGAACTAGAGCGTCTAAATCGGCCGATTTATATGTGTTCCTCCGTCGACAAGTGTAAAATTTAACTCGAAAACGTTTTACTGCCCCATCGGAAGTAGATAAAATAGTTTGGTATGGTAAATACTTTGCTGCACTACGATTGGCTCAACGTTGAAGTTGGTAGAAGTGGGAGATTGTGATTCTTTTGCATTTGATTTGGAGTACGTGCGGAGTGTGTTCTCTTTTATGTGTGTGTGACAATGTTGGAAAAAGCTTGCTTTGTTAAGCCACTGATAGACTTTTGAGCATTCACATTTAATGAGCATTCTAGCGAATGTTAAAATGGAGCGTTTTAGCGGGCGTTTTAACACGAGCGTTTTAGCGAGCATTGTAGCTAAACGACAATTTTGCCTCGAGCTTTTTGCCGAGCCGAGCAATTTTCAAGTCAAGTGTGACATCTTCGTGAAGAATACATTTTTAACGAGCATTTAAAGAGCATGAGCGTTCGCTAGAATAATCGTGAAAATATTCGTTGCGATGTTCGGCTCTATGCTTGGCTCTGTTCGTTGTTCAGTTCGACAAATTTAAAAACGGCGAATGCTCGATGTTCCATTACAAGTGCATGCTCTAATCTGTCAGTGGCTTTACTTTAATCGTTTTTATCCTCTTAACTTTTACTATGGGATTTACAACTTTTACTATAGGACCAAACCTGAAATCGCGAAAAAAAAAATCAGCTGTTCAGTACATTTATCTATTCAAACTCGTCGAAATGTAGGGAGCAGCTAATTTTTTTGTGATTTCAGGTTTGGTCCCATAGTAAAAGTTGTTCATAATGACGAGTACAATGACCCCCTATGAGGATAAAAACGATAACAAATTCACTAAGTATACAGAACAAAATGTAGAATTCGTAGTTTGGTTCTTACTTAATATTCAGTTGAGAAATCTTTTCCATTTCAATTCGAGGTATGCACAAAGTTTTGTAGTGGTTTCATACAACGCAAAAAAATACATATTTTTGTTTCTTTCTTATTTGCAAAATAGTTGGGTAAACGTCATCTAAAACTGTTCCAAATTTCAAGTTGATAGCATTAGTAGTTCTTGAGATATCCAGCTGTGACAAACGTACAGACAGACCGACCGAGTCGCACCATCAGGGTTCCTTTTTACCATTTTGGTACGGAACCCTAATAAGAAAATTATAATATTCAAATCTGTCTGTATATACTGCGTCTCTCAGCAGACAATAATGGCCCCTTCCTTCCATCTTGCGCATCATGATCAGGATCTGATTTGTGACTATAAATTAGTGTGCTATTATATATCTTGATTGTAACATGTATTTCCTAGTGTCAAATAAATATTTTTATTTTTATTTATTTATTTATTATTATTATGCTCTGTCACCTGTGCACTTCAGGATCTTATGACTGCGTCAGTGAACGGAGTTCAAGTGAACTTTTTAGGAATTGTGGGTTAACCATAATATTTGAATTTTCACAACCTTGTTTGCTATCGATACGCTAAGAAGAAGTAAACCGCTAAGAAAATTTCATAAAGGAAAATTAATAAACTTCACATTTCAGTGCCAAAACATTTGAGACATTATTCATTTTATGTGTACACAGTAATTGTAATTGTCGTTAAACTAAGATTAAGATCTTAGCTTTAAGCTAACGTCTCATGACATAAAATTAAGTGCTTAAGTCTTAAGTGAAATGTCTTCCGTTTTAAGTAGGTAGCTTACTGGATGGATGTGAAGATTTTATAGATTTTATTTTTAAATGTCTATAAAAAGTATGATGCAGCTGTGAGATTCATATAGAGAAGATTGGTTTTGAGGCTCTCTGAGGAAACCAGATGAATTTGAATAGGTATAGATAGAAAGATTATTCGGTGACTGGTAATTAGTGACCGATACTAAAACACATGGTTGTGCTCATGATAACAAACAAGGAAACAACTTTGAAATCACGAGAAAAAAACCAGCTGTTGCCTAGATTTATGTTCGCATAACTCGTCAAAATGTACGGAACAGCTGATTTTATTCGGGATATCAAAATTGATCCTATAGATGAAAGTTATTCAGTTCGATAGTCTAAAGCACTCCTTAAAGTTTTTAGAGTTATTTGTTTTAACACCTATAAATACCTGATCAAGAACAGTGTACCTAATTATTCTTCTAACTGTATAAATGAACTGTATATAAGTAATAAATGACTGAACTGTATAAATGTATTAGAATCAGGGACCGTACAACCCCGGTTAAGAGTTAAGTCTTTCGAAGGGGTAAGCCGTTTATGAAGTTACCTTGATCATGTGTAACTCCTTGAATGGGTTTTAGGATGAAACCCAGTAAAAGGGATATCCTTTCAATATTGATAACCGATTGAATGGGTTCTTGAAACCCAGTGAAAGGGTTACCTATCTATTAAGGGTTTTGTTCGGGTTACCATATTAGCTATTTGCAGCGTATGCCCATCATCGAGAGATCATATTACATTGCTCTGAGTCGAAATGTTACGCTGTTATCGTTTTTAAGAGAGTTGAAGTGAAACCCTTTTGAAGTGTTTAATATAAGCCGTTCGAAATGGTTACCCACATCGTATGGGTTTTGTATAACTGCTTAGAAAAACCCTATCGAAAACCCTTTCAACGGATAACCTAAATGGCCCCATAAAGCCATTCAAAAGGGTTACCTACATCGTATGGGTTTTTGATTAACTGCTTAGAAAAACCCTATCGAAAACCCTTTCAATGTGTCCAAAATGTTCCCTGATTAGAATACCTATAACGGGTTGGAAAATGTAGGAACTTATTATAATTCAGATAGGCAAAGTTATCATATTATGGTTAAAATTACGATACAAGAATGCGAAAAAACCCCCAACGCAAAAAAGAAAAGGGAACATTTAAAAAGTCAAAAATAATACCTATCGTTGAGCCATTAAATTCGATTGAGTAATACCTATATATATTTTAATTACAGAAATTGATGGATGGCACGATAAGGTTTGTTCATTGAATTGGCGCTATAATTTCGCGGCGGGGTACCGCATATGTACATAGTCAATCAAGTGAAGATGGGTCTGACTTACTTATGCGGTACCCCGCCGTGACATTATAGCGCCAATTCAATAAGCAAACCTTATCGTGCCATCCATCAATTTCTGTAATTAAAATATATATAGGTATTACTCAATCGAATTTAATGGCTCAACGATAGGTATTATTTTTGACTTTTTAAATGTTCCCTTTTCTTTCTTGCGTTGGGGGTTTTTTTAATTTTTAATTTAATTTTTATTTTAACATTTTTAAACTTTTTAAACAATTTAACAACATAGAAATTCATTTTTATAACTGCAGAATGTTAAGTTTCTCTGCACATAACATTAACCTATAATGATGCCACCATCGTACTGGAAATAGAATTAAATACTGATAAAAAAACGAATACAAACACTACTATCTGCTATTTCATTTTTCAAGAGTGTACTAGTGTGCTGGATATCCTGACTGCAGCATCAGCTCATCGTGTAGCTACCATTGCATTGTATGTAGAATAAAATACTGATCAAAACGAATCCAAACACGACATATCTGCTATTACTTTATCATGAGTTTTCTAGTGTGCTGGACATCCTGGCTGCAGCATCAGCTCATCGTGTTGCCACCATTGCATTGTATGTAGAATCAAATACTGATGTAAATGAATCCAAACACGACATATCTGCTATTGCTTTTTCAAGAGTGTTCTAGTGTGCTGGACATCCTGGCTGCAGCATCAGCTCATCCTGTTGCCACCATTGCATTGTATATAGAATCAAATACTGATGTAAATGAATCCAAAGACGGCATTTCTGCTATTATTTTTTCAAGAGTGTATCCAGCACACTAGTGCTGGATATCCTGGCTGCAGCATCAGACCAAGAATTCCATAATCTTGCATAGATAGATAGCATACATGGATGTTTCAAATTTTAGGTCACACTAAGGTTTGAAAGTAAAGTAAATACCCATTACGCGTCTAAGATCCCTACCGCAGCTAACAAAAGAGTGGATAACTTTGAAACGGCTGAACCGATTTTGATAAAACATGTCTAAGAACCATCGCTGGAAAACCTGCTTTCAAATAAAAAAAACCGCATCCAAATCAGTCCACCCGTTTAAGCGCTACGGTGCCACAGACAGACACACAGCCACACACACACACATAGCGGTCAAACTTATAACACCCCTCTTTTTGCGTCGGGGGTTAAAAATGCAATAAAACTATAAATAAACCTTCTAACATAGACGTATAAAAAAGGAGGACTCCGCGCCACGCATATCGAAAGTGAAGCACAGTAAGTATGCCGGGACCGTTTGTACAAACACGCCTCACGCACACATTTACATCACAGTATGCCGACCGGCCGCCATTACGTGACACGAGCGACGGCGTCTTTGCAGGTACTCAAATCATGCACACATAGATCGGTACGGTGCTTCACTTTCGATATGCGTGGCGCGGAGTCCTCCTTTTTTTATACGTCTATGCCTTCTAATGACACACTAAGGCCCTTTTGTCCACCATCCCATCAACGAGAACGAGATGACGTCAGATCAAAAAATTCGTGATAACTTCTACGTAACTTTTACTTACTTATATCTTAAAACTTGAAGCTTTCCACCAACAACTTCATAGAACACTTACGAGGGATGCATTCTTCCATTTCCCCAGAAGAGCAACAAATCGATGTGCCTATTAAATGTTTACGAGTGAAACTTATTGCTTACGACATGTGAGCGCTATTCCGGCCGCAATCATTTGACGCGATACTGGGGACGATAAAATGTTAGATTGCACATGTACTTTGTACTTTTATGTTTAGAGGTTTAATTTCTTACCTTACTTTTTAAAAGTACAATCTAGTTACCACAACCCTTACAGATTTTGCGTGTGTAAGCGCTTTTGCCCAGCACGATCTGTGTGGTCGCTGGGCTTGTATATTTGAAAGATTATGATTGTTTAGTCTAAGTTTTAGTTAATTAGTCAATTAGTCATCAATGGGTGACTTACATTCAAATGTGTAACACGTCTCAATAAAGAGTTTTAAGTAATTAATAAATTATTGTAATTTCAACGCACATCCTCTCAATCGGTAGCCCGAAACCCTTTGATAACCGCTTTTAATATATCCTATCTAGTAATTCAAAAGTTACCCAGTACATCATCATCATCTGCCTAGACTTTTTCCAACTATGTTGGGGTCGGCATCTAGTCTAACCGGATGCCGATTACCAGTATTTTACATGGAGCGACTGCCTATCTGACGTCCACAACCCCGTTACTGCTACTGGGAAATACGATACGCCTTGGTAAGATTGGTCGTCAGACTTTCGGGTTTCTGACTACCCGTAACGACTGTCAAAGATCTGCAAATCACAGCCGGGACCAACGGCTTCAGGTGGATGTGCAAAGGTAGCCCGGGAAATTCAAATGTTCTTGCGTTTTTTTTGCAATTTGCAGTGCCAGGTTGTATGTTGATCAAAATATGAGTCGCGACTATAACAAATAAATATGTAAGTACATTATTACAACCATAAGAATCATCAATACATATCTCTAAGTTCATAAATAATCCTAATGAATGACTATTTCATGAAATTTGACATTTAGGATTATACCTACTAACTTAAGGAGTTGTATTACTGATTCTAATGATTATAATTTTGTAAATACATATAGATACGTTACGGTCGCGAATCATACTTTAATCAACTTACACCTAACACTGACTTGCAAAACACGTAAGAAACTTTGAATTTTACGACTTACCTGGGGCTTCCCCGTTAACGTGCTTTCCGAGGAACATTACCTACCATATTGGACAAAAACAATTTACTCAAACACTCATTACCAATCCCTCTACACAGCTCCCGCATTGTTTACTAAAGTAATTTACACGATGATTGGTGAGCCAATCATTAACGTAAATACTAGTTATCAATGCAATTTTGATGTCCACCGTACAATATCAAATTGTCGGTTTGGACGAGCTCCAAATGTTTAGTGGGTACAAACAAATAACTTAGTATTGTATCTATAGGTGGATACTGTTGGCACAGATAATGTTCTTGTTTTATTACTCTGTATGTTGTGGGTAACTACATCTTTCGGTAATAGACTTGTATTGGTTCGTGTATTGTTATTGTAGTATTAGAGTAGTTATAGTTAAGTATACCTAGTGATGTAGTTCATATTGTTTGATGCTTTTGATGTAGTTCATATTGTTTGATGCTTTTGATGTAGTTCATATTGTTTGATGCTTTTGATGTAGTTATATTGTTTGATGCTTTTGATGGAGTTCATATTGTTTGATGCTTTTGATGTAGTTCATATTGTTTGATGCTTTTGCCAGCGGCTTCGCCCGCGTGGATGTCGGAAAATATCCCACGGAAACATACTACCGGGAAATCCTTCCGTATTCCTTGTCTACATTATAAAGGGAACCTCTGTGCAAAATTCCATCTTTCTATGTCCAAGGGTTTGGGCTGGGCGTTGATGAGTCAGTCAATCAGTCAGTCAGGACTTCTCTTTTTATTTATATAGATAAGTACATCAATTTAAATAGCATTCAAATTAGGGTTTGGATATTTGCGCGTATCTGATTTGTTAATCAAACGCAATTAGGTACATTATACGAATGGGGTAGCATGGGCCCAGCCTATAATGTTCCCACTGCTGGAACATAGGCCTCCTCTCTGTGAGAGAGAGTGTCACAAATGGGGTGACGACGTTAAAGTAAACATAATTTCTCACAAGCTAGATAAAAGAGCAGTCGTGGCCCAGTGTAAGGGCCGTGACTTACGAGTTGTAGGTCGTAGGTTCAAACCCTGACAGGCGCTTTACTTTGTGCAAATTATTTCATAACCACTGCTCTCTAAACGGTGAAGGAAAACATCGTGAGGAAACCGGCATGTCCTAGAACCAAAATTCGAAAACATGTGACATCTACCAACCCTCACTGGGCCCGCGTGGTGGATTACTGCCCGCTCCCTCTCACCGAGAGGAGCCCTGTGTGTGAACATTAGAGGCTGTTTATGCTATTATGCTGTTACTGAGTATCAATTTATCAAATGGCATTTTCCGCTTTGAAAATAGACTTGACCAAATTCCTAGTTCTACAGAATTCTCCTAGTTCTATACATAGTATTTATTATTTTTCGAGTTATCTATCCCTTATATTGCACCTACCATGTTTTGTCTCTGCATCACCCTAAGGTTGACTGGTAGAAAATGCCTCAGGCATTAAGTCCGCCTTTGTACAGTATTTTGTTACTTGTGCATAAAGTTTTAATAAATAAATAAATACATTCTTAAACCAACATTAACAGTTACAAACACCGGGCCACGAAGCACTTAATTCCTACGCTACGCAATTCCCCTAGTGGACAAAATGCATTCTGTACAGAAAACCACAACAAACACAGGAAAAACTTCCTAAGTAAAACTATTTAATAACCCACCCAAACATCATGGAGTTACGTAGTTTTTTGTACTATATAGGGACTTATATATATTTTCTTTCTAACTGCAAGGTTGCGTGCGGAGAAGACATTAATCGGTTTTAACGCCAGCCGCGCATTTCACCCGATTTATACATCCCCCTCTAAGAACTGCATTGCAGGGTTGTATATTACACAATTTAAGTACCGCCGGATGGCTTGGATGTCTAAATATAGCTTGTAAGCATGCTGTAGCAATGTTACAGCTAAACTATTTTTTGGAATATTTTGAGCAGCACGAGCAAATACTGATGTCTGATAACTATTATCTAATAAATCATGTTGGGGTTGGCTTCCAGTCTAACCGGATGCAGCTGAATACCAGTACTTTACATGGAGTGACTGCCTATCTGACCCCCACAACCCAGTTACTGGTCAAAACGAAACCCCTTCGAAAGAAACTAGCTGTCAGACTTTCGGCCTGCTGACTACCCCTAACCAATGTCAAAGATCTACAAATGATAGCCGGGATGAACGGCTTGACGTGTTTTTTGAGGCCCAGAGGGGTCTCAATATGTAGGTAATGGATACCTACCCATCCACGAATCGTGAAGCGTAGCTTAACCTCAAGCCCTTACAGAATTAATAAACAAATTACGGTTTTCTTTTAGTCCGTTAAAAGATAATATGTAAGTACATGAAAGCCACACTAAGCTACAATAAGCTATGAATACTAAAAGCCACTCAAAAGGAGCTCGTGGCTAAGTATTAACAGTCGCACAGGTCGATCCATCAGTTTAAGCTACGCTTGCTGGGGTTGGTCAGTGGATGGGTGACCGTCTTTACATACCGAGACTCCTCCGTGCCTCGGAAAGCACGTTACGCCGTTGGTCCCGGCTGTCATTCGTGGAACTGATAGTCGTTACGGGTCGTCAGAAGCCCGAAAGTCTTACCAAGGGGTATCGTATTACCCAGTTACTGGGTTGTGGAGGTCAGATAGGCAGTCGCTCCATGTAAAATAGTGGTATTCAGCTGCATCCGGTTAGACTGGAAGCCGACCCCAACATAGTTGGGAAAAGGCTAGGCAGATTGACTAGAAGCCACTCAAAAATAAACTTACCCACATAACCATAAGCACAAACTATACTGTAGCAACTAAAAATAACCATTTATCTTCACTATACCAACCTATTTAGAATAAAATCTATAGTCCTATCAACTAAGCACTGCAAGTAATGTTTAATACTAAGCCCAACTTCAGCACCCAGCTTAAACTTAAGCCCCAAAGTAGCTCCGAAGGCGTTGTCTTAAGTTTTTACAACCTTCCAGCTTAAAATCTTCGTTAGTCTTTATAATAAAAACGTGGAGAACATGGTTATAGTACGAGTAGCACGACGCAACTGAGAAGTTCCATCGGCTAGATTCGTCAAACATGATGATAGGTTTGTAACATGCGACTTTAATTATAAAAAAAACCGGTCATGAGCGAGTCGGACTGGCGCACCGAGGGTTCTGTTCCGATTTCTGAAAAAGTGTGCTATTTAAAGACATCGTTTTATTTTTCCTGTAATCTTTACATACGGTATTTTTTTTTCATTTTTCACCAAAAGTCGAAAACTATGGGCCCTAAAAAAAGAGAAAAAAATGTTTGAGAATGTGCAAACAGCGCTCTTTTATATGATGCCCCACATGCCTTAGTCACCCCAGTCAATTTTTTAAGACCCCTGTTGCAAAAAAAAAACAAAAAATATTTTTATTTCTTTCTTATTTGCAAAATAGTTGGGCAAACGTCATCTAAAACTGTTCCAAATTTCAAGTTGATAGCATTAGTAGTTCTTGAGATATCTAGCTGCGACAGACGGTCAGACAGACAGACAGACAGACTGAGTCGCACAATAAGGCCGCGTTTCCACTGACGCGGAGCTGGGCGGAGCGGAGCGGAGACGTGCAGGAATCGTCCAATTACAGACGAGGCAAGAGACGCGATGAGGATTTCAACCATTATGATTGGTCGATTCCTGCACGTCTCCGCTCCGCTCCGCCCAGCTCCGCGTCAGTGGAAACGCACCCTAAGGGTTCCTTTTAACCATTTTGGTACGGAACTCTAAAACTCGGAAAGGAATTGTCAGGGTCAAGGATGTTCACATGATATAGGTTCATATCAATGTGCGCTCGAAATGTCAACCGAACCTCATAGGTTCTATACTGTCAGCCCGCGGTCACCATTGGATGATGGTATTTTAAGTTTATTTGCACTTGCAACACGATATCTGTTGGCTTCGATCGCTTTTTCTTATGAACCTATGCGGTATCATGCAATGGACTCAAGGAGATGAGGCTTAGTGGAATAATTATGATCGGGAATGAAAAAGGTTAGCACCTTCAGACCTTCAGTCTCATACATGGACCATGCTATTATTTTTTGTCTACTGCTAACATTATGAATGTGTCCAAAATTGCTGAGTGTACATTGATGTAACCTTTAAGTTGTGTCGTGCTGTATTTACTGAGTTTTCACTCGCACAACAGTCTCTAAACAATTAAAAAGTTGTTTTTATTAGGTTTTAAAACAAAATTGATTGCGTGATTAAGTTGGCTGTGCACCTAACTAAGTTTAGAAAGCGATGGCTCTCTTTTATGGTGAAGTTAAATGGTACTTACTTGAAAATGTTTTAGATTGTATTGAATTACCGAACGGTGGATCTGTATTATTTGGTTTGTGTGTGTATGTGTGATTAGTTATAATCATGAAATTCAGCTAGTTATGAAGGTAGCGTTCTGAGTAACTCCAGTATCAATGGATAATGTAGTCGCAACCAACTGCTAATTAGACGTTTAGTTAACCGCCTAGCCTTTACTAAACGGCGTCAGTTCAACTAGCGGCCTGAATGATATTCAATTACAGGTTAGGTTGGAACTGTGACCAACCACACGCGAGTCGAATTGGTCGCAGTTACTAAGCCAAGGCACCCCGACCAAATGGGTTAGGTTAGGTTAGAACTGTGACCAACCGCGTGCAAGCACAGCCGCGGTAGCGGCCGGTGACCGCTACTTCCAAAGGCTATACAGACGGTTAACTAAACGGCTAATTAAAGACTTGGCTGCGACAGATACACTGTAATTTATATCTGATGGGTAAGATGGGTTGGCTAGATACCAGACAGTTTCTAAAACTTCGACCATATTACTTTATAGTATTTATCACGAAGATATTCATAGAAAGAAAGAAAGAAAGAAAAAATGTTTATTTGCGGTAAACATGACACAAATTACAATAAAATAAAATAACTATTTAAATACAATATGGGGGAAAATATGCGTCACATCTACGCAAAACGGCCACCGCATAGAATTCTGCCACTAAGTAATTATATTATTCTTATTTTAATTCATCATTTAAGACGTCAAAACACGCTCCCAAAAATATACTTGTTTATGCAGTAAACATCCAACATTTCAATTTATCCGCCACAAAAGACAAAACCAATCCATAAACTTAAACCCTTAAAATGCCCATTTCATCAAACGTCCTTTAAAAATTCAAAGCTAGCCCTAAAACGCGACAGAACAGCAGTGCGATTCTGTAACCATCTCACCGTGAAAACTTAGGTGAAGTGAGCGTGGAGTGAGCTGTCAATAGTGTCAATTCCTAGCAAAAACAAACTCACTTCACCTAAGTTTTCACGGTGAGATTTTTACAGAATCGACCGGCAGGTGACGTCAACAGACGTTACGTAAATGAATAAATAATAGACTTTTTGAATTTCGCGAAAATCTTTGGCGTAACGAGTTGAGAAAACAAATAAAGGCCGGTCGGTAAAACTTATTATGCTGGCAATAAATAATATAGCGGGTTTACTCTTGGGGTTGCCAACTTTTAATACAAATGGTACGGGTTCAGTAGAACAATGCAGTTTAGGGTTGAAGTTTGTTTGTATAATTTACATGACCTTTGAATGAGAGGGAAGTGGTTGTTTATCAGCTGAGAGGCGTCCCGTGTGTGAGAGTGGAGCGAGGGTCATTCTGCTACCGTGCTTCGAGTGCCGTACATTAATTTATAAATATTTAATATGTACACATTATCTCTGCAGACAATATTGACTGCAGAATATTTTTCATCAAATAGGTATACAATATGCATGTCCCTAGCACTCATTTTATTTTTTAAATTAAATATTTTAAGATGACTTCACGTTATCAACATATTAGGGATGATGCCTGGGTAAAAAAAAGAAAATCTATTTAGTCCGTCTGTCAGTCAGATATTTAAAAAAATATTAGACACGTATTTTTTGCTTTATCATTAATCAAAAACCGGCCAAGTGCGTGTCGGGCCACGCGCAGTAACAGGGTTCCGTAGTGCACGTCGCCGGCCGTCGCAGTCGTTATTGGCGGAGCGTAAATATTATTCATTTAGTGATCATTATGAATAAGAATGTTACGATTTCATTTTTGTATATTTTCTACCTGTTTTACACAGCTAACAACGTTACTTAAGTATTTTTTAATGGAATTTGTACGAAATTTTTACAGTGGGGGCTCGCTACGACACTTCTACGTATAAAATGTAACTAGGCGTGACGTCATCCCATAATATTTTAACTCAATGTATCGCCGTAATCTTTTCATTACGTAAAAAAATGCAAAATACCTGTCCAATATTTTGTAATAATTTAAATGAGTCAAAAAAAAAAACTTTATTCATCAACCCTATTATCAAACCATGAACTTATTACCCCTTTAAGTGTAATCACCGTTATCCTTTTAAGGGGTCATTGTACCTACTCATCATTATGAACAACTTTTACTATATGGAACCAAAATTGAAATCGCGAAAAAAAATCAGCTGTTCCCTACATTTTGACGAGCTATGCGGACATGAATACACGGAACAGCTGATTTTTTTTCGCGATTTCATGTTAGGTCTCGTAGCAAAAGTTGTTCATAATTATGAGTACAATGACCCCTTAAAAGGATGCTGACAGATCATTGTATGGAATCTAAAATAGTAGATTACTTTAATGCCTTTACAGTAGCTTTCAAATCAGTATTAGTTCTCTTATTAATTTACTACTAAATCCCACTGAACTCTTGTTAGATTTTTTGAAGAGCTGAGTGGATTGAATATACCTACTGTACGTTTCGTAACAATTGACGTTACAGAGAGGAGGAATGTTTACGTAATATCTATGATTTGTTGTTGCATATTGTGTTCAAAGAAAGAACGGGTATTGATGACCTTGTTCAGGTACTTATTCGTTTGTTTGTTTGGATCATAGTTTACGTTGGATGTTATATTTTTGAAATAGAATATTATCGATGTAGGTATTTTTTTTCAGACATGAGTGAAAGAGGGTTTGATTAACCTTTAAATGGTTTTTCGTAAAGGATTGCGTTATTTTCATAGAAAATATAAACACGATGTGTCACTAAAGGTCACTACGCTAAGTTTTGTAATTCCAATTAAGTAGGTACTAACTTTCCAGTGAGATGAACCTAAGTATGTACTTCCGAGCCACTGATGACCAAATTATTGTTGTAATACATTCTCTTTAGGGGCTCGTGGCTAAGTAATAACAGCCGCACGAGTCGATCGATCAGGTTAAGCTACGCTTGCTGGGGTTGGTCCATGGATGGGTGACCATCTTTACATACCAAGACCCCTCAGTGCATCGGAAAGCACGTCAAGCCGTTGATCCCGGATCGACCCGTGCGGCTGTTATTAATTAGTCACGAGCTTTTCATAGTTTTACAAATCCATGCCCATATTATTAAATCGAACCAAATAATAATTAACTAGTGACATTATTAATGAGGCGACAATCCAACTGAACGGATTTAAATTATTAATTAACAAAGAAATTAATAGGTTTTGTCAACGAATAAATTGAATATTTAAATCGGCCATATTGTGTTCTGTTAGTCACCTACGGTGAAATTGTTTGTAATAAATGTCCTGATTTATGGTAATTTAATGGATAATATCCAAAACTGTAATTTGAAATATTATTTTCATATTTTGTGGGCTGTTCAAATTACAGCTTTGGCAAAAATTAAGCTGCCTATGCATTTATGATATATGAGTAGTAATACTAGTGAGTAGCGAAGATACAAATACAGGTATACCATGATAGTGGCTATAAATTGACGATTTCTCAGTTTTTCCTAAGACCTACCCAAAAATCAAAAAGTTCTTGAAATTACAAATTACGTCGATATTTAGCGTGTTTAGGTATACGGACGCTCGGCAGTCGAGAGGTTACATATTTGTAGTCTTATTGCTTGAAACAAAATACAGCCCACTCTACCAATAAAAATATTTCCATATGACGATTTCTGGTAATTAATTGATTTTCGGGTAACATACCGAATGCATCATAACAAATCATCATCATCATCATAAATCTCTATTTAGATTGCCATCGACAAGCAAGAAGATATCAAATGAGACTGCAAACTACAGTACAAAGCAAACAAAATAAAAACGAACGAGCCTTATAACAGTAATCGCTTAAGGCCCTGGTTCCAAGCTTGGTTTAGCTCGGTGTGTAAGTGAAATGGCTTTATGGCTGTTCTAGTTTGACGCATGAGATAAAAGATTCTCACGCGCACCGGAATTATGTCGTAAAAGTGCAAATAAATCGTATAAAATTAGAAATTAACTATTTCATAAAAAGTAATCCATCACTGAATGCAGTTTGGAATTTGACATTTTATGGTATATTTTTAATTATAATTATAATTGCTAATGAAGGGATATACAGCTTTTAAAGATTATTAGGAGGTATGTTTAAAGATTTTTTTGGTGCATTAAAAAATGTTTAATTATGTTTTGGCTTCCATCACTGTATGCGAAAAGGACTTGAAAATATCATATTTTTTTTTCATGTTAAAATTATTTACGGTTTTTGAGATACACAGCTTTAAAAAACCACCTTTTTGATCGTTTTCAGGAAATCTGCGCCTTAAGATGTGTAACATCTGACACCTCACCTTGATAAAAGTACTTTCTGGTTCCATACCAAAAGACATGTCCGTAAAAGGTTTTTTATTATTCAATCATTCTAGCTTGGATAAGTTAAATATATTTGGATAGACCTCCTAAAACGAAAAGACCTTTCTAATTATGTAGAATAATAAAGTGAACACACCCGAAATAAAATAGTAAACTTGTCAATACACATGGTAGGTACTATCATTACTATCAGTCAATATTTGATTATAGGATGACGCCCTGTCTACGATGACGCCTCATCAGGCCTGTCGCCTGTCAGAACACTGTCATATTTGACAGATGAATAGAATCAATCATCTGTCAATTATGACATTGTCAGTGTGTGGGAGGCTTTGTTTGGGTATCCATCAATAACTAAAATATTTAAATAGTTTATGATTTTTCTCTTAAATGGGGTGGTCTACAAATATTATTCCAGTGGTTCTAAGTTCCATATTTTTGTCGTTTTTATTTAGGTGATGTATGTTAGATTTTTCTCGGAATAAAAAACCAACGTCCATACAAAAAGAGGGCATCCTTTCAACCAACATTTCAATCCGTCACTCAAAACTTTTAGAAAAATATTTTCACTTCCTGTTTACACACTTCCGTCACTTCCGTCCCTGTTCACGAAATCACTCCCACAGATTGCAGTAAAGCGAGAGGAAAGATGTTACACATCAACAATTGAAAAATAGTAATACAACTTCATTACTGCAAACACACTACTCAAGTCAATAAAAAGCACACATTTTTTTACCAAAAAATTTACAGACGTGCAACTGTTTACACACTTCACACGTTACCCCATAATTCCTCCTTTGCCATAGACGCGGTAGTCCCCAAAATACCCCATAGCACTGCCATAGCTTACATGCGTTAAAACCCCCCGCTATTAATTTTTAATTTCGCTTTTACGACTTTTTTTAATGGCGTCCGCATTTTGTTTAAATTTTTATACGATCCGGATTTGCTTTTAGTAATTTTGGGATTGATGTTGTTGAGAAGAAGGGCTGTTTTTTGTAAGGGACTGGGTCTATTGTAGCTATGATATCTGTTCGATTTTAAAAGATTTGGTGCTAGAAAACCATTGTTAGCTCTTCTATTTCAGTATTCTCTGTCGGTTTTAGGTTTATTGACTGTACTTCGCCTAAAATTAATTTGGAGGCAAAACGTTTGAAAATACATCCACAATGGTAGTCTAAGAAATGAATTGCTTATAAAATCTGACTCATCATCGGCCTAGCCATTTCCCAACTATGTTGGGGTAGGCTTCCAGTCTAAACATTAACTACATGCCACATGCCACAAGTCGCTCCATGTAGAATACCAGTATTTTACATGGAGCCACTGCTTATCTGCCCTCCACAACCCAGTTACTGGGTAATACGATAACCCTTGCTAAGACTGGTTGTCAGACTTTCGGGCTTTTCAGCCGTAATGACTGTCAAACATCCACGTACTTTCCGAGGCAGGAAGAGATCTCGGTATGTAAAGAAAAAAAGTTTTTTTTTGTTTGTTTTTCTTTTTGCTTACTAACCCATAATATGGATGTTGCTTATCCGAAATAAAAATTATTATTATTTTTTTTTTTAAAGATTGATCTACGCTTGCCGCGGTTGGTCCGTGGATGGGCCACGGACCAACCGCGGCAAGCGTAGTTTAACCTGATCGATCGACCCGTGTGGCTGTTATTACTTAGCTATTACGAGCCCCCCTTATCAAATAACTAAATTAAATAGTCCGTATATTTTTCTATAGTATAATATGTATGTATTTACAAAAAATATATATATATAAGTAGTTTATAAGCCATCTCGTTACCATAACACAAGCATTAGGTTGCTTAGCTTGGAACTAGATGGCGTTGTGTGAAATGTCCAAGGATATTTATTATTGTTTTTTTATTTTATTTATTTATAAAGATTGAATGTGATACAACTGTCTAATTTAGTAGTTGTATGAAATGGATATAAAACGGTAAATTGACGTAGGGTACCAATTTGCTTAACCGTTAATTTCTCCGAATGTACTTAAAGGAAAATCTCTAGCACGATACAAAGTTTTAAAACATATTTTTATGTTTCAAGCTCGTCAATCAAAGTCTTTTAGCTGCCACCTTCCATCAGTCTAATTAGAAAAACCAAAGCAATAACAGCACAAACGACCACCTTTAAAGAAAATATTTATTTGAAAAACCACGCTGGATGCAAATTGAAGTCGCTTCGAAACAGAGTTTATTAAGAAAACTATTGCAACAGAAAAAAAACAACGACGAACTCTCATCAGCTAAGAGCTTGATAGTACAACCTTTGGGGCATTCATTAAATAAATAATAAAGGAAATCTTGAGTACCAGCTAGATCTAGACACTTTTTATGCTAGATTTTTCTTTTAACTTTTTTATGGCGGAGTCTACTATGAAATCTAACAGAAAGTATTTTTAGTTAGTGACAATAAAACTTCTACGTTGTAGATATTCAAAAATTTCGAGTATATTTTAATCTAATCCTGGATTTGGTGCGGTAAAATTTTTAAACGTTTGAAATACGAACACTTTTTTATTGGTAAAATGTCGCGTTCGACTAAAGGAAATACAATCTACGCTCCGTTCAGTTCGATCTTCAAACGGCAGTAACAAGCGCCGATCTATAACTAAACTTTTGAAAAAGGAATAGTAATCCGTCTGCGAGTGCACCAGACAGTGCATGGCGACATGATTTCATAGAGAAAAAAAAAAAGAAAATACGAGAACCGACGCCTACAGCGCTTTTCGTCACCGTACGATATTTTTCCATTTCCCACTGTGCAGTTTTTCATTTCAACGGAGTTTTGTGAAGGATTTATTGATAGATATGTACAACTCCAGATTGCCGAGCCCAGTTTTCGGGGTAAAATATTCGGGAAGTTTGGTCGTACGGTTCGAAATCTGAAATTAACAAAAAAGGAAAACTGCTTTTTGTGTCTGTGGGTTTCGAATAAATTGAATATGGAACGCGGTTGTAGAAATGATTACTGGCCGCTTGGTTTTCGTTAAAGTTTTTGCACTTTTATTTTATCGGTCACAGGAATTATTTCCTGAATAATAAAATCTACCAATTAGTATTTATTGATGAACATAGGTCCGATACGATGTGTTGCGAAAATACAAATTGGGGGAAAGTTGGGAAAATAAGCATTAGGGTCCTTTTGACTGCTAATAAAAGTCATTTTATTAAGTTTCATTAAGCAATATGGACTGACAACTGAAATAATGAGATAAATAATCCTAAACAGTGCTTAATCTACAAGCCATTCTCTAGATTTGCGATATTAATAAAAAGTGTAGTTTACATATTTTCTTTCTTTTATAAGTACCTGCCAAATTTTCCTTCACAATTCCGTAAAATCGCCACAATAAGCTGCTTTTAAATATATCCAAACAAATTCCGCTCTCAGATACTCACTTACCACTTTATTAAAGTGCAAACGTGCTCTATCAACCTAAGCTAAGACCTAGGTAAATAACCCAAGGTTAGGTTCATCGAGAACGTAAACACTCTTAGCTGTCGTGTCGCTAATTAATAAACGTGTAAATATACTGGTTTAAATTAATTCAACGTAGGTAGGACGGCACTGAAGTGAGATTAGTGACTGTTGTTTTTTTTGTGCCAATTTAATGGTTAACATGACTTTTTTCATCATCTAAACATAAATAGTAAGCACACCTAATTTTAAAAAGCAGTAAAATTAAAGTATTTGTTTTGAACTGTTGAAAATTACTTACTTACTTAATATCATGTTGAATTGTGTAAAAGATAGAGGTTTATGAATGTTACAGTTATTAAAAATCTCGCAAGGCTTTCAAATAAGTATGATATAAATAATGTTCACATGTAAACGAGTACTTACGTAGTGTTTACTGATATTCGTTCAAACTGACCGAATACTTCATACGTGTAAATCACGAACAAAAAGCTGAACACCGAGTACTCACAAATGGAATGCATAACTAACTAAAAACCCGCCCAAAAATGTTTCAACTACACTTTTGAAGTACCTATACACAACATTTCAAAACATAAGCCTTCGCCGTTTCCCGGCTACGTCCACCGAAATGTTCACGTAGTAATAGAGAATATTCGAATGCGCTGAAACGGAAAACAAAGCAAAACGTGTAGTTAACATTAAGTTGCCTTACCTTACGAAGCATTTCCTCTAGCGAATCCATGTCGTAGGCGGCAGGCTCCCCGCCCGCGCTGCCGTTCACACCGTTATTGTTGTTCGTCATAGGTGAGCCGCACCCCACCGCTCAACAACACACCGGCACATGTGAATTACACTTATGCAGACCGCCACTTTATTGCCGAATTTTCTTGTTCACTTCTTTCGTTTTTAAATTCGTCACATGTAGTTCGCACTTGTTTTGTGAAATATCACACGTTTAATGGAATGTTTGGCTTATTACTATTTTATTTAAATTGCACTAGTTTTTAGACTAGAATGGGTAGGAAGACAGTGTTTTTCTGTAAGATGATTAACATTAAGTAAGTTTAAACTTTATCCAGAGTTTCTGTAGCTGACAATGACGTCTGCAGTTGAAATTACCAAACATATTGAGAAATTGAGGTTTAAGAACTGAAAACATGAAAATGATGGCCCCGCAGTGGTAAACAAAGGGATTTAGTAATTAATAAGTAAAAAAGTAAGTAAGTAAGTAAGTAGTAGTAGTTAGTATGTAGTAAGTTATCTATAACGGGTCTTATCGCGATATGACCCGTTCTCGATAATATTTTATAATGTGTAATCGCGAAAGTTTAAAAAGTTTAATTAATAAGTAATTCAAATCAAAGTTACATAAACCTGAGCTGTACTTTATAACGACTAGATATTCTAACTCTACTTAAAACGTTCTGGATTAATCATTATGATTAATAGTTTAATGTCTAATAAAAAACGGAATGTCTAGATTTAGGGTATTTGGAGCGATTAGGATGATCATTAGTCCTAATCTAAATTATGAGAATTATTTTTTTACCAACCGCGTGAACTCGATTCATCTGATCTTTCTCTATGCGTTGAAGGCGAATTTCACCAATGAAACTGAACATAATTCGAGATACCGCGTATTTAGAAATTCTTATCTTACTGAGGATTACAACTTAACGAGGTTAGAGTTATCGAGATCCCACTGAACTATGAACGCGCTTTTTCGTTACGTGACGATTTCTACCAGTTAACTCCTTATTTTTTTCTTTTTTTTTTGTGAATGGGAAATCATCAAATAACTTCTCCCGCTCTGTGTTGAACGGAAGGGCGTGTCAGACTTTTACTGACTAAAACCCACCCGTGTTCCTTCAGTTGCCTGTGCCAGGGCCACAGTATCTTTTCCAAACAACTCGCGACCCCAGCTGCATCGGCCCTATTGGACCCCGTCACTTGCTGACATCTCTTTGAGGCGCGCGTGGAACACAACGCGCCGTCGACCCGGGCCTGGTCCTTACCGGACGGCGAGCTACAGCCCACTACTCACCGTCCGCAAGCCCGCGCCTACGGTGGCCGAACCAGTTAACTCCTACCGCAAACCGCGCTAGAGAACTTCGTTCCAAAAACAAGATGGCAGCGTAATTACTTTGATCCCGCGTCAAAATATACTTGTACAGTAAACCGCGTTCAACAGCTACCAGTGTCAATAGCTCAAGCCAGCTCTTACCAGTGTTAAGAGCTCTTGAACACGGTTTAGATGTGCTGATCGCGTTCAATTTCATTGGTGGAATTCGCCCTGAATCTTTTATACCTGATCTATTTATTTATTTATTTACTGAGCGAGGCACACCAACAACATATTTACAAGGGTAATAACAACAATAGGTAATCACGAGTCTTCAATACTGTGTAAATACATCACTTATAGGGATGCATAACATTCATAATAATTTAAAAGGTGAACAACTATTCAATTAATTTCATTTCAATCAATCTGTCTGGCCTTTTCCCAACTATGTTGGGGTCGGCTTCCAGTCTAACCGGATGCAGCTGAATAGGTACCAATATTTTATACGGAGCGACTGGCTATCTGACCTCCACAACCCAGTAACTGGGTAATACGATACCCCTTGGTAACTGGTTGTCAGAGTTTCGGGCTTCTGAAGACCCGCACCGACTGTCAAAGATCCACGAATGACAGCCGGGAACAACGGCTTAACGTGCTTTCCGAGGCACGGAATAGTCTCGGTATGTAAAGATGGTCACCCATCCACGGACCAACCCCGGCAAGCGTAGCTTAACCTGATGGCTCGACCCGTGCGGCTGTTATTACTTAGCCACGAGCTCCTCAATTAATTTCATTTCAATATTAACAATATTTTTTTTTACTTACATAACAAAATTCCCAAATAAGATATTCTGAGATAAATGTTGTAAAATCAAATGGCTGGTAAATAATTTAAAGCTAGGCTCGTGTCAACAAGTTATCTCAATGTGTTGGACAAACATTGGAAGTCATGTAGCTAAATAAAATATATTTTGTAGAACCTTTGTGATTTTAGGGTTTGTGGATTTAAACGCAGGTCTTATTGTGTTTTTTGATAGTCGTGATTTAATACTTCGATTCATACGTTCATAAATATTGTTGTAAGAGTTCATAGATGTTGATAAATGGCTTTAAAAATACATATAAGGAGTAATACAGAGTAGGTACTTAGTTTATGATTAAGTCGTGGCTAAGTAATAACAGCCGCACGGGTCGATCCGTCAGGTTAAGCTACGCTTGCCGGGGTTGGTCAGTGGATGGGTGACCATCTTTACATACCGAGATTCCTCCGTGCCTCGGAAAGCACGTTAAGCCGTTGGTCCCGGCTGTTATTCGTGGATATTTGACAGTCGTTACGGGTCGTCAGAAGGCCGAAAGTCTGACAACCAGTCTTACCAAGGGGTGTCGTATTACCCAGTAACTGGGTTGTGGAGGTCAGATAGGCAGTCGCTCCATGTAAAATACTGGTATTCAGCTGCATCCAGTTAGACTGGCAGCCGACCCCAACATAGTTGGGGAAAGGCTAGGCAGATTGATTGAGTTTATGAAAACAAATTGTCTATAAATGATTTACTTAATTATTCAACTTAAATAGGAAGGAACTTCGAAAAATAAAGTTCAAAGCAAACATTAAAATATCAAACGCTGCAAACAGAAAATGACTCGCTATTTTATTAGAGGAAAACAATCAGTCCACATGATGTCAAATCCACCAAGCCAAACAAATGACAATCAACCATCCTATACCTCTACACAGGTTACTGTGCAAACAGAGATAGTATCCCAATACTGGGAGTGGGGTGAAAGTGTGTGACTACGCATACGTTTAGCGCTTTAGATCTCCCGCTTTTAAGCGCTTCTCGCATCGAAATTAAACAAAAATTAGCTGTAGGGGTGCAAGTTTTAATTACGGTTTAGAGATAAAGCTGAAAGGACTTTCATGATTAGTAAATATTTTGGACTATTAGGTTCTTTTTAATAATGTGGAAATCATGCTGGAGATATTAGTCTATATTTAATTTCATTGACAGTTGAAAAAAATAATTAAACTGAAATGTGACTCAAAACTAAAGCGATTTATTATGTTGTTTAATAGTTAAACTTTAATAACATGAGGTAATACGGGATTCCAGTTTGAAGCGAGGAGCTCGTGGCTAAGTAATAATAGCCGCACGGGTCGATCCATCAGGTTAAGCTACGCTTGCCGGAGTTGGTCCGTCCGTCGATGGGTGACCATCTTTACATACCGAGACTCCTCCGTGCCACGGAAAGCACGTTAAGCCGTTGGTCCCGGCTGTCATTCGTGGATCTTTGACAGTCGTTACGGGTCGTCAGAAGCCTGAAAGTCTGACAACCAGTCTTACCAACGGGTATTGTATTACCCAGTTACTGGGTTGTGGAGGTCAAACAGGCAGTCACTCCATGTAAAATACTAGTATTCAGCTTCATCCGGTTAGACTGGAAGCTGACCCCAACATAGTTGGGAAAAAGCTAGGCAGATTGATTGATTGATTTGAGTTTGAAGCTGTCTTTCTCATTTGCGACATATCAACTAAAAATTATTGCTTAGTAGAAGCGACTGCCCATAAAAACGCCTACTAAATTTTCACCGTTGACAGAATCAGTCTACAGCCTAAATCAAATCGCTAGCGAATAAACAATGAAGTATGGGAGCTTTTAATTAAGTTTCAAAGCGCCAATACGTTAAATAAACAGAATTGCTCATACCAGACGAAGATTGATGGTCGAATAATATAATATTACCTTTATGTACTTATCTGCCTATATAACGTCTAGACGAAGGTATTAATGAAATTGAAATGGGTTGCCATTGAAATTGAAATATTTACCTAATGGAAAATATTGAAGATGATATTTTTGGAATTGTAGGTGTACCTACTCGTATCTGGCGAATTAGGGGTGTGCTAAGGTATTTACAGCTCCGGCTATCCCTTCTGAAAATACAGGCGTGACCTCTTAAAAGTTGGTCCAGCTGTTCTCGAGTTTTGCGCTTAGCAACACATATAAACATTAATTTTATTTATATCCAGATAACATAACTAAACTCCTTTGCAAAAAAAACGGGCACCTTACAATCATTGGCTTTTCTATGGATAATATTAATATTTTTAGTATGTCATTAGCATAAATGACTAGAAATTTATTATTATCATTGGAAATATATTTTTTAACCCATAAGTCCTGGAATCGATGTTTAAGTCAATGTAAACAGAGAGTCGTGTTAAAATGAAATTTTTTAGGATATAATTAAATTAGTTATGACTACGAATATTTTTATGGTATTTTAACAAAAAAAGGACGTTAAAAAATAAAAAATAATAACAAGTAAGACCTCCCCTTGCAGCGATTACGGCATGTAATCGTCTTGGGATGCTTTCCACCAGGCTTTTGATGGTGTACTGTGGAATGTGTTCCCACTCAGCCGAAATCACACGTTTAAGCTCCCTGATGTTTTGTGGAAGGGGTTGGACAGATCGTACTCGCCTTTTTAGGAGGTTCAAGACGTGCTCAATGGGGTTAAGGTTGGGGCTCCGCGCTAGCCAATCCAGACGACGAATACCGACCTCTTGCATATAAGCATCTACGTTGCCAGAACGGTGGTCCCGAGCATTATCGTCCATGTTAATGGCATCTTCACCAATTACAGTCAGTGCGGGCTGTGCATATTGACAAATTATTCCTGTTATGTACACAGGCCAAAGGAATTAAGTAACCAGACACGCACACTACAAAACTATATCCTACTGTACGTACTGCTCACAATGACAGCCTCGCACACATCCCATTCATAGAGTGAGTGCGCTGACGTCTTTTAAATGATAGTGTAACATAATTTCGCAATGTAGGATAGTTGCTCTCGTGGCGCAACAGGTAAGCATTCAACCTACAGTGACAGAATGATCTGAGTTCGAGCCTCGAGTTTACTAAAATATTATTTTTGAGATTTTGTAATTTAAAATGAATATACTAACTGAATAAAGCGATATTCTGACCAGTTTGAGAATCTACCACAAGTTTCTCGCCTACTTAAAATTATTTCCCAGTTTAGAAGCTAACTACCCGCTTTAAAAATATATTCCTGCCTTTAATTGTGAACTTATGTAGTCAGTCTGCATTAGCAACTACACATTATACTCTTTCTTTTGCACTTGAAGTTTGTGATTGTGATATATTGATTAATTTAGACCATGCATCATTTAACAAGATTTCAAAAAGCTCAGATTATTGTTTTGCATGAGAAAAAAAATATTTCTATTAGTGAAATCGCAAGGCGCCCAATGCTATCGGTGAGTGAAATTATTATTAGAATGTATTAATTTATTATGTCACCGTGATCCCACCCAGTAGTTTTATTATGATTGTCTGTTGTATCTCATTTAACGAATTGTGGATATGAATAGTTGAATCTAATAGGAAATGACACCGGAATAGTTGAATTTAGTATAATGAGTGGCTATGCAGTTAACAAATAAATACAATTTTTGTTAACTGCATAGCCACTCATTATATCGATAATTATTTAATCATTTCCATTATTGGTTTACACAGTATTATAGTAATAGTTTTTTATCTGTGTTTTGTAATAAAATATTCAAAAATAATGAATATGTTTGTAAATGATTAGATAATAATAATAAAATACAATTTTAAAAGATTTCATTTTTTATCTAAAATATTTAAAAATGTAAATTGCATGTATGGTAATTAAACAAAGGATTTCTATTCTAAATAAAGTATAATAATATTGTTTAATACTTTTTAGAAAAAATAAAAAATCATCATTATATTATATTATTTGTTGTTTGTTTTTTTTATTTGTGTCATTATTATATTATATTATTTTTTATTTTTTATAAGTATGATATTATGTATTTCCTAGGTCACTCGCCCTGCCTTTTTATTTCCATTTTATCGTATTATAATTTTTATTATTACTGACCACTAGCCTTATATATCAATTGTATTTAAGTATATAAATATATATTCTCTGCATTGTATTTATATTGTGTAACTTTTATTTCTTAATTTATAATTTGGGAGGTGTATGTTTAGACCTAATATTTTCACTTTTTTTTTTGTAGAGAAAAACCGTTTGACTGTGGGTGCATTGTCACTGAGACAAGCGAAATAAACCGTCGCCTGCCTGGACCGACACCATTGGCTTACACAAATGTTTCGCCTCGGCATCGTGCGTGAGATTGTTGCCACCCATACATCAGATCCATTCGCTTAGACCAGCATAACAGCAGCAGCACACAACGTCATTATGCAAACTGTACGGAACCACCTGCAAGCAGACGGTTTGACATGTTGCAAACCGACGCGTAAAATTTTGTTATATACCGTGCACCGTCAAAATCGCGGAATATCGGCACTTCGATTGACAAAACAATGTCGTCATAATTACTGATGAAAAATGTCTTCGTCGAAAATCACCACCGACTTATCGTAACATACATATTATATACTACCTTTAAATTTCAGACATTTTAACGTTTTTAAATCTATTATTTTCCTAGAAATAATTAATAATGGTTGGTAATAATTATAATACCTACTGTTCCCGATACAGGTGGTAAATGTTTTTATTTTAATTTTAATTTTCAAAAATGTAGGTAATTCATATCTGTATATAACTGAACTAGCGACCCGGCCCTGATTCGCACGGTTTTTACGACTTGTTAAAACATGAAGGTTTCTATAATATATAAGTTAAATATTTATCATGATAGTGAAAACCGCATCAAAATCTGTGGCGTTAGAAGAACAACGCGGCTACACAGACAGACATGAAAAGCGACTTTATTTTATAATAGATACCTAAACGAAATACTTAATACTTTCACAGCATATTTAGCCATAATAAATTAAGTCGGCGGTACTGTGTAGGTAGGAGTGTGTGAGTGATGTTATTGTTACTGGATCAGATTATATTTGTTATCTATGTGACATGTTTATTCACTCCGCCCATTGTTGTATACATATTATATAATGGTATAAAAAGATGTAATAGCATGTTCTAAACATATTGTTGTATTTATAATAAAACATGTTCACTTTTGATGTTCTTTTTTTTAAATAAAGATATTTATTAAAAATGGTTTTATTTATTTAAGCAATTTTAAATAAATAAAACATTTTCTTAACAAAAATTGTTCTAATTGCTTTAGCTTAAAATAATAAATCGCAAAAAGAATCATCACTTCAGAGATTTGAACTCACACCGTAGTACTCAGAAGTATAATGCCTTATTCGTTGGGCTACGAACGCTTAAGTTTTCAACGCGAAATTATGTTATACTATAATTGAGAAGACATTAGCGCACTCACTCGCACATGAACGCGATCTGTGCGTGAGGGCATTGTGTGCTGTACGTAATGAATCGTTTTAACAGTAGCAATACAGTTTTGTAGTGTCACGCACACTACAACACTGGTTACTTATCTCTGTTGCTGTCTGTACCTTTGCGCATTTAGTGAGCCATTCTCAATGAACACTATCTCGGTACGATAGCTGGAAGTTACGCCAGCCCAAAACATAACGGATCTTCCACCATAAGGGGTGATTTCTTCAAAACACACGTCGGCATAGCGTTCCCCCGTCTTCGTAACACTCGCCGACGTCGGTCCTCACCATTCAGACAAATTCGAGCCTTATTGGAGAAGAGTACGCTACTCCAGTTACCTAGTGTCCAAGATAGACAATTTCTAATGAACCTCAGTCGAGCAATTCGGTGCTCACGGAGTAACTTGGGGGCCCATGCTGGTCGTCGACTGCATATATCATTCGCTAAAAGCCTCCTCCTCACTGTCCATAGGCTAACTTGTGCTCCTCGTACCTCTTCAAGGTTTCTTTTGAGGTCTATTTAACTGAATTTGCGGTTCCTCAGCGCCTGAGTCACTAAAAAGCGGTCGTCTCGTGGTTGTGTGCAAAGTTTTCTCCCAGAACCTTGCCTTCTTTGAACGGAACCTGTCTCTTGGTATCGAGTCCAGGTTCTTTGGACGGTTGAACGGCTCACGTTTAACCGCTGTGAGCCGTAACATTGGCTACACCCCCACTTCCAGCAGCGCTATAATTTTACTAGCTCTTATTGCTTTTTCTGCCATTACAATCGACACAAAGATATCTGTTTTAAGTCACAATAAGGCAGGGTTATGCGGCAAACATAAATTATTCTAATAAAATTAATAAGAAGTTAGTTTTAGTTGCCTGATAACCTTTAACCTTTAACCCGCGAATAGTAAGTAAAAAGTCATAAACTGAAAAAGGGATTATTATTTTTAAAAACAACAGTTTCGAATTTGAAATGAACTTTTTTTTCATATCCAGACTCTTTATTAAGTGCCAGTAACATAGTTTGGCTATTAAAACCTCTTTAGAACTAAATAATTACCAATAATGTAGAAAAATCCAAACCGCCCGTTTTTTTTGCAAAGGAGTGTAGTTATGTTATGGCTGCTACTGAGAAATTACAGATTCCAAATTTTCTACTTAGCATAATCAGCCTATAATGTTCCCACTGCTGGGACATATGCCACCTCTCGGTGAGAGAGAGCGGGCCGTAATCCAGCACGCGGTCCCAGTGGATCCAATCACACACACTATTGTGGTTATAATATTATTTATAACACATTTGCTCGTAAAGGGTCTCTTATTTCACCAATTTCAATATCGTAATGTATGTCATTACGTACTTGTGCGTTATCGTAAAGTAAAACGCACGAATTTCTTTCTTTCTTTAAGGTAACCCGTACGGTTTATCATGATGCTCCGTCTAAAACGAACGGTACTTTTTTAAATCTTAGCAAAGAGTTTTTATGTCAGAAAAGTGGTCAGCATTTTATGAATAAAATTAACTTTGGGATAAAATGAAATTAAAGAATTAAATGTTAAACATTTAATTAATTTTGACAATAAATTACAACCATGCATGGTTTTAATTACACCATCTGTAACAAAAACAAAAAAAATAATTTACTTTAATAATACTGGCTGTTTTTGTGCCTTTGCCTTAAAAAAAAGCGCTGATGCGTGCGCATCGCTAATTTGTGAACAAGTAAAAATTATTCCGCGCGCTTTTTCTTTTCGCTATATTGTTTTTATTTGAAAATGTTGTCAAGTAATGATGAATTTATTCATTCGACACCGCCAGAAGTCTCAGAGGCAGCGAAATGGGCTACTCTAAGCCTCTTGCCCGAAAAATCGACCGATAGATACTTACAAGCAAGCGTATGAAGTAACAAGCAAAGATGCAAATTCATTTTCAGAAAGTGTGTTTTTAAAGATTTATTCCTTTATGAAAGTCCGACTTTTATTTATTTCCTCGCAAATATGTAATAAAACGTCGTATGACATACGTGCGCTTTGATAATTACAGCCTCTGCTTTCTTGTAGCCCTCGCCTACGGCTCGGGCTAGCAATATCCCCTCGGCTGTAATTTTCAACTTACCGCACTTATATCATAATGTACTATTTCGCATTGTTTTATTCTTTTGTATTTTTGTGTTTCACGAACTGTGTCCAAATAAACGTTTTTCTTTCTTTCTTTCTTTTCTTTCAGTGCGGGTTGGTAGATGTCACATGTCTATGAATTTTTGGTTCTAGGACATGCCGGTTTCCTCACGAAGTTTTCCTTCACCGTTCAATTTTCTACTTAATTGACTTAAAAACAATAGGTACCTATTTACTCTAAACTATCCAGCTTACCTAAGTGTTAAGCTGCAGATTTCACCAATGTATCACACGCAACTAATGAAGTAAGCTAAGCTAAAGCCGAGCTAATTGCCAGTGTAAATAAGCTGTTAACCTAATGAGGCTGGCAGCTTAGCTTGAAATATGGCTGAAGATTTATCTCTTGGTAATGGGGGTCAGTTTGCTGCCGGGAGTTTCATAGAAAAAAGGCTTGGTTTATTAAAATAATAAATTTCGATAGCTAATTTCCTTAGAAGCGATAGGTATACCTGATAAAATAAAAAACCGGTCAAGTGCGTGTCGGACCATGCACAATGAAGGGTTCAGTAGTTGAAAATAATTGATCCTTACTTAACATTAAAAAAATATGTTTTTATGCGATAAAACAATGTAATGATTTTCGGATTTTTTCCTTAACTTTTTTTTTTTTTTTAATCTTTATTTATTTAAGGGATTTTTGTACGCATATGCGACGATGTCAATCCCATCGTACTTTTACAAATTACAAGTAACTCTTAAATGAAATAAACTAATACTAACACAAAACTTAACTTTTAATCTAATTTATTATTTACCTATTTAATAAAAAAGTATATAATATTTTAGCCACTTCTGAAGTAGGTTTTGCTAAAATACCATGGAATATTCCAACATCCATTACTGACAGTTTCAAAGATTGAAGAAGTGTGTTTCTTTTGTTTGTATATCGGACACATTCCACCAACACATGCTGTACATCCTCTATTCTACCACACACCTCACAGTTGGGAGAGTCCGATTTTCGCATGAGAAAAGCAAAGTTGTTTAGCGGAATATGTCCTGACCTCAAACGATGCGCAGCAACAATTTGACAGCGACTCATTTTTGACCCGGAGAACCAAGGTATATGAGGAGGCTCACTTTGTATACTTTTATACCATATTCCTTTAGCTTTCGATCTCTCATTAAAATGTTCCTTCCAAAATAAATTGTTAATTTTTCGATATTTACTTAAAATTTCCGAATAACTTGGTAATACACCCCGTGTTTGTATACCTAAAAGAACTGCTTCTTTGGCTAACCTGTCAGCCTCCTCATTACCCGAAAGTCCAACGTGGGACGGCACCCACTGGATAACTAAATTTTTACCTGTTTGGTTAAAACAATGGATTTGTTTCAAAATTGTGTATGCTATAGCTAAACCCTTTGAACTGTTATGAACACATTTAGAAATATGTTGTAAAGCACTCTTACTGTCGGTACATATCACCACTTTATTCTTATTTAATTCTACCGCATATTTCAAGGACTCGGAAATGGCAAATAGTTCAGCTGTCATAATGGAGATATGATTACTCATTTTATAAGTTTTATGATACTTATTTGCCAAATCACAATATGCTGCACCCACTCCATCTGATGTTTTGGACCCATCAGTGTATAAGACATGCCACCCAGTGTATCTTTCCCGTAGTTCTTTGAGGGTATTATACTTTAGAGAATAAATGTCATAATGTGATTTTGGAGCAGTGACAGTAACCAAATTACATCTAATAATATCCTTAATATCTATTTTAGACACCCATGTCTCCAAAGTGAACATAGCGACTGGATGAGAAGACGAAATCTCTTCAGCTCCCACCATACTATGTGAAGCAACTAGTAATGGTTTCCTCTTCGCATTCCAGTACCTATTCTGAATCATGCTACTCAGTTCTGAAACCTTGCTTCATGCCAAGTTTCATGATTCTAGGTCAACGGTAAGTACCCTAATACGTTGTGATTGACTTGCGAGTATCTAGCATAAATGGCCGTATTTTTTTACTACGTTGATTTAGAAGCTTGATTTTTTTAGAGCTCCAACGGACCATAGACCTACGTAATTGATATTAATTTCAACTTGATACCTCTACGCGTTCCTGAGGAAAAGGGTCTTGACAGTCTGATAGACAGACGGACACCGAAGTGATCCTGTTTTTTGAGGGACGGAACCCTAAGAATAAAAAGATTTGACGGCAAATACTGGTGAAAATGATAGATTTTCATGACGGCTGTTATAATAATAACTGAATCGCTCTCCCAGGTAACCGTAGCTTATGTATAAGCTACGGTTACCTGGAAGAGCGATTCAGAGAGCGAACTCACTGACATGTTAGTGAGTTCACCACAAGTACAATTAAACGCAAGTACAATATTTGACCTCCATTTAACATAAACGACACTGTCCTTCAAACGGGAACTGTTAGACAATAGTTAAAAGTGTCACGTTCCTTGTTATTCGATACTGGGACAGAATTCGGCAGGAATGTGGGCGTAGTACTGGCAAACGCATGTCCATGGACAATTTGACACTGACAGCGCCTCTATGTAGGAGGAGTAAGGGCGGTTTTTGTAGTGCAAGCGTTATTCTTGTTACTGACTTGCCGTTGACTGTAGGTGTAATTTCGTTTGAATATGTTGTAGGTACTGATGAGTCCGTCGGTTTGTGGGAAGGTCAGGGACGAGGTATTTTAAGGTAAATGAATTGTTTTGAGTTGTTTGGAATGTTTTTAAATCTATAATGTTTGGATTTGATATAGATGATATAGATAATGATGTTTTTTGCATGAAAGGGAGGAACCCTAATAAGTGGGGTTTGTAAATCTGTAATGTTTGGAATTGGTATAGATATTGATGTTTTTGCGCGAAAGGGAAGAGCGAAAGAGGGGACGAGAAAGTCAAAGAGTACTGCGGTTTGATGTTATGCTGGACAAAATTCAATTTTAATTTGTGCTAACGGATTTTCCTTCAAGTTGTTTATTGAGGCTTTCTTTATGGTATATCTTTCTATAGGGCACCCTTGTTGGATATGTTTACAATCAATCTGCCTAGCCTTTTTCCAACTACATATGATGGGGTCGGCTTCCAGTCTAACCGGATGCCGCTGAATACCAGTATTTTACATGGAGCGACTGCCTATCTGACCTCCACAACCCAGTAACTGGGTAATACGATACCCCTTGGTAACACTGGTTGTCACACTTTCGGGCTTCTGACGACCCGTAACGACTGTCAAAGATCCACGAATGACAGCCGGGACCAACGGATTAACGTGCTTTCCGTGGCACGGAGGAGTCTCGGTATGTAAAGATGGTCACCTATCCACGGACCAACCCCGGCAAGCGTAGCTTAACCTGATGGATCGATACGTGCGGCTGTTATTACTTAGCCACGTGCTCCTGTATTCAATGTGTATGTTTACAATGATCTACTGATTTTTGGCGCTTTGATTGCTCTTTTTATAATCGCTACAATTCCTACTTTAAGCTACTTATCCCACTGTATTTTTATTTAGTACTTAATAAAATCAAATTCATCCATTCAAGAAAATAACATACACCATACATTTCTTTAAAAACGACAAAAATGTCCACATGAAATTCAGCAAATTCCCTAACTATAATATCTACACATTCCACGGCAATGGTTTCAATATTAACAGCAATAGTGCGAGGTCATTGACACTTGGCACTAGATTGCAGCCCAGCGGGACTCGCACTGAACTAATACATAGAAGTATAGAACATTATATAACTACTACTGCGCGATCATGCCGCCCTGGTACTGTATGTGTCTTTTGTAAATTAGTTTCTGTAATGGGGTGAGCAGAAAACCAGGCGGAACAGTTCTATGCAATGATTTGTACAATCAATCTATGGTGAGAATTTGAACTAGACAGCACCTTTACTCGCTAACAATAAGGGTGGTTTTCGTAGTGCAAGTGTTAAATATTAATTTATCTTAACACTTTTATTTATTTTTATTTTTTTATTTATATATTTTTTTAATATTTTTTTTTCAGTTCGATGTCCACCGCGCAAAGGATGGATGACTCCTTAATTTGGTGAAATTGCTATAAGTACTTTCCAGTGGTAGGATAAATAAATAATTAAATAAATTCACTTGTGTTCGACAGTATCTACAATATTACATAATATAGTTGAGAATAAATAATGCATTAATTGCAGCTTGTCACAAGTTTCACCCATTTCTTTGCAAATCATTTTTTTTTAATGAAATCGTGACGGCTTATTGATAAAAACTATCTCAGAAACCACATGACCATAAAATATATTATAAAAATACGCGTTTTTCAAGTGCTTGTCTCCGATATTCTCTGGAAGCTATTAAAGTAAATTACAAAGCATGTCGTAAGCTCGTCTCGTAACTTTAAGTTAATCTACTTACGATGTAGCCACATCGCAGACGACGCGACGGGCCAAATTGATTTTTAAGTTACAATGGACAGTGTTTAATTTACTTATGTTGATAGCCGTGGAAAAAAGTAAGTAATAACTAACTTCAAAATGAATGTTTAAAATCTAGTGGTTGAGAATCGAGAGACGAAAGAGTTACGAATACAATACACACACAATACACAGTTTAATTCAATTATCTGTAAAAAGGAATTCTTCGATACAATATAATATTTACACCTAAGTACTTATATAACCTATCCTCCTCAAACATCGGGCTACTGTTAGACAGAGCAAACACAATTATCCTAGGTAAACACCTGAGATTCAGGCTAACATCCACGATGGTCTATGATGTAGCTCAGATCAATTTACATATTTTACAAGTCATTCTGTAACGGTCTGTTTACGTCTAGATCTTATCACGCTAATATTATAAAGGCAAAAGTTGGTGTGTGTGTATGTTTATTACTTCTTCACGCTCTAACGGCTGGACCGATTTGGATGAAATTTGGTATGTAGATAGCACCTAGCCCTGGATTAACCGCTGGTGAAACCGCGGAGTACAGCTAGTTTATTATAATATAATTTTATTAAATGTAAAATAATAGATTCCTGGCTCGGGCAAGTGTTATTGGGATTATTCATCTGGAATTTCTCAGCAGCAGCCCGGAGTCTGGATTTGTGCCCGGTGATGGCAATAGGCTCCCCCCTGTTACATGGGACTTACACATATCTAGCGAAATCTGGGCGTGCATAGCAACTATACAAAGATTAAAATAAAGAAAAAGTACAAGAATACAATTAAATTAAAAATAAATCAATCCGCCTAGCCTTTTCCCAACTATGTTGGGGTCGGCTTCCAGTCTAACCGGATGCAGCTGAATACCAGCATTTTACATGAAGCGACTGCCTAAATGACCTCCACAGCCCAGTTACTGGGTAGCACGATACACCTTGGTAAGACTGGTTCTCAGAGTTTCGGGCTCCTGACAACCCCGTAACGATTGTCAAAGATCCAAGAATGACAGTTGGTAACAACATTACAGCTTAAACGCGCTTTCCGAGGCTTGTAGGGGCCTCGGTTTGTAATGATGGTCACCCATCTACGGACCGACCTTTATTAATTTGCTTAAACTATTTTAGCATAGAGTGGCACGTAGGTGCGTCTTCATGCCACAAGACATTATATGTAAGTCAACCTTTGGGCTCAAAGTACAACATTGTAAAAGGTGTACAAAAATAAAATCATCTCCATCTTTCTTAATAATTTCTACTACTGTTATAATTCAATTAACTAAAATAAAATTGACTGCTTGGATTTCTCCAATACGGGTAGTGTGGGTGTGTTTACCAACTCAAATCTCAATACAAAGACCATAGACTTAGACTGTTCCATATTACAAACATCGAACGAGCCACCCGTATCACCAAAGACAACTGCTCAAGGCAGCATTAAAAGCCGTTTAATACGAAAAATATGCAAAACAAATGCACAAACCTAATACCAGACACTAGGACAAGGCTCCTTGGCTTACCACGCATTATGGTAAGCAGCTATTGCAACTGTTAGTCAACTATTGGAGTAGTCCATTCATAGGCGACTCGGCCCATTCATCAACACCCACGGTACTAGTGTTTAAGGTTAATTGCTATTCAAAGCTAAGCGAGAAATGTAAATTTAGGTTTTTACGCTTTACCTATGAAATTGCCTTTTTACATAGAAAAAATCGAACAATTTTTTTTTAAAGAAACATTGTCAGTGCACTTTGCCATTTTAATTAAAGATCGTTGGTGCCTTTGCAATAGAAATCCTGGGGATGGAAATTGATGAATTCTTTAAAGGTGTTTTTCACCTTCTTCTTTCCCCGGGGCTCATTGTTGAGATCAAAATTTCACACTGGCCTGTATCCAAAATCGGCAATTTCATATTAGCATAATACAGCACGCAAGTGTGTGAAATACTAACTTATAAATCAATAAATAAAATATTGGCACTTAAGGGGAATGCCGACATAAGTGAAAACTGATGTGGCGGTGTGTGTGAGTATTTAAGGTGCTCTTCGCATCACAATGAAAAATCAATGTGGTCCTACCTATTATGAACTATAATTGTCGTTAGCACAGACAAAGCTAAGCGAAAGTGTAGCTTCCATTGGAGGCTCGACACATTGTTGTCGAGGTCGTCACGGTCGGGCATCGAACGCGCTTTCGATTGGCATTCTGTGAGCGTGCTAAACGTCTGATAGTATTAAGTAATCATGTTTTATTTATTTCACTTTTGATGCGGAATATACTCATGAGTAACCGTCTTTCCGGTTATAAAAAATCATTTGCTTGATGATAGTTTTTGTGTAAGTACTTATATCAACGTTAATCTAAACCCCATTCAGCAAAATAATTCAGAGATAAAAAAAAAAATAATTAAAAAAAATATATTTTGTATATTATTTTGTCTAAAGAGGTATTCATTTAGAGACGATTTCGCACTCTATAAACCTACCTTATAATAATTTTTATTATATTTTTGTGTATGTGAATGTTAAAAAAAATGTTTAAAATATAACATAGAATGTTTGAAATATAAGAGAATAGGTATTATTTCCACTGTATTGATCAATCTTAATATAGCCACAAAGCACACCCTTCAGAGCATCCTCGTCCACTAACAAGCAGCCTCTTCTATTTAAGACTATTTATTAATAAACTAATTTATAATAATATCTTCCGCGTGCAATACGTTAGATGTTTGCTAATCAATCGCGGACAACTGCCATGCAACAACCACGAGACAGACAAGGGGAAAAGGTCAACTCAGAGATTCGCTGATGTCATGTCGCCCCTGACTCCCGCGTGTATGTCCAAAAATATCCCACGGGAACGTGGATCCATGGACCAACCCCGGCAAGCGTAGCTTAGTTATTACTTAGCCACGAGCTCCTCAATACTCATACCTATCATTCCTCAAAAGTACTGATTACATCATCATCCTTACCTCACATTGTAAAGGATTTTCTGAACTTCTCTCATCGTGTACACATCAAGCTATACATTTCCAGTTTACACTGACCTCTCGTTGTAAGGAAATCCTTTATAATGCGAGATCAGCTTATACAAGAAATGTATAGTTTGATCTGTAGCCCTGCGCACGAACTGTTTAACAGTCTCATCGGACACAGGATATTATGTCGCCGCGTCCGTTGCAACGTATTAGCATTATTCATTGATAGGTTTGATGCTCTAATGTGGGTTTACCTTTATCTTATTCAGACGACAAATGTTATGAGATACTTAGGGCGGGTTGTTTCACGTCCACTTAACGCACGAGTATAAGTCAAAAATGGCGCTAACTGTCGTCAAACCAAAAAATGCGTTGTTTCATAGACAATTGGTTTTTTTTTGCAGTGTGTTTCGCTTTGTATTTAACGAACGTTAAACATCTTACGTTCGTCATTATTTGACGTACGTATGTTACGTTAACCAACCGTTCTAAACAACCGGCCCTTAGACGATGGAGGCTTGTGTATAGTTGCCGGCACGAGTCGTGAGCACAAACTCTAATCTTAAACCTAACGAACCTTATTTCCTATCATGGCAGGTTGCACACGGGCGGGAGCAATTAAATCATTATAATATGAAGCATATTTAGATACAGAAAGAAAACAGAATACAAAAGCACGCTGACGGGGGCAGTTAAAGTTAAGATGGAATTTGTGCTCACGACTCGTGCCGGCTACTGTACCTATACACCGTGTAACGCTAAATGCGCAAAACCTCTTAAGGGGTCATTGTACTCATCATTATGAACAACTTTTACTATGGGACCAAACCTGAAATCGCGAAAAAAAAATCAGCTGTTCAGTACATTTATGTTCGCATAATTCGTCAAAATGTACTGAACAGCTGATTTTTTTTTTCGCGATTTCATGTTTGGTCCTATAGTAAAAGTTGTTCATAATGATGAGTACAATGAGCCCTTAAGAGGTTTTGCGCATTTAACGTTACACGTTGTAAATGTCTCGTTTTTAATGCCTGAAAGGAAGTGAAAATAAATAATCAGCCTATAATGTTTCCACTGTGACACACTGGGACACAGGCTTCCTCTCTTCGAGATAGAGTGGGCTGTAATGTACCACGTGCGGGTTGGTAGATGTCACATCTTCGAATTTTTGGTTCTAAGACATTTAAAAAAATATTTTTTCATTTGATAGCCCAATTTTTGAGGAAAGCTATAGGCTATATTATAATAACACGCTAGACCCCTTAAGTGCCGAGCAAAAAAAAAAAGTCAGAAAGAACGCTAAGCGAAAACGAAGAGCGTGGGCGACGCGGTGGATCGGGGGAAAAAGAAATTTAACGCGGACGAAGTCGCGGGCAGAAGCTAGTATTGTATAAGTATAGCCTGTGTGTCAAAAGATTCAAATAGAAAGAAAGAAAATATGTTTAACTGTCACAGAAATACACACAACACAATACAATACATTAACGGCTAAACTAATTCAAGCAAGAAGCACTGGAAATAATTGCAAATTATTTCAATTAAAAACTTCCTCGACCATAAAAGCATGCAGTTTACACAGCAAACTCTTAGTTTAACTAAGTAAACAGTAAAGCCTTAAGAAGAGCTTCGTAATTACGAGAGTGTAACTAACCGCCACGGAAGTTACGCTGACGACTTTAGGAAGAGCCTTTAAATATTAAATACAGGAGAAATAACGCTTATTTTAAAGTCGAGGATTTATTGAACAAAGTTTTTTATACAACACACACATAAACATAACATCACGCCTGTAATCCCCAAAGGGTTAAGCAGAGATGTAACATCGTGGACATTTCCGGTGGCTAATGTTCGCGATGGATATAAACTATCTGTGTGCCATGTTTCATCAAAGTCTGTTCACTAGTTTTTGCGTGAAAGAGTAACAAACATCCATCCATCCATCCTCACAAAGTTTCACGTTTATAATATTACTAGCTTTCGCCCGCGGCTTCGCCCACGTGGTATGTCGATAAAAAGTTGCCTATGTGTAAATCCAGGGTGTCAGCTATCTCCGTACCAATTTTTATCAAAATTGGTCCAGCCGTTTGAGCGTAAAGAAGTAACAAACATACACACACACACTCACAAACTTTCACCTTTATAATATTAGTGTGAAGTGTGATAGTGTAACTAGCCTCCACCCACGGCTTTGCCCGCGTGGTATGTCGATAAAAAGTGGCCTATGTGTAAATTCAGGGTGTCAGCTACCTCCGTACCAAATTTTATCAAAATTGGTTCAGCCGTTTGAGCGTAAAGAAGTAAAAAACAAACAAACACACAATCACCAAGTATCGCCTTTACAATATTAGGGTGATAATTATATAGTAGGATACTAATTATCATTCTACTGACTGCCTCGTCGGTGTAGTGGTTGTAAGCGCGACTGCAAACCTGACTGGTCTTGCCTTCGAATCTCAGGTCTGTACTACCAGTCATATTGACTCTTTCTGTTAGACAATTCTCAACACCAGCCTGAATTTATAACCAGTTGACGACAGTACACTCTTTATCGGACCTACTATAGCCAAGGCGTGCTAAACGTGTTAGTCAAAGGCCGTTTTTTCACCGGCACCGTCAACGAGAACGAGATGACGGCGCCGAAGTAGCGATACATACATACATTTACTATAGCCGCGTGTCCATCGCACACCACCGGACATAAAATTCGTTTCGAATAATCTCGTTTCCCGTTGACGTCCGTTGACGGTGGCGGTGGAAAAACAGTGAAACACTATCATCTCAAGTTTACGCCGTAATGCTTTTTGGAAACTTGGAAAATCTATGCTGGAAATAGCCATGAAATATTTTAAATTCCGATTGAAGATTTCAAAAGGCCCGAAACCACAGCAACTGAAAAATGTAGCCCTAATGAACAAGTTGAAGTAGAAATACAATAAAATCGTCAGCGAGTAACAAAAAACTTGAGAGGTGTCAAGGGACACCCGGATGGAACGAAGTTCCTTTCGATTAATTAGTGAAGGAATTGTAATACAATTTTATTTTTATACTTATTATCATCATCATCATCATCATCATCATCATCATCATCATCATCATCATCATCATCATCATCGCGACACCACACTGTTCAATGCGAAATAGAAATGAAAATATCTGGCTTGCTTTCTATAAGAGAGAGAGAGAGAGAGAGAGAGACAGACAGAGAAACATGCGCACGCCGCACGGCTTACAATAGCTTACTATAGCAAAAAGTGTCGCGACAACTTTTCGTGAGAATTTTTTCCGTCTAGCCCTTTCACAACGCGCGATAAGAAACTTCGTTTCAATAAATAGACGAGCAGGGAACTTGCAGCGGAGGAAACTTATAGCAATTAATGTAAGGAGAAGTTTGTTGAAAGTTCCGTATCTGCTACTTACGAAATAATACAACCTAGTTATACAAGTAGAATACCTAGTGAGTAGCCTAACGATGTTATATTTCAAAAGACCATTTCAGACTGTAATCTACATGGTCTTCACATGATCTGACCAAGATTATGTCTGGACTTTAAAAGGCACTGTGACCTCTGAGTTTGTTTCGGCGTTTCTTCTCAGAGTAGTCGGATAGGAAACGTCGATCTCATCTAGTTTAAAAAAAATATGTTTGACGTGTAAAAGTGTTTGTACAAACCTACTTACAGAAAATAAATCATTTATCATTTATCACTTCAGGTAGGATGTGTCTTGGGAATTTTTCTGCAAGTTATTTAAGCGTTATGAGAAATAATACTCAAGAAAATTTATGAAAGTAGGTACCTACAATCCGCGAGGTTTAAGCTTTGCATTTGTGTGAGTGCACATAGATAGTGTAGCTGTGACGTCCGGCATAGAGCGCGACGCGTTCTTTGCTTGGTTTAAAACCGGTTCATACTGCTTTTTGGCAATCGGCTTTTGTTCTTTTCGTACGAAAGGCCATGATCAAAACCATGTAGTATCGTTGTAAAACGTTAAGACGATTGAAGATTTTGTGTTACGTAAAACGATAAGACAAAAATTCTGGTCATGGGCTCTCGTACCATTTTGGTGATCACACACACACACAAATGCAAAGCTCAGTTTATGCATTGGTACAGTCCGCGCTGTACCAATGCATAAACGGCTAATAAAATAACCGCGAAATTAAAATTATTTTTCGGTTTTTTTGCAATTTGCAGGTCAGTATTAGGTTCTATGTTGATATAAATATGTTTACAGCCGTAGCTAGTATGTATTTACAGAATTGTAATCAATAAAATCCTGTATTGTTATTGTCGTGTATCCAGATAACAGGCATCTAGCCGCGGATGGGCCCTGCACCCTAATTGCGTAACACATTATCAATCGGACTTTGAATAATTTTGAAACAAATTGCTAATCCATTGCTTCATATGTTCGAAAAATTTGTCTGCTCGACAACGTAAATAACGCAATGAATGTTGTTGAACTGTCAAAATGAAACCAACTCCGATCGATAGTGTGTTACGCAATTAGGGTGCAGGTGACCTGTAATACAGGTTTGTATACAAACCTACCTCAGACACTAGTCTCTCACAAAGCTCCTGGTTCACACTTTGTTTAGCATTAAGTAATACTTGTGTGGAGAAAATAAACGTTATATTATTATTATTATTTTTCTTTCTTTTCTTTTTAATGTATTTTCTTTCTTTTTTTTCTTTCTTTCTTTATTTTAAAATGTTAATGACACGTACAAGCTCACAAATTGTACCTCTTTAAAATATTAGTCTATAAGAATACTATACTTATATTTTATAATATACTACTATAAGCTACTATACTACTATAAGCCATGAATAAGACCAAGTCTTACAAAGAAAATCAAATCACTCAAGTAGAAAACTAACAGCAATTAACATTATTCTGCTACTGAGTACTGAGTAAGAAACGTATAATTAGTGTGCCGAACTAAATGAAATGGAAGAGAAACATTGTTATGGAAATGAAAACCAAGTGGAATTGAAAATGTTAGTCTGCATTGAATTAATTACTTTCAAGATGTTAGTCTTACCCATTCATAACGGTTACATAAAAAAAAGTAATACCTATTCTAAATTTAATTTTAAAAAGAGTAAAGATGGGGATGTGGGGGACATAATTATTTTTTTTAACTTTCTCACAAAAGAGGAGCTTCTCAATTTCTTTGTGTGATTTTACTTTTTTTTAAGTTTAAAAGAATAGCACACTTTACTATTATTTTGTAAAGGTATGTGAGCATTAGCGTCTGTAAATACACCCACTAAACAACAGGCATTCCTAAATTCATAACAAAATGTCTATTTACATATTTATTTTAACCGAAAATGGAAAAACAATTTTAAAAAACACGTTAAAAAATTTAGTTAATTTTGCATTATTAATAGTTATGTATTTCGTCGGAACGATACAAACTCCCTTAAATCGGAACAGATTACGCCTGCCTAACAAATCCCAAACATTTCAATTTGACAGTCCCTCATTTTCAGATTGACTGAAACAAAAGACGGCGCACAATAGCGGTCGCCATTCCTGAAATCTTCGAACGCAAAATGTCGGTATTTTCAAAGAAATTCGAACAAAAGATGGCGGGCTACTATGGTTCGGGAAATCGTATTAATTTTGGTTGACATTTCATTTGGTAAATGTGGATGTAATTAAATTAGTGAAACTGATTAATTAAATAGAGTATTATTTGTTTGTTATAGCACAGTAAAAATACCTTTTACTGTGCTTATAGTGGGACGTGACTTTATTTTATGGTTAATATATTTTTTGTTTGTTGTTTACAATAACTTTTTCGTGCAATTTACTTACTTTCAATTTCTGGAACGATTCGATGTCGTTTTTAGATGTTGTACAATTTTCCATAATCCGTTCTTGCAGCCTAACTGCGTAAAAATATTTTTTTACATTAAAAATATCATTTGCACTTACCTGTCTATTAAAATATTAATTGCACCTTACCTCATCGTCCGCCTAGCCTTTTCCCAACTATGTTGGGGTCGGCTTCCAGTCTAACCGGATGCAGCTGTATCTTACATGGAGCGACTGCCTATCTGACCTCCACAACCCAGTTGCTGGGTAATACGATACCCCTTGGTAAGAGTGGTTGTCAGACTTTCGGGGTTCTGACGACTCATAATAACTACTGTCAAAGATCCACGAATGACAGCCGGGACCAACGAAATGTTAAGTTGGTCTCCCATGCACGGACCAACCGTGGCAAGCGTAGCTTAACCTGATCGATCGACCCGAGCAGCTGTTATTACTTAGCTACAAGCCCCTCATTTGCACCTTACCTATCTATTAAAATATCAATTGCCCCTTACCTATCTATTATAATATCAATTGCCCGTTACTAATCTATTAAAATATCAATTGGTCCTTACCTATCTATTAAAATCCGTTTGCACGATAACCAACTCAACGCAACATAAATTGTTGAACTATCAAATAAATGCGATAGTCATTAGGTGATTAGGATTGTCGGTATGCAATAAAGCTGATACGTAATAAGCTGGCTAAATTGTTGATGAGATTTGTAGCAAGTTTTATTAAATTTAATTCTATACAAGTGACCCGGCCCTGCTTCGCACGATTTTTACGACTTGACAAAACATGAAGGTTTCTATATATATAAACCTTCCGAAATAAATTCCCTAAATTATAGTGAAAACCGTATCAAAATCCGTTGCGTGGTTTAGAAGAACAACGCGGTCACATGGACAGACACGAAAAGCGACTTTATTTTGTATAGATAGAAGGCTGGGTGGTGGGTGTTGTAAAAGAGGTCGGATACAATCAGCCTCCTATACAAGGTAGACGTCAACAGATTACGTAGATAGTAGATAACTCAGAAAATCTTTCAGTCACAGATAAAAATCTTGAAAATAATGATAAGCAAATATTTAGCTTACATCAGCGAACAAGCAAGATATTTTAATTTTGTGATTTTAATTTAATTTTATAATTTTAATTTAATTTAAGTATATTATTTAATTAATTATTTTTATGTACATTATGATCTAAATAAAAAATGATTTGAAATAAATAAACTTAATGAAATCTTGACTTCTTGACTTTTGAATTCTTGTATGTGCGTCATTTTTCGCGTGAATAAGTAGTTTTTCTTTCTTTATTTTCTTTAAATAAATGGTTTAGAATTTGAATTAAATTATAACTGACATAGCCCGAAGAATTGCCAAACTTAAGAGGCAGTTTGCAGGGCACATTGCTCGCAGAACAGATGGCCGATGAGGCCGAAAGGTTCTGGAGCTGCAACCGCGTACCGTAACACGTAGTGTTGGGAGGCCGCCCAAAAGATAGACAGATAACCTGGTGAAGGCCGCAGGAATCCACTGGATGTGGGAAGCACAGAGCCGGTCGAAGTGGCGGTGCTTGAGGGAGGCATATGTCCAGCAGTGGACGTCTTTCGTCTGAAATGATGATGACATCAGCGAATGGCTTATATTGTTACAGTTAAAATTCGAGAAGGTCAGAAGTAGCCTGCAGGAGGATAGACGAATTATTAAATTGAAACTTTCCATTGTTATTATCCATCCCCCTTTTGCCCGTTTTGAGGACAGTCCTTTGGTAAGACTTTCAAATCAAACGTAAACAAACGCTCTTCAAAAAATTTTAGAAGATTTTCAATTGTTTTTTTTATCTTGTTTTTCTATGAATGGTATTAATTAATTCGTGTTATTTTATTTCTTTGTCTGTGATGTTATATTCAAAACGGTATTTTGATACAAATCGTGGTTGTGTTTTTAGCCGACTTCCAAAAGGGAGAAGTTGATAATAATGTTCTACAAATCAAAGTCGATTGTTTTTCTGGCAATGTTAATCCATAGCTTTGTTACAGAAAATACATTTGAATTTTTAATTATTTATAAAGAGTTTATTTATTAGATTTTTTAATTTAAATATTTATTCAATTATTATTTATTTTCAGGTTCATAACTAATTTAGTCGTATTGTAATAAAATATTCACGCATAAATTAGCTCCTAGTACCTATTGGTAACTGTGCGGGCATGCGGGCTATAAATGTTATTTAATATAGAGGTCACGGTAACTTTGCATTGTATCTAATATCTTTACACTATTTATTATAATGAAGTTACATTATCTTCACTACGTTAATTACAGAGTGTATTTAGAATTTATTGCCAGGGTTTTATTTATTAGTCACTGAAACTCTCAATAAAAAAACGTGAGTAGCGTGAGTATAAATTAGCGGAAATTATTAATCGCACAACAGAAAAATATTCACATGTAAGTGCACCAAATCAATGATTGCATTACTAATTAACTAATTGAATATCAAAACTTGTACAAATAATAATGCTAATTTTACATCAATTTTTGTCCAAAGTCATAACAAAAATATGTATAGACCTATATCAAAAATACTAACTGTTCATCAAAAATAACAAATGCGCATAAAACTTATTATTGCACTACTAGTTAACTATTGAGTATCAAAACTTGTACAAATTATAATTATTGGACATCCCGAGGTTCGGTTTGGTTTCTCTTAAACCCTGCAGATAGAAATAGGAGCCTCGCGCAGCGGGGTTCCGTCGACCTGACGTTAAGTTTAATTTATTTACACTTCCAAATTTTTATGTGCAAACCGTATTTTTGATGTGCGTTTAAATACTATCCTTAAATAACACTATGAATACAAATGTAACAAGACAGTCAATTCCAAAGTCATAATTAATTTCTTATAATACTTATGTATTGCTGAAAAACCTAAAGCTAACTCCCAAACTAGGTAGGGCCAATATTTTGAAGCTAGTGACCCATGATACTCGTATTTGCCTATTTGTTCAAAAAATACATGTTTAGAGGTTGATGTTGATGTAACTCACTTGCACTCTTCAAGAACTCCCGACCTCAAATAGGTACGACATTTCCGAAAAAAAAAAACTCAACAAATAAAATCCCCTAAATGGAGCTATCAACTATACCATCGAGAGATGCAGTCATTACCTACCTCAGCACCATAAAAACAAGGCCCTATTAATAATAATCAAGTTAAAAAAATTAACCCTTCCAAAATAAATGAAGTCACGCCCTATAAAAACAAAAAAAAAACATTGTAAGTATCTGATTAATTACTTTGAACCCTAACGACCTAGTCTAGACCGCTTTATGTAAAAAAGGCTGTACTAAATAAAGAATATTTAATGAAAACGTGTCTAAATGTAGGCATGCCTATATGGGCGGTTTAAATAAAGGGTTTTATTTTAATCATGATAACTTAATATCATGCTTGTGTTTCTCATAGGATAGTATTCTATGTACAATCCTATAAAGATTGACACATTATGCACGAATAGCGACTTTAATTTATAATACATTAATAGTGACCGATACTTAGACACATGGTTGTATTCATGATAACAAACAACTTTTATTATGGGACCAAACCTGAAATCGCGAAACAAAATCGGCTGTTTCCTACATCCATAAGGTCCCATTAAAATAGATGGACAAATTTTCACACGGTGTTCTACCCATGAATATGAACAACTTTCACTATGGAACTAACTCTGAAATCGCGAAAAAAAATCAGCTGTTCAGCGCATTTATCTACACCTAAAGGCTCTTACAGACAGAGGCGATATCGCGAGCGATATTGCGATATTATCGCGTCGCAACACCGCTACGCGACACGTCGCGACGCGATATCGCCTCTGTCTGTAAGAGCCTTAACTCGTGAAAATGTAAGGAGCAGCTGATTTTTTTTCGCGATTTCAGGTGGTTTGGTTAAAAGTTGTTCATATTCATGGTTAGAACACTGTGTGAAAATTTGTCCATTTATTTTAATGGGACCTTATACAACGTGTAACGTTAAATGCGCAAAACCTCTTAAGGGCTCATTGTACTCATCATTGTGAACAACTTTTACTATGGGACCAAACATGAAATCGTGAAAAAAAAAACAGCTGTTCAGTACATTTTGACGAATTATGCGAACATAAATGTACTGAACAGCTGATTTTTTTTTCGCGATTTCAGGTTTGGTCCCATAGTAAAAGTTGTTCATAATGATGAGTACAATGACCTCTTAAGAGGTTTTGCGCATTTAACGTTACACGTTGTATAATGTTCGCATAAGTCATCAAAATGTAGGGAACAGCTGATTATGAGCGACTTTACGTTTGGTCCCATAGTAAAAGTTGTTTGTTATCATGAGTCACACACACAGTACACGATTACGACGAAAATAACCGCGGCCTCCAGGAGGCCGATCAATGGCTGAGAGGAAAGCAAACACCATTTTGTAGATTTTATTTATGGTCTACTAGGTTATTGTTGATAATTACCTAATTTAGTGACGTGACCTCTTCTATTTCTTGCTCTTATGCGACTCTAATAATACCGTAATAACAACTCCCAAACAAACTACAGTCCTTCTAGAAATTTTTAACCCCTGAAAGCCCGTTCTCATAACCTCTTCATCCGTTTCGAGCAATATGCCGCAAGCAATACGGCACGGACGCACGGTCCGGTACGCTTACGGACCGGTGGAGCGCTGGTTAACTAACGCACCACCGGTTTCTGGTTATATCCGGGTTATAGGCTACCTAGCAGGTTTGTATAAATAAACAAGCTACGCTGTTGTGAGAGATGCTGAGGTTTCAGTCTTTATTGGTTTAAAGGTTTAGCCGTGAAAGCGTAACAAACAAACAAAAAATCAAATATTTTCTCATTAGTTTAGTTAGCATCAAAACCCAGTGTCAAGTCTAGCGGATCTGAGCGGGTTAGGATCTAAGCGGGATACGAGATGCGACTTTGTATAAAAAAAAAAAAACAATGCAAAAGTTCTGGGCCTCAAGTCTGCTATTACAATAGTGTCAGAATGGTCTATCATTGATTTCATAATTGTTGATTTTGACAAGTTTGGTAATCTACTAATATAATGGCGTCATAATGGCGTCATTATGACTTTCCAATGGTCAACTACTGACACTCCATTGTATGAAATTATGAATTTAGCAGATTACGAACTTTTAGCAAAATGACAATGCAGTGACAATGGGATCGTGTTGGAATGTCAAAAATAGCAGACTTGGGGCCCTGGCAGAATAACTGCTTTTAATCAAGCGTAACCAATACATAATTACGATATAAACTAACTCCCATTACATAATCACAACATTAATCAATTATCTCAATACACGATGATAATATCGATTTAACATCCTAATAGCGAGTTACTTACGACCAAATCACTGGTTCGAATTATCGAATCAGTTCTAATTATCATATTGATCAGTGAAACACAATGTCATGAGATGTTTAACATATACAAACATATGCATGTACACATTATGTGCCTATACTATTATGTATGTACTTGTTTACACGTGGACAGGTGATAATTTGCGATATTGATGTGAAATATAGTGTCAATAGAGTATGTTAATGTTTTCATCGAAATTGGTGCATTTTTAGTACGTCATGACGTGTCTTATAGTGAGTGCCCATTCGAGCCGATACTAGTGAAAATCATATAAATCAGTTAGTTCGACTTCATAATAATTCACTTGAGTGTTTTTAGGGACAATAAAATTTGTCATTGTGAAAAAAATCTTTGTTTTTTTTTAGCAAAATCGTGTCGAACGTTAGTTAGAGGAATCGGACCTTTGTAGGATTAATTTCTTGATAGAAATATTGGCCCAGCTCCACAATAATGTTTACTTCTAGCAAAAAAAGAATGATGGATAGTCTATTTCAGTTAATATTTGGATTTGTTTGCTTTTAATCTTCAGCCAAACATCGCAAAATATTTAGGTAAAGACTGAAAACAATTTTTAAATGACATAATTCCGAATTTATTATACTTAGCGGCATAATGTCCAACAGAGATTATAAAATATCGACCTCAAAAAGTGACAGGTTAATCATTATTTTGGACTTAAACGTTTGATTATTAAGTGTCGTCTAGTGGCAGACGAGTTTATAAAACATTGTTACTTATGTTAAAAAAACCGGCCAAGTGCGTGTCAGACCACGCACAATGAAGGGTTCCGTTCCCAAAAACAAACAATGTAATCCCAAAAAGATTTTTTTTGTGTGATAAAATTACAAATTAATATTTTTTGGACTTTTCCCTTTACTGGTGCTGTAAGACCTTGCTTCTTGCCAAATTTCATGACTGTAGGTCAACGGGAAGTACCTACCCTAATAAGTTTTGATTTACTTGCGAGTGTCAAAATATGTCGCATAAATGGCCGTATTTTTTTATTGCGTTGACTCTAGGTCAAGCTTGATTTTTTTGAAACTTTAAGGTACCATAGACTTACGTACTTGATATTAATTTCAACTTGATACCTGAGAAAAAGAGTCTTAACAGATAGACAGACAGACAGACGGACAACGAAGTGATCCTATAAGGGTTTCGTTTTGTCCTTTTGAGGTACGGAACCCTAAAAAGGAATAAAATATTCATAACATAAAAATGTTGCATAATGCTGAATAAATATAAGAGGTTAATACCTAAACTTGGTTTCGAGTTGAATTGTAACACTGCAACCTCTCTGATCATTTATGAGTGTTGAGGAGCATACTTAAAACATGACTGTCCTTTACATAATGTAAGTAGGTACACCCAAACACCCGTACCATACACACAATCGATCACACACAAAATTAATTCAATACAAAAGGGCAATCAATTGAGTCTGTGGCACATTCATGCAAGTGACACGATAAACCTATGAACACACAGGTAGATCCATTGTATTGCGAGGCCGTGCCGTGTCAAAGGCAGTCTGTTATGTACTCCGCTTTATATGTTAAGATCGTGGTGGTAGTCGATATTTTGTGTATAGTGTGTACTTGGGTCTGTGTTGAGAGTTGAATCTGAAGTAGTGTTGTAATCTGTCGATAGATTTATTGGTCGATTAAAAGTGTGTAAGATCCTAACTTATTTTAATATTATAAATGCGAAAGTGAGTTTGTTTGTCTAAGGTCTACATAATTATAATCTTTGTCATTATAGAGACCTTATATACCATGTTGTTATTGTAATAAAGCCACTATATTCTCAGCAGTCATTGGTTTAATTTACTGTCTCTGCCAACCGTACATGGCGATTGTTTGTTGCGCTTTCACTCAAAAACGGCTAAACGGATTTGTATAAAATTTGGCACATGAGTAGATCATGATCTGGAGAAGGACATAGGCTACTTTCATCCTGGATCGCAGACGTAGTCACGGGCAATGGCTAGTTAGATAATAAAATGCTGGGGCCTTGAATTTGTTACCTAAGAATGAGTTTTGATTTATATTAACTTTTAACTAATTAAATAAATTCAGTTACTTCGAAGTAAATAAAGGAAATTATGACATCAACAACTACATAATAATCACTCAGTATAGTTACCAATACAAAACAACTTAAATAAAACCATTTTGAAACGACACTACCGTGCAATGTTAACGACTTTCTACTATAATATTGTTTGAAAATACTGTAGGTACTTACGGCCTGTTTCACCACCTAAGATGAAGTTCATAATAACTTACTTGGCAGATAATTTCTTATAAATTCTGTTCCATTTTTGAATTTATTCGGTGAGTAGTGGCTTCGGACATCTTACATTTAAAGATCCACTTTTAAATCGAGCTCTAAACTTTAAATACCAATTTTTAAGTACATCACTAGAAACATACAATATAAGTCCACCAATATTAAAACCTCATATTGTTACAACTCAACTATATGTTACGAGTACTATCTACTTATAGACATTGTTTGCGGTTTGATTACTCTGTTGTGGTATTTATTTACTTTACCCTATTTTAATTTCCAGATATTATATACTAAGGTAGAAGCTAATTTATGTATTGTCCACTGTATTCAAGATTATGCCTGGACTTTAAAAGAGACTTTGACCCCTGAGTTTGTTTCGCCATTCCTCCTCAGGGGTGGTTAGATAGAAAATGCGGCTATCTAGCTTATTTTATTTTTCTTAATTTGAAGTGTAAAAGAGATTCCCATATCCTATTTATAAAATAAACAATTTTATTTAATTTCATTCGATTTAGATGAGTCCAAAAAAAAATTGGTATCATGACGTGTTGAATAGTGCTGTTCTGCTTAGTTCACTTCAAAATTCAAACAAGTGACTACACAATACAAATCAAAACCGGAGTCATTTGTTTTTAAAATTACTTATCACAGACCCACAGTACGAATTCAGAAGTGATAAATTGATGAAACAATTGCATGTCATAATTAAGAAAGCAGTTGGATATTATCATTATTATTACAAGCCGTGCAGGATTTCCAATAAAAAAAAATCCTTCTATATAAACGTTCATCCCCTTTTATGGGATTTATTTGATTAATTTATTTATTTACTAAAACTTTATGCACAAGTAAAGAATAGTGTACAAAGGCGGACTTAATGCCTGAAACATTATCTATCAGTCAACCTTAGGGTGATGCAGAGACAAAACATGGTAGGTGCAACATAAGTGTTAGATAACTCGAAAAATAATAAATACTAATACATAAAAAAAAACTCACTTTCGTTACAAAGGAACTCTAGTGCAAAATAACCCAGCGTAGTGTAGGGTGTGCGTTGTCTGTCTTTGAAATAACTAATATTTTTGTAAGTGAAAACTTATTTGCGCGCGTTGAGCGTGTTTCGGGTTCTCGTCACCGCGTCACCGCGACACCCGCGACACCGCGACATGCTATGCATAGTGTTACGTTTAAGTTTTCACTTCTGTCTGCAGTCCATGGTTTTTTTTTTTTTTTTTTCTGTGCCAATGCAAATATAACCTCAGTCAAAAAATCAGTGTTGGATAAACTAGCATAATGTAGGTGCCTATGTTCGTTTCAGTTTCTATTCTTTAGCAATGTTCCATTAAAACCTTGCATGCAAAAGTTGCAAAAAGATACTAAATATCGTTGTATTTTCAAACAAAAAATATAAGAACAAAAACTTTTGTCATTATTATGAAATGTACACGGTTTCATTTTTCCTCGGAATAGAATGATTAATAATTTCAACTGCAGACTTATGTCAGGAAGAGATTCAGTAACAAAATTAATTGCAGAGCATTTTTCTGCCGACTTTTTTATATATCAAAACATTGCAAATGACAATTCTAAAGAGATGACAATTACGCGCAATAGTCGTAAAAACAATCCGCATTTTCTCCTAAAGAATTTTTTGCAGAAGCCCAAAACGACGTGTTTTATAGCAGACCCTACAAGCCGTACATACTCACATCTTACAGTTACACTAACATAATTACACTACGCGTAAACACACGAAAATTCCTTCGAAAAACCGTTGACACTCAGAAATTCACGGCTAACACCACACAAGAATCACATCCGAGCCGAAACACGACACCATTAATTAAAATCCACCTTTGAATTTTCAGAAAAAGGGGGAAAACACTTGCGGAAAAAATTGCACTGCTACTCGGGAGCATGGGTTCTCGTAGCACGCGACAGGCGTCTACGCGGTAGGCGGCCGCATCGCAAACTGAACCTCCCGTAGACGGTTACTATAGCACCCGCCGGCTACGAGCCGTAGCACCCGCTACGCCGTAGCCGTGCCTATATGATTGGTGCGGACGTGCAAAGTCATGTTTCGTTTACAATGCAAGGTTTATGCTAAAAGTTGGTACATTGTCCGTTATTATGCATATTGCTGGTTTAAATAATTTGCATTTTACAAATTGAATACTGAATTGGAAGGGTTAAGGGCTGTGTGACTGTTGTGGTGCTTGTGGTAATTCTGATTTCAATTGATACTAAAACGGATAAAAAAAATTAATTGGATTTTTTATAATCACTTTCTTACATATTTCTGGCTTTATACGCGTAAGTATTACAATTAGCCAACTATTTATTTGTAGGTATTTGGAAAAAGGGATAGTTGCACGTGCGAATCAATACTACGATAAAACCTTTTCAGTTGAACTCTAGCTCAAATGTAAATCGGTATTGGCCTGGATCTGGACTCAAATAGCTAGGTAAGTTTAGGCATACTGTAAATTCAAACAAATCAATATCCAGCCATTACCGAATGTTCCAGATTTGTTTACTTATAGAAGCCGAAAAGTCCGTTGTAAGTATACACAATAATAACTTGGGAACATTACAAGTTCCAATTTGATTCTTTATGGTATCCCATTGTTTCAATTAACAACAGGAGACCATAAAAAACATAATTTACTTTACCCTCTAAATGTCCCGAACGAAAAGTCAAGAGTGAAGTTATTAATAGTGAAAAATTGAGATGATAGGCAATTTAGATTTTAAAGGTTTTTAATTGTAACGGCTCACGTCCCCGCCCTCCAGATAAAAACTAAGTAAAATAATAACTGGAAAAGTGTGCGTCAGATTCGCACACGAAGTGTTTCATACCTCTATACAATATTTTACACTAAATATTTTAAAAAAACTTCAGTTTAAAAACGTTTGTTTATGGGGATGCTCTTTAATTTGTGAATTTATTTTTGTTGTTTTAACGGCAATAGAAATTCATATTCTGCGAAACTTTTAACTACGGTAGGTACCTACATGAGATAGCCCGCTGACAGACAGACGGACGGACGGTCAAACGGACGGACAACGGAGGCTCAGTAATAGGGTTCCGTTTGGCACCCTTCGAGTACGGAACCCTAGAAAAGTAAATGTTTATTCTGTACATATAAAACGCACATTATTATATAAACACAAAATATACACACTTATACAATGTTGGCAAAAGCTCATTATTCGACAAATACACATACGAGAAATTAAACGTTACAAGTGTTTAAAATAATAAATAATTATTGACAAATGATAAATCACAAATATTATAAAAGCGAAAATTTGTGAGTGCCGTGTATGATATGATTGTATGTTTGATATGATTGTGTGATTGTATGTTTTTACTTCTTCACGCTCAAACCGCTGGAACGATTTAGAAGAAATTTGGTACGTAGATAGCTTATACCTTGGATTAACACATAGTTTACTTTTTATCCCGGTCTACGCTGGTGAAACCGCGGGGCGCAGCTATTAATTTTATTTCTGTAACTAGGTTTGTACAAAAACTTTTACACTTCAATCATAATTATAACAAAAACTAGATGAGGTCAGCGTTTCCTATCTGACTACTCTGAGAAGAAACGCCGAAACAAACTCAAAGGTCACAGTCTCTTTTGAAGTCCAGACATAATCTTGGTCATATCATGTGAAGACCATGTAGATTGCTTTCTGAAATGTTTTTTATTGGTTTTGCCTAGGACCGGTAGTAGTGGCGATGATTGGGTTAGGCTTATGTCCAGCACTTTGTCTTTCGGCTGTACCTATGTCCATAGCAAAAAACTGGCCAAGTGCGTGTTGGACCACGCACAATGAAGGATTCCGTAGTTAAAAAGAATTTATCCCAAAAATAAACTTAAATTGTAATCCCAATTTTTTTTTTTATGTGACAAAATTACAAATGAACCATTTTCGGCCTTTACTTGTGCTGTGAGACCTTGCTTCTTGCCAAATTTGATGATTCTAGGTCAACAGGAATCAAAATATGTCGCATAAATGACCGTATTTTTTTACTGCGTTGACATAGGAGCTTGATATTTTTAGGGCTCCAAGGGACCATAGACCTACGCATTCGATATTAATTTCAACTTGATACCTCCGCGAGTTCCTGAGAAAAAGGGTCTTGACAGACAGACGGACAACGAAGTGATCCTATAAGGGTTCCGTTTTTTCCTTTTGAGATACGAAACCCTAAAAAAACACTGGATCAATAATACAGTTTCTCTTACACAAGAAATCTGCACGATGTAGTGTAGATTCTACGATCTCAAAACTACATACTTAACCCGCAAATATTCCATACACGACACGCCATTTCACAGAATATTAACACGGTACTCAAAATCATCTGAATATATACGATAAACATCAAGTAGCGATTCACAACGATTCACAAATCAGGCAGAAAACCTTCAATCTTGGGGCGATACGCTCAGATGTGGTGACAGATTGCCTCTGCATTAATCATGAGTGCCTAGTACTTTTAGTTAGGGAGGCGAGGTAGCTAAATGGCGTAATTCAACGGCGCCGTCGAGACCTGTCAAAATCGAAAGATAAAATAATTTCGAAAAGAAAAGCTCGTATGGTAAAAACCATTTTAGCGGTGGGTTTGGCGTGTACGGTTTTTCAAAAATGTTAAAAAAAACAGTTACTTGGGCATTCTCGAGCGCGTCAGATATTCATACTACGTATGCCCCAAGTGCCTCTGATAACAACGGTATACTAATCTGCCGGTTTGCGTGGTGGGGGTAGGCATATAAAGTAGTCAAAAATGCAAAAAAAAAAAATTTACTCGAGCGCGTCAGATTTTCGGAAGGGGTGTTAAGTAGGCCCCAAGGAAGCTCCCTTTAAAAAAACTGACGATTTCGGCGTGACGATAAGTTACGATGAATTTTTTAAAATGCAAAAAAAAAAGTTTTTTTGAAATACTCGAGCGCGTCAGATTTTCATAGGGGAGGTTTATCTCGGTATCCTGAAAGCATATTTTCTTAATCTGACAAAAATGTTGGTGGGTTCTCTTAATCTGACCGAAAAAGGTTTTTTGGTTTCTTTTTTTTCCTTTCTTTCTCCTTGATAAAACGGGGAATTTAAGAATGACAATAAAGCGATAGATACAACCAACGTAAATGTAGATGAAATGTAGTACGAATTGTATTATTTATTGTATAAAAAAATGAAATGATATAAAAATTGTATTATAATTGTATTGTTATGTATGGCCTTTACATTTTTGCTCAATACAATTCATCTTCTTCTTCTTCACTGGAACTTTCATATTGTGGCTCCTCATCCACAATTCTTTCCTGCTGAGTGCCTGCAACATCCGTAACAATTATTTCTATTCAGTAATTTTGTTGAGAGAATATTATAGAAGTACAAAAATTTACCTGAATCAAGCGTCTCGTCATTGCTGTCCTCAGTGTCATTCTCGTTGCCCAGAATATCCGGCGATACAACAACATTATCATACGCATCGGGCAATTGATTCCCGATAAACCACGTGAACTCGAATTTATTATTATTTTCATTCCACCCATGATCGGTTGGTGTAAGGTCAGTGATGTCGGATTCGTAAGCATTCCTCCACAAATTGGCGATGTACCGAGTTCTGAGGATAGCTGTGACTGGCATGAAAATTGTCGAGAAGCTTTAGAAAAAAAAAAAAATTTGAGATATAATAAGTCACATAATTTAATCATCGTTATTTCATATCAATTTTTTTTAACACCCTCAGTTTTCGAGATATACTCAAAAAACCGGGAGTTTGAGTTTTTATGATGCTTCAAGTCAAAAAGTTTTAACTTTGGACAATAATGTAAAGAGACCTTTTTTGTGTAAAATAAAATTACCTTTTATATTTATTTAAACTTTTTTTTTGTAAAATGTATCGTTCGCGACTTATATGCCGCAACGCGTTTTTCGGAAGACAAAATGGCTCCTCCACACTTCGGGTCATCCGGAAACCGGCAGATTTTGTATTTTTAGTAAGTTTTAGATTATATTCTTCAAAATCAAAAATAAAAAAATCGCGCTCGAGAATGCCGGATTAAGGCTCTTGCAGACAGAGGCGATATCGCGGTCGCGACGCGATATTTCGATATTATATCCGTAGAAAAATATCGCGTCGCGACGCGATATCGCCTCTGTCTGTAAGAACCTTTAACGTTTTTTTTTTACAAGTTCGCGACCCTATAACTCGGCGGCGTCAAGGACTTATCGTCAGATTAGTTAAATTTAGTCTTAAAACACTAAAATCAACCCCCAATATCTTAATCTGACGCGCTCGAGTATTTTAGACTATCGTTTTTTTTTACTAATCTGATCGTCTATCCTAGGCGCGCGTCACTACATGTAGAGCTAAATACTTTACAAGGTTGTTCTATTAGGTCTAAGGTATCTCTCATATCTTAAACTGCCACGCTCGAGTATTACCGAAATTCCCTTACTCGCCTCCCTAACTATTTATGTGGCAGTAGGTTCGTTCTGAATGGACATTTTGATGGTTAAAATACACATTTACAATAAGATTAGATATTACAAACCTTTTTGACAGTCCGTTCAAAAGATTTTGACTTCTATCCCGTAGGCTTAAGGATGGCTTTAAAGGCAAAAAAGTGGTTACAATACCAACTGTTTACTGCAGCTGCCATTTGTCATGCCACCAACGCAATAGAAGTCAAAATCGGTTGAACGGACTGTAAAAAAGGTTTCTTTTAGTGTCTAATCTTATTGTAAATGGAGTATAATTAGGTAATTCTACTCCATGAATACATACATACATAATATCACGTCTATATTCTCCAAAGAGTAGGGCAGCGGTGAATTTTTTGTCCATGTATGCGTGTTTGTACTTTTGAGTTTCAACAAGTTTTCCTATTAAGAAAAGGTCTAAATATAGAAACTTACAAAATAGTATAAGAAGTACCTATGGTTAAAGTAAAAGTATCACATAACACTAATATTATAAAGGCGAAAGTTTGTGAGTGTGTGTGTGTATTTGTTACTTCTTCACGCTCAAACGGCTGGACCGATTTGGATGAAATTTGGTATGTAGACAGCTTATACCCTGGATTAACACACAGGCTACTTTTTATCCCGAAAAGCAAGGATTCAAATATATATGCTGCTCTTTCAAAATCAAACGGCTCGACCGATTTTGATGAAATTTGGTGTGGAAGTAGCTGACACTCTGGATTAACACATAAGCTACATAAAATCCCGAAAAAATATAGTGTTCCCGTGGGATGAGCAAGGAATTCTAATATATTTGCTACTCTTTCAAACTCAAACGGCTGGACCGATTTTGATGAAATTTGGTGTGGAAGTAGCTGACACTCTGGATTAACACATAAGCTACATAAAATTCCGAAAAAATATAGTGTTCCCGTGGGATGAGCAAGGAATTCTAATATATTTGCTACTCTTTCAAACTCAAACGGCTGGACCGATTTTAATGAAATTTGGTGTGAAAGTAGCTGACATCCTGGATTAACACATAAGCTACTTTATATCCCGAAAAAGTGTAGTGTTCCCGTGAGATGAGCAATTTTTCTGTGAATACTTTTTTCACCGATTAAATAATACACGTTTTAGTGTATCTCATAAACCGCGGGTAAACCGCGGTGCGCAGCTAGTGTTATATAAATACTGTGGTTTTATTTATTATCGTCAGAATTCTGATTACGGACGCATTTGTAGTTTTGCAACTATTTGATAGATAAGTAAAGGAATCTGTATTTCATTAATATCTACATATTATTATTGATACATACATATATACTCACACTCGCGCCTTCTTCCCACGGGGTAGGCAGAAACTATAGAGCGCCATCTGCTACGATCCTTACTTACTCATTTTCCTTCGTTTACGGTCGTTCATAATCTATCTATTTATACAAGATATTTTTTTAAGCAGTGCGCAAATTTTCACTGGGTTGTTCTACCCATGAATATGAACAACTTTTACTTTGGGACCAAACCTAAAATCGCAAAAAAAAAATCAGCTGCTCCCTACATTTTGACGAGTTTGGTGTGGATAAATGTGCTGAACGGCTGTTTTTTTTTGCGATTTCAGAGTTAGTCCCATAGTGGAAGTTGCTCATATTCATGGGTAACACACCCTGTGAAAATGTGCACACTGCTTAAAAAAATATCGTGTATAAAAGAAAGTCGTGTTAGTTACACTATTTATAACTCAAGAACGGCTCAACCGATTTGGCTGAAAATTGGTGAGGAGGTAGCTTAAAACCAGGAAAAGGAAATAGGATAAATACTTAAAAAAAAAACAGATAAAACGTGATATAACAACGGCTGGACCGATTTAGGTGAAATTTTGTGTGTATATTTCAATGGGTTCCTGGATGGTTTGAAAACACAATTGGACCCGGTAGGTGGCGTTGCAGTCGGGACATTCTAGGATCGTTCAGACAGGACATCGTCTGTCGGGACCGCTATAGTTATTGATATTATTCAATAAACTGCCATAAATAGCTCTTTTAACAATCATGATCCCCTTAAAATGTAAACTTAACTAACCTACTGAACCATAACTGCACAAGATCTTAAGACCCTAATACACAGCCGGGCATAACATTAACCTTAGCACATCATACACTAATAGTGTTCGGTACCAATCACGACAGATTTGGTACCAAATTCATTAGCAAGGCAAAAGGGTTGAGATGAATAGGAAAGTGAGGGGTTTGGTAATGGTGATGGTGGACCAATGTTGGGGCCAGTGTTTGGGCTAATGTTGGTGTTTCTTTACTTGTAGTGGAGTTATTAGATTAATTAAACATGATAATAATTTGTCTTTAGTGTTTTATAACATTGTAAGTTTTAGGTTAGGGATAAATTAATAAAAACAAATTCTTAAATTCCCTGTCATAGTCTTTTTTGATTATCCGAGCGAAGCCGGGGCGGGCCGCTAGTTACTTATAAAAATACATCATAATAAGTTATGATGAACTGATTTAGCAAACATTATATTTCCAATCTATCTACATAAATATATATAAATAAAAAGAGAAGTCCTGACTGACTGTTTGACTGTCTCATCAACGCCCAGTCCAAACCATTGAACCTAGAATGCTGAAATTATGCACAGAGGTTTCTTTATAATGTAGACAAGGAATAAGGAAGGATTTCCCGGTAGTACCTTCGTTCCCGTGGGATATTTTGCGACATCTACGCGGGCGTAGCCCCCGGCAAAATCTAGTCATTCATAATTTCATACGTGACATATTTTGTTAAATTCATATTATTAGAATGTAGTTAAGAGTAGATCTTCAGATCCCTAAATCTTCAAAACTCAATCTAAACAAATAATTTTCCTTGAATAAAATTTTGTGTGGGTCGAACACTATTACGAATTAGGTACATAAAGTTTACTATAATCTTCTTCTACCATTATGTATGTCACAATAAGGTTCCCACATAAGTTCATGGCTAGGTACACAATTTTTACATTCCCATTCAACTGACTCACACAATAATGCAAGTGTCTAGCGCCTACGACACTATTATCCAATAAGCACGTTGGCATATTAACCTCTAAACTAACACATACTAATTTAAACCCTAAAATGTACTTCGCAAGATTTAAATCAGACTGCATGCTAAAAGGAAAATAAGACGATAACCTCTAACCTAATACAAGGTGATTTATACTTTACGACTTTTGAAATAAGGTTGGGTTTACTTTAGAGGTGTGTAAGGAGAGTAATCTATGAATGAACGTTCGTATGCGCCTACGCAGACCGGTTGATAGGCGGAGGCCTTGAGTGTAGCACGTTGCAATAGATAGTTTTAGAGAAATATTTGAACAGTACCTCAGACAGACTTGTCTAAACTAAGTCCTTTTTAGAATTACTTTACAATGTAAATAACAAAGTTTTGACTAATACATAAGAGGTCATACCTACATAATGGTAACTAAAGAAAAGGAACCAACATTAAGGCGATACCAACATAAATTGGGGGCTTTTTCGTAACCATTTATTCCACCATTATTCATTATGTATACATTCATTTATTTCACTATTACATTTTTGGGTACTTATAATAATATGTTTATTGACTAGGTATTTGATTAACACTCTGACTGAAGGAAAACGCAATTGGGTTAAATTTCCTCGATAATCCGAACCTCTCTTTTTCTCAGACCTCTATTTTTTTTTCTGTAATTCTAAATCCTAAGTAATTTCATTGCAAAATTGCATTTAACATGTGCGTATAATGTAATTGAAAACTCTAGCTGAAAATATTTTTAATAGATTTATTTATTTTTAAACAATTTTTATTTGGTTTGGCGCTTTTAATTTGATTGCAGCGCATGACTCTGTCACTTTCTTATTCCTGCCCAGTTCGCTTTTTACATATCACCTTAATGTAACCCTTTAGTTTCCTAATATGTCCAGCCTGTCCCCAGCGACGCCCTAAGCCAAGGTCTGTACCCCACAGGGGGTGTCCTTAGCGAGAGGTCGCTTCGTTTTTAAGTTTTTTGCCCTGGCTGGAGCCCTTAATTTATTGAGGCACCCACAGGAAAGTCCGGTTAAGCAGCCGACAACCTCCTAGGTTGACCTGCGAGATGCAATTTCACAAAAAAAAAAAAATATTATGTGTAGTTGGTAGCGATGGATTAATTAGCATTCGCATTCATTGTTAGCATGCGAATGCTTATTTAGCATTTAGCAAATGAAATGTAGTTGCGAATTTCTGTGAAATGTGAAATGAATTATTATGCATCCCTTCGTACCTCATAGGTTGACAGCACGCAGCTGCACTGCGCGCTCTCTGTCGCACCCACAAAAACTACTAAATCTATCTGTTTCACGTGACCCTGACTACGTTCGCAAGTGAAATTATTAGCAATTTAGCAGGTGGTACGAAGAACGAAGTCAAGCAATTATTAGCTTTTTATCTTCGATTAGCTTGTACTTAGGATCGTATATTGAATGAATGCGTGTGATTGTATTGTTAATAAGTAATAATTTGTGATTTTGTGTGGCACGTGCGTGGCGCGCGATTATTTTTTAAATCGTTAAAAACAGCAAACGCGCTCTTTAATTCACATATTAACAAAATTCACATACTTGATTATTATTAATTATCGTCATATTAGCAAATAGCATAGCAATAGCAATTAGCATGCTAAGACTCAAGAATTCACATGCTAATGAAATTTATTCTAAATCGCATTAATAATAATTGCCATCACTAGTAGTTGGGCGAAAAAATAACGATTTCAAAACGTAATTTTTCAAGAAAGGGCAATTTGCTAATTTTGAACATTTTCTCATATCAATCATACCGAATCGTCGTGAATGAGGTGAACAGCTCCATTTTTACCTGAAACAATAAAAATAAAGATATTAATCTACAATCTTGAAGTTGCAAATACTCAGAGGTGGATTTGCCCTAAAGCCCAGTAGGCCCGGGCCTAGGGCAGCCAGATATTAGAGGCGGCCAATCTGACAAAAAAAACACTGATGATAACAAGAAATAACTGAAAGTACCTAAATATTCTAAAGGCTCGCGCACATTATGGCGGGCCTATATATATGAAAGAAGTTTTATTATACTTGGGCGGGCCGCAGTGCACCGCATCGTATAACAATAATATTCCTAAATCACTTTCTTAAATCTAAATATACAGGGTTACTGGTTACTGACCAATATCCCCTTAAAGGGGTCACTGTACTCATCATTATGAACAACTTTTACTATGGGACCAAACCTGAAATCGCAAAAAGAAAATTAGTATCTAACTAGCAGATATTAAAGTTAACTAAAATTCTGAATCGATTTCGATAAAAGTTGGCAATAAAGTAAATTCATTATGTGTGTAGTCTGTTATGATGGGTGCAGAGAAAGGGGCGGCTAGTACTTAGGCACTACATGACCTGGGGCCTAGGGCGGCCAAGACTGCAACAACTAAACATTTTCAGCATGCAGTCCTAGTTTATTTGATTCTAAAATGATCTTGGTAGTACGCCTATCCAAAAACGTGAACAGGATACCGCCCACCACTCATACACGATCCATTAATTTAATTAATAACGTCTCTTCCTTCTATATTTACAGCATCATACATAAACAGTTAACAAACTTCACCGTCACAACAACCATCCAATTCTCAACCTTAACACAATCCACATAAGGATGATTGGGAGTGTAAACAGTGCTTGGCTAGCCACCAAACCAGTTGCACGAAGCTATTGCTAGCATTGCCAGTTAGAAAAATGCTGGAAAACATCACGACAAACCCATTGCTTGAATGAACTATTAGTGCTTATGAAGTAAATACTACATTTTCATTATACAACTCTTGGTTGGGACTCTTTGTGTTGATTGGTCGTTGGGTAAATTATTTTAAAAGTTTCACTTTTCAGCTTATACAAGGTGAAATTTTAATCGTTTGTCACTATGAACAACTTTTATTAAGGGACCAAACCAGAAATCACGAAAAAAATATCAGCTGTTCAATACATATATCTACATCAAATTCGTCAAAATGTAGAGAGCTGCTGACTTTTTTTTCGCGATTTCAGGTTGGTCCCATAGTAAAAGTTGTTCATAATGATTAGTAAAATGACCCTTTAAAAGGACAAAAACGATAAAAATTTCAACCTGTATTGTTGGAGTTAATTAAAGAGAAAATTGCAATTTTAAGGATAAAGGGGGCGGTTTCTTGATCAACTTGATAACTCGACCAATGGTTAAACATAGTAACTAATGGTTGAATTTTCGATAACATGAATGTATTCATGTTAAAAAATTGTAATTATGGCATTTTGGCAAACACATATTTAGCCAAAATTCAACCATTAATTACTATGTTTAACCATTGGTTGAGTTAACTACGGATCAATACAATTTCTTAAAGCCAGCGCGCAATTGTGATTTTTAGTCGACCGATAGTTTAGTTTTTATTAATCTCTAACTCCATGCTGACTCCCAGAATGAAATTTATTTATTTGCCAGAATACAGGTGCATAATAACATGGTAGAATAATTTCATTGGCTCTATATTCGACTTATCAGACAAACAAACAATTATCAAACTATCGCCCGATTAAAAACCACAAGAGCGCGCTGGCTCTTAGTGTGGACAAAGAAATCATCAGTCAGGCCGAAATAAGAAGTGTGCTACAGGAACCGTAAAAAAATCGTAACCCAAAACCTATCATGCAACTAAAATTAATCCAAACAGCGTAAGCAAAGGTAAAAAAATGTATTAAAGGTTTAATTTGAATTAACTACAATTTCTTCTCTTTCGTAAAAAAAAACCGGCCAAGTGCGTGTCGGACCACGCACAATGAAGGGTTCCGTAGTTGGGATGAATTTATCCCAAAAAAAACTTAACATTGTAGTTGAAAAACGTGTTCTCCCATACATCGAATACGTCACTATCAATTCTCCAACTGCAAATTAATGTAAGTTTATCATCATATATTTTTCATGTGAGAAAACTACAAATTAACAATTTTCGGGCTTAATCCTTTATTTGTGCTGTGAGACTTTGCTTCTTGCCTTTCATGATTCTAGGTCAATGGGTTAGTGGAGGTTTTGATTTATTTGCGAGTATGAAAAATGTAGCTTAGATGGCCGTATTTTTTATTGCATTGACTTTTTTAGAGACTTTTTTGAAGCTTGATTTTTTAGAGCTCCAAGGCACCATAGACATACGTATTTGATATTAATTTCAATTTGATACCTACATGCGTTCCTGAGAAAAATTGTCTCGACAGACTGACAGACAGACGGACAACGAAGTGATCCTATAAGGGTTGCGTTTTTACCTTTACAGGTACGGAACCCTAAAAATAGAGTTATTCCACTTAGGCCACTGATTTGAACGGCACTTCCTCGAATATAAAAGTAAATTCAAAAACAACAAGAAAACGCTGCTGTCAAAGCGCGTATCCTATTCCAGTTTTTGGCGCAAATTCCCATCATCCCCTATTGTAATAAGTGGATACTTCTACCTTTTATCTTACACCAGTTCGTTTTTAATAATATCCCAATTTTGGAAAATATTTTCAACAAAAGCTCTTCGGTCCTTAGAGCTTCAGTATCGAATGGTTGCTAGGATACGGCACGACCAACTGAATATCTAATTTTACCCCTTGATAAAGATTTGTTCAAATATGTACCTACCTACACCGCAAAATGTATCGTTTGCCAAAGCTGTGTGTATTAATGAGAATAATATGCGTAAAGAAATGTTCCCTTTTCTTGTTGCATTATTCTAAGTAGGTAAGTACAGTCCGCGAGGCGTAAGATGAGCTTTGCATTTGAATGAGTGATCACCAGAATGGTACGATAGCCCATGACCAAAATTTTTGTCTTATCGTTTTACGTAAGACAAAATCTTCTATCGTCTTATCGTGTTACGTTTTACAACGATGCGACATGGTTTTGGTCATGGCCTCTCGTACTAAATGAACAAAAGCCGATTGCCAAAAAGCAGTATAAACCGGTTTTAAACCAAACAAAGAAAGCGTCGCGCTCTATGCCGGACGTCGCACTTAATCATTTATTTACATCAGTGTTGTTTCAAGAAGGGATGGGTATGGCTAATAACACGGAATAGTTAATATTCCGTAGCTATTACAAATAAGTAAGACTAAGTTAACTAATGACCGTTATCACCAAACCTAAGTGACACTTAAATGAATCCCTAAATATTATTGCACTGTTGGATTTTCAACTCTCGGCGCTGAGCCTAGCGTTAAAAATCCAACAGTGCACTTTTATTTAGAGATTCATTTAAGTGTCACTAAGGCCGTGCACTGCGTTAGGCGTGCGCACGGCGCGGGCGCCGCGTGGCGTGCTGTTTTCATGTAATCTCATGTGTGCTGCGCTGCGCTGATCTATGAGATTACATGAAAATAGCACGCCACGCGGGCGCCCGCGCCGTGCGCACGCCTAACGCACCGCACGGCCTTAGGGTTGGTGAAAACAGGCATAAGCCCTTCAAACTGGGAAAATCCTGTATCTTAAATGACATTTTTACCAACTTCACAAAAAGGAGGAGGTACTATGTTCGGCTGATTGTATGTTTTTTTTTTATATGTTTGTTCATCGAATACTCCGCCAATTGTCGACGGATTTTCAAAATTCTTTTTTTGTTTGAAAGGGTATACTCTCGAAGTGGTCCCATTGTCACCAAATCAGAATCTGATGAGGGGATCCCATGGAAATCGAGGGGAACCCTCAAATTTTATAGGCACAACTATAGCGATTTGGGTATTTTTTATAGTAACACGTGCATTTGCTCTCGGAAAACACCATTTGGTGAAGTGGAACTGATGATGAAGACCACAGATGGCCATCGGAACTACTCAATTTATAAGTATTTCACGGGTTGCGATTCGATTACTTTAATATGGTTGCTAAGTAATTTATGCTCGTCAAAATGCATAATGGTGATGATGACTTCACCATGGAGCTTCAGTTCTCCTGGTTCTTACTAGGAGAACTCCTCAACAATTAACGTCCCTGCATCGGGAAAAGCAATATTTTGTAAAAAAAAAAGTGATGAGCAGTTGCCATTGGGCTATTGTAACTTAGATAAATTACAAACTGACCCACTAAAAAGTGAAAAATAAAAACTTTTTTACAAAAAAAAACAACCGACTTCCAAAAAAAACACTACAAAGTGAAAAATAACTTTAATTTTGGAAGTCGGTGGCAAAAAACTAAAATACAGATCCAAAGACACCGACTTCCAAAATTAAAGTAATAAAGTAAAAGTAGTAGTATTAAAGTAATAGTGACTTTATTGAGTACTTTAATGGTTAATTGTGAGGAGTGTTTGTGTGTGGGTGTGGTAAAAGACTAAAAGTACTTAGTAAAAAACTATCTAGGAACGGAAAAATTTGGTATTTTAGTCGTTAATTCGTAGAATAAATGATTTAGGTACTTACTCAATATCGCAATAGTTTAGATTTAAGAGCAAAAATGTAACAGATTGTGTAATTTGATTATTGAATTTAATATGAATTAATCTAAACTACATAGCTTAATATGTAAAAAAATAACTTATATAATGGTTCTGTATTTAATTTTATTATACCTACTGGAACTATAAAATTTGCACATACGCCGCTGGCAAAATACTGAAGACCAAATGTATGTCCCTCAGAACAATAACAAAGCATAGAAGGAAGGCTAAAAACAGAATTCTGTAACTACCTTTATTCCCGTTCTATTATTAGGTACGATAAAGGATGTGGGAAAGAGATTCAAATTCAAATTCAAATTCAAATTTCAAATTTATTCATTTAAATAATGCATATTTACAATATTAGGGCTTAAACTAAAATGGTAGGTATATAATAATGGGATTAACCTGAACTAGGATAAACCTGTATCTCAGGTATCATAAGTGCACATTAGTTTGCATAAATATTTCCTAAGATTGATGATAATACATAAATAATGAATAACATAACAGACTAATGAAATGAAAACATTGAATTAAAAATAATATTTAACTTAAAACAAGCAGTAACTTTTCTGTGTCGTCATAAGACAATTTTTGTAACCAAGTTTTAATTACATTTTTGCAATGTACCGTGTTTAATGCAGACATAGACAAAATTGCGTTTACTTTATTATAAAGAAATGGTCCTAAGAATATAAAAAATCTATACATAAAAGAATGCCTTAATCTATAATTATCCATACAGATGTCTTTACGTCTTTTATCAGTGACAACTCTATTGTAAGGCAATTTAGAGTGCTGTTTTAATAAAGTATTCATAATAAATAAATAACTGCCGCACTGTCAGAACATTGCAAGATTGATATAAAAGTTGGGTCGGGAATAGGATAGGCCGGAATGTGGATACTTTCAATACAGCTCTTTGAGCGCGCTCCAATGGTAGCAAAACTGTTTTAGCCGCTCCTCCCCATGAAGTAATGCAATATGTAATGATCGATTGACACAAAGCATAATATACCTGTTTTATCACCTTAGAGTCGGCAAAAGGACGAATTTTCTTGAAAATGAACATCAATTTACGGACTCTACTGCATAATAGGTCAATGTGATTTTTAAATGTAAGAGTAGCATCTATAATTACTCCAAGATATTTAATAGTTTTCGTATTAAGGATAATTGGGCAATTACATTTCGAGTTTGCAGCTGTGTTACAAACATGTGCATGAATATCTGGAATTATTATAGATGGCTTTGAGTTGCGTAAGGAAAAGCGTATGTATTTAGTTTTGTCAGCATTTAATGTCAATAAGTTATGTTGTAACCATCGATTAACTATATTGAAACCTTGCTGTGCACATAACCAAACTTCATGTAATGTATTTGCGGAGAACAGGAGTACAGTATCATCAGCATATGATATTATTTTACCCGAATTTAGATTGAGACTGCAGAGGTCATTTATATAAATAAGAAATAAGGTTGGACCTAATATACTTCCTTGCGGGACCCCAAAAGAAGTATTTTTTAGTTCTGAGCTAGTAAAATTATCAATTTTCAAACATTGACAGCGGTTATTTAGATAGTCTGCAAAAAGATTAAGCTGCTTTCCTCGAATACCTATTTTCTCGAGCTTATTCAACAAGATAGGAACAGATACGGTATCAAAAGCTTTTGCTAGGTCAAGAAAAATACCAATTGAATGATTGCCTTTGTCTAGTTCTTGAGATATATAATCGGTCATATCTTGTACAGCATCAGTTGTGGATAATTTTGGTCTAAAACCAAATTGTTTATCCGAGAGGATGGCTTTAGACTCTAAATACTTCATTAACCTATTGTTAATTAATTTTTCTAGTATTTTAGATGTAGATGATAGTATTGAAATAGGTCGGTAATTTGAAGCTACTGTTTTGTCACCTGCTTTATGCACTGGGACAACTAAAGCTTTTTTCAGATAGTCGGGAAAAATGCCTTCAGAGAGGCAAATTTGGAAAATATGAGTTAATGGCGGAACCAAAATTTGCCTGAATTTCCTTAACACACTATTTGAGATACCGTCCCATCCAACCGCACAGACTTCTTTCAGCCCCATAATAACTCTTTCGACTTCGGCTTTGTCTGTGTTCAATAAAACAAATGAAGTTAATTGGCGATTTTCCGATGACACAGTGGCCCTGTTTCCGTGTATGTTGTAATTTGTGTTATAATTACGTTTTATTTGCTCAGCAAGATTTTATTAGATAAATGTTTTACTCTTTGTTTTACTTTCTTGGCATGGTCACAAGATCAATTGTCATTTGGTTAAAAAAGTTATAGTATGACGCGGCCAAATTTGATAGTACTTTGTTACAATGTTTCAGTTCGTTCATTGAACTAGCTGACTTATTCGCGTGTTCATTGTTTACGTGTCTGTCGTAATATTCCATGGTTTTGCGATGTTTTAATAATATTTCTACTGTTAGATTGCATGAATTCTTTGTTTAACTACAAATAGTGAGTGTGTGGACGCTGTGGAGCAATTTCTTGTGTGGTTGGGGGCTGCAAGTCCCATTCATAGCGAAAATAAAATGAACAACAAATATTGACCTTCCATCGGTAAGTTTTTGCTCAATTTCTTGTTGCCTAAGATCTGATAAACGAATATAAATACATAACAAATATTGCTGTGTCACTATATAGCTGAAACCAGTCGTAATATTTATTCCAATAGAAGTTATTAGCGAATATTCGGAAATTGTTTTGGGGTTATCTTGATCAGCCATAGTGACGTAAATAATGTTGTCGATACTTTTCTTTTACAGATTTCCTAGACGATGTGAAAAAAAATGGATAAATTGTATTGGTAGACGAAATTGGACTCCAAACAGCACAGCCACATAATATGCTCCAAACATTTTACTTTGTATTCATTTGGTAATGAACCTATGAAATGGATGTAGCATGTTCTTTAAGTCGTCACTTAGAGTACATGCTGTTCCTACATTATTTGTTATGGATAGAACAGATGAAATGGTCTTGATATATTATGATATAATTAAGGTATTTTATTGGCAATAAATAGTATCCCGTTCAAATTAAAACTTGATTTATTACATTACAGGAAATACTTATGGAAGTCTGCGAAGAAGGACATAGCGCAGTACTGCAAATTAAAAAAACCGCTCACCATCAACAGTAATCTAACATGAAGACAGGTATAACATTCAGAAATATGTTCACTTGATATATGCGATACAATGATATTATATTAAAAATATCATTGATGCGATATCATTCTTCTAATTATCCCAGTCGGAAATATAATCGAGTGCAAATTTATTTATTTATTTTTAATACAAAATACGTAATTGTAGGATCCCGTAGCAATGGAAGTTGAAACAGGACCTAGTACATCGGTACAAATTAATGAATCGCCACTGATCTTGACATCTCGTGAAATCATCTCACATCAGTCAGGTAAGACATACAAATAAAACTATTTACCTAAATAAAAATGTTGATAAAAAATCTTACATAAATTTTATTGAGAACTGTTTGTTTTAGGAATCCTTGACACAGATGACAATAACAAATTCAGAAATAATTGGATTCCATCCCGATTCAAGAAGACTGCGCTTTTGGCGAGTTCCTGGTCGCCAGAGCCGACTCCAGAATCCTCAGGAAGTTCATCCGTACCAGGGCGGAATGATTATGGTGTGGGCTGGAATTCGACTAACAGATTATTAAAGTGGCTAGGCATTTTATTTTTTTTTTTTTTAAATATTATCTTTTATTTAAAATATTATCTGGTCGTTATTTATTTTTTTATGTACGAAAAGTTTTTGTCGCTTTGGTACCATTTTAAATTTTCATAATAAATTTTATTTTTTCACTAACAACCATTTTATTTAATCAAATAATTCAAATCTCTATTAAATTACGCTTCTACTGATTTACAATAATATATGTTACATAAAAAGTATTAAAATAAAAATTATTAGGTACTTTGAATACCCTTTTTCCCTAGACTTTGTTGAGTAGTCTATGATGTAATCTAAAATTCAAATAAATATGAGAAAGTAAGTTGCTAAAAACATTTGCAAAACCGAATGTCTCCCACTTCTTTTCAATAAACTCATCAGTTATTATGGCAACTAAATACATTCGGGTTTAGCCGGGTCAGATTTAATACATGAAGAGCTGTCGGGAACCAAGGAAGACTTTGGTGATGATGATGACGAACTATTTAGTTCATACTTAAAGTATTGTTTCATTTTGAACGAATATATTAAGTATTGGTATCATAAGTATGCTTAGTTACTTTAAAATTTTTGGTACGCACGGCTACAGATCAACTATACATTTCCAGTATAAGCTGATCTCGCATTGTATAGGATTTCCTTACAATGAGCGGTCAGTGTAAACTGGAAATGTATAGCTTGATGTGTAGCCGTGTGTACCTACGGTTATTATTCTTGGCAGTGTAAGAAAGAATGTCATTGTAAATTCTATCGACGTTGAAATTTAGTGGGTACATCACTAGTCAGAATAAAATGAATGACAACCTACAAAATTTCGAAACTTCTTCTGTATACGTGTCCTTCTTTAACATCATAGCGGCTCCATAAGTCAAAATGAAACAAATATATTGAGTTCAGTTGCTATTTTAACACTACTTCTATGCTTTGTTATTGTTCTGAGGTATGTCCAGACGCCAAGCACATCAAGCCACCCGAAACTGTCAAATTTTCCCAATCAACCTTGAGCCTAATGCTTTAGCGATAAAGATGAAAATCTATTAAAGAAATTTGACAGATTGTTGTAGCTGGATGTGCTGGCGTCTGTACCTATCTGTGTTTAACAAATAAATGTTTTCATTAATTCATTCTTTTTTTTGGTTAGTTAAAAGATCTAAAAGATGAAATAAACTTAGGACAATGTAGCAGCATTTATACAATAAATGACTCAAGTTTCGTGACATCCAACTAAGGAAAACTTATTCTTTCAGCGTTGAATGCAATGTGGTCGTCATCAATCATCGTTATGATTTAGTTCCGACAGTTCTACCCCTTCCTTTACGTATCGTGAAAACCGACTAATATAAAAAGTTTTAAGATCTGCACCAAGTCTTATTTTGATACTAACATTAGTTTTACGTTTTCTTTACTAACACTACTGTATCGAACCGCTCGTGGCTAAGTAATGACAGTCGCACGGGTCGATCCGTCACGTTAAGCTATACTTGCCGGGGTTGGTCCGTGGATGTGTGACCATCTTTACATACCGAGACTCCTACGGGCTTCGGAAAGCATGTTAAGCCGTTGGTCCCGGCTGCGTATATAGAAATGGTACTTCACTACGTCCCCTCAGGCGGAGACGATAGAGTCATTTCCAGGCGTTAACACACGTAAATGCTAGTAAATGATAATTCCGCGTTAATGCTACTGAATACTAGCATTTACGTGTGTTTAACGCCTGGAAATGCGCTAACTCTAGGTATTCGTCTCCGCCTGAGGGGACGTACTGAATTAGCATTTCTATAAACGCGTCCCGGCTGTCAGTCGTGGATCTTTGACAGTCGTTACGGGTCGTCAGAAGACCGAAAGTCTGCCAACCAGTCTTACCAAGGGGTATCGTATTACCCAGTTACGGGGTTGTGGAGGTCAGATAGGCAGTCCCTCCATGTAAATCACTGGTATTCAGCTGCATCCGGTTAGACTGAAAGCCGACCACAACATAGTTGGGAAAAGGCTAGGCAGATTGACTAGGTACTGTATCGATTCTCGACTGTTGTCTGAATAAATGGTTTTTTTACTGTTAAAGTCTTGTCTGAAATAACAACAAATTAAATATTATGATATATTTTGTTTAACATCACGCCAGTCTGTATACCCTGAAGGGTTAGGTAGAGTTGTATATCTTGTATCTTTACACACATTTTAACAACATTGAATAATTACAATTAATATAACTACTTAAATAATGGCTTAAAGGTTTCCCTTGAAACATGAGGCTACAGGGGCTAGTATAAACATGAGGCTACAGGGGCTAGTATAAACATGAGGCTACAGGGGCTAGTATAAACATGAGGCTACAGGGGCTAGTATAAACATGAGGCTACAGGGGCTAGTATAAACATGAGGCTACAGGGGCTAGTATAAACATGAGGCTACAGGGGCTAGTATAAACATGAGGCTACAGGGGCTAGTATAAACATGAGGCTACAGGGGCTAGTATAAACATGAGGCTACAGGGGCTAGTATAAATCTTTGGGTTCATTCGAATCGAGGCGACTTTCATTAATTTATTCATTATTTCTTAAACAACTAAATATTGGCTTAGGTATAAGATTGATTGGTTTGGTTTGGTTTGGTTTGATTGGTTTTGGTTTGGATTGTAATACAGGATAATTTTTTAAGCAGTGCGCAAATTTTCACAGGGTGTACTACCCATGAATATGAACAACTTTCACTATGGGACTAACTTAGCTGCCGTAGCATTATTTAATTAAAATTTAATTCAAATGTTGACATTGTAATCTCTTTCTCTGCTTTTTTTTATATTTGTTTGTGACTAATTTTGTACGCCATAAATGGCAAAACATGTAGCTACCTCACATTAATATTATAAAACCTGTATACTTTTACTCCTGTTTCACAAAATAAATATATCTTATCTCTGAAATCGTGAAAAAAAATCAGCTGTTCAGTACATTTCTGTTCGCATAATTCGTCAAAATGTACTGAACAGCTGATTTTTTTTTTCGCGATTTCAGGTTTGGTCCCATACTAAAAGTTGTTCATATTCATGGGTAGAACACCCTGTGAAAATTTGCGCACTGCTTAAAAAATTATCCTGTATAGTTTTAGTTTCAGACATCTGCATCCGAACTAGACGGTAAATAAACCTACAGTTTAATCTCGGATCCAAAGCCATGTTTAAAGTTGTGAACATTATGATTGTAGTTGACTAAAATTTACTTTAAAAAAAGTAAAAACCGACTTTTAAAACCTAAAATGAATAAAATAACTTTCATAAAAAACTTAACATTTTCTGAAGTGCCCAGGTAAGGTGCATTGAAGAATTGAAGACACCGACGTCAGAAAAAGTTTTTAAGAAAGTTATTTTATTCGTTTTAGGTTTTAGAAGTCTGTTTTTACTTTTTTTAAGTATCTTTATATATTTTTCTATTTTTAGTTGAATATAGGTAATGTACAATTAAATAAGCCCAAGACTAGCGAAAATACCTAAAAATCTTCCTGAAAGTAGGATCACGATACTGAAAGAATCATCAAAATTGGTTCATAATTGTTTGAGAAAATCGCGGACATGCAAACATATACACATACATAACCGTACATACATAGTGTACGGGTCAAATACAGAAACTCCTTTTTGAAGACAGTAAAAATAAGTTCAATTCTGAGTAATACTTACAAACATACTGACAAGAACTTCCCACACTTGCTATTTCTTATTGACTTTTATGAATTGAACATAGCTTCCTTCTGCAGTAAAGCGCAGAATATGCATAAGTTATCAGATGTAGCTGCTCTAACTTTATAGTGAAAACTAAAGACGAGAGATTGCAGGCCTTCAAAAGCTTGGAAGCTTGGAAGCTTAACGGTTTGTGGTGCCTGGTTCAAGTTATAAAAGATTAGATGTTATAAGGATTCGGTGTATTACTGGATTAATGCTTGTTTTCACTAACACTACGCGACACCTAAAAGTAATCTTCTAAAATAACAATCAGTTGCTGTTCGTTTGTCTCGCTAAAACTCGAGAACGGCTGGGCCGATTTAGCTGATTTTGGTTTTGAAATGTTTGTCGTAGACCAGGAAAGGTTTAAACGGAGAGAAAATATGGAAAATTGCGAGTAAGTTAGTAAAAACAACAATTTCATTTCCCCATATAAACTGTTCTACCTACTCTCCTGTCAAACATTTGACGTTCGTCCCTTCGGTACGGTAGACTCGGGTCCACTCGAATTGTGTGTATATTTCAATGGGTTCCTGGATGGTTTGAAAACACAATTTGACCCAGTACGTGGCGCTGCAGTCAGGTTCTAGGATCGTTCGAACAGAACGTCTGTCGGGTCAGCTAGTGCTTAATAAAAACAAAGAATTGCCTAGTAAACGCCCTGTTGGATTTTCAACTCTCCACGCTGAGCCCAGCGTTGTTAATTCAACAGTGTGCTTTTCGGATCGCTTGAAAAGCTGCAAACTAATCATAAGATTAGTTCCTGATTTTAAATGTGCCTTCACATTCAAAGAACTGGTCAATACCATAGGTAGGTAGGTATCATCTATATAAATAAAAAGAGAAGTCCTGACTGACTGATTGACTGACTCATCAACGCCCAGCCCAAACCGTTGGACCTAGAAATCTGAAATTTTGCACAGTGGTTCCCTTTATAATGTAGACAAGGCATAAGGAAGGAATTCCCGGTAGCAGGTTCCCTTGGGATAATTTCCGACATCCACGCGGGCGAAGCCGTGGGCAAAAGCTGGTATATTATAGTTTGCAGATCAGATAGATAATAACAAGATAAATAAGTAATTTCAATCAATGATTGATTTTTTTGTATGTTTTGGAACACGGAAGTAATTAAAATGACGTAAGTACATAATAAGCTAAGTAATGACAGCCGCACAGGTCGATCGATCAGATTACCTAAGCTACGCTTGCCGCGGTTGTCCTGTTGATGGGTGACCATCTTTCTTAACAAGCCGGTAAAAAATATGTATACAACATTACTAGTATACTAGTAGTGTACTAGTGTAGTAGTTACTAGTATTTGTTCCGAGTCTGGGTGTTTTTCTAATGTATGTATTTACAAAAAAAATGTATATTAGTAGTTTATCAGCCATCTCGTTACCATAACACAAGCATTAGGTTGCTTAGCTTGGGACTAGATGGCGTTGTGTGAAATGTCCAAGGATATTTATTTATTTTATTTACTTTTTGTTTACACTAAACCGGAAAAAGGGTCATTGTACTCAACTAACTAATAGATTTCAAGGTTGGTCCCATAGTAAAAGTTATTCAAAATGATGAGGTCAATGACCCCTTTTCGGGTTTAGTGTAAACAACAAGAATAAAGTTTAAAAAACTGTAACCCGACTTACGGAAAAATTAAATTGATCTAAGAAGTTCAAAATATTTATTTACTTAAACAATAATGACATAAGTATATATATATTTGAAATGTGCTCGTGATGACCTTTCTTTTGATACCAAACATGTCATGATTATCTCAATTTAATTTTTTTCGAGGCCAGAAATTTACGTGTAAAGTTCACCATATTAAATTTAGGAAGAATTTATGTAGCCTATGTCACCCGGATCATTATTACGAATCTATCGATACCTCATTCATCAAAATCGGTTCAGTAATTCAGGCGCTACGGTGGAACACACGTAAATACATACTTATATACATACATACTTGCATGCTTTTACTTTTGGCTTTGCCGTAGTCGGGTAAAAAGTAATGTTGTATAATAGGTAGGTACCTACCTACTTAACTACGACTAAACTATCAGGTAAGTATTAAGTACTTGTGATAAGTTTTTAATTTCGTCAATCTTTACTTAACAATAATGTTTAGTTTAATTTCAATCACAAAATCTCCTTTCCAGCTGTATAATAATGGATTTACCTGCGTTATTTTTTTGGTACACCGTCATCTCTTAACCCTCCGACCATACAGGTAGAGTGGGTAGGCACCCTGAACGCGCAATATTTTAAACTTGTTAACTATCAGGTTAGCCAATAGGGGTTTTGTTAACCAATTAGCAGGAGTCCCTATCAAGCAGTTTACTTGTTTCATTTTCTATGGACAAATTAAAATATCATGATGAACTTATAATTGGCAGTGCTGTGTTAATATTTTAGTTTTATTGACTTGTACGAGAAGAAATTATATGCATTTTAGTATACCAGTATAAATGCGAAGTTAAAATTATGTATATGTAGGATTAAGGCCCAAACATCAGAAATAGAACTCAGATATGGCAATACACAAATTAATTCAATCGAACAATAAGTTATCAATTTAGAAAATGTAGAAATATAGAAATGATATAAAATTAATTAAATAACTAATAATAGTAGTGAAGGCGGTCACATAGGACAGTACTGACTATCAGAGACGACAGTACTGACTATCAGAGATAGTGGTCCACGCACCCACCGCAATAAGGACAGTACTAACTGTCAGAGACAGTGTTCCACATCCAATAACCGGGCAGTACTGGCTGTCGAGAGACAGTAGTCCGTGCTCCAAGACGCATCCGTACGAAATGCCCCCCGACTCCACAGCGCACCTCCTTATAAAGGCGATTGCTAGTGGTGGGGAAACGTCACAATATTTTACTGACTGACTTCAAGTCTTTTAAGCCAAATGCGTCTGTTGCAAGTTCCACTAGCGCCATCTAGTCGCCGTCTCTCGAAGCTGCTAAATAATATGGCTGCCGTCATATATTAATTTAATTAAAATACTGTAAGTAAATCAAAAAGTATAATATAATTTCGTAGTAGGTACCAATATAATGTTAAAACTTGCACATCATGGGTAATTTTAACTTTTTATCAATTATACCAATTTAGAACTGAAAATAAGAAAGAACAAAAGTATTCCCAAGAACAGAAATAATGCTAAATAATATAAAAAGAAAATGTGAATGAAATACAAAAATCTAAAAACACAAAAAGTGTTTCTAGCAGAGCGTGGTTTCGATCCACGGACCTCTGGGTTATGGGCCCAGCACGCTTCCACTGCGCCACTCTGCTCTTATTACATCGTGGCGAAATTAGCGTTCACTAGCCGCTACTGTTATCTCGAGTGCGCATGCGGGTGACGTCACACCGCGTCGCGTCTATTACGTCAGCCGTCAAGCGATAATGAACTTTACGTTACATCGATTTAGAACGTTTATTATTAGAACTTGTTTCATAATACTAATACCATTTACGTGACTCCGTTTGTTATTCTATTTTTAGCCCATACTAGTGTAGGAAAAAAACGTAAGTTTTGCTATTTCTTTAAAAGACGTTTTTGCATGTGTTTTTCAGAGCCATGTTTTTACCGCGTGCTCTGTCCTTTGCAAGTAATAATGCTTATCAGATTGCAGTCAGCCCTCTTTACCTAATGTAAGTACTTAATGGTATGTTATGTAAGCAAGTAAATAACAGAAACAAAGATTTCAACTTAAAATTACATAATATTTGATTCTTTTTTTAAAGCTTTGTAAGATTTTTCATGTCCACCGAAAAAGTTTTTTTGAAGTAGTATCATTATTTCCTAGTATATCTGACTGTCTAGTCTTAACCAATGGATGGCATTATGCAGTTTGTCAGATTGGGTAATTTATTTTTATGGGAATCTAATGAATTATTGCTATATAACGCGTAGCTATATAGCGGGAAGTGCTAGTAATTTATAGGTATATAAATTACTAGCACTTTCGGCGCGGTTTCGGCCGCGTGGATGTCGGATAATATCTCACGGGAACATACTACCGGTAATGGAACCTCTGTGCAAAATTTCAGGGTTTGGGCTTGGCGTTGATGAGTCAGTCAGTCAGTTAGGACTTCTCTATTTATTTATAAAGATTGAATGTGATAGCTTAGTAATATTTACCTAAATTAACTACAATATTTTTCGACTTTCAGTACATTATTTTATTCTGTAAGTGTAAAGCGTTACTGTGAAGTTCTATGTTATAATTCAATAAACACACATGAACCACAGAATAGTACCTACGTCAACACCATACGTTCGGGCTTCGCACATATAGCCCCGTGTCGGACATAGCCGTAAACACAAACAGAGCAAGTGAGGGTTAAGTAGAGAGCGTGACATGTCGTTTTGTTGTCGTGCCGGACACAGCTACCGTCATTTTTATTAACGGGTTAGGTCCGCTTATGTGTAACGTTGTCATGAATTTGGGGATTTGCTGTTTTTGTAGAACACAATTTTTTCCTTGTATTTATGAATAATTTATATATCTTTAACTATAATGCTTACTTTAAAAGTGTATTTTGCTGTGTTATTGAGAAAATAAGAATAATAATTATAAAGATTAAATAAATAACTCTTTAATTATTGTATACCTATAGTACCTAAGTAAGTACTTACTTAATTTTATAATATTTTTTTTACGAAACTAGTCTTTAACAAAAAAAAAAAAACCGTTATAAAATATTGAGTTGAGATCGAGATAATAGGTCATGTATTGCGATTTTGCGACAAATGAACGGTTTATTTTTCCTGATGATCAATTGAACAACGACTCTCACACACTCAACTGCCATTTATTAATCCCAATTGACCGCTTCTACACAATACATTTATCACAGCCCATAAAACCTCATTCCTGGTTCCTTCCACAACACCACCATCCACACACCATAGGATGCATGCATCAAAGTAATGTATCCAAAATTAAAGTGGCCCTCCAATTTCCGGACAAAAATAACAACACCTGTCCCATAAGCGCCCTCTGGCGGATAATGGCGTGAAGATTTATTTTCAGCTACATGGAATTTTAATGTCACGTGTACCCAGAAGGATGTGAGAAGAAATGGTACAATAATGGGTTTCTGTGGTTCGCTTCATTAGGTATTTTGGTGGAAAAATTTTGGACTACTTGGTTGGGTGGGAGGTATGTTTTTGATTTATTTAATAAAAATAATCTTGCATCAAAAGTTAATAATAGCACAGTTTGCATTAAACAAGACATACATTTGTTTCTAAGGTTGCGACTGTTACCTTAAGAGCGTAGACGGGCTGCATTTTTCCATACAAATGTATTCCCCTATTCTCTTCCTGGATAATGCCTCTAGAGTAATCGTTTTTATTTATAAAAATCCAGGTCTATTGAAAGCATGCCCCTGTCATTTTTTTTTTTCAAAAAATTTATTACAAAAATAAATATGACTTACCAAAAACCTAAAAAAATACCCCGTTTTTACCTACGTAATCAGACGACCACCAAAGAAAATTGAAAAGTTTTTAAAATAAAAACAAGTAATAGGGGCATAGATCTATTCTTCCTTTAAATTTTGATACCAAATATAATTTAATTGGTTTAGGTTTCGAGGAGAAAACAGGAGAATACGAAACGTCGATCGGTCAAGGTTTTTTATAGGTAAAATCGTTCTGAGCTGCAGTTGTCTCTATCGCACTCTACGGGGGGAGACGAGAGGTGAGGGAGGGTTAGACTAATACGTACACAATTAGGGAAGTGACTAGTGTCGAAGTTTTTATCGAAATCATAGTGATGTCAGTCGATATCGACGTTTATCCTATACTGATTTACTGAATAGTGTTTGATGCTCATTTTGTTTTTTTTTAAGAGACAACGAAGTAACAATTCAATGACATTTTTAGGGTTTATAATTAACTAATAATTGAAATGAACTTTAGCGAAGTGTCTCTTACAAAAATACAAACCGTAAGCATTAGGTATAATACGTAACTAAAGTTTGCACTATACTGCTTGGTGTGATAATTCTGCTTTTGACTTGACATAAATATTTACAGGGGAGTTTATAAAATAATGACTGCTCTTATCAAGTAAATAGGTCTTTACCTATGAAATTGCCGTTTTGTATGAAAAAATTTAAACGAATTTTTTTCATGTATTTTTTATTTGTATTAATCGAAGTAATCACCCATGCAATCAATGCATCTTTGCCAACGCAGTGGCAGTTTATTGATGCCCTTCTTAAAGAAATCAGCTGGTCGGGAGGCAACAATTTCTTCAAAGGCATTTTGTACTGCCTCTCGGGTATTGAATTTTTTTCCCGCCAAGAAGTTATCCAAATTCTGGAAAAGTAGTAGTCTGTAGGCGCAAGGTCTGGTGAGTAGGGCGGATGACGGAGAGCTTCCAACCCCAGTTCTTGCAACTTGGAGACCGTCTGCTGTGCATTATGAGGTCGCGCGTTGTCGTGCAGGAGCAGCGGAGACGAGCGATTGACCAATGCTGGTTGGAGATGTGCCAGCTTCTCCATCATTGTGTTCAGTTCTTCACAGTACACAGCTGCAGTAATGCTCACCCCGTTTGGTAAGAAGCTGTGATGAATCACACCGGCGCTAGACCACCAAACAGTGACCATCACTTTTCTAGGAGTAAGTTTTCGTTTAGGGCATTGTTTAGGTGCTGAACCAGGATCCAACCAACTTGCTGAGCGCTTGCGGTTATCGAACAGAATCCATTTTTCATCGCAGGTAACAATGCGGTTCAAAATTCCTTCATTTGTGTGTCTGTTGAGCAGTGCAAGGTACGTCTCGACGCGTACTTCGCGCTGGCGATCATTGAGTTCGTGGGGCACCCATTTGTCAAGCTTTTTTACCTTGCCAATTTGACGCAAATGGACCAAGATTGTTTTGACGCTAACGTCGAAAGCTGCTGCTAATTCAGCCGTAGATTGTGTATCATCAGCTTCCACAATCGCCTTTAATTCGTAATTGTCGACCAAAGTCTTCGGACGACCGCGAGGTTCATTTTTCAGGTCGAAATTTCCAGAACGGAAGCGAGCAAACCAATAACAGGTGGTGCGTTGGTTTGTAGTGTTAGCTCCGTAAACGTCGTTGATGTTGCGTGCCACTTGTGCCGCGTTGCTGCCACGACGGTACTCATATTCCATAATTACTCGAATTTTTAACGTATCCATGATGACGAAAAAGATTGAAATGCGATGAAAATGTAACACTAATCAATAAAGACCTAATATTAGGTCTTTACCTATGAAATTGCCGTTCTGCAGTACTGGCCATTTCAAATCAAAATAATTTTTGTTTGGCTAAGAATTCTAATTTCAAATTAATTTTATTTTAAAAACATGGATTTTTTTTTCCAAAAGTAGTCATTTGTTTATTGATATAAAAGGAAGTCGACAATCGTGTTAATTACACCGATTTTTATATTTTTTGCGTTTTTGGATTAGCCGACGCCGCCGTCGTCCGAAATAGGATAATAAGTTTTTTTAATTATTTTTTTAGGTAAGTAGGGTAGTAGTCAGTTATTGGGAGCGAAGCCGTGGGCAAAAGCTAGTTCTTAATATTTATGCAGAAGACGCAGAAAAGGTGCTTGTGGGTATTTTAAATAATACAAAAGTTATATAATAATATCATAGACTTATAAAAAAAGATGGACTCCGCGATGCGCATATCGAAAGTGAAGCACAGTAAGTATGCCGGGTCCGTTTGTACAAACACGCCTCGCGCACACATTTACATCATAGTATGCCAACCGGCCGCCATTACGTGACACGAGCGACGGCGTCTTTGCAGGTACTCAAATCACGCACACATAGATCGGTAGGGTGCTTCACTTTCGATATGCGTGGCGCGGAGTCCATCTTTTTTTATAAGTCTATGAATAATATGTACATTTATTCTGTCGTCATTTCCATCCTTTCTCTTACAGGTAAATTTCTTGGTATCCGACCGTCAATTATTTCAGGGAGAAGGCATTCATGGAAAAATTTAGTATAAATAGCACGATCACACGAAACACTGCGCACGCCGATATTTTCAATCCGACTGAGACAGAAACGAACGTAACGTAGGTAGTTTGGTTGGCGCGAGCGGGCGGGAGATGCGCGCTACTGAGCTACGCACACAAATACAGACTTCACTCACATATTGATACCGCCCGGTTGCTAGAGCGCAGCGCGACGGCAATAGTTTCTTCAAATACCTATTTTTCAATTCCCGCGCAGCCCGTCTACGCTCTTAAACATCGAAAAAAACTAAAAACCGTATGGCTGCATTTTTAGAAAGAAAAGAAAAAGAAAATATGTTTATTTGCGCTAAACATGACGCAAAGAAAGAACACAAACACAAAAAGAACAAGTTAGGGAAAAATATGCGTCACATCCACGCAAAACGGCCGTCTCTCAGCATAATGCTGAGACCCTATGCGACACAGAGCCCCAACGCTGGTACACACAGAAACATTATGAATGTCTACCATGTCCAAACCTAATAGAAACAGTAATAAATAAAACATATCTACTACAACATTCAAAATAATTCTCCCAACGCTCAAATACACGAACGTACAAACTGCCCGTGTCCATCCATTCAGTAGAAAATAATCCGCAGAATTTCCGAACGCAAAAGCAATTCAACGTAATGCAACAGAATTATTAATTACCTGTGTCCGTCATGTCCAACAGCGTTATGACTGCATGCACTGAATGTACCTGCTGAACCGGTGCTAATGTCCAACAGAATATCACCATAGATACATTCGACACGCCATCACTTCCACTTCATTTCTCATGTCATTCCCAGACATGACCAGACATGACCAGCATAATTTGATCCAACATTTTCTTTCCTCTATATAAATCTTCCCTTATTAAAGCATTTATTGAGGGTCATTGAAGGTCTATATACTCTGGATGGTACAGAGAAAAGACTGGTATAACCTGAACTCGAAGTAAGTCGAGATTGTATCGATACAATATTGATAAAGTGTGTGCCGAGGGTCTACTTAAATTGGTAATGGTAGTCAGCCGTTCGGAAACTCCCGATAATGTAGCTAAATTATGGATTTCAGATCTCGAAGTTAATTTCTTCCAGTTTGATATTTCATTATATGGTTTTGCAATGAGAAATGAAATAATGTTCATTGTTTCATGAGAAATGGATGGACTACAATTTCAATTGAATTCGATTTTCCACGGCCACTGAACATTCCTCGTCTTATTGATTTATATTGTACCATTTGCGAAACAAAATTCCATTGAACATACTAACTAAATTATATGCAATATACTTATACAACCTTTGTTGCAACAAGGACAAACAAACTACAAATTATTAACTCCCACCAAGATTCTAATTGAAACCAACATTGTCTTGAGCATAGCTGTCGATCATATTTGTTGCCCCAGGCTGGTCTCCCAGGACGGGGCGACCGCCAACACGTCTGTAAACAATCAATATGCTAATTAAGTTAACCAGCCCTCAGGTGGCGACTGTACCACGCGGGGCAACGCTACATACAAATTTGGACGTTTCAAACCATTGTATTAGCAACCTGATTTAGTGCCTATTCAGGCTGGACATTGGTAAATACTGGGCGAAGGCTACTGTGAAATTAAGGGTAAATTCGATAACAAATTGTTGGTAAATAATGGAGGCAGATTTGCTGAATTCATTCAGTAAGTTAATGATCGTTTGCACCATGTTTTGTAGAAGTTGGAATTTTTTTAATATCTTCTACATTCCCAAACTCTAACTTCGTTGTTCATTTTTCCTTAAACACGATAACACAAAAACTTCGGTAAAGTCGTACAAAAAGTAACATCAACAGCCACTGTTCATTTCACAATACTGCTAACTGCGTTACAGGAATGCACAAAAATCATAAAACTTTATATCCTGTGCGGTCGTTCCATGCACGCATCGCGCCAATATTTTTTTTATTTCTATTTCACGCACGTGGCGGCCATTTTAAATCCAAATGTAATTGAGAGTTATGTAAATGCGGCTCGGTCAGCCTGTTTACCATTTGCGCAGAATTTCGGGATTTTGGTATTTTGTGAAAAGGGAATAAATGGCCGATCGGTGAGCAGACCAAATGTGGGTTTAAGAATGGTATTTGGGAGATGAAATTGATGAATTTGTCTAAAATATTGTTTTTGTAGGTCTTTCTTTTATATTCCACCTTAGGATTCACGATTTTCCAAATTCTTCCTTGGTTTTAGTTAGTAAGGGTTCTTATACTTATAGCAGCGGGTTTTCCGGTACACATCGCTGCAGGTTAATCTACCGAAAGAAATGGTAAAGTACAAGGTAGGGTGTTTTACCTGTTTTCTTATGTCTGAGCACATAACTTAATACGGTGCTATTTTGCACCGATCGGTACCGCAAGCATGTCATGTTCGTGAACAGGCGCCGTCAGTTGAGACTGGTCATCTCTTAGCTGCCAGGGCTTATTTTTTAGGGTTCCGTATTTACCTCAAAAGAAAAAACGGAACCCTTATAGCATCACTCGTGTCCGACACACGAGTGATCCTATAAGTCCGTCTGACGTAAGATCTGTCCGTCTGTCACAGCCAATTTGCTCCCAATCGAATGGACCGATTAAGTTGAAATTTGAGTACCTACACATAATGAATTTCTGTGAGCTAAACAGTACGTGTAACCTTTTTTTTTACATTGTTCTCATATCAGGATAAATTAAGCAGTGCGCAGATTTAGGTAGGTAAACTCGTCAAAATGTAGGGAGCAGCAAATTTTTTTTCGCGATTTCAGGTTTGGTAATAATAAAAGTTGTTCATATTCATGGGTAGAACACCTATGAAAATTTGCACTGCTTAAAAACTTATCCTGTATACTAATTTTTTTTCACGATTTCAGGTTTGGTTCCATAATAAAAGTTGTTCATATTCATGGGTAGAACACCTATGAAAATTTGCGCACTGCTTAAAAACTTATCCTGTATAGTTACGCAACAAGAATTATTTTCCGGAGGAATTTGTAGGTAATGTCTTGAATTCTTGATTTAAAAGAATCTCCTTGGAGTTTCTTGTCCGTACTTCTCCATAGAGATCTACGGTTTGGAATTGGCAAGATTCAACTTTCTGACTAACTCAAAAGTGCCTGTAATTCGTTTAATTGAAAGAAATGCTTTGAGATTCACTTGAGTTTGAGCAACCTATAATAATATTCTGTCATTATTCACTATACTAAAAGTAGGTACAGTCAGCAACAAAAGTCGATTAACACTTGTGTTTTCTTAATCTTAATTATTGAGAAAAACACTTAATTAAAATCGAAACAGATGTAAATTTTAAAGAAAATTAACTGTTATCTAATAAATGAAAGGCTGAAAAGCAAGTTATCGTATAATTTTTTGTTAATTTCGATGATGTAAACAAGTAGCAGTGTTAACCGACTTCTCTTGCTGACCGTACACAAAAAAAAACATCTACCAGAACACGCCTGTTTAGAACCAAATATTATTATAATCTCCTTCCATAAAATATTTTTTCTTCCATTCCTTTTCGGTCAAAAAAATATCTTTTCCCATGATCCCATTGTCGTGATCAATTTTTCCCGCGAACACTCCCAGTAAAGTCTGCGCCATTATCTCGTCAGTGGCGTTTTAAGCGCCATCTATAACAAGTTGCTCTAATGGAGGTGTCATGTTACCTTCTCGAATAATGTCGTCCCACTTACTTTTTCGTTCGGAACTTGATGCCTTTGTAGTAAATAATACTTTTTATGGGTAAAATTTTAATATTGGGATATTCTTTTTCCAGCTATTTTGCAGCTTATTAGAGGGGCAATTGCCTTGCTGAATATGTTAATGCTTCCATTGACCACTACGAGTGGCGTAATCACCGTTGTTGGAGGACGGATTATATTGAAAAGCTTTCTTAATCGCCCTTTATGAATCCAGTAATGTGTGGTACTAATATATTTACCGTAAGGCTCTATACAAGGTATATCAGAAAAGTATGGTAAAATTTATTATGACTGTGGTACAGACTATCTAACTGAACAACTTTCTCCATGAGACCAACATCGTAATCGCACAAAATGTTGTTCAGTTTGATGACCTTTCTGGTACACCCATTGTACCTATACAGGGTGTCCCGTAAATAATGGATAATCTCTTAAGGGGTCATTGTACTCATCATTATGAACAACTTTTACTATGAGACCAAACCTGAAATCGCGAAAAAAAATCAGCTGACCAGTACATTTATCTACATCAAACTCGTCAAAATGTAGGGAGCAGCTGATTTTTTTTCGCGATTCCAGGTTTGGTCCCATAGTAAAAGTTGTTCATAATGATGAGTACGATGACCCCTTAAGAGATTATCCATTATTTACGGGACACCCTGTATATAGGGTGACTGGTAATTAGTGACCGATACCTAAACATATGATTGTGCTCATGATAACAAACAACTTTTACTATGGGTCCAAACCTGAAATCGCGAAAAAAAAATCAGCTGCTCCCTACATTTTGACGAGTTATGCGAACATGAATGTATGGGGCAGCTGATTTTTTTTCGCGATTTCAGGTTTGGTCCCATAGTAAAAGTTGTTTGTTATCATGAGCACAATCATGTGTTTAGGTATCGGTCACTAATTACCAGCCACCCTATATATATTTTTTAATTTTGGTAAAGTCACGTTCATTTGAGAGCAGTGGTGGCCCAGTGGTAACGTCCGCGACTTTTACGAGTTGTAGGTCGCAGGTTCAACCCAAACAGGCGCTTTACTTTGTGTAAATTATTTCATCACCACTGCTCTCAAAACGGTGAAGGAAAACATCGTGAGGAAACCGACATGTCCTAGAACCAAAATTCGGAGACATGTGACATCTACCAACCCGCACGGGGTCCGCGTGGTGGATGACGGCCCACTCCCTCTCACCGAGAGGAGTCCTGTGTCTTATGCACGTTCATTTGCAACCAGTCTACGCAGACATATATTTAAAAGAGAAAAAGAAAAAACGACATTCCTTTTTTAAACCCAAGACTCCATACAAATACAGCTTCTCAGACTGGCCACATACAACAAAACCTCACGTTCACACAAAATAAATCATTCATTAATTACAAACTAGTACAGGTTTTATTCAGAAGGTGATATATGGGGGAGGTGTTATCACCTAGTCCGCTAATTGCGTTTCTACTGTTGAGTTATTACCCACCGTGGGGCAGCCCAGACGCATTAACCATAGAATGGGTATACACATGGTGCAGAAGGTTACGACTGTTTGTGTCCAGAAATCAAGACAAGAAATAGAGCAAAAGACGGCTAAGGACTAGCCCTCTTACAAATAAAACACGGAATAAAGTTATATCAGGAATAACAATGGAATAACCATACATTTTCATAGGTTTAAATTTGGAATAACTTTATTCTGTGTTTATTAGTAAGACGATAAGCGTTTCGATGACTGATACCACCATACCATAAGTACTCGTAGCAGGAGTAATAGAGGAACGTCTAGCATTCTGGAGCCATGGGAAGATGAAGGGAAATACCAGTTAAAAGTGCTACCACTGCACAATATGGTGAAATTTAACCTTTCCAATATACAATCCTGTTTAGTCCGTCAGTTAGATAGTAAAAAAAAATATTAGACATGTATTTTTTGCTATACATATTAATAAAAAAACAGGTCAAGAGCGAGTCGGACTCGCGCACCGAGGGTTCCGTTCCGATTTCTGAAAAAGTGTGCCATTTAGAGACATCGTTTTATTTTTCCTGTAAGTAATCTTTACATAAACTTCTATCACAGAATAATTTCAGATTTATCGCTTTGCAAACTTCGGAGATAAGGGCGGGGAACGGTATTTTTTTAAAACTTTTTTCATCAAAAGTCGAAAACTATTCGGCCTAAAAAAAATAAAAAAATGTTTGAGGATGTGCAAACAGTGTTCTTTCATATGATACCCCACATGACCTAGTAGACCCACTTTGAATTTTTTAAACCCCCTTTCAATCCCTGTTGCAAAAAAAAACATATTTGTTTTATTTCTTTCTTTTTTGCAAAATAGTTGGGTAAACGTCATCTAAAACTGTTCCAAATTTAAAGTTGATAGCATCAGTAGTTCTTGAGATATCCAGCTGTGACAGACAGACAGAGAGACTGAGTCACACCATAAGGGTTCCTTTTTACGGAACCCTAAAAATTACTAAGATAAAACGCATTAAAGTTGGGAAGTGGGGGCTCGCTATGTCACAACTATAACAAAATACTAAATCTAGCAAGGAGTGACGTCATGCCATATTTTAACTCAATATATCGCCGCCGTCACCTTTTGATTACGTAAAAAAATAAAAAATACCTGTCCAATATTTTTTATTATTCTACATGACGGACAAAAAAAAATTTTAGTCATCATCTCTATTCCGAATCTGCGGTGCAAGAACGATTCTTTTTATCGTCTATATTTTTTATTAATTAAAACATTTTGATGTATATAAAATGTTAGTACGATAACAAGAGTTCTTATTTTTGACTGTTCTTTATAACGAATAAGTAGTTGTCACTTGAAAGTTGGTGGATAAGTTTCTTTGCCAGTCAGCACTCCCAAAATTTGTTATTTAATTTGATTTGTTTTGTTATTTGTCGAATTTAATTTGTTAAATTGAATTTGTTATTTGTCGGATTATACCTAACGAATAAGTAGACTATGTCACTTGAAAGTTGGTTGATAAGATTCTTTGCCAGTCAGCACTCCCAAAACCTATGAAAATAACATGACAAAATAGTCGACGGTAAAAAAGAAGCATGCTTGCACGTGCACCACAATGTTGTAGCAATTACGGTGCGCACTGTGGCACCTTTTTAGGGTTCCGTAGTCAACAACGTCCGTCTGTCTGTCTGTCTGTCCGTCCGCAGTTTAGCTCAGAGACTCTTAGTACTAGACAGCTATAATTTGGCATGAATATACATATTTATCACGCCGACAAAGTGGTAAAATAAAATCATGAAAATAAATTTTTTTTAGGGTACCTTCTGAACACGTAAAGTGGGGATGTTTTTTTTTGTCGTCTACCCCATGGTGTGGGGTGTTGTTGAATAGGTCTTTCAAAAATATTGTGGGTTTGTGTAAACAGTTTTCCGATTTAGAGATCCGTTTCTGAAATATTAATCTTTAAAGTGCTGATTATTGTTAGAGTCAAGTGTCCCCCCGCCTGCCAGCTAAACGGTTAAAAAATAAAAAAAAATCACGAAAAAATTCACGGTAGTAGTATATATAACGAAATTAAAAGGAAAACTATCACAGCTAAGTAGGCTTTTCAAGTTTACGAGTAATAGTCAACCAACTTGTAAAATGTACTTTGAACAGTAAAAATTTCGTACAAATTCCATTAAAAATTACTTATGTAACGTTGTTAGTTGTGTAAAACAGGTAGTAAATATAAGTTTATGAACCATGTAAAAATATACAAAAATAAAATCATAACATTCTTTTTAATAATGATTTCTAAATTAATAATATTTACGCTCGAATAACGACGACGGGCGGTGGCGTGCATTACGGAACCTTACTGCGCGTGCCCGACACGCACTTGGTCGATTTTTTAATATTTGGACCTAAGTTGTCCTTCTGTGTGCTTTTCTACATTTCGTTCAATAACCGTCGAGGCGTCGAGACGCACCAATGGTTTATTCAAAACTGTTTTAATGTAAAAACTGTACAATCCGTGTGTTCGATTGAGTACGTCATGCTCGTTTTTGGAGTTACATGATAAAAAAAAATAATGAGAAGCGGTCTGTATTGCAGACTGCACTTTTGTTTTTTTAACGGAGAACCGAATCGAGTGCGAATAACGAATTTCCGGAAGCCAATCGAGGAATTCGAGATTGCGGTACTTTATTTGTTTCATAATTATATTTTTGGCATTTTCTGGTAAGCAATCGAAAAATTATGGAATCGTGTACTCACCTATATTTGTTAAACAAGTATTGTCATCGGATGAACTGGGAGTACAGTCAGCCCCAAAAAGGTGTAAACATCGACAAATATATCATTTGATTGTTTACAATATGTGTTCCATAATACTATATCAATTAATAATTGCTACAATATTATGGAGCAATGATTGTGGGCAATCAAATGGATTCTTGTCGATGTTTACATATTTTTGAGGCTGACTGTAGGTACTCCTAGTTCACACAATGACAATACTTGTTTAACAAATATAGGTACCTACACGATTAAATTTTTCGATTGCTTACTTGAGGAGGACTGACTGAAAGAAATTGCTGGCGATAAGGATGATAAGGAGTAGCCGGTGTTGGCAATACAGTCAGATGTATGGAAGAATTTGGTTGAGAACTTTATTCAGCACTGTGAAGTTAACAATAATTTCTTACATGCAATGATACCTCAGTCGGATAAATAAATAGGACTACCTACTAAAATCATGCAAACATTTTTAATCTTAAAATAAATTTTATTACACGCAAATATAACAATATTATTGGGAGCATGTTGGAGCTATTTGGGGTTGAAACCTAGGGCCGTAGGGTACGAGTGCTGATCGAGCATTTCAGGACATCGCCAAGCGGTTGGTCGATTCTTCACGTGACCATAGGGCTGGCCAATTTTTAGGTCAGCATTATTTGTATTTGTAATACAATAAATGAATAACCTATCCTAATATAAAAAGGATGGTATTTAAAAGTACTTCAATTTATTCCCATTTCATTTACCTAATTTTGCCTGTGTTCCACCAAATATACTGAATGTGCACCAAAATATGTTCATTAAAATATGTCATAACGGCAGCGGCCGCCGAGCGCCATATCCAATAGATGCTCTATTGGATATGGCGCTCGGCGGCCGCTGCCGCGGCACCGCTCGCTTCGCTCGCTCGCCGTCGCGTTAAGGGTCACTGTTCTAACCTAACCTAACCTAACCCAAATGATTCTAACCCAAATGATTCACTAATGTGAAGTTTCGGACGCGCGGGTGTTTTGTGTAACATTCAGGAATATTTGGTGCACGATCAGTATTTTGATGTACGGATAATATTTTTGGTGAACACAAAAATATTATCCATATAAAAATATAATAGTGGCCTACAAATTCACCACTATATTTTCAATCACATCCAAACAATAATCAAAGCCTCCACAAACTACCTATTACCAAACAATACACACGTTTAGTGGTCAAAAGAGACTCAGAAACTACCCGAGGCCAAAAACTTTTCAATGGAAATCAGGTGGGAATGGGCGAACGAATAAAATAATTCACGACAGTCGAATCGGAGTTGGAACGGTCAGCATTTTCGTGATACGGGAATATAGTTTGGTAAAGAACGGAAATGTATATAAATGTGTGAAATATCTAAGAGCTGTCGTTTGGCACAACAAGATATTTATGTGTTACTTAGAAGTGTCGTTTTGAGGTGAGGGGCTCGTGGCTAAGTAATAACAGCCACACGAGTCGATCGGTCAGGTTAAGCTACGCTTACCGCGGTTGGTCCGTGAATGGGTGACCATCTTCACATACCGAGACTCCTCCGTGACTAGGAAAGCACATTAAGCCGTTGGTCCCGGCTGTCATTCTTGTATCTTTGACAGTAGTCGTTACGGTTCGCCAAGGGGTATCGAGCGTGTTACCCAGTGACTGGGTTGTGGAGGTCAGATACGCAGTCGCTGCATGTAAAATACTGGTATTCAGCTGCATCCGGTTAGACTGGAAGCTGACCCCAAAATAGTTGGGAAAAGGCTTTGTAACTGATGCTGTATGACTTTACTTGTAGGTATTATATGACCCCGTGTGTAAGTACATATTATGTTAGTTGTGTTTCGAAAAATGACATATTTTCTTTTAAAACTTACCTCGAGTCGAGAACCTATCCGGCCGTAGTGAGCAATTTTTGTAATAAGTTCCAAAATGATCTTTTTTCTCGTTATAGTACGGCCCCAGGTCGATCGAGGTCTGTTCGGGTGAAAACAGAGAAAACGAATTTTCCCAAATACCTAGCCCAGACCCCTAGACCTAGTTTGATCGATTTTTCGACCCCGTAAACCCCTATATTGCAAATTTCATCTAGCTCAGATACTGCCATTACAAATAAACAGCACAGAGATACACATAAACATATAAAACGGCAGCATTTCCTCTAGCATGCACTTGTACAATGGGTACACGATAAAGGTGCACCCAAATTGCAGTTTTATCGTGCGTCGCGATCTATGCGCTGTGCCGTGATCTATTGTGGAGTTTGTACTTTACATGGTAGGAGAGTAGTGCTGATTCGCTTTGGGATATAGTTGATACTGCATAATATGCAGTATCAACTATATCCCAAATGGTATTAGGTACCTACTTTAATATTTGTCCCAGAAAATTATTAATAATAATAATAATAATCATTTTATTATCAGGCAACTAGGCCCATAGATAAAATACACAAACTATCTTAAACAATAATAAACTAATACATATGAATAAATAGCAAATAATAATAAATAAAAATAATAATAATTATTGTCGTAGCAGAAAACACCGCTTACTGGCTGTTCCAACTTGCCGTACTGCTGCACGCTCCAAGTCACCTACTCCTCGGTCGGACATTAGCCGCTGTTAACGCTCTCCTGAACTCAAACACAGATCTTGATGTGTTTGTGACTGAATGGAAGATGATACTGTCAGAATGTATGCATTTTTGTGAGAAGAATGCATGACTGTGGTAAATAAATTATATATCCATACTTCCATACTAATATTATAAATTCGAAAGTAACTCTGTCTGTCTGTCTGTCTGTCTGTCTGTCTGTCTGTCTGTTACCTTTTCACGCCTAAACCACTGAACGGATTTCGACAAAATTTGGCAAGGCTATAGATGGTATCCTCGGGACGGACATAAACTACTTTTTTTTTCAAAAATAATCCTACAGGGGGTGATATAGGGGATGAAAGTTTGTATGGGAAACTCAGTATTTCTTAAGTTAGGGATGTGAAAATTAAAATGTATGCTTTTGATAGGAAATAAAGAAATATTCGGTTCAGCGTTTTTGAAAAATCATCCACTAAGGGGGTAAAATAGGGTTTGTTTTTAAATTTTACAAAACTGCACGGATTTCGACAAAATTTGGCAAGGCTTTATATAGCATCCTGGGAAAGGACGTAGGATACTTTCAAAAACAATACTAGAAGGGGTGATATAAGAGATGAAAGATGGGAAACCCAGTATTTCTTAAGTTAGGGATAACAAATTTAAGCTATTGATAGGAAATTAAGAAATATGCGGTTCAGCGTTTTTGAAAAATCATCCACTAAGGGGGTAAAATAGGGTTTGTTTTTAAATTTTACAAAACTGCACGGATTTCGACAAAATTTGGCAAGGCTTTATATAGCATCCTGGGAAAGGACATAGGATACTTTCAAAAACAATACTACAGGGGATGAAAGTTTGTAAGGGAAACCCAGTATTTCTTAAGTTAGGGATAACAAATTTATGCTATTGGTAGGACATTAAGAAACATGCGGTTCAGCGTTTTTGAAAAATCATCCCCTAAGGGGGTAAAATAGGGGTTGATTTTAAAATTTACAAAACTGCACGGATGTCGATAAAAATTGGCAAGGCTTTATACAACGTGTAATGCTAAATGCGCAAAACCTCTTAAGGGGTCATTGTACTCATCATTATGAACAACTTTTACTATGGGACCAAACCTTAAATCGCGAAAAAACAACAGCTGTTCAGTACATTTATGTTCGCATAATTCGTCAAAATGTACTGAACAGCTGATTTTTTTTTCGCGATTTCAGGTTTGGTCCCATAGTAAAAGTTGTTCATAATGATGAGTACAATGACCCCTTAAGAGGTTTTGCGCATTTAGCATTACACGTTGTATAGCATCCTGGGGAAGGACATTGGCTACTTTTTGTCTTAAAAAATAATCCTACAGAGGGTGATATAGGGGATGAAAGTTTGTATGGGAAACCCAGCATTTCTTAAGTTAGGGATATGAAAATTCAAATCTATGCTTTTGGTAGGAAATAAAGAAATATATGGTACAGCGTTTTTGAGGGGGTACAATAGGGGTTGACAAATTTTTGTGTACCTACCTCTTTTTTAGAGATTTAAGGGATTGGAAATGTAGTCCTATGACTCTTCGAATCTTGAGGTAACATTTAGTATTTATTTCATTCGACGTTTTTACGACGAAATTATTTGAACGAGTGGACACTCGGACAAAAGTTATTTGTTATTAGAGCGTGACTGGCATAGTAAATTTTAAGTAATTGACAAAGTCCCCCGCCGCGTAAGTCTGTCTGTTTGAATGCGATAATGTCAAAAAGTACCGAACGGATTTTCATACGGTTTTCTCCAATAAACGGAGTGATTCAGTGTAATTCATTATGGTTTTGTGTAAATTGACTGAAATATGACGACGACTGTTGAAGATGTCGGAAAAAACTCATGCTGTCTGGTAGCTTTATGCCTACTATACACGGTAACGATATATCGTAGCGATTTGAGTTTGCACAGTTATATCGGACGGCCCTATGTTTTCCACATGTACGTTCCCATGGGATATTTTCCCACATCCACGCGGGCCAAGCCGCGGGCAAAAGCTAGTAAGTAATATGTTTAAATAGTGTAATTGGTTTCGGCCGTTCTATTTAAAATAATTAAATAATAAATAAATTTGCCTGTAGGTAAACTAACAAGTGTTAAAAGGGAACACTTATGGTGCGACTCAGTCTGGCTGTCTGTCCGTCTGTCACAGCTAGATATCACAACAACAACTAACACTAATCAAGAACTACTAATGCTATCACCACGCGGGCCCAGTGCTGGTTGGTAGATGTCACATGTCTTCGAATGTTTGGTTCTAGGACATGCCGGTTTCCTCACAATGTTTTCCTTTACCGTTTTAAGAGAAAACAAAGTAAAGCGCCAACTGTATGGGTACAAACCTACAACTCGTAAGTCGCGGCCGTTACCACTGGGCCACCACTGTTCTTACTAAGAAAATAAACTAGCTAATATAAGAAACCTCGAAATATACCGCAATAATACAAGTACAAAGAAAAACTGATTACAACAGATAAGGTCGTAGTTACTAAGTCCTTGACATTTTGTTAGTAGTATTAACGTTCATAAACAACCCCAACAACCGCAGCTTAGCCTAAATTATTTCCTACCCACAAACACTGGAATAATATTCAAATGGACGGTAAACTAGTTACCTACGTACTAGGGTTCGAGTTACCTCGTTCAAAATATGCTGAAACTGAATTGTTTCAATATGAAATTGAATAAAATTGTTGTTAGTAAGGGTTTTTGTATCGGAGTGGGTAGCTAAGACTGTATTGTTTTTAGCACCTGAATGAAAAAAAGGTTTACATACGAATAGGGGACGACCAAAGAAACGTTGGATGGACTGTGTGAAAGATGGTGTGGCTAGAAAGGGAATGACTACCGAGATAACGACTAATAATAGATAAGTATGAAAGAAAAAGACATGTTGCGCTGACTCTTACAGACAAAGGCGATATCGCGAGCGATATTGCGATATTATCGCGTCGCAACACCGCTACGCGACACGTCGCGACGCGATATCGCCTCTGTCTGTAAGAGCCTTAAATTGGGATAAAGGCAAAAGCAAGACCTATATAAATAAAAAGAGAAGTCCTGACTGTCCCAGCCCAAACCCTTGGACCTAGAAAGCTGAAATTTTGCAAAGAGGCTCCCTTTATAATAATGTAGTCCTGGAATAAGGATCCCGTGGAATATTTACCAACATCCCCGCGGGCGAAACCACTGGTAAAAGCTAACACACTAATATCATAAAATCTTTAAAAAATATCACATTCCTAATTTTAAAAATGCTAAATCAGTTCATTATTATTGAAGAATGGGAAGATGATGAGGGGCTTGTGACTAAGTAATAACAGCCGCACGGGTCGATCGATCAGGTTAAGCTACGCTTGCCGCGGTTGGACCGTGGATGGGTGACCATATCTTTACATATACCGATAGGCAGACAATATTCGCAATATTTCATCTCAGTCTCAATCTGTCAAAGTTATACCTACATTTTTGACATATGATGGCGACATGAATTTGAACGGTTTTAGGTAGGTACGAGAATTAGCCTTCTCATTGTAGTTCTACACGATTGTCTTCCTGTTTGGGCGACGCTTATATTCAGCAGTGGGCAGCGAAAAGCCAAATACCAGCGACGTCCATTCAAGCTTTGGCTGTAATTGGAACTTCGTTCAACGTATTATCAAACAGACGTGCATGTATGTAGGATTGTGACTAAGGTTTCTAACTACCATAGATCTTTGGAAAAGACCTCAGAAGAACAACAAGCATAGAAGTAGTGTTTAAATAGCAACTGAACTCAATATATTTGTTCCATTTTGACTTATGGAGCCGCTATGATGTAAAAGAAGGACACATATACAGAAGACGTTTCGAAATTTTGTAGGTTGTCATTCATTTTATTCTGACTAGTGATGTACCCACTAAATTTCAACGTCGATAGAATTTACAATGACATTCTTTCTTATACTGCCAAGAATAATAACCGTAGGTACACCCGGCTACACATCAAACTATACATTTCCAGTTTACACTGACCGCTCATTGTAAGGAAATCCTATACAATGCGAGATCAGCTTATACTGGAAATGTATAGCTTGATCTGTAGCCGTGCGTACCTAAAATTTTGAATTAACTAAGCATCCTTATGATCCCAATACTTAATACATTCGTTCAAAATGAAACAATACTTTAAGTATGAACTAAATAGTTCGTCATCATCATCACCAAAGTCTTCCTTGGTTCCCGACAGCTCTTCATGTATTAAATCTGACCCGGCTAAAAGAATGTATTTAATTGCCATAATAACTGATGAGTTTATTGAAAACAAGTGGGAGACATTCGGTTTTGCAAATGTTTTTAGCAACTTACTTTCTCATATTTATTTGAATTTTAGATTACATCATAGACTACTCAACAAAGTCTAGGGAACAAGGGTAGGTATTCAAAGCACCTAATAATTTTTATTTTAATACTTTTTATGTAACACATTATTTTAAATCGGTAGAAGCGTAATTTAATAGAGATTTGAATTATTTGATTAAATAAAATGGTTGTTAGTGAAAAAATAAAATTTATTATGAAAATTCAAATTTTTGTACATAAAAAAATAAATAACGACCAGATAATATTTTAAATAAAAAAATAAAATGCCTAGCAACTTTAATAATCTGTTAGGCGAATTCCAGCTCACACCATAATCATTCCGCCCTGGTACGAATGAACTTCCTGAGGATTCTGGAGTCGGCTCTGGCGACCAGGAACTCGCCAAAAGCGCAGTCTTCTTGAATCGGGATGGAATCCAATTATTTCTGAATTTTTTATTGTCATCTGTGTCAAGGATTCCTAAAACAAACAGTGCTCAATAAAATTTATGTAAGATTTTTTATCAACATTTTTATTTAGGTATGTACCTAAATAAAAATGTTGATAAAAAATCTTAAATCTTTAAACTAAGTTTTATTTGTATGTCTTACCTGACTGATGTGAGATGATTTCACGAGATGTCAAGATCAGTGGCGATTCATTAATCTGTATCGATGTACTATGTCCTGTTTCAACTTCCATTGCTACGGGATCCTACAATTACGTATTTTTTATTAAAAATAAATAAATAAATTTGCACACGATTATATTTCCGACTGGGATAATTAGAAGAATGATATCGCATCAATGATATTTTTAATATAATATCATTGTATCGCATATATCAGCTGCATCCGGTTAGACTGGAAGCCGACCCCAACATAGTTGGGAAAAGGCTAGGCAGATTGATTTTATCGCATATATCAAGTGAACATATTTCTGAAATGTTATACCTGTCTTCATGTTAGATTGCTGTTGATTGTGAGCGGTTCTTTTAATTTACAGTACTGCGCTATGTCCTTCTTCGCAGACTTCCATAAGTATTTCCTGTAATGTAATAAATAAAGTTTTAATTTGAACGGGATATTATTTATTGCCAATAAAATACCTTAATTATATCATAATACTGGATGAATTTTTTATCATGCACCAAATCGAAATGAGAGATTGTACTCATCATTATGAACAACTTTTACTATGGGAACAAACCTGAAATCGCGAAAAAAAAAATCAGCTGTTCAGTACAGTTATCTACATCAAACTCGTCAAAATGTACTGAACAGCTGATTTTTTTTTCGCGATTTCAAGGTTTGGTCCCATAGTAAAAGTTGTTCATAATGATGAGTACAATCTCCCATTTCAATTTGGTGCATGATAAAAAATTCATCCTGTATATCGGACCATTTCATCTGTTCTATCCATAACAAATAATGTGACGACTTAAAGAACATGCTACATCCATTTCATAGGTTCATTACCAAATGAATACAAAGTAAAATGCTTGGAGCATATTATGTGGCTGTGCTTTTTGGAGTCCAATTTCGTCTACCAATACAATTTATCCATTTTTTTTCACATCGTCTAGGAAATCTGTAAAAGAAAAGTATCGACAACATTATTTACGTCACTATGGCTGATCAAGATAACCCCAAAACAATTTCCGAATATTCGCTAATAACTTCTATTGGAATAAATATTACGACTGGTTTCAGCTATATAGTGACACAGCAATATTTGTTATGTATTTATATTCGTTTATCAGATCATATGCAACAAGAAATTGAGCAAAAACTTACCGATGGAAGGTCAATATTTATTGTTCATTTTATTTTCGCCATGAATGGGACTTGCAGCCCCCAACCACACAAGAAATTGCTCCACAGCGTCCACACACTCACTATTTGTAGTTAAACAAAGAATTCATGCAATCTAACAGTAGAAATATTATTAAAACATCGCAAAACCATGGAAGATTACGACAAACACGTAAACAATGAACACGCGAATAAGTCAGGTAGTTCAATGAACGAACTGTCAGGCATTGAAACAAAGTACTATCAAATTTGGCCGCGTCATACTATAACTTTTTTAACCAAATGACAATTGATCTTGTGACCATGCCAAGAAAGTAAAACAAAGAGTAAAACATTTATCTCTTTCCCACATCCTTTATCGTACCTTTATCGTACCTAGTAATAGAACGGGACTAAAGGTAGTGTTCATCACTCAACAACTGCCCGAGGGTTTTTTGAAATAAAACAAGTCGTTTCAAGCGAGTACCAAAAAAAATTTATTTTGTTCTAATCCTTATATGTTAGTCGCGGAGACTCTTAACACCGCGATTCAGCGAGGCACCCAAATGGTACAACGCCATCTATCGAGCACAAAGGAAGCTCGCGATCGAACATCCCGCCCACCATGGACAGAATGTCCAGAACTTATTTTTAAATAGGACAAGAAAACTAAATAACCGCCCACCAATGAAGCAAACACAAGATTTGGTGGGAGGTGAAAGCACTAATGGACTGTACGAGTATGTGAATGACAAAATAACAACTAAACTTTGAAGCATATAGCATCTTAATCCTAAACTTAAATTGTAATTTAACCTACGATTAATTAATCCTAACCTTAATTCAAATAAAAGTGATCAAAAACATTCTCAAGATTTTTATGAAGTGACAGGAAGCACAATCAACTTCGACACAGGTCTTTTAATCAAAGAACCTTTACAGCGCAATGTAACCACTCTCGTGACTTTGTCCGAGCCAGTATGCTTTTCGGTTATGAGACCGTAGAGCCATCTTGCAGGTGGAAGATCATCTTCCATAACCAACACTACGTCACCCAAGTTCGGTTCTACGGTTTGATGCGCCCATTTGTTCCTTTGGTGAAATTGTACCAGATACTCACGCGACCACCTGCGCCAGAAGTCCTGAACCATACGTTGAGTCAATTGCCATCTTCTCAATGTATTAACATTAGAGTCCTCAAAATTAATTTCAGGTATGAGAAGCAAAGGCTCGCCTATCAGAAAATGACCCGGTGTTAATGGGCATGGATCTTCTGGGTTAGTACTGATAGTGGAAATTGGTCTAGAGTTCAGACAGGCTTCTATTTGGGCAAGCACTGTCGTCAGTTCTTCAAAAGTGAGTGTGCTTGTACCGATTACTCGTTTAAGATGGGTTTTGGTTGACTTCACTCCAGCTTCCCAAAGCCCCCCAAAGTTCGGGGAGTGAGGTGGAATAAAGCTCCAAGTTGTTCCGTTGGTTGCCAACCAATCGGCAATATCAGGTGCAATGCCAGACCTTTCGTGGTTTAACAACGCCTTCAACTCCTTGTTAGCTCCCACAAAGGTAGTGCCGTTATCACTCCACATCTCCCCACAATGGCCTCTCCTAGCTGTAAAGCGCTTGAAGGCTGCTAAAAAGGCTTGCGATGTCATGTCGCTGACAACTTCTAAATGTATAGCCCGAGTGGCCATACACACGAATAGACATATGTAGCCTTTGGTGGAATGATAACCGCGTCCCTTAGTAGGCCTTATGCTAATAGGACCAGCGTAGTCCACTCCACTTCTAAAGAAAGGTCGGCTTGCATTGACCCTAGCAGAGGGTAATGACCCCATTAAAGGATGTACAGACCGAGCGGAATGACGGATGCAAATAACACATTTGCGTACGAAGTGCCTAACTATACCCTTTGCGTTTATTATCCAATATTTGGATCGCAAATAATTAAGAGTTAACTGAGGCCCGCCATGCAACGTGCTCTCATGAGCGTCAGCTATCAGGAGGTTGGTTAAATGTGACTTACGAGGAAGAATTATTGGATGCTTCGAGTCAACGTGAAGGTTGGCCCTGTGTAACCTACCCCCAACTCTCAAAATCTGTTCCTGATCTAGGTAAGGATTGAGCGAGGTAAGTACCCCTTTTTTATATATTTCTCCTTTTAACTTTAAACTATCCATCTCCAATCCAAAATGTTCCCCTTGACATAGTTTAATGCAGGTAAGTAATGCCCCTTGAATTTCAGAATGTGTTAGGAAATTATCAAATTTTGTAGTATAATTTTTATTTTTAAATTTTAAGAACCTTTTACAGTAAGCTATTACTCTGATAAGTTTTCTAAGAGATGAATATTTTAAAATGATAGAATCCTCACTTGTTTCTCTTACTACTGTGTTGCATGTTACTAACGATTGTCTCTCCTCTAGGTTAGTTTCTTTAATTTCCCTTCTACTATAACTAATTTCTTTATTTTTCAGCCAACTAGGTCCCTGTGTCCACAACTGTAGGTCAGCGCACTTGGATGGATTCACGCCGCGCGATGCACTGTCTGCGGGATTATCACTGGACTGGACGTGCGACCACTGACTATTCTCCATAACGGTAAGTATTTCAGACACTCTGTTGCCGACAAAGGTCTTCCAGCGACTGGGGTGGCTGCTCAACCAGGCGAGCACTACTGTCGAGTCAGTCCAGGCATGTATGTTCTCTTTACAGATACCCAACGTGTCGGAAACTTCACGCAGAAGTTTTGAAAGCAGCAAGGCGCCGCATAACTCCAAACGAGGTATGGATACCTGTTTAACAGGGGCTACCTTGGACTTAGCTGCAACTAGACTAACATGAACGTGACCATTGGCATCAATACACCGAACATAGACAGCAGCTGCGTACGCAACATTAGAGGCGTCAGAGAATCCGTGCAACTCTAGCAGGACGTCAAGTTGACTCATGTGAATCCATCGTGGTAGACGGAAGTCCCTAAGATGGTTAAGGTTATTTCTATAACTAAGCCATTCCTTCAACAGGTGATCTGGAAGTTCATCATCCCATTCGGATCCTGCTAACCACAGGCGTTGAATAAATACCTTGGCTGTTACTATCACCGGCGCAAGCCAGCCGAGAGGATCAAATAAACGAGCGATGTCAGATATCACCTTTCTCTTGGTTATAGGGGTTTCGGGCGGAGGAAGTTGGACAGTATATCTAAACTCATCTAAATTTCTATCATAAGTTAAACCTAAAATCTTCGTAAGTGTATCTATTTTAAGTTCTAAGTTATCCTGGCTAACAGTATCTTCGTTTATTTTCTTTAATAATTCGTCACTGTTGCTGGACCACTTCTGAAGTTTGAAGCCCCCACGATATAATAATTCATTTAATTGGTGATAAATTTGTTCACCTTCAGCGACAGATTGACAACCAGTCAACAGGTCATCTACGTAAAAGGATGTAAGAACTCGGTCTGCCACCAGAGGAAAATCATTTCCTTCATCACGAGCTAGTTGCTGTAGAGACCGGACAGCTAGGTATGGCGCAGAGGATGTTCCAAAGGTAACACGCAACAACCGAATATGCTTCAATTCAGCTTCTGGATTGTCACGCCACAAAATACGCTGATAATTAACATCCTCATCTGCCACCTTGACCTGACGGTACATTTTAATGATATCTGCGACCAAACTTATGGGATGACAGCGCCACCGCATAATAGTTTGACGCAAATCAGGTTGTAGGGTTGGGCCAACCATTAGTTCCTTATTTAATGATACACCATTGTGGCCTGAACATGAAGCGTCAAAGACGACCCTAACTTTAGTGGTGCTTTTATCCTCACGCACCACCGCGTGATGTGGTAGGTAGAACGCATCATTACCTAATTCTGTCTTAGGTACAACTTCAGCATGTCCTAGTTGAATGTATTCATTAATGACTGCACTATACTGTGTCCTAAGTTCCGGTTCCTTCAATAACCTATTCTCTAGGTTGATAAAGCGCCTACGGGCAATGACTTCTGACCCCCCAAACGTGCAACTGGGCGATTCAGTTTTGAATGGTAGTTTTACAACATACCTCCCGGTCGCGTCGCGTTTGGTGGTTTTTGAGTAGAAATCCTCACATTTTTGTTCTTCTTCAGTCAAGATCGTACTACGAACTGAGGGCTCTGACTCCAATTCCCAAAACTTACGCAAAAGGTCATTGACATCCGCTGACTGTACTACAGTATGATAACATACTGGCCTAGAGATTTCCGACGATGAGATCTCACCAGACAAGATCCAGCCTAACTTAGTCTTCTGGGCGACTGGAGATCCCGGCGGACCCTTGACTACGCCATCCAATAAAACTTCTCCGACCACACGCGTACTCAACAATAAATCAATTTTCCCTGGTGTATCAAAGGACGGATCAGCTAATTGTAAGGACGAGAACGCAGTCGAAACATGAACGATCTTCCTCTCAGGAAGATGAGATGTGAGTTTATTTAATACATAAGCCTCGACAAACAAAGTAAAGGTGGGATCTAGACGTGACTGCAATTTAATTCTAACTATCCACTTAGAGGGCATTGAGTTTCCCTCGTCATCGCCTAGTCGAAATATGTCAGTGTGAGCGGGTGTTTTCTTCAGTCCGAGCAACTGAACTGCAGCCTCTGTTATGAAAGAGACTTGAGAGCCCTGATCCATCAGAGCTCTTAAAACCACAGCAGTACCAGTTCTCGACTCAATGTTGACCAAGGCTGTGGCCAACAGACCGTGGTTGTGTACATCCGCAAAACAACAAATGGGTTTACTCTCGCTTTGACTGGAAGAGGTAGCTGCATTAGCAGCCACCACCTTTGTTTCTGCTGAACCATCAACAATTTCAGCAGAATTGGCAGTTGATTTTGGGTGAAGTAGTGTGTGGTGCTTCTTCTTACAAAGGTGACACTTAGTATGTTGACGACAAGAATAGACGGAATGATTTGCTCCTAGACAGTTGTAGCAAAGCTTACTGACTCGCGCAAACTCACGACGTTCGTCACAATCTTTTTTAGCAAACGTTTTACAGTGACATAATTTATGTTCTCCAGAACATAATACACATTTTTGAGAAGCGACATGAAAAGATTTGGCATGATTATCACGAGCTCTATTCTGTTTATTAGCTTTAGGATCTAAATACTCTAAGGCTCTAAACCTAGATTCCATAAAAGTTTTGAACTCGTCAAAACTAGGTAAATCATCATTAGTACTAGTACTAATTCTTAGTTCCCACAATTTACGGGACTCGGCATCTAACTTTTCAGAGCTTAAGTATACAACAATTGCATCCCAGGAGCTGACATCAATGCCCAGACTGCGCAAACCATGCAAACAATCAACAGTCGTGTCCAACAGCATTTTAACGTTTGCTGATGATTCCTTAGTAATCGACGATTGATGGACAAGCCGTTTGAGTATACAGTTAGCTAAAAACCTTTTATTGTCAAATCGTTTGTTTAGAATCGACCAACACTCAACATAATTAGACGCAGTCACCGGAATGTGTCGAAGCAACTGTTCTGCTTCGCCGGAGAGATGGCTCTTCAAATAGTGGAGTTTCTGAACGTTATCCAGTGCATCATTTAAATGGATTAGTGATTTAAATAAATCCCGGAACGTAACCCATTCAGAATAGAGTCCCGAGAACGTAGGCAAACAGATTTGTGGCAATTTCACATTTGAACTACTTTGATTTAAATGTTTATTACTACTGGGATTAGCACTTTCAGGCGGACTAAGTTGAAGTAAGTGCTCTTTCAATTCAGACTTATAGTTTATGTATAACTCTTCAGTTAAATCATATGTTTCTCCCGTAAAATAAACATTATTTTTTAATTCTACGTCGGTTGCTTTTTCTATGATACGCCTATGAGTATCAACAAATTTTGTCCACTGTACCTCTAATGACTCTAATCTTGTTTCAATATAAGTTTGTGTAATACGCTCCTTAGGTGATTTTTTAAAGTTAACTTTTGCTTTCTCTATTATTGTTTTATCGTTTAATTGCAATTTACCCAAAGATTCCATTGTGTACAACAAAGCTACAGAGTTTTCTAATGAATAAATCAGTTCAATGTCTTAATGCAACCGGCGAAAAATTACAAGTTAATGAACAAACTGGTAAACTATTACAAGTGTAAAAATACGTAAAAATCGGGCATATAATTCCCGTCACAACCTTATCCGTAATTATTCTAAGTCCAAAAACTACTAAAATCTTAAAAGTCTCAAACACTTGCAATTTCACTAAGTTAATCTTCAAAATTCACTGAGTTAATTTAAAAGTCTACCAAATAATAACACTGAGATTGTAACTCACAGTTTTGTCTGCCAAACCTCTCCAAACACGTCGATGCTGCGAGAGTGTCGTCACTCTTGATGTCACTGCTGATACCGCTGCGAGTGTCGTCACTGTCCGTGACGGCACCTTGATGTCGTTGTCGTTGCTGATGACTCGTCGCGGCAGAGAACACTCTGCTGAATTTCTGCTGTCACCGCTGCCGTTGTGAACCTCAGTACTGGTGGCGCCCCCTGGCGGAGACAGCCGCAAACCTCGTTGCTGCACTGCTGTACACCGCTGATCACCACACCGGGGATTTTACAGGCACTTCAGGGCGATCCACCACTGGTTTCTATGCCTCACCATACGACACAAAAACTGTCACTACTTCACTTGCCGACGCGATTTTACTTTCGCGAGCCGACTCGGTAGGACCAAATGTTCATCACTCAACAACTGCCCGAGGGTTTTTTGAAATAAAACAAGTCGTTTCAAGCGAGTACCAAAAAAAATTTATTTTGTTCTAATCCTTATATGTTAGTCGCGGAGACTCTTAACACCGCGATTCAGCGAGGCACCCAAATGGTACAACGCCATCTATCGAGCACAAAGGAAGCTCGCGATCGAACAGGTAGTTACAGAATTCTGTTTTTAACGTTCCTTCTATGCTTTGTTATTGTTCTGAGGAAAAGACAGAGGTGTCCCTCATTTTGTATTAGAACAAAGAGACTGGGGCTCGTGGCTAAGTAATAAGTAAGGTTAACCCTACGCTTGCCACGGTTGATCCGAGGATGGATGACCATCTTTACATACCGAGATCCCTCCGTGACTCGAAAGGATCTTTGACAGTCGTTACGGGTCCCGAAAGAAGCCCGAAAGTGTGACAACCAGGATTATCAATGGGTATTGTTTTAACCAGTAACTGTGGGCTTAGTGCGAGTTTTTATACTTACTCGATCGCGTTTACGCTATCGTTAGCTTATGTCAATTCGTATGGAATAATTGTGTTTCCATTATAGTCACCAGGCGGCGCTTATTCATTTTCAGTACAAACTGACGTTTACGTTAACGTGATCGAGTAAGTATAAAAACTCGCACTAAGGCCTCTGTGCTGTGGAGGTCAGATAGGCAGTCGCATCATATAAAATACTGGTATACAGCTGCAGCCGATTAGACTGGGAGTCGACTCCAACATAGTTGGGAAAGGCTAGGCAGATGATGAGACGCCTATATCTGCATTCGTCTACTATTGCACAACAACATAAAAGCTACATGACTGTGTTAAAAGACAACGAACCCAATACTGGGTGGGTTCTTGCCAGGCAAAACCTGTCGCTATCTTCCTAAAGTATAACCACTTCGACGAGAGAAGAATGCAATTTTTTCTTTTGTGAAAATCCTTATCATTTTCCATTTTCCGATTTCCATTGACCAAAACCAAAACACACGGCGGACGCAAGTGTCTATAATTAAGCGGTGACAAATCTATTATTTCAATCACTCTGTGCCCACTACACTCAATGGCTGAGCAGTTTACGGCAAACAGTATCCTAGTTTCCACCACACACTAAGCACAATATTTGCATACAATCCCATTAGATGTTTCACACAATGGTCGATGATGGTCGCACTTCAATCATTGCCATTGCCAACCATTGCCAGATTAGATATCTACATGTCACTTTGAGATATCTTGTGTACGGAAAAAGAAATGAATAAGTAGACGAAAATTTTGTAGTAAACCGATGTTTGAAACAAATATTTCATTTTTTTTTCTGTGCTATTTGGGCCCAGAGTTTGTCCGAAAATCGGCAGTCCTGCACAATCCCATTTAAGTTGGACATCCTTTTGAGCCACGTCAGCTATCTTTGTTTTATTTACTTACTAGCGGCTCCCCGCGGTTTCACCCGCGTAGACCGGAATAAAAAGTAGCCTATATGTTAATCCAGGGTGTCAGCTACCCCCATACCAAATTTCATCCAAATCGGTCCAGCCGTTTGAGCGTGAAGAAGTAACAAACATACACACGCACACTCTCACAAACTTTATAATATTAATTTCCCCTTTATAATATTAGTGTAACACTTTTTTTATTTATATAGATAGATAGGTAGATAGATACATGATTTCTATACCCATCTGGGGCCTAAGTATTAAATATAACTGATAATGTAGAATATGTATGAAGGAAACTTGAGAAATTGTCGGATTGTCAGTTTGTTGCCTTAACCTGTCGCCTCTCGGTCTTATATAGGCCCCAGGTTAAATACATTGATAGATAACCGCATCACTTCCAACCTTGTAGTACCTAGATACATGGACAGTAACCCACCATTCCCCTCACAATATTCCCCACCACATACTACCTACATATTGTACAGAAACGCATAAACAGCGCTATAAAGCGATAGCTAATGCGCTGCATTATTACACTGCAGTGCTAGTTATGCACCCACACTTATGATAATATCTATGACTTAGCAGGAACGCCAGTTTACTGAAGTACCAAATCATGGCATAATGGCATAGTTTATTGTGTAGTATGGAGTTTATGAAAATTGCTTAATTTGATTGTCTGGGTGGATAGCTTGGTGATGTCAATGACCTTGACGAATGATGCTAGTCTAGTTCCTCTCAAAACTAAGGAACTTAGAACACAGCATATTTAAGAGTTACTCAACTGACTAAAAGTATTGTTCGCGATCCGACGTACGAATTTTTTTTTAATAAAACAAAGTTCATCTTTTAAACATTGTACCATATTAATTAATACACCGGTCCTCACACTAGGATTCCCTGCGTCGTGAGTACCAGGATCTACTATAGAAGATTATGCAAAACAATGAGAAAAAAAATCTTGTTGCTGAATATCAAACTTTCTGTATGCTGAAAAAAGGTATTTTAATAAGGTAACGTATGTTAAATTATCAAGAAACACATTAGCACAATCAGCTTATAACGTTCCCCGCTGGGACACAGCTTAGGCCTCGTCTTTTCTAAAGGGAGTGGGCTGTTATCCACCACGCGGGCCCCGTGCGGATTGGTAGATGTCACTTGTTTCCGAATTTTTGGTTCTAGGACTTGCCGATTTCCTCAAGATATTTTCCTAAGTAAAAAATTATTTATTAGGTATGTGGGTATTTTTATTAGGTATTTTCCTAAGTAAGTAGGTAAAATCACATCCCTCAATTCACACTTCAAATTCTCTCAACTAAAAATAATCTTCACTTCCATCAATGTTCAAATACCCAATCATTATCCGACTTGGAGCTCCACTATAAACAAGATATTTTCAACGATATAGTTCGTTCATTCATTCATTCATTCAATACAATTAATATCAAAACAATGCGCTAACGAACCAAATAATATTGAACGTTGCAAGCTTCTGCACATTATATCAAAACGACCTAACTTTCAACCCTCTCGCAATTCAAAATCAACTATATTGGTTAAAAGTTATGGTTACTTTTTCGATGGTGTGAACTTAAGTGATTATGGTAGTCATTTCAGAGGATAGACAATGAAGGGTATGGAGAAGAAATCACGGGCGGATAGCTTTCAATTGATAGTATAGTTTGTGGACGACGTGTATCGGGTTCCATGCTCAGTAGAGGAAGTTAAAGTCTGCTCGTGTTCAGTTTTGAACAATGTTTTGTGAAACGTTTTGCACACGATAAAGTTTGCAATCGTGGGATATCTGTTTATGAAGTACTGTGATTTTCTTTGTTTCTTTACCTGGGAAAAATATATGTTCAACATTCCGGTTGCAGATTTTTCCATACGCATACGTGCTGTGTGCCTAGTTTTGTATACCTTTAGTATTTTTTTTTCACGATTCGGAAATGCAGTTCACTGAAAGACTTGTCCAAAACGGGACGTCAACGAGAAACGAGATTATTCGGCCATAGTAAATGTACTGTTCACTACTTCGGCACCGTCATCTTTTTCTCGTTGACGTCCCGTTCCCGGTGCGGTGGACAAACAGGTTTAATTAAGACAGGTAAAACCACCTCTTAATTAAATCATCAGCCTGTATAAGACAAAATTATAGAAGCATTTTTTTTCTCTTTCCAAACTAATTTTCAAATCTAAATACAGGGTTATTGGTAAAACACCAGCAACCCCTTAAGGGGTCATTGTACTCACTGTTATGAACAACTTTTACTATGGATCCAAACCTGAAATCGCGAAAAATTCAGCTGTTCAGTACATTATACATCACACTCGTCAAAATGTAGGGAGCAGCTGACTTTTTTTTCGCGATTTCAGGTTTTGTCCCATAGTAAAAGTTGTTCATATTCATTCATATTTTCACCCTGTGAAAATTTGTCCATCTATTATAATGGGACCTTATAATTATATGCAATGACCCCTTAAGAGGTTGCTGGCGTTTTACAAATAACCCTATATAATAACGTTCAATCGACAGGCTTCATATTAATCAAGGTAAGTCGCTTTTCAACTTAGGTAAGCCTTAATAAAATTACTTAATCTCACCATCACCTAAATACAATCTTGCAAGTCCTCTCAAGCCACCACTTCCGTAGTCATGCATTAGCGTTCTCGAGTACACCTCATTACCTCATCGTAGCAACCGGGTTGCTGCGCACCTGCTTCGAAATATGGCTGTCATTCTGCGAAGCGCTTCGGCGTTTGTCTCGCTTGTCAGGTTACAGAGTAGGGTGTGGGTTAGAGGTGACAGGTGTAAATAATAATAATAAAGATATATTTCGTTCAAGTCAAGGATATAGTTTAGGTAGGTACTTATTATTTATGTATTAGGTACACTCGCTGCAGCTTGCTATAATAAATAATAATTCAAATAATTTTTTAGAGGCATAAGGAACAGGGTGTAAAGTTCACTCATCCTCTATTGAAAAGGGAGGATCCTCCGCCCAGACGGCTGTTGTGTCTGGTGGGCTACTGCCCGACGGTTGATGTCGGGACGTTGTATATATGCTAATCGCGTAGTAAACTCTAATTGCGCTATGCAGGTTTGCGTGACGTCATGTCATTGATGCGTAGTTCATATGTGGCGATGTAGATGCCGCCACATCACTCCCCTCCGGAGACCGGAGGTCGATAGTGGGCTGAGTCGTGTCTCTTGCGATGCTTGCCAGTGCCAGTTGTGGTTCCAGTGAGTCGGAACCGGGTGCCGCATAGTTCACGGTGAGTCGGAACTGTCTGCGGTGATACTCCAGTGAGTCGGGGTGGCGCTGCGTTATGCTCCAGTGAGTCGGAGTGTCCAGCGCTGGGTTGAGGCTGAAGGTGATGACCAGGAATGCGCGTCCGCTGCATGCTGGTGGTCAGGATACCTGTTGAAGCCGTGGATGCTGGCTGGCTGTGTGACTCGCCGCTCAAAAGCTTGAGGAAGTGATGCTGATGACGTCACGCTGAAGTAGTTGCACGAAGGCTGCGCTGACGTTCATGCTCGGGGTCACCAGTTTAGAGGCATGAGGAACAGGGTGTAAAGTTCACTCATCCTCCATTGAAAAGGGAGGATCCTCCGACCAGACGGGTGTTATGTTTGGTGGGCTACTGCGCGACGGTTGATGTCGGGACGTTGTATATATGCTAATCACGTGGTAAACTCTAATTGCGCGATGCAGGTTTGCGTGACGTCATGTCATTGAAGCCGTAGTTCATATGTGGCGATGTAGATGCCGCCACAATTTCAATATCAATCCTTTTTATTAATATTGTCATTAGTCTATTTAGAAAGAGGTTTGAATGTTAAAAAGCCGTAGCGCAGCATCTTAGTTTAAGCTCTTAGCTTAAACTTTTGCCGAAATCCTAAGTGAAAATTAGGATCGATTTTAATAAAACCGGCCAAGTGCGTGTCGGACGACGCACAATGAAGTGTAAGGAACGTCCGACACGCACTTGGCCGGTTTTATTAAAATCGATCCTAATTTTCACTTAGGATTTCGGCAAAAGTTGGGATTAATTTATCCCAAGAACAAACTTAACATTGTATGTAGTTGAAAAACATGTTCTCCCATACATTCCAACTCATTTTTTTCCTTTTGAGGTACGGTACTCTAAAAACCAGTCTTTCTTATTTAAAACCGGATACAACTTAGCTCTAGCTCTTCATATTTATCGAGAACCCAGATTTAACATTGACAGAACAATAAAGTTCGCTCTCTTTAAAGACGAATCGAATATTCCCCACAATA